>OX940796.1:26784582-28207582 GCA_954870985.1 Trifolium fragiferum
GAACATTGTAATATTTAACCATTATTATAAGACCTCAAATTTAATCTATCGAATACATCTAATATTTTATAAAAACTAACAATATATAACTATCATTATAGGACCTCAAAATTTTGAATTGAGGCCTCCAAAATTTGGAGGCCTAGTGCGGTCGCTCACCCTGCACCCCCTAGAGGGCCGGGCCTGACTTGAATCCTAAGGAACATGATTTGATTCAAACCTAAGCCAAAAACTCTACAGAGAGGGGAGTATAGTTGCTCTGATTGGCTTCTTGATATTTTATCTAATTATTATTTTGAACTCAATTACTTTATTGCAAAAAAAATTTAATTATATTTTTACCAAAATTCATAATTTTTTTTCTCTATAAATAGAAACTTGGTTCATTTGATTTGGATACAGAAAAAAAAAATCACATTTTTCACTATCTTAATCTTGGTGGGGTAGAGTGTTGAATGAAAAACCATTGGAGAAGGTAAAAGTTGAATGAATGAATGTTGAATTATTAGTTGGAAGAAAGAGAAAATAATGTGGAATGTAAAATTGAGTGTTAAGTGTTGAAATCATTGTAGATGGTCTAATAAAAACTAAAGAGTAATTTATTAAAATTAGAAGAAGTTTATAACCCAAGATCAAATCGCATCCTTCACGCATCACTATTGTAAATTAAAAAGTTCTCTTCCATTAATAGGTTGTGATATACCACAACACCACATACATCAATACGGGGACTTATTTTTACACGAGGCTTATACTTTTAGTCATATATTAATACAAAGCCTTTTTATTTTATTTTGATTTATATGTGACAAATATTTATAGTCATATATGAGTACGAGGTCCTATTTATACTCATTGATAAGAGAGTCGTATTTATACTCAGATATTAATAGAAAACCTTTTGTTTTTAACAATTTTTCCGGGGATCTATATTTATATTCATCTATTAATAAATGGGTCCTTTTTTTTATAATTTATACGAGACCTATTTATTCATACTTTATATACGTGGTACTATATAAATAGCGTGTTTATTGTGTGACGAAAGTTAAGACTTCAAATCATATGTGACTTTTTAACATTTTTTGTCATGTTAAATATTTTTTAAATTTAACACAATTACGACCGACTCCCTTCGATTATTTCAAAATTGTCTATATCGTTTATCAATTCAATCGGTGGACCGATCTAATTTTTAAAATATTAAAAAATTAGTATTAGCTTTTGTGTTTATTTTGAGTTTATTCTAAATTTATATTAACTTACATGTCAATAAAATGTAAATATATACTACTTTTTTTGAAAGATGTAAATATATATTACTGTAAATTGACTTTAAATTTTCATTTAAATTTTATAGGTATTTTATTTCCCGTGCTTGGCGCGGGCTCATACACTAGTTTATTAAAATTAGAAGAAGTTTATAACCCAAGATCAAATCGCATCCTTCACGTACGCATCACTATTGTAAATTAAAAAGTTCTCTTCCATTAATAGGTTGTGATATACCACAACACCACAACCGTAAATTTCAGAAAATATCCAAGCATCAGGTAATCTCAAAAACTAATAAAATTGTAATGATGGTTGAATTGAAACCAAGTAATCTTTAATGATTAGCAAGAAACAAATTAATTTCTAAAACAAATACATTATGATTAGTCTTTAAATATAAAATATAAAATAACTCTTTTCTATACTATTTCGCTTCCCGTTCCTCAAGATTATATAGTTACTGGTATTGGCTTCTATTGTCAATTTGTTTAATTTTTTTTATAGGTCATAGTCATACTTATAGTTTTATTTAGTTGTTTTATGATTATTCTTATTCAGAAGCAAGCACTGAATCACTAATTCCATGCTTTCTCAATAGTTATTGATTTCTGTTTGATACTTTATATTTAAAGAAATAATTTTTGATTAGTTTCAAAACTCACCCTATGCTCTCTTTTGGTTCAATTTTTCAGAACCTTTTGTGAACAAACCAAAGGTAACAATTTATTCCACTTTTATCCTCTTTTCCTTTTTATAAGTTGTTTTGAATTTCTTATTTAAAACAATTTAAAGATAGTGATTTATGTGTTGAAATGAAATGTATCGTTTATGTGGTTTTGAGAATTTATGTGTTGAAACGTACTATTGTTTGTGTGGCTTTGAGAATGAATTGCGTTCATTGTTCTTTTCTATCAAAGATATAAAGACATAAATTTCTACTTGGTAGCACTAGCAGTTGATGTTTGTGTGTTTCAAACTCCTAATTGAAATTACACTGAATATTGAGTGCAGTTATTTTTGTGCACAGGAAGACAAGGATAAAGTGAACTTTCGGTTGATAGCCGATCCCTCCGAGTACACTTACCTTTTGCAAATCTTAGTTCACGTGTTAATCTTCTTTGGTAATCACTATTAATTGTTTATTGCAAGACTTTCCCTTTGTTTCATTCATTGTCATTTATCC
The DNA here is from genome assembly GCA_954870985.1 of Trifolium fragiferum. Classification (NCBI taxonomy): domain Eukaryota; kingdom Viridiplantae; phylum Streptophyta; class Magnoliopsida; order Fabales; family Fabaceae; genus Trifolium; species Trifolium fragiferum. The sequence continues at coordinate 26,787,041 of OX940796.1, forward strand.
CCATTATTTATAATCAGGTTTATTGCAATTTGTTGTTTGGAAGGATTTAGGTGTCAGTTAGTGTCCGCAATTTTGTTGTCTTTTTGGGTATGATACACAATGCCACCCTTGGTTTGGTATGAGTATTTTGGGTTAATTAATGTAAGCATAGTATAACATTGGTTCCTCTAGCTTATTATTTTTGTCTTATAAGCTTACAACTAACATCTAATTTGTGGTATTTGGTTCCTTTTTCATGGTGTAAAACTAGAGGGTTTTTATTTTTTAATTGACTCTTAGTTCTTGATGTTCGCTTCATTGGAAGATCTAATGATGGACTCTTCATGGATCATTTTTGGATGCTAAGTAGAAGGTGCAACTGCAATGTGGCAGTTATTTCTATTGAGTTTTGTGGTACTGAAATTATATTGTTGGTTTTGTGCAGAATTGAGTGGTTCAAATATATCAAAAGTAGCAAATATTGTTCAGTTGTTTTTGGAAAGGGATGCTTCAGTTTAGTAATAAAGCTGTGTATTTGCTTGATGCCAATGAAAACACAATTCAAGTGATGCTAAGAAATACCTTGAAGAAGGTTGGTATCAATATCTCTAGGATTGGAAGTTGAAGGTGGGTGATAAGTTGGTGTTCCATTTTCAAGAGCCATCAAAGTATATTAATGTGATGATATCACCAAGACCTCATCTAAGCTCTTTCTTAATTGATCTAATGAGTCTCAGTACTATTGTAATGTTGTCACTTTTTTTTTTTTTTTTTTTTTTTTTTTTTTTTTTTTTTTGTCTTAGAAGAAGTGGTAATCCACTTAAATTAAACTCACACACAACTGTGAGGTCCCGGGTTCGAACCCGGGTCATGACGTCCGGCCTATCAATTTCGGCATTTGCCAGTTGAACTAGGACTTCTAGACGTTGTAATGTTGTCACTTATTTTGAATTTATGTTGGAATTTTATGTTATGTTGAATGTTCCATTGAGTTACTCATGCGTATTTTATGTATATGAATCAATTTTGAGTCTTGCTTGAATTTATATTTAAATTGTATAGCACAATGTACCTTATATGAAATTACTATGTTATGATGATTTCAATACTTATTCTATACCGGTAATCCAAAGCAAATTTACCCGTGTTGAACAAATATCATTAATATCATTTGAAATTCCTGGCACGCTAAGTACAAAGCTATATGCAATGCTCTAGCTTCTTAACACTGAAACGTAATGCGGGATACAATGCTATAGCATCTTACTGTGTAAATCTCAAGACAAATAAAAGCAAATATCTGAAAGCAAGTAAAGAACACGGGATATTTGTTAACCTAGTTCGGCGCTCAAAGCAAGCCCTAGTCTGGGGAATACCAATCCAGGAAGGAATATCACTATAATAGTTCTAGTTATAAGTCTTCAGCAAACACACGTTTACAACTCAAAACCTAGGCAACTACCAATGACTCTTCAACCTAGGAACTCCTATGTCTGAGATCCCATCTCACTCCCTTACAACCTTACAAACAGCAGGGATTTCAAAAACACAAAGACAAAAGATTTTGGAGACACACTCCTAAAAACTACACACTCGTACCTAAAAGCTTAGAGTGCAAAAACACACACACAATCCTAACTCCGTACTTCAAAGCTTAGGAGAGGATCACACAAGGTACAACTCAATGAAAACACGTCCTAAGCTTGTATCAAGATGACACAAGAAAGGCTCACAATAAAAAAAACACACACGCAAAAACCTAGGAGACTAGACAACACAATAACGGCGTGAACAACTGTCAATTTAGGTTTTGCATAACCTTTAAGTACTCCCGCAAAGTCCTTGATCCTGAAATAATTATGAGCTTGATTTGTTTGACTCAAGCAATTGACCACATTAATTAAAAAGGATTCTTTCCAAAAATATACTTCAAAGAGATTCTTCATAGAAATATTTTTGTCAAGGATCTGAAGTAATAAATGATGATCCTCAAAATAAGCCAGACACACAGGCGCCATGCAAGATTCATGAAAGAGAAAAACAGATCATTCCATAAATACAATACGCGCGCGCACATTACCAAAAGCCAGATACGATGTTGTGACATCTTATACCACATCCTGCTGCAAAGTTACCACATCCTGCTGCAAAGTTTATTTCACCAAAAATACAACCAATACAGAAGACTCGACATCATTTAATAATAATTTTACTATATCATAAAGTGTTTCATCCGTGCGGGAGCACGGGTTTAAAGACTAGTAATAATACAATTTTAGAGTTTTAGCATAAGCAAATCTGCTCCCCTTCCAATAAATTGCACAGTTTAGTGACTACAATCATCTCATGATTCAATATGGAAAATAACATGTCTATAACTAGAAATTAGTAGTAAACTACAAATATGTATATAAGTATAAAAATTTGCTCATCACACCTTTGACATATAGAGATTCACTAACGTTCAATTTGCCAAAGGAGCATCACCTCAAATTGAGTATAAAAAAACAAATAGAAATCCTATCAGAAAATGAAAGCAATATATGCTCAAAGAAAAAGAGTTTTGATCGACAAAGGGAAAATTCAAACTAGAAAACAATAAAATGTGAAAATCCATACCTAATCAAGGAGGTTCAATGCAAGCGATTCAAATCGTCAACACTAAATGTAAGCACTCAAGGAGGTTTGGTGCAAGTGATTTAAGTGTTTATAATACAAACGTCAGCGATTACGATGAAACCAAGATTCTCGCATTCTCTTGAGACCATTTGCTCTGTTAAAGCACTTAAAGACAAAAACACTAAATGTAAGAACTCACACAGAAACCAAATGCTACCGAAAGATATGAAGATAATACACACACACATTCACGCCTGATACATTTATACTGCATGAAAAATTAATTAGCTTTTATAATCAATTAAAATTACTAAAGCTTTTGACCAATTTGCTTCAGCTTTTATAATTAGCTTTTATAATCAATTACAACGCATAATATCCTTCAGCTTTTGGCATCGTTGATACATTGTTATTAGCTTTTATTACTAGCCTAATAGCTTTTGTTATTACATTCAAAAAGGGAAAAATCAATAAAATTCGGAACCCTAAGCTATAACTAGATTAATCTTAACACTTAATTCAAAATGGAAATATCAATTGCTATATATATATATATATATATATATATATATATATATATATATATATATATATATATATATATATATATATATATATTGTAATAACTGGAATTCATGATTATGATTAGAAAGGAAGAGAAAAGTGTAACAGAAGAATATAAAAACATTAAAACAAAACTCAATTACCTTAATTCTTAGGCCGAAAGGTAGCGATTGAGTCGCGGCGAAGTAGCGATTGAGATCGAATTATGATTCGGAGATCGAGCGTCACAATTCTGACATGAAGCAATTTGTAAAGAAAATCCTACATTTTCTTGTAGTGACCCTTTAAATATAAAATAATTATCAATTTCATTTTCAAATAAAAATTTAATTAGTCTAGGTGCAGTCTCAAAGTAGATTTTTAGTAGTAGAGTGAGAAATATTTCCCTTTTTCCATTATATACCAAGATTCTCTCGTCTCCGTTACACGATTCTATAGGTACTCCATTAACAAAAAATAGTTGTTAATTCTATATTACTTTTATAATGAATATCAAAAAAAAATTCTCGTGCTAATTTATCACTATCTCACTATCTTCTACACACACTTTTCTTTATGGCGAAACAATTTTCATCGTGCAATATAAAATTTTGAATAATGGATCCCCATGATAAAATATGAAATACGAAAATTTGGATAAGCCCTGCAGTCGGAATTCAAATTTTAATTAGTCAATGTGTATTTTTAATAGTCGGGTGAGAAATGTTCCCCTTTTTCCATTCTAAGCCACTGAGAGAACTCTCTCTCTCTCTCTCTCTCTCTCTCTCTCTCTCTATATATATATATATTTATATCTCTCTAGTCTCCATTACAGATATCTATAGGGGCTCTATCAATAATAAAAGTTGTTAATTCTATATTTTTTTTAATGAATATCAATACAATTCTCGTGGTCACTTCTCATTATCATCTACATACATTTTTCATCATGGGGATCATGTTTCATCGTACTGGATAAAATTTTGAATAAGTAATTCCCGTGATAAAATATGAAAATATGGATAACTCCTACAATCGAAATTCAAATTGAAATTTTGGCACTCACAGTGGAAAGATGTGTTGATCAACGTTCCAACACTTGTCCAGACAGAGTTCTAAGTGGAGACAAATGTTCCACCACTTGTCCACACGTTCAAAGCAATAACAATAAAAAGCAAGTAAATAACAGAAAAATAAATTTTCACAATGTGTTTGTTAACCCAGGTACTGAGTTCATTACAATTACATTATTGAACAAATCATGCACACGCAGGTGCAGAGATACAAAAGTAGTAGGATAACACAGCGGAATACAACAGCAGCAGCTACTCCAAAGCATGCTTACCTATTCAACTTGTTTGCCTGAAAAAAAATAATTGGATTGGGGTGAGGCTACTAAGTCTCAGTGGGTCCTACTACCCTCCTAATGGCTACTAAGCCTGGGTAACTAATCAGTCATAACATATTTAGTTCATAACATAATATCATAAGCATAATTAGGGGTGTAATTGGACCGGTTTGGATCGGTTTTTGATGAATCCAATGTCCAAACCAATGTGTACTCAATTGGTTCGGTTTGGATCGGTTTGTCTTGTTTTTAAAAATTGAAACCGAACCAAACTAATCGGTTTGGTTCGGTTTGGTTCGGATATTTTGATCGGTTTTGTAATGCTTTTTTTTTGTAATTATTTTCTTGCTATTATTTTGTTCTACTATTATTTTTTCGACGATACGTAATCAAATATCATCATACACAATAAAAAAAAGGAATCGTAGTTCATGTTCGAAACTCATAAAATTTTCAAATTCACATAGTTAAAAAGATCAAAACTTAAATTTACAAAAACTTAAATTCACATAGTTATAAGTTTAAATTTAGGGCATGCCAGATCAAGAAATCTACATAAATAAGTAAAAATTGTGTTCTCTTTTTAAAAATTTAAAAATCAATACTTGTTGTTCCCACTATATTTATATAACAATTACTTGAAAATCCAAAATCAAAACTAAATTGGGGCATGTTCGGTTGCTATTTTAATCACATATAGGTTAAAATTGATTCTATTATAGGTATCGGTTTGGTTCGGTTCAATTCAATGGATTTGAAAACAGAACCGAGAACCGAACCAAACCACATCGGTTTTCAATTGGTTCGGTTCGGTTTTTCATCCGAACCAAAAAAATCGGTTTTTTTTCGGTTTGGATTGAATTGGATCATCGGTTCAATTGGATTTTTCTGATCCGCTTACACCCCTAAGCATAATTATATAAAGGTGTATCACAAAATTAGTCTTGTTGATTTTAACCGCAAGACACTCTGAGGTGAGCATATCTCAGAGGCCTGGCTAGTCCGCGAACAGAAAGCATTCCGGCATACAGCTCACAAAGTTTTTCTGGTGGAGTATCTAAAACGAATTCCAAACGCGATATCTTAAATCACACGTAATTGACTGATTCTAATTGTATCATACTACCAAAATTTTCCCAAAGCCCGGGGAGCATACAATAGTTCCTAATATCCTAAGTTATACCCTCGGATTGCACCGTGATAACAAACAACTCGTAATTTTATATAAATTCTATTGTTACAAAAATATTAATTCAATTCGAGGATACAAAACGAGTGTTTATAGATTGTGAAAATGTTAGTAAAAATAAGACTAATATACTGGCCTAGCCCAAAGAGCACTCCAAAAAGCCCAAGCAAGAAACAAAGTCAGTTCTGAGTATGCTCGCCGAGCGAGCTATCTCTCGCCGGGCCAGCCTAAGCTTGCCGGGCCAGTGAAAGCTCGTCGGGCCATTCATACTCTGTCCAGAAATTGTTCACTCGCTAGAAGGCTCCTCGGCTGCTCGCCGGGCGTGAACTGCGTATTCAGCCTCTGTTTTGCAGAAAAACGCCATTTTTGAAACAAACACCTACAATCCTCAATTTAAATCATTGTAACAATATTATAAACATAATTTACAACTGTTTGGAGGAGAAATTGGGAGTTATTTCTCCTCACACATAATTTTCCCTAAAATCCTAGGTTTGCATGCAAAGTTTGATTTGGGGAAACTAGCTACACTAGCCTAAAGAACCCACCTGGATTGAAGCTTTTCCTTGCTTTCTGGGCTCTCAAAATCAGCTACAGCAACCTAGCAACCCATGAACAGTAGGACCAGAAATTGAAATTTTGATGAATGTTGAACCTCTACTTTTGCTCTATGATTTGGAGTTGTTTGATGATTGATTCAGCTGAGTTTAGGTGGTATTTATATTGGGTTTTCTGAGTAGTAATAGTGCTGAGTTTGGCTCTAGTCAAGACATGCATGCACTACCATTGGTTGGTGTTGAGGTGAAATGAAAAGAGGTTGTTGTGTTGTGTCATGTGAGCCTTGAAGTGTAGTGCTCAGTTTGATTCTTTGTTTTGAAATGTTGCAGGTAGAGAATCTCTGTTGAAATGAGGCTTGAGGCATTGCATGTGATGGTAAGTGACAAATTCATGTGAGGGGAGAAATTGAGGAAATTTGGTGTTATGTGGTTTTTGTTGTTTTCATGCGTGAGAGAGGGAGAGAATTGAGAGAGAGTTGCCTCAGTTTTGCTGAGGTGAAATGAAGGGTAAATGAATTGGTTTGTATGGTTCTAAGGATCTAACACTCAAGTGGAAGAGTGAGTCACACTATTAGGTGAGGTGTTGCATGAAGGGATTAGGAGAAATTGAGTGGATTAGTGACTCATTGAGAGGGAGGGAGAGCCACGTGAGAGCGAGAGAATGGGAGGGAATTTTTGATTCTCATCCTTAATTAAATCACAATGAGGGATTAAGGTTATGTAAAGTTTAGGTTTAATTAAAATTCCTAATTTTACACATAACTCACTTAACCTTCAAAACCTAATTAATTTAAGCACTTATAATTAATTCTAATTTTGAATAGGAAAAACTATAATAAAAATTAATTAGGTGATTTAGAATTTGGGGATGTTACAATCTACCCCCCTTAAGAAATTTCGTCCTCGAAATTCAGAAATTTACCTTTGAATAGATGAGGATAACTGTTCATCATATCAGATTCCAATTCCCAAGTATATTCCCCGTCCGGAGACTGCGCCCATTCAACTTTGACAATAGGAATCCTCTTATTCCGAAGGGTTTTGACATCATGATCAATGATTCGAATTGGATCCGGTTGATAAGTCAAGTCTGGCTGAAGATCTATCTGCTCAATCTCTATTGGCTGATATGGATCTGGAATATACTTTTGGAGTTGAGAAACATGGAACACGTCGTGTAGCCCTGACATAGAAGGTGGAAGAGCTAATTGATAGGATACCGAACCAACGCGTCGAAGGATTTGATAAGGTCCAATATATCTTGGACAAAGTTTCTCGGTTCTAAACACACCATGTAACCCCAACTTCGGAGTAACCTTCAAAAACACATGATCACCTTCGTCAAATTCCAAAGGTCTCCTTCTCTTGTCAGCATAATTCTTATGCCGACTCTGAGCTACTTTCATCTTTTCACGAATTGACTTAACCTTTAAAGTTCTCTCTTGAATAAGGTCTGGTCCTAACAATCCGCGATCACCGACTTCGGTCCAACACAAGGGAGTCCTACACTTTCTTCCATATAGTGCTTCAAACGATGCCATCCCTATACTGGAATGGTAATGGTTATTGTAAGCAAATTCAATCAAGTGTAAGTAGTTTCTCCAACTACCACCATCTTCCAACACACATGCACGAAGCATGTCCTCAAGTGTTTGAATGGTTCTTTCAGACTGACCATCTGTCTGAGCATGATGCGATGTACTCATTCTCAATCGAGTACCCATAGAATTCTGAAAGACTTTTCAAAACCTAGAAGTGAAGATAGGATCACGATCAGAAACGATACTGAGCGGTACACCATGTAACCTCACAGTATGTTCTATAAAAATATCTGCATACTGTGTGGCCTTATAGGTGGACTTCACATGAATGAAATGAGCTGACTTTGTTAGTCTATCCACGATTACCGATGTGGAATCTTGACCTTTCTGATTGCGGGGTAATCCTCCTATAAAGTCCATAGTAATATGTTCCCATTTCCACTCCGGAACTTCTAAGGGTTGCAATGGACCTCCAGGTTTCTGGTGTTCAATTTTCACCTGTTGACATATCAAACATCTGGACACAAAATCTGCGATTTCTGCCTTCATGTTTGGCCACCAGTAATTCTGCTTCAAGTCATGGTATATTTTGGTGGATCTTGGATGAATCGAGAATCTACTTTTGTGTGCCTCTTCAAGAATCAGCCTTTTCAATTCATCATCATTTGGTACACATAATCTCCCTTCATACAGCATGGCACCATCAAATGCTATTGAAACTTCTGGGTTGTTCAGTCTCCTCTGCAGGTCCATATCACTCTGTTGTGCCTGCACTACCCTCGAGCGCAGATCACAAGACAAATCTATTCAGTTGATTATAACACCACTCTTCCGGTACACCACATTCAGGTTCATATCTCTGAACTTCTCATACAAACCACATTGTTGCATCAGTAGTTCAGAGACATAAAGGGCTTTCCTGCTCAAAGCGTCTGCTACAACATTCGCCTTGCCAGGTTGGTAATTGAGATTGAAATCAAAATCCTTCAAATACTCCATCCACCTACGTTGTCTCATGTTCAGGTCTTTTTGGTCAAAGAGATACTTCAGGCTCTTATGATCGCTGAAAAGATCATATTGGACACCATACAAGTTACTGTGTGGCCTTATAGGTGGCCTCCAAATATTTAAAGCAAAAATAATAGCTGCTAATTCCAGGTCATGAGTTGGATAGTTTTGTACGTGTGGTTTCAATTGCCGAGAGGCATATGCTACCACAGCTCCATCTTGCATTAAAACACAGCCAAGTCCTTTATGTGATGCATCACAGTACACCACATACTTTCGGTTTGGATCAGGAATCACCAACACTGGTGCACTTGTCAACTTTTCCTTCAGAGTTCTAAAACTTACTTCACATTCAGCATCCCAAACAAAAGCAGCACCCTTCCTAGTCAGACGAGTCAAAGGCAAAGCAATTTCGGAAAATCCAAGGATGAATCTCCGGTAGTATCCTGCTAAGCCCACATTAAATTTCTGACGGATCAACAGACACACCACCTTGGGAAATGACATGTCCCAGAAATTTAATTTCTGAGAGCCAAAATAAACATTTGCTGAACTTGGCGTACAACTTCTTTTCTCTAAGGACTTCCAAAACAATTCTGAGATGTTCAGCATGCTCCTCTTGATTACGGGAATAGATCAAGATATCATCTATGAAGATGACAACAAATTTGTCGAGGTAAGGCTGGAAGATTCTATTCATGTAATCCATGAATACAACAGGAGCATTAGTTAGACCGAAAGGCATAACTAGGAATTCATAATGTCCATAACGCGTTCTGAACGCCGTCTTGGACACATCTGATGATTTGATTCTGATTTGATGGTATCCGAAACAGAGATCAATCTTTGAGAAAACAGTGGCACCTCTTAGTTGATCTAAAAGATCATCAACCCGAGGTAACGGATACTTGTTTTTTATTGTCACTTTGTTGAGTTGACGGTAGTCAATGCATAAGCGCATGGTACCAGCAGAACAGGTGCTCCCCAATGAGAGACACTAGGACGAATGAAATGTTTCTGGAGTAATTCTTCTAGTTGAGTCTTAAGCTCATGGAGTTCTAATGGAGACATTCTATATGGAGCAACAGAGATGGGTTGTGAACCCGGAACAAGGTCTATCGAAAACTCTATCTCTTGCTCAGGTGGAAGACTCATAATATCGTCAGGGAAAACATCTAGAGAATCGCTAACTATGGGGATATCACTGGGACTCAAACTAGACTCATGATCGAGAGTGAACAGAACACTGAAACACTTACTGCTGGCACCTAAGTATTGAATCATCTGGTGATTATTTTGCAATAAAGCAGATAAGGCTCTACTTTCTGCAGAGGTTTCCGAAGGGATATACAAATTCTTTTCCGTACAACCGATGTACACGGTATTGGCTGAAAGCCAATCCATGCCAAGAACGACATCAAAATCCTTTAGAGGTAAACAGATTAGATCAATGTGATAGATCTTACTTCCAACTAAGATAGGACAATTTTGGCAAACTCTTTTCGAAGTGACTCTACCGCCAGTAGCCATTGGGGGTATAAGAGGGACATAGGATAACCCTAACCGCATGACACAGTCTACGGCTATGAAGGAATTAGTGGCTCCACAATCAAACAAAACTAAAACTTTAGACTGTCTTAACAAGCAAACATCCATAATTAAAGAACTATTGGATCTTATTTCATTACAGTCTAGAGAGTATACCCGACCTTTATTCTTTGTGGTTCCACTGGAGTCTCCGAGCTTCTTCAGCTTAGGACACTCGTTTCTGAAGTGGCCAGGTTGCTTGCAGTAGTAGCACATGTTTTTGCCTTTCATGCACTCACCACAATGAGCGTTGGGAGTGGCTCTGCTTACCCATGCTCGATGTACCCTTGGATTTCAAATTCAAACCAAACTTTTCAAACAAACCCTTCTTCTTCTGATTCGCCTCATTCTTCTCTTTGTGAATGTTGCTGAGACTTGCCTCGGCGTGATAGCTCTTTTGCACTAGATCACCAAAGCTAGTGATCTGCTGCATAGAAACATCGTGAGCTATATCCGCCCGAAGCCCAATTCGATACTTCTTCATTTTCCACGCTTCCGTGGGAGCATCATCACTGTCTGCAACGTATCGAACCAGCTCGTTGAATTTCATTGTGTACTCAGTTACAGTCAAACTGTCCTGTTTTAACTCTGTCAATTCCCTTTCCATCTGAAATTGATAACTTTCGGGAATATAATGGCCAATAAAGAGACGCCTGAAGTTCTGCCAATTCACCTCCATCTGACTGGCTTCCATGTAGGTCTTAGTTCCTTACCACCAGTTACATGCGTCGCCCCTAAAGAAGCGGGAGACGAATGTTACTTTATTTGCTTCTGTACGAGTCATCGAATCCAAAATTCCACTCATCCTTTGCAACCATTCCCTGGCTTTAGCGGGGTTATATTCTACAGAATTCTCGAAAGGCAGCGCTCGACCCAAGATTCTAGGGAGGAGGGGCATTCATGTGTTGCTGAAACATTGCCATAAATTCCTAGTGTTGTTGCGCTTGTTGGGCCTGGAAATGCTGATGCATCATCTCCGCCCACATGTTAGCGTTGGCATCACTGTAAACTTATGGTTCCTCATCATCATCATCATGCCTACTTGGTGGCCTTCCAAGTCCTCGTCTCGCTCCGGACATGTTGCTCTAACTGCCAATATCAAGTCAAGTTAGCTAGGATTAAAGTGACATGACACCTAGAACATATGTAGGGAACCTAGACAACTACTGGGATTGGATTAGTAATTCTAATGACCTCACGCTAGATCTGAATCGACCTGCTCTGATACCAATTGTAACACCCCACATTATTATCTAGAATATAATGTTAGATATTATAAAAGGTACCGAGTTCATTACAATTACATTATTGAACAAATCATGCACACGCATGTGCAGAGATACCAAAGTAGTAGGATAACACAGCGGAATACAAAACAACACGACTAGATAGTGAGAAAAGCAAGAAATCTAATAATGCAATCCTCCAACAGCAGCAGCTACTCAAAAGCATGCTTACCTATTCAACCTGTTTGCCTGAAAAATAATAATTGGATTGGGGTGAGACTACTAAGTCTCAGTGGATCCTACTACCCTCCTAATGGCTACTAAGCTGGGGTACATAATCAGACATTTCGCTCTAACTGCCAAAATCAAGTCAAGTTAGCTAGGCTTAAAGTGACATGACACCTAGAACGTATGTAGGGAACCTAGACAACTACTGGGATTGGAATGGTAAACGCAAGATCTGTATCAACCTGCTCTGATACCAATTATAACACCCCACAAATATATCTAGAATAATAGTGGAATATTATTATTGGTAACTGAATTCATTATTATGCACATGCAGGTGCCAAATACATCAAGAGTACTGGAATAACAGTGGAAACATTAATTCAACTACACTAAGATACGATCTAGTTCAACAAAACACAATACAAGACTCGGAAAAGAAAGCATGAACAATATGCCATCAAAAGCACAGCTACGAGCACACCAACCAACATACCTTTAGCCAACCTGCTTATCTGAATCAAATAGGGAGTGGGGTCAGACAGTCACTTCGTCTCAGTGAATTCTACTACCCTCCTAAGTGGCAACTAGGCCGGGGCACCTAATCAGTCATATATATATATACACATACATATAACATAACATAATAACTGAAAGCATAGTAAATAAATGTGTAACACAGAAATATCTCTTATTGATTTTAACCGCAACGACACTCTGAGGTGAGCATATCTCAGAGGTCTGCCTTGTCCGACGAACGCGACGCGTTCCGGCATACAGCTCACAATAATTCCTGATGGATACTTCCGACGGAAGTCCATAAAGCGATAAAATACACCGCACATAATTGACTGATATTAATATTAATTCATGCTACCATTATTATCTTGAACCCATGGGGAACATACATCATTTCTAAGATCCTAGGTTATATCCTAGAATTACCTTGTGAGAAAAAACAACTCGTATATTATATAAATTATATCGTTACAAAATATTAATTAAATTCGAGGATATAAAATGAGTGTATTAGTTTTAGAAATGATTTTAGAAAATAAGACTGACAAGCAATTCTCGCCCAAAAAGCACTCCAGCCAGCCCAAGAGAAGCATAATTCCTGTTCTGAGTTAGCTCGCCGAGCGACCTATCCCTCGTCGGGCGAACCTAAGCTCGCCGGGCCAAAGATAGCTCGCCGGGCGATTCATACTCTGCCCAAAAATTGTAACCTCGCTAGAAGGCTCGCCGGGCGAAGTTTGCGATTTCAGCCCCTGTTTTACAGAAAATTGCATTTTTCAATATAAACACCTACAATCCTCAAATCTAATCATTGTAATAACATTATAAACATAGTATACGACTGTTTGGGGGAGAAATTGGGAGTTATTTCTCCTCACACCTAATTTCCCGAGATTTTCCTAATGTTTGCATGCAAAGGATTGATGGGGAGAAACTAGCTAACTAGACTAAAGAACCCACCTGATAGAAGCTTTTCCTTGCTCTGGGCTCCTCTAAATCAGCTACTCCAATCCCTCAGCTAACCCACGAATAGACTTGATGAATTTGGAATTTTGACACTTTGAAACCCTTATGACTTGAACTACGAATTTGATTGTGTTTGGTAGATGATTCAGTGAAAGATGGGGTTATTTATAGGAGCTTTCTCTGAGGTTAAAACAGTAGGAGAGTTGTTTGATTTTTGGCTTGCATGCATTGCTATTGGGTGTGAGTGAGGTGAGGTGAAACTTGTTGTTGTTATGTGTCATGTGGTGTTGATAGGAGAGTTTCTTTTGCATGTTCTCTCATAGGGGGAATTGGAGTGAGTGGTTTAGTGACTCATGGGGGAAAAATGAGGTGTTGGTGTTTGGTCTTTGGTGAGTCACATGAGAGAAAGAGAGGGATCACGATGGAGGGAGAGGAATGAGAGGGAGTTTGAATTCTTGAATGATTTAACTCATAAGTATAGGATTAATGAAATTAGGTGTAATTTTAGTACACTGAAAATTCCTAATTTTACACACTTATTAATTAATTCCCAAAACTTAATTTAATCTAATCACCTATTATAAAATTCTAATTTTATTAGGTAATCTCTAATTAGAATTAATTAGGTAACTTAGAAGTAGGGATGTTACAATCTACCCCCCGTAAAGAAATTTCGTCCTCAAAATTCAGAAATTTACCTTAGAATAGGTGAGGATAACTGTTCATCATATTCGCCGTCCAGGGACTGAGCCCATTCAACCTTGACGATGGGAATTCTCTTGATCCGAAGAGTTTTAACATCGCAATCGACTATTCGGACTGGATCTGGTTGATAAGTTAAGTCTGGCTGAAGATCAATCTGTTCCAACTCTACTGGCTGATAGGGATCAGGGATGTATTTCCGAAGCTGAGACACATGAAACACGTCGTGTGGCCGTGACATAGATGGAGGAAGACACTTCATTCCAACTCACCCACTTCATTCCAACACAAAGCGGTTCGACACTTCCTACCATAAAGAGCTTCAAAGGGCGCCATCCCTATACTGGAATGGTAGCTATTATTGTAAGCAAATTCTATCAAGTGTAGGTGGTTACTCCAATTACCACCATCTTCCAATACACAAGCACAAAGCATATCTTCAAGGGTTTGAATGGTTCTTTCCGATTGACCATCCGTCTGAGGGTGATGCGATGTACTCATCTTCAATCGAGTACCCATCGCATTTTGGAATGCCTTCCAGAACCTAGAAGTGAAGATTGGATCTCTATCTGACACAATACTAAAAGGTACACCATGAAGCCTTACAATATGCTCTATAAAGATAGCTGCATATTGCGGGACCTTATAGGTGGATTTGACTGGAATGAAATGAGTTGATTTGATTAACCTGTCCACGATTACCCAAATCGAATCTTGACCTCTTTGGTTTCGTGGTAATCCTCCTACAAAATCCATAGTGATGTGTTCCCATTTCCATTCAGGTATATCTAAGGGCTGTAAGGGACCTCCAGGTTTCTAATGTTCGATCTTAACCTGTTGACATACCAGACATCGGGATACAAAATCTGCAATCTCAGCTTTCATATTGGGCCACCAATAGTTCTGCTTCAGATCGTGGTACATCTTGGTGGATCCAGGATGGATCGAGAATCCACTTTTATGGGCTTCTTCTAAGATCAATCGTTTCAATTCATCATCACTTGGTACACACAGCCTTCCTTCATACAGCATGGCACTATCAGATGCTATTGAGAACTCAGGGTTATTCAACTTCTTTTGCAACTCCAGATCACTTCGTTGTGCTTGCGCTATCCTGGCGCGCAGATCACAAGATAACTCCATTCGGTTAATTCTTATTCCACTTTTCCGATACACCACGTTCAGATTGAGGTCTCTGAACTTCTCATACAACCCACACTGTTGCATAAGTAATTCAGAAGCATACAAAGCTTTCCTACTTAAGGCGTCCGCCACCACGTTCGCCTTCCCAGGATGGTGGTTAAGATTGAAATCGAAATCCTTTAGATATTCCATCCACCTTCGTTGTCTCATGTTTAAATCCTTTTGATCAAACAAATACTTCAAACTTTTATGATCGCTAAAAAGATCGAATTGGACACCATACAAGTGATGCCTCCAGATCTTCAAAGCGAAGATAATTGCGGCTAGTTCCAGATCATGAGTTGGGTAATTCTGTTCATGTGGCTTCAACTTCCGAGATGCATATGCAACCACTGCACCTTCTTGCATTAGCACACTCCCAAGCCCTTTATGTGATGCATCACAATACACCACATATTTTCGAGTTGGGTCAGGAATTACTAACACTGGGGCACTTGTCAACTTTTCCTTCAATGTCTGGAAACTCAGTTCACATTCTGCCTCCCATTCAAAGGAAGCTCCTTTTCTTGTCAATCTAGTCAAAGGCAGAGCGATCTCCGAAAATCCCAAGATGAATCTTCGGTAATAGCCTACCAAGCCTAGGAAACTTCTGACTTCAGACACATTTCTAGGTCTATCCCAATTGAGTACAACTTCTACCTTGGATGGGTCGACTGCCACACCACCTTGTGATATGACATCTCCCAAGAAGTTAATTTCGGAAAGCCAAAATTCACACTTGTTGAACTTAGCATAAAGCTTCTTTTCTCTTAAAACTTCCAAGACAATCCTCAAGTGTTCAGCGTGTTCTTCTGGGCTTCGAGAATAAATCAGGATGTCATCTATGAAGATAACAACGAATTTTTCCAAATAAGGTTGAAAAATCCGGTTCATATAGTCCATGAACACAGCTGGGGCATTAGTTAGACCAAAGGGCACGACAAGGAATTCATAGGAGTAGACCACTAAATTAGTCCCTGGCTCTGTAACTCGCTCTCAAATTGGTCCCTAACTCTGTTAATATCTCAAATTAGTCCCTGACTCTATCAAACGTTTCTCAAATTAGTACATCAGTTAACTTCCGTTTGCTGACTCTGTTAACTCTGCTGACGTGGACCGTTAAGTGATGACATGGACCATGACATCAGCGTCTAAATTGCCACATGTACGATAATTTATTTATTTTTAATAAACAAAATTATAAGCCACATGTACCATAACTATTGATTGGAAGTGGTTAAAAATAGGGACTATTTTGATAAAAATGAAAAAAGATAGGGACTAATTTGACAGTAAATGTAAAATGTCGAGGACTATTTTGAAAAGAAATAAATAATGATAGGACTTAATTAACGATATGTAAGAAATGTCAGGGACTTGTATTAATCCAATCAAGGAGCATATTGTAATGAAAATTGGAGATATATAAAGGCATTAAGCCACATTCATAAGAGCCATAAAACATTTAGCCATTAAAATCCAAAATAACAACTATAAGGCATTAAGCCATTAACATCCAAAATAAGATTCAAAAACATTAAGCCATTAACATCCAAAATAATAACTAAAAGGCATGAAACCATTAACATCCAAAATAAGATCCAAAAGGCACAAAGCCATTAGCATCCAAAATAACAACTAAATTAAAACAAAATAAAATTCCCATTTTGAGTTTCTATCAAGGCTGAACAGTTGGAGGACGCAGACCCGGTTGATTCGGTGCTAAAGGGCGCAATCCTGGTGTTGGCATAAATTTCATTGTTAGTACCTCAAAACTTGGAGATGGTCCTCTAATAGGTGGATGTTTATACCTTAGCCCAACTCCCTGCATCAACATAATAAGATTTAGATTCAAACATATCCTATCTGTAAAGCCTTAACATCATATGATTCAATATAACAAAGTCAAGTTGAATTAAAATGTTGAATTAAAAAAAAGGTAAATATAACAAACCACTTGGGGATGAAGATCTTGCATCTGCACAGGTTCAATGTCAAGTTCTTGTGACTCAATGACAGGCTGACTTTGAGTAACATCAACCTCAATTGCAATCTGCACAGGTTCAGCTACATGTCTACCCTCTCCCTGGCCCTCAGTTGTAGTTGCAGTTGCAACTTGATTAGTTCCGGCTATAGTTGGTGGTTTCCACCTCTTGGGTTTCATGGGAACTGCTTGGTTGCGGCAACCATTAGTATTGTGATCAGGCAAACCACACCGAGTGCATTGAAAATCAGGCAAAGTCCTCTTCACCTTACCAGAACCCATCGGTTCTTCTGTTGCATCCCTCCTCCTATTTTTTCTTGGGCCTACCAGCACTTCTTTTCACCCTTGGTGGTACAGGCTTTGTAAATGGAGTAGGCTCCCAGTACGTTTCTCCTCGAACTGGTTGGATAAAAAATTCATAAGATGCATTGTAGGATGCTAAACCAAGCCAGCTATTACAATATTCCTCTGGTTTTTCATTCTTCCAATTGATAGCTGCACAAGCATGTTTACATGGAATTCCTACCAAATATATAACTAAAACTGCAAGTTGTCAAACTAATTGATACACAAACATGTTTAAATGATTGTCAAATGTAAGAATTAGATGTTATACCTGTAAGTTGCCAAAACCTGCAGCTACAAGCAGCAAGTTGTTCAAACCGAAATCCAAGCACATCTCCTGCCCAATGACTTGTCCATTTGTTGCTCTCTAGTTTTTCCTTTTCCAACCTAGCTTGTTGCTCTCTTATTAGTCATTGTTCTCATAACATAGCATCTTATCTCCTCTGCCATAGTCAAAATAGGTTTACCCCTATACTTCAGTATCTTAGCATTGAATACCTCACAAGTGTTGTTTGTTATGTCGTCAACCTTACAAAATTCATTGAAGTGGGCCTTGGTCCAAGCCTCTTTAGGCCATTTAGAAAGGTACTCCCAAGCCTTAACATTCTTTGTCTTAACCTTTTCCATTGTAAGATTAAACTGGTTCACAGTTGTGGATTTTGCACACTCCCAAACTGCACCTCTAAGTTCTTTGTCTTTCCATTGTTTAGTGAAGTTTCTCCATAAGGAATGCACAATACCTATGAGGCACACTAGGCATCACCTCTTGCATTGCAGGTATTAAACCCTATAAGAAACAATAAATGAAAATTAATCTACACATTGTAATGAACTTAAAAAAAAATTAAAATTAAAAGAACTAATTAGAAATTTAAACTACCTTTTGCATGTCAGACATGAAGTTCAATCTGTTTTGTCTATAATCACCAAGGTCATTATGAAGCAATGTCAAGAACCACTTCCAATTATCCTTGTTTTCCACATCAACTATCGCATACGCAATGACATAAATATGATTGTTGGCATCTTGGCCAATTGCAGAGAGTAGTTGTCCACCGTAATAACCTTTAAAGAAACATCCATCCAAGCCAATAAATGGCCTACATCCTGCCTTGAATCCCCGCTTACAAGCATCTAAGCACACATAAAACCTTTTGAATTGTGGTACAGACTCTGGAATTGGAATTGTATCAACTTTAATTGTTGATCCATCATTACTTCTTAAAAGTTCATGTGCATAATCCCAAATTCTTGCATATTGTTCCATCTCACTACCTTCCACAATTTCCTTTGCTTCTTTGAGTGCTCTAAAAATTTTAGAGTCATCCACATGAACTCCATATTCTCTTTTTAAGTACTCATAAGCTTCTGCATAGGAGACAGTTGGTTGAGTTCTCACCTTCTCTGTAAGTTGCTTCACAACCCACTTCCTAGTTGCTTGTTTGTTTGTGGGTTTTCTTCCACAATCATGCTTTGGATGAAAAGTTTTCACTTGATAGCTTTTATAAACTTTACTCCAAGAACAAAAAATCTCCCAAGAACATTCAGGCTCAACACATTTGGCTCTTACTCTTGTTTTGTCATTCTTCACCCACTTTACCTCCCTTCCCAAGTGTATGTTATAGTCTTTTACAGCCAACTTGAAAGTTGCTAGATTGCCAAACTCCATCCCAAGCTCAAGATGCACATTTCCAAATTTTGCAGCTTCATTGAATTGTGGAAAAACTTTCTTACCGCTGTCATCTTCATCGTCAGTGCTAATCGGGCTCTTTAACTCCTCTAAGTGATATGAGTCATCACCCTCTTCATTTTCTTCACTAACATCTTCTAAATTTATCATTTGTCTTTGCTCAGAGTCAACTTCATAACTACCATCTGAAGAATTGCAGTCATCCTCTCTAATTGCCCTCTTTTTCTTATTCTTTTGATTTTCTTTTGCAACAACCTTAGACTTTCCTTTGTTATTCACTTCAACATGAATGTCATTCGGTGTTTCTTCAGAGTCAATTTCAACTTCAGGGGACGACCTATATTCACTATTATCAGCTGATTCGTAGTCAACATATGAAAATTCTTCGCTCTGAAACATCTTAAGCTAATAAACCAGCAAAAAAAAAAAAAAAGAGGTTAAAAATAATTCAAAACAAAGGAACAACTTAATCTTAAAAGAATACTTTAAAACTAATTTTAATGCACCCTCATATAGACAAATAAGCTTAAATACCCAAAGAAGACAAAAGAAATATGTAAGAAACCATTAACAATAAATATGATGACAAATGTAGTGTGCACTTGTTAGACAATATCAGTAGAAATAGAATGTGAGGTATATGACAATTTAACAACATAGATTTTTTTTTTTGGAATGGCTAATATATTAAAACAAGAGTACAAGCAGTACTATAGCAGGTAATACAAAGAGAATGAACAAACCAAAACTTGGCTATCCACTAGAATACAACAAAACTAGGCCACCAAAACACACCTACAGCAGCAAATAAAGCCCAGGCCACTAAAAACATAACCATTAAAAAGAGTGGCATTACACCATAAGACAGTCACAGACCCCGTGCTCCAAAACTCCTAGACACTAATATTAATTTAACAACATAGATATACTGATTTTATTTACCCCTGTAATTGTAAAACAAATACTAAAACCATGGTTTCTAACCCTAATATCCCTACCTCTACAAAATTTAAAAAATAATTCAATCATAGCACCCATCACAGAGTTAACAAAATGAAGAAAATATAGAATCATTGAGACATCATTCAAAAAATAGAAACACGGATAGTGAAAAGTTGGTCACAAAAAACCAATCACAAAGACTAAAAAATTCTATAAGTTACAAATTGAAAAACATAACCAACAATCAATCCAAAAAACACTCAATAATTTTCATTCAACCCAAAACATAACCATTGATTTTTTATCACAACTTCAATATGAGATAGGGTTTAAGAATAAGTGAAGAAGATGAAGAAATTCAAAAGATATACATACATGAGATTTCGAGCACGGCGGCAACGAACCGGAGAAACGGCGAAATCCAAGCGATGAGAATGGAAAGTTCTGTGAGTGAGAGAGAAATGAAAAGGTTTATGTGAGAGGGAGGCAAAATGAAAGGTTATGTGAGAAGGAGGGATTGAAACGACACTTATGAACTTTTTGCTTTCTAATTTGTTTTTTATTATTTCAAATTTTTATTGTTTTTTAATAATAGGTGGCACTTAACAGTCCATGTCATCATTTAACGGTCCACGTCAGCAGAGTTAACAGAGTCAGCAAATGGAAGTTAACAGATGGACTAATTTGAGAAACATTTGATAGAGTCAGGGACTAATTTGAGATATTGACAGAGTTAGGGACCAATTTGAGAGCGAATTACAGAGCCAGGGACCAATTTGGTGGTTTACTCGAATTCATAGTGTCCATAACGCATTCTGAATGAGTCTTGGACACGTCCGATGATCTGATGCGAATCTGATGATAACCAGACCGAAGATCTATTTTTGAAAAGACAGTAGCACCTCTCAGATGGTCTAGAAGGTCATCAATACGGGGCAAAGGATAGTTGTTCTTTATGGTGACCTTATTGAGCTGACTGTAATCAATACAAAGGCGCATTGAACCGTCCTTTTTCTTAACCAACAGAACTGGTGCTCCCCAAGGAGAGACACTTGGACGAATGAAGTGCTTTTGAAGCAATTCTTGTAATTGAGACTTGAGTTCATGCAATTCTAATGGAGACATTCTATACAGAGCGACTGATATGGGCTGAGAGCAGGGGACAAGATCAATGGAAATTTCCACTTCTCTCTCCGGAGGTAGGGTCATGATACCTTCAGGAAAGACATCTAAATATTCGTTAACCACTGGGATATCCGAGGGACTTAAACTAGGTTCAGGATCGACGGTAAACAAGACACTGAAACATTTAGTACCTGCACCTAAGTACTGGATCATTTGATGAGCATTCTGGAGTTAGGCGGAAAGAGCTCTACTTTCTGTAGAAGTTTCAGTAGGAATGAACAAGTTCTTTTCACCACATCCTATATACACGATATTGGAAGATAACCAATCCATGCCTAGGACTACGTCAAAATCTTTCAAGGATAGACAGATCAGATCTATGTGATAGATTTTACTGCCCACTAGGATTGGACAGCTTTGGCAGACACGTTTAGAGATGACCTTGCCGCCGGTGGCGACAGCAACTGCCATTTAGGGCACAAGAGGGACAGCAAATAGTTTAAGTCGCTGAGCACAGTCAACGGCTATAAAAGAGTTGGTAGCACCACAATCAAACAATACTAACACTTCTTATTGTCCTAACTGTTGAGTCTTCCGTATTGGCTGCATTTTTGGTGAGCAGGATGTGGTATAAGATGCTACAACATCGTATCCGGCTTTTGGTAATATAAGGGCGCGCGTTTTATTTATGGAATGATCCGTTTTTCTCTTTCATGAATCTTGCATGGCGCCTATGTGTCTGGCTTTTATTGAGGATCATCATTTATTACTTCAGATCCTTGACAAGAATATTTCTATGAAGAATCTCCTTGGAGTATATTTTTGGAAAGAATCCTTTTTAATTAATGTGGTCAAGTGCTTGAGTCAAACAAAATCAAGCTCATGATTATTTCAGAATCAAGGACTTTGCTGGAGTATTTAAAGGTTATG
This sequence comes from Trifolium fragiferum, assembly GCA_954870985.1. Taxonomy (NCBI): domain Eukaryota; kingdom Viridiplantae; phylum Streptophyta; class Magnoliopsida; order Fabales; family Fabaceae; genus Trifolium; species Trifolium fragiferum. Next base: position 26,809,248 of record OX940796.1, read on the forward strand.
CAAAACCCAATTTAGTGTTGTTCACGCCGTTTATTGTTTTTGTCTAGTCTCCTAGGTTTTTGCGTGTGTTGTATTGTGAGCCTTTCTTGTGTCACCTTGATACAAGCTTAGGACGTGTTTCATTGAGTTGTACTTTGTGATCGTCGCCTAAGCTTTGAAGTACAGAGTTAGGATTGTGTGTGTTTGTGCACTCTAAGCCTTTAGGTGCGAGTGTTAGTTTTTAGGAGTGTGTCTCCAAAATACTTTTTCTTGTGTATTTGAAATCCTTGCTGTTTGTAAGGTTGTAAGGGAGTGAGATGGGATCTCAGACTTAGGAGTTTCTAGGTTGAAGAATCATTGGTAGATGCCTAGGTTTTAAGTTGTAAACGACTGTTTGCTGAAGACTTACAACTAGGACTATTATAGTGATATTCCTTCCTGGATTGGTATCCCCCAGACTAGGGCTTGATTTGAGCGCCGAACTAGGTTAACAAATATCCCGTGTTCTTTACTTGCTTTCAGATATTTGATTTTATTTATCTTGAGATTTACGCAGTAGAATGCTATAGCATTGTATACAGCATTACGTTTTCAGTGGTAAGAAGCTAGAGCATTGTATCTAGCATCCCATCTAGCGTGCCAGGAATTTCAATTGGCATCAGAGCAGGCACCCTGCCTGTCTCTAGGGTGAGATCCAGGACCTCATATTTCTGGCATCATGGAAAATGATGGAGGATACATGAATAGACCACCGTTGCTCAATGGATCAAACAACTATGATAAGTGGAAATAAAAAATGACTGCTTTTCTAAGATCCATCGATAGCAAAGTTTGGAAGGCTGTTTTGACTGGATGGGAACATCCCAGTGTTGCTAGCAAGGAAGTAACCTCAACAGGAGTAAAGAAACCAGAGGTTGAGTGGACTACAGAAGAAGAGGCTGCAACTCTCTATAATAACAAAGCCATTTATGCTTTATTTAATGGGGTGGACACAAATGTTTTTAAGCTAATCAAAAATTGTGTGTCAGCCAAGGAAGCATGGGAAATCTTGAAGACTTGCTATGAAGGTACCACAAAAGTGAAGCAATCCAAAATTCAACATCTCACATCCAGGTTTGAAACTCTAAAGATGAAAGATGATGAAAGCATTCAAGATTTTCATATGACCCTCTTGGACATTGCCAACTCATTTGAAGCTTTGGGAGAAAAAGTGTCTGATGAGAAATTGTCAAGGAAACTTCTCAGATCTCTCACATGACATCTCTACTATGAAAATGGATGAATTGGTTGGTTCACTTCAAACTTTTGAAACTATTCTTGATGAACGTGATGAGAAAAAGGCCAAGAGCATTGCTTTTGTCTCTAATACTGATGAAGAAAGCATTGCAGATGCTATAGCCATGCTTGGAAGACAGTTCAACAAGGTGCTGAAGAGAGTTGATCGCAGGAATCGTCAGAATGCTCCTAGCATCAGATTCAACATCAATAAACAACAAAGCAATTTGAAGAAATTCAAACCTGAAGAGAAGAATCGCCAAAGCAAGGGTGTTTAATGTCATGAGTGTAAAGGATATGGACACATAAGATCAGAATGTGGAACATATCAGAAAAGACAGAAAAAGGGTTTGAATGTGTCTTGGTCAGATGAAGATTCTGAGGAAGAGCATGAATCTGCTAAGCATGTAACTGCTTTAACTGGAATTTGTTCTCCAGATAGTGATACTGATGAAGAAGGTGATGTGGCTTATGATGAACTTGCCAGTACTTACAAAGAGTTACTCACAAGATTTGAAGAAATGTGCAGATTACTTGAGAAGCAGAAGAAGACTATCAATCTCCTTCAATCTGAAGTAAAGGCTCAAACTGAGAAGGCTTCAGAAGCTCAAGAAGAAGTTGCTCTTGTCAATGCTCAAATGGAGGACTTGAAGAAGCGTGTAGGTCAATTAAACTCAGGATCAAATCTATTAGAGGAGATCCTTGAAAATCTACCAAGTGGTAAGGCCAAGTCAGTAGGTTATAATTACTCTCATTTGAATAAGTATCAACAGAATCTTGAGACAAAGTTCAAATCTGCTGAAGATGTCTTTGATCCTTGTACTGGGGTAACGATGCTAAAGCATCCTGCTCAGCATTCTAGAACTTACCCTGTTCCCAAGTTTGCTCTGGAATCCAATTCAAAAGGTCATCAAAGGCCTAAAATCCAGAGAGTATACAGAAGATGGGTTTGTCATCACTGTGGAAAAAGAGGTCACATTAGGCCTTTTTGCTATAGACTTCATGGATATCCTGTACAACAACCTAAAGCAAATGAGGTGAAGGAAGATGTGCCTGTAAAGAAGGAGTGGAAGCCCAAGACAGAGAATGTAGGGTTGATTGCTCACACATCTTTGAGAGCTTCATCAAGGGAAGATTGGTACTTTGATAGTGGATGCTCCAGGCATATGACTTGTGAAGAAAAATATCTCATGAATGTAAAGCCATACAAGACCATCTTTGTTACATTTGGAGATGGTGCTAAAGGAGAAATTCTTGGAATTGGGGATCTGGTGAACCACGGACTGCCCAATTTGGATAATGTACTTTTGGTTAAGGGACTCACAGCAAATCTGATCAGTATAAGTCAGCTGTGTGACCAAGGCCTAAAAGTTAACTTCACCAAGACTGAGTGTGTTGTGAACAATGAAGAAGACCAACTGTTATTGAAGGGAACCAGGTCCAAGGATAATTGTTACTTGTGGATACCTCAGGAAGAAGCCTTGAATACCACCTGTCTCAGTACAACTACAAATGAAGTGAAACTGTGGCACCAGAGGCTAGGTCATCTTCACTTGAAGGGGATGAAGAAAGTCATTTCATTAGAAGCTATCAGGGGTTTGCCTAAACTGAAGATCATAGAAGGCAACAAATGTGGTCAGTGTCAAATTGGTAAGCAAGTCAGGATGCCACATCCAATGCTAGAGCATCAGACAACCACCAAAGTTCTTGAGCTACTTCATATGGACCTCATGGGACCCATGCAGGTTGAAAGTCTTGGAGGAAAAAGGTATGCTTTTGATATGGTAGATGACTACTCAAGATACACCTGGATAGATTTCATTAGAGAAAAATCAGATGCTTTTGAAGCCTTCAAGGAATTGTGTCTTCAAATTCAAAGGGAAAAGGCAAGCAATGTCGTAAAAATCAGAACTAATCATGGAAAGGAGTTTGAGAACTCCAGGTTCAATGAATTTTGTGCTTCTGAAGGAATCAAGCATGAGTATTCATCTGCTATCACTCCACAGTAAAATGGGATAGTTGAAAGGAAGAATAGAACTATTCAAGAGTCAGCCAGAGTCATGCTTCATGCTAAGAATGTTCCTTACTACTTTTGGGCTAAAGCTATGAACACTGCCTGTTACATTCACAACAGGGTCACACTGAGAAAAGGTACCACATCTACTCTGTATGAGCTGTGGAAAAATAGAAAACCAATTGTTAAACACTTCCATGTGTTTGGAAGCAAGTGTTACATTTTAGCTGATAGAGAGCCTAGAAGAAAGCTTGATCCAAAGAGCCATGAAGGGATTTTTCTAGGATACTCTCCAAACAGCAGAGCCTATAGAGTGTTTAATTCCAAGACTCAGGTAATGATGGAATCCATAAATGTTGTAATTCAAGATTCTACTCTGGAAGAACCTGTTAGTGAAGACCAGGGTATTCCTGTTGTGCACGATGCTGAACAAGATGCTACAACATCTGAACATCTGGGTGAGAATCAGTCTGATGAAGAGATAGAATAGGAGATCAATACTAAAAATTCTGGAGAACAAGCTCAGAAGAAAGGGCCTTCAGTGTGTGTTCAGAAGAATCATCCCACAGAGTTGATCATAGGCAATCCAGAACAGGGAATAACTACTAGAAGGACAAATGATGTTATCTCAAATTCTTGTTTTGTATCTCTATTTGAGCCCAAAAATGTTAAAGAAGTCTTATCTGATGGAGCATGGATAGAGGCTATGCAGGAAGAGTTAAACCAGTTCAAAAGAAGTGAGGTGTGGGATTTGGTCCCAAGACCAAAAGATGTGTATGTGATTGGAACTAAGTGGGTGTATAAGAACAAGTCAGATGAGAATGGTATTGTCACCAGGAACAAAGCAAGACTTGTGGCACAGGGATATACTCAAGTTGAAGGTATGGATTTTGAAGAAACATTTGCACCTGTTGCAAGGCTAGAATCCATCAGGCTCCTTTTGGGTGTGGCTTGCATTCTCAAATTCAAACTTTACCAGATGGATGTAAAAAGTGCTTTTCTAAATGGATATCTACAGGAAGAAGTGTATGTTGAACAACCAAAGGGTTTTGTTGATCCTGAACATCCAAGTCATGTGTACAAATTGAAGAAAGCTCTATATGGGTTGAAGCAAGCACCTAGAGCTTGGTATGAAAGGTTGACTCAATTCTTGGAAGATCAAGGTTACAGAAAGGGAGCTTCAGACAAGACCTTATTTGTTAAGCAAGAAAGAGGTAAATTCATTATAGCTCAAATCTATGTTGATGACATTGTGTTTGGTGGAATGTCAGATACAATGGTACAGCATTTTGTCAAGCAAATGCAATCTGAGTTTGAGATGAGTCTTGTTGGGGAATTGACATACTTTCTTGGACTTCAAATCAAACAAATGGATGATACCATATTTATATCTCAGAGTAAGTATACAAGGAACATAGTCAAGAAGTTTGGTATGGAAAGTGCTACCTCCAAGAGAACACCAGCACCTACTCACCTGAAACTTACTAAGGATGAAAAAGGAATCAGTGTGGATCAAAGTTTATATAGAAGTATTATTGGGAGCTTGCTATACTTGACTGCAAGTAGACCTGATATCACCTATGCTGTTGGAGTTTGTGCAAGGTATCAAGTTGATCCTAAGGTTAGTCACTTGACTCAGGTCAAGAGGATTTTGAAATATGTGAATGGAACTAGTGACTATGGAATAATATATTCTCATTCTGAAGATTCTAAGCTCTATGGATATTGTGATGCTGATTGGGCTGGAAGTGCAGATGATTGAAAAAGCACTTCAGGAGGATGTTTCTTTTTGGGCAATAACTTGATTTCTTGGTTTAGTAAGAAGCAAAACTGTGTGGCTTTATCCACAGCTGAGGCTGAGTACATAGCTGTTGGGAGTAGTTGCTCACAACTTGTTTGGATGAAGCAGATGCTGACAGAATATGATGTTGTACATGATGCTATGACATTGTACTGTGACAACATGAGTGCAATAAACATCTCAAAAAAACCTGTTCAACATAGCAAGACAAAACATATTGACATCCGTCATCACTTCATAAGAGATCTTGTTGAAAGCAAAATTGTTACTTTGGAACATGTTGGTACAAAAGAGCAAGTGGCAGACATCTTTACCAAAGCGCTTGATGTCGTACAATTTGAGAAGCTAAGGGGCAAGTTGGGAATTTGCCTCCATGAAGAGTTATAGCAGTTACCGTTTGTGATAGTGGCGCGTGCAGCAGTTATTTTCTCTCATCAAAGGTTGCACGTTGATCAAGGCAATCATGGCCTAAATCACTCCTTTAACACGCCACTACCTATGGTTGGTTATTTTTATTTCAAATCTTTTCATATTGATTCTTTCCTTTTCTATTCTACATCTCACTATAACCTCTCCACTTCACTATCAAATCTCCTCATTCAACCCTCACAAAACTCTCACTCTCAATCCTATTCTCCAATCCTTGCCGTCACCATGTCTCAAACTTCCCCTGTCAACTCTCCTACCACCGCTTCTCCTAATCACTCTTCACCATCTCATGATTCTCAATCCAATTTCATCACCAATGTTGTTCCTATCTCTACCATTCATCCCTCCTTTGCCTCTGCTCTCAACATCAAACCCCACAAAACCTCATCTTCTAAACCCAAGTCCACAAAGAAAGTTAAGACAACGGTAAGTAAGAAACCAAGGGTCAAGAAATCCAAATCATGATACAACTCAGATTTAGACATGCAAGGGTTTCTTCTTGCCAATCAGGGCTCTGACAGCCTGAATGTAGGTGTCGATGCTGCAGCAGCCTCTCAAAGTGCTCAGATCGATACTAACACTGTTCAAATCCCTAACACGGAAAAAGGGGAAACTGCTGTGGATACTAAGAAGCCACAATCTTCTGTTCCTGACTCTCCTAAGGATGATGAACTTTATGAGGAGGCTCATATTGTTGGAGATGTGCTTCAGTATCTGGCCAAAAGCATCTCTCAAGAAGATGCGACACCTGAACAAGGTGAAACTCAGAAGACTGCTGAGGTGGTAGCTAGTGAGGAAGAAGATGACATTGTTGTGGTCAAATCTGTTGGGTCATCTCTTTCAGGAAAAACAAGTGTTGGTAGGCGCCTAAGGGAAAGAAAAGGAAAAGAGGCTGAGGTAGAAATAGAAGCACCAAAGACTGTGAAGACGAAAAAGAGTGTACCCACAAAGTCACCTAAGAAGAAAGTTGTGGGACCCAGTAGAGCTCCAAGCAAGGTTGAGATTCCTGCTCAACAAAAGAAGAAAGCTTCTAAGAGGAAGAATGTTAGTCTGAGTGATTCTGAGTATGATGCTGAGCAAGATGCTCCCAGCATCACACCCTCACCTCAGAAGAGAGCTCTGAAGAAGAAGAAGGTTGTTGCTGCTGTGTCAGATGATGATGCTGAAAACGATGCTCCAAGCATCCCAACATCTAAGAAGAAGGTTGGTGGAAAGATGGTGCCACCAAATGTCCCTGATATGTGCCCATTGATGGGGTATCATTCCACTTTGTGGATAGTGCTAAGAAGTGGAAGTATCTATTTGCAAGAAGGATAGGGCTGGAAAGAGAATTGTCTGCTGAAACACTGGCTTGGAATGAGGTAGTTGAGTTGTTGGATGATGCTGGTTTAATGAAGACTGTCAGTGGCTTGTGCGACTACTATGCCAAGCTTGTCAAAGAGTTTGTTGTCAACATTGTTGAAGACTGTGACAATCCTCTCAGCAATGAATATCAGAAGGTTTGGGTAAGAAGCAAGTGTGTGGAGTTCTCTCCAAAGATCATCAACAGATATCTGGATAGGCAAGAGGATGACTACACTGCCATTGATGTTACCAATAATGAAGTATGCAAGACCATCACAGCCAACCAGGTCAAGGTGTGGCCATCTAAAGGTAAGGTACCTTCTTGTATGCTCTCAGTCAAGTATACTGTCTTGAACAAAATAGGAACTGTGAACTGGGTTCCTACTACCCATACATCTCATATAGCCACTAGCTTAGCTAGGCTTATTTACTCTATTGGAACTGGTACTGTTGCTGACTATGGGTCTTACATTTTTGAGCAAACCATGGCTCATGGCAAGTATTGGGCAATCAAGATGCCTATAGCCTTGCCTAGTCTCATTTGTGGAATAATCCTTGATCAACACCCCAACATCTTAACTGCTGCTGATGAACCCCTCAAGAGAGAGGCACCCATTTTCTCCATTTTAACTATTTGAAGGGACCCATGCTGCTGACATAGCAGGGCCAGTGACTAGCAAATCTATCCCTAGGCAAGATCCACCTTCAAGTCTAAGTGGGAAGGAATGATTGCCTCATTGGAAGCTACTGTGCAAGCTATGGATGAGCAGAAGAAAGGGCTTGAACTGGTAATATCTGCCCTGAAGAAAGAGAAAGCTGAGGAAGCAGGTCTTGGTGCTGGTAATGATGTGGGTAATGATGCTGTTAATGATGCTGCAACATCTGATGCAGCAGTAAATGAAGAAGCTGGTGGTGATACAGAGGAGCTGGAGGTTACTGATTCCAGTGCTTCTGATTGAAGTATAATTTATGTGATGTCTTGTTACTTTTGTTTCTTTTGTTTTTCATTTGGTACTTTTGTTACTATTCTGTTATATGGGTTGAGACTCTGATGACCCTGTTTTGTAATAAGCTTCTGAACCTCATAACTCTGTACTGCTAATTTGTCAAATTTGTGGCAAAAGGGGGAGTATAATTTGGTATTTTGATTGTTTATCTGAGTGTTTCCTATTGATATTGCCTGCTGTTAGTCTGCACTACTATGGTAATGATATGTTTGTTAGAATTGAGTGCATGAAGTATGTGTATGTGTGGACCCTTATGATTTGATATCTGATGTGTGTGCATGAGTAGTGAGATGTGATCTGCAGGGGGAGATGTTGGATATGATGCTCCAACATCCTATGCATATGTGCAGGGGGAGATGTAGTGTGAAATGTTGTAGCATTACCTACAGCATCCTGTCAATATTGATTTTTCTGACCATCTAAGGCTAAGTTGTTTTCTGTATGTTCCGCTGTTGCATGCCTCTCTGATTTTCTTAAAAGATACAATTATATTCTTGTTTACTGGTCTCCATGAAGAAGTAGTATGGAATCTGTTTTGAAGAATAGTCTCTACAAATCTTTATCCATGTGTGCTTGTGTTGAGAAAAAGAAATGTAGTTGAAGTATCTGTTTAAGTATCTGTATGGTCATTATTTGTTTTAGCCAAAAATTTGCCAAAGGGGGAGTTTGTTGAGTCTTCTGTATTGGCTGCATTTTTGGTGAGCAGGATGTGGTATAAGATGCTACAACATCGTATCTGGCTTTTGGTAATATAAGAGCGCACGTTTTATTTATGGCATGATCCGTTTTTCTCTTTCATGAATCTTGCATGGCGCCTGTGTGTCTTGCTTTTATTGAGGATCATCATTTATTACTTCAGATCTTTGACAAGAATATTTCTATGAAGAATCTCCTTGGAGTATATTTTTGGAAAGAATCCTTTTTAATTAATGTGGTCAAGTGCTTGAGTCAAACAAAATCAAGCTCATGATTATTTCAGAATCAAGGACTTTGCTGGAGTATTTAAAGGTTATGCAAAACCTAATTTAGTGTTGTTCACGCCGTTTATTGTTTTTGTCTAGTCTCCTAGGTTTTTGCGTGTATTGTATTGTGAGCCTTTCTTGTGTCACCTTGATACAAGCTTAGGACGTGTTTCATTGAGTTGTACTGTGTGATCCTCGCATAAGCTTTGAAGTACGGAGTTAGGATTGTGTGTGTTTGTGCACTCTAAGCCTTTAGGTACGAGTGTTAGTTTTTAGGAGTGTGTCTCCAAAATACTTTTTCTTGTGTATTTGAAATCCTAGCTGTTTGTAAGGTTGTAAGGGAGTGAGATGGGATCTCAGACTTAGGAGTTCCTAGGTTGAAGAATCATTGGTAGATGCCTAGGTTTGAGTTGTAAACGAGTGTTTGCTGAAGACTTACAACTAGGACTATTATAGTGATATTCCTTCCTGGATTGGTATCCCCCAGACTAGGGCTTGATTTGAGCGTCGAACTGGGTTAACAAATATCCCGTGTTCTTTACTTGCTTTCAGATATTTGATTTTATTTATCTTGAGATTTACGCAGTAGAATGCTATAGCATTGTACACAGCATTACGTTTTCAGTGGTAAGAAGCTAGAGCATTGTATCTAGCATCGTATCTAGCGTTCCAGGAATTTCACTAACAAACATACATCCATGGTTAAAGCATTATTAGATTTAATCTTATCACAGTCAAGTGAGTAAACCCGACCTTTGCTTTTAGATGCACCGCTGGAATCTCAATGCGTCTTGAGCTTTGGTCAGTCCTGCTTGAAATGTTGATCACTGTCGTTTCGTGATCAAAAATAAGTAATTAACAAGTAGTAACAAGGTAAGTTAACCTTGGTCGTCTCACAAGGACCTCTAATTTGATAATTAGCAAAACTAAGTAAAGCAAAAACGGGCCACAAAACAATTGGGCCGAAAATTATAAGTTATGCTGAAAATAATTAAATCTTGTAAGTCTGGAATATTGACGAGTAAATATGACTCCTTTTCGCTCTGAATTAGCTTTCGACTTCAACATAAAGGTTGTAGATCTTTGTCTTATCTTTCCAACGTAACTAACCGCGTCTTAATCCGATATTCCTAGCTCCAGTTATGGTCTGCGCAATGAGAAGGTGTCAATTTATTATTTATTCAGAAAATAAGTACGAAAATAAAATAAAGCTATAATTATACTTAAACATAAAAACACACTAAAATAGTAAAAATAGTAAAATAAACTATAGGAATACATGAGTACAATAGTAGAAGAACGTGCATTAAAATGCACTGATCAAATTCCCCCACACTTGAACTTTTACTTCAGCCTTACCCCCACACTTAGTTCTAGTCGTATCCTCCATTATATTCAAATTCAGAGAACTTAGTCTAGAGAATGTGTATTTAAAAGATTTATCTAGACATTTCTAAGATTGACAGTGTTCAAGCAGTTGTGCATTATTGTGCAAAGACTATCTTGTCAAGTATCAAAACAAGAATTTCCAAAGATTTCACCAACCTTACAATTATTTGCTTGGAGGCCTTTCCGAGCTACGAACATGTGAGATGGGAAAAAGAAGATAACAAGTCAACTTGGATATTAATGAAAAATCTAGTGGCTTAGGAGGAATAGCATGAACATATGGTAAACCTGCAATAGCAAAAACATGGAAATCACAAAGTTCAGAGTTAGCTTGTGAGTCAGATAAAATAGGTGGAAGAGATGCATAAATAGCGAATGACAACTGCAAGTTGCGTGGCTTAATAAGATGCTCCACAAAATCTGTCTCTGCTATAGGCAATGGTTGCTTATGGTTAAAATCCACATGTTTAGTGTCAAACACAAGAGTTGTTGAATTTGCTTGAATTTCTGCACAAGTGGTTGGCGGCATCAAAATATCTTCACCTAAAATAGTTGCACTGACCTCATGACAAACATTACAAACACCACATTCACAAGGAAAAATTTCAAGAGATTTTTCTACTTCAAGCGAAGTATATAATTCATCCATGTGAGATTTCAAGAACTTTTGTGGTGTAATCTCTTCCATGCATTCAGTTGAATTTAAGTTGCTTACCTTTTGTTCATCAGCTAAAACAAGTATTTTCATCAAGACTGGTATCACATTGCATTACCTCCAGTCGTGCAACAGGTTGTACATCATCATGCAACATCATATTCTCTTGAATTTGATGGACATTGGAGACTATTTGCTCAACTTGGACGGCTAAACTTTTAAGAGAAGATTGCATAAACTCATCCATTTTCTTATTATTTTCATCCATCTGCTTGATAGCTTCTTCCAAAAACTTTATTGTGTCAGCTGATACATTTTGTGGAGATTGTTGATATGGCCAAATAGGTTGCTCTTCAAGATATAAATTTTGTTCCCAATAGTATTGTCCTTGAAGATCACCTGCAAATTGGGTCTCACCACAACCATCTGTATCTAACAATATAGGACATGCATCACTACAATGAAAATTTGAAGAACAAATTTTATAAAAATTAGTATCTAACAATATAGGACATGCATCGCTACAATGAAAATTCGAAGAACAAATTTTGCAAATCACAAGTGGAATGTGATTTTGATAGCATGATTGTTGTTCTCTTGCTTCCAAGCAATTAATAATATAAGCCAATTGATCCAATGAATCTACCATTTTTTTTTTTAGATTTTTTTTTTGTTTAGAAAAAAAATAAATAGAAAAATGCAAAATCGTACCAAAAGAAATCTAAAAAATATAAAAATACCACCGAAAATCTCTAAAAACCAAACAAATCTAAATATATATTTTTTCAGATTTTTTTAAATATATGGAAAATTTTAAAAAAAAATAAAAAGTGGTCTAATCGAAGGAATTTCGGATTTTCAGCCTGAAATTTCGTATATTTGATACGAAAGTATTATTCCTTGATTTGTTTCGGATCTTCTCACCAATTTTCAGCCAAATCTGAGCAACTGACCGAAAACAGATTAATGTTTTTTTTCTTCAGCTTCAATACGAAATCCAACGCCAGAACCTGAAATAAAGGAAAAACTAAAAGAAAAAAAATTGTTAATAAGCTTAGTTTGTTCTCAATTTTACTAATTCCAATCAGAGATCCCCGGCAGCGGCGCGAATTTGATCACTGTCGTTTCATGATCAAAAATAAGTAATTAACAAGTAGTAACAAGGTAAGTTAACCTTGGTCGTCTCACAAGGACCTCTAATTTGATAATTAGCAAAACTAGGAACGATGAATAACACAATTAAATGGGGGGTTTTCGGTTCTGGGAAAACAGTTCAAGAGATGTGAAATTCCACTAGTACGAAGTAGGATGTTTGATACAATGTTCCAACCTTAGGGATGTTGAATGCAATGTTGGCACATTCACAAACAGACAGTAATATGTAAAAGTAAGTACAAGGCACAAGTAAAGGACACGATATCTTTGTTAACCCAGTTCGGCGCTTAAACAAGCCCTAGTCTGGGGGATACCAATCCAGGAGAGAAATCCACTATGATAGTTCTAATCCTAAGCTCTCAGCAAACACCCATGTTTACACTTATGACTTAGACACTATCCAATGCAACTTCACCTTAGGAACTCCTAAGATTGAGAAACCTTCTCACCTCCTACTCAATCACTAAACAAGTGATTGTACTGACACAACTAAAGAGATTTGAAAAACACGTTCAAAAACAAACTGTCTCCATGCTTAAAAGCTTAGGAGAAGTAAAACACAATTACAAATCAAACTAAGTCCTAATCTTGTAAATGAATAACAAGATAGGCTCACAACAGAAAACACTTGACAACCCTAGTAATGCTGTACTTAGCACAATACAAAACACACACGTACCTAGCTAGGTTTACAAAGTAGCTTAAATACAAATTCTAGAAATGGGCCTTGCACGTTGTTGGGCTTCAAGTCTTCAGCAACAAGATCCAGAGCACATTAACTCAAGGTATCATGAGTATCCTTAATCATAAAAGCAGATATGATTGGGCAATAAAAGCTTGAGATACTTTGACCATGCATACGAGCTAGGATATTAGAATAAATGTGTGGATTCCAAAAATAAACAACAGCGCATTAAAGAGGCGCGCTTTCAGCATATCCTGAATTAGTATCCAGATTGTAATACCCCACATTATTATCTAGAATATAATGCAGAATATTATAAATAGTACTGAGTTCATTACAATTACATTATTCAAATAAGCACACACAGGTGCAGAAATACAAACGAGTTCAAATAACATAGCGGAAACAAAAGACAACACGAATGAATAATGAAGAAAGCATAGAAAGACTACATGCGATCCTCCAACAGCAGCAGCGACTCCAACACCAAGGCTTACCTAATCAACCTGTTTTCCTGTTTCAAATAGGGAGTGGGGTGAGACAGTCACTTCGTCCCAGTGAATTCTACTACCCTCCTAGGCTATAAAGCCGGGGCTCCTAATCAGTCATATCATAATCTAAATCCATAGCATAAATATCATAAACAATAATGTAAAGGTGTAACACAAAGTTTATCTTATTCATTTTAAACCGCAAACCCTCTAAGGTGAGCACGTCTCAGGGGTTCGCCTTATCCGCGAGCAGAAAGCGCTCCGGCATAAAGCTCACATAAATTTTTCTAATGGAACATCTAAAACGAAGTCCATACTGATAACATAATCATATTATTAATTCGACTGATCACTAATTATTAACATGCTACCAATAATTCCCAAACCCGGGGGATCATACAACCTTAATTCTAAGTTATCCCTAATTTTCAGAATTGTGTCTGACTTTCCGTACAATATTAAATACATTATACAACTGCAATTTATCTTTCTCAGGTTATGATATAAAACGAGTGATTAAATTATTTTTAAAACTGAAAAAGTGAAGTAATTCTGGGCTAGCTCGCTACGGCGAGTTAGCAAGCTCGCCATGGCGAACTTACAGGTACTGGCCTAAACAACTCGCTAGGCGAGCTAGAGCTCGCCATGGCGAAGTTCTTCAGCCCAGAACCTTGAGCTCGCCATGAGTGCTCGCTAGCAACTCGCTACGGCGAGTTAAGTCAGAAAGACCCCTGTTTTACGAATTTTCAATATTTTCAAAGATTCACCTACAACCAAATTCTGAGAAAGTGCAGTTATATAATATAGTCAATATATAACAGAATAGAAGAGAATTTGGGAGCTAATTCTCCTCACACAATTAATTCCTTATTTCTTAAGTTAACATGCAAATTTATAATTTAAGGGAATTCTAACTAAACTAGCCTATGAACCCACCTGGAATAAGCTTTAACTCTTGTTCCTGGCTCTACTAACAGCTACCAACCTTCCCAGAAAGCCCCACGAACTGACAGAACAGAAATTTGAGCTCTAGACACTTGAAACCCTTGCTCTAAGGAAAAGGAGTTGTGTTTGATGATCAAAGCTGAATGATGTTAGGGTTATTTATAGTGGATTTCTGAGGGCTCAACAGTAGTGGTTTTGGCTTTGGTTAAGACATGCAAGCATTCTTAGTGGTTGGTGAAATGGTGGGATTGACTTGGTTGTAATTTTGCTTCATGTGTTAATCTTGGGAGTTGATTTTTCAGGGATTCCTGCTCTGAAGGTGCAGCTGGAATCTCTGTGTATCTGTGTTAAGAAACTTGTGATGAAAGGGACAAACTCATGTGTTAGAAGTGAATGGGGGTTTTGGAATTTCTTGTTGTTGTTTATGTGTTTGGCGTGGGGAGAGAAGAGAAAAGGGAGCTTAGTTGCTTCAGATTTTTCTGAGATTAGGAGAGCTATGAGGGTCTTGCATGTTATGCCATAAGTAAGAGTGATTGTGAGGTGTTTAGCTAGGAGGGTTATGAGTCACTAATGAGGGATGAGTCATTAGAGAGAGGGATAATTTGAATCTTTGGCTTAATTAAATAAAACTCATAAGACTAGTGTTTTAGGTGTATGGTTTGGGTTTAATTAAGTTCCACATAATACACATATTACACTAAGTTCCCATGGGTTAATTTAATTAATCACCTCAAATTAATTTTAATTTTTGATAGATAATCTCTAATTAAATTAATTAGGCAAATTTAGAAATTGGGGATGTTACAATCTACCCCCCTTAAAGAAATTTCGTCCTCGAAATTCAAAAATTTTACCTTAGAATAGGTGAGGATAGCTGTTCATCATGTCCGATTCCAATTCCCATGTATATTCGCCGTCCGGAGACTGCGCCCATTCAACCTTGACAATGGGAATTCTCTTGTTCCGAAGAGTTTTGACATCACGATCAACAATTCGGATAGGATCAGGTTGGTAAGTCAAGTCCGGCTGAAGATCTATCTGCTCATTTGCTATTGGCTGATAGGGATCTGGAATATACTTACGAAGCTGAGAGACATGGAACACGTCGTGTAGCCCTGACATAGAAGGAGGAAGAGCTAACTGATAGGCTACTGAACCGATGCGTCGAAGGATTTGATATGGTCCAATATATCTTGGACAGAGTTTCTTGGTTCTAAACACACCACGTAAGCCCAACTTCGGAGTAACCTTCAAGAACACATGATCTCCTTCATCAAATTCCAACGGTCTCCTTCTCTTGTCGGCATAACTCTTCTGCCGACTCTGCGCAACCTTCATCTTTTCACGGATTGACTTAACCTTTAAAGTTGTCTCTTGTATAAGGTCTGGTCCAAGCAATCCGCGATCACCGACTTCCGTCCAACACAAAGGAGTTCTACACTTTCTTCCATATAAAGCTTCAAACGGTGCCATCCCGATACTGGAATGGTAACTGTTATTATAAGAGAATTCAATCAAGTGCAAGTAGTTGCTCCAACTACCGCCATCTTCCAAAACACATGCACGAAGCATATCTTCAAGAGTTTGAATAGTTCTTTCAGACTGTCCATCTGTCTGAGGATGATGCGATGTACTCATTCTCAATCGAGTTCCCATCGCATGCTGGAAGGCTTTCCAAAACCTAGAAGTAAAGATTGGATCACGATCTGAAACGATGCTGAGGGGTACACCATGAAATCTCACAATATGTTCTATAAAAATAGCTGCATACTGTGTGGCCTTATAGGTAGATTTCACAGGAATGAAATGAGCTGACTTGGTCAATCTATCCACAATTACCCAAATTGAATCTTGACCTTTCTGGTTACGAGGTAAACCTCCAACAAAGTCCATAGTGATGTGTTCCCACTTCCACTCCGGAACTTCTAACGGTTGCAATTGACCTCCAGGCTTCTGGTGCTCAATCTTCACTTGTTGACAAACCAAACATCTAGACACAAAATCTGCGATTTCGGCCTTCATGTTCGGCCACCAGTAATTCTGTTTCAAGTCGTGGTACATTTTGGTGGATCCTGGATGAATCGAGAATCCACTTTTGTGTGCCTCGTCAAGAATCAGCCTTTTCAGTTCATCGTCATTAGGTACACACAACCTTCCATCATACAACATGGCACCATCTGGTGCAATTGAGAACTCTGGGTTATTCAATCTCCTTTGAAGGTCCATATCACATCGCTGCGCCTGCACTACCCTCGAGCGCAGATCGCATGACAACTCCAAACGGTTAATTCTAATGCCGCTCTTTCTGTACACAACATTCAGATTCAGGTCTCTGAACTTCTCATACAATCCACACTGCTGCATTAAGAGTTCGGAAGCATATAAGGCTTTCCTGCTCAAAGCGTCTGCCACAACATTCGCTTTGCCAGGATGGTAGTTGAGATTGAAATCGAAGTCCTTCAAATATTCCATCCACCTACGCTGCCTCATATTCAGGTCTTTCTGATCGAACAGGTATTTCAGACTTTTATGGTCGCTGAAAAGATCGAATTGAACACCATACAAGTGATGTCTCCAAATCTTTAGGGCGAAAATAATTGCTGCTAGTTCCAAATCATGGGTTGGATAATTTTGCTCCTGTGGTTTCAACTGCCGAGAGGCATATGCTACCACAGCTCCATCTTGCATTAGAACACAACCAAGACCTTTATGTGATGCGTCGCAATACACCACGTACTTCCGATTAGGATCAGGGATGACCAATACTGGAGCACTGGTTAACTTTTCTTTCAACGTCCTGAAACTCACTTCACAATCAGTATCCCAAACAAAAGGAGTACCTTTCCTGGTCAATCGGGTCAAGGGTAAGGCGATTTCCGAAAATCCAAGAATGAATCTCCGGTAATAACCTGCTAATCCCAAGAAACTTCTGACTTCTGATACATTGTTGGGTCTTTCCCAGTTAAGAACTGCTTCTACCTTGGACGGATCGACAGATACACCGCCTTGGGAAATGACATGTCCCAGAAATTTAATTTCTGAGAGCCAGAATTCGCACTTGCTGAACTTGGCGTATAACTTCTTTTCTCGCAGAACTTCCAAAACAATTCTGAGATGTTCAGCATGATCCTCTTGATTACGAGAATAGATTAAAATATCATCTATGAAGATGACAACAAATTTATCAAGGTATGGCTGGAAGATCCTGTTCATGTAATCCATAAACACAGCAGGAGCATTTGTCAATCCAAAAGGCATAACTAGGAATTCGTAATGCCCATAACGCGTCCTGAATGCCGTTTTAGACACGTCTGAGGATTTGATTCTGATTTGATGATATCCGGAACGAAGATCAATCTTTGAAAAGACAGTGGCACCCCTGAGTTGATCTAATAGATCATCAATCCGGGGTAGCGGATACTTGTTTTTGATTGTCACTTTGTTAAGCTGGCGATAATCAATGCATAAGCGCATAGTACCGTCCTTCTTTTTCACAAGTAACACGGGTGCTCCCCAAGGAGAGACACTTGGACGAATGAAATGCTTCTGGAGTAGTTCCTCAAGTTGAGTTTTAAGCTCATGAAGTTCTAATGGAGACATTCTATAAGGGGCAACTGAGATGGGTTGTGAACCCGGAACAAGATCTATAGAGAACTCTATTTCACGTTCGGGAGGGAGACTCATGATATCATCAGGGAAAACATCTAGATACTCGCTAACTATAGGGATGTCGCTAGGACTCAAACTAGACTCATGATCAATAGTGAACAAGACACTGAAACACTTGCTGCTGGCACCTAAATACTGGATCATCTGGTGAGTGTTTTGCAATAAAGCAGATAAGGCTCTACTTTCTGCAGAAGTTTCTGAAGGAATGAACAAATTCTTTTCCGCACAACCGATGTACACGGTATTGGCTGAGAGCCAATCCATGCCAAGAACGACATCAAAGTCTTTTAGAGGTAGACATATTAAATCAATGTGGTAGACCTTACTTCCGACTAAGATGGGACAATTTTGACAGACTCTCTTTGAAGTGACTCTGCCGCCAGTAGCGACAGCGACAGACATTGGGGGTACGAGAGGTACAGAAGGAATTCCTAACCGCATGACACAGTCTACGGCTATAAAAGAGTTGGTGGCTCCACAGTCAAAGAGTACTAAGACCTTAGACTGTCCTAACAAACATACATCCATAATTAAAGCATTATTAGATCTTATTTCATTGCAGTCTAAAGAATATACCCGACCTTTATTCTTTGCAGATCCACTGGATTCACCGTGCTTCTTCAACTTCGGACACTCATTCCTGAAGTGCCCAGGTTGCTTGCAGTAATAGCACATATTCTTGCCTTTCATGCATTCTCCGCTGTGAGGATATCCACAGTCTGAACAGTTCTTGGGCGAGCGTTGAGAGTGACTCTGCTTGCCCATGCTGGAGTTACCCTTAGACTTCAAGTTCAAACCAAACTTACCAAACAAACCCTTCTTCTTCTGATTCACCTCATTCTTCTCCTTGTGAATGTTGCTGAGACCTGCTTCGGCGTGATAGCTCTTCTGCACTAGATCACCAAAACTAGTGATCTGCTGCATTGCCACGTCGTGAGCTATATCCGCTCGAAGTCCTATCCTGTATTTCTTCATTTTCCAGGCCTCAGTAGGGACATCGTCACCATCAGCAACATACCGGACCAGCTCATTGAACTTCATGGTATATTCAGTTACCGTCAGACTACCTTGCTTCAACTCAGTTAACTCTCGTTCCATCTGGAATTGATAGCTCTCAGGGATGTAATGGCCAATGAACAAACGCCTGAAATTCTGCCAGTTAATCTCTGTATGGCTGGCTTCCATGTACTGCTTGGTACTTTCCCACCAATTGCAAGCGTCACCCCTGAAGAAGCGGGAGACGAAGGTTACTTTATCTGTCTCTGAGCAAGTCATGGAGTCCAGAATGCCAGTCATCCTTTGCAACCATTCCCTGGCTTTAGCGGGATTATATTCACCATAGAACTCTGGAGGGCTCATTCTACAAAATTCTCGGAAAGCAGCGCTCGACCCCAAGTTCTGAGGAGGGGGAGCATTCATGTGCTGCTGAAACATGGCCATAAACTCCTGATGCTGTTGCGCTTGTTGGGCTTGAAACTGCTGATGCTGATGCATCATCTCTGCCCACATGTTGGCGTTAGCATCTCCAAACACTTGCGGTTCTTCTTCTTCTTCTACGTTCTGCCTTCTTGGTGGCCTTCCAGGTCCTCGTCTCTCTCCAGACATTTCGCTCTAACTGCCAATATCAAATCAAGTTAGCTAGGCCTAAAGTGACATGACACCTAGAACGTATGTAGGGAAACTAGACAACTACTGGGATTGGAATAGTAATACTAATGAACTCACGCAAGATCTGAATCGACCTGCTCTCATACCAAATGTAATACCCCACATTATTATCTAGAATATAATGCAGAATATTATAAATAGTACTGAGTTCATTACAATTACATTATTCAAATAAGCACACACAGGTGCAGAAATACAAACGAGTTCAAATAACATAGCGGAAACGAAAGACAACACGAATGAATAATGAAGAAAGCATAGAAAGACTAAATGCGATCCTCCAACAGCAGCAGCGACTCCAACACCAAGGCTTACCTAATCAACCTGTTTTCCTGTTTCAAATAGGAAGTGGGGTGAGACAGTCACTTCGTCCCAGTGAATTCTACTACCCTCCTAGGCTATAAAGCCGGGGCTCCTAATCAGTCATATCATAATCTAAATCCATAGCATAAATATCATAAACAATAATGTAAAGGTGTAACACAAAGTTTATCTTATTCATTTTAAACCGCAAACCCTCTAAGGTGAGCACGTCTCAAGGGTTCGCCTTATCCGCGAGCAGAAAGCGCTCCGGCATAAAGCTCACATAAATTTTTCTAATGGAACATCTAAAACGAAGTCCATACTGATAACATAATCATATTATTAATTCGACTGATCACTAATTATTAACATGCTACCAATAATTCCCAAACCCGGGGGATCATACAACCTTAATTCTAAGTTATCCCTAATTTTCAGAATTGTGTCTGACTTTCCGTACAATATTAAATACATTATACAACTGCAATTTATCTTTCTCAGGTTATGATATAAAACGAGTGATTAAATTATTTTTAAAACTGAAAAAGTGAAGTAATTCTGGGCTAGCTCGCTACGGCGAGTTAGCAAGCTCGCCATGGCGAACTTACAGGTACTGGCCTAAACAACTCGCTAGGCGAGCTAGAGCTCGCCATGGCGAAGTTCTTCAGCCCAGAACCTTGAGCTCGCCATGAGTGCTCGCTAGCAACTCGCTACGGCGAGTTAAGTCAGAAAGACCCCTGTTTTACGAATTTTCAATATTTTCAAAGATTCACCTACAACCAAATTCTGAGAAAGTGCGGTTATATAATATAGTCAATATATAACAGAATAGAAGAGAATTTGGGAGCTAATTCTCCTCACACAATTAATTCCTTATTTCTTAAGTTAACATGCAAATTTATAATTTAAGGGAATTCTAACTAAACTAGCCTATGAACCCACCTGGAATAAGCTTTAACTCTTGTTCCTGGCTCTACTAACAGCTACCAACCTTCCCAGAAAGCCCCACGAACTGACAGAACAGAAATTTGAGCTCTAGACACTTGAAACCCTTGCTCTAAGGAAAAGGAGTTGTGTTTGATGATCATAGCTGAATGATGTTAGGGTTATTTATAGTGGATTTCTGAGGGCTCAACAGTAGTGGTTTTGGCTTTGGTTAAGACATGCAAGCATTCTTAGTGGTTGGTGAAATGGTGGGATTGACTTGGTTGTAATTTTGCTTCATGTGTTAATCTTGGGAGTTGATTTTTCAGGGATTCCTGCTCTGAAGATGCAGCTGGAATCTCTGTGTATCTGTGTTAAGAAACTTGTGATGAAAGGGACAAACTCATGTGTTAGAAGTGAATGGGGGTTTTGGAATTTCTTGTTGTTGTTTATGTGTTTGGCGTGGGGAGAGAAGAGAAAAGGGAGCTTAGTTGCTTCAGATTTTTCTGAGATTAGGAGAGCTATGAGGGTCTTGCATGTTATGCCATAAGTAAGAGTGATTGTGAGGTGTTTAGCTAGGAGGGTTATGAGTCACTAATGAGGGATGAGTCATTAGAGAGAGGGATAATTTGAATCTTTGGCTTAATTAAATAAAACTCATAAGACTAGTGTTTTAGGTGTATGGTTTGGGTTTAATTAAGTTCCACATAATACACATATTACACTAAGTTCCCATGGGTTAATTTAATTAATCACCTCAAATTAATTTTAATTTTTGATAGATAATCTCTAATTAAATTAATTAGGCAAATTTAGAAATTGGGGATGTTACACAGATGTTGAAACATTGTGTCCAACATTGTTTTACGAAAAAGCAGCCAACACACAAAACACCAACAATCTCCCCCTTTTGCGAAATTTTTGGCTAAAACAAATTAGGATCATACAGACAAGCCAATGAGATAATTAGTACATAAGTCCTTAGATCAACTCAAACACACAAATCATAAGGCAGTTATGTAACAGAAGAAATACTCAATGGTTTTCATCAGAGGCAATACGAATATCAGCAGAAGCTAAACAACCAATTCTTGACCTAGATCCAGTAGACAATGTTTCAACATTGTGTAAAGCATTGAGAGTACTCCCCCTCAATCTTGTCATGTTACCTGTAGGAGTTTTTACTCCCCCTCAATTTAACCTGTCTTCCTGATGTTTCAACATCTCATCAAACATGCATTCACACAGACAGATATAACCTATGTCATACAACTCAGATATCAGTCCCCCTTTTAGTCACAAAATTTGCCACAGGGGCATATAATAGATAGCCAAAAGTACCAGATGTCATAGTAGAGAAACAAAACAGAGATTATCCAGGGCTGAGCCCATAATAACAAACCAGAGAATGCAAGGAATTAAAAGTAGCACTAAAAGGAAAACAGTAAAGAGCAGTAAATTAGTCTTCAGAGCTGCTGGCATTAGAGTCTTCAGTCTCTTTCTCTTCTGCCTCAGCATCAGTGGCTGCATCTGCATTTTCATCATCAAGCACATTTGTTGCAGCATCCTTATTACCACCAGCCTGTTCAGTTTCAGCCTTTTCCTTAGCAGCATCTATAGCATTCTGCTCATCCTGCTCCAAAGCCTGAATCATGGGTTCAAATTGAGCCTTCCTCTCATCCATCACAGTGATGGTCTCTCTAAGTGCAGCAACAATGTCCTTCATAGTCATAACACCAGCAGGTGCTGCAGACCCAGATGCTCCAACAATGTCTGGAACATGATGCTTCCCAAAGAGTTTGTAGTGCAGAGACAAGGGAAATTCCCTTTTCTTAGGGATATCAGCAGCAACCTTGACCTGAGGAACTTGATCCAAGATAATGTCACACAGAAGTGTAGGAAAAGCAATTGGGAGTTTTACAGCAGAGCTCTTAGCATGCTTCACTGTTTGCTCAAAGATGTAGTCACCAAAATTTACCTTGTGACCTGTTCCAATGAGATATAGCATCTTTCCTAACACACTAGCCACATCAGAGGAGTGGGTTGTAGGGAGCCAATTATAAGCACCAATCCTGTTCAGAATAGCATATTTAACAGAGAGTTTACCAGCAGAAATCTTCCCCTTTTTAGGCCAGACCTTCACTTGATTTGCAGTTATCACTTTGCAAATCTCATCCTCAGAAACTGTAGGGTTAGTACATTCAGGAGTATTAATCCCTAGATAGTTGTTGATTACCTCAGGAGAGAACTTCATCCTTTCTCCTCTTACCCAAACAGTCTGAAATTCAGAGCTAGCTGGATCACCACAATCCTAAGGGATGTTCACCAGAAATTCCTTGACCGGCTGTTCATAACAGTCACCCAACCCAGTTACAGTCTTCATAAGCCCAGCATTCTTGATTAGATCAATTATCTCAGTCATTTTCAAGGCATCATCACCCAATTCTCTTTCCAGAGCCAATCTCCTGTGGAAGATGAACTTCCATCTGTGGCCATAGTCAGGATTGTGGAATGAGACTTTATCAGTTGGTACATCTTTGACAGCAGTAGGAATCCTCTTTGCAGTAGATTTCTTCACACTAGAATAGGTAACCTGGATGTTTGGCACATCCTCAGAAACATCCTCATAAGACTCACTGGAGGTAGCAGCCTTTCTCTTCTTACCCTTAGACACAGATACCTTTGGAGTAACCTTGTTCCACCCCTTCTTGGGTCCAATCATCACACCTTTTCCCTTCTTTGCAGCTTTGGGTGTTTCAGACACACTGGGAACAGCTTTCCCTTTGCTGCTTCTTAGCCTTTTACCAATACCAAAGGCTTGTGATATAGGAATCTCATCTTCCAACTCATCTATGTCAATAATAGGAGCTTCACCTCTTTTGTGAACAGAGGTCTCTTCAGGATCAGATTCAATTTCAACAGTTTTCTGGGGAGTATCATGCTTAGCAGCATTGCTCACAAAATGAGTTGACACATTGTCAGTCTCATTTGCAGTGTGAAAACCAGAGTCATTCTCAGTGACAGCAGGAGCCACAGTTGGCTGAACATGTTGTTGGTCCAAGGATGTTCCAACATCCGGTCCAACATTCTCTACACAAGTAGGAATTTCAAGGGTTTCATGAACAGTACCAACCCTCTTTTCAACAGTATTCTTAGCCACAGAGTCCACATCCATATCTTCTATTGCAGAATTTAAGGCATCCAACCCTATGTTTTCATGAAATTTTAGAGTATCAGCAATATTACCTTTTTCAGAATCTGAAGGGTTAACCTTGTCAGAAGGTTTTGATGATGCTTCAACATTGATGCTTTTCTGCCCTTGACTGGATGATTCAACATTCGCTTTTGCATTGAGATTGAATGGATCATCTTTAGTGAGCAAGTCATGCATATTCAGATTGATTTTGCATTGACCCTTTTTCGGTTTGGTGAAGAACTTTGAACCAGGGTTTGAGAAAGCCTCCTTTTTCGTGCCTTTTGAAGTGGATCTTGCAGGAGTTGCATGTGACATCTCTTCAGGTAAAATGATGGTAATGGGTTTGACATTCAAGGGAGCAATGGTTTCAGAGGTTGGAGAAACATGGGTTTGATCTTGATCATTTACAGGTGTGGTGTTTTTGGTGGAAGACATGGTGGATATGTGGTGAGTGTTGTGTTTGTTGTGATTATGCGTGAGAGAGAGAGAGAGAGACGGCAAGAGTAGGATTTGTGAGAAGTTGAGAGAGTGTAAGGAAAAGGTAAAGGGCTATATAACGTGTTGTAGGTTAGTTTTAAAAGGAAAGAAAATATTTGATATGATTTACCTGGGAGATCGTGCAGCAAATTATGGTAGAGACAAAGAGCGGTTGCGCGCTGCACCTTCCTTAATTGCTATAACTCCTCATGCAAACAAATTCCCAATTTGCCCCTAAGATTTTCAAATTGTTTTGCATCCAAGGCCTTGGTAAAAATATCAGCAATTTGTTCTTCTGTGCTCACATGATCCAACACAATAATTTTGTCTTCAACCAAATCTCTGATGAAGTGATGACGAATGTCAATGTGTTTGGTTCTACTGTGTTGAATGGGATTTTTGGATATGTTTATGGCACTAAGGTTAACACAGAACAATGTTAGAATATCATGTTCAACATTGTATTCCTGAAGCATCTGTTTCATCCACAATAACTGTGAGCATGAGCTCCCTGCTGCTATATATTCAGCTTCTGCAGTGGATAAGGCCACACTATTTTGCTTCTTGCTAAACCATGAGATCAAGTTGTTGCCAAGGAAGAAGCAACCACCAGAGGTGCTTTTTCTGTCATCAGCACTTCCAGCCCAATCTGCATCACAATACCCAATCAGTCTTGAATCTTCACCATGTGTATACAATATCCCATAGTCACTTGTCCCATTCACATACTTCAGTATTCTCTTGACCTAAGCTAGATGACTAGCTTTTGGATCAGCCTGGTATCTAGCACACACCCCAACAGCAAAAGTGATGTCTGGTCTACTAGCAGTTAGATATAGTAGACTTCCAATCATACTCCTGTACTGACTTTGGTCAACAGATATGCCACCTTTATCCTTGCTTAGTTTCAAATGTGTAGGTGCAGGTGTTCTCTTGTGTGTAGCACTGTCAAGTCCAAACTTCTTTACTATATTCTTAGCATATTTGCTTTGAGAGATGAATATAGTATCTTCCATTTGTTTGACTTGTAAACCAAGGAAGTATGTCAGCTTACCAACTAAACTCATTTCAAATTCTGACTGCATTTGAGAAATGAAATGTTGGACCATCTGATTCGACATCCCACCAAAGACTATATCATCCACATAAATCTGAGCTATCATAAGCTTTCCTCCTTCTTCCTTCACAAATAGAGTTTTATCAGAACCACCCTTTCTATATCCATGTGTTACCAGAAATTGGGTCAATCTTTCATACCATGCCCTAGGTGCTTGCTTTAGCCCATTTAAAGCCTTTTTGAGTTTGTACACATGATCAGGATAATTTGTTTCTACAAATCCCTTGGGCTGTTCCACATACACCTCTTCTTGAAGATACCCATTTAAGAATGCACTCTTTACATCCATCTGAAATAGTTTAAATTTGAGAATGCATGCAACTCCTAGCAGTAGTCTTACAGCCTCTAACCTTGCCACAGGTGCAAAGGTTTCTTCAAAATCAAGTCCTTCCACTTAAGTGTAACCTTGAGCCACTAACCTGGCCTTGTTTCTAGTGACCACTCCCTTTTCATCAGACTTGTTTTTAAACACCCATTTGGTACCAATCACATTTACCCCTGCAGGTCTGGGAACAAGATCCCAAACATCACTTCTTTTTAACTGGTTAAGTTCCTCTTGCATTGCTTCTATCCAGCATTCATCAGTGAGTGCTTCTTTGACATTCTTTGGTTCAAGTAAGGATACAAAACAAGAATTGCTAATTACCTCATTTGATCTTCTAGTAGTAATCCCAGTCTGAGGATCTCCTATGATAAGATCTTGAGGATGATTCTTTTGAACCCTGACTGAAGGTCCTCTGTTGTTAGTTGAGGTGCTTCTGTCAGCCGTTCCTTCATCATCAGCATTGACTGCTTCACCAGATTCAATTTCTAGTGATGGTTCAACATCTTGTTCAACATCTGCACTTTTATCTTCATACTGATCATCTATCACCACATTGATTGATTCCATCATGACTTGAGTCTTAGAGTTATAGACTCTGTAGGCCCTGCTATTTGTTGAGTATCCAAGAAAAATTCCCTCATCACTTTTAGGATCCATTTTTCTCCTTTGTTCTCTGTCAGTCAGGATGTAACATTTGCTCCCAAACACATGGAAGTGTTTTACAGTTGGCTTTCTTTCTTTCCACAGCTCATAGAGGGTGCAGGATGTTCCTTTCCTCAAGGTTACTCTGTTGTGAACATAACATGCAGTGTTCATTGCTTCTGCCCAAAAATGATATGGGAGCTTCTTGGCATGAAGCATAGCTCTAGCTGATTCCTGTATTGTTCTATTCTTCCTTTCAACTACTCCATTCTGTTGAGGAGTAATTGGTGATGAGAACTCCTGTTTGATTCATTCAGATTCACAAAATTCAGCAACCTTGGCATTTTCAAATTCCCTACCATGGTCACTTCTTATTCTTACTATTCCTGTGTCTTTTTCTCTCTGAAGTTGTAGACAGAGATTCTTTAGAGCTTCATAGCTATCTGACTTTTCTCTTATGAAATTTATCCAGGTGAACCTTGAATAATCATCAACCACTACCAGTGCATATCTCCTACCTCCTATGCTTTCAACTTGCATAGGTCCCATGAGATCAATATGTAATAGTTCAAGAACCTTAGATGTTACCTGATGTTCCAACTTTTGATGAGACATCCTTGTCTGCTTCCCTATTTGGCAGTCACCACATATTTTTCCTTCCTCAATGTTTAAGTTAGGCAGTCCTCTTATAGCTCCAGCATTGATGGCTTTCTTCATACCCCTGAAGTGCAGATGTCCCAACTTTTGGTGCCACATCTTGACCTCATCTTCTTTACTCATAAGACAGGTAGATGGACTTATTTGATCATCAGGAGATGACCACAGATAGCAGTTGTCCTTTGATCTTCTTCCTTTCATCAGAACATTGTTATGATCATCAGTTACTTCACATTCAACTTGGGTAAAGTTCACCTTCAGCCCTTGGTCACATAGCTGACTAATGCTGATCAGGTTAGCAGTTAGTCCTTTCACCAACAGAACATTATCAATTCTAGGTAGACCTTCCCTTTTGAGCTTTCATATTCCAACAATCTGTCCTTTAGCACCATCTCCAAATGTGACATAGCTGGTGGCATAAGGTTTCACGTCCTCAAGATATTCACTGGCACCTGTCATATGCCTAGAACACCCACTGTCAAAGTACCAGCACTCTTTGGATGAGGCTCTTAGTGCAATGTGAGCTATCAAGGCAGTGACTTCCTTGTCCTTTGGTTTCCATACCTTAGCAGTTGAATGAACTCTTTCTTCTTTCTCTTGATGATACCATTTAGGATAACCATATAGTTGAAAGCAATAGGGCCTGATGTGACCTATCTTGCCACAATGATGACACGCCCACCTTCTAGGTCTTCTTCTGGGTGATGAACCATGATGTTGAGCAGGACGCTTCAACATCTGAGTGTCAGTTGTGGGATTGTATTCAGTCTCAGCAGGTACAAACTTTTCAACCTTCCTCGTTTGTTTGTTGTTCAGATTTCTGTGGTCAAAGCCTATCCCTTTTCCTTTTCTTTGTTCTTGAGTATCCAGAATTTCATCAAGCACTTATGTACCTGTATTCAACATTCTTACTTGTTTGAGGGTATTCTCGAGTTGAGAATTCAAGAGTGTTACCTCCTCTGTTAACTCAGAGATCTTTTTGAGTCCTTCATCTCTCTCTGTCATGAGTTGGCTGATGGTCTTCTTTTGTTTGTGCAGTGTCTTGCAGATTTCCACATCCTTCTCATATAGCTCTTTGTAGGTAGCAAGAAGATCCTCATAGGATAGATCTCCATTTTCAGACTCAACATCTGAACTGCAGACACCAGTTAAAGCAGTTACATATCTAGCTGACTCACTTTCACCTTCAGAATCACTCTCATCTGACCAGGACACCACTAGGCTTTTCTTCTGCTTCTTGAGGTAAGTGGCACACTCAGTTCTGATGTGTCCATAACCCTCACATTCATGACATTGAACTCCTTTAGATTGTGGTGGCTTCTCATCACCCTTGTTTTTTTTGAACTTATCTGACTGGGTGTTGATGTTGAATCGGATGTTTTGCCCATTTGGCCTTTGTCTACCATCAGCCTGCTTCCAAGCCTGTTTGAATTTTCTTCCAATCATAGCCAATGCCTCAGCAAAACCATCATCCTCATTTTCTTCTTCTATAGCATCATTATCCTCTGTATTGGACATGAAGGCAATGCTCTTACCTTTCTTTTCTCCTCTTTCATTTATAGCCAGTTCAAATGTTTCCAAGGAGCCAATCAGTTCATCAACTTTCATGTTGTTGATGTCATGAGCTTCTTCTATAGCAGTTACTTTCATGTCAAACCTTTTTGGTAAGGATCTGAGAATCTTTCTTACCAGCTTTGCATCTGTCATCTTTTCACCCAGCACATCAAAAGAGTTTGCCATATCAAGGATATTCATATAGAAGTCTTGGACAGTTTCCTCCTCCTTCATTTTCAAACCTTCAAACTTTGTGGTAAGTAGTTGGAATCTAGACATTTTTACCTTTGAAGTACCTTCATGTACTGTCTCTAAAATGTCCCAAGCTTCCTTTGCCACAACACATTTTTTTTATAAGTCTGAACATGCTTCTATCTACTCCATTGAAAAGAGCATTGATAGCCTTAGAGTTGTAGGTAGACAGGTCCTGTTCCTCCTTGCTCCAATCAAGTTCTGGCTTCAGCACTCCTGTTTTGTTGCCATCTTTGTCAGTGATTACTGGATGTTCCCACCCTGTTAAGACAGCCCTCCAGACTTGAGAGTCAATAGACTTCAGGAAAGCAGCCATTCTTGACTTCCAGTTGTCATAGTTCCCACCTTCAAGTAGTGGGGGTCTGTTGACAAATCCTCCATCCTTCTCCATAGTATCAGGAATTAGTTTCCCTAGATCTCACCCTAGTAACAGGCAGGGTGCCTGCTCTGATGCCAATTGAAATTCCACCAGTACGAAGTAGGATGTTTGATACAATGTTCCAACCTTAGGGATGTTGAATGCAATGTTGGAACATTCACAAACAGACAGTAATATGTAAAAGTAAGTACAAGGCACAAGTAAAGGAAACGATATCTTTGTTAACCCAGTTCAACGCTTAAACAAGCCCTAGTCTGGGGGATACCAATCCAGGAGAGAAATCCACTATGATAGTTCTAATCCTAAGCTCTCAGCAAACACCCATGTTTACACTTATGACTTAGACACTATCCAATGCAACTTCACCTTAGGAACTCCTAAGATTGAGAAACCTTCTCACCTCCTACTCAATCGCTAAACAAGTGATTGTACTGATACAACTAAAGAGATTTGAAAAACACTTTCAAAAACAAACTGTCTCCGTGCTTAAAAGCTTAGGAGAAGTAAAACACAATTACAAATCAAACTAAGTCCTAATCTTGTAAATGAATAACAAGATAGGCTCACAACAAAAAACACTTGACAACCCTAGTAATGTTGTACTTAGCACAATACAAAACACACATGTACCTAGCTAGGTTTACAATGTAGCTTAAATACAAATTCTAGAAATGGGCCTTGCACGTTGTTGGGCTTCAAGTCTTCAGCAACAAGATCCAGAGCACATTAACTCAAGGTATCATGAGTATCCTTAATCATAAAAGCAGATATGATTGGGCAATAAAAGCTTGAGATACTTTGACCATGCATACGAGCTAGGATCTTAGAATAAATGCGTGGATTCCAAAAATAAACAACAGCGGATTAAAGAGGCGCGCTTTCAGCATATCCTGAATTAGTATCCAGATGTTGAAACATTGTGTCCAACATTGTTTTACCAAAAAGCAGCCAACACACAAAACACCAACAAGATGGTAATTTCAATCAATAGAGAAGCAATCAATCCGTTGGTTTTAGGTAAACTTCATTCATCATCTATCATAGGTTTCTAGAAAATATACTTTTCAGTTTCTATTCTTGATTGATCGTGAAACTAACTAATCAAGCGTCAATTAGTTTTACAGAAATTCGGACTGAATTAACAAGCGTAAAACAGTTGTTCGATCAATCATGAAGGTAAACAAGCGTCACAAAACATGATCAAGGTCATTACGTGAATTTAATCAATCCTATAAACAAGCGTTATAGACTCTATCAATTTCTATTCGAATTAAATTAAACAAGCGATAATTAATCCGAATAACCTCGCTACAATTGCAATCCAAAATTAAACAAGCGATAAATACGAATTGCATTCAAATTAATCAAAGGGGCAGCGAAATTGAAAGAGAAAGAATTAGAACATGAACTGTAATTGCATTAATATCCAAACCTCAAGATTATGAATTGAAGTGCCTTAACCAACGAATCGACCTAGAGTTTTAGTTGCTCATGATTCGTTTGCAAAAATCCTTTTTTATTGTGAATGACTGAATGAATAACCCTAGGGGCGGAATTTGGTTTTTATAAGTAAAGCAAAAACGGGCCACAAAACAATTGGGCCGAAAATTATAAGTTATGCTGAAAATAATTAAATTTTGTAAGTCTGGAATATTGACGAGTAAATATGACTCCTTTGCGATCTGAATTAGCTTTCGACTTCAACATAAAAGTTGTAGATCTTTGTCTTATCTTTCCATCGCAACTGACCGCATCTCAATCCGATATTCCTAGCTCCAGTTATGGTCTGCGCAATGAGAATGTGTCAATTTATTATTTATTCAGAAAATAAGTACGAAAATAAAATAAAGCTATAATTATACTTAAACATAAAAACACACTAAAATAGTAAAAATAATAAAATAAACTATAGGAATACATGAGTACAATAGTAGAAGAACGTGCATTAAAATGCACTGATCAAATTCCCTCACACTTGAACTTTTGCACTCCGAGCAAAACTCGAATTAAAAATTAAACAGTCACAAGCAATCACATACTCCAAGTTTCAAGCTTCTAGCCTTAGGTAAAAATTCAAAAATTGACATAACTCTCATCTGTCAACCTTCCATAATAGTCTTGCGTGTGTGTGTGTGTACTGTCTCCTACTGTCAGCCAAAGTAATGTCAAGATCCCTCTCCGAAATACTCAATCTAAATGCTAAGCTGTCATTCTTTTCCTATAATTTTAGATTTAACCAGGATTTCAGTCTAGGGGGCTGTTTCTTTTCAAGAGAACCAAAGCTTTTCAATTTCAATGCAGGGGCAACTTCCTTCAAGCTTTATTACTTATTATTCTTATTATTATTCAAAGCTTTAGGTACTACTCTACCTTTTCACTTGACGGGATCCTACTTGTAATAAGTCCAACCTGTTACTCAGAGTAGAGCATCCTACACAGCACTTGTTCCTCCAGTTTCGGGCACAGGAACTCATTATCATCATTCTTTTTTTTATTTTTATTATTAGCTCTCAAGAAGTTTCCCTTTTTTCTTAATTAATAGCAATGATCAGTCTATCTTTTACTTCAGCCTTACCCCCACACTTAGTTCTAGTCGTATCCTCCATTATATTCAAATTCAGAGAACTTAGTCTAGAGAATGTGTATTTAAAAGATTTATCTAGACATTTCTAAGATTGACAATGTTCAAGCAGTTGTGCATTATTGTGCAAAGACTGTCGTGTCAAGTATCAAAACAAGAATTTCCAAAGATTTCACCAACCTTACAACTATTTGCTCTTAGCCTTAGAACATGTGACTACTCATGACCTTTATTATTATTAATTTTTTTTCTTTTAAAACAAAAACATAATGTAAAATGTCCCTCCCCCACACTTAAATCAGACAGTGTCCGCAATGTCATAATTAACATAAAGTGAGAGTAAGGAAGGAACAAACCCGAGAGGTTCGGATGCAGCTTTCATGTATGGCGGTTTCCTTGGAGGCCTTTCCGAGCTACGAACATGTGGGATGGGAAAAAGTAGATAACAAGTCAACTTGGATATTAATGAAAAATCTGGTGGCTTAGGAGGAATAGCATGAACATATGGTAAACCTGCAATAGCAAAAACATGGAAATCACAAAATTTAGAGTTAGCTTGTGAGTCAGATAAAATAGGTGGAAGAGATGCACAAATAGCGAATGACAGCTGCAAGTTGCGTGGCTTAATAAGATGCTCCACAAAATATGTCTCTGCTATAGGCAATGGTTGCTTATGGTTAAAATCCACATGTTTAGTGTCAAACTCAAGCGTTGTTGAATTTGCTTGAATTTCTACACAAGTGGTTGGCGGCATCAAAATATCTTCACCTAAAATAGTTGCACTGACCTCATGACAAACATTACAAACACCACATTCACAAGGAAAAATTTCAAGAGATTTATCTACTTCAAGCGAAGTATATAATTCATCCATGTGAGATTTCAAGAAATTTTGTGATGTAATCTCTTCCATGCATTCAATTGAATTTAAGTTGCTTACCTTTTGTTCATCAGCTAAAACAAGTACTGTTTTAATGGACTCACTTGGATTTTCATCAAGACTGGTATCACATTGCATTACCTCCAGTCGTGCAACAGGTTGTACATCATCATGCAACATCATATTCTCTTGAATTTGATGGACATTGGAGACTATTTGCTCAACTTGGACGGCTAAACTTAGAAGAGAAGATTGCATAAACTCATCCATTTGCTTATTATTTTCATCCATCTGCTTGATAGCTTCTTCCAAAAAATTTATTGTGTCAGCTGATACATTTTGTTGAGATTGTTGATATGGCCAAATAGGCTGCTCTTCAAGATATAAATTTTGTTCCCGATAGTATTGTCCTTGAAGATCACCTGCAAATTGGGTCTCACCACAACCATCTGTATCTAACAATATAGGACATGCATCACTACAATGAAAATTTGAAGAACAAATTTTGAAAAAATCAGTATCTAACAATATAGGACATGCATCACTACAATGAAAATTCGAAGAACAAATTTTGCAAATCACAAGTGGAATGTGATTTTGATAGCATGATTGTTGTTTTCTTGCTTCCAAGCAATTAATAATATAAGCCAATTGATCCAATGAATCTACCAATTTTTTATTAGATTTTTTTTTTTGTTTAGAAAAAAAATGAATAGAAAAATGCAAAATCGTACCATAAGAAATCTAAAAAATATAAAAATACCACCTAAAATCTCTAAAAACCAAACAAACCTAAATATATTTTTTCTGATTTTCGGATTTTCAGATTTTCAGATTTTTGGAAAATTTTAAAAAAAATAAAAAGTGGTCTAAACGAAGGAATTTCGGATTTTCAGCCTGAAATTTCGTATCTTTGATGCGAAAGTATTATTCCTTGATTTTTTTCGGATCTTCTCACCAATTTTCGGCCAAATCTGAGCAATTGACCGAAAACAATTTTTTTTTTTTTTTCTTCAGCTTCAATACGAAATCCAACGTCAGAACCTGAAATAAATGAAAAACTAAAAGAAAAAAAAAATTGTTAATAAGGTTAGTTTGTTCTCAATTTTACTAATTCCAACCAGAGATCCCTGGCAGCGGCGCCAATTTGATCACTATCGTTTCGTGATCAAAAACAAGTAATTAACAAGTTGTAACAAGGTAAGTTAACCTTGGTCGTCTCAGAAGGACCTCTAATTTGATAATTAGCAAAACTAGGAACGATGAGTAACACAATTAAATGGGGGGTTTTCGGTTCTGGGAAAACAGTTCAAGAGATGGTAATTTCAATCAATAGAGAAACAATCAATCCGTTGGTTTTAGGTAAACTTCATTCATCATCTATCATAGGTTTCTAGAAAATATACTTTTCAGTTTCTATTCTTGATTGATCGTGAAACTAACTAATCAAGCGTCAATTAGTTTTACAAAAATTCGGACTGAATTAACAAGCGTAAAACAATTGTTCGATCAATCATGAAAGTAAACAAGCGTCACAAAACATGATCAAGGATATTACGTGAATTTAATCAATCCTATAAACAAGCGTTATAGACTCTATCAATTTCTATTCGAATTAAATTAAACAAGCGATAATTAATCCGAATATCCTCGCTACAATTGCAATCCGAAATTAAACAAGCGATAAATACGAATTGCATTCAAATTAATCAAAGGGGCAGCGAAATTGAAAGAGAAAGAATTAGAACATGAACTGTAATTGCATTAATATCCAAACCTCAAGATTATGAATTGAAGTGCCTTAACCAACGAATCAACCTAGAGTTTTAGTTGCTCATGATTCGTTTGCACAAATCCTTTTTTTTTCGTGAATGACTGAATGAATAACCCTAGGGGCGGAATTTGGTTTTTATAAGTAAAGCAAAAACGGGCCACAAAACAATTGGGCCGGAAATTATAAGTTATGCTGAAAATAATTAAATCTTGTAAGTCTGGAATATTGACGAGTAAATATGACTCCTTTGCGCTCTGAATTAGCTTTCGACTTCAACATAACAGTTGTAGCTCTTTGTCTTATCTTTTCAACTCAACTGACCGTGTCTCAATCCGATATTCCTAGCTCCAGTTATGTTCTGCGCAATGAGAAGGTGTCAATTTATTATTTATTCAGAAAATAAGTACCAAAATAAAATAAAGCTATAATTATACTTAAACATAAAAACACATTAAAATAGTAAAATAAACTATAGGAATACATGAGTACAATAGTAGAAGAACCTAAGCTCGCCGGGCCAAAGAGAGCTTGCCGGGCGATTCATACTCTGCCCAGAAATTGGAACCTCGCAAGAAGGCTCGTCGGCTGCTCGCCGGGCGAAGTCTGCGATTTCAGCCCCTGTTTTGCAGAAAATTGCATTTTTCAATATAAACACCTACACTCAAATCTAATCATTGTAATAACATTATAAACATAGTATACGACTGTTTGGGGGAGAAATTGGGAGTTATTTCTCCTCCCACCTAATTTCCCTAAATTTTCCTAATGTTTGCATGCAAAGGATTGATGGGGAGAAACTAGCTAACTAGCCTAAAGAACCCACCTGATAGAAGCTTTTCTTTGCTCCTGGGCTCCTTTAAATCAGCTACTGCAATCCCTCAGCCAACCCACGAACAGACTTGATGAATTTGGAATTTTGACACTTTGAAACCCTTATGACTTGAACTATGAATTTGATTGTGTTTGGTAGATGATTCAGTGAAAGATGGGGTTATTTATAGGAGCTTTCTCTAAGGTTAAAACTGTAGGAGAGTTGTTTGATTCCTGGGTTGCATGCATTGCTATTGGGTGTGAGTGAGGTGAGGTGAAACTTGTTGTTGTTATGTGTTATGTGGTGTTTTGGGAAGATGATGCTTAAGAGATTCTTGCCCTGAGGCTGCAGTAGGAATCTCTGTATGTGGGAGGTTGTGCTAAGAGGATTGTGGTGGGAAGAAAATAACAAAAACTTGAGTTGTAAGAAAATGGAAGATTTTGGAGCTTTGTGTGTTGTTGTTTAGGCGTGTGAGAGGAAGGAGGGAGCATTACAGCTTCTGATTTTCTGATGTTTTAGAGAAATGAACTTTGATAGGAGAGTTTCTTTTGCATGTTCTCTCATAGGGGGAATTGGAGTGAGTGGTTTAGTGACTCATGGGGGAAAAATGAGGTGTTGGTGTTTGGAGCTTGGTGAGTCACATGAGAGAAATAGAGGGATCACGAGGGAGGGAGAGGAATGAGAGGGAGTTTGAATTCTTGAATGATTTAACTCATAAGTATAGGATTAATGTAATTAGGTGTAATTTTAGTTCACTGAAAATCCCTAATTTTACACACTTATTAATTAATTCCCAAAATTTAATTTAATCTAATCACCTTTAATAAAATTCTAATTTTATTAGGTAATCTCTAATTAGAATTAATTAGGTAACTTAGATGTAGGGATGTTACATTCATAACATAATATCATAAGCATAATTAAATAAAGGTGTATCACAAAATTAGTCTTGTTGATTTTAACCGCAAGACACTTTGAGGTGAGCATATCTCAGAGACCTGCCTTATCCCCGAACAGAAAGCGTTCCGGCATACAGCTCACAAAGTTTTTCTGGTGGAGTATCTAAAACGAATTCCACACGTGATATCTTAAATCACACGTAATTGAGTGATTCTAATTGTATCATACTACCATAATTTTCCCAAAGCCTGGGGAGCATACAATAGTTCCTAATATCCTAAGTTATACCCTAGGATTGCACCGTGATGACAAACAACTCGTAATTTTATATAAATTCTATTGTTACAAAAATATTAATTCAATTCGAGGATATAAAACGAGTGTTTATAGATTTTGAAAATGTTAGTAAAAATAAGACTAATATACTGGCCTAGCCCAAAGAGCACTCCAACAAGCCCAAGCAAGAAAAAAGTCAGTTCTGAGTATGCTCGCCGAGCGAGCTATCTCTCGTCGGGCCAGCCTAAGCTCGCCGGGCCAGTGAAAGCTCGTCGGGCCATTCATACTCTGCCTAGAAATTATTCACTCGCTAGAAGGCTCGCCGGGTGAGAACTGCGTATTCAGCCTCTATTTTGCAGAAAAACGCCATTTTTGAAACAAACACCTACAATCCTCAATTTAAATCATTGTAACAATATTATAAACATAATTTTCTCCTCACACATAATTTTCCCTAAAATCTTATGTTTGCATGCAAAGTTTGATTTGGGGAAACTAACTACACTAGCCTTAAGAACCCACCTGGATTGGCTTCCTGGGCTCTCTAAATCAGCTACAACAACCTCCTAGCAACCCACGAACAGTAAGACCAAAAATTGGAATTTTGATGACTGTTGAACCTCTACTTTTGCTCTATGATTTGGAGTTGTTTGATGATTGATTCAGCTGAGTTTAGGTGGTATTTATATTGGGTTTTCTGAGTAGTAATAGTGTTGAGTTTGACTCTAGTCAAGACATGCATGCACTACCATTAGTTGGTGTTGAGGTGAAATGAAAAGAGGTTGTTGTGTTGTGTCATGTGAGCCTTGAAGTGTAGTGCTCAGTTTGATTCTTTGTTTTGAAATGTTGCAGGTAGAGAATCTCTGTTGAAATGAGGCTTGAGGCATTGCATGTGATGGTAAGTGATAAATTCATGTGAGGGGAGAAATTGAGGAAATTTGGTGTTATGTGGTTGTTGTTGTTTTCATGCGTGAGAGAGGGAGAGAATTGAGAGAGAGTTTCCTCAGTTTTGCTGAGGTGAAGTGAAGGGTAAACGAATTGGTTTGCAGGGTTCTAAGGATCTAACACTCAAGTGGAAGAGTGAGTAACACTATTAGGTGAGGTGTTGCATGAAGGGATTAGGAGAAATTGAGTGGATTAGTGACTCATTGAGAGGGAGGGAGAGCCACGTGAGAGGGAGAGAATGGGAGGGAAGTTTTGATTCTCATCCTTAATTAAATCACAATGAGGGATTAAGGTTATGCATAGTATAGGTTTAATTAAAATTCCTAATTTTACACATAACTCACTTAACCTTCAAAACCTAATTAATTTAAACACTTCTAATTAATTCTAATTTTTAATAGTTAAAACTCTAATTAAAATTAATTAGGTGATTTAGAATTTGGGGATGTTACACTCTCCTATAGAAAACTACACACTTTGCCTAAAGGCTTTAAGTGTTGACACCCACTAACCTACCTCCTTGCTTAAAAGCTTTGGAGAAGATTATGAAATTACAACTCAATAATCACAATTCTTAACATATATCAAGAAAATGCAAGGCTCACAAAGAGACTCAATAAAAACACATTAAACCCTAAAAACCAAACACGGCTCGACTCTCTTAAGAAACTAGGTCTTGGTCTTCACATATATATAGCCCTGAGCTGCGTTGTAACATCCCCAATTTCTAAATTGCCTAATTAATTTTGATTGAAATATATTTATCAAAAATTAAAATTAATTAGAGGTGATTAATTAAATTAACTCATAGGAATTTAGTGTATTATGTGTATTATCTTGGAATATAACTAAACCTATGTATACACTTAGACACTAAATTATATGAAGTTCAAATTAATTAAACCAAGTTCAAACTCTCCCTCCCTCATGTGACTCAACTCCCTCATAACACTACACCTCACACTCAATAAGTGAGTCATAACTCCACTAGCTTAAACAC
This sequence comes from Trifolium fragiferum, assembly GCA_954870985.1. Classification (NCBI taxonomy): domain Eukaryota; kingdom Viridiplantae; phylum Streptophyta; class Magnoliopsida; order Fabales; family Fabaceae; genus Trifolium; species Trifolium fragiferum. The sequence goes on from OX940796.1 coordinate 26,847,709, forward strand.
CTCTCAAATACATGCATAACTCCTCTGCAGCAAACACAACAGAAAAACCACCTCAAGCTCCCCCTTGCTCTCATTCACGAGCAACAACAACAAACATAAGCCAAAAACCTCCATTTCTCCTTAACACTAAAGTTTGGAAGCATCCTTCACATGCAAATGTTTTTAACCTCAATACAGTAGAGATTCCTCACCTGCAACCTTACAGACCAAAGGAATCACCTGAGTTCTGCAATTCAAGCCTCACATGACTCAAAACAACAACAACCCTTCACTCACCTCCAAACCAACCAATGGCTTACATGCAAATTCGTGAATCAAACAACTTCCCTACTGTTTAGACTCAGAGAAACCCACTATAAATACCTCCTTTTACAACTCAACTGATCATCAAACACTTCTCAATTCTTAGAGCTCAACTAAGGGGTTTTCAAGTGTCTAGAGTTCAAAGTCAGTTCTGGTAGTTCGTGGGGCTTGCTGAGGAGGTTCAGTAGCAGTTAGAGGGTCCATTTGCAAGTCTAAAGCTCCATTAACAGGTGGGTTCTTTAGGCTAGTTTAGTTAGAATTCCTTAAATTATGAATTTGCATGTTAACTTAAGAAATTAGGAATTAATTGTGTGAGGAGAATTAGCTCCCAAATTCTCTTCTATTCTGTTATATATTGACTATATTATATATCTGCACTTTCTCAGAGTTTGGTTGTAGGTGAATCTTTGAAAATATTGAAAATTCGTAAAACAGGGGTCTTTCTGACTTAACTCGCCATGGCGAGTTGCTAGCGAGCACTCATGGCGAGCTCAAGGTTATGGGCTGAAGAACTTCGCCATGGCGAGCTCTAGCTCGCCTAGCGAGTTGTTTAGGCCAGTACCTGTAAGTTCGCCATGGCGAGCTTGCTAACTCGCCGTAGCGAGCTAGCCCAGAATTGCTTCACTTTTTCCGTTTTAAAAATGATTGATTCACTCGTTTTATATCATAACCTGAGAAAGATAAATTGCAGTTGTATAATGTATTTAATATTGTACGGAAAGTCAGACACAATTCTGAAAATTAGGGATAACTTAGAATTAAGGTTGCATGTTCCCCGGGTTTTGGGATAATTATGGTAGTATGTAACTCAACATTTAGAATCAGTCAATCATGCGCGGTTTAGTATGCTGCTTATGGGCTTCCAATGGAACAACCCATTAGGAAAATGATTGTGAGCTTAATGCCGTGGTCGAATCGGTCAGCGGATATGGCGGACCTTCGAGACATGCTCACCTCGAAGTGTCTTAGCGGAATAAAATCAACCAGATACTTTTGTGTGTTACACTTCTATTAATTATGATTATGATATTTATTATGATAGATTATCAACTATGGACTGATTAGGTACCCCGGCTTTATAGCCTAGGAGGGTAGTAGAATTCACTGGGACGAAGGGACTGTCTCACCTCACTCCCTATTTGAAACAGGAAAACAGGTTGATTAGGTAAGCCTTGGTGTTGGAGTCGCTGCTGCTGTTTGGAGGATTGCATTTGATTCTTGCTTCCTTATTTATCTTATCGTGTTATCGTTTGTTCCGCTGTTAATTTATGTACTCTTGATGTATTTGGCACCTGTGTGTGCAAAGAACTTTGTTGTAATAATAATGAATTCCAGTTATCAATTATAATACTCCTTGATTATTCTAGATTTATCTATGGGGTGTTATAATTGGTATCAGAGCCTGGTTGATTCAGATCTTGCGTGAGTTCATTAGTATTACTATTCCAATCCCAGTAGTTGTCTAGTTTCCCTACATACGTTCTAGGTGTCATGTCACTTTAGGCCTAGGTAACTTGATTTGATATTGGCAGTTAGAGCGAAATGTCTGGAGAGAGACGAGGACCTGGAAGGCCACCAAGAAGGCAGAACGTAGAAGAAGAAGAAGAACCGCAAGTGTTTGGAGATGCTAACGCCAACATGTGGGCAGAGATGATGCATCAGCATCAGCAGTTTCAAGCCCAGCAAGCGCAACAGCATCAGGAGTTTATGGCCATGTTTCAGCAGCACATGAATGCTCCCCCTCCTCAGAACTTGGGGTCGAGCGCTGCCTTCCGAGAATTTTGTAGAATGAGCCCTCCAGAGTTCTATGGTGAATATAACCCCGCTAAAGCCAGGGAATGGTTGCAAAGGATGACTGGCATTCTGGACTCCATGACTTGCTCAGAGACAGATAAAGTAACCTTCGTCTCCCGCTTCTTCAGGGGTGACGCTTGCAATTGGTGGGAAGGTACCAAGCAGTACATGGAAGCCAGCCATACAGAGATTAACTGGCAGAATTTCAGGCGTTTGTTCATTGGCCATTACATTCCTGAGAGCTACCAATTCCAGATGGAACGGGAGTTAACTGAGTTGAAGCAAGGTAGTCTGACGGTAGCTGAATATAATATGAAGTTCAATGAGCTGGTTCGGTATGTTGCTGATGGTGACGACGCCCCTACCGAGGCCTGGAAAATGAAGAAATACAGGATAGGGCTTCGAGCTGACATAGCCCACGATGTGTCAATGCAGCAGATCACTAGCTTTGGTGATCTAGTGCAGAAAAGCTGTCACGCCGAAGCCGGCCTCAACAACATTCACAAGGAAAGGAGTGAGACCACGCAGAAGAAGAAGGGTTTGTTTGGAAAGTTTGGTTTAAACTTAAAGTCGAAGGGTAATTCCAGCATGGGCAAGCAGAGTCACTCTCAACGCTCGCCCAAGAACTGTTCATACTGTGGATATCCTCACAGCGGAGAATGCATGAAAGGCAAGAATATGTGCTATTATTGCAAGCAACCTGGTCACTTCCGGAACGAGTGCCCGAAATTGAAAAAGCACGGAGAATCCAGTGGATCCGCAAAGAATAAAGGTCGGGTATATTCTTTAGACTACAATGAAATAAGATCTAATAATGCTTTGATTATGGATGTATGTTTGTTAGGACAGTCTAAGGTCTTAGTACTCTTTGATTGTGGAGCCACCAACTCTTTTATAGCCGTAGACTGTGTCATGCGGTTAAGAATTCCTTCTGTACCTCTCGTACCCCCAATGTCTGTCGCTGTCGCTACTGGCGGCAGAGTCACTTCAAAGAAAGTCTGTCAAAATTGTCCCATTTTAGTCGGAAGTAAAGTCTACCACATAGATTTAATATGTCTACCTCTAAAAGACTTTGATGTCGTTCTTGGCATGGATTGGCTCTCAGCCAATACCGTGTACATCGGTTGTGCGGAAAAGAATTTGTTCATTCCTTCAGAAACTTCTGCAGAAAGTAGAGCTTTATCTGCTTTATTGCAAAACACTCACCAGATGATCCAGTATTTAGGTGCCAGCAACAAGTGTTTCAGTGTCTTGTTCACTATTGATCTTGAGTCTAGTTTAAGTCCTAGCGACATCCCTATAGTTAGCGAGTATCTAGATGTTTTCCCTGATGATATTATGAGTCTCCCTCCCGAGCGTGAAATAGAGTTCTCTATAGATCTTGTTCCGGGTTCACAACCCATCTCAGTTGCCCCTTATAGAATGTCTCCATTAGAACTTCATGAGCTTAAAACTCAACTTGAGGAACTACTCCAGAAGCATTTCATTCGTCCAAGTGTCTCTCCTTGGGGAGCACCCGTGTTACTTGTGAAAAAGAAGGACGGTACTATGCGCTTATGCATTGATTACCGCCAACTCAATAAAGTGACTATTAAAAACAACTATCCGCTACCTCGGATTGATGATCTCTTAGATCAACTCAGAGGTGCCACTGTGTTTTCAAAGATTGATCTTCGTTCCGGCTATCATCAAATCAGAATTAAATCCTCAGACGTGTCTAAGACGGCTTTTCGGACGCGTTATGGGCATTACAAATTCCTAGTTATGCCTTTTGGATTGACTAATGCTCCTGCTGTGTTTATGGATTACATGAACAGGATTTTTCAGCCTTACCTCGACAAGTTTGTTGTCATCTTCATAGATGACATCTTAATCTATTCTCGTAATCAAGAGGATCATACTGAACATCTCAGAATTGTTTTGGAAGTTCTGCGAGAGAAGAAGTTATACGCCAAGTTCAGCAAGTGCGAATTCTGGCTCTCAGAAATTAAATTTCTGGGACATGTCATTTCCCAAGGCGGTGTATCTGTTGATCCATCCAAGGTAGAAGCAGTTCTTAACTGGGAAAGACCCAACAATGTATCAGAAGTCAGAAGTTTCCTGGGATTAACAGGTTATTACCGGAGATTCATTCTTGGATTTTCGGAAATCGCCTTACCCTTGACCCGTTTGACCAGGAAAGGTACCCCTTTTGTTTGGGATGCTGATTGTGAAGTGAGTTTCAGGACGTTGAAAGAAAAGTTAACCAGTGCTCCAGTATTGGTCATCCCTGATCCTAATCGGAAGTACGTGGTGTATTGCGATGCATCACATAAAGGTCTTGGTTGTGTTCTAATGCAAGATGGAGCTGTGGTAGCATATGCCTCTCGGCAGTTGAAACCACACGAGCAAAATTATCCAACCCATGATTTGGAACTAGCAGCAATTATTTTTGCTCTAAAGATTTGGAGACATCACTTGTATGGTGTTCAATTCGATCTTTTCAGCGACCATAAAATTCTGAAATACCTGTTTGATCAAAAAGACCTGAATATGAGGCAGCGTAGGTGGATGGAATATTTGAAGGACTTCGATTTCAATCTCAACTACCATCCTGGCAAAGCGAATGTTGTGGCAGACGCTTTGAGCAGGAAAGCTTTATATGCTTCCGAACTCTTAATGCAGCAGTGTGGATTGTATGAGAAGTTTAGAGACCTGAATCTGGATGTGGTGTACAGAAAGAGCGGCATTAGAATCAACCGTTTGGAGTTGTCATGCGATCTGCGCTCGAGGGTAGTGCAGGCGCAACGAAGCGATATGGACCTACAAAGGAGATTGAATAACCCAGAGTTCTTAATCGCGTCAGATGGTGCCATGTTGTATGAAGGCAGATTGTGCGTACCAAATGACGATGAACTAAAGAGGCTGATTCTTGACGAGGCACACAAAAGTGGATTCTCGATTCATCCAGGATCCACCAAAATGTACCACGACTTGAAACAGAATTACTGGTGGCCGAACATGAAGGCCGAAATCGCAGATTTTGTGTCTAGATGTTTGGTTTGTCAACAAGTGAAGATTGAACACCAGAAACCTGGAGGTCAGTTGCAACCACTTGAAATTCCAGAGTGGAAGTGGGAACACATCACTATGGATTTCGTTGGAGGTTTACCCCGAAACCAGAGGGGTCAAGATTCAATCTGGGTAGTTGTGGATAGATTGACCAAGTCAGCTCATTTCATTCCTGTGAAATCTACTTATAAGGCCACGCAGTATGCAGCTATTTTTATAGAGCATATTGTGAGGTTGCATGGTGTACCTCTCAGCATCGTTTCAGATCGTGATCCAATCTTTACTTCTAGATTTTGGAAAGCCTTCCAGCATGCGATGGGTACTCGTTTGAGAATGAGTACGTCGCATCATCCTCAGACAGATGGACAGTCTGAAAGAACTATTCAAACTCTTGAAGATATGCTTCGTGCATGTGTTTTGGAAGATGGCGGTAGTTGGAGCAACTACTTGCACTTGATTGAATTCTCTTATAATAACAGTTACCATTCCAGTATCGGGATGGCACCGTTTGAAGCTTTATATGGAAGAAAGTGTAGAACTCCGTTGTGTTGGACGGAAGTCGGTGATCGCGGACTGTTGGGACCAGATCTGATACAAGAGACAACTTTAAAGATTAAGTCAATCCGTGAAAAGATGAAGGTTGCGCAGAGTCGGCAGAAGAGTTATGCCGACAAGAGAAGGAGACCGTTAGAATTTGATGAAGGAGATCATGTGTTCTTGAAGGTTACTCCGAAGTTGGGATTACGTGGTGTGTTTAGAACCAAGAAACTCTGTCCAAGATATATTGGACCCTATCAAATCCTTCGACGCGTTGGTTCAGTAGCCTATCAGTTAACTCTTCCTCCTTCTATGTCAGGGCTACACGACGTGTTCCATGTCTCTCAGCTTCGCAAGTATATTCCAGATCCCTATCAGCCAATAGCAATCGAGCAGATAGATCTTCAGCCGGACTTGACTTACCAACCTGATCCTATTCGAATTGTTGATCGTGATGTCAAAACTCTTCGGAACAAGAGAATTCCCATTGTCAAGGTTGAATGGGCGCAGTCTCCGGACGGCGAATACACATGGGAGTTGGAATCGGACATGATGAACAGTTACCCTCACCTATTCTAAGGCAAATTTCTAAATTTCGAGGACGAAATTTCTTTAAGGGGGGTAGATTGTAACATCCCCAATTTCTAAATTGCCTAATTAATTTTGATTGAAATATATTTATCAAAAATTAAAATTAATTAGAGGTGATTAATTAAATTAACTCATAGGAATTTAGTGTATTATGTGTATTATCTTGGAATATAACTAAACCTATGTATACACTTAGACACTAAATTATATGAAGTTCAAATTAATTAAACCAAGTTCAAACTCTCCCTCCCTCATGTGACTCAACTCCCTCATAACACTACACCTCACACTCAATAAGTGAGTCATAACTCCACTAGCTTAAACACCTCTCAAATACATGCATAACTCCTCTGCAGCAAACACAACAGAAAAACCACCTCAAGCTCCCCCTTGCTCTCATTCACGAGCAACAACAACAAACATAAGCCAAAAACCTCCATTTCTCCTTAACACTAAAGTTTGGAAGCATCCTTCACATGCAAATGTTTTTAACCTCAATACAGTAGAGATTCCTCACCTGCAACCTTACAGACCAAAGGAATCACCTGAGTTCTGCAATTCAAGCCTCACATGACTCAAAACAACAACAACCCTTCACTCACCTCCAAACCAACCAATGGCTTACATGCAAATTCGTGAATCAAACAACTTCCCTACTGTTTAGACTCAGAGAAACCCACTATAAATACCTCCTTTTACAACTCAACTGATCATCAAACACTTCTCAATTCTTAGAGCTCAACTAAGGGGTTTTCAAGTGTCTAGAGTTCAAAGTCAGTTCTGGTAGTTCGTGGGGCTTGCTGAGGAGGTTCAGTAGCAGTTAGAGGGTCCATTTGCAAGTCTAAAGCTCCATTAACAGGTGGGTTCTTTAGGCTAGTTTAGTTAGAATTCCTTAAATTATGAATTTGCATGTTAACTTAAGAAATTAGGAATTAATTGTGTGAGGAGAATTAGCTCCCAAATTCTCTTCTATTCTGTTATATATTGACTATATTATATATCTGCACTTTCTCAGAGTTTGGTTGTAGGTGAATCTTTGAAAATATTGAAAATTCGTAAAACAGGGGTCTTTCTGACTTAACTCGCCATGGCGAGTTGCTAGCGAGCACTCATGGCGAGCTCAAGGTTATGGGCTGAAGAACTTCGCCATGGCGAGCTCTAGCTCGCCTACCGAGTTGTTTAGGCCAGTACCTGTAAGTTCGCCATGGCGAGCTTGCTAACTCGCCGTAGCGAGCTAGCCCAGAATTGCTTCACTTTTTCCGTTTTAAAAATGATTGATTCACTCGTTTTATATCATAACCTGAGAAAGATAAATTGCAGTTGTATAATGTATTTAATATTGTACGGAAAGTCAGACACAATTCTGAAAATTAGGGATAACTTAGAATTAAGGTTGCATGTTCCCCGGGTTTTGGGATAATTATGGTAGTATGTAACTCAACATTTAGAATCAGTCAATCATGCGCGGTTTAGTATGCTGCTTATGGGCTTCCAATGGAACAACCCATTAGGAAAATGATTGTGAGCTTAATGCCGTGGTCGAATCGGTCAGCGGATATGGCGGACCTTCGAGACATGCTCACCTCGAAGTGTCTTAGCGGAATAAAATCAACCAGATACTTTTGTGTGTTACACTTCTATTAATTATGATTATGATATTTATTATGATAGATTATCAACTATGGACTGATTAGGTACCCCGGCTTTATAGCCTAGGAGGGTAGTAGAATTCACTGGGACGAAGGGACTGTCTCACCTCACTCCCTATTTGAAACAGGAAAACAGGTTGATTAGGTAAGCCTTGGTGTTGGAGTCGCTGCTGCTGTTTGGAGGATTGCATTTGATTCTTGCTTCCTTATTTATCTTATCGTGTTATCGTTTGTTCCGCTGTTAATTTATGTACTCTTGATGTATTTGGCACCTGTGTGTGCAAAGAACTTTGTTGTAATAATAATGAATTCCAGTTATCAATTATAATACTCCTTGATTATTCTAGATTTATCTATGGGGTGTTATAATTGGTATCAGAGCCTGGTTGATTCAGATCTTGCGTGAGTTCATTAGTATTACTATTCCAATCCCAGTAGTTGTCTAGTTTCCCTACATACGTTCTAGGTGTCATGTCACTTTAGGCCTAGGTAACTTGATTTGATATTGGCAGTTAGAGCGAAATGTCTGGAGAGAGACGAGGACCTGGAAGGCCACCAAGAAGGCAGAACGTAGAAGAAGAAGAAGAACCGCAAGTGTTTGGAGATGCTAACGCCAACATGTGGGCAGAGATGATGCATCAGCATCAGCAGTTTCAAGCCCAGCAAGCGCAACAGCATCAGGAGTTTATGGCCATGTTTCAGCAGCACATGAATGCTCCCCCTCCTCAGAACTTGGGGTCGAGCGCTGCCTTCCGAGAATTTTGTAGAATGAGCCCTCCAGAGTTCTATGGTGAATATAACCCCGCTAAAGCCAGGGAATGGTTGCAAAGGATGACTGGCATTCTGGACTCCATGACTTGCTCAGAGACAGATAAAGTAACCTTCGTCTCCCGCTTCTTCAGGGGTGACGCTTGCAATTGGTGGGAAGGTACCAAGCAGTACATGGAAGCCAGCCATACAGAGATTAACTGGCAGAATTTCAGGCGTTTGTTCATTGGCCATTACATTCCTGAGAGCTACCAATTCCAGATGGAACGGGAGTTAACTGAGTTGAAGCAAGGTAGTCTGACGGTAGCTGAATATAATATGAAGTTCAATGAGCTGGTTCGGTATGTTGCTGATGGTGACGACGCCCCTACCGAGGCCTGGAAAATGAAGAAATACAGGATAGGGCTTCGAGCTGACATAGCCCACGATGTGTCAATGCAGCAGATCACTAGCTTTGGTGATCTAGTGCAGAAAAGCTGTCACGCCGAAGCCGGCCTCAACAACATTCACAAGGAAAGGAGTGAGACCACGCAGAAGAAGAAGGGTTTGTTTGGAAAGTTTGGTTTAAACTTAAAGTCGAAGGGTAATTCCAGCATGGGCAAGCAGAGTCACTCTCAACGCTCGCCCAAGAACTGTTCATACTGTGGATATCCTCACAGCGGAGAATGCATGAAAGGCAAGAATATGTGCTATTATTGCAAGCAACCTGGTCACTTCCGGAACGAGTGCCCGAAATTGAAAAAGCACGGAGAATCCAGTGGATCCGCAAAGAATAAAGGTCGGGTATATTCTTTAGACTACAATGAAATAAGATCTAATAATGCTTTGATTATGGATGTATGTTTGTTAGGACAGTCTAAGGTCTTAGTACTCTTTGATTGTGGAGCCACCAACTCTTTTATAGCCGTAGACTGTGTCATGCGGTTAAGAATTCCTTCTGTACCTCTCGTACCCCCAATGTCTGTCGCTGTCGCTACTGGCGGCAGAGTCACTTCAAAGAAAGTCTGTCAAAATTGTCCCATTTTAGTCGGAAGTAAAGTCTACCACATAGATTTAATATGTCTACCTCTAAAAGACTTTGATGTCGTTCTTGGCATGGATTGGCTCTCAGCCAATACCGTGTACATCGGTTGTGCGGAAAAGAATTTGTTCATTCCTTCAGAAACTTCTGCAGAAAGTAGAGCTTTATCTGCTTTATTGCAAAACACTCACCAGATGATCCAGTATTTAGGTGCCAGCAACAAGTGTTTCAGTGTCTTGTTCACTATTGATCTTGAGTCTAGTTTAAGTCCTAGCGACATCCCTATAGTTAGCGAGTATCTAGATGTTTTCCCTGATGATATTATGAGTCTCCCTCCCGAGCGTGAAATAGAGTTCTCTATAGATCTTGTTCCGGGTTCACAACCCATCTCAGTTGCCCCTTATAGAATGTCTCCATTAGAACTTCATGAGCTTAAAACTCAACTTGAGGAACTACTCCAGAAGCATTTCATTCGTCCAAGTGTCTCTCCTTGGGGAGCACCCGTGTTACTTGTGAAAAAGAAGGACGGTACTATGCGCTTATGCATTGATTACCGCCAACTCAATAAAGTGACTATTAAAAACAACTATCCGCTACCTCGGATTGATGATCTCTTAGATCAACTCAGAGGTGCCACTGTGTTTTCAAAGATTGATCTTCGTTCCGGCTATCATCAAATCAGAATTAAATCCTCAGACGTGTCTAAGACGGCTTTTCGGACGCGTTATGGGCATTACAAATTCCTAGTTATGCCTTTTGGATTGACTAATGCTCCTGCTGTGTTTATGGATTACATGAACATGATTTTTCAGCCTTACCTCGACAAGTTTGTTGTCATCTTCATAGATGACATCTTAATCTATTCTCGTAATCAAGAGGATCATACTGAACATCTCAGAATTGTTTTGGAAGTTCTGCGAGAGAAGAAGTTATACGCCAAGTTCAGCAAGTGCGAATTCTGGCTCTCAGAAATTAAATTTCTGGGACATGTCATTTCCCAAGGCGGTGTATCTGTTGATCCATCCAAGGTAGAAGCAGTTCTTAACTGGGAAAGACCCAACAATGTATCAGAAGTCAGAAGTTTCCTGGGATTAACAGGTTATTACCGGAGATTCATTCTTGGATTTTCGGAAATCGCCTTACCCTTGACCCGTTTGACCAGGAAAGGTACCCCTTTTGTTTGGGATGCTGATTGTGAAGTGAGTTTCAGGACGTTGAAAGAAAAGTTAACCAGTGCTCCAGTATTGGTCATCCCTGATCCTAATCGGAAGTACGTGGTGTATTGCTATGCATCACATAAAGGTCTTGGTTGTGTTCTAATGCAAGATGGAGCTGTGGTAGCATATGCCTCTCGGCAGTTGAAACCACACGAGCAAAATTATCCAACCCATGATTTGGAACTAGCAGCAATTATTTTTGCTCTAAAGATTTGGAGACATCACTTGTATGGTGTTCAATTCGATCTTTTCAGCGACCATAAAATTCTGAAATACCTGTTTGATCAAAAAGACCTGAATATGAGGCAGCGTAGGTGGATGGAATATTTGAAGGACTTCGATTTCAATCTCAACTACCATCCTGGCAAAGCGAATGTTGTGGCAGACGCTTTGAGCAGGAAAGCCTTATATGCTTCCGAACTCTTAATGCAGCAGTGTGGATTGTATGAGAAGTTTAGAGACCTGAATCTGGATGTGGTGTACAGAAAGAGCGGCATTAGAATCAACCGTTTGGAGTTGTCATGCGATCTGCGCTCGAGGGTAGTGCAGGCGCAACGAAGCGATATGGACCTACAAAGGAGATTGAATAACCCAGAGTTCTTAATCGCGTCAGATGGTGCCATGTTGTATGAAGGCAGATTGTGCGTACCAAATGACGATGAACTAAAGAGGCTGATTCTTGACGAGGCACACAAAAGTGGATTCTCGATTCATCCAGGATCCACCAAAATGTACCACGACTTGAAACAGAATTACTGGTGGCCGAACATGAAGGCCGAAATCGCAGATTTTGTGTCTAGATGTTTGGTTTGTCAACAAGTGAAGATTGAACACCAGAAACCTGGAGGTCAGTTGCAACCACTTGAAATTCCAGAGTGGAAGTTGGAACACATCACTATGGATTTCGTTGGAGGTTTACCCCGAAACCAGAGGGGTCAAGATTCAATCTGGGTAGTTGTGGATAGATTGACCAAGTCAGCTCATTTCATTCCTGTGAAATCTACTTATAAGGCCACGCAGTATGCAGCTATTTTTATAGAGCATATTGTGAGGTTGCATGGTGTACCTCTCAGCATCGTTTCAGATCGTGATCCAATCTTTACTTCTAGATTTTGGAAAGCCTTCCAGCATGCGATGGGTACTCGTTTGAGAATGAGTACGTCGCATCATCCTCAGACAGATGGACAGTCTGAAAGAACTATTCAAACTCTTGAAGATATGCTTCGTGCATGTGTTTTGGAAGATGGCGGTAGTTGGAGCAACTACTTGCACTTGATTGAATTCTCTTATAATAACAGTTACCATTCCAGTATCGGGATGGCACCGTTTGAAGCTTTATATGGAAGAAAGTGTAGAACTCCGTTGTGTTGGACGGAAGTCGGTGATCGCGGACTGTTGGGACCAGATCTGATACAAGAGACAACTTTAAAGATTAAGTCAATCCGTGAAAAGATGAAGGTTGCGCAGAGTCGGCAGAAGAGTTATGCCGACAAGAGAAGGAGACCGTTAGAATTTGATGAAGGAGATCATGTGTTCTTGAAGGTTACTCCGAAGTTGGGATTACGTGGTGTGTTTAGAACCAAGAAACTCTGTCCAAGATATATTGGACCCTATCAAATCCTTCGACGCGTTGGTTCAGTAGCCTATCAGTTAACTCTTCCTCCTTCTATGTCAGGGCTACACGACGTGTTCCATGTCTCTCAGCTTCGCAAGTATATTCCAGATCCCTATCAGCCAATAGCAATCGAGCAGATAGATCTTCAGCCGGACTTGACTTACCAACCTGATCCTATTCGAATTGTTGATCGTGATGTCAAAACTCTTCGGAACAAGAGAATTCCCATTGTCAAGGTTGAATGGGCGCAGTCTCCGGACGGCGAATACACATGGGAGTTGGAATCGGACATGATGAACAGTTACCCTCACCTATTCTAAGGCAAATTTCTAAATTTCGAGGACGAAATTTCTTTAAGGGGGGTAGATTGTAACATCCCCAATTTCTAAATTGCCTAATTAATTTTGATTGAAATATATTTATCAAAAATTAAAATTAATTAGAGGTGATTAATTAAATTAACTCATAGGAATTTAGTGTATTATGTGTATTATCTTGGAATATAACTAAACCTATGTATACACTTAGACACTAAATTATATGAAGTTCAAATTAATTAAACCAAGTTCAAACTCTCCCTCCCTCATGTGACTCAACTCCCTCATAACACTACACCTCACACTCAATAAGTGAGTCATAACTCCACTAGCTTAAACACCTCTCAAATACATGCATAACTCCTCTGCAGCAAACACAACAGAAAAACCACCTCAAGCTCCCCCTTGCTCTCATTCACGAGCAACAACAACAAACATAAGCCAAAAACCTCCATTTCTCCTTAACACTAAAGTTTGGAAGCATCCTTCACATGCAAATGTTTTTAACCTCAATACAGTAGAGATTCCTCACCTGCAACCTTACAGACCAAAGGAATCACCTGAGTTCTGCAATTCAAGCCTCACATGACTCAAAACAACAACAACCCTTCACTCACCTCCAAACCAACCAATGGCTTACATGCAAATTCGTGAATCAAACAACTTCCCTACTGTTTAGACTCAGAGAAACCCACTATAAATACCTCCTTTTACAACTCAACTGATCATCAAACACTTCTCAATTCTTAGAGCTCAACTAAGGGGTTTTCAAGTGTCTAGAGTTCAAAGTCAGTTCTGGTAGTTCGTGGGGCTTGCTGAGGAGGTTCAGTAGCAGTTAGAGGGTCCATTTGCAAGTCTAAAGCTCCATTAACAGGTGGGTTCTTTAGGCTAGTTTAGTTAGAATTCCTTAAATTATGAATTTGCATGTTAACTTAAGAAATTAGGAATTAATTGTGTGAGGAGAATTAGCTCCCAAATTCTCTTCTATTCTGTTATATATTGACTATATTATATATCTGCACTTTCTCAGAGTTTGGTTGTAGGTGAATCTTTGAAAATATTGAAAATTCGTAAAACAGGGGTCTTTCTGACTTAACTCGCCATGGCGAGTTGCTAGCGAGCACTCATGGCGAGCTCAAGGTTATGGGCTGAAGAACTTCGCCATGGCGAGCTCTAGCTCGCCTACCGAGTTGTTTAGGCCAGTACCTGTAAGTTCGCCATGGCGAGCTTGCTAACTCGCCGTAGCGAGCTAGCCCAGAATTGCTTCACTTTTTCCGTTTTAAAAATGATTGATTCACTCGTTTTATATCATAACCTGAGAAAGATAAATTGCAGTTGTATAATGTATTTAATATTGTACGGAAAGTCAGACACAATTCTGAAAATTAGGGATAACTTAGAATTAAGGTTGCATGTTCCCCGGGTTTTGGGATAATTATGGTAGTATGTAACTCAACATTTAGAATCAGTCAATCATGCGCGGTTTAGTATGCTGCTTATGGGCTTCCAATGGAACAACCCATTAGGAAAATGATTGTGAGCTTAATGCCGTGGTCGAATCGGTCAGCGGATATGGCGGACCTTCGAGACATGCTCACCTCGAAGTGTCTTAGCGGAATAAAATCAACCAGATACTTTTGTGTGTTACACTTCTATTAATTATGATTATGATATTTATTATGATAGATTATCAACTATGGACTGATTAGGTACCCCGGCTTTATAGCCTAGGAGGGTAGTAGAATTCACTGGGACGAAGGGACTGTCTCACCTCACTCCCTATTTGAAACAGGAAAACAGGTTGATTAGGTAAGCCTTGGTGTTGGAGTCGCTGCTGCTGTTTGGAGGATTGCATTTGATTCTTGCTTCCTTATTTATCTTATCGTGTTATCGTTTGTTCCGCTGTTAATTTATGTACTCTTGATGTATTTGGCACCTGTGTGTGCAAAGAACTTTGTTGTAATAATAATGAATTCCAGTTATCAATTATAATACTCCTTGATTATTCTAGATTTATCTATGGGGTGTTATATGCGTGGGCTGTGTCATACCCCATTTTTTGACCACCCCTAATTTCTTCATTTAATTTTGGCTCATTTTTAAGCATGATAATTTTTATCACATTTTTATTATTTGTTAATTTAAATTTGTCAAAATAGTATTTTATCCTGTTTACGCTGCTTAACTGTTTCATTTTTCGATAAATTAATTATATGACTTTTTGATCTTTTTCTTGCACCATATATTTTCAAATATACTCTTGCACCATAATTTGTTCATAAACTTGATTTTATTCCCATTTTACCCTTTTCAAAATTTCAAATATTGAGGTAACTTCTTTTGCAAGTAATCTCATTTTTCATCCATTTCATCATAATTTTTGAGTTATAATTTCATTTCCATCATTTTATATATTATGAGCATGACAAAAAAATATTTTGATTTTCATTTACATTTTTTATTTTATATATTATATTATTATATTCATATTTACATTTCAAATTCAAAAATTCATTTCTTCATCAACAAGTAACCTTTTTTATTCAAACTTTTTTCATTTATTTCCAACTTAATTCATGCATTTTATAAACTCAAAAAATGGACACTTTTGCCCTTGCTCATAAATATTATAACACCCCACACATAATATCTAGAATAACGGTGGAATATTATTATTGGTACAGAATTCATTATTAATCCATCAAAAGTTCAAATGCACACGCAGGTGCCAAATACAACAGAGTTTGAAAATAACAGCGAAAAGCAACGAGAAAACAAAAGCCTAGAGATAACTAGTACAACAACAAGGGAAAAAAAAGCATGAAAGAAATGCAATCCACAACACGGCTCCAAGCATACCGACCAGCATACCTTTAGCCAACCTGTTTATCTGAAAAAAATAATTGGAGTGGGGTGAGACTACTAAGTCTCAGTGGGTCCTACTACCCTCCTAGGGCTACGAAGCCGGGGCTCCTAATCAGTCATAGCATAATTCATATCATAATATCATAAAGCATAATAAATGGGGTGTCACAAATTATTAGTCTTGTTCGTTTTAACCGCAAAGCACTCGGAGGTGAGTATCTCTCGGAGGCTTGCCTTGTCCGCTGAACACGAAGTGTTACCGGCATACAACTCACATTTTAACATTTTCCTGATGGAAGCTTCCGAAGGAAGTCCATAAAGCGAATATTTCGCACATAATCGACTGATTCTATAATTCATACCTACTACCATAATTTCCCAACCCGGGGTACATGCATCATGACTAAATTTCCTTATGATCATCCCTAATAATCCGGCTGTATTGACCTCCTATTTACATCATTTAATTTCATAAAACTGCAAAAGACCATCTCAGTCGAAGATATAAAACGAGTGATAATAATTTTAGAAGATGAAAATAAGTGTTTTCTGGGCTTGCTCGCTACGGCGAGATACTAAGCTCACCATGGCGAACGTACAGGTCCTGACCTAAACAACTCGCTAGGCGAGCCAGAGCTCGCCATGGCGAAGTTCTTCAGCCCAGAACCTTCAGCTCGCCATGAAGGCTCGCTAGCAACTCGCTATAGCGAGTTAAGTCAGAATTCACTCTGTTTTGCGAAAATCATTGATTTTGAGAAATTCACCAACAATCTTAAGCTGAGATAGTGCGGAATTATAAAACAAACAGTATAGAACAGAATAGAGTAGATATTTGGGCTTAATTTCCACTCATACAGCTATACCTATTAAATCCTATGTTTGCATGCATTTTCATAATTTGGGCAAACTAACTACCTAGCCTAAGAACCCACCTGGAATTGAAGCTTTATCACGCCTCTGGACTCTACTAGCAGCTACTACAACTCTCTAGCAATCCCACGAACACCAGACCAGAATTGAAAATTTGAACTCTTTAAGACCCTTAAGCTTGCTCTAAGAATTTGAATGTGGCTTTGTGATGAGTTGAACTGAGCCTCAGGGTATTTATAGGGAGATTTCTAATGAGCTTACAGTGTTAATTTTGCTGAGAGACTAGCATGCATGCATTTCTATTGGTAGGGTGGGAGGTGAAATGAAGTGAGTTGTATCTTTGCAATTTTACATAGTCTAGGGAATTGATGAGGGAAATGGTTCTGAAGGAATCTCTCTGAGGTTCTACATGTTTAGAGAATCTCTACTGTAGACTCATGAATTGGGGTGAATTCAAAAGTAAGGGACAATGCCATATGAGAGGAAAATTGAGAATTTTGGATTCTAGTGTTATTGTTTGTTGTTGGGCGTGAGAAGAGAGAGTTGGGGAGTTGAGGTTTGTTCAATTTCTGCTGAGTGAGTAGTGGGAGGGATAGTTCTCATTGCATGTTATGAGAGGAATTACTTAGGAGTGGAAAGATGACTCATTGAATCAATGAGGTGTAAGCTCTAGGTTGCTAGCAAAGTGTGAGTCATGAGCAAGAGAAATGGGAAAGAGTTTGAATCTTGGTGTAATTCAACTTTAAGTTCATAAGATTAATGCTTAAGTGTATTCACATAGGTTTAGTTAAACCCCTAATTTACACACTCATTAATTAATTCTCAAAACTAAATTTTTGTCACCTCTAAATAATTCTAATTTTAATAGATACATTTCTAATTAGAATTAATTAGGTAATTTAGAATTTGGGATGTTACAATTCTACCCCCCTTAAAGAAATTTCGTCCTCGAAATTAAGAAATTTACCTTTAAAAGAGATAAGGATAGCTTTTCAGCATATCAGACTCTAGTTCCCAAGTGAATTCGCCGTCTGGGGATTGAGCCCATTCAACTTTGACGATAGGAATTTTCTTGTTCCGAAGAGTCTTAACATCATGATCGACTATTCGAACTGGATCCGGTTGATAGGTTAAATCTGGCTGAAGATCAATCTGTTCCAACTCGTCTGGCTGATAAGGGTCAGGGATGTATTTCCGAAGCTGAGAGACATGAAACACGTCGTGTAGCTCGGAGCATATCTTCAAGGGTCTGAATGGTTCTTTCCGATTGGATCTCTATCTGACACTATACTGAAAGGTACACCATGAAGCCTTACAATCTGCTCTATAAAGATAGCTGCATATTGCGGGGTCTTATAGGTGGATTTGACTGGAATGAAATGAGCTGACTTGGTTAACCTGTCCACGATTACCCAGATTGAATCGTGACCTCTTTGGTTTCGTGGTAACCCTCCTACGAAATCCATGGTGATGTGTTCCCATTTCCATTCAGGTATATCTAATGGCTGCAAGGAACCTCCAGGTTTCTGATGTTCAATCTTAACCTGTTGACAAACCAGACATCGGGAAACAAAATCCGCAATCTCAGCTTTCATATTGGGCCCCCAATAGTTCTGCTTCAGATCGTGATAAATTTTAGTGGATCCAGGATGGATCGAGAATCCACTCTTATGGGCTTCTTCTAAGATCAAACGTTTCAATTCACCATCACTTGGTACACACAGCCTTCCTTCATACAGTATGGCACCATCAGATGATATTGTAAATTCAGGGTTATTCAACCGTTTCTGTAACTCTAGATCACTTCGTTGTGCTTGTGCTATCCTGGCGCGCAGATCACAAGATAACTCCATTCGATTAATCCTTAATCCACTTTTCCGGAACACCACGTTCAGATTGAGATCTCTGAACTTCTCATACAACCCACACTGTTGCATGAGTAATTCAGAAGCATACAAAGCTTTCCTGTTTAAGGCATCTGCTACAACGTTTGCCTTACCAGGATGGTAGCTAAGATTGAAGTCGAAATCTTTGAGGTATTCCATCCACCTTCGTTGTCTCATGTTCAAATCCTTTTGATCAAACAGATACTTCAAACTTTTATGATCACTAAAAAGATCGAACTGGACACCATACAAATGATGTTTCCAGATCTTCAAAGCGAAAATAATTGCGGCTAGTTCCAGATCATGAGTTGGGTAATTCTGTTCATGCGGTTTCAGCTGCCGAGAGGCATATGCAACCACGGCACCATCTTGCATTAGTACACACCCAAGTCCTTTATGTGATGCATCACAATACACCACATATTTTCGAGTTGGGTCAGGAATTACTAACACTGGAGCACTTGTTAATCTTTCCTTCAAAGTCTGGAAACTTAGTTCACATTATGCATCCCATTCAAAGGCAACTCCTTTCCTCGTCAATCTAGTCAAAGGCAGAGCAATCTCCGAAAATCCCAAAATGAATCTCCGGTAATAACCCGCCAAGCCTAGAAAGCTTCTAACTTCGGACACATTCCTGGGTCTATCCCAATTGAGTACGGCTTCTACTTTGGATGGGTCAACTGCCACACCACCTTGTGATATGACATGTCCCAAGAAATTGATTTCGGACAGCCAGAATTCGCACTTGCTGAACTTGGCATAAAGCTTCTTTTCTCTTAGAATCTCCAAAACAATTCTCAGGTGTTCAGCGTGCTCTTCAGGGCTTCGAGAATAAATCAGAATGTCATCTATGAAGATAACAACGAATTTATCCAGATAAGGTTGGAAGATTTTGTTCATATAATCCATAAACACTGTTGGGGCATTAGTCAGACCAAAGGGTATAACCAGGAATTCGTAGTGTCCATAACGCGTTCGGAATGCAGTTTTGGACACGTCAGAAGACTTGATACGAATCTGGTGGTAACCAGATCGAAGATCTATCTTTGAGAAGACAATAGCACCTCTGAGTTGGTCTAGAAGGTCATCAATACGGGGCAATGGATACTTGTTCTTAATGGTGACCTTATTAAGTTGACGGTAATCAATACAAAGGCTCATTGAACCATCCTTTTTCTTGACCAACAGAACTGGCGCTCCCCAAGGAGAAACACTTGGACGAATGAAATGCTTTTGGAGCAATTCTTCTAGCTGAGACTTGAGTTCATGCAATTCTAAAGGAGACATTCTGTACGGAGCAACTGATATAGACTGAGAACCGGGGACGAGATCAATGGAAAATTCCACTTCTCTCTCTGGAGGTAGGGTCATAATATCATCAGGAAATACATCTAAATACTCACTAACCACAGGAATATCTGAGGGACTCAATCTAGGTTCAGATTCGACAGTAAACAAGACACTGAAACATTTAGTACCTGCACCTAGGTACTGGATCATTTGATGAGCATTCTGGAGTAAAGCGGAAAGAGCTCTACTTTCTGTGGAAGTTTCAGTCGGAATGAACAAATTCTTTTCAGAACATCCTATATACACAGTATTGGCAGATAACCAATCCATGCCTAGGACTACATCAAAATCTTGCAAGGGCAGACAGATTAAATCTATATGGTAGACTTTACTGCCCACTCGGATCGGACAATTTTGGCAAACACGTTTAGAGATGACTTTGCCGCCGGTGGCGACAGCAACTGCCATTTGGGGCACAAGGGGGACAGAAGGCAGCTTAAGTCGCTAAGCACAATTAACGGCTATAAAGGAGTTGGTAGCACCACAGTCAAACAACACTAACACTTCTGATTGTCCTAACAAACATACATCCATGATTAAAGCATTATTAGATCTAATTTCAGCACAGTTAAGTGAGTAAACTCGACCTTTGCTTTTAGATGCACCGCTGGAGTCACCATGCTTCTTGAGTTTTGGACAGTCCTGCTTGAAATGTCCTGGCTGCTTGCAATAGTAGCAGATGTTCTTCCCTTTCATACATTCCCCACTGTGTGGGAAACCACAATCTGAACAATTCTTTGGCGAACGCTGGGAGAAACTCGGCTTGCCTTTGCTTGTGGAACCCTTAGTCCTCACTTGCAGATTGAACTTTCCCGAGTCTCTTCTTTTCTAAAACAGCTCATTCTTTTCTTTCTGAATATTGCCAAGGTCAGCCTCGGCATGGTAGCTTTTCTGCACAAGTTCACCAAAAGAGGTAATGCGCTGCATGGACACATCATGAGCAATGTCCGCTCTCAAACCGATGCGATACTTCTTCATTTTCCAGCTTTCGGTAAGAGCGTTATCTCCGTCAGCCACATAACGCACTAGCTCATTAAATCTCATAGTGTACTCTGCTACGGTCATGTTCCCTTGTTTCAGTTCGGTCAGTTCATGTTCCATCTGAAACTGGTAACTCTCCGGGATGTAATGCCCCACGAAGAGTCGCCTGAAATTCTCCCAGTTTGATTCCATACCACTAGCTTTCATGTACGACTTGGTTCCATCCCACCAGTTGCAAGCGTCGCCCCTGAAGAAGCGAATACAAATTTGTCAACTTCAGAACAGTCCATTGAGTCCAAGATGCCACTCATACATTGAATCCATTCACGAGCCTTTGCCAGATTATATTCCCCATAAAACTCCGGAGGGCTCATCCGACAGAATTCTCAGAAAGCAGCACTAGTGCCTTGCTGCTGAGGAGGATGGGGAGGTTGATTCATATGCTGCTGGAACATGTTCATAAACTCCTGATGTTGCTGAGCTTGTTGGGCTTGGAACTGTTGATGCTGATGCATCATTTCTGCCCACATGTTCGCATTAGCGTCACCAAACACTTCCGGCTCTTCATCACTGTCGTGCCTCGTTCGGGGCCTTCCAGGTCCTCGCCTTGGTCCGGACATTTCGCTCTAACTGCCAATATCAAATCAAGTTAGCTAGGCATAAAGTGACATGACACCTAGAACGTATGTAGGGAACCTAGACAACTACTGGGATTGAAATAGTAATACTAATGAATTCTCGCAAGATCTGAACCGACCTGCTCTGATACCAATTATAACACCCCACATATAATATCTAGAATAACGGTGGAATATTATTATTTGTACAGAATTCATTATTATTACATCAAAAGTTCAAATGCACACGCAGGTGCCAAATACAACAGAGTTCGAAAATAACAGCGGAAAGCAACGAGAAAACAAAAGCCTAGAGATAACTAGTACAACAACAAGGGAAAAGAAAGCATGAAAGAAATGAAATCCACAGCACGGCTCCAAGCATACCGACCAGCATACCTTTAGCCAACCTGTTTATCTGAAAAAAATAATTGGAGTGGGGTGAGACTACTAAGTCTTAGTGGGTCCTACTATCCTCCTAGGGTTACAAAGTCGGGGCTCCTAATCAGTCATAGCATAATTCATATCATAATATCATAAAGCATAATAAATGGTGTGTCATAAATTATTAGTCTTGTTCGTTTTAACCGCAAAGCACTCGGAGGTGAGTATCTCTCGGAGGCTTGCCTTGTCCGCTGAACACGAAGTGTTACCGGCATACAACTCACATTTTAACATTTTCCTGATGGAAGCTTCCGAAGGAAGTCCATAAAGCGAATATTTCGCACATAATCGACTGATTCTATAATTTATACATACTACCATAATTTCCCAACCCGGGGTACATGCATCATGACTAAATTTCCCTATGATCATCCCTAATAATCCGGCTGTATTGACCTCCTGTTTACATCATTTAATTTCATAAAACTGCAAAAGACCATCTCAGTCGAAGATATAAAACGAGTGATAATAATTTTAGAAGATGAAAATAAGTGTTTTCTGGGCTTGCTCGCTACGGCGAGCTACTAAGCTCGCCATGGCGAACGTACAGGTCCTGACCTAAACAACTCGCTAGGCGAGCCAGAGCACGCCATGGCGAAGTTCTTCAGCCCAGAACAATCAGCTCGCCATAAAGGCTCGCTAGCAACTCGCTATGGCAAGTTAAGTCAGAATTCACTCTGTTTTGCGAAAATCATTGATTTTGAGAAATTCACCTACAATCTTAAGCTGAGATAGTGCGGAATTATAAAACAAACAGTATAGAACAGAATAGAGTAGATATTTGGGCTTAATTTCTACTCATACAGCTATACCTATTAAATCCTATGTTTGCATGCATTTTCATAATTTGGGCAAACTAACTACCTAGCCTAAGAACCCACCTGGAATTGAAGCTTTATCACGCCTCTGGGCTCTACTAGCAGCTACTGCAACTCTCTAGCAATCCCACGAACACCAGACCAGAATTGAAAATTTGAACTCTTTAAGACCCTTAAGCTTGCTCTAAGAATTTGAATGTGGCTTGGTGATGAGTTGAACTGAGCCTCAGGGTATTTATAGGGAGATTTCTAATGAGCTTACATTGTTAATTTTGCTGAGAGACTAGCATGCATGCATTTCTATTGGTAGGGTGGGAGGTGAAATGAAGTGAGTTGTATCTTTGCAATTTTACATAGTCTAGGGAATTGATGAGGGAAATGGTTCTGAAGGAATCTCTCAGAGGTTCTACAGGTTTAGAGAATCTCTACTGTAGACTCATGAATTGGGGTGAATTCAAAAGCAAGGGACAATGCCATGTGAGAGGAAAATTTAGAATTTTGGATTCTAGTGTTATTGTTTGTTGTTGGGCGTGAGAAGAGAGAGTTGAGGAGCTGAGGTTTGTTCAATTTCTGCTGAGTGAGTAGTGGGAGGGATAGTTCTCATTGCATGTTATGAGAGGAATTACTTAGGAGTGGAAAGATGACTCATTGAATCAATGAGGTGTAAGCTCTAGGTTGCTAGCAAAGTGAGTCATGAGCAAGAGAAATGGGAAAGAGTTTGAATCTTGGTGTAATTCAACTTTAAGTTCATAAGATTAATGCTTAAGTGTATTCACATAGGTTTAGTTAAACCCCTAATTTACACACTCATTAATTAATTCTCAAAACTAAATTTTTGTCACCTCTAAATAATTCTAATTTTAATAGATACATTTCTAATTAGAATTAATTAGGTAATTTAGAATTTGGGATGTTACAAATATTTTCATTTTTCACATATTTATTTATTTTCAAAAATGGTTTAAAATAGTTTTAAATTATTTCTTTCATCAAATAAATCCCAAAAAATCCTATGATCCTCTCCCAACCATTTGATCTCAGAATATACCTTAAAATACCATTTGCATCAGATCAATACACATGTACCTTTGATTGAGCATCAACACAAAATATCCCTTTTGCAAAAATTCAAGAGTACCCCTCTTATCCTCACAAAATCACTCTCCTCATGACCTAAATCCCTTCTATAAATAACAACACGTTTTTCTGTGTCAGAGGTTGGAGAATTGGAGAAGGAGGCAGCTGAAGAACACCACATTTCTCTCTCATTTTTACCCTTTTTCTCAAAATTCAATTTCTTCAAAAACCTCATCCAAATCTCGATTTCTTCATCAAATAAGTCTCAAAAACTCCCAGTAGCATAAAACAACCAAAAAACACAAACCCTTACCCATAAATTTGAGAGAATTAAAACCCCGCAAAACCTTCAAAAATGTGAGATTCGTGTACGAGATTTTCGTCATCTTTTCTTCTCATTTTCAACTCTATCATCCTTATTTCACCCTAGGAACCTTTTCCAATCATCAATTGAACTCAATCCTTCGTAATATGTGATTTCTCAAATTTTCACTTAAACTTTACCTCAATATATTTCACGTTTGAAGCACTTTCAGGAGAAACCAAGAGTGGATTCTTGACGACCATGAAAAATCGAGTGGATTAGAATTTTGTTTCGAAAGATTTGGTGAAGAATCGCGAAAACACGATTTGGCCGAAGTAACATGTGTTCTTGCGTGTTATTGTTCTTCATGATGAAGATGATGATGCTTGGTACACTCCTTTCATTTCCAGATTCGTTTCAGGCTGTTGGATCGTAAATTTAAGTCGTGACCGTCAGATCCAGTGATTAAGTCGTAGGCGTTGGATGCTTTAATGAACATATCTGGCGTACTGCAGTGCGCGTTCCATCGTGATCCACGTCCATGCGAAGCATAGGATCGCCTTCTGACCCAGTTCAAATCCAGCCATCAGATTACATCGGGACGAACCACAGCGCGCGCGTCCACAGCGCGCGCGTCCACAGCATGCACCCCTTTCTATGACACACAGGATCACAGATTGGGCTTTGGGCCTAGATTTAGGTACTTCCTGCACCCCCCTTTTGTTTCGTTTGCTGTTTGCACCCCCTCTTTTGTTTTGATTTTAATTTTAATTTCTGAGATGATTGATATTTTTTAATTATGTTCTAGGTTATTATTAATTGATATAACATGAAATTAATTTTTAATTTATTTATTTGATATTTTTTGCACATTTTTCCTATTTATTAGTGTATAAATTAGGTTTAGCTTAGTTAATCCTTGATAACATGTTTTATTATTTGATCTATGATATGATATGATTGGTATATTGATATTTGGCTCTTTATCTTGATTATAAATCTGATCATGTATTATTTTGATTTTTCTTTGCTTTTTTATATTATTTTAATTAGGATTAAATGCTAGTAATTAACCTTAAATAACATGAAATTTATTTCCTTTTGATTGTGTCATGCCATGAGCTTTTAAATGATGTTTGTTGAAGGTTGCCCTCTGTTTTTGATTTATTTTACCTTGATTCCATTTTAATTGTGTTAGTAAATGACAATATTTACATGTTAGAGTTTTAATTGAATTTTAATTTATGTTTTTTAAATGCCATGAAAATTATTATGTGATGGTTAACATGCTTGTTTGTTATCTCATTGATTTAACTTTAGGCCTTGGATTTTTTATCACATGTTATATTTTTGCTATCTTTTAATTCCATTTAATTAGGATTAATTGTTAATAATTAACTTAATTAAGATGTTAATAATTGTTTGTCTTGTGTTCTTGTTATGCCATGGACTCTTAATTAATTTTTGTGGATGATTACCCTCTGATTTGACTTCATTCTTGTCTTAATCACATGATTGATTTTCATTTATTTTATGTCTTTAATTGTACTAATTAATTGTAAAGTTTGCGTGTTAGTTTTTACGCGACTTGTTTGATGTTTTAATTTCTTTAATTGCCAATAGCTTTGCTCTATGCTTGATGATGTGTTGAATTCTTGTCTCCATGATTTGATTCTAGATTTTTGAGTGAATAGGATTAATTCTTAACAATATGATGCAAATGGTAAATTGTTTTCTTTATTCATTTAAAAATAAATATGCATGTATGTGAGTTTGAAAATGTTTGATTTTATCTTTGATGTCATTATGGTTTGAAGTAGTATTACATGCTTTGATGAATTTTAATTTCCCTTCCTTTCACTTGAGTAGAAAATAATTGCATGTGCTTATAATTTGAAAATATATGTGATATTGCTTGGTTTACTTTCTTTCAATAAATTACCTTGTTATGATATAATGATTTTTGCTTTTCTTTGCTTCTTTCTTGTATGTTTTTGCTCTCATGTTTTATGTGTTAATTTCATCATTAATTGTTATTCACTTTCTTGCTTCACACACCACTCATATTTCATTTATTCATTATATGCTTTATGTTCATTATATGCTTCATGATTATTATGCTTTATGTTTATGTCTCTAGTACTTACATTATATTATATGCTTTAATTTCATATTTCATTTATTTATATTTATGTTATTATTATTGTTATTCAAATCCCCTACGCATGTTTCCCCCCGGTTGTAATTTTAAATGCGCATTATTAGCGCGATTTATTTTCAGTCATTATTTATTGCTTTTATTTATTTAATTCAATCCCCCCTTGCATGCTACCCCCCCGGATGTATTGTGTGCTTTAAATTCCCGCTCATTATTGCTCGTTAGTATATTTAATGTGTTAATCCGAAGAAAGGAGAAAGCCTCGACCTATATGTCGTTGCAAAAGTCTAGGCGCGATTCAAATATTTTAGGTTGTTAGTTAAAGCGTTAGAACTCTCGTTAGAACCATTAACCTTTTTAAACCAAAAATAGAGGTCAACACCTCTTCTCAAAAATATCCAAAATATATCATTTATCAAAAATCCTTTTTTTCAAAACAACTTGGATTTTAAACGAAGTCATTAATCAACCAAACTTTATTTTCTTTAAGCAAAAACAACTTGGATTTTAAACCAAGTCATTAATCAAAATTTTCTCAAAAACAACTTGGATTTTAAACCGAGTCCTCAATCAATCAAACTTTATTTTCTTTAGGCAAAAAACCTTGGTTTTTCAAATCAAGTCTTATTTTCAATTTCAAAACTCTTTTCCATTAGGTTAAAACCTTGGAACTCAAGCCAAGAGCATTTTGTCACTCAAAACTCATTTTCTCAAATAAATACTCAATTTGCCCTAATCTTATACATACTTTACAAACACATAAAAGCAAAGCGCTTAGAATAGAATACAAGAGGTTCCTATAGAGTACTATAGACGCCTAGGGTGTTAATACCTTCCCTTTGCGTAACCAACCCCCTTACCCCGATCTTTTTCTTTAGGGTGTTTTAACGGACTTTTCTCCCTTCTTCGGAAAAATAAAAAGCTCGGTGGTGTATTTAAATGTTTTGTGATTCAACACTTCCTTATAGCTTGACATCCAAAAATCACCGCGACAGAAATGGCGACTTCACTGGGGATCCCCCGAGCGGGTTGAGCCCATCTTGTTTTCTCTTTCTTTGCGCTTGTGTGTTTATTTGTGTATGTATGTATGTATGTGTGTATGTTTATGGGCTTTATTTGGGAAAAACTGTTTGAGTGAGACAAGTCGTAACCGGACTTGAGAGAAACAATAAGATAGGGAAGTGGTATAATCAAAGCGAGATGCCCGAAGTCTATTTCGGACCATGGCACGCATATGATACAACCACAACTTAGTTGAGGAAGCTTGGGGGTAATAATGTTGACATGAGCAATCGTGTTCGACGTTCTATTCCCGAGGGACCGACGACGCTATGGACCTTTAGAGTTACGTTGAACCCATCTTGGCTTTTAGGATGTAGTCCGGTGACCAATTAAGAGTTCATCTTAACATGGTTGATACGCGATACTACACTCAAACGAGATCGTCTTGCGGATATTGTTGGGCCGAGAGTTAATCTCGTGAACCGATAATAACTACGAGACGGTTGATAACTTTGGGAACTTTGTAGAACCCGAAATGCAGGTACAAATAAACCATAGTACTCACCATGTGGGAGGGGCTTTTACCCTTGACTCCAACATTTTACCTTAACCCACCCATGTTTGTGCATCATTAATTGCATACATACATTCATTCATAAAACTTTTTTTTCCATCCGATATCGAAGGACTTAAAAAAAAAAAAAACTTATTCCTAGTATTTTTGTCTTTGTAAAGTTCTAGTTATTAGATGAAATGGATATTTTCTATAATGTTTACATTTAATTTAATATAAGCCCTTCGACATCAAAAAAAAACTTTGCATATTTTAGCATAAACGCATCATGCATCATCATGCATTCATAAGTCTCCAACACTGAGTCTCATATTCTCCTCTTCTCTCTGCCTCAGTCAAAGAAAGTGGCCCGGCGTTTTTACTACAAGTTTACCCTTATCTACAACACTCGAGCAAGTTAGGAAGATGGAACGTCTTGAGCAAGAGAACCAAGCACTCCGTGAGCAAGTAACAAATATGAAAGGTGAAATAGAGAGGTTAACTGCCATAGTGACTGGTGTTTTGGTTAATCAAGCTCAGGCTCAGGTATCGATCCCTCAGCTCACTAGCACTTCTCTGGTTCAGCCAACTACTGTGTTCACCGGCCTTTCTCAGTTAACTATGTCTGAAGGACACCCATGGGGCATGCCTCCTAGCTCCATCGAAGGGTTTTACTTTCCTAATTCTGGGTTCCCGATTTCCATTGTGCAGCATACAAGTGTTATTCCCCAACATGTGACAACTTTTCCTTAAACTAGTGCTTCGGTTCCACCTTTAATGAGGACTCTTCCCATTTCTACAAGTCACAATGTTCCCTGTGTGAATGAACCTGTCTATCATGAAGAACCAATGGGAGATGTAGGGGCATATGGTCACATGAATGATCTTCAGGACGAGTTGGATAAGATGCACCTTGAGATCAAAGCTCTTCGTGAGAAGGATTTATTTGTGAAGAATGCCCGCGACCTCTGTTTAGTGTCAAACGTCAAGATGCCGCCTAAGTTTAAGGTCCCCGAGTTTGAAAAATATAAAGGAAATTCTTGTCCCCGAAGTCATTTGGTAATGTACGCTCGGAAGATGTCTCCTCATGCGGATAATGATCAGCTGCTCATCCACTACTTTCAAGATAGCTTAACCAGTGTTGCTCTGAATTGGTATACGGGTCTAGATAGTGCCAACATTCGAACTTTCAGTGATTTGGGCGAAGCTTTTATCCAACAATACAGGTACAATTTGGACATGGCCCCTGATAGCGATGAACTACGAGCCCTGACCCAAGAGGAAAATGAATCATTCAAAGAGTATGCCCAGCGATGGAGAGGACTTGCTGCACAAATTCGTCCACCCTTAGAAGAGAAAGATTTGCGCAAGATGTTCCTTCATACCCTCAGCCCCTTTTACTATGAGAAAATGATTGTGTCCAAGAATTTCACTGAAATAGTGGAGATAGGAGTACGCTTAGAAGAAGCAATCCGTGAAGGGCGGTTGACAAGAAAAAATGCTCCAGTCAATAATACCAAGAGGTATGGTGACAACTTTTCAGATAAGAAGGAGCTCGGAATTGGTATGGTGGCCCAAGGGAGGCCAAGAAGAGGTGATTACCAACAACGTCATGTTGCTGCTGCTACATCCGCTGTCAGTTCAGGAAGGAAGCCAAGAGAAATGTTTGACCCGATCCCAATGTCTTATACAGAGTTGCTTCCTACTTTGATTGAGAGGAACCTTGTTCAAGTTAGAGCACCTCCTAAAGTACCTGCGAAATTGCCACGGTGGTACAAACCCAATCTCTTTTGTGCTTTCCATCAAGGGGCACCTGGGCACAGTACTGATTATTGTTTGGTTTTGAAGTCAGAAGTTCAAAGGTTAATTCGGGATGGTATTCTCTCCTTCAAGGATTCAAACACAAATGCGCCAGTTAGTTCATGAAACAAGGGACATCATTTAAAGTCGGTCGGTTATCAAGAAGCTTGTTCCTAGAATCATTAGGCCTTTTATTTTGCATTTTCTTATTTGTCAAGCATCTGTTTGCATTTTAAAGTTGTATCTTTTAAATTAAATTTTCTAAAAACAATGAACATGCATATTTTGGAATCCATCCATTCGTATTCACTCTTTTTCTATGTTTTTCACTTCTTACGTTAATGAACTTAATGGGAGAATGATGTAAACAAATTGATTTAAAATTGCTGATATATGCTGATACATGCTTTCATTGATAAGACCCGGTTGACGATGTAAGGCATTGTTTCACTTCCCAAACACACACCGGAGAAATAAGGAGATAATCCGTATTCAACCCCTTTGAGCCAGAAGTTGATGTTCTTTCTTTACAAAACACAAGTCTTAAATCTCCGGGGCAGGGTAGTTTTTCAATTAATTCAATGATACATCTTGATGCAAGAGAATTCATTTGTCTGATATACAAGAAATTAGGAGGATCAAAGCTTACAATGTCATGGGGCAGTCACAAATGTCTGTACCTATGATTGTTGACACCAAAGAAGAGTTGCTCGAACAATTGGCCGAGTTAGCTCGTGAGAAGAGTGTTTGAAGAAAAAGCATGAAGAATTAGAGATTAGGCATGAAACGTTGAAAAGAGATTTAGAGATAAAGAAGCGTGAGTCTTTGACCCAAAGTCGGATAATTGTCCAGAAGATCATCCAGTTTCAAGAGAAGGATGTTGCGCTTAGAAGAGACCCGAAGGGAATGAAGTATAATATGGACATTTTAAGTTTGTTATTTATTGTATTTTCTTTTAGTTTCCAAAAAAAAAAAAAATCCCTGTGGATTGAAAACCTGAAAGGGCGATCCATACAAAAGCTAGGGATTATATAAAAAAAAAAAAAAAAAAAAAAAAAAAAAAAAAAGGGGAAGGATAAAAGAAGTGTTTTTATTCATTGTATTTTTGTAATGTTATAATTATCAAATGAGGTGGATATTTTCTTTTAGTTTCCAAAAAAAAAAAAATCCCTGTGGATTGAAAACCTGAAAGGGCGATCCATACAAAAGCTAGGGATTATATAAAAAAAAAAAAAAAAAAAGGGGGAAGGATAAAAGAAGTGTTTTTATTCATTGTATTTTTGTAATGTTATAATTATCAAATGAGGTGGATATTTTCCACAATGTTTACATTTAATTAGGAGCAAAAATTAGGGGATCCCGATAGTCCATAAAAATAAGGGGATCAGAAGCAAGTTTGTGAATAAATAAGTGACTGTTACTTCAAGAATCTCATTAAGGCGGCGACCAAAGGATTGATCTCAAGTGTTCATTGTCAAAGAAATCATCTGGATGATCAAAATGTTTCTGATGAATTAATTGAATATCTAGGAATGAAGGACATCAAAGAAGAGTGGGTGGGTAAAAACAGAAATTTGAGCCTAAAATCTTTTTTTTTCAAAACCATGAACCAGGCCATGTTATAACCCTCAAAAGACCTAATTGAAATTGGGTCACTTCAGCAAAACCTTGTTAAAACTGACTCCACCTGTTTGTTGAGTAACTATCTTTTACACACACTACACGTGTTTTCTATAAAATCTTTTTAGATTCCAAAACTTGGCATGTACATTACTTCAGAAACACTTTTCAAAAGAAACAATTTTATTTGCAGACTTATGTTTAGCATCAAGGAAATTCAAGCAAATGGTCTAATCGAGAGTGGATCAACTTAAGGTTTCATAATATAGGGCAAGTTACTTCAGCATTTTGTCAATTAAGGGGCAGGTTTCCTCGTCATTCTGCCAACAGGGGCAAGTCTTTATAAGGGGCATTTTCTTCAAAGATTCAAGGTCAAGATTTCATTAATTTGGTGTAAGTTACCTCAACATTTTGCCAATCAGGGGCAGGTTACCTTGTCATTCTACATCCAAGGGCATTCTCTTCAAAGGTTCAAAGTCAATATTTCATTAATTTGGTGCAAGTTACCTCAGCATTTTGCCAATTGGGGGCAGGTTACCTTGTCATTCTGCCAAACAGGGGCAAGTCCTTATATCTAGAGGCTTTATCTTCGAAGGTTCGAAGTCAAAATTTCCCTAGCTTGGGGCAACTTATTTCAAGATCCTGCCAATAAGGGGCATACCTTTCAAGGATTCAAGGTTAAGGTTTCACCCATTTGGGACATCTTATTTGTCAGAGTACCTCCAATTTGAAGCGTCCTAAACAATGGGATTTGAAGTTGTTAATCAGAAATTTTTCATGTTATCTTAAGCACAAACTACAAGCATATTCTTCTCCAACTCATGATTCATAGTAGCATACGGTCAACGTCTGTCCCGAGAACGGATAGACAAACACAGTCATTGCTAAAAAAAAAAAAGAGCTCGCTAAGTTGAAAACCTGAAAAGGCGGCTTAGGCAAAAATGAGCGTCCCGGTGGATTGAAAACCTGAAAGGGCGATCCAGGCAAAAATTTGGGGCAAACAAAAAAAATATTCCCGGTGGATTGAAAACCTGAAAGGGCGATCCAAGTAAAAGTAAGGGATTAAAAAAAATATAATAAATAAAATAAATAAATAAATAAAATAAAAAAAGCATGACTGTCGAAGCATGATCTTGAGAAAGCTTTCTGATTCAGTTCACAAATGGCGACTTCTACCAAACTTCTGATTTGGGTTTTATCCTCAACAAATGTTCATTTCACCATCAGCTGATATTGTGTACCGGGCGTGGTTCCGATGATTTGAATTAATCCATCTACAAGGGTGTTATCCCCAATGAAGAATTGCCGAGCGGTTGTACACGCTATGCCGGGCCGCTTCCTATCTTACCTATACAGTCTTGTCTCGTCCAAGTCTTATACAGTCATACAAACACAAGAGTCATATATACAAGGCATATATAACATTCATAAGTTCTTTACATTCATTCATACATAATACACATACCATATAATTCATGCATGACTGCATTTTTTCCACATATTCATTAATTCACTCGTCTTGGTCGTGTTTATTCTCCGATAATAAAGGTGGGCGTGTCATTCTCCCCAAATAGATTGTCAGCCATAGGCAGAAAATACATCTCATTTCTACGTTCCCCACCGAGATAATCCTCGTGGAAGACGGTTGCTTCAGTTGTTTCCCAATCGAGTTTCTTCCTCTTTGGGTATAGAGTCTTTTTAACTATTTTCTCTCCAGTTCTTTCCTGGATTGAGTTCTTTTACCAATCAGCAAGTGGCAGTCTCTTTATTCGAGAAACTTGCATACAAACAATTAAACTTTCACTTTCCCCAAGTGATGTCATTTTTCATAGGTTAAACTGTACTTTTGGTCCTTTACGTTTATTTTAGGTTTGAATCAGGTCCCTTACGTTTTAAAAGTTTCAATTTGGTCCCTCACGTTATTAACTTTTGCATTAGTTAGTCCATTACGTCAAATATTTCACTAACTCCGTTTGATTTTTACACGTGGCTGGCGGTTTGGACACGTGAACGTTATTTTGGACACGTTGACACTATTTTAGACATTTTTTTTGGGCCAATTACATTATTATAAGTAATATATTATTTTTAATTTTTTTTTTACTTAGTTAGCTGTTAACATCCCAAAAGGCACTGAACATGTTCAAAATAGTGTCCATGTGTCCAAACTGTCAGTCACATGTAAGGATCAAACGGATTTAGTGAAAAATTTGACGGAAAGGACTAACTAATGCAAATGTTGATAACGTGAGGGACCAAATTGAAACTTTTAAAACGTAAGGGACCTGATTCAAACCTAAAATAAACATAATGGACCAAAAATATAGTTTAGCCTTTTTCATATTACCTCGATATATTATCACTTTGCATGATAACGGGTAATATTCAGTCATTGTCTCGGTAAGCTATCACTTTGATAGTAGATAATGTCCTTCTTTTTATATTGCCTCGATATGCTATCTTTTGTATGGTAGTGGGTCGTTTTCAGTCATTGTCTCGATAAACTATCACGTTGGTGTTAGTGGATAATGTCATCTTTCATATTGCCTTGGTATGCTACCTTTTGTATGGTATTGGGTAATTTTCAGTCATTGTCTTGATGAACTATCACGTTGGTGTTAGTGGATAATGTCATCTTTCATATTGCCTTGGTATGCTATCTTTTATGGTATTGGGTAATTTTCAGTCGTTGTCTTGATGAACTATCACGTTGGTGTTAGTGGATAATATCATCTTTCATATTGCCTTGGTATGCTATCTTTTGTATGGTAGTGGGTAATTTTCAGTCATTGTCGCGATAAACTATCACGTCGGTGTTAGTGGATAATGTCATCTTTCATATTGCCTTGGTATGCTATCTTTTGTATGGTAGTGGGTAATTTTCAGTCATTGTCTCGATAAACTATCACGTCGGTGTTAGTGGATAATGTCATCTTTCATATTGCCTTGGTATGCTATTTTTTGTATGGTAGTGGGTAATTTTCAGTCATTGTCTTGATGAACTATCACGTCGGTGTTAGTAGATAATGTCAGCTTTCATATTGCCTCGATATACTATCATTTGTATGGTAGTGGGTAACCTTAGTCATTGTCTCGATATACCATCCCACAATGTTGGTAGACACTGTCTTATTTACTTATGTCCGTTCACAGGACTTTATTGCTTTCTGTCTTTACTTATGTCCGTTCACAGGACTCTATTGCTTATGTCCGTTCACAGGACTTTATTGCTTTCTGTCTTTATTGCTTATGTCCGCTACAAGACTTTATTGCTTTCTGTCTTTACCTCTGTCCGTTACAGGACTTTACCGCTTTTTGTCATCATCATTTATGTTCCCCAGTGAGTCTGTCTCCTGCCTGTCAGATAATTCCTGCGTAATCTTGTATTCCCAGATATTTTCAAAGCATAGCATTCATAGCATAACATCATAGCATTCCCTGTCTGGTTGGTCAAAAAATGGTGTACTTTATATTTAAGTTTCTTCTACCGTCCTTTCAAAATAACAAAAATATCAAAAACATCTTTTTCTTCTTTCGAACTCCCGGTAGAAGAAACTTAAATAGGGGCATCTGTCATACCCCATTTTTTGACCACCCCTAATTTCTTCATTTAATTTTGGCTCATTTTTAAGCATGATAATTTTTATCATATTTTATCCTGTTTACGCTGCTTAACTGTTTCATTTTTAGATAAATTAATTATATGACTTTTTGATCTTTTTCTTGCACCATATATTTTCAAATATACTCTTGCACCATAATTTGTTCATAAACTTGATTTTATTCCCATTTTACCCTTTTCAAAATTTCAAATATTGAGGTAACTTCTTTTGCAAGTAATCTCCTTTTTCATCCATTTCATCATAATTTTTGAGTTATAATTTCATTTCCATCATTTTATATATTATGAGCATGACAAAAAAATATTTTGATTTTCATTTACATTTTTTATTTTATATATTATATTATTATATTCATATTTACATTTCAAATTCAAAAATTCATTTCTTCATCAACACGTAACCTTTTTTATTCAAACTTTTTTCATTTATTTCCAACTTAATTCATGCATTTTATAAACTCAAAAAATGGACACTTTTGCCCTTGCTCATAAATATTTTCATTTTTCACATATTTATTTATTTTCAAAAATGGTTTTAAATTATTTCTTTCATCAAATAAATCCCAAAAAATCTCATGATCCTCTCCCAACAATTTGATCTCAGAATATACCTCAAAATACCATTTGCATCAGATCAATACACATGTACCTTTGATTGAGCAACAACACAAAATATCCCTTTTGCAAAAATTCAAGAATACCCCTCTTATCCTCACAAAATCACTCTCCTCATGACCTAAATCCCTTCTATAAATAACAACACGTTTTTCTGAGCCAGAGGTTGGAGAATTGGAGAAGGAGGCAGCTGAAGAACACCACATTTCTCTCTCATTTTTACCCTTTTTCTCAAAATTCAATTTCTTCACATACCTCATCCAAATCTTGATTTCTTCATCAAATAAGTCTCAAAACACTCCCAGTAGCATAAAACAACCAAAAAACACAAACCCTTACCCATAAATTTGAGAGAATTAAAACCCCCAAAACCTTCAAAAATGTGAGATTCGTGTACGAGATTTTCGTCATCTTTTCTTCTCATTTTCAACTCTATTCATCCTCATTTCACCCTAGAAACCTTTTCCAATCATCAATTGAACTCAATCCGTCGTAATATGTGATTTCTCAAATTTTCACTTAAACTTTACCTTAATATATTTCACGTTTGAAGCACTTTTAGGAGAAACCAAGAGTGGATTCTTGACGACCATGAAAAATCGAGTGGATTAGAATTTTGTTTCGAAAGATTTGGTGAAGAATCGCGAAAACACGATTTGGCCGAAGTAACATGTGTTCTTGCGTGTTATTGTTCTTCATGATGAAGATGATGATGCTTGGTACACTCCTTTCATTTCCAGATTCGTTTCAGGCTGTTGGATCGTAAATTTAAGTCGTTACCGTCAGATCCAGTGATTAAGTCGTAGGCGTTGGATGCTTTAATGAACATATCTGGCGTACTGTAATGCGCGTTCCATCGTGATCCACGTTCCTGCGAAGCATAGGATCGCGTTCTGACCCAGTTCAAATCCAGCCATCAGATTGCATCAAGACGCACCACAGCGCGCGCGTCCAGAGTATGCACCCCTTTCTGTGACACACAGGATCACAGACTGGGCTTTGGGCCCAGATTGAGGTACTTCCTGCACCCCCCTTTTGTTTCGTTTGCTGTTTGCACCCCCTCTTTTGTTTTGATTTTATTTTTAATTTCTGAGATGATTGATATTTTTTAATTATGTTCCAGGTTATTATTAATTGATATAACATGAAATTAATTTTTAATTTATTTATTTGATATTTTTTGCACATTTTTCCTATTTATTAGTGTATAAATTAGGTTTAGCTTAGTTAATCCTTGATAACATGTTTTATTATTTGACCTATGATATGATATGAATGGTATGTTGATATTTGGCTTTTTATCTTGATTATAAACCTCATCATGTATTATTTTGATTTTTCTTTGCTTTTTTATATTATTTTAATTAGGATTAAATGCTAGTAATTAACCTTAAATAACATGAAATTTATTTCCTTTTGATTGTGTCATACCATGAGCTTTTAAATGATGTTTTTTGAAGGTTGCCGTCTGTTTTTGATTTATTTTACCTTGATTCCATTTTAATTGTGTTAGTAAATGACAATATTTACATGTTAGGGTTTTAATTGAATTTTAATTGATGTTTTTTAAATGCCATGAAAATTATTATGTGATGGTTAACATGCTTGTTTGTTATCTCAATCATTATATTTTTGCTATCTTTTAATTCCATTTAATTAGGATTAATTGTTAATAATTAACTTAAAATGTTAATAATTGTTTGTCTTGTGTTCTTGTTATGCCATGAACTCTTAATTAATTTTTGTGGATGATTACCCTCTGATTTGACTTCATTCTTGTCTTAATCACATGATTGATTTTCATTTATTTTATGTCTTTAATTGTACTAATTAATTGTATAGCTTGCGTGTTAGTTTTTACGCGACTTGTTTGATGTTTTAATTTCTTTAATTGCCAATAGCTTTGCTCTATGCTTGATGATGTGTTGAATTCTTGTCTCCATGATTTGATTCTAGATTTTTGAGTGAATAGGATTAATTCTTAACAATATGATGCAAATGGTAAATTGTTTTCTTTATTCATTTAAAAATAAATATGCATGTATGTGAGTTTGAAAATGTTTGATTTTATCTTTGATGTCATTATGGTTTGAAGTAGTATTACATGCTTTGATGAATTTTAATTTCCCTTCCTTTCACTTGAGTAGAAAATAATTGCATGTGCTTATAATTTGAAAATATATGTGATATTGCTTGGTTTACTTTCTTTCAATTAATTACCTTGTTATGATATAATGATTTTTGCTTTTCTTTGCTTCTTTCTTGTGTGTTTTTGCTCTCATGTTTTATGTGTTAATTTCATCGTTAATTGTTATTCACTTTCTTGCTTCACACACCACTCATATTTCATTTATTCATTATATGCTTTATGTTCATTATATGCTTCATGATTATTATGCTTTATGTTTATGTCTCTAGTACTTACATTATATTATATGCTTTAATTTCATATTTCATTTATTTATATTTATGTCATTATTATTGTTATTCAAATCCCCTACGCATGTTTCCCCCCCGGTTGTAATTTTAAATGCGCATTATTAGCGCGATTTATTTTCAGTCATTATTTATTGCTTTTATTTATTTAATTCAATCCCCCCTTGCATGCTACCCCCCGGATGTATTGTGTGCTTTAAATTCCGGCTCATTATTGGTCGTTAGTATATTTAATGTATTAATCCGAAGAAAGGAGAAAGCCTCGACCTATATGTCGTTGCAAAAGTCTATTCGTGATTCAAATATTTTAGGTTGTTAGTTAAAGCGTTAGAACTCTCGTTAGAACCATTAACCTCTTTAAACCAAAAATAGAGGTCAACACCTCTTCTCAAAAATATCCAAAATATATCATTTATCAAAAACCCTTTTTTTTCAAAACAACTTGGATTTTAAACCATGTCATTAATCAACCAAACTTTATTTTCTTTAAGCAAAAACAACTTGGATTTTAAACCAAGTCATTAATCAAACTTTTCTAAAAAACAACTTGGATTTTAAACCGAGTCCTCAATCAATCAAACTTTATTTTCTTTAGGCAAAAAACCTTGGTTTTTCAAATCAAGTCTTATTTTCAATTTCAAAACTCTTTTCCATTAGGTTAAAACCTTGGAACTCAAGCCAAGAGCATTTTGTCACTCAAAACTCATTTTCTCAAATAAATACTCAATTTGCCCTAATCTTATACATACTTTACAAACACATAAAAGCAAAGCGCTTAGAATAGAATTGTGACCTTTTAAAATTTTGCTGCAACACTAAAGAAAGTTAGATAATGAGATTAATGAAATCACACAGCTTTAGATACCACTGAGAGAACGTTCTCTTAGTACGTTGAGTTGTGAGAGTGTGTGATTTGTGTTCAATTAAAGTAAAGACAAATAAAGGAGAGAATCAAACACCAAGGATTTTATCCTGGTTCACCCTCAAATAACAAGGGCTAGTTCAGTCCCCACTTGCGTGAGATTATCCAATAATAATCTAGACCAAGATTACAATCAAACCTCAAACCCTTAACCCAATCTAAGGTTAAGAAACCAATCAGTAAACACCTACTGATTTAATCTTCACTACTCAATCAATTCTTCCTAATTGACTTGTGTTTACAACATACAATATATGTGAATATGAAATGAATCTTACAAGCTTATACCAACCTAAACTAGTTAGTATAGCTAAATAAAGTTACACTCAAAATGCTCAAACAATATTTAGATTTTATGTTCTATTTGAGCTTGAAGTATGAGTGAAAGAAGAGCTTAGATTGTTTTGTGTTTGCAAGTGATAAGATTGTGATTGCTTGTAAAACTCTTGCTCTTCAATGTTTCCTTCACATGCTATTTATAGATGGAGAAGTCCCTTTAGATATTTGAACTTCAAATATGACAGTTGAGAGTGCCAAGATAGCCGTTGTGAGTAAGACAAAAAGTCCAGTCAGAAATTGTACTTTCAAGTGGTTCTAGAGATCATTCTCCTGATGGTCTCTATAAGGTACAACTGAGAGGATGTCAGATTTATCCGTTCTTGACAACTGTAATGGGTTGTATTTGATAATATATTCGTTGATAAACAATAGCCCACATGTAGAAATAGATAGCTACTAGTTTGGATAAGAATGAGGCTTGCATGAACAAAATCTGGGAGACCATTCTCCTGGATGTTGGAGACCATAGGTATTTCATGAGAGAGTAGCTCCTACTTGTTTCGCCAATGTTGCTGCAAGCTGTTGGCCAGTTGTTACCCCGTAAAAACCTAGTAGAGAGGTAACTATTCATGTGTCCTTGCAAGGACATGTAAATAGTAGCTTTGCTTGTACTTGTTTTCTCTTAAGTTGCCAAGTGTTTGTACTATGTATTTCTTCTCAAACCGGTACAACTTGTTTGTCTAATTCTTATTGGTCTAGATTAAATCTTCAATGATGCCTTTGGAGACCTTAAATCCTTTTCAATTATTAGAGACATTGATGTTCTTAACTTTACTCCATGAAGAAGGTCCATTACTCAAAAAATGATTCCTTGCCTTAAATGAATTATTCCAAACTGTTGTGATACTATAAATAACTTATATGAAAAGTTCTTTATTGTCTTGTATCACGTTGACTTAATTAAGTGCTTATTCAATGCATCGTATACCCTGGAGACCGTTCTGACGTCATTCTCCAGGACATAATTTGAGATTCTTTTTAACTTGTGAATAAAAGATAGTGAATTTCATTCCTTATATCTGTCTTATATAAAATCACTCAAAAGCACTTGTTAGATCACAAGATGATCAGAATCTAATCAAAATTTAATTAAGGTTATTAGTCATCTTTAAAACATCAAAATAAATTTTGTCTCAACAATCTCCCCCTTTTTGATGATGACAAAAACTTAAATAGAATGAGTAATAATACTTTATGTTTTTATCAAAGAGCTCCCCCTCAATTTTAGCATTCTCTATCAAAACATGATTTTGTGTTTATGCAAATGAGTAAGAATTAAAAGGCGTAGTGTTTGAACTGAAATTTTAATAACATAGTTTGCTCAATTCAGGGTTTTTAAGTTAATTTTTAAATTATTGTATCAAGAGAAGATGAGTAAGTTCTAAGCATGCATTTTAATCTACTCATACATAACAAGTTAAAAATACTTAAACATAATTCTTCATTCATTCAAACATGTTCAGAAATTAAAACAACATAGTAAAAGAAGTTTTATGTAACTTCTAATTCTATCTTAAAGGTTCTGAACATACAGCAAAAACAACAACAGTCAACAGCAAAAACAACTACAGTCAACAGACATTCAACAAACATTTAAAAAACATAAAATATGAATTTTTTTATTTCTTCTTTCTTCCTCCTCCCCCTAAAATCTTCAGAATCTCTCTCCCTTTTGTCATTAGCAAAAAGGCACCTGGGAGGTATCTCAACTCAACTACTGTGGGATAGTAGGAGAAGAGTCATCTGAGCTTGTGGAGGCATCAAACTTTGGCAATTCCTGAGTTGGTGGAGCAGGATGAAATGGTGGTCGATTGACACGCATGGCAGGACAAAATTCTTCAACTAGCCAAGTTTTGAACACTTCATGTTCCTTCAGCATATAGGTCATCATGGTATTTTGAATACTCATGGTTTCAAAAAGCTTGGCCATATCCTTCCTAGTCCTAGAGATATCTTTCTCAAACTTAGATCTATTAGGTGGCCTTATGTCATGAAGAGATATGTTGTCAAAGCAGTGAGAGGCAACAGGATCATTGGCAGGAGGATTGGTGCAAAAAGAATTGAGAGATGCAAAGTTTTGTGGGAATGAGGTTAATCATGTCCCAGCATCTGTGAAAATTGGCTGTGGCATTTGAGGGAAACTAGGAAGAGGGGTTTTAATCAAGGATCTTAAAAACTCAGAGCTGTGAAATGATCAATACAATGGTGAATTTATTGACAGAGCTATCTATTGTGGAGCCTAAGACATGGTCAAACTCTAAGGAAACAGAGGGATTTTGAGGAGTAGATTGATTACCTTCTTCAAGAATTTCTTTGCCTTTTGTAGTTGTTGCAGAGGCAGGGAGAACGGTCTCTGGATGGTCTCTAGTGGTCACAACTTCAGCCAGAAGCTCTAGGTTGTCCATGAAGGCTTCTTGTTCCTCAAATTCTTCTCTTTTCCTTTTGGTTCCTTGCTCATCAACAGTGTGATCTTCAATCTCTACTAGATGTTTCATTCTTCCAACATTTTTCAGAGAGAAGGTGGTTGATGAGTTTAGACCTTGTTCACCTCCAAAATCAACTTTAAAGTGTTGAAACACTTTTGTCAGAAACATTCCATGATGTAGAGTGACTTTCCTTGAACCATTCTCAATGGTATAGATCATGTGTTGAATGAGGACATAAGGCAGGTTCAGCTTAATCCCTTTTGACATGTGATAAATCATCATCATGTCATTTTCGGTTACCTTGTCCTTGCTACCTTTTCTAGGAAATATGGAATGAAGGCACATGTTGTGGAGCATCTTGAATTCATGTTTTAGGTAAGAGGAGTAAGGTGGTGTTGAGAAATCAGTGTTGGGCTCAAACAGTTCACTCATGAGGGTGTTTTTCTCAATATTGATCATCCCAAACCAAGATGATCCATAAACCTTATTTCCAGTATTAGGAAGGTTTAGGAGTCCTGCTAGCAATTCCTCAGTGATTTTGATCTTCTTACCCTTGATTTCAGAAATTATGTGGTTTCTCTCTGAAGAGATTGAAGCATTGAAGTAAAATGCTTTAATTAGAGAAGGGTAATGGGTCTCTCTCATTGTGAAAAGGTGGGTCCAGCCAAGAGGGTTGGTGAACTTGATCAAGTCGTGGTTTGTGTTTATAAGTTCATCAAAATTATAAACCCTTCCAAGAAGAACAGGTTTATTTTTAGCAAATTTCTCAAAACTCTCCAGATGAGTTTCAAGAATCAGAGGGGTTCATTTTTTGAGTTGTTTGATTGGTACATTATCCTCATCAGATGATTTAGATTTCTTGGAGGAAGTTGGTTTGGTTTTGGAGGTAGAGCTTTTTCTGGAATAGGTTGCAATGGGAGCAGATTTTGGTGAATCATATAAATCTCCTTCATCAGAGATTTCATAAACAGTGGTATCAATGGCAGATTTTCTTGCTCCACCAGAAGAAATCCTATTTGACCTACGAATCTTTGATGGATCAAGGGTTTTGACCTTTTTTGCTTTGTGAGAGACTGAGGCAGTTTTGGTAACTGTTTTAGGTTGA
This sequence comes from Trifolium fragiferum, assembly GCA_954870985.1. Lineage (NCBI taxonomy): Eukaryota > Viridiplantae > Streptophyta > Magnoliopsida > Fabales > Fabaceae > Trifolium > Trifolium fragiferum. The sequence goes on from OX940796.1 coordinate 26,890,382, forward strand.
GCAGGTTGTGGTGTGACAGTTACACTTTCAGGAGTAATTGTAGTATTGATGTTGATTTGAGAACAATGAATGGTTTCAACATTTTGGGAAGTGGTTACAGGAGCAGTAGGAACAGTACTGATGGGGATTGGGACGGTTCCAATGTAGATTTGGCTAAGTTCAACAGTTTTGACAGGGGTTTGGTTTGATTGTTCAGGAAATTGAACATTGAGAGCATGAGGTTGTGTTTCAAAGCTATCATAGTGGTCTGAGAGAGATTTGTAAGATGAGTTTGAAGAGGTTTGTTTACCTAAGGTTTTTGGAGAGGAAGCAGAAGGGGGTGAAGGTGAACGAGTAGATGATGATGATGATGATGATGATGATGATGGCTCTCTTCTGTACTTCATTCCGGGCATTTTTGTTCTTGCAATTTGTGAGAGAAGAGGAAGAGAACAAGGGTTTGGAGATGAATAGTGGAAGAGGAAAGTTTTTAGTGAATAGTGAGTGAGTGGATGTGTTTTTCGGAGAGAGAGAAGGATATTGGGTGAAGTGAAGGTGATTATGTGTTTTGTCTTGAGTAAATAGAGAAAGATGATTTGAGAGAGTGTTTGGAGAATAGGAAAGGTTTGGGGTAGGTTAGGTAGGTTAGTGCTCAAAGTACCATCAAGTTGTACTTTGGGAAGAGTTTTGTAATAATGAAGTGAGATAGCGTTTGTCAGCGCGAGAGATTTAAGGGAGAGGAAGAGTTATGTAATTTTTTATTTAATAAAATTAATAAGACAATGTGTTTTAATTCAAAAGGGGTTATACACATTAATGAGAGATCATTCTTTCAATGGTCTCCAAGTTTTTCAGATTTTGACCAACAATGGTCAGTTTGGATTTTTAATGATTTTTAAATTTTCTTTAATGAAATTAAATCTATCTTCTACTAAAGGTTTTGTAAAAATATCAACTAATTGATATTCAGTATCTACAAATATTAATTCAACATCTTTTTTGCAAACATGATCACGTATAAAATAATGCTTAATTTCAATGTGTTTTGATCTAGAATGTTGAATGGGATTCTTTGATAAATTTATAGCACTAGTATTATCACAAAGAATTTTAATATTTGTGTACCTTACTTGAGAACAACAATTTGCAGCTGATACATATTCTGCTTCAGTTGTTGAAAGTGCTATGGTGTTTTGCTTTCTACAGCACCAACTAACAAGAGCTTCACCAAGAAATTGACATGCTCCACTTGTGCTTTTCCTTTCTAGTTTATCTCCAGCATAGTCAGCATCACAATATGTTTTCAAGTCAAAATTTGATCCCTTCTTGTACCAAAGTCCAACATTAGGGGTTCCTACCAAGTATCTGAATATTCTTTTGACTGCAGTGAGGTGTGATTCTCTTGGAGAAGTTTGGAATCTAGCACAAAGACCAACTGAGAAGACAATATCTGGTCTGCTAGCAGTTAAATATAGAAGTGATCCAATCATCCCTCTATACTCCTTTTCATAAACCTGTTTACCATTTTCATCTTTGTCCAAACTAATTGAAGGATGCATGGGAGTAGTCATGATTTTTTCTTTATTTATTTTATATTTTTTAAGGAGATCTTTAACATATTTTTCTTGACTAATGAAGATTCCATTTTCTTGTTGCTTGATTTGCAAGCCAATAAAGAATCTTAGTTCTCCCAACATGCTCATTTCAAATTCACTTTGCATAAGACTTGAGAAATCATCACACATTTTTTCATTTGTAGCACCAAAGATTATATCATCAACATATACTTGAACTATCAATAGATCTTCTTTATTAGTTTTTCTAAAAAGAGTGGTATCAATTTTTCCTCTAGAAAAACCATTTTCAAGTAAAAATGTACTTAATCTTTCATACCATGCTCTAGGAGCTTGCTTAAGTCCATAAAGAGCTTTAGTCAGTTTAAAAACATGATTTGGTTTATGTTCATCCTTGAAACCAGGAGGTTGATGTACATAAACTTCTTCATTTAGAAAACCATTTAAAAATGCACTTTTCACATCCATTTGAAAACGTTTAAAACATTTTTGAGATGCATATGCAAGTAAAATTCTAATTGCTTCTAACCTTGCTACAGGTGCAAAGATTTCATCATAATCTATACCTTCATGTTGATTGTAGCCTTGTGCAACAAGTCTTGCCTTGTTTCTTATTACCTTACCATCTTCATCAAGTTTATTTCTAAAAACCCATCTGGTACCAATAATGGAATGATCTTGTGGATATGGCACCAGCTTCCAGACTTCATTTTTCTCAAATTGTAGCAATTCTTCTTTCATGGCATCAATCCATGATTCATCTATGATTGCTTCATCATTTGTCTTAGGTTCAATTTGAGAGATCATTGCTAGATTATTCTCTGTAGCTTGAAAGGATCTTCTTGTTCTTACACCATCTGTGGTTTCTCCTATAATTTGTTCTTGAGGATGATATCCTACTGTCCTCCAAGTTTTAGGAGGTTCTTGAGAAGGAATTGAGATATCTTCAGTTTGATCTTTTACAGGAGTTTCTTCTTCTTCATCATTTATATTTTGACTAGGTAGATCCTCAAATTCATCAAATTTAACATGCATACTTTCTTCTAAGGATTTTGATGTTAAATTGTAAACTCTATAAGCTTTAGAGGTTAGAGAATATCCTCTTATCTGATCTAGCATCAAATTTTCCTAAGTTTTCTTTGGTGTTTAAGATGTAGCAGTAACATCCAAAAATATGAAAATAAGATATGTTTGGTTTTTTATCATTAAAAAGTTCATAAGGGGTTTTATTCAAAATTTTCCTTATAGTGCATCTGTTTAAGATGTAACATGCAGTATTGATTGCCTCAGCCCAAAAATATTTCTCAACATTTGATTCATCAATCATTGTTCTAGCCATTTCCTGAAGAGTTCTATTTTTTCTTTCAACAATTCCATTTTGTTGAGGAGTTCTTGGACAAGAGAAATTATGAGAGATGCCACTTTCATTAAAGAAGGATTCAAATTGATAATTTTCAAATTCCCCACCATGATCACTTCTCACAGATATGATGTTTGTTTCTTTTTCATTTTGAATCCTCTTACAGAAAGTTTTAAATGATTCAAAAGATTCATCTTTATGTTTTAGAAAAAGAACCCATGTGAATCTTGAGTAATCATCTATAATAACAAAGCCATAATTTTCCCCTCCTAGACTAGTAGTTTTGACAGGACCAAAAAGATCAATGTGAAGTAGTTCAAGAGGTTTCTTTGTTGAGATAAAATCTTTATGTTTAAAACTGCTTTTGGTTTGTTTGCTCTTGGTACAACTTTCACATAATTTATCTTTGTCAAAACTTATCTTTGGTAATCCTCTAACTAGATCAAGTTGAGAAAGTTTTGCCATTGTTCTCATGCTTATATGTCCTGCTCTTTTGTGCCAAATCCATTTGTCTTTTTCAAGAGACACAAAACATGATTCAGTAGGCAGTTCATCTAAGTATAGAACATACACATTTTTCTTTCTTGATCCATAAAAGAGTATTTTACGAGAAGATATTTGTTTGATTTCACAAGTTTGAGTTTTGAAGATAACTTCAAGACCATTGTCACAGAGTTGACTAATGCTGATCAAGTTATGTTCAAGACCTTCAACATAATGAACATTTTCTATTTTAGCTGAGTTAATCTTACCAATAACTCCTTTACCTTTGATACTAGCTTTTTCATTGTTTCCAAAAGTGACTGATCCTCCATCTTTCTTTTCAAATGAGAGAAAGCTATGTCTATCTCCAGTCATATGCCTTGAGCAACCACTGTCCAAGTACCAAGGCTTTCTCTTGATTGTTAGAAGACATTCCTGCATTTAAGGTTAGTAAGTTTTTTGGTACCCATACTGACTTGGATCCTTGAGAGTTAGTGTTTCTAGATATTTGTCTGTTTATGTTCCTTGGGAGACCGTTCAAAGAATGGTCTCTTCTATGATGAAATTCTGGTGGCAAGTGTCAGATGTGTAGCACAATGTGTACACTTTAGGAATCGTACGATGTGTAGCCTAATGTGTCAACATCGTGAACATGCTGAACTTGATGAACAAGTAAACAATATAAAGTGCAGGAAACAATAAAACACGATGAGTTTGTTAATCCAGTTCGACACTTATAACAAGCCCTATTCTGGAGGATACCAATCCAGGGATGAATCCACTATGGTAGTATCAATTCAAAGTTAAACTCCCCCGTTTACAACTTCTCACTTAATCACTACCCGTGCTAATTCTACCTAGGAACTCCTAGATATGAGAACCTCTGCTCACTTCCCCTCAACCTTACCCAGCAAGGATTTGTTGAGACCTTTTAGGGTGTTGGCTTCATTTGGTAAAATAAGCCTGATTCCATGATGTGGAGCATGATGTGTGGCACATCAGGGTTCACATCTGGACGCCCTACTGGACGCGCTTTCATTTATTTAAACGCGATCTTTTGAAAAAGATTTGTTTTTCAAATTAAATCGTGCCAGCTTTCGCGCCAAGGAACAAGATAATCTTTCATGGTTCTGTTTTATTTTATTGGCCGACTTTGATCAAAAAGATTTGAAACAAACAATTAAAAGATTATGATCAAATAAATCTCAAGGAGAATTAACAAAGGCCAGCTGTCAACATTGAAGATCCAAGCCCATGAAACTTGTTCTATATAAAGGAAGACTGAAGACATAATGAAGTACGAAGCCAAGAGTTGAAGATATCGAGTCTTAGGTCTTAGTCTGTTCTTTGTTCTTTGTGAGCCTTCACTTGGATCATAGTTTTGATGCAAGTAAGGACTGAGTTTATAGAGTTGTAATCTCTAGTTGTCTTTCTCCAAAGCTTTGAAGCAAGGAGTTAGATTGTGCAACACTCTAAGCCTTTAGGTACGAGTGCTTCGCTTGTCTAGGAGTGTGTCTCCAACTGAGTTTGTTATTAAATCCTTACTGGGTAAGGTTGAGGGGGAGTGAGCAGAGGTTCTCATATCTAGGAGTTCCTAGGTAGAATTAGCACGGGTAGTGATTAAGTGAGAAGTTGTAAACGGGGGAGTTTAGCTTTGAATTGATACTACCATAGTGGATTCATCCCTGGATTGGTATCCTCCAGAATAGGGCTTGTTATAAGTGCCGAACTGGGTTAACAAACTCACGTGTTCTTTTGTTTTCTGCACTTTATATTGTTTACTTGTTCATCAAGTTCAGTTGTCCACGATGTTGACACATTAGGCTACACATCGTACGATTCCTAAAGTGTACACATCGTGCTACACATCTGACACTTGCCACCAGAATTTCAATTGGCATCAGAGCAGGCACCCTGCCTGTTTGAGGGTGAGCTCCAGGGAAGTTACTTTCTGGAAACATGGACAAGGATGGAACAACGGTCAACAAACCACCCCTCCTGGATGGAACCAACTATGACTACTGGAAGCCAAGGATGATTGCCTTCCTAAAGTCACTTGACAGCAGAACTTGGAAAGCTGTGCTCAAAGGCTGGGAGCATCCCAAAATCTTGGATGCTAATGGTGTTGACACTGGTGTACTCAAGCCAGAGGAAGATTGGTCAGCTGCAGAAGACACTGCATCACTTGGAAACTCCAAAGCTTTGAATGCTTTATTCAATGGAGTGGACAAAAATATGTTCAGATTGATCAAGCAGTGTACTGTTGCAAAGAATGCTTGGGAGGTACTCAGAACCACTCATGAAGGCAATGCCAAGGTAAAAAGCTCAAGAATCCAACTTCTCAACACTAAGTTTGAAAACCTCAGAATGAAAGAAGAAGAATCAATTCATGAATTTCACATGAATTTGCTTGAGGTAGACAATTCCTTTGAGGCTCTAGGTGAAAAATTGTCTGAAGAAAAGCTGGTGAGAAAGATGCTTAGGTCCTTACCTAAGAGATTTAACATGAAAATCACAGCCATTGAAGAAGCTCAAGATATCCCAAGTATGAAACTTGAAGAACTTGTGAGCTCTCTTCAAACTTTTGAGATGAACTTAGGTGAGCAAACTGAGAAGAAAGGAAAAGGCATAGCTTTTGTATCTTGTGCTGGTGAAGAGGAAGAAGCTGTTGAATCAGATGATGACCTCTCAAATGACTTAGCCATGTTGGGAAGACAATTCAACAAGCTTCAAAGGAGGGTGGACAGAAGACCAAGGAGGAATGTGAGGAACATCCAGACTGACATCAGTAAACTAGGTAACACTTCAACAAAAACCAAAACTGATGATAAGTCAACTCAGAACAAGGGTGTTCAATGTCATGAATGTGAAGGCTTTGGTCATATAAGATCAGAATGTGGCACATATCTGAAGAAGCAGAAGAAAGGCCTAACTGTTTCATGGTCTGATGAAGACTCTGACACTGACTCAGAGAATGTTGCTGCTAATCATGTTAGTGCCATAACTAGGGTGGATAATACTGATGTTGAATCTGATGATGAAGAACTTACCTTTGATGAACTAGCCTCAGTCCATAAAAAGCTATTTATCAAGAGTGAGGAACTGTACAAGGTCAATGAAGAGCAGAAGGAAATCATCAGTCAACTGGAGACAGAGAAGGGTCAACTACAGAGTCAAGTTGCTAGTCTTGAAAGTGAAGTCAAGTTACTGTCAACCAACTTGAAAAATATGACCAAGTCTGTAAAGATGCTCAACCCTGGAACCAACATGCTTGATGAAATTTTGAAAGTAGGAAAGTATGCTGGTGACTCATCTGGTGTAGGATTTAAGAACAAACATCACAGCAAGAAGACAAATACTAAGTTTGTTCCTGCTCAGAAGAAACCTGACCCTAGCAGAATGTGGACACATCACACTCCACATCAGAGACCTGCTGGCAAAGAGAAGTTTAATGCTTGGAGATGCCACTACTGTGGGAAGAATGGTCACATCAAGCCCTTCTGTTACAAACTCTATGGGTATCCCAAGAAAAAGCCTCAGGTGCAAGCCAAAACAGCAAGGGTCACTCCTAAGAAGATGTGGAAGCCTAAAGTTTCTGAAACTGCACATATTGCTCACACTTCTCTTAGAGCATCTTCTAGTAATGATTGGTATTTTGATAGTGGTTGTTCTAGGCATATGACTGGTGTTGAGAAATTTCTCACTAATATCAAGCCTCATACAACAAGCTTTGTAACCTTTGGTGATGGAGCAAAAGGTGAAATCAAGGGCAGTGGTAAACTCAGCAGCAAAAGCTTACCTAACCTAGAGGATGTGCTACTTGTTAAAGGCTTGAAGGCTAATCTTATCAGCATAAGCCAATTGTGTGATCAAGGTCTCAAAGTCAACTTCACAAAGAATGAATGTCTTATTACTTCTGACAAAGGAGAATTGCTGATGAGAGGATCTAGGTCAAGAGACAACTGCTATCTATGGATTCCTGATGAAACAGCTCACTCCACTACATGTTTGATAAGTCAGGAGGAAGAAGTAAAGCTTTGGCACCAAAGACTTGGCCATTTGAATCTGAAGGGAATGAAGAAGATTGTGTCCAAGGAAGCTATTAGAGGTCTACCAAAGCTTAAGATTGTTGAAGGCAACATATGTGGTGAATGTCAAGTTGGAAAGCAGGTTCAGATGTCACACCCAATGTTACAACATCAGGTGACATCCAGAGTTCTTGAACTGCTACATATGGACTTGATGGGACCAATGCAGGTAGAGAGTATTGGTGGCAAAAGATATGCTTTTGTGGTTGTAGATGATTTCTCAAGGTTCACTTGGGTTAGCTTCATCAGAGAGAAGTCTGACACTTTTGATGCATTCAAAGAATTATGCCTTAGACTACAAAGAGAGAAGGATAGTGGCATTGTTAGAATCAGAAGTGATCATGGGAAAGAGTTTGAAAATTCAAGATTCTCTGAGTTTTGTGCTGATGAAGGAATTGGGCATGAGTTCTCCTCACCAATCACACCCCAACAAAATGGTGTAGTTGAGAGGAAGAACAGAACCTTGCAAGAGGCTGCAAGAGTTATGCTACATGCCAAGAAGCTACCTTACTACTTTTGGGCAGAGGCCATGAGTACTGCATGCTATATACACAACAGGGTAACTCTGAGAAAAGGTACCTCAATCACACTGTATGAGATATGGAAAGGAAGAAAACCAACTGTCAAACACTTCCATGTCTTTGGTAGCAAGTGCTATATCTTAGCTGACAGAGAGCAAAGGAGGAAGATGGATCCCAAGAGTGATGAAGGAATCTTTCTAGGCTATTCCATAACCAGCAGAGCCTATAGAGTCTTCAACAACAGAACAAGAACTATGATGGAATCCATCAATGTTGTCATAGATGACTGTTCAGATAATGAACCTGATGTTGATCCTGATGTGGACACATCTCACCCCCTGCCTGAAGACTCTGAAGTTATAGAGATTCCTGAGAAGACTGATCAGCAAGAAGATGTGACTCCAGTGAACAAGGGTCCCTCTGTTAGAGTTCAAAAGAATCATCCAAAAGAACTCATAATAGGGAATCCTGAGTCAGGGGTTATGACAAGGTCAAGAGAGGTTGTATCCAATGCTTGTTTTGTGTCAAAGGTAGAACCAAAGAATGTGAAAGAAGCCTTGACAGATGAGTTTTGGATTGAAGCTATGCAAGAGGAGCTGAACCAGTTCAAGAGGAATGAAGTGTGGGATTTAGTTCCTAGACCTGAAGGAGTCAACATCATTGGTACTAAATGGGTTTATAGGAATAAATCTGATGAAAGTGGTGTTGTGACTAGAAACAAGGCTAGGCTTGTGGCTCAAGGTTACTCTCAGATTGAAGGAGTAGACTTTGATGAAACATTTGCTCCTGTGGCACGTCTTGAGTCCATAAGGTTACTTCTGGGAGTAGCATGTATCTTGAAATTCAAGCTATTCCAGATGGATGTGAAGAGTGCTTTCCTCAATGGCTACTTGAATGAGGAAGTTTATGTGGAACAGCCCAAGGGATTTGTTGATCCAAATTATCCAGATCATGTCTACAGATTGAAGAAGGCATTATATGGATTAAAGCAAGCTCCTAGGGCATGGTATGAGAGGCTAACCAAATTTCTTGTGCAGCAAGGTTATAGAAAAGGAGAAACAGACAAAACCTTGTTTGTCAGAGAAGAAAAGGGCAAGTTCATGATTGCACAAATCTATGTAGATGACATTGTGTTTGGAGGAATGTCTGATCCAATGGTCAAGATGTTTGTGAATCAGATGCAGTCTGAATTTGAGATGAGCCTTGTAGGTGAACTTACCTACTTTCTTGGTCTGCAAGTCAAACAGATGGAAGATACAATTTTCATCTCTCAAAGCAAGTATGCCAAGAACATTGTGAAGAAATTTGGAATGGAGAATGCAAATCATAAAAGAACTCCTGCAGCAACCCATCTCAAACTTTCTAAAGATGAGCATGGTGTCAGTGTTGATCAAAGTCTATACAGAAGCATGATTGGCAGTCTACTTTATCTCACTGCAAGTAGACCTGATATTAGCTTTGCTGTTGGTGTGTGTGCAAGGTACCAAGCTGAGCCTAAGATGAGTCATCTAAATCAAGTTAAAAGGATTCTCAAGTATGTCAGTGGTACAAGTGATTATGGAATTCTCTACTCTCATGGTGAAGACACAAGATTGTTAGGTTATTGTGATGCTGACTGGGCAGGAAGTGCAGATGATAGGAAGAGCACTTCTGGTGGATGTTTCTTTTTGGGAAGCAACCTTATATCATGGTTCAGCAAGAAACAAAATTGTGTTTCTCTTTCTACAGCTGAGGCTGAGTATATTGCAGCAGGAAGTAGTTGCTCTCAGCTACTTTGGATGAAGCAGATGTTAGGTGAGTACAATGTGCAGCAAGATGTGCTCACATTATACTGTGACAATCTAAGTGCTATAAATATTTCCAAAAATCCTATCCAACATAGTAGGACAAAGCACATTGATATACGTCACCATTTCATTAGAGATCTTGTTGAAGACAATATTGTGACTCTAGAGCATGTTGCCACAGAAAATCAACTGGCAGATATTTTCACTAAGGCTTTAGATGCAAATAGGTTTGAGGTGTTAAGGGGCAAACTTGGTATTTGCCTCTTTGAGGATCAATAGCCATAATAGCTATTTAGACGTGCAACGGTTACCTGTTCTTTCCCTCCATCCATAGTTGCACGCAATCCAAAGGCAATCATTACAAAAATATTTCCAACGGCTATTTCACGATCAAAACTTCAAGAAATCCGTTTATTCAAGATTTTCTCTTATTGCCTACCACATTGATCACTACATTCATCTCTCTAACACTCAAACGACCAAGAACTTGTCTTGATCTCTCTCAAAAACTCTGTTCATCTCTCTGCAATTTTCTTTGAAATCTTCATACAAAATCATCATCATCATCATGTCTACTGCAACCAAAACATCTCCTTCCACAAAAACAAACACTCCTCCATCATCACCAAAACCAAATTCCCCACATCAAGAAGATATTCAAGGTGACATGATCATCGATGCCACTCCTGTCTCAATGATCAAGCCATCTGGATCAAAGAAGAAGAAGTCTAAACGATCAAGAAGGGAATCAACCCCCATTGCTGCAGGGGAAGATGTTGTTCCTTCTACTTCCACAGAAAAATCCAAAAAGAAGAAGAAGAAAAGCAAGAAGCCAAAGATTGGCTCAGCAAAGAGGGTTCATACCATGGAAAGTCTGCATGTTGAACCTCTTCCTGCAAAATCTGGTGATGCACATGCTGAAGCATCTATGGGTGTAGGTTCTTCAAACCCTAACCCTGAGAAGGCTGCTGTGAAGATCCCTGAGAGTCAAAGACATCCCTTGACTCAGAAGATCATTGATTCTGTGCTCCAGGCCCTGCAAGAACCTAATGTTGTGGCAGATGTTGGCACATCATTGCCACAAGGTGAAGAAGAGTCTCCTGCTGAAGAAGAGACTGCTGCTGCTGAAAAACCTGCTGTCATTCCTGATTCTCCTGAACAGGAATTTGTTGAAGAAGATCAACCTGCTGAGGTTGAGGAACCTGAAGATAATACCCAGTCTGACAAGGGTAAAGAAACTGTTGAAGGTTCAGATCATGAAAACTCCAATCCTTGTGACAAGGATGCTAATGGAGATACAGTTGTTGTGGATGTAGAAGGCTACAATTCTGACATCCCCTTGAAGAAGCTTACTGAGGAGAGTATTGCAAGAAGGACTAGAAGTGGTAAAGGTCCTGCTGTTGTTGAAATTTCTCCTGCTGCTACTAAGGAGAAGAAGAAGCCTGTTAAGAGGCAAGTCATGTATGGTCCCAAGAAGGGATTTAGTAAAGCTGTGGTTCCACCTGCAAAGAAGAAGACTCAGAAAAGAAAAGAGCCACCTACAAGTGACATAGAGTACGATGTGGAGCAGGATGTAGCTCACATCAGTGAGTCTGAGGAAGAATCTGCTGAGGAACGCAATATGGAGCTTGATGTGATTCACATTGAGTCTGCTGTGAAGAAGAGCTATGGGAAGAAGAAAATTCCTCAGGGAATTCCTGACATCCCAGTTGATTTGATTTCCTTCCACAACCCTGCACATGCTGGTAAATGGAAGTACATTGCTCATAGAAGGTTAGCTCTGGAGAGGGAGCTCAGTGCTGAAGCCTTGCAGTGCAAGGAAGTTATGAGGTTGATCAAGCGTGCTGGCTTGATGAAGACTGTTACTGGACTAGGTGACTGCTATGAGAAGGTAGTCAAAGAATTTTTGGTAAACATCCCTGCTGGTTGTGACAATCCTTTGGACAAAGAATACCAAACTGTTTTTGTGAGAGGTAAAGAAATTCACTTCTCTCCCACTGTTATCAACAAGTATCTGGGCAGAAGTGAGGAGCCCTTTGCTGAGATGGAGGCAAATGACAACTACATAATCAAGGCCATCACAGCTGGAAAGGTCAAGACTTGGCCTAAGAAGGGAAAATTGCAAGCAAGCAAGCTCACTCCAATCTACAACATCCTGAACAGGATTGCTGCTGCTAACTGGGTGCCTACCACACACAACTGTGATGTGGCTACAGGTTTGGCTAGGTTCATCTATACTGTGGGTAACAAAATTAACTTCGATTTTGGTACTTATATTTTTGATCAGACTATCAAACATGCCAAAACCCTAGCTGTCAAACTACCCATTGCCTTTCCTTCCCTACTGTGTGGAATCATATTGAGCCAGAGACCTGATGTTCTGGGCAAGGATGATTTGTCTTGCAGAAGAGAGTCTGCTATTTCTTTTAGTCTCAAGCAGTCTGATGTGACTCCTGATGTGGGCACATCCAGCTCAAACAATGCTATGTCTAGGACAGACATGATTGCTGCTTTAAAGGAGACTTGCAAGGCTCTGGATGAGAAGAAGGCCAAGCTGGAGGCAGTCATTGCTGGACTGGAGCTTGAGGATGAGCAAACAATGGCTGAGGATGAGGAATTGGAGGAGGAGGAGCCCAATGACTCTGAAGCTGAGGAAACTGATGGGAGCCAGGATATTTGAATTATTGTAATTCATTAATATTTCCCTGTACTCAGTATTTCCTTGTTTTTGCTTGTATTTTGTGGGCTATGCCCTGGATTTCTGATGCACCTTTGCGTGCCTGTTCTGTACCTGCTGCACTATTAATATCATCTCTACATCTCATGCTATCTGCATTCTATGGTGTGTTACTTACTCTCAGTATGTTTGTCATAATTTTTGGCTAAAAAGGGGGAGTAAAAATTAAAATGAAAAACTTTGAAGTCTTAACTGCAGCAAATTCTGAACTTCTGAACTTCTGAACTTCTGAACTTCTGAACTTCTGAACTTCTGAACTTCTGAACTTCTGAACTTCTGAAACTTTCTCAACTTCTGAAGCACTACAACTTCTGAAGCTCTTCTCAACTTCTGAAGCACTACAACTTCTGAAGCTCTGCTCAGCTTCTGAAGCTCTATAACTTCTGAAGCTCTGCTCAGCTTCTGAAGCTTCTCCAACTTCTGAAGTTCTGATGTGTGGTACATCTGACTACACATCTGGTATACATGCTTATTTTTCTTCAAATATTTTATCAACAAATTTTTGAAGAATTAGTTTTCTAAAGCATGTTCTTCTGAAGACCTTTTCTGTACATTTTCAACTGGGTGATGCATTCTTAAGAAGTCCAATTGAAGATGTTATCTAATTTCTACATGGTGATGCATTCTTAAGAAGCCTGTAGAAGTTATTTTGTGTGATGTTTGACACATCTGTGAGTTTTAACTTGGTCATGCATTCTTAAGAAGCCAAGTTTAAAACTTCTCTATATCTCTCTAGGCCATGCATTCTGAAGAAGCCTATAGGGAATATGAGATTTAGGGGGAGTACATGGAAAGTGCTCTAGTTCAAAGGGGAGTAGACTATTACTGGGTTTGCTACCCTCCCTTATGTGTGCATGGAATCTCATGCTTGTATGTGTCTGAGAATTTATTTTTCTCAGTCTTTGGGAATTTATTTTCCTATCTTGTGAGAGTTTATTTCTCTCTCTTTATTTGCGAGGCTCTAATCCGCTGCTGCATGCCTCTGATGTGCCTACACATCTCTCCAAGTTTAGTTGGGTGACTCAAAGATTATTTTAGCCCAAAATTTGCCAAAGGGGGAGATTGTTGAGACCTTTTAGGGTGTTGGCTTCATTTGGTAAAATAAGCCTGATTCCATGATGTGGAGCATGATGTGTGGCACATCAGGGTTCACATCTGGACGCCCTACTGGACGCGCTTTCATTTATTTAAACGCGATCTTTTGAAAAAGATTTGTTTTTCAAATTAAATCGTGCCAGCTTTCGCGCCAAGGAACAAGATAATCTTTCATGGTTCTGTTTTATTTTATTGGCCGACTTTGATCAAAAAGATTTGAAACAAACAATTAAAAGATTATGATCAAATAAATCTCAAGGAGAATTAACAAAGGCCAGCTGTCAACATTGAAGATCCAAGCCCATGAAACTTGTTCTATATAAAGGAAGACTGAAGACATAATGAAGTACGAAGCCAAGAGTTGAAGATATCGAGTCTTAGGTCTTAGTCTGTTCTTTGTTCTTTGTGAGCCTTCACTTGGATCATAGTTTTGATGCAAGTAAGGACTGAGTTTATAGAGTTGTAATCTCTAGTTGTCTTTCTCCAAAGCTTTGAAGCAAGGAGTTAGATTGTGCAACACTCTAAGCCTTTAGGTACGAGTGCTTCGCTTGTCTAGGAGTGTGTCTCCAACTGAGTTTGTTATTAAATCCTTACTGGGTAAGGTTGAGGGGGAGTGAGCAGAGGTTCTCATATCTAGGAGTTCCTAGGTAGAATTAGCACGGGTAGTGATTAAGTGAGAAGTTGTAAACGGGGGAGTTTAGCTTTGAATTGATACTACCATAGTGGATTCATCCCTGGATTGGTATCCTCCAGAATAGGGCTTGTTATAAGTGCCGAACTGGGTTAACAAACTCACGTGTTCTTTTGTTTTCTGCACTTTATATTTTTTACTTGTTCATCAAGTTCAGTTGTCCACGATGTTGACACATTAGGCTACACATCGTACGATTCCTAAAGTGTACACATCGTGCTACACATCTGACACTTGCCACCAGAATTTCAGGATTTACTAAACAAACTCAGTTGGAGACACACTCCTAGACAAGCAAAGCACTCGTACCTAAAAGCTTAGAGTGTTGCACAATCCAACTCCTTGCTTCAAAGCTTTGGAGAAGGAAACCTAGAGATTACAACTCTATAAACTCAGTCCTTACTTGTATCAAAACTATGATCCAAGTGAAGGCTCACAAAGAACAATAATCGGACTAAGACCAAAGACTCAATTTCTTTAACTCTTGGCTTCGTACATCATAATGTCTTCAGTCTTCCTTTATATAGAACAAGATGCATGGGCTTGGATCTTCAATGTTGACAGCTGGCCTTTGTAAATTCTCCTTGAGATTTATTTGATCATAATCTTTTAATTGTTTGTTTCAAATCTTTTTGATCAAAGTCGGCCAATAAAATAAAACAGAACCATGAAAGATTATCTTGTTCCTTGGCGCGCAAGCTGGCACGATTTAATTTGAAAAACAAATCTTTTCAAAAGATCGCGTGTAAATTAATAAAAGCGCGTCCAGCTAGGGCGTCGAGATGTGAAACCTGATGTGCCACACATCATGCTCCACATCATTGAATTAGGCTTATTTTACCAAATGAAGCCAACACCCTAAAATCCTCAACAATCTCCCCCTTTGGCAAATTTTGGGCTAAAATAATCTTTTGAGTCACCCAACAAAACTTGGAGAGATGTGTAGGCACATCAGAGGCATGCAGTAGTGGATATGA
This sequence comes from Trifolium fragiferum, assembly GCA_954870985.1. Classification (NCBI taxonomy): domain Eukaryota; kingdom Viridiplantae; phylum Streptophyta; class Magnoliopsida; order Fabales; family Fabaceae; genus Trifolium; species Trifolium fragiferum. Next base: position 26,905,674 of record OX940796.1, read on the forward strand.
GCCTCACAAATCAAGAGATAAATAAACTCTCACAAGATGGGAAAAATAAATTCCCAAAGACTGAGAAAAATAAATTCTCAGACACATACAAGCATGAGATTCCATGCACACATGAGGGGGGGGGGGGGGGGGGGGGGTTGCAAACACAGCTATGCATAGATTCATGCAAACATGTAGTTGTTTATTCCCCTTTGTACTAGAGCACTTTCCAAGTAATCCCCCTAAATCTCATATTCCCTATAGGCTTCTTCAGAATGCATGACCTAGTAGAGAGATATAGAGATGTTTTAAACTTGGCTTCTTAAGAATGCCTGACCAAGTTAAAACTTCACAGATGTGTCAAACATCACACAAATAAACATCTTCAATTGGACTTCTTAAGAATGCATCACCCAGATGAAAATGTAAAAATTAAGTCTTCAGAAAAACATGCTTTTGAAAACTAATTCTTCAGAAAAGCATGTATGCCAGATGTGTAGTCAGATGTGCACACATCACAATTTGCTACAGTTAAGACTTCAAAGAATTGTTCATTTTAATTTTTTACTCCTCCTTTTAGCTAGAATTTTGACAAATAAAGTCAAACACATAGAGGGTAAATGAAAACACCATAGAATGCAGATAGCATAGATGTAGAGATGATGGTGCATGAACAGTAAAAGGCACTCAAGTCATTATTAAAGCAGCAGTACAGAACAGGCACACAGAGGTGCTACAGAAATCCAGGGCATAGCCCACAAAATACAAGCAAAAACAAAAGGAAATACTGAGTACAGGGAAATATTAATGAATTACAAAATTCAAATATCCTGGCTCCCATCAGTTTCCTTAGCTTCAGAGTCATTGGGCTCCTCCTCCTCCTCCAATTCCTCATCATCAGCCATTGTTTGCTCATCCCCAAGCTCCAGTCCAGCAATGACTGCTTCCAGCTTGGTCTTCTTCTCATCCAGAGCCTTACAAGTCTCTTTCAAAGCAGCAATCATGACTTTCCTATACATTGCACCTGTTAAGCTGGATGTGCCCACATCAGGAGTCACATCAGACTGCTTGAGACTAAAAGAAATAGCAGACTCTCTTCTGCAAGACAGATCATCCTTGCTCAGAACATCAGGTCTCTGGCTCAATATGATTCCACACAGCAGGGAAGGAAAATCAATGGGTAGTTTAACAGCTAAGGTTTTGGCATGCTTGACAGTCTGATTAAAAATATAAGTACACAAATCATAACTAATTTTGTTTCCTACAGTATATATGAACCTAGCCAAACCTGTAGCCACATCACAGTTGTGTGTGGTAGGTACCTAGTTAGCAGCAGCAATCCTGTTCAAGATGTTGTAGATTGGAGTGAGCTTGCTTGCTTGCAATTTTCCCTTCTTAGGCCATGTCATGACCTTTCCAGCAGTGATGGCCTTGATTATGTAGTTGTCATTGGCCTCCATCTCAGCATAGGGCTCCTCACTTCTGCCCAGAAATTTGTTGATAACAGTGGGAGAGAAGTGGATTTCCTTTCCTCTCACAAAGACTGTTTGATACTCCTTGTCCAAAGGATTATCACAGCCAACAGAAATGCTTACCAACAACTCCTTGACCACTTTCTCATAGCAGTCACTCAGCCCAGACACAGTCTTCATCAAGCCAGCATGCTTGATCAACCTTACAACTTCCTTGCACTGCACGGCTTCAGTACTCAGCTCTCTCTCCAGAGCTAATCTTTTGTGAGCAATGTACTTCCATTTGCCAGCATTGGCAGGGTTGTGGAAGGAAATCAAATCAACAGGGATATCAGGAATTCCCTGAGGAATTTTCTTCTTCCCATAGCTCTTCTTCACAAATGACTCAGTGTGGACTACATCAAGCTCCACATTGCGCTCCTCAGCAGATTCTTCTTCAGACTCACTGATGTAAGCTACATCACGCTCCCCATCATACTATGAGTCACTTGTAGGTGCCTCTTTTCTTTTCTAAGTCTTCTTCTTGGTAGGTGGAATCACAGCTTTGCTAAATCCCTTTTTGGGACCATATAGAACTTGCCTCTTGACGGGCTTCTTCTTTTCCTTGGTAGCAGTAGGAGATCTTTCAACAGTAGCAGGACCCTTTCCACTTCTGGTCCTTTTAGCAATGCTATCCTCAGCAATCACCTTCAAAGGGGTGTCAGAATTGTAGCCTTCTACATCCACAACAATTGTATCTCCATCAGCATCCTTGTCAGAAGGATTGGAGTCTTCCACATCTTCAGAACCCTCAGCTTCTTTACCCTTGTCAGACTAGGTATCATCTTTAGGTTCTTCAATCTCATCAGGTTGATCTTCTTCAACAATTTCCTGTTCTGGAGAATCATGAATGACAGCAGGTTCTTCAACAAGAGTAGTCTCTTCTTCAGCAGCAGGAGACTCTTCTTCACCTTGTGGCAATGATGTGCCAACATCTGCCACAACATCAAGCTCTTGTAAGGTCTTGAGCACATAATCAATAACCCTCTGGGTCATAGGGTGTCTTTGATCACCAGAGGTCCTTAGAACAGTCTTCTCAGGGTTAGGGTTTGAAGAACCTATACCCACAGATGCTTCAGCAGCAGCATCAACAGCCTCAGAGGGGAGAGGATCAAGATGTAAGCTTTCGATGGTGTGAACCCTCTTGGGTGAACCAGTCTTGGACTTCTTGCTCTTTTTCTTCTTCTTCTTTGATTTCTCTGTGGAAGGAGAAGGAACAGTAGTTTCCTCTGCAGCAATAGGGGTTGATTCCCTTCTTGATCGTTTTGACTTCCTTTTCTTTGACCCTGATGGTTTGATCATTGAAACGGGAGTTGCATTGATGATCATGTCACTTTGAATGTCTTCAGGATGTGGAGAATTAGGTTTTGGTGATGGTTGAGGAGAGTTAGTTTTTGTGGAAGGAGATGTTTTGGTTGCAGTAGACATGATGATGATGATGATTATATGATATGAAGATTCAAAGAAAATTGCAGAGAGATGAACAAGGGTTTGAGAGAGATCAAGAAAATTTCTTTGGTCGTCTGAGTGTGTGAGAGATGAATGTAGTGATCAATGTGGTAGGCAATGAGAGAAAAATCTTGAATAAACGGATTTCTTGGATAAAATCGCGAGATAGCCATTAGGAAATATTTGTAATGATTGCCTTTGGATTGCATGCAACTGTGGATGGAGGGAAAGGTAGGTAACCGTTGCACGCCGGAATAGCTAATATGGCTATTGATCCTCAAAGAGGCAAATACCAAGTTTGCCCCTTAACACCTCAAACCTATTTGCATCTAAAGCCTTTGTGAAAATATCTGCCAGTTGATTCTCAGTGGCAACATGCTCTAGAGTCACAATATTGTCTTCAACAAGATCTCTAATAAAATGGTGACGTATATCAATGTGCTTTGTCCTACTATGTTGGATAGGATTTTTGGAGATATTAATAGCACTTAGATTGTCACAGTATAATGTGAGCACATCTTGCTGCACATTGTACTCACCCAACATCTGCTTCATTCAAAGTAGCTGAGAGCAACTACTTCCTGCTGCAATATACTTTGCCTCAACTGTAGAAAGAGAAACACAATTTTGTTTCTTGCTGAACCATGAGATAAGGTTGCTTCCCAAATAGAAACATCCACCAGAAGTGCTCTTCCTATCATCTGCACTACCTGCCCAGTCAGCATCACAATAACCCAACAATCTTGTGTCTTCACCATGAGAGTAGAGAATCCCATAATCACTTGTACCACTGACATACTTTAGAATCCTTTTAAACTGATTCAAATGATTCTTCTTGGGCTCAGCTTGGTACCTTGTACACACACCAACAGCAAAGCTAATGTCAGTTCTACTTGCAGTGAGATAAGGTAGACTGCCAATCATGCTTCTGTATAGACTTTGATCAACACTGACAGCATGCTCATCTTTAGAAAGTTTGAGATGGGTTGCTGCAGGAGTTCTCTTGTGATTTGCATTCTCCATTTCAAATTTCTTCACAATGTTCTTGGCATACTTGCTTTGAGAGATGAAAATTGTATCTTCCATCTGTTTGACTTGCAGACCAAGAAAGTAGGTAAGTTCACCTACAAGGCTCATCTCAAATTCAGACTGCATCTGATTCACAAACATCTTGACCATTGGATCAGACATTCCTCCAAACACAATGTCATCTACATAGATTTGTGCAATCATGAACTTGCCTTTTTCTTCTCTAACAAACAAGGTTTTATCAATTTCTCCTTTTCTATAACCTTGCTGCACAAGAAATTTGGTTAGCCTCTCATACCATGCCCTAGGAGCTTGCTTTAATCCATATAATGCCTTCTTCAATCTGTAGACATGATCTGGATAATTTGGATCAATAAATCCCTTGGGCTGCTCCACATATACTTCCTCATTCAAGTATCCATTGAGAAAAGCACTCTTTACACCCATCTGAAATAGCTTGAACTTCAAGATACATGCTACTCCTAAAAGTAACCTTATGGATTCAAGACGTGCCACAGGAGCAAATGTTTCATCAAAGTCTACTCCTTCAATCTGAGAGTAACCTTGAGCCACAAGCCTAGCCTTGTTTCTAGTCACCACACCATTTTCATCAGATTTATTCCTATAGACCCATTCAGTACCAATGATGTTGACTCCTTCAGGTCTAGGAACTAAATCCCATACTTCATTCCTCTTGAACTGGTTCAGCTCCTCTTGCATAGCTTCAATCCAAAATTCATCTGTCAAGGCTTCTTTCACATTCTTTGGTTCTACCTTTGACACAAAACAAGCATTGGATACAACTTCTCTTGACCTTGTCATAACCCCTGACTCAAGACTCCCTATTATGAGTTCTTTTGGATGATTCTTTTGAACTCTAACAGAGGGACCCTTGTTTACTGGAGTCACATCTTCTTGCTGATCAGTCCTCTCAGGAATCTCTATAACTTCAGAGTCTTCAGGCTGGGGGTGAGATGTGTCCACATCAGGATCAACATCAGGCACATTGTCTGAACAGTCATTTATGACAACATTGATGGATTCCATCATAGTTCTTGTTCTGTTGTTGAAGACTCTATAGGATCTGCTAGTTAGGGAATAGCCTAGAAAGATTCCTTCATCACTCTTGGGATCCATCTTTCTCCTTTGCTCTCTATCAGCCAAGATATAGCACTTGCTACCAAAGACATGGAAGTATTTGACAGTTGGTTTTCTTCCCTTCCATATCTCATACAGTGTGGTTGAAGTACCTTTTCTCAGAGTCATCCTGTTGTGCACATAGCATGCAGTACTCATGGCCTCTGCCCAAAAATAGTAAGGTAGCTTATTGGCATGTAGCATAACTCTTGAATCCTCTTGCAAAGTTCTGTTCTTTCTTTTAACTACACCATTTTGTTGGGGTGTAATTGGAGAAGAGAACTCATGCCCAATTCCTTCATCAACACAAAACTCAGAAAATCTTGAATTTTCAAACTCTTTCCCATGATCACTTCTGATTCTGACAATGCCACTATCCTTTTCTCTTTGAAGTCTAAGGCATAGTTCTTTGAATGCATCAAAAGTGTTAGACTTCTCTCTGATGAAGCTAACCCAAGTGAACCTTGAGAAATCATCTACAACCACAAAGGCATATCTTTTGCCACCAATACTCTCTACTTGCATTGGTCCCATCAAGTCCATATGTAGTAGTTCAAGAACTCTGGATGTCACCTGATGTTGCAACATTGGGTGGGACATCTGGACTTGCTTTCCAACTTGACATTCACCACAGATACTGCCTTCAACAATCTTCAGCTTTGGCAGTCCCCTAATTACTTCCTTGGACACAATCTTCTTCATACCTTTCAGATTCAGATGGCCAAGTCTTTGGTGCCAAAGTTTTACTTCTTCTTCCTGACTTATAAGACATGTAGTAGAATGAGCTGTTTCTTCAGGAATACATAGATAGCAGTTGTCCCTTGACCTAGATCCTTTCATCAACACTTCTCCTTTGTCAAAAGTAATAAGACATTCATTCCTTGTAAAGTTGACTTTAAGACCTTGATCACACAGTTGGCTTATGCTGATAAGATTACCTTTCAAGCCTTTGACAAGTAACACATCATCTAGATCAGGTTAGCTTTTGCTGCTGAGCTTGCCACTGCCTTTGATTTCACCTTTTGCTCCATCACCAAGGGTTACAAAGCTTGTTGTATGAGGTTTAATATTAGTGAGAAATTTCTCAACACCAGTCATATGCCTAGAACAACCACTATCAAAATACCAATCTTCATTGGAAGATGCTCTAAGAGAAGTGTGAGCTATATGAGCAGTTTCTGAAACTTTTGGTTTCCACATCTTCTTAGGAGTGACCCTTGCTGAGTTGGCTTGAACCTGAGACCTCTTCTTTGGATACCCATAGAGTTTGTAGTAGAAGGGCTTGATGTGACCATTCTTTCCACAGTAGTGGCATCTCCAAGCATTAAACTTCTCTTTGCTAGCAGGTCTCTGATTTGGGTGTGATGTGTCCACATTCTGCCAGGGTCAGGTTTCTTCTGAGCAGGAACCAACTTAGAATTTGTATTCTTGTTGTGATGTTTGTTCTTAAATCCTATACCAGATGAATCACCAGCATGCTTTCCAACTTTCAGGATCTCATCAAGCATGTCAGTTCCAGTATTGAGCATCTTTACATACTTGGTCATATTCTTCAAATTGGTTGACAACAACTTGACTTCACTTTCAAGACTAACTACTTGGTTTTGCAGTTGAGCCTTCCCTGTTTCTAGTTGACTGATAACCACCTTCTGTTCTTCATTGACTCTGCACAGTTCCTCACTTTTGATGGATAACTTTTTGTAGACTAAGGCCAGTTCATCAAAGGTGAGTTCTTCATCATCAGAATCAACATCAGTACTGCATACACCAGTCATGGCACTCACATGATTAGCAGCAACATTCTCTGAGTCAGTGTCATAGTCTTCATCAGACCATGATACAGTCAGGCCTTTCTTCTGCTTCTTCAAATATGTGCCACATTCAGCTCTTATATGACCAAAGCCTTCACATTCATGACATTGAACACCCTTGAGAGATACAAAGGCTTTTGGTTTTTGTTGCAGTGTTACCTTGTTTACTGATGTCAGTCTGGATGTTCCTCACATTCCTCCTTGGTCTTCTATCCACCCTTCTTTGAAGCTTGTTGAATTGTCTTCCTAACATAGCTATGTCATTTGAGAGATCATCATCTGACTCATCAGCCTCTTCCTCTTCATCAGCACAAGATACAAATGCTATACCTTTTCCTTTCTTCTCAGTTTTCTCACCTAAGTTCATCTCAAAAGTTTCGAGAGAGCTCACAAGTTCTTCAAGTTTCATACTTGGGATATCTTAAGCTTCCTCAATAAGTGTGATTTTCATGTTAAATCTCTTGGGTAGGGATCTAAGCATCTTTCTCACAAGCTTTTCTTCAGACAATTTCTCACCTAGAGCCTCAAAGGAATTGTCTACCTCAAGCAAATTCATGTGAAAGTCATGAATTGATTCTTCTTCTTTCATCCCGAGGTTTTCAAACTTAGTGTTGAGAAGTTGGATTCTTGAGCTCTTTACCTTGGCATTGCCTTCATGAGTTGTTCTGAGTATCTCCCAAGCATTCTTTGCAATAGTACACTGCTTAATCAGTCTGAACATGTTTTTGTCCACTCCATTGAATAAAGCATTCAAAGCTTTGGAGTTTCCAAGTGATGCAGTGTCTTCTTCCTTGAGTACACCAGTATCAACACCATTAGCATCCAGAATTTTGGGATGCTCCCATCCTTTGAGCACAGCTTTCCAAGTCCTGCTGTCAAGTGACTTTAGGAAGGCAATCATCCTTGGCTTCCAGTAATCATAATTAGTTCCATCCAAAAGAGGTGGTTTGTTGACCATTGTTCCATCCTTGTCCATGTTTCCAGAAAATAACTTCCCTGGAGCTCACCCTCAACCAGGCAGGGTGCTTGCTCTGATGCCAATTGAAATTCTGGTGGCAAGTGTCAGATGTGTAGCACGATGTGTACACTTTAGGAATCGTACGATGTGTAGCCTAATGTGTCAACATCGTGAACATGCTGGACTTGATGAACAAGTAAACAATATAAAGTGCAGGAAACAATAAAACATGATGAGTTTGTTAACCCAGTTCGGCACTTATAACAAGCCCTATTCTGGAGGATACCAATCCAGGGATGAATCCACTATGGTAGTATCAATTCAAAGTTAAACTCCCCTGTTTTCAACTTCTCACTTAATCACTTCCCGTGCTAATTCTACCTAGGAACTCCTAGATATGAGAACCTCTGCTCACTCCCCCTCAACCTTACCCAATAAGGATTTACTAAACAAACTCAGTTGGAGACACACTCCTAGACAAGCAAAGCACTCGTACCTAAAGGCTTAGAGTGTTGCACAATCCAACTCCTTGCTTCAAAGCTTTGGAGAAGAAAACCTAGAGATTACAACTCTATAAACTCAGTCCTTACTTGTATCAAAACTATGATTCAAGTGAAGGCTCACAAAGAACAATAAACAGACTAAGACCTAAGACTCAATTTCTTTAACTTTTGGCTTCGTACTTCATAATGTCTCCAGTCTTCCTTTATATAGAACAAGATTCATGGGCTTGGATCTTCAATGTTGACAGCTGGCCTTTGTAAATTCTCATTGAGATTTATTTGATCATAATCTTTTAATTGTTTGTTTCAAATCTTTTTGATCAAAGTCGGCCAATAAAATAAAACAGAACCATGAAAGAGTATGTTGTTCCTTGGCGCGCAAGCTGGCACGATTTAATTTGAAAAACAAATCTTTTCAAAAGATCGCGTGTAAATTAATAAAAGCGCGTCCAACTAGGGCGTCCAGATGTAAAACCTGATGTGCCACATATCATGCTCCACATCATGGAATTAGGCTTATTTTACCAAATGAAGCCAACACCCTAAAATCCTCAACATGTGATAAAGTTTTTTTCTTTTGAAACAAAAATTTTTAACATGACCATGTTTATGGCAGAAGGAGCAAAACAAATTCTTTGTTGAGTCCTTCGTATTGGCTGCATTTTTGGTGATCAGGATGCTATGCAAGATGCTCCAACATCGTGTTCGTCATCGTGTACTCTGAAGGCGCGCGTTCTATTTATGGAATGATTTATGTTTTCTCTTTCATGAATCTTGCATGACGCGTTTGTGTTTGGACTTTATTGAGGATCATCATTTATTACTTCAGATCCTTGACTTGACTAATTAATGAAGAATATTCTTGAAGATTATTTTAGGAAAGAATCCTTTTTAATTAATGTGGTCAAAGGCTTGAGTCAAGAAGAATCAAGGACTTTGCTGGAGTATATATATGTAATGCAAAACCTAATTTGAGGTTGTTGTTCACGCCGTTGTATTTGAGTCTAGTGCTTAGGTTTTTGCGTGTGTTATTTGTGAGCCTTCCTTGTGTCACCTTGATACAAGCTAAGGACGTGTTTCTATTGAGTTGTAACTTGTGATCCTCTCCTAAGCTTTGAAGTACGGAGTTAGGGTTATGTGTATTTGTGCACTCTAAGCCTTTAGGTACGAGTGTTAGTTTTTAGGAGCGTGTCTCCAAAACTTTTCTTTTGTGTGTTAGAAATCCTTGCTGTTTGTAAGGTTGCAAGGAAGTGAGATCAGGTATATCTCAGATCTAGGCTAGGACCCTAGGTTATAGACAATAGGGGAGTTGCTAGATGGAAAGGGCATAACTTGAGAGTTGTTGTCATCAGTCTAGGGCTATTGCTTATTGGACATCTTCCTGGATTGGTATCCCCCAGACTAGGGCTTGCTTTGAGCGCCGAACTGGGTTAACAAACACCAAGTGTCTTTTACTTGCTTTCTGTTATTTGGTTTATTTATCTTAAGTTATCAGCGCAGCAGGATGCTATAGCATCGTGTGTAGCATCAGGTTTTGAGTACCAAGAAGCTATAGCATCGTGCTTAGCATCGTAACACGTGTGCCAGGAATTTCAATTTGCATCAGAGCAGGCACCCTGCCTGTTTCTAGGGTGAGATCCAGGACCTCATATTTCTGGCATTATGGAAAAGGAAGGAGGATACATGAATAGACCACCATTGCTCAATGGATCAAACAACTATGATCACTGGAAATCCAAAATGACTGCATTTCTAAGATCCATTGATAGCAAAGTTTGGAAAGCTGTTTTGACTGGATGGGAACATCCCACTGTTGCTAGCAAGGAAGGAACCTCAACAGGGATAAAGAAACCAGAGGTTGAGTGGAGTACAGAGGAAGAGGCTGCAGCCCTTTACAATAACAAAGCCATCTATGCTCTATTCAATGGGGTTGATGCAAATGTTTTCAAGTTGATCAAAAACTGTGTGTCGGCTAAGGAAGCATGGGAGATATTGAAGACTTGTTATGAAGGTACCACAAAGGTAAAGCAATCCAAAATTCAACATCTCACATCTAGGTTTGAAACTCTCAAGATGAAAGATGATGAGAGCATTCAAGACTTTCATATGACACTCTTGGATATTGCAAACTCTTTTGAAGCCTTGGGAGAAAAAGTATATGATGAGCAATTGTCCAGAAAACTTCTCAGATCACTTCCCAAAAGATTTGACATGAAGGTGACAGCCATTGAGGAAGCACATGACATTTCAACTATGAAGATGGATGAATTAATAGGCTCACTTCAAACCTTTGAGACTGTTCTTGATGAGCGTGGTGAGAAGAAGACCAAGAGCATTGCATTTGTCTCTAATGCTGATGATAACAGTGATCAAGATGAAGATGAGGAAGAAGAAAGCATTGCTGATGCTATAGCCATGCTTGGCAGACAATTCAACAAAGTACTGAGGAGAGTTGATCGCAGAAATCGTCAGAATGCTCCTGGCATCCGATCCGACATCAACAAACAACAGAGCAATTTTAAGAAATTCAAACCTGAAGAAAAGAACAGCCAAAGCAAGGGTGTTCAATGCCATGAGTGTGAAGGGTATGGACACATAAGAACAGAATGTGGAACCTATCGGAAAAGACAGAAAAAGGGTTTGAATGTTTCTTGGTCAGATGAAGATTCAGAAGATGAGCATGAATCAGCTAAGCATGTAACTGCACTAACTGGAATTTGTACTCCAGACAGTGATACTGAGGAAGAAGGAGATGTGGCCTATGAAGAACTGGCAAGCACTTACAAGGAGCTACTGTCAAGATTTGAAGAAATGTGTAGACTTCTTGAGAAGCAGAAAAAGACAATCAATCTGCTTCAATCAGAAGTAAAGGCTCAAACTGAGAAGGCCTCTGAAGCTCAAGAAGAAGCTGCCCTTGCAAATGCTCAAATGGAGGACTTGAAGAAACGTGTGGGTCAATTAAACTCTGGAACAAATATTCTAGAGGAGATTCTTGAAGGTTTACCAGATGGTAAGGCTAAAGCAGTAGGTTACAATTACTCTCATTTGAACAAATATCAACAGAATCTTGAGACAAAATTTAAATCTGCTGAAGATGTTTTTGACCCTTGCACTGGTGCCACGATGCTAAAGCATCCTGCACAGCATTCCAAAACCTATCCTGTTCCCAAGTTTGCTTTGGAATCCAATCCACAAGGTCATCAAAGGCCTAAAATCCAAAGAACATACAGAAGGTGGGTTTGTCATTACTGTGGAAGAAGAGGTCACATCAGGACCTTTTGCTACAGACTTCATGGATATCATGTTCAGCAACCTAAAGCAAATGAGTCAAAGGAAGATGTGAAGGAAGATGTGCCTGTAAAGAAGGAGTGGAAGCCAAAGACAGATAATGTAGGGTTGATTGCTCACACATCCTTGAGAGCTTCATCAAGGGAAGACTGGTACTTTGATAGTGGATGCTCCAGGCATATGACTGGTGAAGAAAAATTTCTCATGAATGTAAAGCCATACAAAACCAGCTTTGTTACATTTGGAGATGGTGCTAAAGGAGAAATTCTTGGAATTGGGGATCTGGTGAATCATGGACTGCCCAATTTGGAGAATGTACTTTTGGTTAAGGGACTCACAGCAAATCTGATCAGTATAAGTCAATTGTGTGACCAAGGTCTAAAAGTTAACTTCACCAAGACTGAGTGTGTTGTGAACAATGAAGAAGACCAACTGTTAATGAAGGGAACCAGGTCCAAGGACAACTGTTACTTGTGGATACCTCAGGAAGAAGCCTTGAATACCACTTGTCTCAGTACAACTACAGATGAAGTGAAACTGTGGCACCAGAGGTTAGGTCATCTTCACTTGAAGGGGATGAAGAAAGTTATTTCATCAGAAGCTATCAGGGGTTTGCCTAAGCTGAAGATTATAGAAGGCAACAAATGTGGTGAGTGTCAAATTGGCAAGCAAGTCAGGAAGCCACATCCAATGCTAGAGCATCAGACAACCACCAAAGTTCTTGAGCTACTTCATATGGACCTCATGGGACCCATGCAGGTTGAAAGTCTTGGAGGAAAAAGGTATGCTTTTGTTATGGTAGATGACTACTCCAGGTACACCTGGATAGATTTCATTAGAGAAAAATCAGATGCATTTGAAGCCTTCAAGGAATTGTGTCTTCAAATTCAAAGGGAAAAGGCAAGTAATGTGGTAAAAATCAGAACAGATCATGGGAAGGAGTTTGAGAACTCTAGGTTCAATGAATTTTGTGCCTCTGAAGGAATCAAGCATGAGTATTCTTCTGCTATCACCCCACAGCAAAATGGAATAGTTGAAAGGAAGAATAGAACTATTCAAGAGTCAGCACGGGTCATGCTTCATGCCAAGAATGTTCCCTACTACTTTTGGGCTGAAGCTATGAATACTGCCTGCTACATTCACAACAGGGTCACATTGAGAAAAGGTACCACATCTACTCTGTATGAGCTGTGGGAAAATAGGAAACCAACTGTGAAACACTTTCATGTGTTTGGAAGCAAATGTTACATTTTGGCTGATAGAGAGCCTAGAAGAAAGCTTGATCCAAAGAGCCATGAAGGGATTTTTCTGGGATACTCTCCAAACAGCAGAGCCTATAGAGTGTTTAATTCCAAGACTCAGGTAATGATGGAATCCATAAATGTTGTAATTCAAGATTCTATTCTGGAAGAAACTGTTGGTGAAGACCAGGGTATTCCTGTTGTACATGATGCTGAACAAGATGCTACAGCATCTGAACATCTGGGTGAGAAAAAGTCTGATGAAGAGATTGAAGAAGAGATCAATACTACAGATTCTGGAGATCAAGCTCAAAAGAAAGGACCTTCAGTGCGTGTTCAGAAGAATCATCCAACAGAGTTGATCATAGGAAATCCAGAACAGGGAATAACTACTAGAAGGAAAAATGATGTTATTTCAAATTCTTGTTTTGTATCTCTCTTTGAGCCCAAAAATGTTAAAGAAGCCTTATCTGATGGAGCATGGATAGAGGCTATGCAGGAAGAGTTAAATCAGTTCAAAAGAAGTGAAGTGTGGGATTTGGTCCCAAGACCAAAAGATGTGAATGTGATTGGAACCAAGGGGGTGTATAAGAACAAGTCAGATGAAAATGGCATTGTCACCAGGAACAAAGCAAGACTTGTTGCACAGGGATATACCCAAGTTGAAGGTTTAGACTTTGAAGAGACCTTTGCACCTGTTGCAAGGCTAGAATCCATCAGACTTCTTTTGGGAGTTGCTTGTATTCTCAAGTTCAAACTCTATCAGATGGATGTAAAAAGTGCTTTTCTAAATGGATACCTATAGGAAGAAGTGTATGTTGAACAGCCAAAGAGCTTTGTTGATCCTGAACATCCAAGTCATGTCTACAAATTGAAGAAAGCTTTATATGGGTTGAAGCAAGCACCCAGGGCTTGGTATGAAAGGTTGACTCAATTCTTGGAAGATCAAGGTTACAGAAAGGGAGCTTCAGACAAGACTCTATTTGTTAAGCAAGAAAGAGGTAAATTCATCATAGCTCAAATTTATGTTGATGACATAGTGTTTGGTGGGATGTCAGACACAATGATACAACATTTTGTCAAGCAGATGCAATCAGAATTTGAAATGAGCCTTGTTGGGGAATTGACATATTTTCTTGGACTTCAAATCAAACAAATGGATGATACTATATTTATATCTCAGAGTAAGTATACAAGAAACATAGTCAAGAAGTTTGGTATGGAAAATGCTACATTTAAAAGAACACCAGCACCTACTCATCTGAAACTTACTAAGGATGAAAAGGGAATCAGTGTAGATCAAAGTTTATATAGAAGCATGATTGGTAGCCTGCTATACTTGACTGCAAGTAGGCCAGACATCACCTATGCTGTTGGAGTTTGTGCCAGATATCAAGCTGATCCTAAGGTTAGTCACTTAACTCAGGTCAAGAGGATCTTGAAATATGTGAATGGAACTAGTGACTATGGAATAATATACTCTCATTCTGAAGATTCCAAGCTCTTTGGATATTGTGATGCTGATTGGGCTGGAAGTGCAGATGACAGAAAAAGCACTTCAGGAGGTTGTTTCTTCTTAGGAAATAACTTGATTTCTTGGTTTAGTAAGAAGCAAAACTGTGTAGCTTTATCCACAGCTGAGGCTGAGTACATAGCTGCTGGTAGTAGTTGCTCACAGCTTGTTTGGATGAAGCAGATGCTGACTGAGTATGATGTTGTACAAGATGCTATGACATTATACTGTGACAACATGAGTGCCATAAACATCTCTAAAAATCCTGTTCAACATAGCAAGACTAAACATATTGACATCCGTCATCACTTCATAAGAGATCTTGTTGAAAGCAAAATTGTTACTTTGGAACATGTTGGCACAAAAGAGCAAGTGGCAGACATTTTCACCAAAGCACTTGATGCCGTACAGTTTGAGAAGCTAAGGGGCAAGTTGGGAATTTGCCTCCATGAGGAGTTATAGCAGTTACCGTTAATGGCGCGTGCAGCAGTTACTTTTCTTCATCAAAGGGTGCACGTTGATCAAGGCAATCATAGCCTAAATTACTCCCTTGACACGCCACTACACATTGTTGGTTATTTTTATTTCATATCTTCTCATCTTGATTCTTTCCATTTTTATTTCACATCTCACTATAACTTCTCCACTTCTCTATCAAACCTCCACATTCAACCCTCACATATCTCTCACTCCCAATCCTACTTTCTTATTCTTGCCGTCACCATGTCTTCCCCTGTTAACTCTCCCACCATCGCCTCTCCTGAACAATCTCCACCTCATGAACAACAGCCCGACTTCATCACCAATGCTGTTCCCATCACCACCATTCACCCATCTGTTGCCTCAGCCCTTAAACAAGGCTCTTCCTCTAAACCCAAGTCATCAAAGAAAGGCAAAACCACGGGGAGTAAGAAACCAAGGGTTAAGAAATCGAAATCCCGTTACAACTCCGATTTCGACATGCAAGCTTTTCTCTCGGCCAATCAGGGCTCTGAGAAGTTGGTCGTTCCATCTAATGTTACAGCACCCACTCATAGTGAGCAGATCGACCCTGATACTGTTCAAATCCCTAATGCTGAAAAGGGGGAAACTGAGTTGGAAACTGAAAAGGCACAATCCTCTGCTCCTAATGTCTCACAAGAGGATGAACTCAATGAGGAATACCATATTGTTGGTGATGTTCTACAGTCCTTGGCTAATAGTATCTCTCAAGAGGATGCTGCTCCTGATGCTTCAGCATCTCAGGTACAAGAAGAAGCTGACAAGGATGCTGTTGAAGATGCTGTGGCATCTGATGTTGAACCTGACCAAGGTGCAGATCTGAACACTGCTGATGTGGAAAGAAGTGAGGAGGAAGAAGTTGTTGTGGTCAAGTCTGTTGGGTCATCCAATGCAGGCAAGACTGGCATTGGTAGGCGTCTCAGGGAAAGAAAAGGTAAAGAAACTGAGGTGGTAAAGGAAGCACCTAAGTCTGTGAAGAAGAAGAAGGGTGTGGCCACAAAATCGCCTAAGAAGAAACTTGTGGGGCCCAGTAGAAGCTCTAGCAAGGTTGAGATTCCTGTTCAACCAAAGAAGAAGGCTTCTAAAAGAAAGAATGTGAGTGACTCTGAGTATGAAGCTGAGCATGATGCTCCTAGCATTACACCCTCTCCTCAGAAAAGGTCTTTGAAAAAGAAGAAGGTTGTTACTGATATGTCTGATGATGATGATGCTGAACATGATGCTCCTAGCATCACAGCATCCCAGAAGAGAGTTGGCAGAAAACTCGTGCCAACCAATGTTCCTGATGTCCCCATAGATGATGTTTCATTTCACTTTGTGGATAGTGCCAAGAAGTGGAAATATGTGTTTGCAAGAAGGATAGGGCTGGAAAGAGAATTGTCTGCTGAAACTTTGGCTTGGAAGGATGTAGTAGATCTGTTGGAGGATGCTGGGCTGATGAGAACTGTCAGTGGCATGAGCACCTGCTATGTCAAGCTTGTGAAGGAGTTTGTGGTCAACATTGCTGAGGACTGTGACAATCCTCTCAGCACTGAATATCAAAAGGTCTGGGTTAGAAACAAGTGTGTAGAGTTCTCTCCAAAAATCATCAACAAATATCTGGGTAGGCAAGAAGAGGACTACACTGCTATTGATGTTACCAACAATGAAGTGTGCAGAGCCATCACTGCAAATCAGGTCAAGGTGTGGCCATCTAAAGGTAAAGTACCCTCTTGTATGCTGTCTGTGAAGTATGCTGTTCTGAACAGACTAGGGTCTTTGAATTGGGTTCCTACAACCCATACATCTCATATAGCCACTGGACTAGCTAGGCTCATATACTCTATTGGGACTGGTACTATTGCTGATTATGGTGCCTACATTTTTGAGCAAACCATGGCTCATGGCAAGTCTTGGGCTATCAAGATGCCTATAGCATTTCCTAGTCTCATCTGTGGAATTATTCTTGATCAACACCCTGGTATTTTGAAAGCTACTGATGAACCTCTCAAGAGAGAACCTCCTTTGTCTCTCCATTTTAGGCTGTTTGAAGGGACCCATGCTGCTGACATAGCAGGGCCCATGATTAAGAAGTCTGTACCTAGGCAAGATCCTCCTCCAACTCTGAGTAGGAAGGAAATGATTGCCTCTTTGGATGCAACTGTGCAAGCTCTGGATGAGCAAAAGAAAGGGCTTGAGCTTGTTATATCTGCCCTGAAGAAAGAAGAAGCTGAGGAAGCAGGTCCTAGTTCTGGTACTGCAGTTGGTAATGATGCTGAGCAGGATGCTGCAGCATCTGATGCAGAAGAGAATGAAGATGCTGGTGGTGACACAGAGGAGCTGGAGGTGACTGATTCCAGCACTTCTGAGTGAAGACTGTCTGCTTGTGGAGCTGATTA
The DNA here is from genome assembly GCA_954870985.1 of Trifolium fragiferum. NCBI lineage: Eukaryota > Viridiplantae > Streptophyta > Magnoliopsida > Fabales > Fabaceae > Trifolium > Trifolium fragiferum. The sequence continues at coordinate 26,922,972 of OX940796.1, forward strand.
GCTACTTTTTGTTACTTTTGTTCTCTTTCTTTTGATATTTTGATGTTTTTGTTACTGTTCTGATTAATGGGCTGAGACTCTGAGACCCCTAATTCCTGTTTTGTAATAAGCTCCTGAACCTCATATGTCTGTACTGCTAAATTTGTCAAATTTGTGGCAAAAAGGGGGAGTATAATATGGATATGGTAATTTGGTTGTTTACTTGACTGTTCATCTCACCTGCTAGTCTGCTATGGTATTGATATTGAGTGTAGTATGTATTTGTGTGGCCTTGTGTGATTTGATGTCTGATGTGTGTGTGCATGAGTACCCTAGAAAAATGTGATGTGATCTGCAGGGGGAGATGTTGGATAAGATGCTCCAACATCCTATGCACATGTGCAGGGGGAGATGTAGTATGAAATGTTGTAGCATTCCCTACAGCATCCTGTTACTTTTGATTGTTCTGACCATCTAAGGCTAAGTTGTTTTTATGTTCTGCTGTTGCATGCCTCTCTGATGTTCTTAAAAGATACACATATATTCTTGTCTGTTGGTCTCCATGGAGATGTAGTATGGAATCTACTTTGAAGAATAGTCTCTACAGATCTTTATGCTTATGTGTTTATGTTGAGAAAAAGATGTGTAGTTGAAGTATCTATTTAAGTATCTGTATGGTCTTTATTTGTTTTAGCCAAAAATTTGCCAAAGGGGGAGTTTGTTGAGTCCTTCGTATTGGCTGCATTTTTGGTGATCAGGATGCTATGCAAGATGCTCCAACATCGTGTTCGTCATCGTGTACTCTGAAGGCGCGCGTTCTATTTATGGAATGATTTATGTTTTCTCTTTCATGAATCTTGCATGGCGCGTTTGTGTTTGGACTTTATTGAGGATCATCATTTATTACTTCAGATCCTTGACTTGACTAATTAATGAAGAATATTCTTGAAGATTATTTTAGGAAAGAATTCTTTTTAATTAATGTGGTCAAAGGCTTGAGTCAAGAAGAATCAAGGACTTTGCTGGAGTATATATATGTAATGCAAAACCTAATTTGAGGTTGTTGTTCACGCCGTTGTATTTGAGTCTAGTGCTTAGGTTTTTGCGTGTGTTATTTGTGAGCCTTCCTTGTGTCACCTTGATACAAGCTAAGGACGTGTTTCTATTGAGTTGTAACTTGTGATCCTCTCCTAAGCTTTGAAGTACGGAGTTAGGGTTATGTGTATTTGTGCACTCTAAGCCTTTAGGTACGAGTGTTAGTTTTTACGAGTGTGTCTCCAAAACTTTTCTTTTGTGTGTTAGAAATCCTTGCTGTTTGTAAGGTTGCAAGGAAGTGAGATCAGGTATATCTCAGATCTAGGCTAGGACCCTAGGTTATAGACAATAGGGGAGTTGCTAGATGGAAAGGGCATAACTTGAGAGTTGTTGTCATCAGTCTAGGGCTATTGCTTATTGGACATCTTCCTGGATTGGTATCCCCCAGACTAGGGCTTGCTTTGAGCGCCGAACTGGGTTAACAAACACCAAGTGTCTTTTACTTGCTTTCTGTTATTTGGTTTATTTATCTTAAGTTATCAGCGCAGCAGGATGCTATAGCATCGTGTGTAGCATCACGTTTTGAGTACCAAGAAGCTATAGCATCGTGTTTAGCATCGTAACACGTGAGCCAGGAATTTCATTCTTAGTTTGTTTTTCTTTAATAGGTAACAAGTTTTCATATAACTTTTGTTTTTGGTGAGTTTTGAAACCTATACCAGATTTGTCAAAAATTCCCTTTTGTGAGCCCATAATATTTTCAAATGTATTAGTAGAGGTTACAAATTTGTTTAAATCTTTTTCTAAGATAATCACATTTTGCTTTAAACTATTATTTTCTTTTTGTAGACTGTTATCTAAAATTTTCTCAGATCTTTCAGATTGTAAAAGTTTTTGTTTTAAAGTTTCAATTTTCTTTTTATACATATCTCTTGGGTTATTTTAGTGATCTCATTTTTAAGCTTGTTGTTTTCTTCAGTAGTAACTTGACAGTCATATAAGAGATTATCATAAAGATGTTCAGTTTTTATACAAGAAGAGCAGGGTTCTAGTGTTACCTCTTCTTTATCTGATTTTGACATCAGACAAACATTTGCTTCTTCTTCTTGTGCTTCTGATGAATCTTCTAGATCATCCCATGTTGCCATCATTGACCTTTTGAAAGGTGGTTTGTTTTGTTTTGGCTTTGGACAGTCATTTTTGAAGTGTCCAAGTTGGTTGCAACCATAGCATCTTATCTGGCTCATATCAACTTCAGATTTTGAGGTATTCCTTCTTGCTGGGAATGATCTTTTGAATTGATTTCTTCTCATCATCAGTTGTTGCATTCTTCTTGTTAGAAAGGCTAGTTCCTCTTCATTATCATCTTGAAACATATCATCATCTTGAGCTTCTTCTTTCTTTGATTGCTCTTTTACTTGAGATTCAAGAGCAATCATCTTTTTTTTTTGAGGTCTTTCTTCCTGTAGTATGGCTTCATGAGCCTTAAGAGATCCAATGAAATCTTCTAATTTCATTTCAGCAAGATTTTTGGATTCTGTGATAGCAGTGACAATATGTCTCTAATGTTTTGGAAGACATCTCAGTATTTTTCTAATTCTCTCATGTGAATTATATTTCTTTCCAAGAGAATTTAGTTCATTTATGATGATTGTGAATCTTCCAAACATTTGATCCACAGTTTCATCTTCCTGCATTTCAAACAGTTCAAATTTTCTTATACCAATATTTATTCTTGTTTCTTTGATACGACTGGTTCCTTCATGATGAGTTTGAAGAGTGTTCCACATTTCTTGAGCAGTTTTGCATTCCATAATCCTGTCATATTCTTCCCTGCACAAAGCACATTTAATAAATAATTTAGCTTTAGTATTTAGAAGTACCCTATCAGCTTCAGCAGTGAGCCATTCAGCTTGAGGTTTTGGAGTGTTTGTGTCTTTGATGCATGGCACATATTCTCCATCTTCTATGACATACCACATGTGATTATCCTGAGATCTTAGAAACAATTCCATTTTGTCTTGCCAGTAATAATAGTCATCTCCTTCAAAAAGAGGTGGCCTATTTGAGGATCCTCCTTCAGAGATGAATTTTGCAGCTTTTGCCATTACTTCCTTCCTGAATCTTTTCCTCTACCACTTGTTAGATGCTCAACCTTGAGAGGCAGAGCTCTGATGCCAATTGAAGTAACAATAGTTGTCACAAGAAAGGGGGGGTTTGAATTGTGACCTTTTAAAATTTTGCTGCAACACTAAAGAAAGTTAGATAAAGAGATTAATGAAATCACACAGTTTGAGAGACCACTGAGAGAACGTTCTCTTAGTACGTTGAGTTGTGAGAGTGTGTGATTTGTGTTCAATTAAAGTAAAGACAAATAAAGGAGAGAAACAAACACCAAGGATTTTATCCTGGTTCACCCTCAAATAACAAGGGCTAGTTCATTCCCCACTTGCGTGAGATTATCCAATAATAATCTAGACCAAGATTACAATCAAACCTCAAACCCTTAACCCAATCCAAGGTTAAGAAACCAATCAGTAAACACCTACTGATTTAATCTTCACCACTCAATCAATTCTTCCTAATTGACTTGAGTTTACAACATACAATATATGTGAATATGAAATGAATCTCACAAGTTTATACCAACCTAAACTAGTTAGTATAGCTAAATAAAGTTACACTCAAAATGCTCAAATATTATTTAGATTTTATGTTCTATTTGAGCTTGAAGTATGAGTGAAAGAAGAGCATAGATTGCTTTGTGTTTGCAAGTGATAAGATTGTGATTGCTTGTAAAACTCTTGCTCTTCAATGTTGCCTTCACATGCTATTTATAGATGGAGAAGTCCCTTTGGATATTTGAACTTCAAATATGACAGTTGAGAGTGCCAAGATAGCCGTTGTGAGTGAGGCAAAAAGTCCAGTCAGAAATTGTACTTTCAAGTGGTTCTGGAGACCATTCTCCTGATGGTCTCTATAAGGTACAACTGAGAGGATGTCAGATTTATCCGTTCTTGACAACTGTAATGGGTTGTATTTGATAATAAATTCGTTGATAAACAATAGCCCGCATGTAGAAATAGATAGCTACTAGTTTGGATAAGAATGAGGCTTGCATGAACAAAATCTGGGAGACCATTCTCCTGGATGTTGGAGACCATAGGTATTTCATGAGAGAGTAGCTCCTACTTGTTTCACCAATGTTGCTGCAAGCTGTTGGCCAGTTGTTACCCCGTAAAAACCTAGTAGAGAGGTAACTATTCATGTGTCCTTGCAAGGACATGTAACTAGTAGCGTTGCTTGTACTTGTTTTCTCTTAAGTTGCCAAGTGTTTGTACTATGTCTTTCTTCTCAAACCGGTACAACTTGTTTGTCTAATTCTTATTGGTCTAGATTAAATCTTCAATGATGCCTTTGGAGACCTTAAATCCTTTTCAATTATTAGAGACATTGATGTTCTTAACTTTACTCCATGAAGAAGGTCCATTACTCAAAAAATGATTCCTTGCCTTAAATGAATTATTCCAAACTGTTGTAATACTATAAATAACTTATATGAAAAGTTCTTTGTTGTCGTGTATCACATTGACTTAATTAAGTGCTTATTCAATGCATCGTATACCCTGGAGACCGTTCTGAGATCATTCTCCAGGACAGAATTTGAGATTCTTTTTAACTTGTGAATAAAAGATAGTGAATTTCATTCCTTATATTTGTCTTATATAAAATCACTCAAAAGCACTTGTTAGATCACAAGATGATCTTAATCTAATTAAAATTTAATTAAGGTTATTTGTTATCTTTAAAACATCAAAATAGATTTTGTCTCAACAATTCTCTTATGTGTTGGTGCGCAAGCTAGTCCTGAATGCAAGGAAAAATAAGGGTTCAAAGAAATGTTGCGCATAAGTGGCGCGTATTGGGATTTCACATCCAGCTGGCAGTGTTGTTCTCAAATGTGTACCACATCTGACACCATATCAGGATAGCATTTTGTTTTTGCAAAATGAAGACAACATATAAAAATCCAATCCAAATTTTAATTCGTCAATCTCTCTCTCTGTCTCTCTATCTCTCTGTCTCTCTCTCTCTCTCACCTCTGTTACAGAACTTGTATAGGGGCTCTATCAACAAAAACTTGTAAATTCTATATATTTTTTTAATGAATATCAATAAAATTCTTGTGCTCAGTTCACACTATCATCTACATACATTTTTCATCATGGGGATCATGTTTCATCGTGCTAGATAAATATTTGAATAAGTAATCGCCATGATAAAATATGAAAATATGGATAACTCCTACAGTCGAAACGCAAATATTAACTTGTCAACGTGTATTTTTAATAGTGCGGGTTAGAAGTTCTTTCCATTTCTTATTTCTCCAGCACTGATAGATTGCGCGATCTCTCTCGAAAATTCTACAAAAAAATAGAGTTTCTACCAAAATATAGTATATAATGTTAAAGTTTCTACAATAAAAAAATATCAGAGAAACTCTAATTGGATGACAAAAATAAAAAAATAAAAAGATACAAAAAAAAAAGAAGCTCTGGTTGTTGTATATATCTAACAAATTTATTATTTTATAATAATGAGGTAGAGAAGATACAAAAAAAGATAGAAGCTTTAATTGAAAGTCACCTAAGCAATTTAGCTCTAATTGAATGTCATCTAAACAATTTCTATTGAGAATGCATGAGAGAGCTCAGTGAGAATCTCGCTATGTATATAATAGAGATAGAGATATAAATAGAGATAGAGATGGAGATAGATAGAGATATATAATAGAGATGTCAATCCTAAAAAAAATATATAATATTAGAGTTTCTACGATAAAAAATATTTGTGAAGCTTTCACAAAAAAAATTAAAAATTAAAAAAATAAAAATAGAAAACCGCTACTTTAACTGTATATATCCAACAACTTTTTGTTAATAATGAGTTTTTTAAAAAAGAAAAAAAAAAGAAAAAATATACAAAAATAATAGAGATTTAAAAATGCACGAGAGGACTCCGTGAGAATCTCATTATTATAAAGATAGAGATAGAGAAGAGATAGAGATGTATAATAGAGATGTCGATCCCCACAAAAAAAAAAAAGAGTTTCTACAAAAAAAATATTTATTAGAAATTCTACAAAAAATATAATATAAGAGTTTCTATGATAAAAAATATTTGAGAAACTAACAAAAAAAATACAAAAGCTCTAATTTAACTGTATATATCCAACAACTTTTATTTTTAATAATGAGTTTTTCTTTTTGAAACAAAAAAATATACAACAATAATAGAGATAGAGATTTCTTGAGAATGCACGAGAGAGCTCCGTGGGAATCTCGCTATGTATATAATAGAGATACCAAATTAAGAAAGTGAATTTTTGCACTTTATCTTCCTATTATTGTAACGCCCCAACTAAAAATATCTAGAATATTTAGTCGGAACATTAAAAACTGAAATCTTAGTACATTAATTAAAAGAAATATAACTGAATAATACATTATCATTAAGATAATAATGAATATTCGATACAGACAGCGGAAAAGAAACTACAACAGAACACAAACTAAAAAGAAACAAGAAAGAAGACTAAGTCTTCAAGCTGACAATTCAAGCACAACTCCAATCGTCAGGTCCAACCTGGTCCCTGCTTCAAAATAACCTGTCTTACCTATATAAAAAAAGGGAGTGCGGTGAGACAGTCACTTCGTCCCAGTGAGTTCTGCTACCCTCCTAAAGGCTAATACGCCGGGGCACCTAATCAGTCCATATATTATTCTAACATATCATAACATAACAATAAACATAATTAAAGGTGTATCACAGAGAACGTCTTATTGATTTTATTCCGCTAAGACACTTTGAGGTGAGCATGTCTCGAAGGCCCGCCATATCCGCTAATCGATTCGACCACGGCATTAAGCTCACAATCATTTTCCTAATGGGTTGTTCCATTGGAAGCCCATAAGCAGCATACTAAACCGCACATGATTGACTGATACTAATTGTTAAGTTACATTCTACCATATTTATCCCAAAGCCCGGGGGAACATGAAATCTTTAATTTCTAAGTTATACCCTAATAGTCATATTATGCTTTGACCTCCTGTACTATTTTATATTTACTACATGATTGTGAAATAACTGAAATAAATTGAGGATATAAAACGAGTGTGATTTTCCAAAAAAATGAAAAGTAAGGCTTTCTGCACATTGCTCGCTACAGCGAGTGACTTAGCTCGCCATGATGAGTGATCTTGTAATGGCCTGAACAACTCGCTAGGCGAGCAGATGCTCGCCATGGCGAGATTCCTCAGCCCAGAACTTCATGTCTCGCCATGAGTGCTCGCTAGCAGCTCGCTATGGCGAGCTCATGCAGTAAACCCTCTGTTTTGCGATTTTGAAAGAAATTTCAAGAACAACACCTACAATCCTCATATTAAATCATCACAATCAATAATAGATATAATATAGGACTGAATAGACGAGAATTTGGAAGTTAATTCTCATCACACAATTTAATTCCCGAATTCCTAAGTTATCATGCATATTTCATAAATTTGGGAATCTAACTACACTAGCTTAAGAACCCTCATGGAATTGAGATTAACTCAGAAGCTTTAAACACCAAGCTAACAACTTTAGAGCTCTCCGAGAAACTGAATTTGCAGCGAAATATCATAAATCCCAAAACAGAATTTTCTTGTATAATTGCTGCATCAGGTCCTCTAATTTAAATTCGTCCATAGACCTCAAAACTGAACCTAAAATTACGAAAATTACATCAAAACGACCGGAATTGAGTTATCTAACTATGACAACTGGAATCAGTTCAATCAGAGTTACAGGGAGAGAGTAGTGATCGATTTAGCACAGACCTGTCCAAATACAAATTCTGCAAAATCCTGTGTTGAACATCTAACTTCAAAAATTCTCCCAGAATTCATTTCTCAACGAAATTGCGTGAAACCAACGCCAAAATGAGCGTAATCGAGTTAGCTTTCTAGTCCAAAAAGAATCATTTGAATTGGACTTGTGAGGAGGAAATACTTACTGATTTACTGAGGCCCTGTTTCCAAAGACGGGTTTAACCAATCCTTTCCAAATTCTCTTGTTTTCTTCAACAACCACCATGTATAATTTGCTTAATCCATTACATGCAAATTGATAAATCAATAGGGTTATGAGTGAGAGAGAGGAAGCACGAATTTAAGAAGGAAAAGAATGGGGGATTGATTCAAATTTGAAGCTTATGCTAAGATGATTCTAAAACTCTTCTTGCATGTGGATTTTGGTATGAAATTGGAGGGATAAATTGATGCTGAGATAAGAGAGGTGAGAGATATGTTTGTTTCTCAAATTTCTGATTTGTAGAGAGTGGGAGTGTTAGGCGTAAGAGAGAAATGGAGAAGAGGAAGTGACTTGGCTTGATCCTTATATAATGCATAACATGTGTTTATGTACAATTCTAAATTTGTCCCTCCACCTATTATCAAAATATACTTATGTCCATTAATTATTTCTTTCTGGTTGTTTAAGTATTTCCTACTAGTCTCCAATAATTATTTCTAATTAATTTTCCTTTATTAATATTCATCTATTAATTAAATTTGGGATGTTACAATTGTACTCTAATTTTAATCCATCAATAAATTCATATTTCTTTTTTACACATTTTCTCTTTTCAATAAATTTAATATATTATGTATAACCAATTTTTTTTTTTACTTTTTCAAATATATAGTATTAATTTGTTTTATTGAAAAAGATAAGAGTAATTGACAAATGGTATAATTGACAAATCCTACATTTAAAATACCAAACAGTCAGTTAAGTATGAACGCTAAATCCGACAAAAGCGGATAGTTAATGGGAAACTAAGGGAGTAATATCAAACACCGATCTACGGTCCACCATAACATTAGCTTATATTCTTCCGGTTATGTATATAAGTAAAATTTAACTTTTTAGATTCATTGAAAAAGTAATACCGTATATCTAATCTATACTATCGACTAGTTACATTATATTTTCAATAAATCTAAAACGTCAACTTTTGTTTATATATAGAATCGGAGGCAGTGTTTTAAAAACCGAACCGGACCGGCCAGTCGGACCGGCCAGTCGGACCGGTTAAACCGGGAACCGGACCCCAACCGGTTGGGTCCAGGTGTTGGATCAGCCATGTAATTGAACCGGCCATTATATGGTTAGACCGGCGATAATCCACACGGTCCGGTTCAAAGAAATAAACCGCTCTTCTTTTATTTTTTAAAAATAATTGCAGAACTTGCTGCAACATGACTCGAACCCACGTTCTCATGGTAAGAGGCACATGTCCAGCCACCAGGACAAGAGGTTATTGTTAATATTTGTTTGCTTTGTTTATTTATATATGCAATTAATATAAAATTTAGTTTAACCATAGTATTTGTTCAGCTAAGATGTTACGCATCATCCACAAAATTAATTCTATTTTTATATTACTTTTTTTTGACAATTTTTTAGATTAATTTTTGAGAAAATAATTTGATGTCAAAATATTTATATTCATCATATATAATTAACTAAAACATAATTTTTTTATTACCGATTCGACCGGTTTAATACCTATATATTTTTATTATAGAGACCGGTTCGTTCTACCGGTTTATCCGATTTAATCCGGTTTAGTCATGCGGTTCGACCAGTGACCCGATGGTTCGACCGTTGAACCAGTGAACCAATACCCTCACCGGTCGATGTCCGGTCCGGTTTTTAAAACATTGATCGGAGGGAGAATAATCATGTTAATTGAACTAAGATATCAATTGTGATAGCAATTGGAAAAAGAAAGACAAGGAACATAAAATAATTGTCTAATAATCACAAAAAAACAGCTAACTATGATGAAAAGCGAGATGTTTTTATTTTGACCACAAATAGGGAGGTGTTAAAAGTGACTCTAGTATTTTTGTTTCAAAATTGAAAAAACCCATCCATATTTTTTTGTCTGACCCACCCAAAAACATGCCACAAGAAGAAGGAAACAAAAACAATTGAAATCTTCCTCAAAAAAAAAAAAAAACTTTAAATCTCGAAACAAAAGCATAACTCCATGTTTGTTTGTGTTGCTTCATTCCTTTTGCAATCGATTCGAAGTCGCCGTTGGCATAGAGAGATGAAGGAAACAAAACCATCAAGAACATCCTTGTCTCTGGTACGTGTCGTCGATTGTTTTTGTTTTTTAAGAAAAATTTGTTGAATGCCTGTCGTAAAATTTGTTAATTGTTATGCTTCTGTTACTAAAATTATAATAGTTATTGTTTGTTCCAATTGATTTTTAGTGATTTTTGGTAAAGGGATTTGTTTTGTTATTTATGCAGTAACATAAATCTCAAAATGAATTCATGGAAAGGGTTCCTTTTTTTGTTTTCATGGTTTAGATTTAGGGTTACAACCCTTCAAATTAGGGTTCCTTGGTTTGTAGTATTTTGATTTTATAGGAATGGGAAATTATCATCAATTACAGTGTCAATTTGTACAACCGTTCTTGTTATTATCAATCAAACGCCTCTAGGGAAATTGAAGCATAACTTGCAAGAAAAATTGTGACTTTCTATTGTTCAGTTGGAGTAGAAGATGATAGGATTGAATTTTTTTTCCTTCTTCTGAAATTAAGGGAAAAGCTATAGATGATGAGGTAAGGTTATTGCTTCTGGCATGGAAAAGTTAGCATCAATGCCTTCTGGTGGTCGCCGTTATTTTGAAGTTACATGAGCATCACAATTTGCTTTCCAAATCTGCTTCCGAGGACGCAACCAGCGAAACCGTTTCTGGTGCCATCCGATTGCCATTCCTACCACCCATTTCCACAGTTGTATTGCTGATCTGGGGACACATGCGCTAATGCTGGTTAAAGCCTGGTCAACACTGATTTGTACAGGTATTTTTATGCCTTCAAAGCACTCTATTTCTGGCTAGCCATATCCCATAAATTATTGCTGTAACAATTCTTAGGGATTGATTGTTCATATCTTCTAGACACTGGATATATGTTCATAAGGGGTCGCCTTGCCGAAGGCTTCTCTGAGGGTGAAACACATTAGCAGCCTTTCCATTAATAAGGATAGAGAAGGAAACAATTTCACACACCTCATTATAGTGTCAACCATGTTCAATTTTATGCCACAAAGCCTTTTTTTCCTTAATGAGTCGGCCAGGGATAAAAGCACATTGATTCGGCCCTATTATCTGAGGGAGGTGGCATTTAATTTTCTTAGCTATAGTTTTGGTTATGATTTTGACGATCACATCCATAGCAGTCTTAGCATTTTTAATTTTTAGAATAAGGCATATGTGGGTGCTGTCTAAACAGACCAGGTCACTTTGATTGCTTAGCACATTTAGGGCAGTAGAGGTGACTTCATTTGGATAGCAGAAACTGTAATCTCTCTAGTGCAGGGATCATCCAGGTTGTGGTTCAGTTATGGACAGAATTGATAGCCTCCTTAATGTTAATAGGGATTGAAAGAAAAGAAAATATTTTTAAAATACTCGGTGAAAACCTGTCATATGTTTTCCTTATTATCAATCACCCAGCCACTAGGGTCCATAATACACTTTATTTTGTTTCTGTGCTTCCTTTGGTTAGTTTTTTGGTAAAAATACATAGTGTTCCGATCCCGTTCTGCTAGCCAACGAGTTCTGGCCCTTGGTTTCCACCAAAGTTCCTCATAAAATAGAAATTCATCAAGCTTTACTTCAGTCTCATTAATCTGCCCTGAAAGTACTAGGCTACTAGCAGTAGGACTTTAGGATTGAAGTTTAATCAAAGTATTCTGAAGCTCTTTAATCTGCCCTGAAACATTACCATGTCTGCTCTTACCCCATTGGTGAAGCTTATCCATGACTTTTCTTAACTTTATCTGATTATTTCCCTGGTTCTCCTTCCAAGTATCTTGCACTATCTTAAAACTTTCTTCATCTTGAAGCCAAACTAACGCAAATCTTCTTACGGAGTGGTTTTTAGGTTCAGCATGTTTGCTAAACTCAAACAAGATAGGATTGTGGTTGGAAGCATATCTAAGAATATAATGGTTAGTATAATGAGTAAATGTATCAGTCCAGTTGTTTGTGGAAAAGTACCTATCCAACTTTCCAACCACAATTCTTCAATGTGCATTTGACCCACTTGTTTATTCCCAAGGTAACCTAAATCCTTCATTTGACCCACTTGTTTATTCCCAAGGTAACCTAAATCCTTCATACCACAATCTCGAATAGTGTTCCGAAAGACGTCAGTGATATAAGTCTCCAAGGGTTCTCCCTTCCTTTTCATCTTGGGTCAGGACCAAATTAAAATCCCCAACTAATTACCACGGGGTAAGCCATTATTATGCAATATTATCAAATCACAAGTTTCCTTTTTATTAGTATGAGAAGGATTCCCATATAAACCAGTAGCATACCAAACTATATCATCATTATCAGAACCAATATAAAAAATGAACTTATATTGGGTATGTATGACTATTTGATAACAATGAACTTGATTATGTGATAATGATATGCTATGTTGTTAATCTTAGATAGCGGTGCATAGCACCGACCCCCTAAAATGCTATAGCAGTATAGCGGGATGACCGTTGTTGTGAAGACTAAAAAAACATGTACAAAGTAAGCATAAATTCCAACAACATACATAAATACTAAAAATTAGAAAAGAAAAAATTAAATTAAATTAAAGGGTTATTCAACTTAATAATTTTAATAAAATGTCATTTCCCCCCATAAAAAATAGGTTCTAAACAAAGACTAAATAACATTACCCCCCAAACACACACACACATACGAAAATGGCGCAATGGACATTTATCACGTGATTTTGAGTAATTAGGGCACCCAAAGAGTGCAAAGAAGACCGAAATACTCCCAACATAGGGCACCCAAATAGCAGCCTAAAATCGCTACGGAACTGCTATCACACCGCTATTCACCTGCTATTTGCGGTTGCTATGTCCGTTTCTCTAAATAGCGGGGAGGGGTGTCGCTGCTACTTAACACCGCTATAGCGGTGCTATTAACATAATAGCGAATATGTCATTAATTTAGTTTATTTGTTATTTGAGCTCTTTATGTCACAGTGTGTATGGTACTAAGTTATTGAGTAAAATGTTTTTGGGTGGTGTAATTTTGTTATATCTGTGTAGTTTGCAAACTGCATGGACATACAAGATCATAAAGATTGAATATAAATTTTGAAACTGACTAAACATAGTATATGACCATGTCAACCGCAATATATAAGCGGAAAATTTGTTGACAATACTAATAGTTTGGATTACAGTTCCTCAACTGTTGGCTTATGAGCTACACACTATATACTTTGAGTTCTGTCACATGCTAACTCAAGCATCTTTTGTCTCATTTTTTTAAGTACTTCTCCTTGGGAGCATCCCTAGCTGAAGCTGAGTTAGTGAGTAACTGCAAAAAGAATATCAAATAATGTTAAATTTTATGAAGGACATATACCTTTAGTTTCTATTTGATAAGATATGCAACTATTGATCAAAGAAAGGATAAGATATAGTGATATACAACACATACCATATCCTTATAAGATTTTTTAGGAGCTTCAGTCTCATCAGCTGTAACCCGGAAAGGCGGAATCAGTATGTTAAGTCATGTAAGAAATTTTTGACATAATAAATAAATTTTATAGAATGATGATGATAATAAAAATAATAAAAACATATTTCACTTTTGTCAATGAAGTGTAAAAACTGGTAAGCATGGTATATAGTATGTATGAACCATGACTCCAATAAGTATATTGTTGGGTGCATGATGTCACATTTTTATCATGTGGTTCAATCAGGGGATTGCATAAAGCTAATTGTGATAATTCCTGCCCATACATTCCTCAAGTATTCATTAAGTTTTTTTATTGTTTTCTCACAGTTTTCTCTACGATTCCCATGCTTGTGCTTTTAGGAGCATTTGCATTTTTGTCATAGAAACTGACCTAGTTTTACTTGTTTATGATTACAAAAATAATCTGAATATAATTTGAAAAGTACTGTTCATATATTTCTTTCCATGTTAGGTTGGATGATACGTTTTTATGTTTGTTGGATATATATAATATTGTTTCATGAATTAATAATCATTGCAAAATAAGACATTTACCTGGTGGCTTTCTATAAAATGTAACTTCCATGTCCTCCAAAGTTATTGGTTTCACGAAATATCTGTGAAGCACAGTCTCGTGTGTATCAATGACATGAAGAATGTCATTGACGATAAAGAAGCGGCCTTCATCTTCTTTTTAGCTATTGTAAAGCTCTCGGTGAATCTCATCATGTCTTTATAGGGCTTGATTTTCATAAATCCAGCAACCCCGACAACAAAAGATCCTCCCCATCCTTGAACAGTGTTAACCGACGAGATTTCTACTAGTTCAACTCTAATGGTGCAAAGGTAATTACATAAATTATGAAAAGCAAAAGAATTGGTTCAGTAACATGCATGCATCCAATTATATTGAAAATTATTTACTTGCTTTGTGATAGTAATTTTTAAATGTTATCTTCAGGGTGATTAAGCCACAAGAAATCCAGATAATCACATCCTATCAATTTGACTAGAAGAAAGGCAAAGATATAAGCAAACTAGTATGTGCAATTCTATAAAGTTCTGACAACAGACAATCATTTCCTGGCACTGTAAACCAGCAACTCATTAGCCATGTTTTAATGCTTTTTTTCTTTCTTTTCTGTAGTATGCTATTAAAAGATTTATACTAGATTTTTATTTTGAAAACTATTGGTAGTGTGACTGAAACTATATTGCCCAAAAGCATGATATATGTTGAAGACCTATACTCAACATCTTGAAATATAGCATAATTATACAAGTAATTATTAACAGTGAATACTAATAATAGTGAATAAATAACAATTTACCTGGAAATGATCTTTGGCTAGAGGATTCCTTCTATCAAATAGTTTCTTATTTACTAAATGGTCATATGCATAAACATGCATGATGGAGCAATTCTCCCAGTACATACGAAACAAATTCTTGGGATCCCTCATTAGAAGTCCATAGTATTGAAGTGCCCAGTGCAATCCCCACTGAGAAACATACAATTAGGTTAAAAATCCATTTGCATAAAACAGTTCTATAATGAAAAAGATCAATGAAACTTACGTTTTCAGCAGTTGGAGTCTTGTTCTTGTTATCACACTCCTTGTCCTCTTTTCCCAGCTAAAAGAAAACATGAAATTTGGTTAAATCCAATTGCATAAAAAAATTGTATAATAATGAAAGAAAACTAATAATAATATCTCACATCTTCATTAGTTGTGAACAGAGCCTTCTTTTTGTCATCAAGAACCGTGTTCTTGTGATGTTTCTCCATGGTAGAATTGTGCTGAAGATGTGCTTTGAAAGTAAATTCAACAAATCTAAAAAGGTGTGTTAAAAAGAAAACTAATAATCGATACTCAATTGTATTCTATTAATAAACTGGGTATTCAGTTTGTACCGGCAAAGCAATATATATATAAAGGTTTGTTTCCCCCGCAAAATTATATTTGAAAATATATTAATAAATATTATAAACTGAAATAATAAAGAAAAGCAATATATGAGTTTAATTGTTATGCACTGACGGTGTAAAATATTTTACACCATCAGTATATCATAGCCACTCATGCCCACTACTTTATAGGTAGTTATCAAACAAGTCAAACATTTATGAAGATCAGATGGTTATGATTCATTGTCAGTGTAAAAACTCTTTACACTGATGGTGCAGGGTTGAGTTATTATGCATAAGGAATATCCTTATGTATGATGCATAAATAAATCTCCACCATGCATGTTTTAGTGTATTTGATTGATCAAAAAATCTAATTGATCAAAAAAGCATTGGATGGTGTAGATTTATTTATGCACCATGCATAATGATATTCCTTATGCATAATAACTCAAACCGATGGTGCATATAAATTAAATTCAAACATTTTTATGGTAACATGTTGGAACTTGTGGACGTGGAGAAATAAAAGAATTTTTTAAGAGGGATTTCAACGTCCAATTAACCCAATTCAAGTGATTCTCAAGATGGCTATGGAGATTGGTGGTTGTATGCAAACACACTGTGTTGGATGGCCTCAACGTACCGATACTATTTACATTGGTTGGAAGTGTCCTCGTGAAGGATGGATCAAACTCAATTGTGACGGATCACATAAAAGCTCAATTAATCTTTCAGGATGTGGTGGTCTCCTTCGGGATAGCAATGGCACTTGCTTGAAAGGCTATGCCCGCAAGATTGATTCTTGCGACGCACTCCATGCTGAGATGTGGGGTATGTATATCGGGATGGATTTGGCTCGGAGAGAGGGGATTACTCATCTTCAAGTTGAAAGTGACTCAAAGGTTTTAGTCGACATGGTAACAGGAAACTGCAATGCTAACGGAAACATTCCTACTTTGATTCGGCGCATTCGTGACCTTATGAACATGAATTGGCAAGTTCAAATCAACCATACATGGCGTGAACGAAATAGATCAGCCGATTGGCTACCTAATTTTAGTTTTAATCTGAACTCTTTTGATTTGCTTGTAATGGAAACCCTTCCTAGAGAGCTCCAAAGTCTCCTTTTTGATGATATTTCCGGCACTTGCATGCCTCGGAATATTCATTTAGTTTTGTAATTTTTTTTTCTCTGTTGGGCTTCGCTCTCTTTTATTACCAAAAAAAAAAAGACTATAACCAGTTTATATATTTTATATGAATAAAAGTATTTGTAAATTTATTTTTTTAAGGGTTAATTAAGTTTTAGTCTCATAAATATTTTGAATTTGTTTTATAGTCTCTATAAATATTTTCATTAACTTGTGGTCCTTATTTTATTTTCAATCAAAATCTTGTGTACTTTCACATTTTTTAAGGAATTTTTTTATTTGTGTTTATAATATTATAAAAATCTCTCTCTCGCAAAAGTTTACAATTTTTTCCGATAAAAAAAATAGAATTTTATAACATAAAATGAATTATTATGAACTATTTTTGCAGAAAACATTAAAAAATTCAAATTTAATTCATCCCTTGCTAAAATAATTTAAATTTTTGCCGGAGAGATTCATATAAACTTATAAAACATAATCCCGGAAAAAATTTAAAATGATATGCACAAATTGATATCCCGGAAATTCATCACATCAATAAAAATTGTCATCTCCCAATGAATTATAAATTTTTATTAGTAATAACTTATAATAGTGATTTTAATAAATTCATTTGAGATGAAAATTGTCATCTTCCCGTGAATTATAAATTGTTATCAGTAACTTATAATAGTCCTTTTAAAAATTTTATCAGCGAAAAAAAATTATCATCTCTCTGGGAATTGAAAAGTTTTATGAGTAATAACTTGTAATAGTGATTTTAAAACTTTTATCATCTTCCCGTGAATTATAAATTTTTATCAGTAATAACTTAATTTTAAAACTTTTAGGGTTTATGACTCAGCTATAAAAATTGTCATCTCCTTGTATACTCCGATTTTGGGTTTAACAAATAGCTCATGTGTTTCTTCTCTAATTTTTTTGGCTGCAAAAAAAAAAAAATTCATTAACTAAGAAGAAAATTAATGAAATATAAGCATTTTTTTTGAATCAAGCATGATTTAGTTATGAGCATCACAAATTAACATCAAATTAATGTTAAAACATTGTAAACAGAAAACTAATATTAAAAACCTCTTCATATTATCATCTTTTCAAATATTCTAGCAATTTTAGTGGTGTGCATATTAAATTGGAAGTATTAACATCAAAGAAATATAACAAATCAAACTCACATAAAAAATAAGTGCCAACTACAACTGGAGGAAATCAAATATTTTAATGAAATAATTTATTAAATATTATTGTTTTCCATGAAATAGCATCTAACGTTATTTTGCTTCAAACATATAAGCCGCTCATTAGTTTAGCTTCCAACATATAACCAAAAACAAAAAGACTGTGTGAAAGGGCTTGCTAAGCATGTATTTTTTATTCAGCACTTCTCTAAGCTAAATGATAGAAATTCCAAAAATCGACCGATTTTTTGGTTTTCCAGTGTTTTTTGGGTTTTCGGTCAATTTTTTGTTTTCGACCGATTTTTTTGAGTTTTCGACTGATTTTTGTGTTTTCGGTCAATTTTTGGATTTTCGGTTGAAGGTGTGAAACACACAAGAAGGGAGGTTGAATTGTGTTTTGAGATTTTTGAAAACATCTTCTAAGTTTTGCAACTTATCAGAACTAGCAGCGGAAAAACAAAACACAATACCTTCTAGAGATAATAAAAACAGTAAGAGAGAAGAGAGAAAAGAGAAAGAGATGAACACAGAGTTTTTATACTAGTTCCCTTCACAAACCGAGAGTACTCCAGTCCCCTTGCACTTCCAAGGGATTTCACTATAATCACACAAGATTACAATTGCTCAAGCACACAAGCAAGAGACTTCCAATGCTCAAGTAACAAATTAAAGGAGACTTTCATTGATCAAGCACGCAAGCAAGAGACTTGTTACAAAGTTTACAAAGTAACAAAACAATATTTGTGAAGTGGAAGAAATAGTCACAAGAAAGGGGGGGGGGGGGGGGGGGGGGGTTTGAATTGTGACTCTTTTAAAATTTAAACCTGTACTCTAACAAAATTAATCTCAAGTGTATATTTGGATAAATGTTAGTGAAATATAAAACTACTAGTTCAGAGAATGTTCTCTAAGTGGTCTCTGCTGCGTGAGAATTAAACTTAAATGTAAATAAAGTGGTATGTGTGATGTGTATATATAGTAAGTAAAGAGTTAAAGGTAAGAGATATGCACACACAAAAGTTATACTGGTTCACCCAAATCCTGGGCTAGTCCAGTCCCCATGCCTGTGAGTTTTCCACTATGATCTTTGAGATACTACGATCTCAAATACAAATCTTCTTTGATCCAAACCAAGATCAAAAACCTTAAGCCCTACAAGCTTAAATCTACCCCAACCCTACAAGCTAGTAAGGGTGTCACTCAATCGATAGTTACGTATTGACTTGAGCCAATCTTTCTATTACAAAGGAATTGTTTCGGATCTTTAAGCTTACAAATAAACTCAAACTAGTTTAGAAGCTTATACATAAACTACACTCATACACTCAATAATATTTGATCCAAAAGTTGATAGAGAGTTGGAGTGTGAGTGGTAAAATGAAGAGACAAAGATACAATCACTTAAAAGTGGATTGTGTTGAAAAGTGGTCTCTTAAAGTATTTGCTTTTAGAAACTTAAAGGTTAGTTTGAGAAGCAAATAAAATTACTCAATAAACTCAGAAGTATTGATGAGAATGAAGATCTTGAGTGTGAGTAATAAAAGAAGAGTTTTGTGACTTGTAGACAAAAACAAGTGTTTGATGATTTGTAGCTTGAACTCTTCCTCTTCAAATGCAACCAAGGTGCTATTTATAGATGGAGAAGTCCTTCTCATATTTGAACTTCAAATATGACAGTTGAGAGTATTAAAATAGCCGTTGTGAGAGAAGCAAAACAATCCAATCAAATCTGTCCTTTTAGTGAGTCTGGAGAACGTTCTTCTGATGGTCTCTGACATATGGAATTGTAGTGCTGTCATAAATATCCGTTGTGCCAGCTGTTATGAGTTGTTTTTTGATCGTATGAACGTTGTAAAACAATAGCCCATGTGTGGAAATAGTTTGGTACAACTTTGAATAAGATTGTAGCTTGTAGGCACAAAGTCTGTGAGACCATTATGAGACTATACTTCAAATGAAGGAGAATAGTACCCATGTGATCAAAGAGCTGTTGCAAGTTGTCTTGCAGCTGTAAATGCTCATAATAGAGTAGTAGAGCAACTATTCATGTTGTCCTTGCAAGGACATGTGAATAGTAAATCAAAGGACATTTGTGAAGTAAGATCTAGCCATGTGTTTGTATTTAAATTCTCTTCACAAACAAGTAGAACTCTTTGTCTAATTCTCATTGGTCTAATTTACACCAGCAACTATTCTTGAGAGAATTATAAGCCTTGGCAAAATATGTGTTCTTGTGATTCCTTAAATATGACTAAGAGAGAATGTTCTCTAGTCATAAATAATTCCTTGCCTTAAATGACTTATTCCAACTGTTATGATTCTTAAAATAACTCCCATATAAAATTTCATTCATGTCTTGTGCCAAGTTGACTTATGGAAAAGTGATTATCCTTGAATACGCAAACTTGGGAGACCGTCCTGAGAACGTTCTCCTGACTTATAAATATTTCAACTTTTGAAATGATTTCTTCTTCAAAGTTGATTCTTCAAAGACTGATATGAATGCCCTTGAGGGAAATGGACATGTTCATGATGGGAACATTATTTCATAAGAGTTGATAATGTTTCTTTCTTTGGTTAATCAACTTTGAAATCTTTTTGTTGTTGCAAAACATTCCATAATTCCTCTTTGATGTTTTTGCACACATTGTTGCTTGTTCATTGAGTATCTTTGAGATGATTTAGTGGAGGCGTGGGTGTACTCATTATGAGGATTATCATTTTTTAATTTATAGAATGATTAAAACGTTTATGCCTTGTGCATAAGCTCCTTTGAAAACTCATGGAAGATCATTCTTAAACTTTCTCATCTTGAGAAACTTTGATAAGATAAAACTTTGAGTAGGTTTTGACGATCTTCAACATATGCATCAATGTAAGTGCACCAGTTCATCCTCATGTTTTAATAATTGTCAAAACACATGAAAATAGAGTAGAACATATTTTGGCAACATTGCAAATCACTTGACAGCGTGAAACCTTTTAAAACTTTGGAAAACTGACTTTTAGGTATTATGTATCGATACATAAACATGTGTATCGATACAAATGTCATGAAATTACTTCAGGCTGATTCTGAGCAATTTGTATCGATACATATATCACTTGTATCGATACAAAAGTGGTCACTCAGAGGCAGAAGGACTCCTGTGTATCGAATCATGCTCACATGTATCGATACACACCCCTGCTTCTCAAAAAACCAGAATATGCTTGATGTATCGATTCATGCCTACATGATTTGATACACATCAGTCAAGATTTCAAGAAACTGATATATGTATCGATACACATACGTGTTTGTATCGATACATAGGTCAAAATTTTCAAATTTGAACGCTGGTCAAAGGGTTTGTATCCGATACATACTAACCTTTGTATTGATACATGTCTGTTAAATTTTGCCTAAATTTGCTCAATCCTATTTTCTCTATAAATAGCAATGTGATGTGTCATTGTAAACGAGAGAGCTAGTGTGAAAGATCATAAAACACTTTGGGTACAAGTTGAGTGATAATTTGCATCAAAGGGTTTTATTCCTCACAAATTCATCATCTTCATCAAGGATTGCAATCAATTTGGTTATTGAGTATGGGATCAATTCCATAGAGGTTGATTTCTTGTGTGATAACGTTCGATACGGTTCGCGGTGAATCAGAATCGTGATCGGATTGAATTGTGTGAAGAAGGTTCTAGTGTTTCTCTCAAGTGATTCAAGATAGTGCGTGTCTTGAAGGTTTTCGACAACAAGGAACGAGAGACTCGGCTGGACGATCGGGTGCGGTTCGGCACGAGGTTGATCGTTGGAATCAGAGGGCGAAGTTTCGTTGTGTGTCGAGGTTAATCGCATTGTTTTACTTTTGTATCGTTATAGTCATATAAGGTCAATTGTAAACTGTGCACTCTTAGTTCATAACATTTTTGATCTATAAACTCTCAAATAACCCGTTTGGTTATTTGGGAGGAGACGTACTCGGACATACGCGTGGACGACGCGAAATCCGAGGAACTCCCTAATCACATCGTGTGTCTTTCTCTCTCTCTCTCTCTCTCTTTTAATTTTCGCTATTTCATTAATTTGATTATCGGTTGAATTTTTGCGTTCGTATTGGTTCACAAAAATTCAATCGACCATTACTTGATTGTGATTGTTTTGGATTGTGATTGTTAACTTGTTTTGGGATTTAAAATTCAATCGTTTAATTTTGAATCCTTTTGATTTCGAACACGTTTCAAGTCTTTTCAAAAACGTCCTAGGCTTTACTATTTTTCCTTTAGTCAACGGTGCGTAGACTACCGATCCGGTGGTTTTCCGCTCGCGCGACTAATCGAAACAATTTTCAAAAACACGTTGTTTTAAGGGGTCACTTATTCAACCCCCCCTTCTAAGTGATAAGCCGCGTAGTCTAACAAGTGGTATCACGATCCCGGTTCAATTTTGTTTACAAAATTCGACGGATTGTGCCAATTATTAGAAAACATGGCTTTCGCACCGAAAGGGGCGTATAATAGGGCTCCGATATTCAATGGTGATCATTTTGACTATTGGAAAAGTAGTATGCATATTCACATCAATTCTTTTGATGGTGAAGTATGGAACGCTATTGAGAACGGTCCATATGTTCCAACTATGACCGGTCCCAATGGTGTTGTCATAAACAAGCCTATGGCACAATGGACGGATGACGAAAAGAAAAAAGTCAATTATGATGCAAAGGCACAAAACATACTAATCTCATCTCTTGGGATTGAGCAATTTTATCATGTGTCGCATTGTTCTATGGCTAAGGAAATGTGGGATACGTTACTTACTCACTTTGAGGGAACTAACGAAGTCAAAATTTCAAAAATAAACACTTTAACCCAAGAGTTTGAGTTGTTCCATATGCAAGATGGTGAAACCATCGCGGATATGCAACAACGATTTGTTAAAATCACAAATAGGTTACATGGTCTAGGCAAACCAATCACTAATCAAGATGCTACTAACAAAATTTTGAGGTGTCTTAATAGGTCATGGCAACCAAAGGTCACCGCAATCAAAGAAGCGAATGATCTTACTACTTTGAGCCTCACAACATTGTTTGGTAAGCTAACGGAACATGAACAAGTGCATAGCTTGTTGGACAAGCATGATAAGGTTGAGAAAAAGGAAAAACATCACGAAAAAGAAAATGAAAAGGACAAGAGGTCAATTGCTCTAAAAGCCTCAAAGTCAAAGTCCAAAAAGGTTGAGCAAGTGGAAAGTAGCTCAAGCGAAGACGATTCCGATGATGAGGAAATGGGGCTCTTCGTTCGACGCTACAATAGGTATGTGAGAAAGAATGGGATAAGGCATTCCGATGACAATCTTAAGAAGTTTCGGAAAGATAGTGGTTACCGCCGGAAGAATGAAGATGCTAGGTACTCCAATAAAGGGGCATGCTATGAATGCGGCCAAGTTGGTCATTTCAAGCCGGATTGCCCTAAGCTCAAGAGAAAAGAGAAGGAGTCATCCTCATTCAAAAGGGGAAGCAAGGACAAAGGAAAGAAAGCTTATGTCGCATGGGATAGTGGAAGTTCATCATCCTCTTCATCATCAAGTTCTAGCTCAAGTGATGAAGATGCATTGGCAAATGTGTGCTTAACATCCCATGATCGCAAGAAACTTGCTCCTAAAAAGGTAAATCAAAATCCCTCTAGCTCATATACACTTTTAGAATATCATGAGTTACAAGTTGCTTTTGAAAAGTTACACAAGGAAACCAAAGAGGCGTTTCAACGATTAAAAGGTTTAATGCAAGTGAATAAATACCTTGAGGCAAAAGTTTCGGAAACGGAACTTGAGTTGAAAGCTCTCAAGGAATCCATGATTCAAAAACCTCTTGTAACTATTGATAGTTATGGTAACGATAGGTACGGATGTGATGGATGCTTTTACTTATATAGAGACTTGCGAAAGTTGCAAGATAAGATAAAAGAACCATCCAAGCCGGAGATTACTTTTACGGTTGATCCATCTAAATTCAACAAATCATTACATCCTAGAAATAAGAAGTATAAATTTGTTGAAAAGGACTCTAAGAAAAGTAATCCTCATATTGTTTGTCATTATTGTTGTGACAAAGGTCATACTATTGCAAAGTGCCATGCTCGAAAGGTTTTGGTTCCAAAGGGCAAATTGCAATGGTTACCTAAGTTAGGCAATAATGGTTCTACTAACCTACTAGGACCCAACATGAGTTGGGGGACCTATTTCAAATGTCTAAGTATGTAGGAAGACGTCTTGAACCATTGACAAGAGACAACAACAACAATGGAGTTCAAGACTTATGAAGAAGGCAAATGATGAGGAAAGCTTCAACTCGACACCTACAAAGTTGTGGAAATTGATCACTTCCTCCACTTAGAAACTTAAGGGAAGATTCTACTCTCTACCTTTGCCTTTATATTGGTTTACTTAGCATTTGTACTATGGTTTCATATACATCTACATTCTATCTTAATATGATATTGATATTGAGAATTGTCTAGTCCTCCATTTCCAAGAATTTTGCTCAAAAATATTTATAAGTTTTTGAGTCTTACATGTTTATAATGGGGATTTAACAAGATCTTTACAATTGCAATGTTAAGTTCATACTTGGTTTGTATATGCTTGTTGTGTTTTTATATGTAACTTTATGTGCATACATACGCGTATATTGTCATATGATTAGTGTCGGTACTTTGATTCATTTATGTGAATTTTCTATCATGCATATATAGTTTTAACATGTGTTCTCATGTTATGATATGCTTTGGTATTGTTTTTGCTCACATATATAAGTGTGTATCTGCTTGATTATGTGCATTTCATTCATATACACTATTTGGAAGTCTTAAAAATTATTTTGAAACTTATAAGTTCATGTGTTTTGATAAAAGTTAAAAATAATGCATTTTGGATCGATACAAATATACGTTGTATAGATACATGTTAGTTTTTCTGCAAAATTTTAAATTTAACTGATATGTATCGATACATACCTAACTTGTATCGATACATAGCTTCACGTTTTCAAACAGAAAGTGTCGCATGTATCGATACATGCGTGCATGCTTCGATACATGCTGCAGAAAACTAACTTGTATCAATACAAACACGAGTTTGTATCGATACAAACGCGTAAAAACTGTTTTTAAGTATGAATTTCATTCATTCATTCATCAAACACCAAAATCTTCTTCTTCTACACTCCCTAAACCTCCAAAACCCTTATTCCCAAATTCTCAATCTCCCTCCAAACACCATCAAAACCCACAAAACTTGTCACAAAACCACTCCAAATTCATTACCCATTCTCATTCCTTCGTCAATTCCACGGTATAAGCTTCCTCATCCTCACATTCAAGACAAGGATTCTTCAATTGGGTTGTGGATTCTTCAAGTTTTCTATCATCCAACAAGGTAACATTGCACCAATCCTTTCTCTAGAAATGTCTACTGGCAATAGAGGTAAGAATAGTGGTAGGACTAAGATTAGGGACATGGATCATGAGGACAATTTTAGGGAAGAAAATTTTGTCCATGAGAATTTCTTGGAATTCTATGTTAGAACTTGCAAAGAAAAGAAAGTGATCCCGCAAAATGCTGTTGATGTAGATAATCTTGAGGAATTACATTTAGGTGAAGTTGCTGAGATTATTAAGAGAGAAAATCTCGTCGCCTTTTGTAACCTGAAGAAATCTTATATAGAGGATTTGATTAGGATTTTCTATTCTGGATTGCAAGAACAAAATGGTGCTGAGTTTGAGTTCTGCATAGGAAGAAAAATTTTCAAGGTTACTAACAGTCTTTGGTTTAAGCTATTTGGGATGGTAACTGATAGGAACTTGAAAAAGTTTACAGATATTGATGGTCCTAAGTATAATATGACTGAATTTGCAAGCACTCTAACTAGGAATGGTAAAAGTCCAAATGGAAAGGCCGGCAAACTCAAGAAGGGTCCAAGAGTTTTACTTTGGATTGTAAATCACATTCTAAGACCTAGAGGTGGATCCTACTCTAGACTTGATTGGAAGGACATTGATCTTATGTACATTATGATGGAGAAAAAGAAAATGGATTGGCCACACTACATTGTGAGCCGGTTGTTTACCTTAAGAGACTCCAAAAAGGATCATTGTTTTGGATATTCAAGCTGGATCTCTACTATCTTAGAACACTTTAAGATAACCACCCAAGTAGCAGGATCTTGGATTAATCCAAAAAGGGATCAAATCTTCAGCATCACTCAATGAAGAAAATGGACTATAAATGGAATGATACAACTGAGGATTATGAATTCTGTGGTAAGGAAGATGACGATGAAGAAATGCTTCAAGGTCATCAAGAGGAAAGAGGTAAGAGAGCAAGGGTAGAAAATCATAGAGGTGAAAGCATGGAAAGCGGCCCGTCGGACACTAGTAATGGTGCAATTATGGAAATGCTAAGGGAAATGAGCTTAAGACAAGCTAAGTTCCAAAATGAGGTCACAATTAGACTTGATGATATGCATGCCTATAATGTCTCAAGGTTTGATCATCTACAAAATCAATTGGATGAATGCATCAAGCAACAAACTTCAGTCGATCAATACCTCAATTCCAACCCTCCTTCTGACCCTAATGACATGAATGATGATGATGCTTAAATTTGTTCTATTGTTTTTACTTTTCTTAGCACTTGAACTATTTTACCGTTATTGCTTATGACTTCTCTTATGCAATTGTTGCATTGCTTTGTTTATTTTTCGTCCCATATTTTGATATGATCAATTGATTGAAAAATGTCGATGTGTTACAATATTCATGCTTTGGTTTTTGGTTTGTTGTTCTACATTACATATTTGTCATGAAATTTGGTTTTCGTCATTGATATATTTTGGCATATCTTTGTATGTATTTATATTGGTTAGAAAATTTATCATATATGTGCATTTCGACAAATGTAAGTGCACGATATGATTTTAGATCAATAATTGATTGAACTTGATACTTCTAATGGACTCTCTCCTTCTTTTTGATATTGTCAAAGGGGGAGAGATTTGGATGCACAAGCTAAGGAAAAAGCTAAAGTGTCTTGAAGATTCTACTATGACAATCGCATTATGGCATCAACTCAGGGGGAGTGTGCTTATTGGTAGCCTTGGTGTTTAATTGCGTCTGTATACATATTGCTATTTTATATGCATATTAGGTATAGGCTTAGTTAGCTTATGCATAGTTTTGACAATTATCAAAAAGGGGGAGAATGTAAGTGCACCAGTTCATCCTCATGTTTTAATAATTGTCAAAACACATGAAAATAGAGTAGAACATATTTTGGCAACATTGCAAATCACTTGACAGCGTGAAACCTTTTAAAACTTTGGAAACCTGACTTTTAGGTATTATGTATCGATACATAAACATGTGTATCGATACAAATGTCCTGAAATTACTTCAGGCTGATTCTGAGCAATTTGTATCGATACATATATCACTTGTATCGATACAAAAGTGGTCACTCGGAGGCAGAAGGACTCCTGTGTATCGAATCATGCTCACATGTATCGATACACACCCCTGCTTCTCAGAAAACCAGAATGTGCTTGATGTATCGAATCATGCCTACATGATTTGATACATATCAGTCAAGATTTCAAGAAACTGATATATGTATCGATACACATACGTGTTTGTATCGATACATAGGTCAAAATTTTCAAATTTGAACGCTGGTCAAAGGGTTTGTATCGATACATACTAACCTTTGTATCGATACATGTCTGTTAAATTTTGCCTAAATTTGCTCAATCCTATTCTCTCTATAAATAGCAATGTGATGTGTCATTGTAAACAAGAGAGAATGCTAGTGTGAAAGATCAGAAAACACTTTGGGTACAAGTTGAGTGATAATTTGCATCAAAGGGTTTTATTCCTCACAAATTCATCATCTTCATCAAGGATTGCAATCAATTTGGTTATTGAGTATGGGATCAATTCCATAGAGGTTGAGTTCTTGTGTGATAACGTTCGATACGGTTCGCGGTGAATCAGAATCGTGATCGGGTTGAATTGTGTGAAGAAGGTTCTAGTGTTTCTCTCAAGTTATTCAAGATAGTGCGTGTCTTGAAGGTTTTCGACAACAAGGAACGAGAGACTCGGCTGGACGATCGGGTGCGGTTCGGCACGAGGTTGATCGTTGGAATCATAGGGCGAAGTTTCGTTGTGTGTCGAGGTTAATCGCATTGTTTTACTTTTGTATCGTTATAGTCGTATAAGGTCAATTGTAAACTATGCACTCTTAGTTGATAACATTTTTGATCTATAAACTCTCAAATAACCCGTTTGGTTATTTGGGGGGAGACGTACTCGGACATACGCGTGGACGACGCGAAATCCGAGGAACTCCCTAATCACATCGTGTGTCTTTCTCTCTCTCTCTCTTTTAATTTTCGCTATTTCGTTTATTTGATTATCGGTTGAATTTTTGCGTTCGTATTGGTTCACAAAAATTCAATCGACCATTACTTGATTGTGATTGTTTTGGATTGTGATTGTTAACTTGTTTTGGGATTTAAAATTCAATCGTTTAATTTTGAATCCTTTTGATTTCGAACACGTTTCAAGTCTTTTCAAAAACGTCCTAGGCTTTACTATTTTTCCTTTAGTCAACGGTGCGTAGACTACCGATCCGGTGGTTTTCCGCTCGCGCGACTAATCGAAACAATTTTCAAAAACACGTTGTTTTAAGGGGTCACTTATTCAACCCCCCCTTCTAAGTGATAAGTCGCGTAGTCTAACAATCATTTCAATTGATGTTAATTGTAGTAGTAAATCTTCAAAGCATGTAACAAAACTCAATGTTAGTTTTGACATAATAACATCAAATATTTTCTTGGGTAGCTTGTGATGCAAGTTTTTCCATCTTCATATTCTTCCTTGAATCTTCAGTACTCATTTTGAACTTTGTGATGATGAGAAAGACTATTAATCATAAAAGTCACTTTGTTGTTAAACATTCCCATGAAACCTTTTATGCTTCAAACAACATCCTTTAAAAATCTTCATGAAGCTTGTGATGCTACTTTTGTTATCATCTGATGCTACTTCAAATCTTTCATTGCTTGAGTATATAAAGTGCACTTGTTGATGTGAGTGATCTCTAGCTCATCCACTTTTGCCAATATCTATCTTTCAACAAAAATTCAAGTGCAAACATCAGTAGATCACCATTCATAAAACTTAACATTTATTCCATAAGGTTTGTTGTCATTAAAATATATATCAAAAATGGGTTTTGCATCAACAACTCTAAAAACAAGACTAAACTTAGAATTCTGATGAAAGAATACAAAGGTTCAACAACTGAACTAATCAGAAGTTGAAAATAATTTGTCTTGAATTTTTAAATAAGCTCAAGTTGTATTTCTCAAAGTGTTATAATGCTCTTAGATTTTAGCAAAGTAACAACGCTTTTGTTCGTAGATGTGTTGTATTTGAATCTTCAAATTCTTCCTCCTTTTATAGATGGTAGTGGAGCATATGAATTTGAATTGTTGTGACGAAAACAGCTAATTTGCAATGTACTATTCTTCTTATTGAGACGTGTTTATCCAAATCAGGTAATTGATAAATCTTCAATCCTTGATCTCGAATATTCGCCCATATCAGAAAATAGAAGGTAGTACAATTGTAACATCCCAACTTTAATTAATAGAAGAACATTAATTAAAGGCTCTAATCTTTATACATTTCTAAAGGTTGATGGGGGAGCTCACCCTCCAACCCTAAACCTAATTTTCGACCAATTCCCTTTAGACATGTGTCCCAATGCAATGCTACCGTGTTGCCCAAGTTTTGTCCAATCCTGCACGCATATGTGTTCCAATTATCTGCTGTCGTGTTGCTCAAGCTTTTTCCAATCTGTTTGTTCCATGTTTACCAATGGTTGTGTGCCATTTTGTTGTTTGGGATGATGCAATGTGGTGCTCACATATTTTGCATTGGGATACCAACATTCCCTTGCTCTTCATGCATTGGTTTATTCATTTTTGCATTTAATGCTTTACCCTTTGTCTCCACCTATATAATGCCTTGCTTGCCAAGCATTTGCTCATTCTTCCATCCGCCCTCACCCTATTCTCTTCGTTCTTATTATTGTAAGTCTTTTTTTGGCTCTTTCATTTGTGTGTTGAATGGCTTTGCTAGCATGTTTTGTGTACTATTAATGTTGAAATATTTGTTTTTGCTTGCAGGTAAGTTGATGTGTGGAGCTTAATTTGGTTTTAAATGTGCATCTCTGTTTCGTTTGTTGATTTGTTGGTTTATTGGTTATTGATTTTTTGCTCTTTAGTTTGGTTTCCAGTTTATTATGGTCGTTTGGTTTTGAGAGTGTTGATTTGTTATATGATCATTTGGCTATCAGATTGTTTTGGTTTCCTTGCAGGTGTGTTGATGTTTGGAGCTCAATTGGTTTTAATTTTATGATCAAGATGATTCTATGGTTATAGGTGTGTATTTTTGTTTTGTTTTTTCGTTTTTTGATTTAGTTTTTCAGATTGTGATCATTTCTGTTTGAGATTGTTGGTTATTGTTTTTGATTTTCTTGCATGTTGGTTGATTCGTGGGTCTTTATTGGTTTTTATCTTATGCTTCTTTGGTTTTATGTTTGAATGTTTATCTTGGTTTTTATGTTATGATGATCATTTGTCTTTCAGATTGTTTGTTTTTCTTTGCAGGTTTATTGATGTGTGTAGTCTAATTAGTTTTTCTCTTATGACTCTTTGGTTTTAGGTGTGTATTTTCTGTTTCATTTTTTATTTTTAATTTGGTTTTCCACAATTTGATTTATTTCGTCTTCCAGATTTTAAGTTCAGTTGACTATGATATTGTTTATGATTTTGGTTTGGTTTTCAATTTACAGTTTCTTGGTTTTGTGAGTGTTTATCTGCTTTTGTTTTATGGTCAGTTGGCTCATTTTATAGTCATCAATTATTATCATTAGTCTAATTTTCTGGTTTTCTAATGTATTCCTTTCTCTCATTATATCTGTGTTCATTTCATTCTTCTAATATGTCCTTATTTTCTCACAAACATTTGGTTATTGATTAATCTTTGGTTCTGTTACTCTGTAGTTTTTATTTTGATTTGTAGTTATTGATATATATGTGTGGTTCTTCTAGACCTTGATGTATAATGAGTAATTAGATTTGTTTGATTTTGATTAGTTTGTATTTTCTCACGATGTTTGTTTTCATTTTTTCATGACTGGTACAAATTGAGTCATGTGGTTTTGCTGGATTCTGAGATCTGTCCTAAAGCTCAAATGTTTCAATTCTTACGTATGTCCTCCTAAAAGCTTCTCTCAATCTATTGGTTTGATTTGTGTGTGCCATTTGAATTGTTTGGAAGGATGTAATGTAAGTGCACCAGTTCATCCTCATGTTTTAATAATTGTCAAAACACATGAAAATAGAGTAGAACATATTTTGGCAACATTGCAAATCACTTGACAGCGTGAAACCTTTTAAAACTTTGGAAAACTGATTTTTAGGTATTATGTATCGATACATAAACATGTGTATCGTTACAAATGTCCTGAAATTACTTCAGGCTGATTCTGAGCAATTTGTATCGATACATATATCACTTGTATCGATACAAAAGTGGTCACTCAGAGGCAGAAGGACTCTTGTGTATCGAATCATGCTCACATGTATCGATACACACCCCTACTTCTCAGAAAACCAGAATGTGCTTGATGTATCGAATCATGCCTACATGATTTGATACATATCGGTCAAGATTTCAAGAAACTGATATATGTATCGATACACATACGTGTTTGTAACGATACATAGGTCAAAATTTTCAAATTTGAACGCTGGTCAATGTATCGATACATACTAACCTTTGTATCGATACATGTCTGTTAAATTTTGCCTAAATTTGCTCAATCCTATTCTCTCTATAAATAGCAATGTGATGTGTCATTGTAAACAAGAGAGAATGCTAGTGTGAAAGATCAGAAAACACTTTGGGTACAAGTTGAGTGATAATTTGCATCAAAGGGTTTTATTCCTCACAAATTCATCATCTTCATCAAGGATTGCAATCAATTTGGTTATTGAGTATGGGATCAATTCCATAGAGGTTGAGTTCTTGTGTGATAACGTTCGATACGGTTCGCGGTGAATCAGAATCGTGATCGGGTTGAATTGTGTGAAGAAGGTTCTAGTGTTTCTCTCAAGTGATTCAAGATAGTGCGTGTCTTGAAGGTTTTCGACAACAAGGAACGAGGGACTCAGCTGGACGATCGGGTGCGGTTCGGCACGAGGTTGATCGTTGGAATCAGAGGGCGAAGTTTCGTTGTGTGTCGAGGTTATTCGCATTGGTTTACTTTTGTATCGTTATGGTCGTATAAGGTCAATTGTAAACTGTGCACCCTTAGTTCATAACATTTTTGATCTATAAACTCTCAAATAATACGTTTGGTTATTTGGGGGGAGACGTAATCGGGCATACGCGTGGACAACGCGAAATCCGAGGAACTCCCTAATCACATCGTGTGTCTCTTTCTCTCTCTCTTTTAATTTTTGCTATTTCGTTAATTTGATTATCGGTTGAATTTTTGCATTTGTATTGGTTCACAAAAATTCAATCGACCATTACTTGATTGTGATTGTTTTGGATTGTGATTGTTGACTTGTTTTGGGATTTAAAATTCAATCGTTTAATTTTGAATCCTTTTGATTTCGAACACGTTTCAAGTCTTTTCAAAAACGTCCTAGGCTTTACTATTTTTCTTTTAGTCAACGGTGCATAGACTACCGATCCGGTGGTTCTTCCGCTCGCGCGACTAAACGAAACAATTTTCAAAAACACGTTGCTTTAAGGGGTCACTTATTCAACCCATCCTTCTAAGTGATAAGCCGCGTAGTCTAACAAGTGGTATCATGATCCCGGTTCAATTTTGTTTACAAAATTCGACGGATTGTGCCAATTATTAGAAAACATGGCTTTCGCACCGAAAGGGGCGTATAATAGGGCTCCGATATTCAATGGTGATCATTTTGACTATTGGAAAAGTAGTATGCGTATTCACATCAATTCTTTTGATGGTGAAGTATGGAACGCTATTGAGAACGGTCCATATGTTCCCACTATGACCGATCCCAATGGTGTTGTCATAAACAAGCCTATGGCACAATGGACGGATGACGAAAAGAAAAAAGTCAATTATGATGCAAAGGCACAAAACATACTAATCTCATCCCTTGGGATTGAGCAATTTTATCATGTGTCGCATTGTTCTACGGCTAAGGAAATGTGGGATACGTTAGTTACTCACTTTGAGGGAACTAACGAAGTCAAAATTTAAAAAATAAACACTTTAACCCAGGAGTTTGAGTTGTTCCATATGTAAGATGGTGAAACCATCGCGGATATGCAACAACGATTTGTTAAAATCACAAACAAGTTACATGGTCTAGGCAAACCAATCACTAATCAAGATGCTACTAACAAAATTTTGAGGTGTCTTAATAGGTCATGGCAACCAAAGGTCACCGCAATCAAAGAAGCGAATGATCTTACTACTTTGAGCCTCACGACATTGTTTGGTAAGCTAACGAAACATGAACAAGTGCTTAGCTTATTGGACAAGCATGATAAGGTTGAGAAAAAGGAAAAACATCACGAAAAAGAAAAGGAAAAGGACAAGAGGTCAATTGCTCTAAAAGCCTCAAAGTCAAAGTCCAAAAAGGTTGAGCAAGTGGAAAGTAGCTCAAGCGAAGACGATTCCGATGATGAGGAAATGGGGCTCTTCGTTCGACGCTACAATAGGTATGTGAGAAAGAATGGGATAAGGCATTCCGATGACAATCTTAAGAAGTTTCGGAAAGATAGTGGTTACCGCCGGAAGAATGAAGATGCTAGGTACTCCAAGAAAGGGATATGCTATGAGTGTGGCCAAGTTGGTCATTACAAGCCGGATTGTCCTAATCTCAAGAGAAAAGAGAAGGAGTCATCTTCAACTAAAAAGAGGAGTAAAGGAAAGAAAGCCTATGTTGCATGGGAGAGTGGTAGCTCTTCATCTCATTCATCATCAAGCTCTAGTTCAAGTGATGAAAGGGAAGTGGCAAATGTATGCCTCTCAACTCATCATGACAAAAAGAAGGATAAAGCTCCCAAAAAGGAAAAGTGCCTTGATAATCTAGAAAGGAGATGGTTTCTAGATAGTGGATGTTCAAGGCACATGACGGGTGATGCCTCGCTTTTCATTGAGTTCAAAGCAAAGGAGAAGGGCTATGTCACCTATGGAGACAACAATAAAGGCACTATTCTTGGTGTAGGTACTATTGGTAATCCCTCTACTCTTACCATATCTAATGTTGTACTTGTGGATAACCTTAAACAAAACTTGTTGAGTGTTGCTAAACTTTGTGATAAAGGGTTCATAATCAATTTCAAACCAACCTTTTGCACAATTGAAAGTAACAAAGACAGGAATGTGGTTCTTAAGGCTATTAGGCATGGGAATGTGTACATGCTAAACCTAGATGATAATTGCCTAAGTGGTGCTAAATGCCTTATAACCAATAATGATGAGTCTTGGTTGTGGCATAGAAGGATGGCACATCTTAATTTCGATTTATTAAATAAGATAGTCTCTAAAGATCTTGTAATCGGTCTACCTAAAATACGATTTTCAAAAGATCACTTATGTGACGCATGCCAAATGGGTAAACAAACTAAGGCTTTTTTCAAATCTAAAAAGTTTATTTCAACTACTAGTCCTTTAGAGTTAATCCATATGGATCTTTTTGGACCATCAAGGACCAAAAGTATTGGTGGCAATTACTATGGTCTTGTGATTGTAGACGATTACTCAAGATTTTGTTGGACATTATTCTTAACTAGTAAAAGCGATACCTTATCCACTTTCAAACAATTTGCTAAGATGATTCAAAATAAACTTGACCTTAAGATCATTTCCATTAGGAGTGATCATGGAGGTGAATTTGAAAATTATAAGTTTTAAAAGTTTTGTTCTAAACATGGCATTGAGCACAATTTTTCGGCTCCACGTACACCACAACAAAATGGAGTAGTGGAGAGGAAAAATCGTATTTTAGAAGAGCTTGCTAGGACTATGTTAAGTGGTCTTCCTAAGTACTTTTGGGCCGATGCGATAAGCACCGCTAGTTATGTTTTAAATAGGGCGATTATTCGACCTATTTTGGACAAAACTCCCTATGAGATACTTAAAGGTAGAAAACCTAATCTTAGTCACTTGCGCTCTTTTGGATGCAAATGCTTCATTTTAAATAATGGAAAGGAGAATCTTGGCAAATTTGATCCAAAGGCGGATGAAGGCATTTTCTTAGGTTATTCATTGTCTAGCAAAGCATATAGAGTATACAATAAAAGGTTACAAATTATTGAAGAATCGGTTCATGTGAACTTTGATGAGACTTTCCCGAAAGAAAACGGGGAAGGTACTTCTATTGGTGCAGGTGTCGACACAACGGACATTCTAAAGGAAAAAGAAGTTATTGGGAGTGATCAACCCTCAACGGAAGCTCCTAAAGAAAAGGACGATAAGCCGTCATCACCCAAAGACGACAACGATGATGGAGGATCTTCTTCATCAAAGAATCATCACAAGGAAAGAGGAGCCGGTCTTGCAAAAGAATGGCGTACTCTAAAGAACCATCCCATTGACAAAGTCTTAGGGGACATTGCAAAGGGAGTAGCTACTCGATCTCAAATAAGTAACTTTTGCTCTCATTATGCTTTTGTTTCACAAGTTGAACCTAAAAACTCAAAGACTGCATTACTTGATGAACATTGGATTCTTGCAATGCAAGAAGAGCTCAATCAATTTAAAAGAAATGATGTGTGGGATTTAGTACCACCATCTCCAAGTCATCAAGTGATTGGGACACGTTGGGTTTTTAGAAATAAACTCGATGAAAACGGTGTTATTGTTAGGAATAAAGCACGTTTGGTAGCACAAGGTTATAACCAAGAGGAGGGCATTGATTATGAGGAGACATATGCTCCGGTTGCCCGCCTTGAGGCCATTAGACTTTTATTAGCTTATGCATGCAATATGAATTTCAAGTTATACCAAATGGACGTTAAGAGTGCTTTCCTAAATGGTTACATAAATGAAGAAGTGTATGTCAAACAACCACCCGGTTTTGAAAATCATGAACATCCGGACTATGTTTTTAAATTGAAAAGAGCTTTGTATGGACTCAAGCAAGCTCCTAGAGCTTGGTATGATAGACTTAACAAGTTTTTAATCAAAAACGGATATTCAAGAGGGAAGGTTGACACTACAATTTTCATTAAGCGTAAGGGAAAGGATGTCTTATTAGTTCAAATATATGTTGATGATATTATTTTTGGATCCACTAACCCATCTCTTGTCAAGAGCTTTTCTAATCTTATGCAAGGTGAGTTTGAAATGAGCATGATGGGTGAATTAACCTACTTGGGACTACAAATCAAGCAACTAGAAGAAGGAACTTTCATCTATCAAACTAAATATTGCCTTGAGTTGCTCAAGAAGTTTGGGATGACGGATTCAAAACATATGGAAACTCCAATGGCTTCTACATGTGCTTTAAGCAAAGATGAAGAGGGTAAAGATGTGGAGATTACAAAATATAGAGGTATAATCGGATCCTTACTTTACCTAACGGCATCTAGGCCGGATATTATGTTTAGTGTTTGTATGTGTGCATGCTATCAATCATGTCCCAAAGAATCACACCTGAAAGCCGTAAAAAGGATTTTAAAATACTTGAAAGGAACATCAAACTTTGGCTTGTGGTACTCTAAGGGGAATGATTGTTCTTTGATATGTTATTCCGATTCCGACTTTGCCGGTTGCAAGTTGGATAGGAAGAGTACTAGTGGAACATGTCACCTATTTTGTAATAGCTTGGTAAGTTGGCATAGCAAGAAACAAGTATCCGTTGCTTTATCAACCGCCGAGGCGGAATACGTTGCGGCCGGAAGTTGTTGTTCACAAATACTTTGGTTAAAACAACAACTTCATGACTACGATTTAAAACTACAACGTATTCCAATCTTGTGTGACAACACTAGCGCAATAAACCTCACAAAGAACCCCGTGTTACATTCAAGGACTAAACACATAGAGATTAGGCATCACTTTCTTCGAGATCACGTAGAAAAAGGGGATGTTGTCTTTGAGCATGTGGATTCGAAAAATCAATTTGCGGACATCTTTACAAAGCCACTAGCAACGAAACTTTTTCTCTACATTCGTGGGGAATTAAGGATCCTTGATATCTCTAACTTAGCATAACATCTTTTGAGCATACACTTTATATATATATCATGCTTCTTGGCAACTTGGAGTGTTATACAAAGGAAAGTGCATCAACGCTTTATCATAAAAGGTTAAATCGTATCATCTCTATCCCTTCTTCTCATTTTTTTGCCTTGGTGAATGCTTTTCAACTATCAACATAATGTTTTAGCTCATTTTAATGCTTTCATATGTTTGTTCATTTCCAAAAATTTTGCTTTGAGATACTTAATAATTCTTGAAGTCCATATGTTTTAAATGCAACCTGTGAAGTATTGGATTAGGGTCTATAGTCTAACATGTTGCATGAATGCTATCAATGTATTTCATTTCTCCATGATCATCGTTGTAATTTGATATGGCAACATGATATTATGCACTCGGTGCATTGCTTTGTTTATTTTTCGTCCCATATTTTGATATGATCAATTGATTGAAAAATGTCGATATGTTACAATATTCATGCTTTGTTTTTGGTTTGTTGATCTACATTCCATATTTGTCATGAAATTTGGTTTTCGTCATTGATATATTTTGGCATATCTTTGTATGTATTTATATTGGTTAGGAAATTTATCATATATGTGCATTTCGATAAATGTAAGTGCACGATATGATTTTAGATCAATAATTGATTGAACTTGATACTTCTAATGGACTCTCTTCTTCTTTTTGATATTGTCAAAGGGGGAGAGATTTGGATGCACAAGCTAAAGAAAAAGCTAAAGTGTCTTGAAGATTCTACTATGACAATCGCATTATGGCATCAACTCAGGGGGAGCGTGCTTATTGGTAGCCTTGGTGTTGAATTGCGTCTGTATACATATTGCTATTTTATATGCATATTAGGTATAGGCTTAGTTAGCTTATGCATAGTTTTGACAATTATCAAAAAGGGGGAGAATGTAAGTGCACCAGTTCATCCTCTTGTTTTAATAATTGTCAAAACACATGAAAATAGAGTAGAACATATTTTGGCAACATTGCAAATCACTTGACAGCGTGAAACCTTTTAAAACTTTGGAAAACTGATTTTTAGGTATTATGTATCGATACATAAACATGTGTATCGATACAAATGTCCAGAAATTACTTCAGGCTGATTCTGAGCAATTTGTATCGATACATATATCACTTGTATCGATACAAAAGTGGTAACCCAGAGGCAGAAGGACTCCTGTGTATCGAATCATGCTCACATGTATCGATACATACCCCTGCTTCTCAGAAAACCAGAATGTGCTTGATGTATGGAATCATGCCTACATGATTTGATACATATCAGTCAAGATTTCAAGAAACTGATATATGTATCGATACACATACGTGTTTGTATCGATACATAGGTCAAAATTTTCAAATTTGAACGCTGGTCAAAGGGTTTGTATCGATACATACTAACCTTTGTATCGATACATATCTGTTAAATTTTGCCTAAATTTGCTCAATCCTATTCTCTCTATAAATAGCAATGTGATGTGTCATTGTAAACAAGAGAGAATGCTAGTGTGAAAGATCAGAAAACACTTTAGGTACAAGTTGAGTGATAATTTGCATCAAAGGGTTTTATTCCTCACAAATTCATCATCTTCATCAAGGATTGCAATCAATTTGGTTATTGAGTTTGGGATCAATTCCATAGAGGTTGAGTTCTTGTGTGATAACGTTCGATACGGTTCGCGGTGAATCAGAATCGTGATCGGATTGAATTGTGTGAAGAAGGTTCTAGTGTTTCTCTCAAGTGATTCAAGATAGTGCGTGTCTTTAAGGTTTTCGACAACAAGGAACGAGGGACTCAGCTGGACGATCGGGTGCGGTTCGGCACGAGGTTGATCGTTGGAATCAGAGGGCGAAGTTTCGTTGTGTGTCGAGGTTATTCGCATTGGTTTACTTTTGTATCGTTATAGTCGTATAAGGTTAATTGTAAACTGTGCAGTCTTAGTTCATAACATTTTTGATCTATAAACTCTCAAATAACACGTTTGGTTATTTGGGGGGAGACGTACTCGGACATACGCGTGGACGACGCGAAATCCGAGGAACTCCCTAATCACATCGTGTGTCTCTTTCTCTCTCTCTTTTAATTTTCGCTATTTGGTTAATTTGATTATCGGTTGAATTTTTGCGTTCGTATTGGTTCACAAAAATTCAATCGACCATTACTTGATTGTGATTGTTTTGGATTGTGATTGTTGACTTGTTTTGGGATTTAAAATTCAATCGTTTAATTTTGAATCCTTTTGATTTCGAACACGTTTCAAGTCTTTTCAAAAACGTCCTAGGCTTTACTATTTTTCTTTTAGTCAACGGTGCGTAGACTACCGATCCGGTGGTTCTTCCGCTCGCGCGACTAAACGAAACAATTTTCAAAAACACGTTGTTTTAAGGGGTCACTTATTCAACCCCCCCTTCTAAGTGATAAGCCGCGTAGTCTAACATGTAATGTGGATCTCACGAGGTTTGCATTGGGACACCAGTATTTCCTTGCTTTTCATGCCTTGGTTTGTTGGTATTTTCATTTAATGACTTTTCCTCTGTATCAGACTATGTAATTCCTTGACAGCCAAGCAATTTGTGTATTTATGTTAGCTAATAGGGTTTTTATTTATTGTTTTGTGCGGGTTTTGTTTTGGCTTTGCTTTACCATCTCTTAGCTTGGTTGAATCAATTTCTAATGACTTTTATTATGCAATGTTCAATGGTTGTTGATAATGTATTGGAATAGCTATATATAAATGTCTCTTCAACTATCTACAATTGTACAATTGGTTTTGTTGTAATTTATATTTGATTTTATGGTTGTTGCACTGGGTTTATTAATTTGATTAATACTGATGGCTCTAATGTATGGCATTAAGGTTTCTAATTTGTTTATGAGATTCTTATTGTTTTATGAAGATTACTCCAATGTTGTATTTTGGCATTGGTTGAGTTGAATTTATGAATATTGTTAAAAATATATTAATATATTGATTGGATAGGTGTAATTTGTTCAGTTTTTATGTTGAACTTGAATCAGACAAATGATAACAAGATTTGGTCTCTAAATAAATGCTATCTCATCTTGGATATGAATGACTGTCTCTTTACCTATTTGCAATTATGATTTACGAACCTGTTCTTCTTTATATTTGAGGTTGGATCTGTTGGTGTTTATGTTAAATTTGTGTGGCCTGTTATATTAATATGCTAATATGCTAATTTTGGTGCTATATGTTAAGTGAGTTAGTTGATATTAATCATTTTATTTTAACTCTGATTTATTGTGGTTTTGTGTTGGAATTGAAATGGACACGATTCTTCTCTCCTCATGCTGAAGCCATATCAACAGTTTCTGCCAATTAGAAACTAGCGTGTCTAAAAGAACAATCCAATTTGTATGCATTAGATGACAATCAGTCACTTTTTGTTTTGCCCAATTTAGTGTATTAGCGTGTTCCTTTTCTTACACATTCACTTTGTGTTTTTCTATCACTTACATTTACACACCATGCATTGGTCATATATGTTTATAGGGAATCCCACATATCTTCACTTGCATCTACTCTTATTAATGATGATGATTGCTTCAGGCTATTTATACAAATATTACTTCATCAGCAACCCAGTCACACCATTCCTCACGTTGTCTTGCATCCTGATGCTATGGCTTCTGATAAATTCATTATTGAGGATGATGTGGATCAGTTCCAGCCAGTGATGGATGAGTTTCTTGCCAAAGTGCATACCTATCAGATGGAGTTTGATGCTCACAATGTTTGATTTTTTCACTTTTTGTGATGTTATGATTATGATATTATGGTTGTTTGATATTTTCATGTTATTGAGCATCTGTTGTAGTCATATCAGATGGAGTTTGATGCTCCCAATGTTTTGTTTTTTCTCTTTTTATGATGTTATGATTATGATATTATGATTGCTTGATTTTTTGATGTTATTAAGCATCTTTTGCTGTGTTTGTTTGGGGGTTTTTTTTTGTGTGCAATATTTTATGTTCTATTTGCACAAATTAACTTTATTTTTTATTTTTTGATGGTACAGCCTGTGGGCAGACTGCCAGCATGTTTTGCAAAGGAGTTGGGTGGGGTGATATCTGAATATGTTGTTCTTCGGGATCCTAAGAATAATGAATTCGAGGTTCGTGTGGTAAACAAGCACGATGAGCTGTTTTTCACTGATGGATTGTTTGTCCTTGATTAGTTTTATGATATATCATTTGGTGCTTGGATTTATGTCACTTATGTCTCTCCCAAACTTATGTCTATAAGAATTGCAACTCGATGGGGTGCTGAGATTACTTATCCTATTCGTGG
The DNA here is from genome assembly GCA_954870985.1 of Trifolium fragiferum. NCBI lineage: Eukaryota > Viridiplantae > Streptophyta > Magnoliopsida > Fabales > Fabaceae > Trifolium > Trifolium fragiferum. The sequence continues at coordinate 26,964,500 of OX940796.1, forward strand.
TACTCCTGTTAGACATGTATTGATGAGGCATGGTGCTGGCGGTGGTGTTGGTTCATCTCTTTTAGTTGGGGCTCCCTGTGTCACTGCTCCATCATCCTCTCTTATTTATTGCTGTACAAGGAAACTTACGTTTTATGACGTTCATTTTGGAAATTTGGTATTCCTTTTGTTCTTAGCTATTGCCGGTGCTGTTTTAACTTACTTGGTGTTTCAACTGTCTTTCTTATGCATTGTTTTGTTACAGATATTGCCTTGGTATGATTTCGGTCTATATGCATTTGCCTTTGTTTTTTCCAAGCTGATCATGGTTGATACTTTAGGCAATTCGTATGAATGCATTTTGAAGTTTGATGTTGACGTTAAAGGTGCTCTATGCTGCAAGGTATCTCTTGGTTGGGTTGAGTTTTTCGCTGTCCATCGTGTCATGAAGGGTGACAAGGCTATGTTTAAAGTTAACCATCGTACTTCCACTAATGTGATGCATGTCTCCATTTGTCCCAAGAAATTGCTGCATGTACGTTAGGATCATTTTATCAAAAGGCAGAATATGTTGCAGGTTGTATATGGGTTTGTTTGCCCTTTGATATGTCCATGGTGTGGTGGAGAGTGATAGAGTTAGGTTTAAGGTTAAGCATCTGTTGCATGTATGTTAGAAGGATTTTATTTTGGTTCCATTGGAATGGTTTTATGTAATTCTGTAAATTTCTTCACTTTTTAATTGATTATGTTTTGATCTATCTCTAAATTTAATGGTTCCTGCTTTTATGTGAACATCATGTGATTATATGATTATATGATTGTATAGTTATATATGGTACCATGAATGTTTTTTCCTCTTAAGTTAGATGCATATGGTTTTTTTAAGTACTTAATTGTTCAGTAACAATCCTTTCATTAAATTGGTACACTGTAATTTAATACTTTTTATCCCATTCCTCTCCTTGAGTCACGCAAGTGATTGTCCAAATCCATATAGACATTTTAAAAGTGATAATGAGATTTTGTAGTAATTATTAGTTGATTCTCTTTGGGCACACATTCAATGAAGCAAATGGTGCATTTATAGTTCAAAATCATTGCACAAGCAACCTATAGTTCCCACACATAAAAGAATAATCTGTTTTGCACGTTTTGCAAGGCAACCAACCCACTGCCTCAGCCTACTTGATAGCCAATTAGAATCATGGTAGTAATTGTGGCTTAGTAACTATCACTTAAGCCCTTTCTCTATAAATCCCACAGCTATTGTGCTTTGCATTCCAACCATTACACCTTTGGTTGTGTTAGCTTTGCATCTGTCTTTCAAGTTCTTCATATTAAACCATGGCTTTCAGAATTCCTGACAACTATGATCGCTCTCTTTTTGATGAGCCATCTCATTCCATCGTTTCCTATCGTGTTTCTCAAATCATGAAAGGTTAGTGCTCCATTTTGTTCGTTAATTGTGTTTGTATATAGTAATGTGAAGTGAATTTGTTGCATTATTTGACCGTGTTTCTGAGATTGCATGGATGTGGTTAATTTATTGAATATCTGTTTGCTTAGATTCTGTTGATTGGTCGGTTGTTCACAAGCGTTCTAACTATCTAGATATCGTGAAGGTGAAATATAGGACTTTTCAAATTGAATATCCCAGCAGCGATGTATCTAAGTTACTTTAATCACATTATTTTCTTTATGCTACGAACGATTATGATACTTTTTTTGTTAAATAGGCTGATGCTAAATTACCATCGATGTTTGTTGAGGAGTTTGGTTCTGAGCTGCATAAGTACAGTGTGTTGACTGATTGTTATGGCAATCACTTTGAAGTATTTGCTGAGAAGCGCCCTGATGGTTTGTATTTTACTCATGGATGGTCTCAGATCCGTGACTGTTATCATGGTCTTGAAGGAAAGGGTGGTTGGATTTCTTTGACTTATATTAGACCACGTCTGTTTATATTTGTTTTGAAGGACAGATACTATAGGGACTGTATTGGGAAAAATATATTCTCTCCTTTCTGTTTCAATCTATACAGGTCTTTGTTTGGTCCCGATGAATTTCCTGGATGGGCGCAAATGGTGTATCTCCCTTATCGTCATGACGATAAGAATTTCAAATATAGCTTTGTAATCTCTTTATCCATGTCTGATGTTTTGAATGGCTTTTTGGTATGGCAATTTTATCTTTATGTTTGTATCGTTTGTTTGTTTCATATTTTATTCTTATGTAACGTATTTATTTGTTTCCCTTTTTTGTTTTCTTATTTTATCAACCGACTATGAATTATCTGAATTTCTTATTTCATATTATTGATGAAAGGGGATTCGAATGGAAATGTACTGTACAATTTATCCAGCATCCATCAGATCATATCAGGATAGGTGGAGAGTGGGTGGATTTTTTGAAGTCAAGGAAGTATGGTGAAGGAACCTATCTCATATTTGGAACAAGCAGTCTTGGTCGTGTTTTTGAACTATTTGTTAAGAGGAGATGCTGATATTTATGCTATTTTGTATCTTTCTTATGCCTGTGTACCAGCTACTTGACTGTGTACTATAGTGTATGCTTCTGCTTAGGACCGATGTATTATGTCCTTCATTTATTTGTGTATCAGCAGCTTTACAGTCTAATGTATCGTGTATTTCTCTCTTTCATCTTTTTGTTATGCATAATATTACTGCAGCTTTTTAATTAGTGCATGTGTTGGTTTGTTGTATTCCAAATATTATTCAACTTGAGCAATGTCCCAGCTATCTCAGTGGAATCTTAGTGACATTATAGTTATCTAACATACTTACTTTAGAGATTTGGCTAATCAGCCAAGGATAATTTTTCAGCTGTTTTGTGGCTCTTTGTTGACAACTAACCTAGATTCTTCTCCATTACTCTATTTTATTTTAGTTTCTGTATCACTGTCTTGGTTAATTTTTATATCTAATCTTTTTAATTGGTATGTTTCATTTATTTTTGTTGATTGGTTTATTGGTCTAATGCATTCCTATTGTAATGGGCTTAACTGATGGAATCATATTTGGTTTAGACCTGTTTTGTACCTCTTTATGAGTCATGCATCCTTCACAAGTTTATGTGTATTGGAGGGCTTATTAGAGCAGGACACTTGCAAATGGATAGTTAATCACTAATTTTGAATGATTGCTTCTCAAGTAATCTGATTGGTTGCATGTTGAGCATTAAATCACGCAATTTTATTGCTCTCTTTCCAATGCTTCTAATGGTACTATATAATCATCCCTTATTCCTACTTTAAGTTTTACTTCTCATTCCTCTTCCATGGCTTTCAGTGGTTCTCTTTTTGCTGATAAATCATCTGCTCTTCTTAGTCAGCCTCAGACTCAAGATGACCAAGATGAGAACAATTTTATGGATGCTTTCTTTTCCACCATGTACACTTATCAGATGGAGTTTGATGTTGAGTCTGTAAGTGTTCATGGCTACTCACATATATTTGTGTTTAAATTTAACTTTCATTGTTAGTCACTGGAATTTTATTATGCTATTATGATTAGATACTGTTCCTCTCTGGGACAGCTATATAATAGATATCAGTTTTAGTATGTTGATGTTCAGGGTACTTGGCATTTATTCTTGCATACTAGCTGCTTAGGGTGCTTGGCATTTATTCTTGCATATATTAGCTGCTCTAATTTTTAGATATAGGATATATATATATATATATATATATATATATATATATATATATATATATATATATGAAATTCCGGCACTATCAATAGACAGATGTGATAGCCGATGTGCTAACACCTGTCGCAACAACGTTGGACTGGGAGACAGATGTTACCACGTTTGTCTCCACGAAGTAAACTGGACAAATAATTATGCAATAAATAAATACAGAAAAGTAAATTGCACGTGAGGTTGTTAACCCAGTTCGAACGCAACTGCTCCTAATATGGGGGACACCAATCCAGGACGAATCCACTATAACAGTATTGATTCGGAGTCTAAACACCTGTTAACCCTCCTCACTCAATCACTATCTGTGAAGACTCTACCTAGGCCTAACCTAGATATGACCAGCCCAGGTCAATTCCTTAATAGTGATGCTACACCACACCACTAGACACCTACCGGGGTATAAAAGATAATTCAACGACGGTTGGTTGGAGACACACTCCTAAAAAACCTAAACACTTTTGCCTAAAGGCTTTAAGTGCTAGACTCACTAACTCTTTGCTTCAAAGCTTTAGAGATAGTAGCATTACAACTCAATAAACACAGTCCTAAGCATGCATATACGGAATGCACGAAAGGCTCACAAAGAGACTCGATTTGACACTCTAAAACCCTAAAAACCAAGTTATGGCTTGACTCTCTTGAGAGAACTAGGTCTTGGTCTTCATGTATTTATAGTCCTGAGCTGCTTGGACTACAAGGATTTATTTGTCTTCAAAATCTTGAAAACGCGTGCCTTTGATCTCCTTCAAAAATAACCTTGAACCAAAAGATTTGATTTTAAAATATATTCGTCACATATTTTCAAAATAAATCTTTCAAAATATTGCTTCAGGAAATAGGCGAGGTTTCCCTTGTCTTGGCGCGCAAGTTAAACCTGAAACAAAGAAAATTAGGGTTCAAAGTAAAGTGGCGCGCTATGTGGCGCATTCTAGGGTTTCAAACACAGCTGGCCACAGCTGGCAATGTTGCTAGACAGATGTTACCACATCTGTCTCAACATGTAGACTAGCATCTTGTTTTTGCAAAATGAAGCCAACATCTAAAAACCCAACAATCTCCCCCTTTGGCAAATTTTGGCTAAAACAACCTTTGCACGTTCTGGAGAGAAGTCTTCAGCAAATTCCTTCAAGAGATATGATGCAGAAGGAACTACACATTTTACAATATGTTACCCTAGGTAACTTACAAGTCATCAGAGGCAGCGGTTAGATGCTGCTAGCCTCAAGGTCAACACTTAGAGGAGATAGACTCCTATAGCGGACTCAAATATGGAACACTGAGTTCCTTACATAGTGAAATACCACAAGAGCGTGGCTCAGGAAAATGAAACCCTGATATCCTGAGAACCTAAATTCCCAGTAAAACATGCAAGTGCAGAGAGCACAAGCACGAGTATTGCCAATGTGCAGAGAGCACAAGGCACCATCAGATGTGACAACATTTGTCACCACATCTGGTCTTCAGACTTAAAAGCTATTTCAGCCTTCAAGAGAAATACAAGCTCACTTAGTATGAGCACACAGCAAGACGCCAGATAGAAATATCTAGCGATAATACTCCCCCTGGAGTGATGCATACTGAGAAACTAAGTTTCCTAGAAAAGGGGTGCAATGCAGAGAACCTGTAACCTGTATAGAAGAGTATAATGATTACTCCCCCTTAACACCTGCATTACTTTGTTATTACTCCCCCTGAATATAGTACCTGTGCAAATGTTACACTAGTACCCAAAATCTGTCTTGTGCATCCACATGTTGGCACATGTGACACACCTATACCTGCCAGAACCAATAATACTCCCCCTTTTTAGCCAAGAAATTTGACAATAAGGAAAAACTGGAGTAGACCAATAATACTGTGCCACTTGTATGATCATGAGTTGTTGCACATTACACATGTTGTACACCTACAACTCTTCAAATAGGCAGATGCCTAACTTGCTCCTCAACTCCTCAAAGCGGTTTGCATCAAGGGCTTTGGTGAAGATATCTGCAATATGCTTTTCAGTACTTACATGCTCAAGAGTGACTACCTTGTCTTCTACAAGGTCTCTGATGAAGTGGTGCCTGATATCAATATGCTTTGTGATGCTGTGTTGAATAGGATTCTTAGAAATATTGATTGCACTTAAGTTGTCACAGTATAATGTTAGCACATCTTGCTCAACATTGTACTCCTTCAGCATTTGCTTCATCCATAATAGTTGAGAACAGCTACTTCCAGCAGCAATATACTCTGCTTCAGCTGTGGATAACGCCACACTATTCTGCTTCTTGCTGAACCATGAGATTAGATTGTTGCCCAAGAAGAAACATGCACCAGAGGTTCTCTTCCTATCATCAGCACTACCTGCCCAGTCAGCATCACAGTAGCCAAGTAGTCTGCAGCTTTCACCATGAGAGTACAACAAGCCATAATCACTGGTACCATTCATATACTTGAGAATTCTCTTGACTTGTGTGAGGTGACTCACTTTTGGTGCAGCCTGTTATCTAGCACATACTCCTACATCAAATGTTATATCTGGCCTACTGGCTGTGAGATACAACAAGCTTCCAATCATACTCTTGTAGAGGCTTTGGTCCACATCAACACCTTTCTCATCTTTAGTCAGCTTGAGATGAGAAGCAGTCAGTGTTCTTTTGTGAGGGGAACTGTCCATTCCGAACTTCTTGACAATATTCTTTGCATATTTGCTCTGTGAAATAAAAATTGTATCACTCATTTGTTTCACCTGTAAGCCAAGAAAGAATGTGAGTTCACCAACTAAGTTCATTTCAAATTCTGACTGCATCTGGTGAACGAAATGTTGCACCATCTGGTCAGAAATCCCTCCAAATACTATGTCATCTACATAGATTTGGGCAATCAGCAACCTTCCTTTCTCTTCCCTTACAAACAGGGTCTTGTCATTTCCACCCTTTCTGTAACCTTGGTCCACCAGAAAAATAGTGAGCCTTTCATACCAAGCTCTAGGAGCTTGTTTGAGCCCATATAAGGCTTTCTTCAACTTGTACACATGATCAGGATAACTAGGATCCACGAATCCCTTTGGTTTCTCTACATAGACCTCCTCATTCAAGTACCCATTTAGGAAGGCACTTTTCACATCCATCTAGAATAGCTTAAATTTTAGGATACAAGCCACTCCAAGAAGTAGTCTAACCGACTCCAATCTAGCCACTGAAGCAAAAGTCTCATCAAAATCCACCTCTTCAATCTGAGTGTATCCTTGAGCTACGAGACTTGCCTTGTTTTTGATGACAGTGCCTTGCTCATCAGTCTTGTTCTTGTACACCCATTTAGTACCAATAATATTTACTCCTCTTGGTCTAGGCACCAAATCCCATACTTCATTCCTTTTGAATTGATTCAAGTCATCTTGCATGGCTTCAATCCAGTACTCATCAGTTAGGGCTTCCTTCACATTTTTGGGTTCAATCTTTGACACAAAGCAAGCATTAGCTATCATATCCAGAGACCTTCTTGTAGTGATACCTGAATTAGGATCACCAATTATTTGATCAATAGGATGATTCTTTTGCACTCTGATGGAAGGACCTTTGGTCACAGAAGTACTAGGTGGAGCTGGAGCCTCATGAACTGGATTGGCTGGAGCTGTAGGTTCAGTCAATTCATTTTGAGTGCTGACTTCATGAGTATCTACTTCAACCTCTGTCTCTTCGTAAGGGACAAATGTGTCAACATCTGGTACCACAGTTGGATCACTGACCAATCCTGAGTCATCAACAACTACATTTGAGGATTCCATTACAGTCTGGGTTCTGTTATTGTAGACTCTGTAAGCCTGGCTGTTTGTTGAGTACCCTAGGAATATTCCTTCATCACTCTTTGGGTCCAGCTTTCTTCTTTGCTCCCTATCTACCAAGATGTAGCACTTACTTCCAAAGATGTGGAAGTGCTTCACTGTAGGCTTCCTTCCCTTCCATAGTTCATATAGAGTGGTTGTAGTACCTGCCCTCAAAGTAACACGGTTGTGTATGTAGCAAGCTGTGTCCATGGCCTCAGCCCAGAACCGGTAGGCGACCTTCTTTGCATGCAACATCACTCTAGCACATTCTTGGATAGTACGGTTCTTTCTCTCTACTACCCCATTTTGCTGAGGGGTGATAGGTGAAGAGAACTCATGTTTGATACCTTAATTAGCACAGAAATCCAAGAACTTTGAATTCTAAAACTCCTTACCATGATCACTTCGAATCCTTTTTATGAGGAGATCCTTCTCCCTTTGTAGTTGGATGCATATATCTTCAAAAACAGAGTAAGTGTGTGTCTTTTCTCTGATAAAGTTTATCCAAGTGTACCTTGAGTAGTCATCAACTACAACAAAAGCATACTTCTTTCCTCCAATTCTTTCAACCTGCATTGGACCCATCAAGTCCATGTGAAGTAATTCCAGAACCCTGTTAGTAGTCAGATGTGGCGACATCTTGTGTGAGACTTTTGTTTGTTTTCCTATCTGACATTCTCCACATACTGTTCCTTCCACAATGTCAAGCTTTGGTAACCCTCTTATAGCATCCACAGAGACAGCTTTCTTCATACTTCGGAGGTTTAAGTGACCTAACCTTTGGTGCCATAGTTTTGCTTCATCTTCCTTAGCAACCATACATGTTGCAACATGTGTCTTCTGGTTGGGTACCCAGAGATAGCAATTATCTTTAGATCGTATTCCCTTCATCAGAATGGTACCTTTAGCATCAGTGACTACACATTCTGGTTGTGAGAAGTTGACCTTCATACCTTGATCACACAACTGACTTATGCTAATAAGATTGGCAGTCAGTCCCTTTACAAACAGTACATGTCCAAGTTCAGGTAGCCTGTCATTTACCATCTTTCCTACACCCATGATTTGTCCCTTGGCTCCATCACCAACTACTACATGACCTGTGGGATGAGATTTCAGATCAACTAGATAATCTTTGATACTTGTCATGTGCCTTGAGCATCCACTATCAAAGTACCATTCTTCTTTGGATGATGCTCTCAATGAAGTATGAGCAATCAGTCCAATTCTTTTAATCTTCTGTTTCCACTCCTTTCTGATCTTTGTAGTCTTTCTCATGGGTTCCTGTGATTCTGACACATGTGGGTTCCCATACAGTTTGTAGCAAAAAGGCCTTATGTGTCCCTTTTCTCCACAATGATGACATGCCCATTCCTTTGGCCCCTTATTCTTACTGGAAGATGGTAGTGGTCGGGAATGTTGCACCATGTGTCTGACCTTCCTGGGTTTCACAGTTCTGCGTATAGGATTGTATCTATCACCATATGGTGAGTGTCTTCTGTTGAGTTTTGTATAATCATATCCTATTGCTTTAGAACACTTGTCAGGTTGATCAACTTCTATACTCTCCTCAGCCATGATATCCCCAGCATTCAACATCCTCACTTGTTTATTCATATTCTCAAATTGTGAGTTTAGCATGATTACCTCATCAGTGAGATGATGAATATTAGCAAGATGTTCGCTTCTCTCTGCCTTCAGCTGATTGATAAGGTGTCTTTGCTGTCGAAGTACCTTAACTCTGTCATCATAGTCTTGACATAGCTCATGGTAAGCATCAGCTAGCTCTTATAAGGTGAGTACCCCTTCAAAGCTAGTGTCAAACATACACCTTACAGTAAATGCTGTATCTTTCTTTCCATTACCCTCATTGTCCGAGTTTTCATCATCTGACCAAGTTGCCACCATGCTTTTCTTCTGCTTCTTCAGAAAGTTTGGACATTCAGTTTTGTAGTGACCAAACCTATTGCACTCATAGCATTGTACACTTCTGGTCTGATTTGAATTCTCTTCATCTTTACGTCTCTGAGATTTGGTTTACTTCCCGGTGCCGTCTGAGATGTGTGGCACATCTGTCCTAGGTCTTCCATCCCTTCTTCTCATCATTCTTTTCAATTGCTTTCCTACTAGGGCCAGAGCTTCAGACACACTTTCATCCATGTCTTGTTCACTGGGATCATCAGAATCCTTAGAGACAAACGCCAGATTTTTGTTCTTCTTTTCAGTCTTTTCATTTGTCCCAAGCTCAAATGTTTGTAGTGAACCTACTAACTCATCAAGCCTTAGAGTGGATATGTTCTGCATCTCCTCAATAGCAGTCACTTTCATATCAAATTTCTTAGGCAAGGACCTAAGCATTTTTCTTACAAGCTTCTCTTCACTAATCTTCTCACCTAGAGCTTCAAAGGAGTTAGCAAAGTCAAGTATGTTCATGTGAAAGTCATGAACGTTTTCATCTTTCATCATCTGCAGATTCTCAAATTTTGTGGTTAATAGTTGCAGCCTGGACATCTTGACTTTTGAAGTACCTTCATGTGTGGTCTTCAGAATTTCCCATGCTTCATTAGCTTAAGGCGTTGAGGGCTTTGTTGTTTCCTACGGACAGATCATCCTCTTCCTTTGACCACTCTCCTTCTGGTTTTGGCTCAGTTGTCACCTTCTCATCCTTGTCAACCACCATAGGCTGTTTCCAACCTGTCACAACAGCCTTCCACGTCTTCCCAGAAAGTATCCCTTAGATCTCACCCAAGTACAGGCAGGGTGCCTGCTCTGATGCCAATTGAAATTCCGGCACTATCAGTAGACAGATGTGATAGCCGATGTGCTAACACCTGTCGCAACAACGTTGGACTAGGAGACAGATGTTACCATGTTTGTCTCCACGAAGTAAACTGGACAAATAGTTATGCAATAAATAAATACATAAAAGTAAATTGCACGTGAGGTTGTTAACCCAGTTCGGACGCAACTGCTCCTAATCTGGGGGATACCAATCCAGGACAAATCCACTATAACAGTATTGATTCAGAGTCTAAACACATGTTAACCCTCCTCACTCAATCACTATCTGTGAAGAATCTACCTAGGCCTAACCTAGATATGACCAGCCCAGGTCAATTCCTTAACAGTGATGCTACACCACACCACTAGACACCTACCGGGGTATAAAAGACAATTCAACGACAGTTGGTTGGAGACACACTCCTAAAAAACCTAAACACTTTTGCCTAAAGGCTTTAAGTGCTAGACTCACTAACTCTTTGCTTCAAAGCTTCAGAGATAGTAGCATTACAACTCAATATATGGAATGCACGAAAGGCTCACAAAGAGACTCGATTTGACACTCTAAAACCCTAAAAACCAAGTTATGGCTTGACTCTCTTGAGAGAACTAGGTCTTGGTCTTCATGTATTTATAGTCCCGAGCTGCTTGGACTACAAGGATTTATTTGTCTTCAAAATCTTGAGAACGCGTGCCTTTGATCTCCTTCTAAAATAAGCTTGAACCAAAAGATTTGATTTTAAAATATAGTCGTCACATAATTTCAAAATAAATCTTTCAAAATATTGCTTCAGGAAATAGGCGAGGTTTCCCTTGTCTTGGCGCGCAAGTTAAACCTGAAACAAAGAAAATTAGGGTTCAAAGTAAAGCGGCGCGCTATGTGGCGCGTTCTAGGGTTTCAAACACAGCTGGCCACAGCTGGAAGTGTTGCTAGACAGATGTTACCACATTTGTCTCAACCTGTAGACTAGCATTTTGTATTTGCAAAATGAAGCCAACATCTAAAAACCGAACAATATATATATATATATATATATATATATATATGTGTGTGTGTGTGTGTCTGTATGTATGTATATATGTTAATTTAGAGTATGTTAATGCATTTCTTTTCGCAATTGTTAGTGCTTGGCTCATTGTGGATATCTGAATAATGCTTTATTTTTATCGGGGTTTATTTTATTTTATTTGACTGAGTCGGTTGGAGAGCTTCCTCGCTGCTTTTGTAGAGAATTTGCTAACGAAATATCTTCGTATGTGGTGCTCCGCGATCCTAACCTTAATGAATTTGAGGTACACATAAGCCAAAAGTCTACGAGGCTCTACTTTGATCAGGGTTGGTCTGCCCTTAAGGATTTCTACAGACTGTGGTTTGGTACTTGGGTGACTTTTGCCTATGTAGATCATGCTCTCCTCACAATCAAGCTAATGACTAGGTGGGGTACTGAGGTTCTAAGCACAATCCTCCGGTTAAGCGTATGTTGCCTAAGGATGGCACCGGTTGCGGTCTTGGCTCATCCACTGCTTCTCCTTCTATCAATCATGGTTTTTCACAGGGGTCTTCCCTCCGTACTTACCTAAAAAAGTTGACCTTCATTTTGGAATTCTGGTATATATTATACTGTTTTAAGTTCATGTTGTTTCATATTATATTCTTATTTGACTTATTTATTTGTTATGAGTGACAGATTTTACCTTGGAATGATTTTGGCGAACATTTGTATGAGTTTGTTTGTGCCAATCTGACTTTGATTGATTGCTCCGGTGATCGATTTCCTTGCAAGTTGAAGTTTGGTGTTGATCCTGATGGCGATCTTGTGTGTAAGATATGTGATGGCTGGACTACTTTGTGTAATGTACATGGTTTTGTTGAGGGTGACACAGTGAAATTCTCTGTTAAGCAGCCTGATCATGCCTATGAGATGTATCTTTCCTTTTGTCCCGAAGATGTTCGAACTTGATCTGAGCCGGATGATCATTGGACTTTTTTTTTCAACACTGTGTTTGTTTATCTTTTGTCTATATTAGTGTTTATATTTGTTAGCATCCTACCGTAGTTTTTTGTTATTCTATGTAAAAAAGTTAATTTATCGGTGCTTAAACGCTAACAAGGTAATGACTATCTAATATGCATGGACAATTGTAAGTGATCTCTTTCAATGGCAACTAGAATTGTGTGTAAGAAATGTGCCACCCAAATATGCAAGAAATATATCTATCAATGCCTTTTCAACCTGTATGGTTATATTAGATGCTCTTTCTGCTATTGTTATGTTGGATTACAGGAATTATTATCATGTACTGCAAGGTAATTATCCATGATATACATGTAAAAAAATAATAATTACAATACTCTCTTATATATATTTGTAGTTGGACAGTTGGCAACTCGATATGAAAGATCGCGTGTTTTAGTGAGTTTAGTTTCCTATTATAGCAGTCACTTATTTATTCCAACTCTCTTTGATCTATGTAACTGTAGTTTTTAACCCATCGCTATCTATCAAATGAATTTCAATTAAGGTTATGGATAAGTTGAAATGGAAATAAGAAAATATATAGGGAAAAGTAATCATTTTTATGTTTTTTATCGCTATTGGTTTTTATTAATTCAAGTAGTTTTGTATATTTTTGTTGAGCATTTCAAGTGACATTTATCTACTCAATACATTTACACATTGAAATTGTAAACACTATTACGTGTATCAAATGAACATATTCTGCTATATCTGCATTAAATTCAAGTACTTCCTCTGGCCAATTGGGATGCACTACAAACAGCATAAAATTAATGTGCTCTCAATTGCTATCTACATCTATATATATATATATATATATATATATATATATATATATATATATATATATATATATATATATATGTGCATGCAATCATGTATCTCATAGTGGTTTCTCCAGCATTATTTGGGTGGTTCTTTTGGTTTCATTGAGTCATGGCTTATAATGCACTTGAAACACTCCTTGTTGTGCAGTGCTTGACTTGTATTTACTATCTTTGTCTCCCTTTTTCTTTATATGATTGTGAGTTGGTCACTATCTCTATTTGGTATTTTACTATATTTGTCTCCCTTTTTCTTTATGTGATATATTATATGATTGTGGGTTGGTAACTATCTCTATTTATATGTTTCAGGTCCTCTTAACGTAGATCCAACAAGTGATCCAAATAAGTTTATCAACGAAATGCGCCTTAAATATCGGACGTATTGTGTGGAATATAATGTTCTTGATGTAAGCATATTTATTGGTTGCTTCTGCAGTGCATGGAGTTATTCTCTACACAGAGATTAATAACTGCTTTGCTTTTTTTCTTAGGGTGCTGTTATGTTGCCAAGGATGTTTGCTGATTATTTTGGGCATGAAATATCTCGCTTTGTGAATTTAATAGATTCACATGAAAATCAGTTTGAGGTGTTGGTCGAAAAAATTGGTGGTAACATATATTTTGGATGTGGTTGGACTGCTGTACGTGATTTTTACGATATACGCCTTGGTGCTTGGATGTTGCTCATGTACATTGGAGCAGGTTAGTTTGGTCTTATAGTCCAAAATCGTTTTCATCAGCTAATCACTCCTCCAACCTTTGCACCTCCTATGAGATTTATCATTGATAGGTCTGATGTTGCGCCTCATTTTGTTCAGAATTTGCTGCAGCCAACTCACCTCCCATCCTACTATCAACCTGAGTCTTTTTTCCATATTGCTCCCTAGAAGAGCTTGACATATTATGATGTCTCCTCTGGCTTTTTGGTGAGTGTCTCCTCACTTGCTTATTTATGCATTGCATGTGGTTTTGCATGAATTTATGTTAGCTCAAATTTTATTTTTAAATGATGCAGATGCTACCTTATGATGGATTTGGAGAGTATGTCTTTGATGAAATCACCACTTCCATTAAAGTTGAAATTCTGGTGGCAAGTGTCAGATGTGTAGCCTAATGTGTCAACATCGTGAACACCTGAACTTGATGAACAAGTAAACAATATAAAGTGCAGGAAACAATAAAAACACTTGAGTTTGTTAACCCAGTTCGGCACTTATAACAAGCCCTATTCTGGAGGATACCAATCCAGGGATGAATCCACTATGGTAGTATCAATTCAAAGTTAAACTCCCCCGTTTACAACTTCTCACTTAATCACTACCCGTGCTAATCCTACCTAGGAACTCCTAGATATGAGAACCTCTGCTCACTCCCCCTCAACCTTACCCAGTAAGGATTTAATAACAAACTCAAGTTGGAGACACACTCCTAGACAAGCAAAGCACTCGTACCTCAAGGCTTAGAGTGTTGCACAATCCTACTCCCTGCTTCAAAGCTTTGGAGAAGGAAACTTAGAGATTACAACTCTAAAAACTCAGTCCTTACTCGTATCACAATTATGATCCAAGTGAAGGCTCACAAATAACAATGAACAGACTAAGACCTAAGACTCGATTTCTTCAACTCTTGGCTTTGTACTTCTTTATGTCTTCAGTCTTCCTTTATATAGAACAAGTTTCATGGGCTTGGATCTTCAATGTTGACAGCTGGCCTTTGTTAATTCTCCTTGAGATTTATTTGATCATAATCTTTTAATTGTTTGTTACAAATCTTTTTGATCAAAGTCGGCCAATAAAATAAAACAGAACCATGAAAGATTATCTTGTTCCTTGGCGCGCAAGCTGGCACGATTTAATTTGAAAAACAAATCTTTTTCAAAAGATCGCGTGTAAATAAATAAAAGCGCGTCCAGATGTGAAACCTGATGTGCCACACATCATGCTCCACGTCATGGAATTAGGCTTATTTTACCAAATGAAGCCAACACCCTAAAAGGTCTCAACAATCTCCCCCTTTGGCAAATTTTGGGCTAAAATAATCTTTGAGTTACCCAACTAAACTTGGAGAGATGTGTGGACACATCAGAGGCATGCAGCAGCGGATTAGAGCCTCACAAATAAAGAGAGAATTAAACTCTCACAAGATAGGAAAATAAATTCCCAAAGACTGAGAAAAATAAATTCTCAGACACATACAAGCATGAGATTCCATGCACACATAAGGGAGGGTAGCAAACCCAGTAGTAGTCTACTCCCCTTTGAACTAGAGCACTTTCCATGTACTCCCCCTAAATCTCATATTCCCTATAGGCTTCTTCAGAATGCATGACCTAGAGAAAATAGAGAAGTTTTAAACTTGGCTTCTTAAGAATGCATGACCAAGTTAAAACCTACAGATGTGTCAAACATCACACAAAACAACTTCTACAGGCTTCTTAAGAATGAATCACCATGTAGAAATTAGATAACATCTTCAATTGGACTTCTTAAGAATGCATCACCCAGTTGAAAACGTACAGATAAAGTCTTCAGAAAAACATGCTTTAGAAAACTAATTCTTCAAAAATTTGTTGAGAAAACATTTGAAGAAAAATAAGCATGTATACCAGATGTGTAGTCAGATGTGCCACACATCACAATTTGCTGCAGTTTTTAAGACTTCAAAGAATTGTTCATGTTCATTTCATTTTATTTTTACTCCCCCTTTTTAGCCATAAATTTTGACAAACACACTGAGAGTAAGTAAAACACCATAGAATGCAGATAGCATGAGATGTAGAGATGATGGTGCATGAACAGAAAAAGGCACTCAGGCCATTATTAGTGCAACTGTACAAGAACAAGCACACAAAGGTGCATCAGAAATCCAGGGCATATCCCACAAGATACAAGCAAAAACAAAGGAAATACTGAGTACAGGGAAATATCAATGAATTACAAATTCAAATATCCTGGCTCCCATCAGTTTCCTCAGCTTCAGAGTCATTGGGCTCCTCCTCCTCCAATTCCTCATCCTCAGCCATTGTTTGCTCATCCTCAAGCTCCAGTCTAGCAATGACTGCCTCCAGCTTGGCCTTCTTCTCATCCAGAGCCTTGCAAGTCTCCTTTAAAGCAGCTATCATGTCTGTCCTAGACATAGCATTGGTTGAGCTGGATGTGCCCACATCAGGAGTCACATCAGACTGCTTGAGACTAAAAGAAATAGCAGACTCTCTTCTGCAAGACAAATCATCCTTGCCCAGAACATCAGGTCTCTGGCTCAATATGATTCCACACAGCAGGGAAGGAAATGCAATGGGTAGTTTGACAGCTAGGGTTTTGGCATGCTTGACAGCCTGATCAAAAATATAGGTACCAAAATCAAAATTAGATTTGCTACCAATAGTATATATGAACCTAGCCAAACCTGTAGCCACATCACAGTTGTGGGTGGTAGGCACCTAGTTAGCAGCAGCAATCCTGTTCAGGATGTTGTAGATTGGTGTGAGCTTGCTTGCCTGCAGTTTCCCTTTCTTAGGCCAAGTCTTGACCTTTCCAGCTGTGATGGCCTTGATTATGTAGTTGTCATTGGCCTCCATCTCAGCAAAGGGCTCCTCACTTCTGCCCAAATATTTGTTGATGACAGTGGGAGAGAAGTGAATTTCCTTTCCTCTCACAAACACTGTTTGATACTCCTTGTCCAAAGGATTATCACAGCCAGTAGGAATGTTTACCAAAAACTCTTTGACCACCTTCTCATAGCAGTCACCTAGTCCAGATACAGTCTTCATCAAGCCAGCTCGCTTGATCAACCTTATAACCTCCTTGCACTGCAAGGCTTCAGCACTTAGCTCCCTCTCCAGAGCTAACCTTCTGTAAGCAATGTACTTCCATTTACCAGCATGTGCAGGGTTGTGGAAGGAAACCAGATCAACTGAGATATTAGGAATTCCCTGAGGAATTTTCTTCTTCCCATAGCTCTTCTTCACAGCAGACTCAATGTGGACTACATCAAGCTCCACATTCTGCTCCTCAGCAGATTCTTCCTCAGACTCACTGATGTGAGCTACATCCTGCTCCACATCGTACTCTGAGTCACTTGTAGGTGGCTCTTTTCTTTTCTGAGTCTTCTTCTTGGCAGGTGGAACCACAGCTTTACTGAATCCCTTCTTGGGACTATACATGACTTGTCTTTTTACAGGCTTCTTCTTCTCCTTGGCAGCAACAGGAGAACTTTCAATAGCAGGACCTTTACCACTTCTTGTCCTTCTAGCAATGCTATCCTCAGCAATTGTATCTCCATCAATATCCTTGTCAGAAGGATTGGAGTCTTCATGATCTCAACCTTCAGCAGCTTCTTTACCCTTATCAGACTGGGTATCACCTTCAGGTTCTTCAACCTCAGCAGGTTGATCTTCTTCAACAATATCCTGTTCTGGAGAATCAGGAATGACAGCAGGTTCTTCAACAGCAGCAGTCTCTTCTTCAGCAGGAGACTCTTCTTCACCTTGTGGCAATGATGTGCCAACATCTGCCACAACATCAGGCTCTTTCAGGGCTTGAAGCACAGAATCAATGATCTTCTGAGTCAAGGGGTGTCTTTGCTCCTCAGAGATCTTCATAGCAGCCTTCTCAGGGTTAGGGTTTGAAGAACCTACACCCACAGATGCTTCAGCATCAGCATCACCAGATTTTGCAGAAAGAGGTTCAATATGCAGACTTTCCATGGTGTGAACCCTCTTTGGTGAGCCAATCTTTGGCTTCCTGCTTTTCTTCTTCTTCTTCTTGGATTTTTCTGTGGAAGGAGAAGGAACAACAACTTCCTCTGCAGCAATGGGGGTTGATTCCCTTCTTGATCGTTTGGACTTCTTCTTCTTTGATCCAGATGGTTTGATCATTGAGACAGGAGTAGCATTCACTATCATATCACTTTGAATTTCTTCATGATGTGGGGAATTTGGTTTTGGTGATGATGGAGGAGTGGTGAATTTGGTTGAAGGAGATGTTTTGGTTGCAGTAGACATGATGATGATGATGGTGATTTGATATAAAGTTTTTCAAAGAAAAATAGCAGAGAGATGAACAAGGGTTTGAGAGAGATCAAGAAAATATTTTGGTCGTTTGAGTGTTAGAGAGATGAATGTAGTGATCAATGTGGTAGGCAATAAGAGAAAAATCTTGAATAAACGGATTTCTTGGAGTTTTGATCGCGAAATAGCCGTTGGAAGTATTTTTGTAATGATTGCCTTTGGATTGCGTGCAACCTATGGATGGAGGGAAAAAACAGGTAACCGTTGCACGCCTACATAGCTATTATGGCTATTGATCCTCAAAGAGGCAAATACCAAGTTTGCCCCTTAACACCTCAAACCTATTTGCATCTAAAGCCTTTGTGAAAATATCTGCCAGTTGATTCTCTGTGGCAACATGATCTAGAGTCACAATATTGTCTTCAACAAGATCTCTAATAAAATGGTGACGTATATCAATGTGCTTTGTCCTACTATGTTGGATAGGATTTTTGGAAATATTTATAGCACTTAGATTGTCACAATATAATGTGAGCACATCTTGCTGCACATTGTACTCACCCAACATCTGCTTCATCCAAAGTAGCTGAGAGCAACTACTTCCTGCTGCAATATACTCAGCCTCAGCTGTAGAAAGAGAAACACAATTTTGTTTCTTGCTGAACCAAGATATAAGGTTGCTTCCCAAAAAGAAACATCCACCAGAAGTGCTCTTCCTATCATCTGCACTTCCTGCCCAGTCAGTATCACAATAACCTAACAATCTTGTGTCTTCACCATGAGAGTAGAGAATTCCATAATCACTTGTACCATTGACATACTTGATAATCCTTTTGACTTGATTCAGATGACTCATCTTAGGCTCAGCTTGGTACCTTGCACACACACCAACAGCAAAACTGATGTCAGGTCTACTTGCAGTGAGGTAGAGTAGACTGCCAATCATGCTTCTGTATAGACTTTGATCAACACTGACACCATGCTCATCTTTAGAAAGTTTGAGATGGGTTGCTGCAGGAGTTCTCTTGTGATTTGCATTCTCCATTCCAAATTTCTTTACAATGTTCTTGGCATACTTGCTTTGAGAGATGAAAATTGTATCTTCCATCTGTTTGACTTGCAGACCAAGAAAGTAGGTAAGTTCACCTACAAGGCTCATCTCAAATTCAGATTGCATCTGATTCACAAACATCTTGACCATTGGATCAGACATTCCTCCAAACACAATGTCATCTACATAGATTTGTGCAATCATGAACTTGCCCTTTTCTTCTCTGACAAACAAGGTTTTATCTGATTCTCCTTTTCTATAACCTTGCTGTACAAGAAATTTGGTAAGCCTCTCATACCATGCCCTAGGAGCTTGCATTAATCCATACAATGCCTTTTTCAATCTGTAGACATGATCTGGATAAGTTGGATCAACAAATCCCTTGGGCTGCTCCACATAAACTTCCTCATTCAAGTAGCCATTGAGGAAAGCACTCTTCACATCCATCTGAAATAGCTTGAACTTCAAGATACATGCTACTCCCAAAAGTAACCTTATGGATTCAAGACGTGCCACAGGAGCAAATGTTTCATCAAAGTCTACTCCTTCAATCTGAGAATAACCTTGAGCCACAAGCCTAGCCTTGTTTCTAGTCACAACACCACTTTCATTAGATTTATTCCTATAAACCCATTTAGTACCAATGATGTTAACTCCTTCAGGTCTAGGAACTAAATCCCACACTTCATTCCTCTTGAACTGGTTCAGCTCCTCTTGCATGGCTTCAATCCAAAACTCATCTGTCAAGGCTTCTTTCACATTCTTTGGTTCTACCTTTGACACAAAACAAGCATTGGATACAAACTCTCTAGACCTTGTCATAACACCTGACTCAGGACTTCCTATTATGAGTTCTTTTGGATGATTCTTTTGAACTCTAATAGAAGGACCCTTGTTCACAGGAGTCACATCTTCTTGCTGATCAGTCTTCTCAGGAATCTCTGTTACTTCAGAGTCTTCAGGCAGGGGGTGAGATGTGTCCACATCAGGATCAACATCAGGCGCATTGTCTGAACAGTCATCTATGACAACATTGATGGATTCCATCATAGCTCTTGTTCTGTTGTTGAAGACTCTATAGGCTCTGCTGGTTAGGGAATAGCCTAGAAAGATTCCTTCTCACTCTTGGGATCCATCTTCCTCCTTTGCTCTCTGTCAGCTAAGATATATCACTTGCTACCAAAGACATGGAAGTGTTTGACAGTTGGTTTTCTTCCCTTCCATATCTCATACAGTGTGGTTGAAGTACCTTTTCTCAGGGTCACCCTGTTGTGTACATAGCATGCAGTACTCATGGCCTCTGCCCAGAAATAGTAAGGTAGCTTCTTGGCATGTAGCATAACTCTTGCAGCCTCTTGCAAGGTTCTGTTCTTTCTCTCAACTACACCATTTTGCTGAGGTGTGATTGGTGAGGAGAACTCATGCCCAATTCCTTCATCACCACAAAACTCAGAAAACCTTGAGTTTTCAAACTCCTTTCCATGATCACTTCTGATTCTAACAATGCCATTATCTTTTTCTCTTTATAGTCTAAGGCATAGTTCCTTGAATGCATCAAAAGTGTCAGACTTCTCTTTGATGAAGCTAACCCAAGTGAATCTTGAGAAATCATCTACAACCACAAAGGCATATCTTTTACCACCAATACTCTCTACCTGCATTGGTCCCATCAGGTCCATATGTAGCAGTTCAAGAACTCTGGATGTCACCTGATGTTGCAACATTGGGTGTGACATCTGAACCTGCTTTCCAACTTGACATTCACCACAGATACTGTCTTCAACAATCTTAAGCTTTGGTAGACCTCTGATAGCTTCCTTGGACATAATTTTCTTCATTCCCTTCAACTTGTTGTATGAGGCTTGATATTAGTGAGAAATTTCTCAACACCAGTCATATGCCTAGAACAACCACTATCAAAATACCAATCATTACTGGAAGATGCTCTAAGAGAAGTGTGAGCAATATGAGCAGTTTCAGAAACTTTAGGCTTCCACATCTTCTTAGGAGTGACCCTTGCTGTTTTGGCTTGCACCTGAGGCCTTTTCTTTGGATACCCATAGAGTTTGTAGCAGAAGGGCTTGATGTGACCATTCTTCCCACAGTAGTGGCATCTCCAAGCATTAAACTTCTCTTTGCCAGCAGGTCTCTGATGTGGGGTGTGATGTGTCCACATTCTGCCAGGGTCAGGTTTCTTCTGAGCAGGAACAAACTTAGTAATTGTCTTCTTGTTGTAATGTTTGTTCTTAAATCCTACACCAGATGAGTCACCAGCATGCTTTCCTACTTTCAAAATTTCATCAAGCATGTTGGTTCCAGGATTGAGCATCTTTACAGACTTGGTCATATTATTCAAGTTAGTTGACAGTAACTTGACTTCATTTTCAAGACTAACTACTTGACTCTGCAGTTGACCCTTCTCTGTCTCCAGTTGACTGATGATTACCTTCTGTTCTTCATTGACCTTGCACAGTTCCTCACTCTTGATAAATAGCTTTTTGTAGACTGAGGCTAGTTCATCAAAGGTGAGTTCTTCATCATCAGATTCAACATCAGTATTACACACACCAGTTATGGCACTAATATGATTAGCAGCAACATTCTCTGAGTCAGTGTCAGAATCTTCATCAGACCATGATACAGTTAGGCCTTTCTTCTGCTTCTTCAGATATGTGCCACATTCAGCTCTTATATGACCAAAGCCTTCACATTCATGACATTGAACACCCTTGTTCTGAGTTGACTTATCATCAGTTTTAGTTCTTGTTGAAGTGTTACCTAGTTTACTGATGTCAGTCTGGATGTTCCTCACATTCCTCCTTGGTCTTCTGTCCACCCTTCTTTGAAGCTTGTTGAATTGTCTTCCTAACATGGCTATGTCATTTGAAAGATCATCATCTGATTCATCAGCTTCTTCCTCTTCACCAGCACAAGATACAAAAGCTATGCCTTTTCCTTTCTTCTCAGTTTGCTCACCTAAGTTCATCTCAAAAGTTTGAAGAGAGCTCACAAGTTCTTCAAGTTTCATACTTGGGATATCTTGAGCTTCTTCAATAGCTGTGATTTTCATGTTAAATCTCTTAGGTAGGGATCTAAGCATCTTTCTCACCAGCTTTTCTTCAGACAATTTCTCACCTAGAGCCTCAAAGGAATTGTCTACCTCAAGCAAATTCATGTGAAAGTCATGAATTGATTCTTCTTCTTTCATTCTGAGGTTTTCAAACTTAGTGTTGAGAAGTTGGATTCTTGAACTTTTTACCTTGGCATTGCCTTCATGAGTGGTTCTGAGTACCTCCCAAGCATTCTTTGCAACAGTACACTGCTTGATCAATCTGAACATATTCTTGTCCACTCCATTGAATAGAGCATTCAAAGCTTTGGAGTTTCCAAGTGATGCAGTGTTTTCTGCAGCTAACCAATCTTCCTCTGGCTTGAGTACACCAGTGTCAACACCATTAGCATCCAAGATTTTGGGATGCTCCCAGCCTTTGATCACAGCTTTCCAAGTTCTGCTGTCAAGTGACTTTACGAAGGCAATAATCCTTGGCTTCCAGTAGTCATAGTTGGTTCCATCCAGGAGGGGTGGTTTGTTGACCGTTGTTCCATCCTTGTCCACGTTTCCAGAAAGTAACTTCCCTGGAGCTCACCCTCAAACAGGCAGGGTGCCAGCTCTGATGCCAATTGAAATTCTGATGGCAAGTGTCAGATGTGTAGCACGATGTGTACACTTTAGGAATCGTACGATGTGTAGCCTAATGTGTCAACATCGTGAACACCTGAACTTGATGAACAAGTAAACAATATAAAGTGCAGGAAACAATAAAAACAAGTGAGTTTGTTAACCCAGTTCGGCACTTATAACAAGCCCTATTCTGGAGGATACCAATCCAGGGATGAATCCACTGTGGTAGTATCAATTCAAAGTTAAACTCCCCTGTTTACAACTTCTCACTTAATCACTACCCGTGCTAATCCTACCTAGGAACTCCTAGATATGAGAACCTCTGCTCACTCCCCCTCAACCTTACCCAGTAAGGATTTAATAACAAACTCAAGTTGGAGACACACTCCTAGACAAGCAAAGCACTCGTACCTAAAGGCTTAGAGTGTTGCACAATCCTACTCCTTGCTTCAAAGCTTTGGAGAAGGAAACTTGGAGATTACAACTCTAAAAACTCAGTCCTTACTCGTATCACAATTATGATCCAAGTGAAGGCTCACAAATAACAATGAACAGACTAAGACCTAAGACTCGATTTCTTCAACTCTTGGCTTCGTACTTCTTTATGTCTTCAGTCTTCCTTTATATAGAACAAGTTTCATGGGCTTGGATCTTCAATGTTGACAGCTGGCCTTTGTTAATTCTCCTTGAGATTTATTTGATCATAATCTTTTAATTGTTTGTTACAAATCTTTTTGATCAAAGTCGGCCAATAAAATAAAACAGAACCATGAAAGATTATCTTGTTCCTTGGCGCGCAAGCTGGCACGATTTAATTTGAAAAACAAATCTTTTTCAAAAGATTGCGTGTAAATAAATAAAAGCGCGTCCAGCTAGGGCGTCCAGATGTGAAACCTGATGTGCCACACATCATGCTCCACATCATGAAATTAGGCTTATTTTACCAAATGAAGCCAACACCCTAAAAGGTCTCAACAAAAGTAGTTGATGGCTGTGGAAATGAATGGACCTGTTTTCTCATACATGTTACCTTTCCTTTTAAGCATTACGTCGTAGACGGTGAGTGGAAGAGGATTGTTGGCGCTCGAAGATTGTCGGTTGGTCGTATGATGAGGATTGGTGTTGAACAGGGTGGTCACAGTCAGCTTATTCATATTAATTTGGATCTCTAATTGCATCATATGTGGATATTGAATCAAACTGCTTCTAACTATAATATATGTGCAGCTGGTGTGGCCTTCCTTATGAAGTGCTTTATTATTGTAATTATAAGATGACATTGTATGATTACCCACTTTTGCTTAATATAATTGTGTTAAATGGTTTAGATACGATGCTTGGCCTTAATTATCTAATTTTCTAAAAGATACATATATTGAAATTAGGCATAGAGCTAAGTGTCCCCAAGGTTTTTAGCAATGTTAAATCTGGGTGTTAAGGATAGTGGTTGGTGTGACTTTTACAAATCTAATCAGTAGTTGAGGCCAGCTATGTGGTCATGATCTTTAGCTAATCATTATAAATCATGTAACCAATATTTTCTCATGTCTCCAGTATAATTGATGTGGGTATAATGTGATTAATCCAACTCTACATGCATAATAGAACAAAAAACGAACCAATGGATAGTGAATGGATTTATGGTGGTGCAGTAAAGCAGCAAATAGAGCGGGCTTTTCAATGGACCTCTGCATGGAGGACAGGGAGAATGTTTGGTTTCCAATGAGAAGTTTGGCCAATATATACACAGCAGAGTATACTGTTTCTATTCTTAATTCTGTTGCTGTTAAATCTCATTTAGATTACTGCTAATTCTTATTGTTTTTCTTGATATAAAAATGGCCATGCTAATTGCAATGTTCTCCTATCAAATTCAAAATTCATAAACACATCTCACATAAAACTTATAATAATATTGACAGTAGTCTTTGAGGCTGGTTTTAATAGAGTTGTCTTGCTAATGACATTTATACAAATCTCTTCATTCTTAGTTTCAAATAAGATCAAGTATATTCTCATATTATCTAGCCAAGCATAGCACAATAATCTCTCTAACACTATCTCAATCATCCAATACAATTTTTGCAGATGTCATGAAATTAACTCAAACTAACATGCGCAATGGAACAAAAAACGAACCAATCCAGATTAATGAATTTATGGTGATGCAGGGGAACTGTATGTGGAACAATTGTATTAGCGAGGTTTTAAATGGACCTATGCATGAGTTACATAGAGATTGTGTGGTTTCCAATGAGTATTATCCACCAATGTGTGCATGACAAGATGGATTGTTAGGTGTCTTGCTTATCTAAGAAGAAATTGCTATGCCACCCTCTCTTCTCTTCATAAATATTAGCAACTTCCTCCTTTATTAATCATCTACACATATAAAGATAGTCTCTTAGCACAGTCACTTATCTTGAGCCCACAATGGAAATGTCAGGTAAATAATCATCTTTCAATGGTTTTTTCACTGTGTTTTTTAAATTTAAATGGTTTTTTTACTTTTAATGTGTTATGCTCTGGATGTGCAGGAATTTATGTTTGTTGGAACAAAGTTGGTTTTGATATAACCCAAGTAGTTTTGATGATAACAATAGTATTAATATACAATAGGGATTACTGATAATTTACTCTAGTGTGCAGACATACAAGTTAAAATTTATTTTTACACTAGAAGATTGAAGTTCTGGTTGCTGTATTTAAAGTATCCCCAGAAGCTGGGAAAACGCAAGTTCTGAAGACTACACAGAAGTTGAAGTCACAGAAGTTGCTAGTCAAAGTCAACCAGAAGATGAAGTCATCAGAAGAAACATTGTTTTCTGCAAATTCTGATGATGATGATGAAATAGCAGAAGACGTCAAAGAACATTCCATTATTCTTAACGACTATCATCTACAAGGAAAAGGAACTGAAGAGTCATCATAACACTATTCAAACCGTTATTCCATTGACAACGACGTATGTACTATTGTACTATTTTTGTTTTCCTGATTTGGGCGAATATTCGTGATCAAGGACCAGAAGTTGTTCTTTTACTTGATTTGAATAAGCACAATTCAAATGGAAACAATAGTACAGTACTACCTAGCTCATTTCATCTGTATCCGCTCAAATTCAAGACGCTCCAACAACGCCTATAAAAGGAGGAAGGATTTGAAGACGAGATACAACAACACATCTACGAACAAAGAGCTGTTATTCTGCTGAAATTAAAAGAGCTATTTTTAACTTAGATACAACTTGAGTTGATTTTCAAATTCAAGACATTAGCTTTCAACCTCTGGTTTGTCAGTTGTTGAACCTTAGTTTTCTTCTAGAATTCTAAGAACAGTCTTGTAATATAAGTTGTATTTCTTTGTTCTGTGAACTCTGATATTTGTTATCAGTGTTCAAAATCATTGTATTTGTTTTTGTTGTTGGAAGTCTCTTGCTTGTGTGCTTGAGCATTGGAAGTCTCTTGTAAGGAGTTACTTGAGCATTGGAAGTCTCTTGCTGTGAGCTTGAGCATTTGTATGCTTGGTGATTATAGTGAAATCCCTTGGAAGTGCAAGG
This sequence comes from Trifolium fragiferum, assembly GCA_954870985.1. Taxonomy (NCBI): domain Eukaryota; kingdom Viridiplantae; phylum Streptophyta; class Magnoliopsida; order Fabales; family Fabaceae; genus Trifolium; species Trifolium fragiferum. The sequence goes on from OX940796.1 coordinate 26,990,939, forward strand.
GGACTGGACTACTCTCGGTTTGTGAGAGGAACCAGTATAAATCTTCTGTGTCATCTCTTCTCTCTGTTTCATTTACCTCATACTCTGTTTTCCTGTTTGCGAACAGAAGTTGTTTGTGTTTAAAGGTTTTGGCCCGCTGCGTTATCTGATAAGTTGAAAAACTTAGAAGAAGTTTTAATTTAACCAAAACTCAATTCAACCCCCCTTCTTGTGTTTTTTCACACCTTCAATTGGTATCAGAGCCTGGTTCTGTTATATCACTTTGCAGTGAGACAGTTATTTGTTGTGACTAAACACTATGGCTGAGGAAAAGAAATCTGAGGGAACGTCTATTCCATTCAACTATGATGTTGATGATAAAAACAACAACAGCAAAGCTCCCAAGTTCAATGGTAATGGTTCTACCTTTTCCTGGTGGAAAGATAGAATCTACAGTCATCTAGTTGGTATTGATGATGACCTTTGGGATTTAGTTGAAAGAGGAACTACGTTTCAAGGTTTGGATGAAAGAGGGAGATTGGATTATGATACAAGGCAAGCTTTCACTGAAAAGGACAAGAAAGCGTACAAGAAGCACCACAAAGTCAAAGATATCTTGATAAGTTGCATATCTCACGAAGAGTACCTTAAGATCACAGATAAATCTACTGCTAAGAGTATCTATGATTCTCTGTGCTCATCTTATGATGGAAACAAACAGGTTCAAGAGGCAAAAGCAACACTTCTGATTCAACAGTATGAACTATTTGGAATGAAGGATGATGAGAACATTGAATCTATGTTCTCTAGATTCAAAGTTCTGGTCGCAGGCCTTCAAGTTCTGAAGAAAAGTTATACTACTTCAGATCATGTGAAGAAGATTCTTAGAAGCTTACCTGCTAAGTGGAGACCTAAGGTCACTGCCATTCAGGAAGCAAAGGATTTGGACACACTAAGTCTAGAGGGTTTAATTAGTTCACTCATGAGTCAAGAGATTGAGCTATCCTCTGATGAACCTCAGAAGAGAATGAAGTCTTTGGCTCTGCCAGCAACTTCTGGACCTTCTAAGGCTCTCAAGGCTAAAGTTGTTGAATCTGAAACAGAAGAATCTTCTGCAGATGATCAAGAAGATGGATCAGATGATGATGTATTTGCACTTCTAACCAAGAGGTTCCAGAAGTGGGCAAAGAGAAAGCCAAGATATTCTGGCTACAGAAGTTCTGGATCTAAAGGTTCTGGCTACAGAAGTTCTGGGAATAAAGACAAGAAGGATGATTCAAAAAATTGCTTCAACTGCAACAAGCCTTGACACTTCATTGCTGATTGTCCTGATTTGAGCACCAAGGGAAAAGGAAGAAACAACACTTTCAAGAACAAAGCTAAAAGGTGTCTTCTAGCTACATGGGAAGATCTTGACAAGCTGTCTGATGATGAAGCTGAAGATGCAGAAGCAAATTTGGCTCTCATGGCCACAGCAGAGTCAGAAATTGAAAGTGATGTTGAGTCAGATACAGAAGATATTGAGTAGGTTTTCTCTAAACTCTCTGACACTCAACTCTCTAAGGCTTTGAAAGATACTGTGATGAAATACATGGAAAAATTAAATGAGTTAGAGCTTTCCAAGCAAAAATTCAATATGCTCAATGATAAAGTCAATCATATTCAAGAAGACTGTAAGAAGTCCTTAAAGACTATTCAAGTTCTTGAAAATGGTTGCAGAACATGTAACAAACCCTATGATAAGCATGAGATTGCTCTTCAAGAGTTTGTTCATCACAATATTGACAAGCACAAGTTAGCCTCTATGATTTATGGTGCTGGCAAATACACTGGACAGGGTTTGGGGATTACTGTCAAAGGAAACTCAAATTAGTCTGTGTGTATTAGCAGAACATCTTCTGATCTTTATTCAAATTTTGTTTCTAGTAGTAGTACAGAACATCCAAAAGTGTCAGATGCTTAAGTAAGCATGGAGTCTTTGAAAACCTCTGCTCCCATTGCTTCAGTATACAAGTCTTATAAAGGAGTACAGAAGATCTTCAAGCCTATGAGTACTCGGGGCATGAGATCAGGCTGTACAAACTTGAAAGTTGGTTTGCTGACACACTCTGGGTCAAGGTCCAAAGGAAAGGCTAAGCCTAAACCTGATTTCAAAGGCTCACCTCACTATGGACCCTCTGGAAACTACAAGAGACAGAAGAAGAATAAAAGAACTAACTATAGAGGACCCATCAGAATATGGGTACCAAAGTCTGAGATAATGTATACTGCAGGTATGCACCCCAAGAAGAAAGCAAAGCTCATGGTATCTGGACAGTGGATGTTCACGACACATGACAGGAGACAAGCACTTGTTCCTCACCCTGACTCTGAGAGAGGGAGGAACTGTAGGATTTGATGGGAACCAGAAAGGCAAAATCATTGGTATAGGTAAAGTAGGTAATTCTTCCCTATCTATTTCTGATGTTTGGTTGGTTGATGGACTACAACATACCTTACTTAGCATAAGTCAATTATGTGACAGTAATTATGATGTTGTGTTTAATAAGAATTCATGTACTGTGATTAACAATTCTGACAAGTCCATTTTATTTAGAGGCTGTAGGAAAGGCAATGTATATAAGGTGAATCTATCTGATCTTGAGGATCAGAATGTGCTTTGTTTATTGACTCTAAGTGATGAAAAATGGGTTTGGCATAAGAGATTAGGTCATGCTAATTGGAGATTGATCTCTAAACTTAGCAAGGACAATCTTGTTATAGGCCTTCCTAAACTATCTTATCACTCAGATTCTCTTTGTGACTCTTGTCAAAAAGGGAAATTTGTCAAAAGCTCATTTAAATCTAAGAACATTGTATCTACCTCCAGACCTTTAGAACTTCTGCACATTGATTTGTTTGGACCAGTTAGTGCTGCTTCACTCAATGGAAAGAAGTATGGATTAGTCATTGTTGATGATTATAGTAGATGGACATGGGTAAGATTTCTGAAATCTAAGAATGATACATATGAAGAGTTTAGTGTCTTCTGTGCCCAGATTCAGAATGAAAAGGATTTGAGAATCCTAAAGGTAAGGAGTGATCATGGTGGAGAGTTTGAGAATGAGCCTTTTGAATATTTTTGTGAAGAACATGGAATTTTCCATGAGTTCTCTTCTCCTAGAACTCCACAGCAAAATGGAGTTGTAGAGAGAAAGAACAGATCTTTGCAGGAGATGGCTAGAACTATGATGCATGAAAACTCCTTAGCTAAGTCATTCTGGGCAGAAGCAATAAACAATGCTTGTTATATTCAGAACAGAATCTATATTAGACCAATTCTGAATAAAACAACATATGAACTTTTTAGAGGAAGGAAACCTAACATTTCTTATTTTCACCAATTTGGTTATACTTGTTATCTAAAGAAATTTGACTCTAAATCTAGTAAGGGTATCTTCATTGGATATTCTGAGCGCTCAAAGTCATACAGAGTGTATAATTCTGAAACACAATCTGTTGAAGAATCTATGCATGTAAGGTTTGATGACAAAGTGCCTGATCATGAAAAGTCAGAGCCTTCTATAGAAATTTCAGATTCTCAAGACTCAGAAGATGAAGATGGTGAACCTATCCCCACTCCTCAACTTCTGGAAGCACCAGAAGATAATCAAGTACCAGAATCTGATGATCATCAAACAACACCAACAGAAGATCATGAAGTAGAAGAAACAACTATTCCCAAGAATACCTTCAAGTATAAGTCATCACATCCTGAAGAGCTCATCATGGGAAACAAGAACAGTCCTAGGAAGACAAGATCAAGTTTTAGGGATGGAGAATCCTTATTTGGCCTAGTTTCCTTGACAATGGTTTTGTAAAAGGTCAAGTTGATAATACATTATTCAAGAAAACCATGAAGAAAGACATTATGATCATTCAAATATATGTTGATGACATCATTTTTGGATCAACTAATGTTGGACTCTGCAAGAACTTTTCCAAGATGATGCAAGATGAATTTGAGATGAGCATGATGGGAGAACTGAAGTACTTTCTGGGAATTCAGATCAATCAAACAAAGAAAGGGAACTTCATTCATCAGTCCAAGTACATCAAGGATCTTCTGAAGAAGTATAATCTTGAAGACTGCAAATCCATGAACACCCAATGCATCCTACATCAAGTTTTGACAAAGGCGAGTCTGAAGGTAAAGTTGACCAGAAGTTATATAGAGGTATGATTGGATCTCTTCTCTATCTAGCAGCTTCTAGACCTGATATACTATTCAGTGTATGTTTGTGTGCAAGATTTCAATCAGATCCTAGAGAATCTCATTTTACTGCTGTAAAGAGAATCTTTAGATATCTGAAGGCTACTTGTAACATTGGATTACTGTATCAGAAATCAAATGATTACAAACTGATTGGATTCTGTGATGCTGACTATGCTGGTGATAAACTAGAAAGAAAATCCACCAGTGGAAACTGTCAATTCATTGGTGAGAATTTGATTTCTTGGGCCAGTAAAAGGCAAACCACTATTGCTATGTCAACTGCAGAAGCAGAATACATTTCAGCAGCCAAGTGTTATACACAACTACTTTGGATGAAATATCAATTGGAAGATTATCAAATAAGCAGTCATAATATTCCTTTATATTGTGATAACACTGCTGCCATTCATCTTTCTAAAAATCCTATTCTACACTCAAGAGCTAAGCATATTGAGATTAAACATCATTTTATAAGAGATTATGTACAGAAGGGAGTAATTGATCTCAAGTTTATTGATACTGAAAATCAATGGGCTGATATCTTTACAAAACCCTTAGCTGTAGAAAGATTTGATTTTATCAAAAAGAATCTTAATATGATGGAAATCTGTGAATGAGCTGAAACGCTGGTGAAAAATAGTATTTTAGGAAGTTCTGGAAGTTTAACAGAAGTTAGGGGGAGTCACACTTTCTATCAGAAGTTTACACTAACAATCCTCTGGTATTTATTATCAGAAGATAAGGGGAGTCAGAACTTGTGTATCAGAAGTTGATGAAACCATCTTCTGTATTTCTATCAGAAGATTGTGAGTGGTTCTGGACGTGACGTGGCAGTAACTGTTGAGTTACCTCTTCAACTGCTGTCACTTAGGTGTCAGATATTTAATTAACCTTCTAATACACGTGTCTGTTTGCTATTAGAGAAAGAAGTTGGTTAGTGATGATTGTGTTCTAATTCATTGTGAATTGTTAAGTTACTCTAGTACCCCTGTCCTTTCAGTTAGTACGTTTTTGCGCGGTTTGTTTTACTTTCCCTTTTTAAACACTAACTGTTCACATTCACACACTTTTCACAATCACTACCCACACTTTCATTCTTCTAAAACTCAGAGAAATTTCTTTCATCTCTAAACTTAGAAAACCCTAACCCTAAAACTCAGAATCATGGCATCATCATCCGACAAACCAACTCGCAGAGAAAAGGTTATTAACAGGAACATCAATGTACCACCTATTGCTGATGTCAAAGGTTCACAACCCGGTACTATTACTCAAGATTCTATGCCGTTCCCTATTTCAAAGCTTTATCTTCACATCGAACGACCAGTTGATTTGGAAGCTTTGAGAGTTAATGGTCGTGAAGACGTAAGGGACGCCCTTGTTTATCAGAAGATGGGTAAGTACTTGGATTGTCTGAATGGACCTGTCTATCCTGAACTTGTTAAAGATTTCTGGATGAAAGCACGAATGGTTGTGCAAGGTAATATTCCTGATGAAGAATACATTGGTAAAGAGATTCGATCAGAAGTTGGGGGTGTTCTCATCAGAATCAGACCAGAACATATTAGGCAGGCTGTAGCATTTCCTTTGAATGGTGTTATTCCTAAGAATGCTGATGATGTGAGTCCACAGATTCAAGAGGAACTTTATGGAGTGAATTCTACCTCCAAGAACAACAATGACCTGAAACCCTTCTACAAGGTTCTTTACAGGATCCTCTGTGACTCAATATTACCTAAGGTTAGTTCATCTGACCAGATTCCAATCTATATAAACTTGCTTTATATTTGACATGGACTGTGGCCTTCTAATATTTGAGCACATGTGCAGAACAATCAAGGATTGCATTACCAAGCACTACACTAATGCTTACTTCTGTAGATTCTTCTCTTTTATGTTTCACAGAAGTTATTTGATTCAGTCTCTCAGAACCACTTTTCCTGGTTATGCATCATATATTGATGCCTATCCTTCTATAATTGGTGGTTTGACTGTGAAGAAAGTGCTTAAGACCAATGCACGAACTATTACTCCTCGAATTGTATACAAAGCTAGAAAGGATGAGAGCAATTTGTATTATTTCATGACCTCTGTGTCCATAAATGAAGTTGCTGAGATTGCTGCTAAGCATAAAAGCATCTTGGAAGATGGAACAAATTTCAAAGTGGAAGATAGGCTAACAACACAGAGGTTGTTGCCTGTTCAAGTGAAGGAAAAGAAAACCCCCAAGCCAACCAGTTCAACAAGAAGTTCTACACCCCAGAAGCAGTCTGGAAGTACTTCTGGTGTGAAGAAAACTTCAGAGGATACTGGCAAGAGGAAGTTAGTTGAAGAAGTTGATCAAGCAGAGGATGAGCTTGATTCAACCAAGCAAGTTGATACTTCTGGACCTGCTGCTCCAGAAGTTCCTAAGAAGAAAAGAAGAACAACTCAGAGGAAGAAGAAGCAAAATGTGATTCTTCTTGATGCAGATGAAGAAGCAGAGCGTGAAGCCGCTATTGCTGAGGTTGAGAAATTCAAATTGATTGAGGAAACCAGTTGGGAAAGTGGGATAGAAGCTGACAAGAATGATTTTCTTGATGCTCAAATTCCTCCAGAAGAATTTGCTCAGAAGGTGGCAAATCAAGGTATTTACAGAAAGATCAATTTTAATGGTATTCCTAATTGTGCCATTAATGGTCCAAAACTTGCTAAGTTTGCAAAAAGCATTCCCTATACAGTTCCAGTTTAATACACCTTTTCAAAAATCCTTAAAGATTTATCTCCTGAACCAAACTGTATAGAAGAAGCTTCAGCTAGTGCTTCTGTTGAAACACAAGCTGCAAGTATTGAACCATCTTCTGACCCCTTGAATCAGTTATCTAAACATGCACTTTTTACCATTCCAGAAGAAGCAGGTGTTTCTACTCCTACTTCTGTGGAGGTTGTTGAAGAAATGGTAACAGAAGTTAATGCAGAGGTTGCAACTTCTGGAGCTAATCCTCAACAACTTACTCTTGCTGTTCATGATACTAACCTTGTTTCACCAAGTTCCAAAGACTCAGAGAAGACCTTATCAGATCATCAGGCTTCTCCTAATGCAACAATAGTTGAAGCTGGCACTTCTGCCAGAGCTTTTCAACTTCTTGAGATGGAACTTCACAAACCCTCCCCTCACAAATCTCAACCCCCTCAACTCACAAATTTTGAGAATGACTACATGAACTCTTTTGCTGTAGTTCTCACTCCCTAACCAACAAAACAAACACAACCAGCTGCACCATCAAACAACTTAGATAAGCCCTCATCATCATCATCATCTGTCCTTACCACCCCTCCAACCATCACACCTGCAAATGTACAACGTGTGTTGATGGGCATTAATGACATGGTTAAGGATATCTTTAAAGATCATCCTGCACTTGACTTTGCACCTGATTAAATGGATGGTGAATGCTCTGCCATTACCAATATGTGTTCTCAAATGATGCAAGATCTTGGCTCTCAGTACAGAAGAAACTATGTCATGACTCTTGCAAGGCACAAGTTCACTGAGTATAAGGCTGCAGAGTATAGAATTAGGAGAGCAAAGAAGCTGCATGAAGATAAGATGACCTTGGTTTTGAATGAGGCTGCATATCAGTTTTCTACCTTCTTTGAGCAAGAATTGGACAAGATCGTCAAGGTAGACTCTGAATCAGGATCAGAGGTTGTCAGGTTGGGTACAGAAGTTGTGCTACAGAGGATGAAGACCTTTTCTGAAGAAGCTTCAAGACAAACTCCTGAACCCCTCTCAACCATCTCAACCTTAGGATTTCTGCTGTTGTTTGCTTATTTGTTTTTAGTTTGCACTTGTGTTATTCCATGTCCTGTCTGGATATTTTGTTTTAATTTATTTTGTTGTTATGGATAATTGTTACTTTTTATGATATTGCAGTTATGTTCTGATGATTTATTTTCTTGTGCTACAGAAGATAGATCTATATATATTGCTGCATAAACATAAAAAATAATAACATGCATTCAAAAATTGATTTTCATTCATAATTTGCATTACAACAGTTTTCCATTTCATCATTGCTATGATTTTACATGTTTTTCCATTTCATCATTGCTCTCTGAGCAAAGACGTTTTTAACATGAAAATCTGACCCTCCTAAACCTAAAAGGAAATTTTCTGCAAAGGGATGAGAAGGAGATGCTGACAGAGGATTGTGCCCCAAACTTCAACCTGGGAGCCTTTAGATCTCTATCTCTTCAAGCTTCCATGTGTTGTAAACTTGGAGCCTCTTGTCAAGACTCCATCTCTTCCTCTTGCATGTGAAGAACTTGTTGATCCTCTAAGAACAGAAGGATGTTGAGAAACTTGCGTCTGATTTTGAAGCAAGGACCTTCAACATGTTCTGATGTTTCTTAGACATCATATTCCACGAGACTGCATCTAATGATATTACGATCCCTCTCTGGTTCTTCTTTGAAAATTTCTTAAACCCATTTCTTTCAATCACTCTTCTATCCTCACAAATATTTTCTTTCATCTTGATGAAGAACTTATTTTCTCTCATTGGAAGTGTTGAGTGAAATGACAAAGGATTGGTGTGCTTTTATAGCAGTTTTGGTTGGTAGGAGTTACCTCGTTTTTAGCATTTGCATTAACTAAATATGGTTTTTATCATCTATTTTAATGCATTTCTTTTGACTTGACTATTTCTTTAGTCACGTGTTTATTCTTTCTCTCTTTTTTATTCTTTTTGTTTAATGACAAAAGGGGGAGTAAGAGTAAATTAATTTATGAACACTAACTGAAGCCAAAATTTAATAATCTTTATTCAGTTTTATTGTTCAGTCATTAAATATTATCAGTTACTTTTGATATATTTAAAGGAAATTTTTTATTGAGATCAGAACTTTCCATACATGATACACGTAAGAGAAAATTGCGCTTTTCTCTTAGGTTGATCAGACAACAGAAGAAAGCTTGCAAACCTATCTTCTGGGAGTCAAAATGTATACAGAAGTTCTGGATTCAACATTAAATTTTAAACTATTATAATCATTCCTTACTGAACTCAGGGGGAGCTTGCAAACCTCATAAACCTGAAGGATGAATGAATGTGATTAAAATAACAATCATTGTAAATTAATACTTGGTTTGTCATCAATCAAAAAGGGGGAGATTGTTGGAACAAAGTTGGTTTTGACATAACCCAAGTAGTTTTGATGATAACAATAGTATTAATATACAATAGGGATTGCTGATAATTTACTCTAGTGTGCAGACATACAAGTTAAAATTTATTTTTACACTAGAAGATTGAAGTTCTGGTTGCTGTATTTAAAGTATCCCCAGAAGTTGGGAAAACGCAAGTTCTGAAGACTACACAGAAGTTGAAGTCACAGAAGTTGCTAGTCAAAGTCAACCAGAAGATGAAGTCATCAGAAGAAACATTGTTTTCTGTAAATTCTGATGATGATGATGAAATAGCAGAAGACGTCAAAGAACATTCCATTATTCTTAACGACTATCTTCTACAAGGAAAAGGAACTGAAGAGTCATCAGAACGTTATTCAAACCGTTATTCTTTTGACAACGACGTCTGTACTATTGTACTATTTTTGTTTTCCTGATTTGGGCGAATATTCGTGATCAAGGACCAAAAGTTGTTATTTTACTTGATTTGAATAAGCACAATTCAAATGGAAACAATAGTACAGTACTACCTAGCTCATTTCATCTGTATCCGCTCAAATTCAAGACGCTCCAACAACGCCTATAAAAGGAGGAAGGATTTGAAGACGAGATACAACAACACATCTACGAACAAAGAGCTGTTATTCTGCTGAAATTAAAAGAGCTATTTTTAACTTAGATACAACTTGAATTGATTTTCAAATTCAAGACATTAGCTTTCAACCTCTGGCTTGTCAGTTGTTGAACCTTAGTTTTCTTCTAGAATTCTAAGAACAGTCTTGTAATATAAGTTGTATTTCTTTGTTCTGTGAACTCTGATATTTGTTATCAGTGTTCAAAATCATTGTATTTGTTTTTGTTGTTAGAAGTCTCTTGCTTGTGTGCTTCAGCATTGGAAGTCTCTTGTAAGGAGTTACTTGAGCATTGGAAGTCTCTTGCTGTGAGCTTGAGCATTTGTAATCTTGGTGATTATAGTGAAATCCCTTGGAAGTGCAAGGGGACTGGACTACTCTCGGTTTGTGAGAGGAACCAGTATAAATCTTCTGTGTCATCTCTTCTCTCTGTTTCATTTACCTCATACTCTGTTTTCCTGTTTGCGAACAGAAGTTGTTTGTGTTTAAAGGTTTTGGCCCGCTGCGTTATCTGATAAGTTGAAAAACTTAGAAGAAGTTTTAATTTAACCAAAACACAATTCAACCCCCCTTCTTATGTTTTTTCACACCTTCAATGTTAACAAGACAAAGATCTCAGAGATCACTGGGGGAATGATTGATTTTGAGCTGCGGGTTCGAGTGATCAATCTTTGGACCACACCTGATCGTGCTAATCCAGCTAAGGTTGGAGCTATGCACATGATTTTCCTTGATAAGGATGTAAGCTGTCTTTGCTAATAAGAATTGCAGTTACTTAATAATCCCCTATGGTTAGAAATCAATTTCATTTTTCTCTATTCTGTAGTGTGGACGAATTCATGCAACTGTTAGGAAGGACCTTCTCTCTCGGTTTAAGGATCAAATTGAGGAAGGATCTGCTTATTGTTTAGAGAAATTCATGGTTGCTAAGAATGATTCTTCCTTCAAGAGTACCCCTCATAAGCATTAGCTCAATTTCATGCGTGGAACTCAGGTTTTCAAATTTAAAGCAACTGATATACCAACAAATCACTTTGAATTTGTGCCTTTTCAGACTATTCTTACATTTACCAAAGAGGATCAGCTTATTGGTGAGTATTTATATCTTATCTTAAAAATTGATGCTCTCATGGAATGTGATTAATTTTATATGGCAAAATTGTTTCAGATGTTATTGGTCATGTTGTTGAAAAGAATACTATGAAGGAGACTAAAAAGAATGGGAAGATAAGTAAACTTATGGATATTACTCTTGAGGATTTGGAGTAAGATTGTTGATTTTATTGTACTTTTTGTATCTTATATGGTAGTGTTTAGTAGTGTAATTGTTACAAGGTGTTTTTTATATGGTAGGGGGAATAGGGTCCATTGTACTCTATGGGATGAGTTTGCTCTGAAAATGCAGCGTTACTTGGATAATCATGATCCATCTCTACCTGTTGTAGTTACCTTGCAGCTATTCAAACTGAAGAAATATCTTGGTAAGTGTAATTGATTTTCTTTTATGTTGGTATAATTCATCTGCATATCTTCATGACTCTGCTAATATATTTGAACTTTTTACTGCTACTGAGCAGGGGTTATGGGTATTTCAAACTCTTTCTATGGGTCAAAAATGTTCCTGAGGTTCCTGAGGTGGCTGCCTATGTAGAGAGTCAGGTGTTTTTATTTTTTAAATAAGTATTTGCTAGCTCTTACTTATGTCAAGGTGTTTTTTATCTGAAAAGGATGAATGCTGCCAACGTCGAGCTCACTCAGGTAGTCAGTCAGGTGTCTGGACCAGCTGTTGTTAGTATTGCTGATGATCTGTTACATACTCAGAGAATGACTATAGAGGATTTGATTGAATCTACTCAGGTACTATTTGCTGTTTAGATTAAGTATTGAGTGCTTTGCTTTGGTTCTATGGTATTGATTTTTTGTGTCAATATCACTATGCTATTGCATAAGTGTTTTGGTTCTGTTTTAGTTTGGACATGTGAATTTGATACGGATGCATGATGGTTTTACCAAGCCTGCACCAAGTGTGCATCTAGGATAAATTTTGTTGATGGTCAGCTGTACTGCGACAAATGCAAAATGCCACGTACCGCTGTTCCAAGGTATAGTTTTTGTATCCACATCCTCTTCCGTATATCAAATTGATCTGTGTTTATCCCTTTGTCTTGGTGTGTTTATTCTTCTTGATTGTTTACAAGTTCAAGGTCCATCTCCAGGTTATTGACGACACAGGATCGATAACGTTTGTTCTCTTTGATCGTGTTGTTTTCCAAGTATTGGACAGAACTGCACAAGATTTACTTGATTCCATGGATAATGTATTTTTTTATTGCTGGTCATGTTGATTTTCTAATATGTTCCTTTTTTATAATTTTACATCTCTATATTTACTTGGGTTTACAGGATGGTCATCATAATTCTTACCCTACTGCTTTGGATGTCTTTGTTAACAAAAGGATGCTCTTTAAAGTTGAAGTCACATATGCTAATTTGTATCGGAACTGGCATGGTTATACCGTTAAAAAACTCACCTATGATGAAGATATCATTAATCGGTTTGCAGTCCTTCATGGCATAAATGTGTGTTTTCTATACTGCAGTTTTTTTGATAATCATTTTTATATGTGCCTAATTGTTTTGTTTATTTTGAAGCTTGATGGTGCTGCTGGTGATGGTGTCCATGATGACATGGTCTCTGGACTGATTGGTAGTGTTCAGAAGGTGCAATCTGCTTGCCATTATTTATTTATTTATTTTGAAATGTGTTAGGGATTTTCTGATTGTTAGTTTTTTGGTTGTCTTTCATTGTATTTAAATTTAGGATCCTTCTGAAGAGAATGGTTCAAGCAATGGTGAAGCAACTCAGTCTCCAGTTACGCCTGATGAAAATATCATTCTCAGTGATTCCATTCAGACTTCAACGACTAAGGTAGCTATAAGAAGAACTGCTCGAATTGATAGAAATCATATGGCAGGCATAAAAGAAACCAAAGCATCTTCCTATATTGATATTGAGAGTGTTGACTAATGGCTTATGTGTGAGAACAATGCTTGGAAGAATAATTTATGTCTGTAGTTTTCATGTGTGCTTCTCTAATTGTTAAGCTATGTAATTCGAATGTGTGTGATTCTCTTTACCTGTCCTGCTTTTGTTGTAGTACTTTGTGTATGATATGGATCTTTGACTGTGTAGTGTGGGTGTTTCAAGTTACCGTGAATGTAATAAAGTTCTGCTATAAGAACTGTACTTTTCTTTACCATTGTTCATAAGCAAGTACTCACTCATTATTCTATCATGCAAGATTTATGTGCATGTCTCAAGGTAACAGTCACCCTATGGTTTTTCATTTATATCCTTAATGTGTGGTGTATAATGATTATATTAAAATCTTACTACAGCAATTACATATTTCTTTGCATTGTAACATCAATATTAGCAGCTTATATATTGTACATATGTTTGTTGGAACAAAGTTGGTTTTGACATAACCCAAGTAGTTTTGATGATAACAATAGTATTAATATACAATAGGGAATACTGATAGTTTACTCTAGTGTGCAGATATACAAGTTAAAATTTATTATACACTAGAAGATTGAAGTTCTGGTTGCTACGTTTCAAGTATCCCCAGAAGTTGGGAAAATGCAAGTTCTGAAGGTAACACAGAAGTTGAAGCCACAGAAGTTGCTAGTCAAAGTCAACCAGAAGATGAAGTCATCAGAAGATCATTTATTATCTGCAAATTCTGATGATGATCAAATAATAGAAGACGTCAAAGAACATTCCGTGGTCTTAACGACTATCATCTATATGGAAAAGAATCTGAAGAGGCAAAAGAACTTAATTCAGACCGTTATTCTCTTGATAATGACGTTTGTACTATTGTACTAACTTTGTTTTCCTGATTTGGGCGAATATTCGAAATCAAGGATCAGAAGTTGATCTTTACTTGATTTGAATAAGCACATTTCAAACGAAAATAATGGTACAGTACTACCTAGCTGCTTTCATCAGTATCCGCTCAAATTCAAGACGCTCTAACAACGCCTATAAAAGGAGGAAGAATTTGAAGACGTGATACAACACAACTACGAACAAAGAGCTGTTATTCTGCTAAATTTCAAAGAACTATTTTAACTTAGATACAACTTGAGTTGATATTCAAATTCAAGACATTAGCTTTCAACTTATGGCCTGTCAGTAGTTGAACCTTAGTTTTCTTTAAGAATTCTAAGAACAGTCTTGTTATTTTTTAAGTTGTATTTCTTTGTTCTCTGAACTCTGATAATTCATTATCAGTTGTTCAAAACATTGTATTTGTTTTGTGTTAGAAGTCTCCTGCTTGTGTGCTTGAGCATTAGAAGACTCTTGCTGTGAGCTTGAGCAATTGTAATATTTGTGATTATAGTGAAATCCCTTGGAAGTGCAAGGGGACTGGACTACTCTCAGTTTGTGAGAGGAACCAGTATAAAATCTCTTGTGTCATCTCTTCTCTCTTCTCTCTGCTTTCATTGTCTCATACTCTGTTTTTCTTAAACTCACCAGAAGTTGTTTGTGTTAAAGGTTTTGGCCCGCTGCGATATCTGATAAGTTGAAAAACTTAGAAGAAGTTTTAAATTAACCAAAACACAATTCAACCCCCCTTCTTGTGTTTTTCACACCTTCAATTGGTATCAGAGCCTGGTTCTGTTATATCACTTTGCAGTGAGACAATTATTTGTTGTGACAAAACACTATGTCTGGACCTGAGGAAAAGAAAACTGAGACAGGAACTGCTATTCCCTTCAACTATGATGTTGATGATAAAAACAAAAACAACAAAGCTCCAAAGTTCAATGATAATGGTTCTACCTTCTCCTGGTGGAAAGATAGAATCTACAGTCATCTAGTTGGTATTGATGATGACCTTTGGGACTTAGTTGAAAGAGGAACTACGTTTCAAGGTTTGGATGAAAGAGGAAGATTGGATTATGATACAAGGCAAGCTTTCACTGACAAGGACAAGAAAGCGTACAAGAAGCACCACAAGGTCAAGGATATCTTGATAAGCTGCATATCTTATGAAGTGTACCTTAAGATCACAGATAAATCTACTGCTAAGAGTATCTATGATTCTTTATGCTCATCTTATGATGGAAACAAACAGGTTCAGGAGGCAAAAGCAACACTTCTGATTCAACAGTATGAACTGTTTAGAATGAAGGAAGATGAGAACATTGAATCTATGTTTTCTAGATTCAAAGTTCTGGTCGCAGGCCTTCAAGTTCTGAAGAAAAGTTATACTACTTCAGATCATGTGAAGAAGATTCTTAGAAGCTTACCTGCTAAGTGGAGACCTAAGGTCACTGCTATTCAGGAGGCAAAGGATTGGACACCCTAAGCCTAGAGGGTTTGATTAGTTCACTCATGAGTCATGAGATTGAGCTATCCTTTAATGAACCTCAGAAGAGAATGAAGTCTTTGGCTCTGCCAGCTACTTCTGGACCTTCTAAGGCTACCAAAGCTAAGGTTGTTGAATCTGAAACAGAAGAATCTTCTACAGATGATCAAGAAGATGGATCAGATGATGATGTATTTGTACTTCTGACCAAGAGATTCCAGAAGTGGGCAAGAAGAAAGCCAAGATATTCTGGTAGAAGTTCTGGATCCAAAGGTTCTGGTTACAGAAGGTCTGGAAATAAAGATAAGAAGGATGATTCTAAGAATTGCTTTAACTGCAACAAGCCTGGACACTTCATTGCTGATTGTCCTGACTTGAGCACCAAGGGAAAAGGAATAAAGAGCACTTTCAAGAACAAGGCTAAGAAGAGTCTTCTAGCTACATGGGAAGATCTTGACAAGCTGTCTGATGATGAAGCTGAATGAACAAGGAGAAGTAACAAGAAACAAAGCTAGACTTGTTGCGCAAGGATACAGTTAACAAGAAGGCATTGATTATACAGAGACTTATGCTCCAGTTGCTAGATTGGAAGCCATAAGATTGCTTACTTCTTATGCTGTCAACAACAACATTACACTTTATCAGATGGATGTTAAGAGTGCATTTCTAAATGGTGTAATCTCTGAAGAAGTATATGTCAAACAACCTCCAGGATTTGAAGATGTTTCTAATCCAGATCATGTGTTTAGACTAAAGAAGTCACTCTATAGACTCAAACAAGATCCCAGAGCTTGGTATGAGAGACTGAGCAACTTCTTAGTTGACAATGGTTTTGTTAAAGGTCAAGTTGATAATACATTATTCAAGAAAACCATGAAGAAAGACATTCTGATCATTCAAATCTATGTTGATGACATCATTTTTGGATCAACTAATGTTGGACTCTGCAAGAACTTTTCTAAGATGATGCAAGATGAATTTGAGATGAGCATGATGGGAGAATTGAAGTACTTTCTGGGAATTCAGATCAATCAAACAAAGAAAAGGAACTTCATTCATCAGTCAAAGTATATCAAACCCATGAACACTCCAATGCATCCTACATCAAGTCTTGACAAAGGTGAGTCTGAAGGTAAAGTTGACTAGAAGTTATATAGAGGTATGATTGGATCTCTTCTCTATCTAACAGCTTCTAGACCAGATATACTATTCAGTGTATGTTTGTGTGCAAGATTTCAATCAGATCCTAGAGAATCTCATTTTACTGCTGTAAAGAGAATCTTTAGATATCTGAAGGCTACTTGTAACATTGGATTACTGTATCAGAAATCAAATGATTACAAACTGATTGGATTATGTGATGCTGACTATGCTGGTGATAAACTAGAAAGAAAAACCACTAGTGGAAGTTGTCAATTCATTGGTGAGAATTTGATTTCTTGGGCCAGTAAAAGGCAAACCATCATAGCTATGTCAACTGCAGAAGCAGAATACATTTCAGCAGCCAAGTGTTGTACACAACTACTTTGGATGAAATAACAATTAGAAGATTATCAAATAAGCAGTCATAATATTCCTTTATATTGTGATAACACTGCTGCCATTCATCTTTCTAAAAATCCTATTCTACACTCAAGAGCTAAGCATATTGAGATTAAACATCATTTTATTAGAGATTATGTAGAGAAGGGAGTAATTGATCTCAAGTTTATTGATACTGAAAATCAATGGGCTGATATCTTTACAAAACCCTTAGCTGTAGAGAGATTTAATTTTATCAAAAAGAATCTTAATATGATGGAAATCTGTGAATAAGCTGAAACTCTAGTGAAGAATATTATTTTAGGAAGTTCTAGAAGTTTAACAGAAGTTAGGGGGAGTCAGACTTTCTATCAGAAGTTTAGACTAACCATCTTCTGGTATTTAATATCAGAAGATAAGGGGAGTCAGAACTTGTGTATCAGAAGTTGACAAATCCATCTTCTGTATTTCTATCAGAAGATTGTGAGTGGTTCTGAACGTGACGTGGCAGTAACTGTTGAGTTACCTCTTCAACTGATATCGCTAACGTGTCAGGTATTTAATTAACCTTCTAATACACGTGTCTGTTTGCTATTAGAGAAAGAAGTTGGTTAGTGATGATTGTGTTCTAATTCATTTGTGAATTGTTAAGCTACTCTTTTACCCCCCTCTGTCCTTTCAGGTAGTACGTTTTTGCGCGGTTTGTTTTTCTTTCCTTTTTAAGCACTAACTGTTCACATTCACACACTTTACACAATCACTACCCACACTTTCATCTCTTCTAAAACTCAGAGCAATTCTTTCTTCTCTCAATTTAGCAAACCCTAACCCCTAAACTCAGAATCATGGCCTCCTCCTCTATCAAGCGTAGTCAAACTCAAGCTGAAAGAAACACGAATGTACCCCCAATTGTTGATATCAAAGGATCGAAACCTGGTGTTGTTACTCCGGGTAGAGTAACTTTTCCTATTTCGGAATTATTTCTTCACATTGAAAGACCAGTCGATTTCGAAGCTCTTAGGGTTAATGGCTGTGGAAATATGAAAGAAGTATTTGTTCATCAGAAGATGACAACGTACCTAGATTGTCTTAATGGACCTGTCTATTCAGAGATTGTTAAAGATTTCTGGATGAAGGCACAAGTTTGTGTGAGTAATCATATTCCTGTAGAAGAATACTATGGCAAGGAAATTCGTTCAGAAGTTGGTGGTATTCTAATCAGAATTAGACTTGAGGATATCAGACAAGCAGTACAGTTACCCCGGCATGGTATTATTCCATCTAATGCTGAAGATGTGAGTCCTATTATTCAAGAGGAAATCTATGGGAGGAAGTCTACGTCCAAGAACAACAACGACATGGTACCTTTCTACAAGATGCTTTACAAGATCCTCTGTGACTCAATTTTACCCAAGGTTGGTTCATCTGACCAAGTTTCCAACTTATATAAACTTTCTTTATATTATTTTGGAAAGAAGGTTGATATGGATTGTGGCCTTCTAATTTTTGAGCACATGTGTAGAGCTATCACTGATAGTCAGACCAAGCGTAGGACTAATGCTCATTATTGCAGATTGCTCTCCTTCATGTTTCACAGAAGTTATTTGATTCAATCTCTCAAAACCACTTTTCCTGGTTATGCATCCTACATCGATGCTTATCCCTCTTTGATTGGTGGTTTGTGTGTAAAGAAAGTCCTTAAGACTCAAGGACCTGTAATTACTCCTCTGAATCAATATAGACCAAGGAAGGATGAGAGCAACAAGTACTTCTACATGACTCGTGTGCCTATAGAAGAAGTTGCTGAAATTGCTGCCAAGCACAAGAGAATTTTGGAAGAAGGAACGGATGTTAAAGTGGAAGATAGACTAACAACACAGAGGTTTTTGCCTGTGCAAGTGAAGAAGAAGAAGAATGCAAGAAAAACAGAATTTGTATCTGAGGAACCACAACCTAAAAGGACAAGAAGTTCTACACCCCAGAAGAAGTCTAGAAATACTTCTGGTGTGAAGAAGACTTCAGGGGTTGCTGGTAAGAGTATAGTTGTTGAAGAAGTGAACCCTGAACTTTCTGAACCTGCTGCTCAAGCAGAGGTTGATGCTGAAGCCACTAAGAAGGATAGTGCTTTTGGACCTGCTGCTCCAGAAGTTGTTAGAAAAAGCAGAACTAATGCAAAGAGGAATAGAAAGTAGAAGTTGCTGATTCTTGAATCAGATGAAGATGCTGAGCGTGATGCTACTATTGCTAATGTTGAAATGTATAAGGCTTGAGAAGAAACAAGCTGGGAAAGTGGGCTTGATGCTGAGCCAAATCAATTTCTTGATACTCCCATTCCCAATGATGAGTTAGCTCAAAAGTTGAAAAATCAAGGTATTTACAGAAAGATCAATTTTAATGGTATTCCTGATTTTGTCATTAATGGTCCAAAGCTTGCTAAGTTTGCTAAATGCATCCCCTATACAGTATCTGTTCAAAACTCTTTTTCAAAAATCCTTAAAGATTTAACTCCAGAACCAAACTGTATAGAAGAAGTTTCAGCTAGTGCTTCTGTTGAAACACCAGCTGTTAGCATTGAACCATCTTCTGACCCTTTGAAACAGTTATCTAAACATGTATTGTTTACCATTCCAGAAGCAGATGTCTCTACTCCTACTTCTGTGGAGAATATTGAAGAGATAGCAACAGAAGTTAATGCAGAGGTTGCAACTTCTGAAGCTACTCCTCAACAGATTACTCCTGTTGTTCATGTTTCTAACCCTGTTTCACAAAGTTCCATAGACTCTGAGAAGACCCTATCAGATCATCAGGCTTCTCCAATTCAAACCCTAGTTGAAGCTGACACTTCTCCCAAAGCTTTACAACTGCTAGAGTTGGAACTTCACAAACCCTCACCTCAAAAATCTCAACCCACTCAAATCACAACTTTTGAAAATGACTATCTGAACACTTTTGCAGAAGTTATTACCCCTCCAACAGAACAAACTTAAACACCTGAACCCTCAAATGTTATAGATAAGCCCTCGTCTTCATCTGTCCTTACCACCTTTCAAGCCATCACACCAGAAGATGTTCAACGTGTGTTGATGGGCATTAATGACAAGGTTAAGGATATTCATAAGGATCTTCCTGCTCTTGGTTTTGCACCTGATCAAATGGATGGTGAATGCTCTGTTATTGCAACCATGTGCACTCAGATGATGCATGATCTTAGCTCTCAGTACCGAAGAAGCTATATCATGACTCTTGCAAGGCACAAGTTTACTGAGTATAAGGCTGCATAGTATAGGATCAGAAGAGCAAAGAGGTTGCATGAAGAGAAGATGAATCTGGTAATGAATAGGGATGTGGATCAGTTTTCTACCTTCTTTGAGCAAGAACTAGAAAAGATTATCAAGGTGGACTCTGAATTAGAATCTGTGGTTGATAGGATGGGTACAGAAGTTGTGCTGCAGAAGATGAAGTCTATATCTGAAGAAGCTCTGAAGAAGCTTCAAGACAAACTGCTGAACCCCTCTCTTACCTCTCAACCTTAGGATTTCTGTGTTTTATGTAGTTTGTTTTTAATCTTGTTTTGTTCTATGTTCTGTTTATACAATTGTTTTTGGATCTGTTGTTTGATTATTGTCTTGGATAATTATTTTTGGTTTATGATATTGCAGTTTTGTTTATGTTGATTTATTTTCTTTATTGTTCAGAAGATAGATCTATATATAAATTTCTGCATAAACATAAAACATAAACATGCATTCAAACAATTTTCATTCATATAAAAACTGCATTATATTGGTTTTTGCATTTCATCTTTGCTTTGATTTTACATGTTTTTTGCATTTCATCATTGCTCTCTGAGCAAAGATGTTTTTAACATGAAAATCTGATCCTCCTAAACCTAAAAGGAAATTTTTACAAAATGATGAGAAAGAGAAGATGAAGAGGATTGTGCCACAAACTTCAACCTGGGAGCCTCTAAAACTCCCGAGCTACAAGCTTCTGTCTTGTATACTTGGAGCCTCTTGTCAAGACTCCATCTCATCCTCCTGAATAAAAAGAACTTCTTGATCTTCTAAGAACAGAAGAAAGTTGAGAAACTTGCATCTGATTTTGAAGCAAGGACCTTCAACAAGTTATGATGTTTCTTAGACATCATATTCCATGAGACTGCATCTAATGTTGATAAGATTCTTCTCTGGTTCTTCTTTGAAAATTTATTAAACCCATTTCTTTCAATCACTCTTCTATCCTCACAAATATTTTCTTTCATCTTGATGAAGAATTTGTTTTCTCTCATGGAAGCGTTGAGTGAAATGACAAAGAATTGGTGTGCTTTTATAGCAATTTTGGTTGGTAGGAGTTACCTCGTTTTTAGCATTTGCATTAACTAATTGTGGTTTTTCTCATATATTTTTAATGCGTATTTTGACTTGACTAATTCTCTAGTCACGTGTTCTTTTTATTCTTAACTTTTTTTTGATTCTTTTTGTTTAATAACAAAAGGGGGAGTAAGAGTAAATTAATTTAAGAACACTAACTGAAACCAAATTAAAATTTTCTCAATTCTTTTAAGTTCAGTTATTACATTTTATCAGTTATCAATATTTTCTCTCTAAGGAAATTTTTTTATTGAGATCAGAACTTTCTATACATGATACACGTATGAGAAGATTGCACTTTTCTCTTAGGTAGATCTGACAACAGAAGAAAGCTTGCAAACCTATCTTATGGAAGTCAAAGTGTCTATAGAAGTTCTGAATTCGACATTAAAATTTTAAACTATTTTAATCATTCATTACCGAACTCAGGGGGAGCTTGCAAACCTCATAAACCTGAAGGATGAATTTATGTGATTAAAATAACAACCATTGTAAATTAATACTTGGTTTGTCATCAATCAAAAAGGGGGAGATTGTTGGAACAAAGTTGGTTTTGACATAACCCAAGTAATTTTGATTATAACAATAGTATTAATATACAATAGGGAATACTGATAGTTTACTCTAGTGTGCAGATATACAAGTTAAAATTTATTATACACGAGAAGATTGAAGTTTTGGTTGCTACGTTTCAAGTATCCCCAGAAGTTGGGAAAATGCAAGTTCCGAAGGTAACACAGAAGTTGAAGCCACAGAAGTGGCTAGTCAAAGTCAACCAGAAGATGAAGTCATCAGAAGATCATTTATTATCTGAAAATTCTGATGATGATGAAACAGCAGAAGACGTCAAAGAACATTCCATTGTCTTAACGACTATCATCTATATGGAAAAGAATCTGAAGAGGCAGAAGAACTTAATTCAGACCGTTATTCTCTTGACAATGACGTTTGTACTATTGTACTAACTTTGTTTTCCTGATTTAAGTGAATATTCGAAATCAACGATCAGAAGTTGATCTTTACTTGATTTGAATAAGCACATTTCAAACGAAAATAATGGTACATTACTACCTAGCTGCTTTCATCAGTATCCGCTCAAATTCAAGACGCTCCAACAACGCCTATAAAAGGAGGAAGAATTTGAGGACGTGATACAACACAACTACGAACAAAGAGCTGTTATTCTGCTAAATTTCAAAGAGCTATTTTAACTTAGATAAAACTTGAGTTGATATTCAAATTCAAGACATTAGCTTTCAACTTATGGCCTGTCAGTAGTTGAACCTTAGTTTTCTTTAAGAATTCTAAGAACAGTCTTGTTATTTTTTAAGTTGTATTTCTTTGTTCTCTGAACTCTGATAATTGATTATCAGTTGTTCAAAACATTGTATTTGTTTTGTGTGTTAGAAGTCTCTTGCTTGTGTGCTTGAGCATTGGAAGTCTCTTGTAAGAAGTTACTTGAGCATTGGAAGTCTCTTGCTGTGAGCTTGAGCAATTGAAATCATGGTGATTATAGTGAAATCCCTTGGAAGTGCAAGGGGACTGGACTACTCTCGGTTTGTGAGAGGAACCAGTATAAAATCTCTTGTGTCATCTCTTCTCTCTTCTCTCTGCTTTCATTCTCTCATACTCTGTTTTTCTTAAACTCACCAGAAGTTGTTCGTGTTAAAGGTTTTGGCCCGCTGCGATATCTGATAAGTTGAAAAACTTAGAAGAAGTTTTAAATTAACCAAAACACAATTCAACCCCCCTTCTTGTGTTTTTCACACCTTCAATGTTGTGTTTTTAGTTCCAGTTTAGCTATTATATTATATTCTATAAACAAGTAATCAGCCATTATGCTATATGTATAGGTTGAGCTGTAAATAATAATGCAATAATCATAATTGGATTTGGTTGCAATGAGATATAATAATGATAATTTTGTAACGAATCTATATTTTCTCAATTATGCTCCACATTTTGGTCCTTTTTAAGTTCAGAAACCTTATTTCAATATTCAAGACACGCCCAATATTTGGTTCGTTGTTCCTTTTGGTTACACAGTGCAAATTAAGTCACTTTATAATGCCTTTCATTTTATCCTTCATCGATTGTTTTGGCCTTTCTGTAAACTCATCATCTCAGGTTTCTGATTATGATGAAAAAATATCCAAATTGAAATCTTCATATGCAAGAAACACAAAAACAATGAAAGATCAACGTGTCACATAAACATAAAATTGCATTGGAAAGTAAACATTCCTTTTGCTAACATGCATTGGTTCATTTGCTGGCCAATTAAATTCAAATATGGTCAGAGCAATTAATGCTTGCAATTATTTATACAATTGAAAGGATTCCATTATAATGATCCAACATCACTTCATCAAAGGGCAATCTCTATGCTTGCTAGTACATGTGATAGCAATATTCATAGAGAATTAGTTCTACTTTAGTGTGTGTGTGTGCCTGGAGGCATCTCTTATAGTGTATAACTATGAGCTCATCTGATGAAGATGTTTTTTAGATGAGTTAGTGTCAACAAACACACCAAAAAGATTGAGATTTGGTGAAGGCACAAGCAGCAATATAGAGAGTTCACATGATGGTATCCTACAATACTGACTTTCTTTGCAACCTTATTTACTTCCTTTTGATGTGTTTTCTAACCATTTGATTCATTCGTCTTTAGGAGATAAAGTCCAGCGCAGATATGTTCGTAATTTGGCTTCCATTAAACCACGGCGTATTTCTTTTGAAGGTGATGTTATAACAATCAAATATTCTTTCTTAGCTTTTAGTTGCATGCTGTGTTACTTCTATACCAGTGGGTGTAATAGCACATGACATAGATTTGTATATACACTATTTATTATGTGTTTTATAAAGTTATCCGTTTAAGTGACAAAGTTACAATTCATTGCAGATGATGATACTTTATTAGGGGATTGTCATGTTGACTGCCAAAAGGAGTATGATCTACTTTCGAATCTTGGTATTCACTCATTCATCCTTTAATTATTTGTTTGTTGATATGTGCTATGGGAAGGGCATTAGAAAAGAGGTGCATGCATGCTAATGCAGCTATGCACAACATATGAGTAGATAAGTATTTCAAACAAATGTTCAGATAACTGCTCTCTGCTTCCTTATAACATATGTTTCCTTTTTTCCTGCTAAGCATGCAGGGATGTGCTATGTATCTGTATAAATGCTTCCTCTAATTTCCTTCATGCAGGTGTCTGCTTAAATAAAATAATTGTTTTTTATTGCAGATGATGATTTTTTGTTGGATGATAGTCATGTTGATTACCAACAGGAGTATGATCTACTTTCAAATCTGGGTATCCACACATTTATTCCTTCGGTATTCATATGGAGAAATCACAATTTTTAGAAATAAGTACTTGCTTGATTGTTATGATTTAGTTTTGAGATTATTGTGAATTGTATGAGGAAATAGAGTAAATTTATGTATCAGCTAGCTATGTACTCTTTTATACAAGTGTTCGTATTAGTAGCAAATTTAATGGACTGTTATGAGGAGTGAAATTGATTTTGCAATGACTATATTTCCCTTACTGTCTTTTAGATGGCAATACATCTTTTTTATCCAGTAGCAGCGTGGTCGAGACAGCATTCATCCAGATCAGCATCATCTGCTCTCTAATTCCGGTAATGTTTTTTGTTTGCCTATATCATTGTGTTTGGTTCGGTTGCATCTGTTATCTGTGTATGACTATTTATGTGGTATGTTTGTAAATTCATGAAATAATTCTCAATGATGCAAGAATTTTTCAGGTGGTGGTGGTTTATTGGACAACCACCATGTTCCCGGCGAGTTAGCATGCCCAATTAATTACGAGCAATATATGGTGCCATGTGATTCCGGTATCAAGTTACATGTTAAAACCATCTTATTTAACTATATGTGTCTCCTTACGTGGCCATCTAGAACACATATGCATTAGTTCATGAAGGAATTCTCACCGGTTTCATGATTTTGCAGATGATGATGATTTGTTGAATATTCACAGTACTGATGACGCCACGATGTGTGCAACTAATTCTGAGCAGTATTATGTGCCATCTGACTCTGGTATTGTGATTTATACATTTATCCGGAACATATCATTTAGTTACATGTTATCTAGAAAATATGCTCATTTCTATGTGGAAAAATTCTTATTATAATTGAAATTTCGCAGAGGATGATGATTTATCAAATCACATTATAGCTGATACTCGAGCAATATCTGCTTATAATATTGGCCAGCCAAATTGCATATGCAATTATTGCGGTGCTATAATGTGGCATGAGGAGCGCTTAAAATCCGGCCCAAGCAGAAATCCAAAATTTTCCATGTGTTTTAGTCAAGGAGACATTGAAATCCAACCATGCACTCGGCTGCCTGAGCCGTTACATAATTTATATTATGGCTGTGATAGAAAAAGCAATTTTTTTTTGGATAACATTAGATCTTTCAATAGTATGTTTGCTTTCACCTCGATAGGTGGTAAAATTGATACTTCTTCCAATAGAGGAAATGCACCTCCTGTGTTTGTAATGAACGGTGAAAACTATCATCATATTGGAAGTTTGTTGCCTTTTCCAGAAGAACAGCCTAAATTTGCACAATTATACATATAAGATACTGATAATGAGATATCAAATAGGATGGTTGTTGTTGGGTAAATTATCGTCTACTCATATTAGTTAATTTCTTATATGCATCTTTGAGTTGCTGTTGATTTACTTTGAGCCGTGTCTACAAGGATGAAGAATGATGCCTGTGCTTTAAGGTCCTCAATTGTTGGTGAAATAAGGGAAGCCCTTGATAGTTGTGATAATCCCTATGTTAAAACGTACAATACAATTCGGAACACGCTGCACTCTGGAGGAGCCCCAACCATGAAGCTCCGAATTTTGGGCAAGCGAGGTCGCGATGGTAGGAGGTATAATCTTCCAACTGCTTCAGAGGTTGCTGCCTTGGTTGTTGGTGATTACGATTCTGCGGATTTCGACAGGGATGTGGTCGTTGAGACTAAGTCTGGTGCTTTGCACCGCATATCAACATTCCAGCCCGCTGACTGGCCATTACAGTATCCACTGTTGTTCCCAAGGGGAGATGATGGTTATAGAAAAGACATCGAATTCAGAGACAATGCTAGAAAACATACAAGGAA
Organism: Trifolium fragiferum; assembly: GCA_954870985.1. Taxonomy (NCBI): domain Eukaryota; kingdom Viridiplantae; phylum Streptophyta; class Magnoliopsida; order Fabales; family Fabaceae; genus Trifolium; species Trifolium fragiferum. The sequence continues at coordinate 27,017,416 of OX940796.1, forward strand.
AAGACGGTTTATTACTCAGTTAGAATGGGTTGGTTCTAGAATACAACAGAGAGCTGTGGAGAATTCAACCATTGTTTTCTCAAGGAGATTGTTTCATTAGTTTTTGGTTGATTCCTTTAGCACAATAGAGTCCTCACGGCTGAAGTACTTGAGAGACCATCAAAAGGATCAGAGATCTGAGATGTACAAGGGATTGACTGAAGCTATTCTTAGGGGAGAGGCTGATGCAGCTACGACGGGCAAGCGAATTGTTTTGCCTGCAACTTTTGTCGGGGGTGCGAGGTATATGATACAAAATTATCAAGATGCCATGGCTATATGTTCTTGGGCAGGATATCCTGATTTATTCATCACATTCACCTGCAACAATAAGTGGCCTGAGGTGGTTGATTTTTTGAAAACACATAAACTTAGACCCCAAGATAGACCTGATTTGGTAAGTAGATTGTTCAAGATTAAACTTGACCGTCTCATTAAAGACATCAAGAAAGGAGATATTTTTGGCAAGGTGAAGGCAGGTATATATTTTATATTATTTCATAAAATTAATGAACGGAAATTTTGTGCTTATTCAGATATAGTGCTTACTTTTTGTGTCATTTTCATGTTTGCCCTGTAGTGATATATACAATTGAGTTTCAGAAACGTGGACTACCACATGCTCATATTTTGGTTTTTCTCCATTCTGCCTATAGAATTATTCATCCTGATGGCATTGACAAAATAATTTCTGCTGAAATTCCTGATAGAGATGAGGATCCAGAATTATTTAAGATTGTTTCTTCGTTCATGATACATGGTCCATGCGGTGATCAGAATCGAAGCTCTCCTTGAATGCAGCATAATAAGTGTACAAAGTATTTTCCAAAAGAATTTGTTGATAATACTGTTGTTGATGCTGATGGTTATCCTGTCTATCGAAGAAGGAACAATGGTGGGTATATTAAAAAAGGTGAGTGTTTTGCTGATAATGGATATGTTGTACCATATAATAGACATTTATTGTTAAAATACAATGCTCACATTAATGTCAAATGGTGTAATCAATCACGATCTATAAAATATCTTTTCAAGTATGTCAACAAAGGACATGACAGAGTCACTGCTGATTTCTATAACGCATCCAACGGTAATGGTGATACCCAAGTCATTGATGAGATCAAGATGTATTATGAATGTAGATATTTATCAGCATGTGAAGCTGTCTGGAGAATATTTGTGTTTGATGTCAATTACAGGGAGCCATCTGTTGAAAGGTTAGACTTTCACCTTGAAAATGAGCAGTCAGTGGTTTTTCCTGATGATGCTTCAATCGAAGAAATTGTGGATAAGCCTTATGCCAAGATTAGTAAATTTTCAGCATCGATGGATGCTAACAAAAAGTATCCTCATGCACGGGCCCTCACCTACGGCGAATTCCCTAAAAAATTTGTTTGGAATAAACGTGATCGTGAGTGGACCTCATGTAAGAAGGTCTTCTCCATAGGAAGAATGTACTTTGTGCCACCTGGAACCGGGGAAAAGTTCTATCTGAGGATGTTGTTGAATTATATCAAGGGTGCTACTTCCTTTGAAGACATCAGGACAGTCAATGGTGTGAAGTATAATAATTTCAAAGATGCATGCTTCGCATTGAGGTTGGTGGATGATGATAGGGAGTTTGTTCACGCATTTAGAGAGTCGAGCTTATGGGGTAGCGGGAGCTACTTGCGCATGTTGTTTGTGTGTTTATTGCTTTCCGGGCAAATGCACCGACCGAAGTTTGTTTGGGAGATGTTGAGCGATGACATCCAACACAGATAGAGGCGCATTCTCCGTCTACCAGGTGATCTACTTTTGTTGTTATTAGATTAGATTTAGTATTAAATATTTGTGTATATGTATGCATTATCATCTGAGTGTATGTGATTATTTGCTCATGTATATTGCAATTATGTTTTCAGATTTGATTCTTACTCCGGATCAATTGCAGAGTTATGCTTTAGCTGAAATAGAAACTTTGTTGCTGAGTAATGGCAAAAGTCTGGAAAATTACACCGATATGCCTAAACCAGATGAGGGTCTGTTGGCAGAGAGGAGAAATAGACTCATATTTGATGAGCTCAATTATGACAGGGAGTCTTTGGCTAACGAGCATTTCACCCTAATGTCTACCATGACTACTGAGCAAAAAAGAGTTTACAATAGGATCATGTCCAGGGTTGAAAAAAGAGAGCATGGCCTTTTTTTCTTTATGGTAATGGTGGTACTGGTAAAACTTATATTTGGAGAGCATTGTCAGCTGCTTTACGGTCAAAAGGTGAGATTGTTTTAGCGGTGGCCTTCAGTGGTATAGTTGCACTGCTAATACCTGGTGGAAGAACTACACACTCCAGGTTTGTCATTCCATTGAATGTTGATGAATTCACAACATGTGATATTGGTTCCACTAAACCTTTAGCATTCGTCGTGCAAGTCTAATTATATGGGATGAGGCACCTATGATGCATAGGCATTGTTTTGAAGCTGTTGATCGTACCTTAAAGGATATAATGCATGAAAATAGATATTCGTTTGGTGGCAAGGTGGTTGTCTTGGGCGGGGATTTTCGTCAAATTCTTCCAGTTGTGCCAAAAGGAACAAGGCATGATATTGTTGATTCTGCTATAAATTCATCTCTTCTGTGGCGGTTCTGCGAAATGCTTATATTGACAACTAATATGAGACTGCTTGGTGGATACACACGTGCTGATTTTGAAGAACGGAAAAATTTTGCAGATTGGATTTTGGGGGTGGGTGATGGGATTGTAGGAGAAACCGATGATGAGTATAGCACAGTTCAAATACCCCCTGATTTATTGATTCTTAGCCATGGTAATCCGCTGGAAGCTATTGTTGAAAGCACATATCCAGATTTACTTGACAACATAGATGATCCAGAATTTTTCAATGACAGGGCTATTCTGGCTTCGAAAAACTGCATTGTTGATGCCATAAATGATTACGTGATGAATCTCATTCTAGGGGAGGAATCGGTTTATTTGAGTTATGATTCTCCTTGCAGAGGCAATTCAAGTGTTACAGTGTCTGACGATATACATACACCTGAATTTCTAAACACAATCAATTCTTCTGGACTTCCGCATCATAAGATGAGATTGAAAGTGGGGCTTCCAGTTATGTTAATGAGAAATTTAAATCCATGTGCGGGGCTGTGTAATGGCACTCGAATGATTGTCACAAGGATGGGAACTTATGTGATTGAAGGAAAAATCATATCTGGCAATCATATTGGTGAAAGGGTTTTTATTCCAAGACTGTCACTAATGCCTTCGGATAAAAGACTTCCTTGTTGAGGCAAAACCCATTTTTGATATATGTTTTAATGACAACAAACCTTATGGAATAAATGTTAAGTTTTATGAATGGTGATCTACTAATGTTTGCACTTGAGTTTTTTGTTGAAAGATAGATATTGACAAAAGTGGATGAGCTAGAGATCACTCACATCAACAAGTGCGCTTTATATACTCAAGCAATGAAAGTAGCATCACAAGCTTCATGAAGATTTTTAAAGGATGTTGTTTGAAGCATAAAAGATTTCATGGGAAGGTTTAACAACAAAGTGATTTTTATGGTTAATAGTCTTCTCCACCATCACAAAGTTCACAATGAGTATTGAAGATTCAAGGAAGAATATGAAGATCATAGTTGAAGAATCAAGATGGAAAAACTTGCATCACAAGCTACTCAAGAATATATTTGATGTTATTATGTCAAAACTCACATTGAGTTTTGTTACATGCTTTGAAGATTTACTACTACAATTAACATCAATTGAAATGATGCATATGTTGAAGATCGTCAAAACCTACTCAAAGTTTTATCTTATCAAAGTTTCACAAGATGAGAAAGTTTGAGAATGATCTTCCATGAGTTTTCAAAGGAGCTTATGCACAAGGCATAAACGTTTTAATCATTCTCTAGATTAGAAATGATAATCCTCATGATGAGTATACTCACGCCTCCACTAAATCATCTAACAGATACTCAATGAACATGCAACAATGTGTGCAAAACATCAAAGAGAAATTATGAAAAGTTTTGCAACAACAAAAGATTTCAAAGTTTGATTAACCAAAGAAAGAAACATTATCAACTCTTATGAAATAATGTTCTCATCATGAATATGTCCATTTCCCTCAAGGGCATTCATATCAGTTCAGCAAAATTACAAGAATCAACTTTGAAGAAGAAATCATTTCAAAAGTTGAAATATTTATAAGTCAGGAGAACGTTCTCCGAACGGTCTCCCAAGTTTGCGTGTTCAAGGATAATCACTTTTCCATAAGTCAACTTGGTACAAGACAATCATGAACTTTTATATGGAAGTCATTTCAAGAATCATAACAGTTGGAATAAGTCATTTTAGGCAAGGAATCATTTTTATCAAAGAACTTATTCCATGAAGAAACTTTAAAGAACATCAAGCTCACATATCATTGTGAAGGCTCTATGTTCTCTAAGAACATCATTAAAGATTTAATCTAGACCAATGAGGAGAAGACAACAAGTTGTACCGGTTTTAGAAGAAGATTTAAATATCAACAAAGTACAAACACATGGCAAATGGAGAAGTATCAAGTGTATTCATTTTACTATTCACTCGTCCTTGCAAGGATAAATGAATAGTGGCTATTCTATAGCTTTCACTTGCATTTACAGCTCTTTGAACACATGGGTATTATTCTCCTTCATTTGAAGTACAGTCTCCCAATGGTCTCCCAGATTTTGCACTTACAAGCTACAATCTTATCCAAAGATGTGCCAAACTATTCCCACACATGGGCTATTGTTTTATAACGTTCATATGCTCAGAAAACAACTCATAACAGCTGGCACAACGGATATTTATGACATCACTACAAATCCATATACCAGAGACCATCAGAAGAACGTTCTCCAGACCAACTAAAAGGACAGATTTGATTGGACTGTTTTGGCCCTTTCACAACGGCTATTTCCACACTCTCAACTGTCATATTTGAAGTTCAAATATCAGAAGAACCTCTCCATCTATAAATAGCATGGTTGGCATCATTTGAAGAGTAAGAGTTGAAGCTACAATTCATCAAACACTTGTTTTTATCAACAAGTTACAAAACTCTTCTTTTACCACTCACACTCATGCTTTTTATTCTCATCTATACTTCTGGTATATGAGTGTTTTGTATTTGCTTCTCAAACCAACCTTTGAGTTTCAACAAGCAAATACTTTAAGAGACCACTTTTCAACACAATCCACTTTTAAGTGATTGTATCTTTGTCTCTTCATTTTACCACTCACACTCCAACTCTCTATCAATTCTTGGATCAAATATTATTGAGTGTATGAGTGTAGTTTATGTATAAGCTTCTAAACTAGTTTGGGTTTATTTGTAAGCTTAAAGATCCGAAACAATTCCTTTGTAAAAGAAAGATTGGCTCAAGTCAATACGTAACTATTGATTGAGTGACACCCTTACTAGCTTGAAGGGCTGGGGTAGTTTTAAGCTTGAAGGGCTTAATGTTATTGATCTTGGTCTAGATCAAAGAAGAAGAATTGTATTTGAGATCGGTAGCATCTCAAGATTATAGTGGAAAAACTCACAGGCGTGGGGACTGGACTAGCCCAGGATTTGGGTGAACCAATATAACTTTTGTGTGTGAATCTCTCTTACCTTTAACTCTTTAATTTCTGTAAACACACATCACACAAACCACTTGTTTTACATTTAACATAATTCTCACGTAGCAGAGACCATTCAGAGAACATTCTCCGAACTGGTAGTTTTATATTTCACTAACATTTATCCAAGTATACACTTGAGATTAATTTTGTTAGAGTGCAGGTTTAATTTTTAAAAGGGTCACAATTCAAACCCCCCCCCCCCCTTTCTTGTGACCATTTCTTCCACTTCATTCCTTTCAGATTTCAGCGCCGGCAATTTCCTTTAAATGTTTCGTTCGCCATGATTATTAACAAAAGTCAAGGTCAGTCTCTCAAGTCCGTAGGTGTGTATCTCCCTCATCCAATTTTCTCGCATGGTCAATTATATGTTGCATTATCTAGGGTCACTTCAAGACAGGGCTTGCGAATATTGGTTGTTGATGATGAAGGAAATGATATACCCGAGACTAAAAATGGTTTGTATAAAGAAGTATTCCACAATCATTAATTCTACCATTTATCGTTTATATAGCTTTGTGTTCTTTTTATTATAATGATTGTGTGCTTTATAGTAAATGAATGTTTCTGTATTATAAAATGAGATCCAATTTATTTATTTACCTTTACGTATACATGTCCTTACCTTTATATTTATCTTTATATACATAATAATCTATATGTGTTGATATTATCCATCTATTGCTCTCATATGAATATGATTTAGTATGCATATATTACTCATTTTGAATTTTTGTTTTCAACAAAACCCACGTGGAGTTTCACAGCCTCAGCAACTAACATTAAAACTCCATCTAGCCACTCATTTCAATACACCTTCCTTTCATTCTAGCTTCTACAAGCAACCAATATGTCAGGCAATGTGGGAGTATATCATTGGTGGCATTTGGCATTTTCATTCATCACCCATTAAATCATCAATTGGGAGTCGTTCCCTTTAATTACCTCTCATGCATTGGTCATGGATGTTCATTGGAAAGACAACCATTCTTTTTCCTTTTCATGCATTGGCTCTAATTTGTTGCTTATTAAATGATACTTCGTCTGTGATATATAAACCACAGGGTCATTTCATTGCAAAACACCTCTCATACTTCTTACCTTCTTCCAAACAGTCATCTCAAAATGTCTAATGCAGATAACCTCATGCATGTTCTTCAGCAAGCTGTGGTTGATCACCCAAACAATGATACTTCAAATACTATATCAAGTCTGAAAGGTCCATTCTTTACTCTCTTTTTTAATTGCTCTATTTTATGCAGCTATAGTTTTACTGTCCAATATTTGAACTTACTTCTACTTATACTGCAAATATGGTGATAGCTAGGTATGCTTATAGAAAATACACATTTTGCATTGTTCTCTTTTGAATTTAGGTGATCTTTAGCAGTGTGTGTAGAGTGGAATGGAGAGCACTTTAAAACCCATGTTCTTATTATGCTGCTTTCTCATGTGTAGTTTTTATTTGATTGTATATGATCTGTTGAAGGTATCTTCAGTATGTGTTAGACAATTGATGCTAGATGAGTTTTCTTAGTATCTGAAGAGTAGTTAGATGATTTGATCTCTGTTTTTTGTGATGCATGTTGTTTAGCAGATTATTGATTGATGATTTTCCTGATGCTAAATTTATTTGCTTTATGGTGTTGCTATGGTTTACTTTCTTGCCCAATAGATATGAGAAATATTGCTTAGCTTAAACATCCAATATAAATCAGTCGCATCTTTATACATTGTTTGTAGATTTGGATCGTGATATCCGGCCATATGCAATGATGACAAAGATAGCATACATAGAATTTGATCCAATGAGTGTAATTTGATAGTTTATTTGTCTGTGTGCTGTGCATTTTCCATTAGGAATGTAGTTGTTTTAACCAGCTATAAAATTGATTATTTTGCAGACTCGCGCAAAACTACCCACATGTTTTGCCAGGAATTTTGGTCAATTCATTGGCAATTATGTTATACTGCAGGATCCAAAGTAGAATCATATTCAAGTTTCTGTCGAGAGAAAGAATGGCAAGATTTATTTCACCAGGGGTTGGCCTCGCCTAAGAGAATTCTACATCATTGGTCTAGGTGGTTGGGTGACCATTTTATACATAAGTCTTTTGCTTATACATATACCAGTTAGAAAACTCACAGGTGTGCATGTCAATTATCCTGAAAAGACTCCTCCATTTAGACTATTGTTGCTCGAACAGTCCCGTCCAGGTTCCATACATGGACCAGTTCCTTATTTCCCAGCTCCAACTACGTTCTATCATACACTTGAGAAGACTTTGACATCGATTGACATTGAGTCCGGTATTTTGGTATGTATGTTATGCTATATGCTATCTAAATAATTGTCTGTATTATCTAATCTTTTAAGATGATGTTAAATAGAAACTCCCTTGTAATGGATTCTGCGAAAAGGCACTCCCAAATAGAGACACTGAATTAATGATTGTAGATTGGTTTGGACATCCCTGGAAATGTCATTTGGAGATTGGATGTTGTCCTCCCAAAACTTGCCAGTTTTTTGGTGCTACAAAACCATCGAATAATGAAATCATGCATTTCAAGATTACTCCATTTATTGGTGTGCGTACAACACTGATAGCTCCTACAACAACTGGAGGATACAAATCCTTTTATCAAACTGAGCAATTATTTATGCTGTAGGCATTGCACTACAATTTCTAATGTATTGGTTTGTATTAGTACTTTGACCTGTAAACCACACATTCTGTTTGGTATGGTTTGATTTTAGTCATTGCCTAACTGTTCTTTAAAGCGATATTAAGATTTTGCCGTTTTCATGCAGATGGTGGTGGCCAGCTGTTGTCCTAAGATGTGTGATGAATGAAGTTGTTAAGATGAGCTTTACTTTTTTTATGGCGATAGTTAAGATGGGCTTTTCTATTATCAGGTTTATTAAGATAATATTTTTGCAATCTATTCAAAGAGAACACCAGTTGAATTAATGTTGCAATATATTCAATTTTATTAAGTCTAAATCAGATGCATTTCAAATCTGAACAAATTTTGTTGTTTGGTTGTATTAATATTGAAATACATTCAAGTGGTGTTAAAAAAATGTTATATAAAATGGTGATATTTTTGTTGCAATTTATTCCGATCATTTAATTTTAGATGTTAATTTTCCCCTTATGCCATAATCCATTCCTTTTTTTTTAAAATTTATAAGGGATTAATTTGAATTAGATTACAGCTTAACCTTGACTAGATATCAGCATTTGGCTGAGCTTGGATTGTGAAAATATTTCAATGCTTTGTATATGTAGGCTTCTTTTTAACCAATTTTATGACTGGTCCTTTGTAGTGAAATCTAAATATTTGGCCTAAGGAGGCAGTGCTTACCATTGTCTCTTCATTCTCTACTTATGTCGTTCTCCCTTCCTCACTCAGAAGCCATTTGATCTCATTCATCTGCCAAATTTCTCTTCTGCAGTGAATCCGTTTATTGAACACATCCTTGCATGGCCTCCTATTCCTCACTAAGGTTTGCTCCCACGATTCTTTTTCGTTTTTTCTGTATTATTGCATCAACAGCTTCATGCTTTCATCCTTAATCTTTCTATTCTGAATTACCCTGATATGGCCTGGGTTGGGTGATTTAGGGTTTAATCATTATTGTGTGTTTTTAATGGTTTAATCAGTGTTTATACTCTGTTGCAACTGATGAATTAGAGAACCATTTGAAGTTTTGCTACTCACTTTGTACGTAACACCAGCACATTTTAATTTTAGATTTGGTTTAGTTGTGCTTGCACAATGTCAGCTTCTATTACTTTATCTGATCTTTTACTATAATAGGGTTTAATTTTTTAGCCATCTTTCTGTTTCCAAAAGACTGACATTGTCTGCATGCAGAGTTGAAAAAATAAATGTAATTTTTATTTGAAAAGGCAGAAAGGGTTTGGGTCAAATGGAATATCTAAATGGCATATAACTTAGGTAGAGATTTATAAGACAGTATAATAAGTGTGTTTGCTTAATTTATGTGCAGGATAGACTAAATTAAACTGTTGTGATTTATTGAAATGTGTTTCAATAGAATTAGGCATGTTATTTTGGTCTTGCTTATTCTTTATTCAGATTTAAGATGAAAGAGCATGGTCTCATTATGCACCATGGTTTGATTGGTTAATTTGATTGAGATTGTACACATTTTTGCTTTACTGATATATTCTTAAAGTTATGGAATGCATGCCGCCGGCCGAGAGAGAACCCAGTCATTTCAAACTTGCATCTATCCAGATCGGGTATTTTCCTACACCAGTCTAAGTCTTATGTTTTAGGTGATTGTAAATAGATATATTAATTTAATTTATATACTAATGCAGGCAGAAATACAAATATGTCCAAGGTTCAAGGATGCTTGGATCAACCAGCTTCGAGATGAAACTTATGTGTGGCTGCGGCATCCAAATGGAAACTCTGCTAGAGTTGCTCTGCATCTTGATGGAAACAATTGTCACATGTGTAGTGGAAGGTTTGTTTCAGTTGTTTCCTTTTTCAAAAAACCAACTGATGTCGTTTTAACGTATGAGGTTGGTGCCAAACATTTCAAAGTGACTATCGTAAAAAATAAATTCCTTGAGAATACACCAGACATTGTGGAAGCTAATAGTGACGACTGTAGGGTTATTGTTCAAAGCCCCGATGGTTCTTATAAACCCCTCATATTAGCAGATGATGAGGAGGATGATCGCAATGAGGTTTTAGACCAAGTTGATAATGAGTATTATATCAATGGTTCTGCTCTGCATGGATTTACTAATGACCGTGTGTTCAGTTGGGAGGTCATTATCTCAAAAGCTTATACAAACTCAAGGAAGGATCAGGTTTTGGTAGGTCCTCAGTGCAACATATAATATAATTCCTAAATTTCAATTCGCATATTAATTTTTACCTTATTTCCATGTCACAGTATATTCCACAGAACGCCTTCTACCGCATTCTTAAGAATACCAGCAGTATCGCTGTGAGAACAAAACATAATGGAGACGGACTCAAATGGGACCTCATCAGGTACAAAAGAAGGGATGGCAGGGAGGAAATGTATGTCAGTACGGGTTGGTTTAAATTTTTTAAAGCCAACAGCCGTATGAGGGGAGATAAGCTGCAATTCCAGATCTCCGATCCACCTAAATACTTGGTTGTAAGTATCATTCGACAAGGCACTTTCTAAGGATCTTTGGGAGTAGTGGAACTATCTGTTTTGTCAGTTTCTAATAGTGTTTGGGGTTTCTGACTTTTGGGATTCTAAATTCATGTTTTCATTTGATGATCTTAAACTTTTTGTAAGGATCATGTGTTATAATGTTCCAACTATCATTGACCATTTGATTTTGAATGCAATTCAATGGTTCTCTTTATTATAACCATTATTTAGAAATTACCATGGTAATCTACAAGACTCATTCAAACTCATCATAGTGCACTTTTGACGTTATTGACTCTCTTTTGAAATGAATATCCTTTTAAAAACATCGATCATACATTGACATAGCATATCCATTCAAATCATTATAGTTGTATTGCTTAATAACTGACGAGGAATGCATTCAAATATAAAAATGATTATTAAAGGAGACGTGCATCAATGAGTTTCAAATTGTTGTACTGTTCAAAAACTAATTGAATGTTACCGTAGACTAAACCAAATCATACATGGAATAATCTAAAAGGAAGCTATGTGTTTGCCTTAGAGGATATCTTGGAAAACCAACATTCTTTTTTTGATAACATTCTATGGTATGTAATCAAATGGATTCAAACTAATTCAAATTGACAAACATTTATGTTCTAATATTGAAGCTACAATGAGCTTTCACTTTATTTATTTTAGCAAACCTTATTATATAAATAATGTTATCATATAGCTTAAGGTAAACAAATAATGAATAAATTTCAAGGTAGAAAATTCTAATTTGAAGTCAGCAATATTGAAAAATTTAAGGCTTATAAATTGCATATTCTTTGTACCATGTTTATGGGTGATTTTGTGGTGGCAATATAGTGTGTGTTTTATTGTGCTTTGCAATGTTTCATTGTGGGCTTATAGAATTTAATTAGATTTTTTGGCCCAATAGAGTGGAATTTTTTTCTCTTATTTGCTTCTTTCTCTCAAACGCAGATCTTCTCTCATTTACTTCTTTCTCTAAAACGCCCCCTCCCTACAACATTCATATTTGCCAGTATCATTTGCATGAACACAACATCCCTTCTGTAATGGCTTCTTCTTCTGAATTGAGGTTTGTATCCAATATTCTCTTCATCTTCTCCTCAAATCATTACTTATCTCTCACTTCCACTATAGTTTTCATGACTTAGGGTTTAATGTGTTGAGTGTGTTTTCCTATTTTGTCGCATGAAACATATTTAGAAATGATAATTAGACAATGTTTGCTCTGTTTCTGTATAGTGCAATTCCTGATTTTTCTTTCCCAGTCACTCTCTGTATTTTGTTTAAATTATACATTTTACTGAGCGCTTGGAAAAGTAAGCAACTTAATAGTCAATTGTAGAGTTAAAGGATACCATTCTTCAAGTATCTCTCTTTGGATATGAAAACCAGCAAATATCCTCCTAGAATAGTAGAACCTCCATCAAATTGCCCTCTACTCCTTTTACCCTATTTATTTTGATGCCATGCTTTAGAATAATTGATTGGAATGCACATTACAGAGAGATTATTGGCTATAATTTGGGAGATCGATAATTTTAATACTCTCAGTTTTATATAGTAAAAGGAAGCGATTAATGATATAAAATGAATGCTTACTCTGTTTTTGTATCTAGATCGTGGTTGAATGGTTCCTCAGAGTGAGCGTTGACATCACATGTTAAGCAGTATATAATGGCATCGCATCTCGCACAAATTCATTAATCAAATAGAATAACAATACACACTAATGGTTGAATGTGTGTTAATTTGGGGATGTTTTGTTTACCCGTCATTTTGACAATGAATCCACTGCAAATACTGTTAATTCATATAATAATACATGCTAATTTAAGTTTCTATTTATTTGCATGTTTTTAAATGCTCTCAAGGTACCATGCTGGAGTAAAAAACAGCAGATCATTTCACACTTGCATTTATCCAGATCAGGTATTTCAGTTTGAGATGGCAGGCACTGTATTTGAAATCAGCATAGAATCAACAGTACTAACTTGATTTGTATGTCAATGCAGCGAGAAATACAAATTTGTCCAATTTTTAGGAATGATTGGATTCAGTATCTTCGGGAAGATTTTTTTGGAAGACTTTTGTATCAAGACAACGAACCAATTAGTGTTGCTCTATTCCTTTATAACAACTGTTGTTACATGACTGATCGACGAATCGTCTCCAACTACCTCGGCTTTCAACGGCCTACCAACGTCATCTTAACGTATGAAATTGTTGATAATCGCTTCAGCGTAACAGTTATATCAAACGAATTAATTGATAATGTACCACCCAGTGAAGAGGGTGATGTTGATATCGTTGTACGAAGTTCAGAAAAATCCTATCAATCTCCTTTGTTGGTCGATGGTGAATCAGATGACGATGATCCGCAGTTTGCACATCCCATTAGGGTGTGGTATGCCAATGGATGTGCTTTACCTGGATTTAAGAACGACCGTGTGTTTAGTTGGGAACTTTCTATCACTAAATCTTATGCAAGATCAACCACTGACCAAGTTTTGGTGAGCCCCTAGCATTATACCCTATAAATCTGCTCTATTTTGATGCATGAGTTGATAGTTTTTTTTTGTTTTCTGTTTAATAGTATATTCCGCAAAATGCTTTCAAGCGTGTTCTGCTAAATAGGAAGAGCATCATGATTAGGACACGGCACAGTGGAGATGGAGCCAAATGGGACCTCATCATTTACACGAGGAAGAAAGGCATGCAAGAGATGTATGTCAGCAAAGGTTGGTTTCAATTTCAGATTTGTGATCCACCTGATGTTATGGTCATCGATATTGTTCGGCTCCGAACTACCTAAGAATCTTATATCATTATTAGACTGTCGTTTGTTGGCTTTGCCATTATGTGTTTGGATTTGGCAATTTTGATTTCTGTTGGGTTGTCTATTTATTAGGACTATAATTTGTAAATCAGCATCCTAACTTATATATTTGATCAATATCAGCTTCGTTTAATTGCCACCTTTTGTCGTACAACTAATCCAAAGCAGCGACCATGATTGGCATCGACCATGATTGGCATAGATTTAGCGTTCCGTCGAACCCGTGCAACGCACGAGCATCATAATAGTTTATAAGATAAAAATAGGATTTGGTAACTAATTGGAAGATTATAATGAAAAGGAGCATGATTGTGTCTTGTAAAAACCAAAGAGGGCAATATGGACTTTAAACATTATACACAATGAATTATAAGAAGCCACTAGTGAGAACACTAACACTTTCACTATCAAAATTCATTTTGTAAAACCACAAAACAGAACTTGAAGCTCCTCTCTTCTTCTCTTCCACGCTCCACACCTTTCCATTCAACCAAATCTTTGCATCTTGTTCCTTTATCACAATCACACATGCAAGCTCACAATTCTCTTCCTTAGGTTCATAGGAGTAAGGTAAGCACTCCAATTTCCCTCTTCTTGATTCACGCCATTCACTCCTTTTCTCATACCTACATGAGTTTAATTTGTTCAAACTCTATATTGTGACTTGCATGTACCTATTTTGATGATCTTGGAACTGTTATGAGTGGATTTAAAGCTTTCAAGATTTTAGAAACCATGTTGGACGGTTAGAAATCAAAGGGGTTATGGATTAAGCTATTTCCATATGATGATTGTAGAGAAGAATTGAGTGAAACCCGTATTCAAGGATAGAGCTCCACTAAAACTGCAACCATTTCCTCTCCGTAAGTCGGATTCGAACAATTCTTTTTCATGTAGTTAGCTGACTCAAATACGGTCAATCTGACAATGGTTTCTTGAATTTTCGTTCAAATATGAGGTCTGTACGATTTTTTGAAGTTGGAAGTCCGAATCTGATTTTCTGCAGAATTCGTTTTCAAATAGGTCTGCACTAAAATGGTAACTAATCCTTCCTTGTAGCTCTAATTGAACTGATTCCAGTTGTCATAGTTAGATAACTCAATTCCGGTCGTTTCGATGTAGGTTTCGTAATTTTAGGTTCAGTTTTGAGGTATGTGGACGAATTTAAAGTAGAGGACCTGATGCAGCAATTATACAAGAAAATTCTGTTTTTGGATTTATAATATTTCGCTGCAAATCCAGTTTCTCGGAGAGCTCTAAAGTTGTTAGCTTGGTGTTTAAAGCTTCTGAGTTAATCTCAATTCCAGGTGGGTTCTTAGGCTAGTTTAGTTAGTTTTCCCCAATTTGAATGTTTGCATGTTAACATAGGAAATTAGGAATTAATTGTGTGAAGAGAGATAACTCCCAATTTCTCTTCTATTCTGTTCGATATTAATTATATTATGTTTCTGCACTATCTCAGAGGATGATTGTAGGTGTAACCTTTTGAAATTAATGATTTTCGTAAAACATGGTGTTTTCTGCATGAACTCGCCATACCGAGTTGCTAGCGAGTATTCATGGCGAGCATCCAAGTTCTGGGCTGATGAAACTCGCCATGGCAAGCAATTGTTCGCCTAGCGAGTTGATTTAGACCAGGACCTGCAGTTCGCCATGGCGAGCTTGGTAACCCGCTGTAGCGAGCTAGGTGCAGAAAGACTCATATTTTCATTTTCTAAAATATTTCTAAAAGCACTCGTTTTATAATCGTGCATAACTGACTAATGCTAAATTAATTCATACTACAATAATTATCCCAAATACCCCGGGAACATGCAACTTAATTCTAAGTTATACCCTATGATTCAGAGTTGTGCTTGACTTCCTGTTTAACATTAAATACATTCTATAACTTAGATAGCTTGCAGTTATAGAATGTATTTAATGTTAAACAGGAAGTCAAGCACAATTCTGAATCTTAGGGTATAACTTAGAATTAAGTTGCATGTTCCCGGGGTATTTGGGATAATTATGGTAGTATGAATTAATTTAGCATTAGTTAGTTATGCACGATTATTAATATCGCTTTGTGGACTTCGTTTTAGATGTTCCACCAGTAAAACTTTGTGAGCTTCACGCCTGAACGCTTTCTGTTCGCGGACAAGGCAGGCCTCTGAGACATGCTCACCTCGGAGTGTCTTGCGGTTAAAATCAATAAGACTAATTCTGTGTTACACATTTATTTATTATGCTTATGATAATTAAGTTATGAAATGGATTATGATACGACTGATTAGGTGCCCCGACTTAGTAGCCTTTAGGAGGGTAGTAGAACTCACTGGGACGAAGTGACTGTCTCACCCCACTCCCTTTTCGATATCAGTAAGACAGGTTATTTTCGGGGCAGGAACCAGGTTGGACCTGACGATTGGAGCTGTGCTTGGATTGTCAGCGATGAAGACTTAGTCTTCATTCTTTCTTTTATTTGGCTTGTTATCTTATTATAGTTTCTTTTCGCTGTCTGTATCAATATTCTCTTATTATCTTAATGATAATATATTATTCGGTTGTTTCTTGTATAATTTAATGTACTCCGATTCCAATTTTAATGTTCCGACTAAATATTCTAGACAATTTAGTTGGGGCGTTACAATTGGTATCAGAGTAGGTTGATCCAGTATCGGACCTTGCCATGAGTCAGTACAATCCCTTTCTTAGTAGTACGGACCCTTTGGAGTCTGGACTGTTTACGCTGAAACCATCGCGTGCTGAGTCTGATCAGCTCAGTATTGTGCATGGTAGGCAGGGTATTACGGTCGAGAACCGAAGTGGACCACGGTGGTTAAGTAAGAAGACCGTAGTGGAGATGCAGTTCATAAGCAATCGTTGGCGAGAATTCTCTCTAACCGGATGTTAGAGCTGAAATAGTTAAGACCGAAGAAGTATGTGGTGCAACACCAACGAGTATACCAAGAGTTAAGATGGATTATATGTATTAAGACCAATGGTACTAGTAAATTCTAGAGAGTAAGAATAGTTTAATGGAAGTACTAGTCGCTCGGTGTAGAATTGTTCAGGTAAGAGCGTAAGTGTATAGGGTGTAGTAGTGTCTACTGACACCGAGTGTCAGACAAACTTTTCCGAACATGAGAGTAACCATACCTTCGGGTGAACATGTTTATACGAAACATGTAAGCCAAGTAAGATTCAACCTTCAGTAAATCAGAGCTCTTCCTAACTACTTAACCTTACTTGTCAGCCGTGAGATTCATCAGTGATGTTAAATCTGTTCAATACCATACTAGAGGAACCAAGTTGGAATATTCATCTGAGAACTTCCCAATAGAGTTTCCTTTTAGCGATGCCAGCTTATGTCAGTTAACTCAGCAAACCATTTGATATTAACCTGGATTAGAGTAACAAATAGGAATCCTTCCACAACACCATGTAGATACCTGACTCAATTCATAAGGCATCATTCGTGAGCAGTAGAAATCTGAATCAAACCAAGTTAGCCCTTGTAAGTAGCAACCAATAGTTGTACCTTACCACTAGAGGTTGAGCAGTATTAGATGTACCATATAGGAATTCCACCCTATAAACTCATTACCCATACAGACGTATTAAGTGTAGTATTCCGAGCTAAATAACTTAGTGTCACTAACTACTCAACCAAGCATATAGGAAATAATTGAATTAGACTGCCTTCGATTCAACACCTTCTTACCTTTCGGTCTGTCATGTTGCCACTTAGGAAATTACTATAGGTCTAGTTAGATAGTCACAGCCTAACACGTTACGTTATAGGCAACCCCAAACCATTTGGAACATAACTCAATCGGAATGACAAGTAGAAACATTTCCTGACCAGACATAGTTACCAAGTAACATACATAACACTATCATGCATCTGCTACATTAGCAGCTTAGTGTCGTGGCTTAGGTAGATACCTTGCGAGAGAAAGTCCAGTCCAACCACCCATGTTATTAATTTCCTTAGACGTCAGTCGCTATAGTATCATCTAGTACATTGTCTATAGGAACTCATTACCATAGAGCAGCCTACCTCCGTGAGATCAGTCTTAGTACCGTGTCACTAGCATTCCAGCCTCGATCAGATTAGCAGGTCAGAAGTTATCCTTGACACCTTCATCCATCTAGATCACTCGTCTATTACCTATGTTAGTTATCTCGTATCGAAAATAACTGAGTTGGATTTATTTTTATCAGCCATTTAGCATTTTCAAATCATCCAGATCTTCGAGTTAGAAATCTGTAGAGTTAGTCAGATTTCCATTAAGAGTGCCTATCAATACCCTGATTTGAGCCGGAACCATTAGAGGTTAAAATTCCAATTTCATGACCATTCCTTCGGACCTTTGATAGGCTGAGTTCATCGAACTGAACAATGTTGGATTGGGTATCCAGTAACCATGGGAACATAGAACGGGTTCACTCCCTAACTTGTCTGATTATGTCTCGGACAGATAGATTCCTTCTCGTGCCCTATCATTTGTTAGTCGTAATTATCACTCGGAGTAGTTGGAAGGTAAATTTTCCAAATTATTCGACAACGGTCAGTTAAACTGAAATTTTGGGACTCGCTTATAAGTAATCCTGTTCAAATCTCTTCAGCCTTTTCAGCTACGCTGTTAGTAACTAAATATAACCGTGGAATTCAGTTCATCTGGAAAGGACACGTGTAAAATTCAGTTCAAGCTCTCACTCATCGTAGATATCTTTTAATCAGCATCATTAGTTAATTATCCGCCAAACTATTATGTTCAGTGTCAGTATCAGTTAATCATATAAGTCTTTGTGCACCTGAACGATCCATCATCTTTTCCAGTACATTGGGTATACTTTCGGAGTCTTATCAGCTAAATCTCAGTTAAGTTTCAGATATCCCAATTACACAGAAATAGGAGCTAGTAGAAGTATTAGTATCCAGATACCTCATCAAAACTATTTTCTGAATTCAAGTTTGAACCATTTCATTCTCAGCCGACTGTTTCAGTTTCTCGGTACATTATCAACGATAGATTCAGATCATCATCAATCAAATTCCTCGTGTAGAGTATAAGAGTTCCCTTATTGCGGATCCAATTCATACGCTGACACATCGACTATGGTGAATAAGGGATTTAAAGCCATTCTTTGTGTTGAGTGTGAAAATCTTCTGTACACAGTCAGCCATCATTAGAATACAATTACTTTAGCCAGATTCTTTCATGTCAACCTATCAGTGAATTATCCAGCCAACCCAACCATATCATTGAAGGAAGAATTCGAACCTCGGTTCTTGATATGTTAAATGTGCTACCCGACCACAATGTTGTGCTAGGATGGATTTAAATAGTAGGTGGAAAATTCTGTAGTACTATAGACTCGGTTGTAGATGAGTCTAACTCATTGGCAAAAGGATCTATAGTGCCTAAGCGTTCTTCACTCGTTTTATAATTTGATCTATCCTGGAGTATTTAAACGACACATGTGGGACAGTGGTACGTGTGACGTGTCACGAGCTGCAGCGTTCGGAATTGAGAAAAACTGAAGAGAAAGATTTTGGATTACATTATCAATACTCAAGCTTATCCCATCCAGCTATTCATGTAGTGGCAACCAGGCCAGATACCGATCTAATAAGTTCGAAGAATAACGAAGTTATTAACCGTAGTAGAGATCAGTAAAGCAAGAAGTTAAACAGAATCAATTCTCGAATAACATCAGCAGAGTGAGTAATAGCACTGATGAAGCAACTAAGTTACCACAAGTGGATTACGTTGTAAAGGGGAAACATGGTGAAGAGAGCGACTTGTTGAGGACATCTGAAGTGTGAGACGGCGATGAATGTTGTATGTTGAGATGTCACGAACATGTCAGATTGTAGTTGGGTGTTGAGAATGCAGTCGCATATCCGCCTTCACAAAGTGAAACAAGTATTACTTCGTGATGTTATCAAACAAAGTGCGTATTGACGGTAGAAGTTAAGTTGGACAAAACGAGATGGCGTGTTACTGTGCTCATATAGTAGACTAAGGTTGTAATGACGCAGATAAGAGGATGACAATAAGTAGTCGAATCAGAGTGTGCAACATGGGAAGAACATTAATTAATAGAAGAACATTAATTAAAGGCTCTAATTTATAAGATAAAAATAGGATTTGGTAACTAATTGGAAGATTATAATGAAAAGGAGCATGATTGTGTCTTGTAGAAACCAAAGAGGGCAATATGGACTTTAAACATTATACACAACGAATTATAAGAAGCCACTAGTGGGAACACTAACACTTTCACTATCAAAATTCATTTTGTAAAACCACAAAACAGAACTTGAAGCTCCTCTCTTCTCCTCTTCCACGCTCCACACCTTTCCATTCAACCAAATCTTTGCATCTTGTTCCTTTACCACAATCACACATGCAAGCTCACAATTCTCTTCCTTAGGTTCATAGGAGTAAGGTAAGAACTCCAATTTCCCTCTTCTTGATTCACACCATTCACTCCTTTTCTCATACCTACATGAGTTTAATTTGTTCAAACTCTATATGGTGACTTGCATGTACCTATTTTGATGATCTTGGAACTGTTATGAGTGGATTTAAAGCTTTCAAGATTTTAGAAACCATGTTGGACGGTTAGAAATCAAAGGGGTTATGGATTAAGCTATTTCCCTATGATGATTGTAGAGAAGAATTGAGTGAAACCCGTATTCAAGGATAGGGCTCCATTCAAACTGCAATCATTTCCTCTCCGTAAGTCGCATTCGAACGATTGTTTTTCCTGTAGTTAGCTAACTCAAATACGGTCAATCTGACACTGGTTTCATGAATTTTAGTTCAAATATGAGGTCTATACGAAATTTTGAAGTTGGAAGTCAGAATCTGATTTTCTGCAGAATTCGTTTTCAGATAGGTCTGCACTAAAATGGTAACTAATCCTTCCATGTAGCTCTGATTGAACTGATTCCAGTTGTCATAGTTAGATAACTCAATTCCGGTCGTTTCGATGTAGGTTTCGTAATTTTAGGTTCAGTGTTGACGTCTGTGGACGAATTTAAAGTAGAGGACCTGATGCAGCAATTATACAAGAAAATTTTGTTTTGGGATTTATAATATTTCGCTGCAAATCCAGTTTCTCGAAGAGCTCTAAAGTTGTTAGCTTGGTGTTTTAAGCTTGAGTTAATCTCAATTCCAGGTGGGTTCTTAGACTAGTTTAGTTAGTTTTCCCCAATTTGAATGTTTGCATGTTAACATAGGAAATTAGGAATTAATTGTGTGAAGAGAGATAACTCTCAATTTCTCTTCTATTCTGTTCGATATTAATTATATTATGTTTCTGCACTATCTCAGAGGATGATTGTAGGTGTAACCTTTCAAAATTAATGATTTTCGTAAAACAGGGTGTTTTCTGCATGAACTCGCCATAGCGAGTTGCTAGCGAGTATTCATGGCGACCATCCAAGTTCTGGGCTGATGAAACTCGCCATGGCGAGCAATTGTTCGCCTAGCGAGTTGATTTAGACCAGGACCTGCAGTTCGCCATGGCGAGCTTGGTAACCCGCTGTAGCGAGCTAGGTGCAGAAAGACTCATATTTTCATTTTCTAAAATATTTCTAAAAGCACTCATTTTGTATCCTCATCTGAGATAGATAGCTTGCAGTTATAGAATGTATTTAATGTTAAACAGGAAGTCAAGCACAATTCTGAATCTTAGGGTATAACTTACAATTAAGTTGCATGTTCCTAGGGTATTTGGGATAATTATGGTAGTATGAATTAATTTAGCATCAGTCAGTTATGCGCGATTATTAATATCGCTTTGTGAACTTCGTTTTAGATGTTCCACCAGTAAAACTTTGTGAGCTTCACGCCTTAACGCTTTCTGTTCGCGGACAAGGCAGACCTTCGAGACATGCTCACCTCGGAGTGTCTTGCGGTTAAAATCAATAAGACTAATTCTGTGTTACACATTTATTTATTATGCTTATGATAATTAAGTTATGAAATGGATTATGATACGACTGATTAGGTGCCCCGGCTTAATAGCCTTTAGGAGGGTAGTAGAACTCACTGGGACGAAGTGACTGTCTCACCCCACTCCCTTTTCGATATAGGTAAGACATGTTATTTTCGGAGCAGGAACCAGGTTGGACCTGACGATTGGAGTTGTGCTTGGATTGTCAGCGATGAAGACTTAGTCTTCATTGTTGCTTTTATTTGGCTTGTTATCTTATTATAGTTTCTTTCCGCTGTCTGTATCAATATTCTCTTATTATCTTAATGATAATATATTATTCGGTTGTTTCTTGTATAATTTAATGTACTCATATTCCAGTTTTAATGTTTCGACTAAATATTCTAGACAATTTAGTTGGGGCGTTACAACAATAGTACAAAAGTCATTATCATGATCATAACAGTCTTGTACGATGATTTCTTTTGCCACTCTGAATTTGCCAAATTGATGATAGTCGTTAAGCATAGAATGTTTTTCTGAATGTTCTTCTGACAAATTTTGTTGTCTTCGTAATCATCGAAATCTTGAATTTCCATTACAGGTTCTGATGAGGAGAACTTCTGATTGACTTTGACTTACAACTTCTGTTTGTCTTAACTTCTGCTTGGATTTTCGAGTGTTATTTTGGGTTTTCGACCGATTTTTTGAGTTTTCAGCTGATTTTTGGGTTTTCGGCCGATTTTTGGATTTTCAGGTGTTTTTTGGGTTTTCGACCAATTTTTTGAGTTTTTAGCCGATTTTTGGGTTTTCGGCCGATTTTTCGATTTTCGAGGGGAAAAAAAATTCCAATTTTGGATAAAATGTGTTTAATTAGTTTTTTTTAATTTACGAAGAAATAATTCATTGATCCATTAGATTTGTAAAAATTGGTGGACGGATCAAATTTATCCATTTAGTTTTAAATGGATGGATTGAATCCAATCCATTAGACAATCAATTTTATTGTCTAATGCAGGGGTGTCAAAATGAATGGATTAGATGGATTTGGATTGGATTGCTAATAGATGGTTAAAAAAAATTCATTAATCCATTAACAATTCAATAAAACTCATTCAAAATATTCAATCCATCCATTGGAGATAAAATCCAATCAAATACATCCACTATTATTAGGGGTGTAAGCGGATCAAAAAAATCCAATTGAACCGATGATCCGATCCAATCCAATCCAAACCGAAAAAAAAACCGACTTTTTTTGTTCGAATCAAAAACCGATGAGGTTTGGTTCGGTTCTCGGTTCCGTTTTCAAATTCATTGGATTGAACCGAACCAAACCGATACCTATAATAGAATCAATTTTAATCCATATATGATTAAAATAGCAACCAAACATACCCTAATTTAGTTTTGATTTTGGATTTTCAAGTAATTGTTATAGAGTAAATAGTCAATTTAGTCCCTAAACTATCACTCTCTCACCAATCAACTCCCTAAACTATTAAAAGCAACTAGAAGGTCCTTAAACTATATTCACATCCATCAATTTAGTCCCTCGATTAATTTTTCTGTTAAGTGGTCGTTAGTTGTCCCTAAACTATTGAAATACACTTCAATTTAGTCCCTAAACTATCTTACAAAACAACAAAATAGTCCTTAAATTATCATAAAAACTTCAATATCATCTTCTTATAAACACCAAAGCACATCTTCATTACAAACAGAAGGCACATAAACAACGCTAAAACACACCTCAAACACTATAAAAAATATATATACCCATTAAAAGGACACAATGAAAAGCTAGAAACTAAACATAGAGAACAAAAAGCTTACTACGCATAGCCCTTCTACACCAAAAGGACTTAGAAACAACAATCTATCCCGGGAAGACAAAACTACAATCAGTGCATCAGTCATAAAACAGAACAACGCGCGCCTCCAATGACCGTTCCACATAGTAGAGCGGTTGACGACGAGCAGGATGGTTTGCGGTGGATCCTTGGAAGTTTATGTGGAATGTTGAATGGAAGGAGAAATGGTAATTTTATTTTAGAATTTTAGAGAACGAGTGATATTACAGAAAAATTAACAGAGGGACTAAATTGATGGATGTGATACAGTTTAAGGACCTTTTAGTTGTTTTTAATAGTTTAGGGACTAAATTGGTGAGAGAGTGATAGTTTAGGGACTAAATGGTTATATAAACATAGTGGGAACAACAAGTGTAGATTTTTAAATTTTAAAAAAGAGAACACAGTTTTTGCTTGTTTATGTAGATTTCTTGATCTGACATGCCCTAAGTTTAAGTTTATAACTATGTGAATTTAAGTTTTGATCCTTTTAACTATGTGAATATAAGTTTTGGAAAATTTTATGAGTTTCGAACATGAACTGCAATTCCTTTTTTATTATGTATGATGATATTTGATTACGTGTTGTCGCAAAAATAATAGTAGAAAAATATTACAAAAAAAAAGCATTACAAAACCGATCAAAGTATCCGAACCAAACCGATTAGTTTGGTTGGGTTTCATTTTTTAAAAGCAGGACAAATCGATCCAAACCGAACAAATTGGGTACACATTGGTTCGGACTTTGGATTCATCAAAAACCGATCCAAATCGGTCCAATTACACCCTTAATTATGATATCCATCCAATCGATCTATTAAATTACTTTTATTTTAAATTCATAAGTCGGCCGAAAATACAAAAAATCGGTAGAAAACCCAACAAAAATTGGATGAAAAATCTAAAATCAGCCGAAAAACCAAAAATCGGCCAAAAACCCAAAAAAATGGGCCGAAAACACAAAATCGTCCGAAAAATCTAAAATCAGCGGAAAAATCGAAAATCGGCTGAAAACCCTAAAAAAACTCGAAAATCCACAACTCGGCCGAAAAACCTAAAATCGGCCGAAAAACACAAAAAATCGGTTGAAAACCCAAGAACTTGGCTGAAAAACCTAAAATCGGCCGAAAAACCTAAAATCGACCAAAACTCAAAAAATTGGCCGAAAACACAAAAAATCGTTCGACAAACCTCAAATTGGCCGAAAACACAAAAAACCGGCCGAAAAACCAAAAAACGCCAGAAAATCATAAAATTGGCCGAAAAGTTGATTTTAGGTTTTTCGGTCGATTTTTTGGATTTTAGGATTTTCGGGTGTTGTTAAGGTTTTCGGCCGATTTTTGGGTTTCTAGGTGTTTTTTGGATTTACGGACGATTTTCGGTTTTTCGGCCGATTTTTTTAGATTTTGGCCGGTTTTTTGGCTTTCGGACGATTTCAGGATTTTCGGGTGTTTTTTGGTTTTCAGCTGATTTTCAGTTTTTCAGTCTTTTTTTGGGTTTTCGGCCGATTTTTTGAGGTTTCGGACGATTTTAGGATTTTTGGGGTTTTCGGCTGATTTTCGGTTTTTCAGCAGATTTTTTGTGTTTTCAGCCGAGTTTTGGAATGTCGGCCGATTTTTGGGTTTTTCTGCTGATTTTAGGTTGTTCGGCTGATTTTTTAAATTTTGAATTTTCGGGCGTTTTTTGAGATTTTCGGTCGATTTTCTGTTTTTCGGTCAATTTTTGGGTTTTCGACCGATTTTTGCGTTTTTGTGTGTTTTTTAGATTTTCGGGTTTTTTGGGTATCCGCCCGATTTTTTGGGTTTTCACTCGATTTTAGGATCTTCAGGTGGTTTTTTGGATTTCAACCGATTTTTATAATATAAATAATTAAAATAACATTGTGTAATAAAAACTAATGAAGCTTTAAAATATTGATGAACAAAATTATAGAATTCGGCTGCAACGAACAAAGTAATAAAAAATTCTATAATAAAATAGAACTAAAGACTATTAATTAGTTTGGGTTTCCTCGTATTAATATATAAGTCAAAATATATGCTTCCATATAAATTACAAAAAAATTGCTCAATGTTAATATATGAGTGTGAATATAAACTCAGTACATATAAAAAAAGCATCTCATATTAGTATGAATGTAAATATAATCTTTGTGTAAATTAAAAAAAAAAAAAAAAAAGTTTTCTCGTATAAATACACCAAAAAAAAGGCAAATCTATTAAAATAATTTATATAAAAAAAACAATAGACCCCGTATTAATATATTATTAAAAATAAAAACTCATGTATAAATTTTATAAAAAAACCACTAAAACAAACAAAAATAATAAATGAGTAAAACCTCAACAATAGAAAACAATTACAAATCAGAAAAACCTAAAAAATATATTTCAATATATCTTTTATTTTTAATCTTCACATCAATACCATCGATCAAATAAAACAAATATAGAAATTCAGATAATTTCATTCAAAAAATAAATAAATATCAACCACTCATAAATTATATAAAAAAATTCTTTGTATTAATATACAAAAATAATATAACTACCATATTAATACATGAATAAATATATAAGTCCCGTATAAATTATAAATATAAAAGAGCCATATAAATTTCAAAGTAAACAAAAATATGTCTCCATACTGATATATTAATATAAACACAGTCGTCATATATATATATATATATATATATATATATATATATATATATATATATATATACCCAGTATAATTTACAAAAAGTTATATAAAAAGTAGTTTGAAAAATATCCCGTACAAATGTTATATAAAAATGCCTCATATAAAAAATATAATGTTACAAAAATTATTGTTACTTACACTGGAAAAGGTTTAAACAGGATTTTTGATCCTTTTTTTTGTTACAACGTAAATAAAGACTAAAAAAATACTAAAACTAATATCTTAAAAAGATATTTTTCTTTACGTCATTCTTAAGAAGATCACGAATACCTAAAAGTTATAATCCTCTTGTACAACTTAAAATAGTAAAAATAATTGCCTAATGTGCCTATTATTATTATTATTTGATTTGATTGGTTATTTTCCATTTAATTCATCAATTTTCATTGCCATCCAATAATTTCTTTAATTTAATTATATGTGTTATTTGATGATATAAATTTTATTTTTTTATAAACTCCAAATATATATATCAAAGAAAAGTGGAGTACAAAAGAGGGGGGGCCAAACCAAACCCTCAAGCAAACTTAAGAAATTCTAAACACTAGGTACCCTAGTCTATTGATTCTAAGGTCAGACCAAATACTCAAAGGAGCTGTGCTCCACCAACTGAAACCATGAAGGGTGAGACCATCAGAGGCAAGCTTGTCAGCACAATGGTTGCCTTCCCTATAAATGTGAGAAATGCAAAAATTCATCGTTTTGATCATTGTAATACAATTGAGCCATCTGTTCTTCAAATGCCAAGGAATAATGCAAGGATTTTTGAAGGCTGAGACCACTAGCTTGAAGTCACACTCTAACCACAAAAGCTTCCAATCTCTAGAAAAAGCACATTCTATTGCTAGAATTGCTCCCATGATTTCTGCTACTAAAGAACTAGCTATGCCAAGGTTCTTAGCAAAACCACCAATATAATCACCCTTGTGATTTCTAAACAGCCCTGCACATGCAGCAGGACCAGGATTCCCCAAAGAAGCTCCATCTGTGTTGCATTTCAGCCAACCAATCAAAGGGGGGGTCCACAACACTTCAATGAGCCTTGGGAGCTTAGGCTGGTGAATATCAATTTTGAAAAATTTCAAAATTTCAAAGTTAAGCATTGAGGGACCTGCAGCCAACTTAGTAAAATTGCCAACTAAAGAAACATTTGATATGATATTTGAGATGTTTGAGTTGAAATTTGGTTTCAAATTGTTGAAGATGAGATTATTCCTGCATAACCAAATGGTGTTGAGGATGTAAATTACAACAGCAATGATGGAAATTTTGCATTGAGGATTCCAACTTTCTGAGGTGATTTTCCAAAGAGATAATAAAGATGAGTTATCAATTCTATGCTTTAGCACTGCAGATAACCAGTTCCAGTGACTAAGAGCAATGGAGCAGTGGAGAAAGAGATGAGATGTTGTTTCAGGAGACTTGTTGCACAAGCAACACATAGAAGGTAACTGTATACCTCTGGAGGATAAAATTTCATCAGTTGGCATCTTATGGTGAAATAGCCTCCAAACCATAAATGATTTTGAAGGAGGAATGGCACAATTCCATAGATCTTTTGCCAGCAAACAGTTGGTCCAGGGATGGAGAAGTGTGAATAAGCATCTTTCAGGGAAAGGTCACCATGGTTAGAATGGATCCAAACTAAACTATCTTCTTTATCCTCCAAGGGGATTGGAAATTGTTGGAGGTAAGGCAGAAGGTTGGGGAAAGCAATGATCAACTCAGGAGGCAAAGACCAATGCTTATCAACAATAAAGTCAGCTACCTTAGCTTGAAGGGCAGACTGCAGGCTCAAAGGGATATGAAGAAAATCAGCTATAGTAGTACCACACCAGTTCTGAGTCCAAAAATTAATGCTCTCTCCATTACCAATCAACCATCTAGAGTTTGCTTCAATGTTGTATTGCTGATCTTTAAAACCACTCCAAAGGGAGGAGAAGATATGATGAGAGATGAAACCATGCTTTCTAACAACTCTACATCTTAGTAACTTAGCCCAATGATGCTCAGAATTTAAAAATTCCCAGAACTGCTTAAGGTTAGAGGCTTTATTGATATTAGAAAGGGATCTAATACCAAGCCCACCTTCTTCAACAGGGCTGCAAAGCTTGTGCCAAGAAACAGTGACCAGCTTATTCACCAAGATATCACCACTCCAAATAAAGTTTCTCATATACCTCTCAAGTTCCTTGATTAAAGAAACAGGCCAAGAGTAAGTTGTAATGGAGTAAATGAGCATACTATGGATAACACTCTTGACAAGTTGAACTCTCCCAGCATAGGAAAGCAGAGAAGCCTTCCAAGAGGCAAGCTTAGTCTTCACCTTATCAACAAGGGGCTGAAAATAAATTGCCTTAGGCTTGCCTTTGAAGATAGGAACACCAAGATACATGAAGGGCAAGGTTCCAATGCTAAACCCTAAAGAATTGGCAATGGAAGTAAGCCTACTCTGACTAATAGAACCAGCATAGATAGTAGATTTATTAGGGTTGATGTGTTGGCCAGAAATCTGAGCATATCTAGTGAAGAAATGAGAGAGCAAATCAATGTTGGCTGAGGTTCCCTTACAAAACAACATTACATCATCAGCATAAAGGATGTGTGAGGGAATGAATGAATTTCTGTTGGCTTTCAAAGGTTTCAGCAGGTTGTCAGAAACAAGCTTTGTTAAACCCCTACTAAGCACTTCTTCAGCAATACAAACAAGCAGTGGAGATAGAGGGTCACCTTGCCTGACACCTCTAGCACAGCTGAAGTAACCTTCTTGCTTACCATTCACTGAAATTGAGAGCTTTGCAGAATGTAGAATAATGTGAATCCAATTGCAGACTGTTTCACTAAAACCAAAAGCTTTCAGGACTTTAATCAAGAAATTCCAATCTAAGGTATCAAAGGCTTTAGCTATATCAATCTTGATTGCTAGATTTCCACCATAAGATTTATTGTGTAACATGTTGATGACTTCAGAGGTGAGGCAAATACAGTCTTTGATTTGTCTTCCTTTGATGAAACCTCTTTGCTCCTTAGAGATGATCACAGGGAGAATTAAAGCAATCCTGTCAGCAAGAATTTTTGAAATAATCTTGAATTTGAAATTGGCCATGGCTATTGGTCTATACATATTAATGGTGTCAGCATCTTGAGCCTTAGGAATAAGAACAACTGTGTTGGAGTTGAAGTTAGGTAAAATGGAGCCTGTACTGAAAAATTCCAACACTGCATTAGAAACATCCTCCTTGATGATATCCCAATAAGTTTGAAAGAAATGAGCACCAAAACCATCTGGACCAGGGGCACCATCATTATTCATAGAGAAGACTGCATTTTGAATCTCCAAAAGGGAAGGTAAAAGCGAAAGCATTTGATTGGTGTCATTAGTAACTAAACAAGGGATAACTTCCTCAATCAAACCATTATCTGCCACATTGTTGTCACTGGAGAAAAGATTTTGAAAATGCTCAACAACATGATTGGAGATTAGATCAGGGTCAGTGATAACCACATCCTCAATTCTCATGGAGGAAATCTTTCTGTAAGCTTGCTTAACTTTAGAATTTTTATGGAAGAATGCAGTATTTCTGTCACCATCAGAGTGCCACTTGACTCTAGCTTTTTCATGCCAATAGGCTTCTTCCATATTAAGCACTAAATCCAACTCAGTTTTAGCCTCTTTTTCTTGGCTCATGAGGCAATCATTATACCCATCAACATGGATTCTATGCTGAATATCATCAAGCTTAGCAACAGCATTAGTAACCTGAGTTTGAATGTTGCCAAAAACATTTTTGTTCCAAATCTTTAGCTCCTCTTTCAAAATTCTAAGCTTAATGCTGAGGATTTGCATAGGGGAGCCAAAGATTTGTTTGCTCCAGACAGATTTTATAAAATTGAAGCAATCTTTGTGGTGAGACCACATTTTTAAAAATTTGAAGTTAGAGATGTACCTGCAGTTTTGTCTCTGATACTCAAAATAAATAGGATAGTGATCAGATTGATGCTTAGTAAGGGTTGATACAGAGATGGAAGTGCAGCTATCAATCCAAGATTGGGTGCAAAGGACTCTGTCAAGCCTCCTATCAGTACTTTGGGATCCTTTTCTGCCATTGTGCCAAGTTAAGCTACAGCCTTTGGTTGGTAAATGAAGAAAATCATTTGAAGAAGACCAATTGTGAAATTCCTCCATTGGAGTTCTAGCTGGAGAGGTTGAACCTCTATGCTCATGTGCTCCAATGATTGCATTGAAGTCACCAATGCAAGCCCAGGGAAGGTTATGATTAGAGTGAACTGTTGAAAGGGAGTGCCACAGCTTCCTTCTTTTGATGTAGTCAGTTGAGGCATAAACAACAGACACACCAAAACAATTGCCTCCATCAGAGTAAGAGAAGGAAATCTGTTGATCATCAATATGAAGAATCACAGGGTCTAAGTTAAGGGAGCAAATGCACCAAAGATTTGGTAACAAATTGGCTCTAACATTAACAGCAAAAACTTTGAGGTTTAATCTTTGGAACCAATTAACAGGAAATCTAGCTAAGTCAATCCAAGGCTCAGCTATGAAACAAAAGTCAGGTTTATAAACCTTAAGTAACCTTTTAAGTGCCAGTCTTGTTGGGGAGTTGGCAATACCCCTTACATTCCAATAGATGCTCTTCATGATCCACCACTTGGTTGACCAACCTTAGATCTAGTGCTATAGGTATTACTGACATTATGCTTTTTTCTTCTGTTTTTCCTCTTGGTGACAGTTTGAAAATGCTCCTCAATAGTCTCAACTGCAGGTGCAGCAAGGGTTGTATCCTCAGCAATCTCAAGGTCAGAGTCAGCTAAGTCATCAGTATTAAGGTCAGCTAAATTAGCCCAGGAATTCTTCAAAAAAGTCATGTCTTGCACCACTCTAGGAGGAGTATCAGTTCTATTTGCATTTTCTGTAGTAACCAGGTGAAGAGGTGGGCTCTGCAAATCATTGTGGTCAGGGGTGTTGTTAACAACTTCAATGTTTGGCACAATATTAGAAACATCATTGAACTCAGGCTGAGTAGCATCAACAAACTCTGAGTCAGAGGAGCTGTGTGAGGCAGGGTTATCAATGGCATGAGCAGCAGGGGAGCTGGGAACAGCAGAAGTGGTGGGAGATTTGGTAACAGTCTCAACCTGTGCAGTTCAGTCTTCATGGTTTCTAAGTAATCCTTCTAAGATGGGGTCAGTTTCAACAACCTTTGCAGGTGAGTTTACTAAGTTAACAACTTCAATCACAGGTTCAGTGGTAATATTCTTATGGGAATTATTGATAGCTTTGAATTCTTTTCTAGGAGGCTGTTGAGGATTCTTATGAGTAACAGTGCTTTTTGGCTCAGAGTTAACTCTCTTACAACCATTTTGGTTATGACCAATATTGTTACAAAAGTGACAATAATCAAGCTTATTTTCAAACTCAAAATCTACAAAGAAAGCAAAGCCAGTTCTCTCCACTAAGACTCTATAAAGAGGCTCTTTTTTTTAAATCCATATCAACTAAAACACGAGAAAAATGACCAAACTCTCTTTCAAACCTAGGCTTATTGGTGTGATGATCAGTACAAATGGGTGTTCCCACGCTACTAGCAATAGCGAATAGGATCTTAGGTCTCCAATATTCCTGGGCAAGACCATAAATCCTAATCCAAACTTGAGCTGAGGAGTTTTGCTGCAGATTAGGGTTAAAATCGTTGGTCCAAGCAAAAAGCTTAAGAATACCTGGGTTTAAGTTCAATGAATTTACAGATCTAACAGTTTGAACATCTTCTAAAGAAGAAAAAGAAAACTCATAGAAACCTTTTCCAAGAGAGGTAACACCCCACCTACCAAGAGATTTCCACATCGGAGCTAGCTTGGCTTTCAAGTCACCCACTTTAAGCGGAGTCGTACCCTTGGGCCATAGGATTCTACCATGGAGGTTGTGTTTGCATGTGGTTGCACCGACCACGTACTCCTCTTCCGGGATCAAAATAGCAATCCTGTCACCTTTACGAACCGGTTGGGGCATCTGCGAGAGTGGAACATCACATACACTGTTAACAGCGTCGGCAAAAGATTTTGTCAGGGAAGAAGTTTGAGGAGGTTTAGAAGAGGGCTTGGAAGCATGATCTTGAAGACAAGACCATGGGATGAGGATTTCGGGGGAGGAAGAGTCGCTAACAGCCATAGATTAAGGAGGAAGAAAAGGCGGTTTAGGGTTTCGGTGAAAGTTACTTCAGAAGTAGGTAAGCTTAATGAACAGTGTAAACGCATGCAAAAATCGCCTAAAAATCGCCAGAGCAAAATTCATTTTTCTGATGATATAAATTTTCCTTTTCAAGCAAGAGGAATTAAACTTGTTAAGTGATTCATTTTTAGAAATAAACGAAAATGGAGAGATTCATTATATATTAATAATGCATATGTATTAATTAATATACCAATTTCTTTAACATTATTAATTCATTATTGTGTTTTGTGAAATCAATAACTTAATTGTCCATCTATATGTGTAGTCCATTGTAACCAAAAAAAAAAATGTGTAGTCCATAATAACAAACTTAATAATTATTTACTTCTAGTTTTACATATTCTAGTTGTTTATATGTTAATTTATTTATTTATATGTTAAATATCTTGAAAAATAGTATTATATAGAGAATACTTTGTTTATATATTATTATTGTGTAAAGAAAATCAACAAAAAAATAAAAAAAATGTGTTATCATTTTTCTGCCGATCAAATAAAAATTACAGATCACAAATACAATATAATAATAAATAATAGGTAGACTCATATGCTTACAAATATGATTTTTTTTATCAAGTTGCCTAATGACAACCCTCACACATTTAAATGCGGAGAAATGTGGAATTCGGGGTTAGCTATCCGACTAACCCAATAATGTTCCTGGTAGCTATCATTTGAGCTATACTTATAGGATGATATTTTACTATTTTATGACTAAAACTAAATAAACTAAAATATCACCACTACTAATATCTCATCAATTTGAAATAATAAATTATCCAATTTTTTTCGTAAAAAAAAATACGTTTTTTTTACCACAGACTAATAATTTACCTAGGAATTTATGATTTCCACAAGTCCAATAACATTCATAAGAGATGTTAGGAATATATATATATATATATATATATCATATGATATCAACAATTCTGTGTTGCATGATATCAATGAATTTAAAAGTAAAAGAGAGTGTGGAAAATAATAGATTAGTGGGAACAAAAGATGAAGGATGATGAGGTCATCCGATCGATTAATTGTGGTCTATCGGTGTATATACGGATATACCCTTAATCCCTTTTATATCTTTAGATTTTATTTTATTTTTAAACAATAGAGAAAAGCTAGAAAAAATTAAATAAGAATAGAGAGTGAGGACAACCAAACAAATCTCTCATATTGTAGCAAAGAGTGGTTCGTATTTTTCGTGTAACGTAACTTTCATAAGATTCATCATTTTCAAAATTAAAATAAAGGTAAGCGAGATTATGTGAATAACAAAAATATTAATGTCAAAGTGTATCCATTTAGCAATCAAATTAAAAGGCAACAAATCGATAAAGGTAATTTGGATTTTAAAGTTAAATTTTAGTGGATATTAAAATTAAAATGAATCAACCGTAAATCAAATGCATGTGTTGTCCAAAAAATACATTTAAGAAATTTCAACTAAAAGCTACTATCTACAAATATGATTCAAATATCTCAATCAAGAGTAAAATTTCAGCTAAAAGTTACTATACTGCTACAGCCGAATGACTTGAAGTCTGATGGCCTTTGTGATGTTCTCCTAATGAAAATTATGAAAAATTAACATTACCATACATAAACAAAAGTAAATCAACCCTAAATTAATCTTCACAGTTGAAACTACAATCTTTAAAAACACCCAATGTATTTGCAAAAAATTAAATTAAATTATTCAACAAAATATAAGAAAATTAAATATTGAAAGATGAGAAAGAAATTACACAAATGAATATGAAAAATGAGTTGAAAAAATGAAAAATGAAAACTCATTAGCGCTCATGTACCTTATATAAAAAAAATATGGTGAACGTTTGTACTATAAATAAATTGTACTTCTTATTGTACTTCTTCTTTGAATTGTTGAATGAATGGTGGAGAAATTTAAAAATTCCTATTTTATTTAAATTAAATCCATGATGCATATTGTACCAAAAAAAAAGAATTATGAACAAATTTTAAACTTCCTACTTGAGATTTAAATTGACATATTTGTATGTTTGTTATAAGGAAAACTAATAATGGTTGATTAATGGTGGTATAAAATATCAACCAATAAACGATTATATTTCAAAATTCATAATATATCTTGTTAAAAAAAATCATAATATATAGAAACTAATAATAAAAAATTCGGTTATTTATTTCAATTTCTTAAATAAATTGTTTTTTATACTATATTGTACAATTTTTTTTATTATTATTTTTGATAATTTATGATTCTTTTTTGCTAAATTTATTTTATAATAGTTGGATTTAAATAATATACAAACTTATATAAAAAAAATCTTAAAAATAGGAAACAATGAATGCTAATAATGTACGACAAAAGACAAATAAGTCAAGAATTTCATCAAATAGGAATTGATTTGATTTGGATTAATCAATTGATTAAATGCTCATCATATAGTTTCAAAATAAAAATTGAAAAATTTATGTTCAAAAAATATCTGAGGAATTTATTAACTTAAAATTTGCACAAAAACAACAAACTTAAAATATTGTTCCAAAAAATAATAATAAATCATTTTTCTTATTTATTTTGTGTATGCTTAATATATATTCGTTTATTTATTGGGTCCTATTTATATTTCAATTTTAATCATCTAAAGTTTTATATATTTAAAATAAAAAATTGTTCATTAATTTAATTTTGCTATATTGGTCCCAAGAAAAAAAATTATTTGAAATTGAAAAAAAATAATAATTTGAATATTTTAATTATACCTTTTAATTATAATTTGAATTGTTTCCTTTATAATGTACACATTTGTAAAATATAATGATTTGTTCATCCTTTATTTATTATTCATCCTTTATGTTGAGGATTTTAGGATGTTGGCTTCATTTGGTAAAATAAGCCTGATTCCATGATGTGGAGCATGATGTGTGGCACATCAGGTTTCACATCTGGACGCCCTAGCTGGATGCGCTTTTATTTATTTTCACGCGATCTTTTGAAAAAATTTGTTTTTCAAATTAAATCGTGCCAGCTTGCGCGCCAAGGAACAAGATAATCTTTCAAAGTTCTGTTTTATTTTATTGGCCGACTTTGATCAAAAAGATTTGAAACAAACAATTAAAAGATTATGATCAAATAAATCTCAAAGAGAATTAACAAAGGCCAGCTGTCAACATTGAAGATCCAAGCCCATGAAACTTGTTCTATATAAAGGAAGACTGAAGACATAATGAAGTACGAAGCCAAGAGTTGAAGAAATCGAGTCTTAGGTCTTAGTCTGTTTATTGTTCATTGTGAGCCTTCACTTGGATCATAATTGTGATACAAGTAAGGACTGAGTTTTTAGAGTTGTAATCTCTAAGGTTCCTTCTCCAAAGCTTTGAAGCAAGGAGTAGGATCGTGCAACACTCTAAGCCTTTAGGTACGAGTGCTTTGCTTGTCTAGAAGTGTGTCTCCAACTTGAGTTTGTTTATTAAATCCTTACTGGGTAAGGTTGAGGGGGAGTGAGCAGAGGTTCTCATATCTAGGAGTTCCTAGGTAGGATTAGCACGGGTAGTGATTAAGTGAGAAGTTGTAAACGGGGGAGTTTAACTTTGAATTGATACTACAATAGTGGATTCATCCCTGGATTGGTATCCTCCAGAATAGGGCTTGTTATAAGTGCCGAACTGGGTTAACAAACTCACGTGTCTTTATTGTTTCCTGCACTTTACATTGTTTAGTTGTTCATCAAGTTCAGTATGTTCACGATGTTGACACATTAGGCTACACATCGTACGATTCCTAAAGTGTACACATCGTGCTACACATCTGACACTTGCCACCAGAATTTCAATTGGCATCAGAGCAGGCACCCTCCCTATTTGAGGGTGAGCTCCAGGGAAGTTACTTTCTGGAAACATGGACAAGGATGGAACAACGGTCAACAAACCACCCCTCCTGGATGGAACTAACTATGACTACTGGAAGCCAAGGATGATTGCCTTCCTAAAGTCACTTGACAGCAGAACTTGGAAAGCTGTGCTCAAAGGCTGGGAGCATCCTAAAATTTTGGATGCTAATGGTGTTGACACTGGTGTACTCAAGCCAGAGGAAGATTGGTCAGCTGCAGAAGACACTGCATCACTTGGAAACTCCAAGGCTTTGAATGCTTTATTCAATGGAGTGGACAAGAATATGTTCAGATTAATCAAGCAGTGTATTGTTGCAAAGAATGCTTGGGAGATACTCAAAACCACTCATGAAGGTAATACCAAGGTAAAAAGCTCAAGAATCCAACTTCTCAACACTAAGTTTGAAAACCTCAGAATGAAAGAAGAAGAATCAATTCATGACTTTCACATGAATTTGCTTGAGGTGGACAATTCCTTTGAGGCTCTAGGTGAAAAATTGTCTAAAGAAAAGCTTGTGAGAAAGATGCTTAGGTCTCTACCCAAGAGATTTAATATGAAAATCACAGCTATTGAAGAAGCTCAAGACATCCCAAGTATGAAACTTGAAGAACTTGTGAGCTCTCTTCAAACTTTTGAGATGAACTTTGGTGAGACAACTGAGAAGAAAGGAAAAGGTATAGCCTTTGTATCTTGTGCTGGTGAAGAAGAAGAAGTTGATGAGTCAGATGATGATCTCTCAAATGATATAGCTATGTTAGGAAGACAATTCAACAAGCTTCAAAGAAGGGTGGACAGAAGACCAATGAGGAATGTGAGGAACATCCAGACTGACATCAGTAAACAAGGTAACACTTCAACAAAAACCAAAACTGATGATAAGTCAACTCAGAACAAGGGTGTTCAATGTCATGAATGTGAAGGCTTTGGTCATATAAGAGCTGAATGTGGCACATATCTGAAAAAGCAGAAGAAAGGCCTAACTGTATCATGGTCTGATGAAGACTCTGACACTGACTCAGAGAATGTTGCTGCTAATCATGTGAGTGCCATCACTGGTGTGTGCAGTACTGATGTTGATTCTGATGATGAAGAACTCACCTTTGATGAACTAGCCTCAGTCTACAAAAAGTTATCTATCAAGAGTGAGGAACTGTGCAGAATCAATGAAGAACAGAAGGTGATCATCAGTCAACTAGAGACAGAGAAGGGTCAACTGCAGAGTCAAGTAGTTAGTCTTGAAAGTGAAGTCAAGTTACTGTCAACTAACTTGAATAATATGACCAAGTCTGTAAAGATGCTCAATCCTGGAACTAACATGCTTGATGAAATTTTGAAAGTGGGAAAGCATGCTGGTGACTCATCTGATGTAGGATTTAAGAACAAACACTACAACAAGAATACAAATACTAAGTTTGTTCCTGCCCAGAAGAAACCTGACCCTGGCAGAATGTGGACACATCACAACCCACATCAGAGACCTGCTGGCAAAGAGAAGTTTAATGCTTGGAGATGCCACTACTGTAGGAAAAATGGTCACATCAAGCCCTTCTGCTACAAACTCTATGGGTATCCCAAGAAAAGGCCTCAGGTGCAAGCCAAATCAGCAAGGGTCACTCCTAAGAAGATGTGGAAGCCTAAAGTTTCTGAAACTGCTCATATTGCTCACACTTCTCTTAGAGCATCTTCCAGTGAAGATTGGTACTTTGATAGTGGTTGTTCTAGGCATATGACTGGTGTTGAGAAATTTCTCACTAATATCAAGCCTCATCCAACAAGTTTTGTAACCTTTGGTGATGGAGCAAAAGGAGAAATCAAGGGCAGTGGTAAACTCAGCAGCAAAAGCTTACCTGACCTAGATGATGTGTTTCTTGTCAAAGGTTTGAAGGCTAATCTTATCAGCATAAGCCAACTGTGTGATCAAGGTCTTAAAGTCAACTTCACAAAGAATGAGTGTCTTATTACTTCTGACAAAGGAGAATTGTTGATGAGAGGATCTAGGTCAAGAGACAATTGCTATCTGTGGATTCCTGATGAAACTGCACACTCTACTACATGTCTTATGAGTCAGGAAGAAGAAGTTAAGCTTTGGCACCAAAGACTTGGCCATTTGAATCTAAAGGGGATGAAGAAGATTATGTCCAAGGAAGCGATTAGAGGTCTACCAAAGCTTAAGATTGTTGAAGGTAGTATCTGTGGTGAATGTCAAGTTGGAAAGCAGGTTCAGATGTCACACCAAATGTTGCAACATCAGGTGACATCCAGAGTTCTTGAACTGCTACATATGGACTTGATGGGACCAATGCAGGTAGAGAGTATTGGTGGCAAAAGATATGCCTTTGTGGTTGTAGATGATTTCTCAAGGTTCACTTGGGTAAGCTTCATCAGAGAGAAGTCTGACATTTTTTATGCTTTCAAAGAACTATGCCTTAGACTACAAAGAGAGAAGGATAGTGGTATTGTTAGAATCAGAAGTGATCATGGGAAAGAATTTGAAAATTCAAGATTCTCTGAGTTTTGTGCTGATGAAGGAATTGGGCATGAGTTCTCCTCACCAATCACACCCCAGCAAAATGGTGTAGTTGAGAGAAAGAACAAAACTTTGAAAGAGGCTGCAAGAGTTATGCTACATGCCAAGAAGCTACCTTATTATTTTTGGGCAGAGGCCATGACTACTGCATGTTATGTACACAACAGGGTGACTCTGAGAAAAGGTACTTCAACCACACTGTATGAGATATGGAAGGGAAGAAAACAAACTGTCAAACACTTCCATGTCTTTGGTAGCAAGTGCTATATCCTAGCTGACAAAGAGCAAAGGAGGAAGATGGATCCCAAGAGTGATGAAGGAATCTTTCTAGGCTATTCCCTAACCAGCAGAGCCTACAAAGTCTTCAACAACAGAACAAGAGCTATGATGGAATCCATCAATGTTGTCATAGATGATTGTTCAGACAATGCGCCTGATGTTGATCCTGATTTGGACACATCTCACCCCCTACCTGAAGACTCTGAAGTCACAGAGATTCCTGAGAAGACTGATCAGCAAGAAGATGTGACTCCTGTGAACAAGGGTCCCTCTGTCAGAGTTCAAAAGAATCATCCAAAAGAACTCATAATAGGGAGTCCTGAGTCAGGTGTTATGACAAGATCTAGAGAGGTTGTATCCAATGCTTGTTTTGTGTCAAAGGTAGAACCAAAGAATGTGAAAGAAGCCTTGACAGATGAGTTTTGGATTGAAGCCATGCAAGAGGAGCTGAACCAGTTCAAGAGGAATGAAGTGTGGGATTTAGTTCCTAGACCTGAAGGAGTTAACATCATTGGTACTAAATGGGTTTATAGGAATAAATCTAATGAAAGTGGTGTTGTGACTAGAAACAAGGCTAGGCTTGTGGCTCAAGGTTACTCTCAGATTGAAGGAGTAGACTTTGATGAAACATTTGCTCCTGTGGCACGTCTTGAATCCATAAGGTTACTTTTGGGAGTAGCATGT
The DNA here is from genome assembly GCA_954870985.1 of Trifolium fragiferum. NCBI lineage: Eukaryota > Viridiplantae > Streptophyta > Magnoliopsida > Fabales > Fabaceae > Trifolium > Trifolium fragiferum. The sequence continues at coordinate 27,057,272 of OX940796.1, forward strand.
ATCTTGAAGTTCAAGCTATTTCAGATGGATGTGAAGAGTGCTTTCCTCAATGGCTACTTGAATGAGGAAGTATATGTGGAGCAGCCCAAGGGATTTGTTGATCCAAATTATCCAGATCATGTCTACAGATTGAAGAAGGCATTGTATGGATTAAAGCAAGCTCCTAGGGCATGGTATGAGAGGCTTACCAAATTTCTTGTGAAGCAAGGTTATAGAAAAGGAGAATCAGATAAAACCTTGTTTGTCAGAGAAGAAAAGGGCAAGTTCATGATTGCACAAATCTATGTAGATGACATTGTGTTTGGAGGAATGTCTGATTCAATGGTCAAAATGTTTGTGAATCAGATGCAGTCTGAATTTGAGATGAGCCTTGTAGGTGAACTTACCTACTTCCTTGGTCTACAAGTCAAACAGATGGAAGATACAATTTTCATCTCTCAAAGCAAGTATGCCAAGAACATTGTGAAGAAATTTGGAATGGAGAATGCAAATCACAAGAGAACTCCTGCAGCAACCCATCTCAAACTCTCTAAAGATGAGCATGGTGTCAGTGTTGATCAAAGTTTATACAGAAGCATGATTGGCAGTCTACTATACCTTACTGCAAGTAGACCTGACATTAGCTTTGTTGTTGGTGTGTGTGCAAGGTACCAAGCTGAGCCTAAGATGAGTCATCTGAATCAAGTCAAAAGGATTCTTAAGTATGTCAGTGGTACAAGTGATTATGGAATTCTCTACTCTCATGGTGAAGACACAAGATTGTTGGGTTATTGTGATGCTGACTGGGAAGGTAGTACTGATGATAGGAAAAGCACTTCTGGTGGATGTTTCTTTCTGTGAAGCAACCTTATATCATGGTTCAGCAAGAAACAAAATTGTGTTTCTCTTTCTACAGCTGAGGCTGAGTATATTGCAGCAGGAAGTAGTTGCTCTCAGCTACTTTGGATGAAGCAGATGTTGGGTGAGTACAATGTGCAGCAAGATGTGCTCACATTATACTGTGACAATCTAAGTGCTATAAATATTTCCAAAAATCCTATCCAACATAGTAGGACAAAGCACATTGATATACGTCACCATTTTATTAGAGATCTTGTTGAAGACAATATTGTGACTCTAGAGCATGTTGCCACTAAGAATCAACTGGCAGATATTTTCACAAAGGCTTTAGATGCAAATAGGTTTGAGGTGTTAAGGGGCAAACTTGGTATTTGCCTCTTTGAGGATCAATAGCCATAATAGCTATTTCAGCGTGCAACGGTTACTTGTTTTTCCCTCCATTCATAGTTGCACGCAATCCAAAGGCAATCATAACATAAAACTCTCCAACGGCTATTTCGCGATTTACTCCAAGAAATCCGTTTATTCAAGATTCTATTACATTGCCTACCACATTGTTCACCACATTCGTTCTCAAACACTCAAACAACTTTAGAAAATATTTCCAACGGCTATTTCGCGATCAAAACTCCAAGAAATCTGTTTATTCAAGATTTTTCTCTTATTGCCTACCACATTGATCACTACATTCATCTCTCTAACATTCAAACGACCAAAATTTTCTTGATCTCTCTCAAACCCTCTGTTCATCTCTCTGCAATTTTTCTTTGAAAATCTTCATACCAAATCACCTTCATCATCATGTCTACTGCAACCAAAACATCTCCTTCAACCAAAACCACCACTCCTCCATCATCACCAAAACCAAATTCCCCACATCATAAAGAAATTCAAAGTGACATGATCGTTAATGCCACTCCTGTTTCTATGATCAAGCCATCTGGATCAAAGAAGAAGAAGTCTAAACGATCAAGAAGGGAATCAACTCCCATTGCTGCAGAGGAATATGTTGTTCCTTCTCCTTCCACAGAAAAATCCAAGAAGAAGAAGAAGAAAAGCAAGAAGCCAAAGATTGGCTCACCAAAGAGGGTTCACACCATGGAAAGTCTGCATGTTGAACCTCTTCCTGCAAAATCTGGTGATGCTGATGCTGAAGCATCTGTGGGTATAGGTTCTTCAAACCCTAACCCTGAGAAGGCTGCTGTAAAGATCTCTGAGGGTCAAAGACACCCCTTGACTCAGAAGATCATTGATTCTGTGCTCCAGGCCCTAAAAGAGCCTAATGTTGTGGCAGATGTTGGCACATCATTGCCACAAGGTGAAGAGTCTCCTGCTGAAGAAGAGACTGCTGCTGTTGAAGAACCTGCTGATATTCCTGATTCTCCAGAACAGGAATTTGCTGAAGAAGATCAACCTGCTGAGGTTGAGGAACCTAAAGATGATACCCAGTCTGACAAGGGTAAAGAAGCTGTTGAAGGTTCAGATCATGAAGACTCCAATCCTTCCGACAAGGATATTGATGGAGATACAGTTGTTGTGGATGTAAAAGGCTACAATTCTGACATCCCCTTGAAGAAACTTGCTGAGGATAACATTGCTAGAAGGACAAGAAGTGGTAAAGGTCCTGCTATTGTTGAGAGTTCTCCTGTTGCTGCCAAGGAGAAGAAGAAGCCTGTCAAAAGGCAAGTTTTGTATGGTCCCAAGAAGGGATTTAGTAAAGCTGTGGTTCCACCTGCCAAGAAGAAGACTCAGAAAAGAAAATAGCCACCTACAAGTGACTCAGAGTACGATGTGGAGCAGGATGTAGCTCACATCAGTGAGTCTGAAGAAGAATCTGCTGAGGAGCAGAATGTGGAGCTTGATGTAGTCCACATTGAGTCTGCTGTGAAGAAGAGCTATGGGAAGAAGAAAATTCCTCCAGGAATTCCTGATATCCCTGTTGATCTGGTTTCCTTTCACAACCCTGCACATGCTGGTAAATGGAAGTACATTGCTCACAGAAGGTTAGCTCTGGAGAGGGAGCTAAGTGCTGAAGCCTTGCAGTGCAAGGAGGTTATGAGGTTGATCAAGCGAGCTGGCTTGATGAAGACTGTTACTGGGCTGGGTGACTGCTATGAGAAAGTAGTCAAGGAGTTTTTGGTAAACATTCCTGCTGGTTGTGACAATCCTTTGGACAAGGAATACCAGACTGTTTTTGTTAGAGGAAAGAAAATCCACTTCTCTCCCACTGTTATCAACAAGTATTTGGGCAGAAGTGAGGAGCCCTTTGCTGAGATGGAGGCCAATGACAACTACATAATCAAGGCCATCACAGCTGGAAAGGTCAAGACTTGGCCTAAGAAAGGGAAACTGCAAGCGAGCAAGCTCACACCAATCTACAACATCCTGAACAGGATTGCTGCTGCTAACTGGGTGCCTACCACACACAACTCTGATGTGGCTACAGGTTTGGCTAGGTTCATATATACTGTAGGTAGCAAAACTAATTTTGATTTTGGTACCTATATTTTTTATCAGACTATCAAACATGTCAAAACCCTAGCTGTCAAACTACCCATTGCATTTCCTTCCCTGCTGTGTGGAATCATATTGAGCCAGAGACCTGATGTTCTGGGCAAGGATGATCTGTCTTGCAGAAGAGAGTCTGCTATTTCTTTTAGTCTCAAGCAGTCTGATGTGACTCCTGATGTGGGCACATCCAGCTCAAACAATGCTATGTCTAGGACAGACATGATTGCTGCTTTAAAGGAGACTTACAAGGCTCTGGATGAGAAGAAGGCCAAGCTGGAGGCAGTCATTGCTGGACTGGAGCTTGAGGATGAGCAAACAATGGCTGAGGATGAGGAATTGGAGGAGGAGGAACCCAATGACTCTGAAGCTGAGGAAACTGATGGGAGCCAGGATATTTGAATTTTTGTAATTCATCAATATTTCCCTGTACTCAGTATTTCCTTGTTTTTGCTTGTATGTTGTGGGCTATGCCCTGGATTTCTGATGCACCTTTGTGTGCTTGTTCTTGTACTGCTGCACTATTAATGGCCTAAGTGCCTTTTTCTGTTCATGCACCATCATCTCTACATCTCATGCTATCTGCATTCTGTGGTGTTTTACTTACTCTCTGTGTGTTTGACTATATTTGTCAAAATTTATGGCTAAAAAGGGGGAGTAAAAATTAAAATGAACATGAACAATTCTTTGAAGTCTTAAAAACTGCAGCAACTTGTGATGTGTGGCACATCTGACTACACATCTGATATACATGCTTATTTTTCTTCAAATGTTTTTTCAACAAATTTTTGAAGAATTAGTTTTCTAAAGCATGTTTTTCTGAAGACTTTATCTGTACGTTTTCAACTGGGTGATGCATTCTTAAGAAGTCCAATTGAAGATGTTATCTAATTTCTACATGGTGATGCATTCTTAAGAAACCTGTAGAAGTTGTTTTGTGTGATGTTTGACACATCTGTAGGTTTTAACTTGGTCATGCATTCTTAAGAAGCCAAGTTTAAAACTTCTCTATTTCTCTCTAGGTCATGCATTCTGAAGAAGCCTATAGGGAATATGAGATTTAGGGGGAGTACATGGAAAGTGCTCTAGTTCAAAGGGGAGTAAACTACTACTGGGTTTGCTACCCTCCCTTATGTGTGCATGGAATCTCATGCTTGTATGTGTCTGAGAATTTATTTTTCTCAGTCTTTGGGAATTTATTTTTCCTATCTTGTGAGAGTTGATTTCTCTCTTTATTTGTGAGGCTCTAATCCGCTGCTGCATGCCTCTGATGTGCCTACACATCTCTCCAAGTTTAGTTGGGTAACTCAAAGATTATTTTAGCCCAAAATTTGCCAAAGGGGGAGATTGTTGAGGATTTTAGGATGTTGGCTTCATTTGGTAAAATAAGCCTGATTCCATGATGTGGAGCATGATGTGTGGCACATCAGGTTTCACATATGGACGCCCTAGCTGGACGCGCTTTTATTTATTTTCACGCGATCTTTTGAAAAGATTTGTTTTTCAAATTAAATCGTGTCAGCTTGCGCGCCAAGGAACAAGATAATCTTTCATGGTTATGTTTTATTTTATTGGCCGACTTTGATCAAAAAGATTTGAAACAAACAATTAAAAGATTATGATCAAATAAATCTCAAAGAGAATTAACAAAGGCCAGCTGTCAACATTGAAGATCCAAGCCCATGAAACTTGTTCTATATAAAGGAAGACTGAAGACATAATGAAGTACGAAGCCAAGAGTTGAAGAAATCGAGTCTTAGGTCTTAGTCTGTTTATTGTTCATTGTGAGCCTTCACTTGGATCATAATTGTGATACAAGTAAGGACTGAGTTTTTAGAGTTGTAATCTCTAAGGTTCCTTCTCCAAAGCTTTGAAGCAAGGAGTAGGATCGTGCAACACTCTAAGCCTTTAGGTACGAGTGCTTTGCTTGTCTAGGAGTGTGTCTCCAACTTGAGTTTGTTTATTAAATCCTTACTGGGTAAGGTTGAGGGGGAGTGAGCAGAGGTTCTCATATCTAGGAGTTCCTAGGTAGGATTAGCACGGGTAGTGATTAAGTGAGAAGTTGTAAACGGGGGAGTTTAACTTTGAATTGATACTACCATAGTGGATTCATCCCTGGATTGGTATCCTCCAGAATAGGGCTTGTTATAAGTGCCGAACTGGGTTAACAAACTCACGTGTCTTTATTGTTTCCTGCACTTTACATTGTTTACTTGTTCATCAAGTTCAGTATGTTCATGATGTTGACACATTAGGCTACACATCGTACGATTCCTAAAGTGTACACATCGTGCTACACATCTGACACTTGCCACCAGAATTTCACTTTATTATGAGATTCATCCTTTATTGTGATTTTTTTTTTGAAGCAAAAACATTTAATGGTAAATCAATATGAGAGGAGCATGCTTGTGGGAATGACATGTGGTAATTTTCTTTGAAAAAAAGCTCTCAAATTATATATATAGAGATGGATGGATTGGATCCAATCCATTTACTAATTTTTTTTACTAATAGATGGATTGGATGGATCCATTAGTGAGTGGATTTGATGGGTAACGGATAAATGGTAATTTTGACACCCCTAGACATCAATTAGTTCTGCACTCTTTTTCTTTTCACCATGGTTATATCCCATTGAGTTTTCTTGGTAAGTTTTTTAACGAAGAAGTTCACAAAGAATGTTGTACTCTTTTTCCTTCACTAGAATTTTTTCCATTGGATTTTTACTAGTAAGGTTTTAATGAGAAATATCCTTCATGGACATCCAAGGGGGGAGTGTTATGAATAATTATAGATGGATGTCCATTAGTCTTGGCCCATATCATTGGCCCATATATTTTCCTATAAATATGACTATTATTCTCATGTAATATGCATACCTTGAATAGAATAATACAAGAGTCTTTTCCTTTCTCTTCTCTCTTTTTCTCCTTCTTCCATATTCTTGTTATTTTTTGTAGTTTTATAACATTTGTTATAAAAATTAGGGATTTTACACGCCATTTTTTCTTCTGCTCTCTCATATAAGAGCACCCACATCTATTACACTCACTTAGATTTTTTAAGTGGATCCCATTTAATTTTTTATATCTTTTTATATTTTTCAATTATTTAAACAACTCAACTATATTTTTCAAATATCTATACAACTCAACAAAAACTCTAAAATAGTTCCCATCAAACTCACAACTTATTCATATTTATCATAAAAGTGTACACATATTTGATTATAATAAGGTGAAATATGCAAAAGGTAGGAAAAGAAACGGTCCTGGACAGAGGGACGATGCCAACATGAGGAATGTTTTTCATAATCAAATATCGAAGAATTATTCTGACACAATGGCATTGGTATAAGTGAAGGAACGACCGATAATTATGCTCTAAGGGTTTTTTTTTGTTCCAATGACTAAAATTTTATTTTTAATATAAATAATTAGTGCATTAGGATTCATACTCAAGTTCAGGGGTGGACAAAAAACCGCAACCCGACTCAATCCGAGGAAACCGAAAAAATAATAAGGAATATGGGCGGTTTGGATCGGACTACGGGTTAGCGGGTTTGAAAATTCGGTTTGAATAGAGTTGACATGAGCGGGTTCGGGTGGAGAGAATCGGACCGATGGGACCCGAAACCCGCCCGCATTAGTAAATTAAAATTTCGCGTTTAACACTTTTCTTTTGCGATATACACATTCTAACCTCTTTTTTCGTTTCTTTTTACACTTTCTCATTTCACCTCAAATCCATAGAGCCTGAAACAATCATGGAACATTATGAAACATAAAACTTATCTTTCTTCATCTTTTTTATTTAACTTCGCTGAAATCAAATGTTATATTTTTAATTTTATTTGAGATTTTAGTTTTTTCTTACTTTTTATGTTTATTTAGGATTTGTAACACTTTTATTTTGTATTTGTTTTCTGATTCTCAAATTTCTTGTTGCATATTCTTAGAATTTAAATTGCAAAGATTGAGTTTATTATTGATTTTATTATTTATTTATTTTATTTCTAACCGATCGAACCGAATTAAACCGCCCAATAACCCGATTAAACCGCAACCCGAACCCGCGAAAACCGATCTCTATTATCTGGGCGGATTGGGCCTTATTTGATAACTCTACGGTTTGACTTGGATGACAACTTTGGACCCGAAACCGCCCAAACCCGCCCACTGTCCACCCCTACTCAAGTCTATGTATACAATATGCAACATCTTTACCAACTAAGTTGCCATAATTTAATTGAATCAATTTATTTATTTTTTAAATAAAAATATAAATTGGGTCAGTTCATTAATGTCACATCCACATATATATTATCCTGGGCGATTTTCTCATATCCTATCTGGTTGACATCCCTTGTTTCAATCTTTTGTTAATGTTTCTACTACTTGGGAGTTGTTAGCTGCCACATTGGTACACATTACTTGCAAAAGATCATGAAGAATAAAATAAAATATTCTCAACATTTCCTGAATGTTAATTGTCATGAGTCTCATATGACATGAAAGTTTGTGACACTCTTTTCAATTCATTAGGAGGTTAATTTGGTTGGATTGGACATCATCGCTAGAACACGTTTGCTACTTATAATTCATGTTACTCCCTAAAAAACAAAAAATATCATGGTAGAGTAGGGTTCCGTATAGCATTGGACTTATCAATTTGAATCATTGATTAAATAAGATGCACAGATGATATGATAGTCCATCCACACATAATTACTCTCTCATTTTCTCTCTCCCCCAACACTAATTTCCACTTTTAGAAAACATTTCTCTCCATATCCAACAAAACCTTTTCTTGATTAAATGTTTGATTCAACAATTCATTGACAAATCCAAAACCTACATTATTTGTAAATCCTTAGAAAGAAATCGAAGATTAAGCTTTGCATGTTTGAGAGATTGTTTGGAACTTTTCTTGTTAAAGCATTGTGGGAAGTTAAGAAATTGAATATTTTTAAGCTATTATAGATTCTGAAATTTCCCCTATTATCAAATTATTTGAAAAATAAGAAAACAAAAATTAGAGTTTGTTCATGAACTAATGAATCTGTCTTGTTTCTTTTTCTCTAAATTCATTTGTTAATAGTTTTTTTTTTATACCCAAAGCGTAACATGAAAATAAAAAACTTGCGAGAAAAATAGTACTATAGTTTTTTGTTATGGATAATTTTGGATATGATGAGTGAATAAAAAAGATCCACCACTGTATTTAAAATAAAATTCACCATTGTTGGCGTGAAGAAGCTCAAAGGAGAAAGAAGATAAGCATGAGGGAGTACTTATATGTGGATGGTCCATCATAAAATTCGTATATTTTAATTGATCAGTGGTTCAAACTAATGGGTCCAAGATGGACCAATCTTTCTATGGGACCAGGCTAAACAGACCCGGTAGAGTAGTATTTGAAAGCATTGTTTAAGGAATTTATAGTTATAGAAGGAAAAATTTGTGTTAAAGATACAAGTTAAATACTTGAAAAAAGTAAGGAATTTATAGAAGTAAAAAATTGTGTTAAAGATACAAATTAAATACTTGAAAAAAGTAACAAATATAGGTGAAAATTACTTATTTTGATTTCTTAGATAGTGTCACAAAATATTTGTTAGTATTTTTGAAAAAAAAATTAACACAGTGCAAAGTACTTTTTGTAAATTTGGAATGCATATATAGATCGCCCGCCTCTTTTCTACAAAAGATGAACGAGAGTATATTTTGAACAAATGTTGGATTTTTTGAAAATAACACTACAAGAAAAATGTGGCGGAAAATATCTCTAAAAAGGTGTTAAAATTCGCCAATAACTTTAAATTTACTGATGGAATCAATCTGTCAGAAAATGACACGGTAGTAAGTCTTAAATCGATTAATTTAACTAAATGTTTGAAGTAACATTTTTATATTCTCTAAATTAGTAGTAAATTACAAATTTACACTGTTGATTTTTAATTAATATTTTAGTAGATAAATTTTATTTTATTTATACTAGTACCAGTAAAAGCAGTACACTTTTAAAGCAAATAATATATGAACAGTTACACAAATACAAATAGTATTTTAACCTAATACATGAAAATTAATGCTTGCGTTCGGATAAAAAATATATATAGATATAGAAACTTCATATTTAATATAAAATATTTGGGAATTCTAATTTATCTTTTTTGGATACAAATGTTTAAAAAAATTATTGTATAATGTTTCAGTAAAATGTTGTATATTTATCTTTTTAACATGTGTATAATATCTTATAAAGTATTTTTTGTAATGGCTCTATAAGCTACTAGAATCATCTTATATAAATTATTATATATTAATCAAAATAAATTAAAAATCCATAAGAAAATTACAATTATCAATTTTATAACCATAATTTAAAAAATGTATCTTGCCTAACATATTTTATATTTTTTTGTTACCATGAATACGATATAGGTACGAAGTTTGCACCATATTAAAAGTTATTAATTTTTGTCGGAGAATTTATAGAGCACATAATGTGAATTCTTCCCCTTTCAATTGAATTATTTTCATATGTAGGAGTTAGAAATCACATTCTGAGTTTCTGACCACCTATTTAAGGTGTTCAAACTCTTACCACTTTAATTAATTTATTGTTGGTTGACTAATTTTTTTTTTTGTCATGTACTAGCTTAATGGATTTTTGTTTTAAATTTTACATTTTTAAAACGAATAACCGACTGTTCCAAAGTTCAAATCTTGATGGCCATATATTGACAAAAAATAAAATATGAAATGTTCATACTAATTAATTATACTCACCTATAAAGCACCAACACTATAATGTGTCTTTCATATCGTATCTGGTATACGTACATACGTCGATAATCCGACTAAAATACTTTTAAGGAGATGCATTGGGAAAATATGTGTTCCTAAAATAAAACCATATCGGGAAAATGTCCCTTAACTAGTTGCTGAATTTTTATACTATAGAGACTTATACTTAACTCGTGTAGAAAGAGAATATGAACGTAGATCCCATAGAAAATAAACAAACTAATTAAATATTCATGCATTCCCAAAAATAAGACAAGAAATAGATATCCTCTATAATCTCCAACATGAACCAAATTTCACAAGTTTGGTATGGTATTCTTCGGTGGTTGGATGTGGTATTGGTGCCTCCTCGTGGTGTTCTGGGATTCTTTGAGACTTTCTTGGGCATGGGCATGGGTAGAAAAGATAGATTGGGGTGGTTGCTTATTTGGCATACTATTGTGTGGACTATCTGGAAATCTCGAAATAATGTCTTTTTTTCGGAAGGGACCTTCTCTGTCGAGTGTCTGGTTGATAAGGTGAAACTTTTATCTTGGAAGTGGTTTCTAGGTAAAAACTCTGACTCCCCCTGTTCCTTTTATGAGTGGGGTATCCACCCTACTTTATGTTGGAACCGATAGAGTTTGTTTAGGTGTCTTGTTGGGTCTCGATATATGGGTCGGGGAGATTGGAGGCCTTCTTGTTGTTTTGTCCTACATGTGGTTGATCTCTGTCTCTCTCTTCTTGAGGGTTGTCTCCTTCTCGTGGTGGTGTCTTTCAGGGGCTATAGTCTGATGGTGTTTCTCCTTATTTTGTTGTAGGTTTATTTTATTTTCTTACCTTACATTTTAGATTTTTAGACTCTGATAGAGTGTACTACTGGTACTTCATTGATTGTCTGAACGTTCTCTTGTACTTCATTCATTTATATATATATATATATATATATATATTATATTTGCCATTAAAAAAAAAAATCTCCAACATGAACGTAACTAGCTATAATAATAAGATCTTGCTAAACGGTACCTTTGAAGTACTCTTTAAGAATTCTATTTAAGAAAATAATTTTTTTAAAAATTGAACATTTCAATTTCCGATTCATTGACTTCACATATTTTCATAATCCTTTTAATAAATTATTATTATTTAAAGGTTTAAAGAATGTCCTAGAACACTATTTAGCATTTACCATAATAATATTCATATAGTACACTACTCAATCGATCACCAACAACAATTCTTTTTCATGTTAAATAAAAGACCAATTCATAAACTAATTAATATAACAATAATTATAATTAACAATTCGATACATAGTTAAACATATCTTACATGCACCTAATTAAAAAAGACCAAAATTAAATTACTAAAATTCCAACCTCAAGGGTGGTACATATCTAGTAGTAATAGGGTTGGTGACGTACCATGTGATGATTTGAATTATTAGAATTAGGTTGGTAGAGATTATGGCTATTATCTAAAGTACTTTGTGTTAATGGCATATTATTACTATCATAAGAACATTGGGGTGTGGAAGAATCATTTTCTGGTTGGCATTGCATGTTAACACCAAACAACCTAAGTACCCTTGAACTAGAACTTGAACTTGAACTATTTCCCACTTGTTTTGTCTTTTGGTTCTGACTTTGGGACCCTATACCTGTAACAATATAACACGTGCATGGATTAAATTTTAATTATATAATCGTGTTATTTTTTGCATACAATTACAAACAAAAAAAGTAGATAAAATTAGAAAATTTAATGTGACTATTCAAAATTCGATTATGATTAGGATGATGTGAAGGAAACAAATCAAACACCACCGCCTAGTTTTCTGAACCTACAAGCTTTTTATTAAAATAAAAAGATTATAAATTTCTTTTTTATACTATTTGGAGGAAAAAAATGAACGTTCATTGAAGAAAATGGGCGCGTGTGAATCACGAAGTGCTTGAACTAAGATGAGAACAAGGATTTGCCCTCTCACAAATCCCAACAAAAAACCACATTTCTCCCAATTAATTGGAAGGTAGACTTCACGCAGTTCCATGGAGTATTTCATCTTCTTTCTTTTTTTTTTTTTTTTTCTTTTGTTTTTCTTTTTTTAATCATCTCGTTGTCTTTTTTGAAATTAAATAGTAGCGTATTGATTTATTTCAACTTAACTTTGTAATTAAACAGTAAGATCAAGCATATATCAAACCAAAAGTTAAAAAAAAAAGTAGGGAATTTTTAGTTATCTTGATAGAGATAAACTGAAGTTACACACACACATTTCGCTTTTTTTTTTTATTTTTTTTTATTTTTATTTTTAATTTTTTTTATCTTGCACCCCCATTTTCTTTATAACAAGTATTTTTCGTAATAGGAAGCCAGGTTGAACTATATATCATGTTATATATTTTTTAAAAATAAAAAGGCTAATACGGAGTAATTAGAATTCTATCTTTTAAGGTGATTAAATAAATTGCTCATGGTTCGAATTTCATATTCGATATACATAGTATACAATGTGATATTTTTACTAATTGAGTTAAATTTACGGTGACTGAATTTTTGTGTTGTGATCCATACTCAAAATGAAATGGTGAAAGGAAAATGTATGAATGTACATAATTTTTGTGTAAAAATATACATTAATTAATTATATAATTTAATCAACCAATGTACTTTTCAGTTTAAATCAGGTATAATTTATGTGTAACAAGTGACTACTATCTCGAGTTAAATAAGACTAATTTTTTAATATCTAAAATATAATTATTATGTATAAAAATCAGAAAAATGATACACCAAATATAATCTACAAAATGGAGTAAATTAGATCTATCTCAACCCTCCGGTCTCTGTATTCTCAACATCAAATTTGACCTCAAAATCTCATTAAGTTGAAAGAGAGTTGGACCATCTCAATCAAATTAATAATCTTGGGTATCAACTAAAAGTTGAATTTAAGTGGTTAATACTCTTATTTAACTAAGCACAAATTAGTTCTAAAAGTTTGAGTTCAAATCTTAATTAAAACATTTTAAACAAAAATCGCAATACAGCAATTTAAAACCATAAATAAATGATAATAGTACAAGATTAGTTATACTTCGTAGATTAGTAAAATAATTGTATCCTACTATCTTTATAATCCATGCTCTAATCTTAGCGCATCTTGTACTTGGGTTAATATTTTCAATATATTTTGCTTTAAAAAATAAAATAAAAATAAAATGTGAATGCAAAAAATGAGATAGAATTGAAGAGATAATGAAACCTGCATGAAGACATTGATCATGTTGATACGGCAAAACCTGATGATGCGCAGGATAAGGAACATGCGCAGAATAGTATCCTCTGGACCACCCAACACCCATACCACCACTAACAACCTCATTTTTACTATTTCCACCCCCATTACTACTACCTTTACCACCATGTCCCACCACCGCTCTACTAACATACGCCGACTGTTCATCCCCACCACTTAACCTCCTCCTCCAGTTAATAAAAAGTCTCTGACTATCAAAACGGTGTCGTTCAAACAAAACGACGTCGCCAGCATCAAGACGTTTATCTTTAACATAACGACTCCAACCTTTAGTCAAAACATAGCTTTGACTACTGTTCCAATAAGAGTAACGAAATCGCCAACACTTTCCTGACTCATCTTCGAAACTTAGTAACAAACCTTTGCACTCGGCAGAGTCACTGACTCCGCCGAGTGGAAAGTATTTTTCGGCATATTGTTTAGGGATGACAAGACGGTTTAGTTTACCTACGTCAGATGGTGTCAATGGTTTCTCGAACATTGGTTCTTTTTCTTCTTCGGATTTTATTTCGGTGGTGGTGTTGTTGTTGTTATGTAATAATTCTTCATCTTCTATGTTGTTATTGTTTTGGTTGAAATGGGGTGTCATGTTTTCATGGATTTGTTGAGAATTGAACCATGTGGGTTGGTGGAGAGACCAAGAAGTGTTAACGTTGTTTTGAATTGGTTCAAGTAATATCATAGTTTGTTGTTGTTGTTGATGATGTTGTTGGTTTTGTTGTTGAGTCCACCATAGTGATGTTTCTGGAAGATCCATATAGTAGAAAAAAGGAAAATTGAAGAGAGAATTGAAGTTATGAGTGTTGGGAATATTAATGTAGATAGAGAGGAAAGTGAAAGAGAAAGAGGATATATAGAATGGTTTGATGTGGAAGAGACGTGATGATTATGGTTTGATGTTGAAATTAAGTGTGGGATGGGAACTATATAGTACTATCTGATGGAGCTTGCCAAAATATATGACAAAGAGAGAGAATGGGGACAATGCCAAATAAATACACAGTCAATTTAAAAAATATACTCTCTTGATTTCAAATTAATTGTCTTATTTGTGGAAAGAAATAGGGTTCATTGTATATATAGTGTTTTGGAATATTGTTAAATATATTTTAATTCGTACAAAATTTTAAGTTTTTTTTTTAAGGTATATAGAAAGAAAACATAATTAAATCGTATTATTTTAAAATAATTAAATCGTGTATATTGGAGGTTGGACAAATAGAGTGATTAAATGCTTGTGACTATTTAAGTGGTTTTTTTTTTTTTAGAAATTTATGTATTTTTCTTAGTTCTTAACTATTTCTATTCAAATTTTTTAAGAAAAAAAATATTTCTATTTTTTTTTTTACCAAACTATTTCTATTCTATAATGATTAATTTGAGAGACTAAAAATATTTATTATTTGTAAATTGATTTATTTTTTAAATAGTGACTATTCTTATAAACTACAATATTTATGCAGAACTATTAAAATTTTATAGAAACATAATTTTGGAAGGAAATGAAAATCTTATTTAACATAAAAAAAAGTACATTGTTCTAATTAATATGGTTTGCACAATTGCATCACCTCTTAATTTAACATATATCATCAAATTTATATTTGTCGTTAAAGCGAATACCATTCTTCTTTTGAATGACAAATATATTATATATAAATATAATGTCAAATTTACACTAAGAGATGAATTCTTATTTTCAATTAGAGATACATTTATTTATTTTTCAATGAGATAAATTCTTATTTATTTTTCAATTAGAGATAATAATGTCAAATTCTTATTTTTCCTAACCAGATTAATTTATTTAATTTGACATTTTATCTTTATATTTATCAATGAGGCATATACAAGCCTTAAAATATCGTGGAAAATTTATTTAAATACCATAAAAATTAGTCACATACATGAGTAAATTTGTATGTGATACTCATAAATTTATTTTTGATTTACTATATTGCTTTTGTGTATAATTTTTATTGACCGTAGACTAAATTATCCTCGATTCTTCAAGAGTATAACCTATAAATTACCCCTTAAAGTTTATTACATATATTAATATTCTCTGCTTATATATTGGGAAGAGGTGAGACAATTTGTATGCCTTGTAAAAATAAATGTACAATGTTAAATTTCCATGTAAATCCTGAAAAAATTCAATGACTCTTGGATTGAAGTATTCCTCGTACTAATCCATTTAAAATATTTATTTTAATAAAAAAAAAAGGTTTTAAATTTCATTGAGATAGTTGTTTTTGTCCAAATAGTTAATTTGTCTCCACGATTACAATGCATAGATTGACGATTTATAAATATAGTATATACTAATGTCATAGTTGAATGAGTTCACAAAAAGATATACATTTGTCTCCATTAGTCATAATATAGGATATATATTAATTTAAATTCAATATATCAATTTTTAAATTTTCTTTTTCACTTTCCTAAAGAAACTATTTTCTTATTAATTATTAAATAGTTTATTAATCTTGGTGTTTTATTAAAGGTCTATCTTATGAAACTCTAAATTAAAAAAGTCTTTAAAGGTGGATTATTATTTATTATCAATTTTTGTATTACTTGATGAAAAAGTCTGAAATTTTACATCTTTTAATAAATTTTAATAAAATATAATTATTTTTTGGATATCCATATTAAATATATAAAATATTATCATAAATCATAAGGTTAATTTTTTATTCTTTGGCTGTTAAAAAAATTAAAATAAAAAGGTTATTTTTTTAGTTCTTTATAAAACAAAAGATTGTGAGGGAGTAATAAAATAAATTAGTACTGAATTTCGTGTATTTAGGGACATCCCATGTTACTAAATTTGCAACCAAATTGGGAACATTACATTTCTAATCATCATAAATAATTAGCAGGCCTAGTTACCTTTTTACCAATTTATTTACACACCGAATTATGTTTTTCATTTTGCCTCAATATCCCCAAACAACCATTGACTTTATGTTTTTCTCTTAATAACTTTATAAAAATATCATAATTTCAACCTTTCTAGCTAGGATTACAAGGTACAAAACTTACTATATTTAATTTACTTTCCAATCACTTTATATTTATGCTTCAAATCGAGCTAGGGGTTGTCATTGATATGAATTTATGAAAAAATTAACATAGCCAAAGGGAGTGTGGTCCATGGTCTCGTTATTTTGTAATTGTATATATGATGGACATGTGTACACTCATATAGGTCTAATTCATTTAAGTATCTCCAAAGTGTAGTATGTATTATCTTCAGAATGAAAGAATAGTATTTATGTCACGTGTATCACTTTATCTTTACTGTTTGGCCATTTGTAGTTATCATGGATCTAAAGATACTTCAATACCATGACATAAGTCTTTGTAATTTAATCAAGGTTTTTGGATTCATATTCAAAATGAGAAATTAAGATTAACATATAATATTGTTAAAAAAATTTAGGAAAAGCATTACTATAATAAACATGAATTAGTAAAAGAAATTTTAGTGAGGTAAAATATGAAATCTCTCTTTTATTCCGTTACTAATTAAATTTTGTGACTGCGTCAAAAAATTAATTAAATTTTGTGATAAAAAAAATTAGAGAAAATTTTAAATTTTTTCATCACTAATGATTGTTGGACAAAGAGAAATATGCACTAAATATACCAAATAAATTGTTAGAACAAGGTAGATGACTCTTAAAAAAATAGATAACACGGACAATAAATTGATTGCAAATAGCTATTCTACGATAAAATGTTTGTTCTCATTGATTGTTAACAAATACCCCTAAATTATTAAGAGATAGAGTGAGTCTCACTATAAATATATAGTACAATTGAAATTATTCAGTTCAATCTCCACTAACATAATTTTTACAATAGTCAATATTTTTGTAGAGTGAAAATCATGTGAATTATATGTCACTTGTCTATTTTCAATACGGTGAGATTCACATGAATTAATAACAAAAGGTCTTGTTAATATGTGCTATTAGGATGCATAATAAACTATTCAAATATAAAATAACTAGTATTAAATAATACACAATATTTAATATAAAAATTTTGATTATAAAAATACTAAAAAAATATTTTTATATTAGACCCGGTCCTTAAAACAATAGAGTAAAAATGAGAGTGTTAAATATGTGAATATTTATACCACTCCTATCCTCAACAAGATAAGAATTTTAAGTAGAGGAAAAAATGGAGTATGAATCCTCTCCAATTTTTTTTTTTTTCCATTTCTTATAATAATTGACATTTTGGCATAAAAATATTCTAATAATGTCAATAATTTTCAAAAATTGTGCATTTATATCATTCATTTATTTCAAAACTATAATAAATGGACATCTCTATTTCTTTTGGAAAATGGAGAAAATCTCTGTTCAAAAAGAAAAAACTATCATATTTGCGGCACATGTTATACAGAAATATCTGTTTGAAAATGTGTACATTCAATTTTGAAAAAAAAATATCAAAATATTACTTTCTTAAATATAATTTTTTCACTTTATTTTAATAAGTGTGATTTTATATTTTCTCTTATAATATGAGATGGAGGAAGTATATCAACAAAACCTAAAAATAAATATGATATTGTAGGAGTATAATATATAGATGCCTTGGCTTCCCAATAAAAATAGATGAGATAAGATTTGTCCAATTAGTGAAGACACAAAACCCTTTCTAGGCACTCGTGTATGAATCCTCTCCTCACACTTGCATCTCAAAGACAAACTCTCTCTTTGTTTACTTATCTGGTCTCATCTCTGTCTACCCCCATATCCTTTTATTTATATCATCATCATATTTATTGTTTTTCTTTAGTTAGACTATGTCTTTTCAATTAAGACAAAATTCACCTCAATTTCCAGGTAGATTCAGACACCCTTTTCCTTCTCTACAAAAGGTTTTGAACTATTTTTCTTTTAGTTTAAGTACATGTTATTGAGTCACACACATAATTGAGGTTGTTTGGATTTTTATTTTTTTTCATTATTTCACCTAATACAAACAACTATTTTCTTATGTCATCTTAGTCCAGGTATTTATATCCTTAGTTTATTTTTCATCATGTCATAACTTTTTCAATCTAATGGTCAAATTTAAATCAAATCTAAAATACACATGGTGTGCAATTTAATTTCCAGAGAAGAAAAGCCTGAAATTTAACATGCTTTGCAAATGATGAGACTTGCTAGCTTACATATGTAATTGCTGAAATCTGAAATCTTGTATTACTCTCACTGTCATATTGCTTGACATTGTGAAGTAAACCTTGAAGATGAAGAAAGACACAGGCTGGACTATGTTAGGAATCTTCCATATAAAATATTTTTATCATCTTTTAGATGAACTCAAATTTATCCAAGCTATCGTGTCATATATTTTATCTGATATCGATACGTGTATGATATTTTTTAATATGTATTGGGTGTATGATACTTTAAAGGTATAGTTTTTTATCTTGGAAGTGGTTTCTAGGTAAAAATCCTGAATATCTCTGTTCCTTTTACGAGTGGGGTATACACCCTACTTTATGCTGGAATCGGTAGAGTTTAATAGAGTGTCGTGTTGGGTCTCGATGAGCCAGGAGGATTGGAGAGCCTCTTATTATTTTGTCCTTCCAGTGGTTGATCATTTCTTCTCTCTTTCAGAGGGGTTTTCTTCTTCCCGTAGAGGTGCTTTTGAAGGATTCTATTTTGTGGTGTTGTGTTTTCTTATAGTTTATTTGGCCGTTTGTTTTCCTATCTTCTCATAGTCTTTGTTAGATTATGATAAAGTATACTTCTAGTACCTCATTGTCTCTTAATCATTTGTACTTGTTTTATTTTTATTTTAATATATTATATATTTGCCATTAAAAAAAAAAAAGGCATAGTCTTTTAATTATGGGTTAAATATGTTTTTAGTCCCTACATTTTGCCTTATAGTCAAGAATAGTCCTACATTTTTTTATAGTTTAAAAAAACCCTACAATTTTTTCCATAATCAAAATTGGTCCCGCCGTTATTTTTTTTTAACAGAACGCTGATGAGACGCAATTAGCCAATAATATGATGACATGTGTCTTTTATCATGACAAGATATATAATTGTTATTTTTTTTTCCTTTTTTCTATACATTACAAGCAATATAATTTTTTGCAGTGACTTTTTTGTTACAAGTCGTTGGCAAAACTACAAAAAAATAATTTTGTCAATGACTTGTAATAAAAAAAAAAATAATTGCCAAAAATCATATTTTCTTGTAATGATACGTTATGAGAAATAGAAGAATAGAAAAAAAGGAAAGAAAGTGAAATATATAAGATGTGTAACCGTCATTTGTTTATAATTCAAATAATGTGAATGTTTCTCTATGATCAATTTTAGTTATGCTTTTATATTGTGCATTTATATATTTATTTTTAAATTAATTTTTATGGAAATTATTTTGACCGTATCATATTCTAAAATTTAAAATTTTTCCATATCTTGTATCTCTGCCATATCAAGTATTTGGACTTCATAGACTAAGTGAATCTTGCTATTTTAAAATATTATTTGTGTTCGTCATTTATTACTTTAAATAGTAAAGACCCACCTTTAAATTAAATTAAATTTTGAGAAGCTCATATTAGATACACCCATAATTCACATTCTTTTGTAAATTTTATTGTTTTGATTATAAATTAAGATAATTTTCAAATTAGGAATGAATATAATTTTCGAGCATTGCTATTTAGTAAGAATTTTTTACACAAGAAAGAGACAAGAATCAACACATGGCAAAATCTTAAAGGATGATGTCATTTAATCTCATTCTTTCATGGAAATCATGGGTAATGATGGATATAAACAAGGGTGGAGATTTATTCTTGCAATGCTTCATCTTACATTTTCTTACTAAAAAGCATTTCCCATTTTTTAAATGCTTAATTTTAAAAAATTCAAATAAGACTTTAAAATTAAGAATTTGATATTCTTTTCTTATTCTATATATTCTGAATCTCTAATTAGTTTTTATAATTCTTTCATAGTATATATGTGGAATGATTATAATTTGTTTTTTATTGAAAAATCAAACGTTCCTATTTTTTATTTTTTTTTATATATTTGGGTAAAATATGTTTTCAGTTCTTACTTTTATAGTGAATTTTGATTTTCGTCCATGTAAAATAAAATCACTTGTTTTCAATCTTACTAATTTTTTTCTCTTGTTTTTAGTCTTTAATAGAGAAAATTTTGACATTTTCTTTTGACATTTTTTTAATATAATATGGACTTATATAAGTTTACTATGATATATAGACATAATATAGACCATTTTGAACGTAAAAATATCATAATATTGACAGTAACATATCAAAATTTTGCTTATTAGAGACTAAAAACAAAAGAAAATTAAAGAGAAAGTTATTGATAAAAATAATGAAGAAATTGAAGAAAGACAAGGAGTCACTTGACTAATTGTAGAAAATCATTCCAAGGTGCTCATTGATATGGTTACAGGGAATTGCAATCTCAATGGGGCAACACCCATTTTGATTCGTCGCATTCAGGATCTCATCAGCAGGAATTGGCAAATTCAATTCAAACACACGCGACGTGAAAGAAACAGAAGCGCAAATTGATTAGCTAATCATAGTGTTATCCATAACTCTTTTGATGTAATGATGTTGGAGACTCCTCCTAGATAGCTCCAAAGTATCATCTTTGATGATATTTCTGGGGCTTGCATGCCTAGAATTGTGCGCATAGCGCCATAGTTTTTTTTTTTCTTGAGCTTGGCCCTCTTTATGTACCAAAAAAAAAAAGTGGCAATAATAATAAATTTTATAATTGTCTTTAATGACATTCAAACTTAATACTTTAATGTTACAACACATATACCAATACTATATTATAAGAAATTAAGAAAAATTATGGAGAAAATTATGGACAAAGAAAAAAGAAAAATTAAGCCACTAGATATGTAAATCTTCAAGTATTTACACAAATTGATTAATATTTGTTTCACTTGTAAATTTATTTGTGTAATTTTTGGGTAAAGTACAATAGTTTAAAGGGTAATGCAGAAAAAACTTCTTGTTTATGATATGTTAATTTGTGATGTTGGTGGTCTATATATAAATGGAAATATCTCACTACTCTTAGTTTAATTATTTCAAGAAAAGATGGGGAACAAGACAAGTAAATGAGATATTTAAGGAAAGTAGTAGTGTAGGCAATGCCAAAGCTAAAGGAAAAACTGGATAATATATATATATATATATATACTTCACATAATACATAGAGTGTGACAGAACCACAAATTTAATATTTTCCAAATCAGGGGATTCCTCATTCCCCAAGTAAAATATCACACCAACTGGGTTTTGCAAGATCCATACTAGCTTGTGAGAGTTGTGTTGCATGATGACCTTATAAAAAAAAGAATGAATTGAATTTTGATGACGACCACCACTAAAGTCCATGTCTTTTATTGTTATTGTTGAAATTTTTAAAGTCGGGTCTTGAAGGCTTGTCGGATTAGAAAAAGCCTCTAGGTTTACAGATGTATTTATATATTATTATCGATGATATCATCATATTGCCAACGGGAGTTGAACTAAATTTTCTATGAGATATGAGAAGCTCTCAATTTTTTTGTTAGACATTGCAATGATAAGATTTCTCACCGTTACGGCATAATGATGTAATTGATTTTGACCGTCTAATTACTGATCGATGGCTAAAATTATTTTATATTATCAAATTGTATTTTATATTTGAACTGTTTAATCTCAAATCAATAATCATGGTTATTTACGGCGTGATGAAACTACGTCATTATTTAATAGCAGTAAATTCAGAATTGATATTCCTAACTAATATTAAAGTGTAATTTGTTTCACATTAATCTCTAAATAATTCAAAGTTACAAACATATTATAGTCCATAGAAAAATTATTAATTATTTTCATCATCAAATATGTTTTTTATTTTTTTTGAACAAGCAAAAATGAATTATATATAGATAAAACACAAGAAATGGTAGACTCCTCAGCACAAAACGTGTCAAGAAGAGCTACAAGAGTTTACAATAGTATCCAAAAGAGCAACATATATAGAAATACAATCAGTCGATGTCTAAATATAACAAAGGGCTCGCCCACCAACAATGAGAGTTGGAAGCTAAAGTAATATCCGTCATCTGCAGCCACCGATAAGATAACAGTTTGACTTTGTCCAGGAGTTGGTTTACAGATTTCGCCGAATTACTGAATACCCGAAGATTTCTTTCATTCCACACTACCCAAACACAAGCAAGCCAGACGAGTTTTAGGAAGGACCGCCGAGCACGAAGACCACCTGCTGAAAAAGTGAACCAAACGAAGTGATCTGAGAGACTGTGAGCATCCACCACTGAGAAGCCAATCCAAGATCAGACGAGTGACCAAAGAGAACCAAAAGTGCTGTATGAGAGAAATAGATGTTGTGCAGTTTCGATACCTCCGCAGCATGTCACACAAAAATGGAGATCTGGAGAGAGAATGCCTCGAGTAACCAAGTTCGTCTTCGTTGGCAACCGATCCCGCAAGAGACGCCATGCAAAAATAGATACCTTCAAGGGAACTTGTCTGTGCCATAGGAGATCTCCAGCTGCCCCTAAAGTAACAGGATCCTGAGAGGTTAAAATCTGATACTCATCACGAACTAAATTTAGCTTAGTTGTTAGGACAATGCATTATATATGCAGGGGACCGGAGTTTGAACCCCGGTCATTCCACTTATCTCCGTTTGAATTGATGGAATACAATGGAATGAAGCGGAGCGGAATGGAATATAATAATGTTTCATTATTTGTTCCTCCTGCTCCACTCCATTCCATTATATTCCATCAATTCAAACGGAGCTTGAATGTGAAATTTCTAACCACTATAGATTACATGATCAAATAAAAAAAATATATTAGTGTTGCATTTGTTTTTTATTAATCATATTATTGTCCATAGAAAAATTAATACTGAAAACATGTTTGCAATTTTAATATATCTAAGGGCTATAGGAATAATATTTCACACATCCAATTCAAAGACTAAAATAGTTGTGTCAATTATTTAAATGCGTTACATTGACTAAAAACCAGTGGGCATATGGTTTTGTTTGATGGAGATGCTAGCATTGGTTTTACTACTAAATAATATTGTCATATTGTATGAGATGATGAGGGAGAGAGTGTTCCAGATTGTAATTTGTGCAATTCATCGTAGTAATGACATATTCCGAAAACAACTTGTTGACATAAGGCCAAGAACGATGTATGAAATCTATATTGTCTTTGATACGCATCTTGCACCTGAGTTTATTCCTACACCTCACACTATATAATAAACAAAACATAGCTACTACTATATATTCAATTAATATGTTTATATACCTGAAAAGTGCTTCTTTTGATAATAAAAATAAATTAAAATTATATGAACTTGGCCAACACAGTAGAGGTTTAAACAAAGTTTTAACAAAACTATGAAAAAGAAGAGCAATTTTATAGAAAATAATATTTTTTATATTTTAAAAAAATTGACACACAAGTTTCGGGAGAAATTTTCGATCTTTAACTTTTTTAAATAGTACTCGGAAAACACTAGTTAGCTAGCATGACCTTTAAAAATATTAAATTTATAATATTAAATATAAAATAATTTTTTTTTGTAAAATCCAAGATTTGAATTAACCTTGTAAAGTTCAATTGTTCTATGATAGTAAAAGAATAATTGAAAAATAAAATATGTATAAATTGAAAGATATTTTTAAAAAAAATTATAGTTGACGATTTGTCAAATATAGACCTCTAAAAGAGGATTCAAGGGGGGACTTTATCACTTTTAGCATAAAATAAATAAATTTATAGTGTTTTGTTAAAATTTATTTAGAATGTATCCAAAAATATTTATTTAGAATAGTAACATTCACATTTGTGTGCACTTTAGAATCGTCAAACTGATAAAACTTGCGACCTCTTAATTTGTATCCAATTTCGACCGTTTATATCTTCGGCTTGTTTAGAGTGTCGGGTATAACGAATCGGTTTTAACGGGTTAGATTGAAACTTTGTTGTTACATCTAAAATTTGATTGATTAAAAAATCATTATTGTTATAATAGTTTAATATTTCGTACACACTATAACAAATGATACAATAAAAATGATGAGATTCAGTTACTTTGTTTCAAATTTATAAATCCAACGATAATAATAGATAGTAGATGAGAAATAAAAATTAAGATAAATCTAAAATATTATCTTTCACATATCCCCTTTATCAACAAATTACAGACATAAACTTGTAAAATATAACATTTTTTTCCTTTATCAAAGATAAAAAATGTTAACAAAGCGAAGAGTATATAAGAGATCAAGAGAGAAGTGGTGCTCGACACTAGAAAAAAATGAATTTGTATTTTAGTAATTGTCGGTTTTGATTGTGAAGAAATGAATTTTTAGAAACTTACACCCGCTCGTATATAATATTTTTCAGGTGTGTTATTTTTCATTTATGTTCTCTGTTTTTGTGGGAACTGATATTTTTTCTTCTTATATATGTTGGTTTTTATCTCAGTTTGTACTACTTTATTTAGTATATTCTTTGTCATCATTTAAAAAAAACAATTAACATATTTTTTTTATTTTGATTATATATCTGTATTTTTGTTTGTTTATTTTATTACATTTTTGTTTTGCAAAGCTATAATTAAAATTTGAAAATAAATAATAATAATAATAATAATAATAATAAATATATAATTAGAAGAAAACAAGCAGAAGGGAAGGAGTTTTTGTTATAATTAATAAAAACTCTATTAATTTTTTTACTAATTAAAAAACGGCCTTAATTAACACATGACATGCACATTATTTATATTAGAATTTTATTTAATTCATAAAATTTAATCATAATTAAGAAAATGGATAAGTGGCCCAATCAGCTGTAGTCGATCTTACTTGTTAATTATTGACAATAATAATCGTAAATATAGTAATAATATGTTTGCATGTGGTCCTTTTAAAGTCATAAAACGTACACAAAGATCCTAAATGCATTAACTTAATTATATTATTATGCGTGTATGTGACTCTAAATCTCCAACAAAAAGCAATAATTCATCAGATTGAAAGGTATAGTCCCAACACACATGCCAAATAAGAAACACCATCAGAAAGTTCGTGCCAATTAATTTTCAATAAAGTTTTCCTCCCCTGTGTAATTTCATTACAAATTTATGCTTTTTTGTTCATTCAAATTATAGTGGGGACCATATAGTCTTTTAAGTCTATACTACACTTGAAGCATACTTTGTCTTTCTTCATGGACCATTTAACTTTGATAATAGTGTAACACAAAATTTGTTTATTTGCTTTTATTGTGGTTACAATATCATGCATTGTTAGTAAGTATGGCCGATATATTAGACTTTCTTTTCATAGGTAGGGACTCAACTACTTCTGACCTTTGCATAGTTTTTGGACATTAATGAACAATCTTATCACCATGATTAGTTCCAAGAGGGTCGATCAGGTTTAACTAGCAATCAAAAATAGCTGGACATAATTTGTTTATTTGCTTTTATTGTGGTTACAATATCATGCATTGTTAGATTTAAGCAAATAAGGTGCAGACAATAAGCTAATTACAATATCTTTAATAGATTAAAATAAACGATAATAAAAAAAATTGAGGAATATAAACTTTGATCCAGACATATAGGTATGGATTTAAATCAATTATATAAATTATTTATCAATTTTATTTATATTTGAGAATCAAGTAATAAATGAAACATTTACATCAAATATAATCCAATATATGGTCCAACCAAGTATATATTTGTGATTTGATTTGACCAATATCATCATGAGTGAAAGCGAATAGAGAATAAAATGTGGAATACATTTGAACACGCCAAATGGCAGGGTAATGAAACAGAAATAATACTTGTTTTGTGATTAAGAGTTGGATAATTATTAAGGAATTAAGCTACGAAGTTTGAATCAAATGAATAGTATACGCATGCTGAATGGTGTCAGAATTCTGTAATTGCTTGTGGGTAATGAACGGCTGAAGAATTTCCCTTTTAATCACTTATCATGAAATGGATGTTCGATGTGTCATATACATGTGCCCATTATTTGACTTATAAAAAAGATCACTAACATGATGATTTAATTGTAGGCGGGCGGGCGGGCAAGTCCAATATTATAATCCCTACATCTGGTTTTAGAAATCGCGTTTAATTCGGAAAATAGTAAGTATTAAATAGAATAAGATAGTTATTAGTATGGACACCCGTGCCAAGCACGGACTAGAAATTTAAATTTTCTTTTTATAAATTTTAAAAATGCGTGTAGTATGTGTATATATATATATATATATATATAATTCTATTTTGAAATTAATTAATATTTTAGAAGTGAAAAATTATCCGAGTTATATAGGAATTATCTTTTAATTATAAAGATATATTGATTTTGGACTTTTTTTCTTAGAATTAATGATTTTAGACTTTAATGTGCACATATATGCATGTTTCTTTTATTCTTGTTTTGGTAAAATGTTCAATTAATCTATGAAGAGGGTTTTGTTATAATGGAAGATGACAATCTTTTATGTGATGAAGAATTTATTAAAGAGCATCTAACATTAAGTCATGTATCATGACTATTAGGTAAAGAAGTTTCTATTAAATATCAAAATGTATTTGATCTAACGGAAAGAATTAAATCAAGCCGAAATAAAAAGTAAACCATAACTGAAATCAAATCTTAAACCTCGCATCTTTATTATTTTTTGTAAAATGTTCAATAAAAATATTCAAAGAGTTATCCGGTCAAACGGAAGAGGCATAATCTCTTAAAGTGTGAAGAAATAAATTAAACTCACGTGAAAAATTAAGAAATTTGAGACGATGCCCTTAGGCCTCGAATCTTAGTTATTTTTCATAAAATGTTCAATTAAAATATTAAAAGGAATTTGATCTAACAAATGAGCGTTAATCTCTTACGGTAGGAAGAATTAAATCAGGCCCGTGTATAAAAATAAAGCAATTGAGACCATAATCTTAGGTCTCACTTCTTAATTATTTTTGTAAAGAGTTCAATTAAAATTTTAAGAGGAATTTCATCTAGCTAACAGAAGAAAGTAATTTCTTATAGTGTGAAGAACTAAATTAAGCTTTTGTAAAAAGTAAAGCTCGTAATCTTTTACATCTCAATTATTCTTGTAAAATGTTAAATTAAATTTCCAAAAGAGATTTGAACTAACGGAAGAGTGTAATCTCTTATAGCGTAAAAAACTAAATAAAGTCCGTTTAAAAAGTAAAGAAATTGAGATCATAACCTTATGTCCCGCATCTTAATTATTTTTAATAAACTTCAATTAAATATCAAGAGAAATTTATTCTAACGGAAGATTGTAATCTCTTAAGGTGTGAAGAAATAAATAAAGATCGTGTAGAAAGTAAAACAATTGAGACTGTATTCTTAGGTCTTGCGTCTTAAATTTTTCTTTTTAAAAGTTCAATTGAAATTTCAAGAGGGATTTGGTGTAAGAGAATGGGGTAATTTCTTACGGTGTGAAGAACTAAATTACACATGTGTAAAAAGTAAAACAATTGAGGCCACAACGCTAGGTCTCACATCTTAATTATTTTTGTATATTCTTTGATTAAGATATCAAAATGGATTTTATATAATAGTAGAGGATAATCTCTTACAGGTGTGATGTGAAGAACTTATTCAAGCCCGTGTAAAAAGTAAATCAATTGACATTATAATCTTAGGTCTCGCATTTTTATAATACTTATAAAAAGTTCAATTAAAATTTCAAAAGAGATTAGCTCTAACTGAAAACAGTAATTTATTACAGTGTGGAGAACTAATCAATCTCGTGTAATAAGTAAAACAACTTGGACCATAACTTTAGGCATCATAACTTATTTATTGGCAAAATTACATGTTTGGTCTTTAATCTTGTTTTTTGTAATATTTTGGACATTTATCTTTTATTTGTAACACTTTGATCTTTTATTTGTAACACTTTAGTCCTTTTCCTTTTATAACATTCACATATAAACCCTTTTTCTCATATTTTTTTTTATTAAAAAAATGCTGAATTTTATTTGTTAAAATACATTTTTATTAAAATTAAATAAAACTCATAATTTTGATGAAAATGTTCATCATCATCAATTCTTTCATCTCTTATATGCTCTTTAAACTACCAAAGTGTTACAAATAAAAGATAAATTACCAGAGTGTTACAAAAAGATAAGATAAATGACAAAAATGTTACAAATGAAAGATAAATGACCAAAATGTTACAAAAAAAAAAGATCAAGGACGAAACGTGTAATTTTACATTATTCATTTTTAAAAAATGCTTAAGTAAAATATTCAAAGAGATATGATCAAACGAAAGAGGATAATCGCTCTTACGACTTGAAGAACTAAATGAAGTCTGTGTAAAAAGTAAAACAATTGATATCATAACCTAAGGTCTCGATTCTTAATTATTTTTGTAAATCTTCAATTAAAATATCTAGAAAAATTTGTTTTAACGGAAGATGATAATCTATTACGGCGTAAAGAAATAAATAAAGCCATCAAAAGTAAAACAATTGAGACAAATATTCTTAGGCATTACGTCTTAATTATTTTTTGTAAAAGTTCATTTAAAATTTTAAGATGAATTTAATCAAATAAAAGAAAGTAATTTATTGCGGTGTGAAAAACAAAATCAAGCCCGTGTAAAAGAAAAACAATTGAAACTATAACCTTACATCTTAACTATTTTTGCAAAATTTTCAACTAAAATATCAAAAAGGATGTAATCTAATAGGAGAGAGTAACTTTTTTATAGTATGAATAATTAAATCAAACCCGTGTAATATACAAAACAACACGAACCATAACTTTATGTCTCACATCTTAATTATTTTAATAAAATGTTCCATTAAAATATTCAAAGATATATGAACTAACGGAAGAGAGTTATTTCTAACTATGTAAAGCTCGTGTAAAAAGTTAAAATAGAGTTTGATTAAAAGAGGAAAATGTATGTTTTAATATTACAGGAAGGGAGAGGAAATTCAAGTTTCTTTCGATGGAGAAGAGATTAATTTTCTCTAATATATTTTGTATAAGATGGGAGGAAAGTGTATATTTTAATATAAGAAGGGAGAGTAATGTAATTTAAGCACTTCTCAAGAGAGGGTAGTGTAATTTACTATTATATATATATATATATATATATATATATATATATATATATATATATATATATATATATATATATATATATATATATTAATCAATTTTTGTTTGTTTTGTTTTCTATTTTTGTAAGGTTTGTTATTATTTTGTTGGCAATACATTGAATAATGGGTAAATTACATTAACCTCCCCTGCGGTCTCTTTAAATGACACAAACATCCCCTCTAATTTTATATTAGACATAAATCTCCCCTAAAATTTCTTAAATAAATAAATACCTCCCTTCACAATTTAACACTGTCAGTTCTTCTGTTAAAATTAAACCCACTATTTTCAATCATTGAAACAACAAAATATTTCAACCCTAAAAGCACTGAATATTCCTACCATTAATTTCCAATTTGCCATTGTTGTTGTAAGCTTTTCAAAAACAAAAAACAAAAAATCGTTCATTGTTTGTTC
The DNA here is from genome assembly GCA_954870985.1 of Trifolium fragiferum. Taxonomy (NCBI): domain Eukaryota; kingdom Viridiplantae; phylum Streptophyta; class Magnoliopsida; order Fabales; family Fabaceae; genus Trifolium; species Trifolium fragiferum. The sequence goes on from OX940796.1 coordinate 27,087,436, forward strand.
TCCTTTGTTTCATATCCATAGGACTCAGACTGCATAAAACATGTGTTCATCATCCCATTGTTTTCCATCTTTTACTAAAAAATAGAGTGAATGAGAAGCATCAACTTGCTGTTCGAAGGGACAAGAAAAGAAACTCGGTGCTTTAGGTGTTGTACGATGAGAATTGAAAAATAGCTTATATTGAAAAATAGCTCAATCTCATTAGTATCCCCAAAATCATTCATATAGATACAATTACAGAGAGAAAAAAAATTAATGTTTTGGATTCTTCTGTTAATTGCAATTGTTAGTTTTAATAAGAAGAACGTTGCTCAAGTTTGGTGAGGCAGCAAGAGAACCCTGCTCTTTCATCAACCTGTTACACTATAATACCACTCATGACTCACCACTTCGACTTTCCATTCTCCAAAAGTTTTTTTTTCAAATGTTGATTAAACGGAGTTAGTGTTGAGGGGAGGTCAATGTTTTTACAAATATAGAGGGGAGGTTTGTGTAATTTAGATAGATCTCAGGGGAGGTTAGTGTAATTTGCCCATGAATAATTGGTAAAAAAATCAAGGCAATTCTTTTTTCTTTTTTTGACAATAGATTCTTTTTTTTTTTTTTTGTACTTATCCGATAGATTTTATGGTAATCTTATTATCTATATATTTTTTTTGTTTCACAATAGATTTAATAATCGCTAAAAAAATAAAAAGCAAGGTAAAATAGAAAAGACAAAAAATCATAAAATTAATACTTTGTTGTTAGTGAGATTCGAACCGCGTCCCTTTAGGTCGTAAAGAGAAGACACGTAGGCGCCACATAGACGCCACGTTATTAAAATAATGTCACATATGAATTTGCTCTTTGAGAAGCAACGTGAGGATGCCAAGTGTACTTTTTACTTTGAGTAAGGCAAATAATAATAGTATAGATATAGAAAAGATATAGAATGATAATAATTTTAATATTTAAAAATAAAATAAGTATTTTCATATTTTGTATAGTTATTTTATGGATAAAAAATTGTTTTTTTGATTTTGTGAGGAATAAAAATTCTTGTTTTTGTCATGTTTCTTATTTCCTATTTTATACGATCTCACAACTAATTTCTAAATTAAATAGGGTACATCAAAAGTTGTTTAGTCCACTATTTTCTATAGCAGATCGGTATTAAGAAAAGTTGTACTTGTTGGAAGAACAATTGTTTTTTATTTGTATGAGACTATTACTAAGTTATCTTTTATATTTAATATATTCAATGTTATTTTTTCATAATTCGATATAAATTAGTAGTATTAATGATGAGTATATCTGGAAAACGAGTAATTAGCTTCTAGAAAATTGTAGAAGGTCTTATATTTAAGAACAAAGCTTTTTTTTATAAAAGGTTTCCATAATTATAAACAGAGAGGTCGAGTAACATATTTTACTCAGTTGGTGTTAAATTCGAATTTGTTTATATATTTTATTTATGGTTCTTTTATGAAAGAAATAAACACAAGCAAAAAACTATCTCTATTCCCTTATGGAAATGAATCATACTAATCTACAAATTGCATTTATCTCTTACAAAAATGCAAAAATGAAAAGTCGATAAATGAAATAAAAATTGGATTGAAATTAACTACCATACTTAATTATTATTTTTAAACAAATCAGGAAAGCCAAAGTGGCTGACCTATATAGGAATATAATACACAAAGGAAGAGAGATATAAGAGGGGGAAACAAAAAAACTTTCTCAAGTATTAAGAAAAATAAAAATTAGGCGGACTAAACATATTAGTAACAAGGTAACTTCTAAAAACAATAAACAACTATCAAATCATAAGTTATCACTAATGCCTAGACATAATTAGGTAGCTTATTTGCAACCTGATTATCTTACGAGAGACTACAAAATACATAATTCTCGTAAAAAACAATCAGTTGTTCCAACGGTTTCTTAGCTTCCAAGAGATGACTAGTTGGGACTTGAAGGAAAGAGTCACAAGGTTGGAATCACACTCAAGCCAAAGATCATTCCAACCCGTCCTTTGTGCAATTTCAATAACAGTAGTTGCACCAATAAGCTTAGCAAAAAAAGCACCACTCAACACAATTGGAAGCAAAACAGCCTAAATCATTAGCCTAATTATCTCTAAAGATGCCTTCACAAGCCAAATGACTCGAGTTACCTTTAGAAGCACCATCCGAGTTACACTTTACGCAATTGAGAGAGGGAGGTTGCCAAATGATTTATGTAATGGTTGGTGCTTGACTACAGTCTGACAAGTGGACCAGTCTGTCGTCGAGTAATAATTCACACTCTAGGTGTCTAGAATGAGTTCGTATCCACATAAATCGTGTCAAAACCTCGTCAGTGCTATTCTAGTTCGTGGTTTTTGCATTCGCTTTGGGTTTTTAGAAAAAGATTTTTAATTTATAAAATTAAGCGAGATGCGTGCAGAAAAGTAAATGTTTGATTCCAGAAATATAGAGAATATATATGGTAGTTGGACTTAATCCCTCCTTCATACTTGGCATAATCGGTGTATAACATAGTTATTCGTATTATTATTTGGCGTCGATTCTATCATTGTTTTAGTAGTACCTTACTACTACACTATGTAAGCAAAGTTTCCCTATGTTTGCAACTAAGGTACCTACGAGAGCCTAACCTCGCTGTGTCACATACCCTAATTACAAGACAGAGTTGTTTACAAACACGCATTATGACCATCAACCATCTAATGCCCCTAGATCTTAGTTTCGGGCTGTTCAGCTTCTAATTGCTATGTTGCAAATAGTGCCTGATTCCTCATCTAATTTTTAAGTCACAACTAGTTCAGGATGTTACCGTCTCTACTCATCTAGTTTTATTTATTACTAGATCCGAACAAATATTAGAGTGAACCCTAATTTATTATTAAAGTGAACCCTAATATTTATTCTAAAGGCGTTACCGTTTATTCGGCCAGATTCCGAGCAACGTTTTAAAAGTACAAGAAAATAAATAACAATAACATACTGAATAACGATTTATTATAACTTTGACTCAATTACAGACTCCAAGTATTCATCGGGGAGTTCATCGTCTCCACCACAACCTAAGGCAGCTATTACAAAAGACTACATAATTAAATTACAAGAACTTAACTAAAAAGCCTAAAGAAAAACATACCTTGCTGAGTGTAGCTATCCCGTAAGGGGAGAAAGCTATGCCCTTAGAGCTCCTCTGAACCTCTCCAATAGAATAGAAAAGTTCTTCTATTTTTGAATGAAAAATAATGAGAGGAGGAGGCTCTATATTTATACTTTTCGTATTGGGCCTCAGCAAGCCATCGTGACACGATAGGTCCATCGTGGCACGATGGAAAGATTTAGTTTAAAATTATAACTGATCCTGTGCATTTCATCAGCTTGGTCGCCAAGTAAACTCATCGTACTGCGTTGTGGTCCATCGCAACACGATGCTAAGATTTTCTTCAAAAATATAATTTATGATGTCTTGGTCAACAAGCAGCTCTCATCGTGGCACGATAGGAGCCATCGTGACACGATGAGCTGCTTTTCTTCATTTTTTGGCTTTTTCTTGTCTTTTGCGCATCTTTGACTTGTCTTGATGTTTTTTCTCGATTCTTCAGGTTGTTCTTGATATTTGAGCCTGTTTTGGTCAAAGTACTACTAAATATACTACTTAAAATACTACAGAAATTCCTGTTATCAGTGCTTTAGGAAGATGATTTTGCACATTGAAAGCTTTTATAATAATTTTTTTTTTATAGTGATTGCATGACCGGATGACACTACAGTGACATTACCAGACAGAGAAGCATTGGAAATGATCATAGAGATAACAGTTTTCCAATCAATAAATTTGTTGTTGAATCTCAATTGATTTCTACAAAACCATATTAAATTAAGGGCTAATAGGTCTTTACACCCCTGCAAAGTAGGCATGTTTTGCTTTACCCCCTGTAAATTTTTTTTATTTAAGTTTCCACCCTTGCAAAATATATTTTTTTGGTTTTCCCCATTGGATGCACTTTTTAGATCGGTTATTTTGTTTAACCGATTTAAAAAGTTTTGTTTTTTAAATCGGTTATTGTGTTCAACCGATTTAAAAAGTGCAAATTCCTTGCATCCAAAGGGGAAAACAAAAAAAATATATTTTGCAAGGGGGGAAACTGAAAGCAATTTTTTAAGGACGGTAAAGCAAAACACGCATACTTTGTAGGGGATAAAAACCTATTAACCTTTAAATTAAAGCAATTTATTATGGCTGCCAGGATTAAAGTTTAAAGTAAGAATCGATAACTTTAATTCTTAGGTATTCTTTAATTTTTTGTTATCATAAATTTTGTGCTTATTACCACTTGAATTTTTTGTTATACATACAAAATAATTTACGTATTCAATTTATATAATCGTAGTTTATGGTTCACCTGAACTTTTTTCACAAGATCCGCCACCGAATGTTTGTAGATTTTTTACTGCGCCTTACTTTAGGGACATGACCTATTTGAGGTACTTACTTCCAAATATTTTCCATCGTTGAAAGTTTAAAGACAAAATTGCACTGGAAAATTCCAATATATATGGACCACCTTTATTAGTAGTTTATCATACATCAGTATATAAATTATATTTAAGATGTTAATGATATTATATAATGTTTTTTTGAAAGTATAAGTTAATGGTCCTTCTCATGTTTACGATTAATTAAGATTTAATTGATAATTGTTAGATTAAAACTGTAACAATTAAATCAACTGTTTACTTAAAAAAATAATTAAATTAAGTGTTAGATTTAATTGATATTAATCATGTAATTATTTAAATGATAAATACGAGCAGAATCATGCATCTTTTACTTTAAAAAAATATTGTTGACAAACTTCAACGTTTTTTTGATAATTTTAAACTAGTTTTGAGACCCGTGCATTCGCACGGGTCTATTATTTTTATTCGATAATTAAATTTGTCATTATATTAATCTAAAAATTTATTTAAAATAAAATATTTAAAAATTTGTCATAAAAATGTTGTTAAAATATAAATTATACTATTGCACTCTTTCTTGTAAAACTTATTAAATTACAAAATAAGTTTTTTTACTGAATAAATTTCTTTAATTAAAATTATTGTCCCGTGATATTTTTTAAATAAATTATAATTAATATATTCTAATTATTCAAATTTTTATTTAGAAGCTGTTAAAAAGCAAAAAAAAAATTTAGCTTATTGATTTATGATAAACAAACGTTCCGTGTATGATTTTTTGTAATAAATTATAATTATCAATGAGAATTAATTATTCTGTTGCTTCTAAAAATTATTTGTGAATGCACATGCTTATTGATTTTTTCTTGATTTGTAATTTTGATATTATATACTAAAGTAGAAAATTTATTTTATTAAAGCTATTGTCTCGTGTAGTTTTATGTAAAATTTATTAGAAGAATAAATTTATTTTATTTAAGTTATTGTCCCATGTATATAGTTATAATAAAGTACATGGGCCCATTGACTTTTTTTCAATATTTATATTCATCGTTATATTAAGGTATAAAATTTATTTAGAATGTAATATTTAAAATTTTGTTATATAATATTATTAAAATATAATTGAAATCATTGTGCTCTTTCTTGTAAAACTTATTAAATTTTTTAAAAAATAGTATTAAAGCTACAAATCCCGTGTATGATTTTTGTAATAAATTATAATTACTCATAAACAAAATTATTTGATTTTTTTTATGTATCGGTGATAAATATTTTGTTGTCTGTCATGATAAATATTTTGTCATGTGTTTTATTTATATATTTATTATCGTTGAGTCTTCTATTGTTTTAAAAAAACTATTTGTGAATCGTTCATGTCCATTGATTTTTTTTTAATATTTAAGTTGATATTATACTAAAGTATAAATTTATGTAGATTAAAATATTTAGAAATATGTGATAAAATATTTTTAAAATATAAATTGTGCAGTTTATATAAATTTATTAAATGACTATATTTGTTTTATTAAAGTTATTGTCCCGTGTATATTTTAATACTTCCCATGTTCCTTTTTATTATTTTTTTAGAATAGTAACATCAAATTAAGGAAGTATATTTTTGCACATTATCTTCCTATTATACCCTCATTTTAATTTACAAAATAATTCCTATTTTTTTTCAAACACTTTCTTTTTCCAATAAATTTAATATATTATGTATCAAAAAAAAAATTAATATGTTATGTACCCATAAAAAAAATAAAAAACAAATATTTAGTTTTCTAAATATATAACATTAATTAGTTTTATTAAAAAAGAGTAAGATAAATTGACAAAGAGTATAATTGACAAATCGTATCCTTAAAATACAAAAAAGACAAATAAAAAGGAACGATAAATCTGACGACAAAAAACTAATAAAAAGAAACGGACGTAGTAATAAATTATAATTATCGGTGATAAAAATTTATCCAATTTTTTTATGTATGAGTGAAAAATATTTGTCAATGATTTTTTATATTTATCGATAAAAACTACTTGTTTTGTTTAAAAAAAACTATTAGTTAATTTTTATGCTTATCTTTAGAAGTGGTTTCTATTGCTATTTTTATGAGTAAGTTTGTTTTATTCTCTTTCTTAATTTTTTTTTATATTTTTTTATTAGTATATTTGTTTTATGCTTATTTTTTTTTTTTATGAATAGATTTGTTTTATGTTTATCTTCTCTTTTTTGTTTGTTATTTTTGTGTTGTATTTTTTTTTTTTTTGAGTTTAGAGTTAAAATTACTTTTAAGGGTATAAACGGTGAAATACTATTAAACGTTCTAAGGACAAAAAAGTATTTTTAGTAGTAGTTTCTTTTAATATATTGTAAATAGATACTAATTTAGGGTTGACGCCATATGAAAGTGGTCATGTTGCACTCTCCTTAATATATATTACTATTAGATTTCCACTCGTTCATTGCACAAATTTGATTGTGTGAATGGTATAAGATTTAAATTTGAGTTAATACTAATTTAGGTCCCTGTAATATCAAGTAAATCCAGTTTTAGTCCCTGTAAAAAAAATTATTTAGATTCTACCCTTGTAATAATAGATTCTTCTTTTTTGGTCCCTCATTTAACTTTGTTCATTTGACTAAGCTGATATGGCATGCTGAGTTGTATAATTATGCTGATGTGGCTCAATAAATTGTTTTATATTATATTTATAATAATAATAATTATTATTATTATTATTATTGTATTTATATATAATTTTTAATATATTTTAATTTCATGTGTCATTAACATAAAACTGTAAACGAAAACTTCATAACAAAAAAACTACAACTTTGTAACAAATAAAACTACAGAGAAGAAATTAAGCAATAAAACTCAACAAGAACTAAACCTACAAGAATCTTGATCGATGACAAAAGAATAGAGAAAGAGGAAACTAATGATGAAACCCTAAATTGGAGATAAAAACGAAATCGAATTGCACAGAGGAGTAGTACATTGAGATCGAAGTGAACAACAGAAGAAGAAGAAGAAGAAGAAGAAGAAGAAGAAGAAGAAGAAGAAGAAGAAGAAAGGAATCGAAGAACAAATTGCTCGTCACTTGAATTGAGTGTGACGAGAAGGTATGTATCTTTATTGTTGTTGTTTATTTCTACATGCTGTGTTGTGGTCCTTTCTCCATTCTTTTTAGAAAAAGCAAAGATTATTGTTTTTGTTCTGTTCTTTATTGCTTGTTTATTGATGGTGGGTATCAAATCAGGGTTTCTTTTTATGTGGTTGTCAGTTTCTACGTGAGATAAAAAATGGAACTTTACTGATACAACTTTACAAAACCGTGTTTATTTCAGAAATGAGTTTCTTTGATATTGTTTTTCACCATGGTGGTGAGTTTGTACGAGACAACCAGTTGTTTTACCGAGGAGGGGTCGAAACCATTGTATGTGATCAAGACTGTGATAAATGGAGTTTTTGTGTAGCTGTTAGTTTAGTGAAGGATTGGGGCTATGATGAAGGTAATTTTAGGTTGTGGAGGAAAATTGATGGGGTGGATGAATGTTTCATGCCAATGTTTTTAGATGTACATGCCATAGATATTGGTAAACATTCTTTTGCTAATAAAGTTGATGGACACATTTATGTCGAGCACAATGTGGTAGACATCTTAAAGAAGGTTTCAAAACCTCAGTGCATTAATTCAAGGCAAGAAGTTCATGAAGAACAAAGTGATTACAGCAGTGATGATGAGGCTAGAGGATTAACATTTGATGATAGTGAAGAAGAGAGAACCAAGGCAATTAATGAGGGCTTTGAGGAAGTTGACAAGCCTCCAAAAGGTTCTTCAAGAAGGGTTGTTAGTAGTTATAAAAGAAGGGTTGATTTTGAAAAATGTGATGATGAGTATTTTAGTGATGATTTGGGTAGTTCGGACCCGGATGACTCTGATAATGAAAATGGTCCTAAATACGAGAAGTTTAGAAAAGAGCAGCTGAACAAGGATTATGAGTTTAAATTAGGCATATAATTTAATTCTCTAGTTGAATTTAAAGATGCAATTAGAGAGTGGTCAGTTTTGAACGGTAGAGAAATTAAGTTTGTCAAAAATGATAAACTTAGGGTGAGGGTAGTGTGTAGGGTCAATTGCGGTTTTTTAGCTCATGCGAGTAAAGTTGGTGACAGACATACTTACCAATTGAAGACTTGGGTGGGTACCCATACATGTGCTAGAGTTTTAAATAACAAATCAGCCAACTCTAAGTGGGTGGCCAAGGCTGTTGTTAACAAACTTCATTCAGTTGAGAAGGTGAGAGTGTCTGAAATCATGAGTGACATGAGAAGGAAACACTCGGTAGGGATTACTAAAGGAAGAGCTTGGAAGGCAAAAGAAATTGCAGAACAAATAGTTGAAGGGGATGCGGCTAGACAATATGCTATGTTGTGGAGCTATGCTGCAGAGCTCAAGAGAGTTAGTGCTGGGAATACCTGTAAGATAAATGTTGAAAGACCAGTCCCTACACTCCAGCCACGGTTTGGAAGATTTTACTTTTGTTTTGATGGATGTAAAAAGGGATTCTCTAGGGCATGTAGGCCTTTTATTGGGGTGGATGGTTGTCACCTTAAGACAAAATATGGAGGGCAACTGTTGGTGGCAGTAGGGAGGGACCCTAATGACCAATACTTTCCCTTGGCTTTTGGAGTTGTTGAAACAGAAACAAAGGAGTCTTGGAGATGGTTTCTTCAATTACTACTTGAAGACATTGATCAAGATAGAAGATATGTTTTCATATCAGATCAACAAAAGGTAAAGACTCATCATTTTCTATTATGTTATGCATATGTGTAGTCATATTCTGAACTAATCATATGTTGTATGCAGGGACTAATTCCTGTATTTGAGGAGATGTTTAACAAGATTGAGCATAGGATATGTCTTAGACATTTATATGCAAATTTTAAGAAGAAGTTTGGTGGAGGAACCTTGATCCGAGATCTTATGATTGGGGCAGCAAAGGCAACATATTATAAAGCTTGGGAACAAAAAATGAATGAATTGAAGCAGCTGGACAAAAAAGCCTGGGAGTGGTTGATGGGTGTGCCTACTAAGGGATGGTGTAAGCATGCATTTAGTTTTTATCCCAAATGTGATGTTTTGATGAATAATATTAGTGAATCTTTTAATAGCACAATCTTAGTTGCTAGGGATAAACCAATTCTAACAATGTGTGAGTGGATTAGAAACTACTTAATGAATAGGATGGCAATAAGTGTCACTAAGCTTGATAAGTGGCAACACAATGTGATGCCTCTGCCTAGGAGAAGATTGGATAAGGAAGTTTTTTTAAGTGGACAATGGTTTCCAACTTGGTGTGGAGAACAAACTTGGCAAATCAACCATGCTTACAGTGGACATCAATTCATTGTCGACCTTGCCAAAAGGACGTGCACTTGTTGTTTTTGGGATCTAGTTGGAATTCCTTGTAGGCATGCTATAGCCGCAATGAGTTACGAAAAAAGATCACCTGAATCTTATGTAGATAGTTGTTATATGAGGGAAGCTTATAGGCTTTGCTATAGTTTTAGTGTCAGCCCTATAAATGGGATGGATATGTGGCCAAATGTTGAGGTTGATGAAATGATGCCACCAACATACAAAAAGGGTCCTGGTAGGCCGAAGAAGCTGAGATTCAGAGAACAAGATGAGGGTAGCGCAAGGATGAGGAGGCCTGGTGTTGCTTATAGGTGCACCAATTGTGATAAATTGGGTCACAATTCAAGGAAGTGTAAGAGCACAACAGTGAACCCAGATGCTTTGAAAAGAAAGGTAAATAAATTTGATTTGTACATTGGTAAATAAATTTGCTTTATATATTAGTTATTGTGCACTAATAAATATGGCTGTTACTTTTGTTTCATATAGAGGAAACCATCAAAAAAATCACAAGGAGTTGGTAATAGTGCTGCATCTGAAGCTGTTCCTGGTGCTGGCATTGGTGTTGCAGCTGAACTTGTTCCTGGCGTGACTAGTACTGCTAGTAATATTGAATTTGCAACTGAACCTGTCCCTGATGCTACTGCAAGGCGTTTTACCATGTAGCAGAGCATGTTATAAAATTAGAGATGTCATGTGTAGTCACTATGGAACATATGCAATTGTTCTTTTGATTGGTGCTACTATGTAATTTTTGTTGGAGTCACAAGGATGAAATGAGTTCATATTAGTGTACAATGTTCTTTGATATTGGATGTTGTTAGCTTACTACTATGTAATTTTTGGTACTTATGCACTTTTGGTACTTATGCACTTTAAGTGCATCTTTAATAGTAATGTGGTTTGGTTTTGAAACAAGTTCATATTATTGTACTCCCTCCGTCCCAAAATATAAGCAAAAAGCGGTCAATAAAAATTAACGTATTTGGTATAAAATTTAATTTAGATTCTTTAACTTTTATCGACTTATTTTTACTTATATTTTGGGAAGAATGGAGTACCATTTTAGCTCTTGCTTTATTCTAAAAATGTTCATATTTGAGCATTATGGCCTGACAAAGTGACCTACATGTTCTTCATGCACTGAATGATGACAGTATGACACTGCATCAATTAGACAAAAGAAAATAGGTAAACCATTTAGCCCAATAAAAACAGATAAAAAAGACTTCTTAGAGCATTTCCATGCAACCAAAGCTTCATATTTTATCTTTAATTATTGCTAAGGTTCATAGCCTTGATTAAGTTACATTGATTAAACTAATTAACACTTTGAAATAAGTTTTTCATGACTAAATTATATTAAAGCTTCAAATAGGTTCATAATCTTGAAACATTCATAATCTTGAAATATTCATATCAGGTTCATATTTGAAAAGGGTTCATACTTACAAAAATCCACAAGTTCTCTTTTTTTTTTTTTTTTATGATAAACAAATCCACAAGTTCTCATTTATTCATTCATAACTAAATTACATAACACACATTATTATTATTATTATTATCAATTTATAATTCATTAACAACACCAAAACCTGTTTTCTTTGAATTTTTTTTTTAAAGAGCAAACTTTATTAACAACAAAGTACAAGGAGTACTTAAGAAAAGATACAAAGAGATCAGTACAACAACACAGCCAAACAGAAGGAGGCCAAGCCAAGCACACCAGACTCCACCTGACCAGTAAAACACGCTAACAGCCCAGAGAAAAAAAAAAACACCAGAAACATGGAAAAATAAAAAACGCAGCAGCAAGGTAGCTTCACACCCCACACATCAAAGCACAGAAATACCACCCATGTTTTCTTTGGATTGTAACATACATACAAGATAAAATCATAAAATTGAGAGTACATAACATCAAATTTTACATTGACTTATAAATTAAACCAAAAACTAAAATCCAACACATCATCAAAGCCACATGAGTAAGTGTTTCTTCTTTTTTTCAATCTCCAACCTCTTCGCTTCAAAATAATCTTTATCATTTCACATGTGTTGCAACACCATCAATCAACATTGGATGAAATTGTATTTCTTCCTTTAACAATGTCCAATTCACCATTCCAAATAAACAACTCGGAGCTCTCTTGCTGCATATAATAAACAATATTAATCCATCAAACTTAAAAACAATTAAATAAGTAAAGATGCAGAAAGGAATAGAAAATACTCACGACCAAAATTGAAAATTTTCTTCTGAAGATCTGGAAAAATAAGAAAAAGAAATATAATCCCAATTAATGGCTACAAAGACAAGAGATGAAACAGTAGAAGAAGAAGCGGCACGAGACGAAGAAAAAACACACAAGAAGAAGAACCGATATGAACGTCAACGACAAACAAAATCTGTTCTTCAGTTAGGTTTGGTAATCAGTTTTCTGAAAAAGTGAAGAAGAACAAATCGGTGGTGGTGAAGAACAATTAGGTTTTGGTAATTAATTTCCTTTTTTAAATTTATTTAATTATGTTCAGAATGACACATGGAATTAAAATATATTAAAAAATTTATATAAATATAATATAATCCAATTCATTAAGCCACGTCAGCATAATTATCCAACTCAGCATGTCATATCAGCTTAGTCAAATGAACAAAGTTAAATGAGGGATCAAAAAAGAAGAATCTATTATTACAAGGGTAGAATCTAAATTATTTTTTTTACACGGACTAAAACTGGATTTACTTGATATTACAGGGATCTAAATTAGTATTAACCCTTTAAATTTTTATAATTAAAATTGTAAATGGAAAAGCAAAATAAAATCTAAACATAAATATATTTTTGCCAATTTTTTTTTTTTGGTTAGATAGCCTAGTGTCTAGAATCTCACATCTTAAAGGTGAATAAGTGGGCGTATCAGAGTTCGAACCCTGGTCCCTGCACTTTACGTGCAAATGTCCTACCAACTGAGTTAGGCTCACGAAACTATATTTTTGTCAATTTTGGTAGTACTAAATAAAATTAAACAATATTAATATGATTACATAATAATCATTAAATACTAATTTAGGGTTTGACGCCATATGAAAGTGGTCATGTTGCAAATAAATATTCACTATAAATATTTACTATTAAGAATCCAAATAAAATAAGGGTCATATGCCCTTAAGGGCACATGTTAACATTTCCCATAAAATAAAATGAAAGGAATATCTGGTGTGATGGACGGTCTAAACACCTAGCTAGTGCAAGCTTAGGCTAACAGAAGAGCCTATAAAGCTATAGCAAGAAACCAAAATTAATAAAATTTGATTTAAAACATGTACTAATAATTTAGAATACTCCCTCCGGCCTTATTTATAAACAAAAGTTAATAAAAAATTTTGGCCCTAAATATAAGCAAAAGTCATCAAATTCAACTTTAATTAATATTTTTTTTCCAACAATACCCCTACACATGCATTTATTCATTTCTACAAGTAATCTATGTTGGAGTAGTACTAATAATGATTACATTTAAGTAGAAGTAGATTTCATAATAGGCAAAAGGGTATTTTAGGAATTGCACCAAAAATTACACATAAAATTAAGATAAAAAGTCAACTCCTTAATAAGTGTGCAAAAGGAAATATTTGCTTAAAAGAAAGTCCGGAAAGTAGAACTAAATGACGACCGAATAACAACTCCCTCACCCAACGGAATAAGTTTATGATTAACGGCAACTACCTAGATGCTGCAACCTCTCAAAGTTCAGAAGAAGTTCACAAGTCATAGAAAAACTCTATAGTATATTGAGTGTCACAAATTGTGACAAAGAAAAACAAATCACAAGTTATTATATTAATACGTGCCAACATTTGAACTGTTAGTGTAATCTAATATATCATATCAAGATTCAAATGGGGCACAAAGGTTATTTTTTTAATAAGTGAAAATAAGTCTTCTAAGGTATGAGAAATCATGTTTGTTACTGTCAATTAATTACTTTAAAAATAAAAAGTAATATTTGATATTTCAACTATATAAAAATGTAGTGTAAAACAAATAATGTGGGAGTTGAAACAGTACATAGAATAAAAGAGACCATGTGTATCCGCTCTTCATTTTTCACCGGCCGCCTGACCTTACATAAATGGACAAGGATGCTCTCCGATGAGTTCTTTAATATGTTTTGTCCATCCATCATTTACCTGTTAAATTTCTGATAAGTTTCTTTTCTTTTTATTATTTATTTTTCATCGGTTTCCAAACATTAGATTTGAGACAGGACAAAAAGTAGAAGATATACGGTGCTGAATGTTTTATTAAAGAAATAAAACTTCGCCTTAAACTTTTTTTTTTAGTAAACCTTACAAAAGGTAAGGAAATTAAAATTATACTCACTACTTCAAAGAAAAATAAAAATTTATTATATGGTTATATTCATTTTTTATAATATATTCTTATTGAATTAAATTTATATAAAGATTGCAATAATTTTTTTACACATAAAAATATCTCGAAATATTTTACGAATTAACCTACAAAACGTGAAACTATAGTATAATTTAATTGGATGAGTGTATAAACAAATTACACTGTTTGTGCATGATTTTGTTTTATAAGGTAAGATTGTATAGACATCAAGAGAAGAATAGTTATCACAACTTATGACTCCGTTTTGGTAAAATCAATTTGGTTCAAAGTCAATTCTGATATTAATTTATTGTAGTCTATTCCAATGTTTTTAAAATTGGATCGAACATCGAACCGGTAAGGTCCTGATTAATTGGTTCATTGGTAGAATCTCAAAGTTACTGGTCGAACCGCATGAACCGGATCAAACCGATAGAATGAACCAGTCACTATGACAATACACTATAGTTATTAACCCGGTAGAACCAGATGAATCGGGCTCTAAAAAAATCTCAACACTTAAAAATTGTGAAAATGTCATAAATCATAATTTTCACCAAGTTCATTCGTTAAGTTCAAAACCAAAACATTGTCATCACACATAATAAAATAATACAAAATACAAACCCAAAATAAGTTTTACACAAAGTTAGGGCTGGCAATGACCCGAGCCAACTCGTGAATAGTTCGAAGCTCGATTCGATAATTGACTCGTGAACTTGGTTCGTGAACCAAATGAGCTGAACTTGAGTTAAACATTAAGTTCGTTAAATAAATGAGCTGAACATAAACTATATATAATTCGACTCGTTTGGCTCATGAGCTAACTCGATTAATATATATATATATATATATATATATATATATATATATATATATATATATATTCCAAATATCTTTAATTGTGCACAACAATGACTTTCCAATTCTCTATATACACATCAATGAAGAATATTTTGATAATAATTGTGGAATTTTGTTTGTTTTTATTTTGTAACATTGTTACTTGTATTAGTTTTTGTCTGTTTGAATTTTGTACGTGTTTATCCATTATTCACTTGTGATGACTTTTATTTTAATGTAATATTAGCGTTTTCTTTTTATAAAAAAAATTATTTAAAAGGTTATATATTAAATTTTGAAAATTATCTTTAAAATCATATTATTTGACTTAACGAGCTGAACCGAACTATTCGTTAACTTTAAATGAACCGAACTATTTGTGACAAAGTCTAATTCCAACACAATCTATAATTTCTATTTTCTTTTTTCTAATTTTCTTATTCTTTTAAAAAAAAAATCAAAAAGGCGTCGTTTAGGGAGTTTTTTTTATTTTTTTTAAAAAAAAAACTGCGCAATCAAACCGCCGGTTCGTCAATTTTCCCAGTTCCGAGCGGTTGCAACGGCGATCTAACTAATGAACTAGATCGGTCAGATTTCGATTCGCGGTCTGACAAATTCAACCAACCAATCCCATCCGATTTTTAAAATACTTATCCATTCTCGATTGCAGGATCAAACCATTATTCTTAATACAAAGTCTAACATCAAGTATAGTTATTAATTTCATGTTAAAGCATTTCTCCTTAAAATCACGTGAATAATAATAGAATGTAAATGGTTGCTGATTGAATTTGATAAGCCACCACAAAAGGAAATAAAATGCATGCGGGGTGGTAATGCAACCTTATAAAGCGGACCCACAAAATCAATGTATATCAATTTTTGGGTTTTGGGCCCACCGTACCAGAAGCCCGAACAGGTAGTACTATTTTACCCTCCATTTTGTCAACCCATCTTTATGCTTTATCGTTCTATAATTTTATCGTTGGCATGCATCTTTCTCAATTCTCTTTTCACTTGTACAAATCCAAAACATAAGAGTTGCTGAAAATAATTTTGATGAAATTGGGTAAGTGGCACGTGTCACACGTGAGGACTGTGGTTTTTATAGTGAAGGGTATATAGATATAGATAGATAGAGTATAGGTATGGGATCTAGATTCTAGACTATAGTTGTGGGACCAAAGGCCCAATAGTATATGGTCCACTAGGCCCTAACCGTCCAAGATGTATGACACCAATTATTCTCTCTTGGTTGTAATAACTTGTAACTTGGTAACTAAGAACATCAATTTTGACTTGCCTCTTTTAAAAGAATTTGTAATTGTATTAATGCATGTATGACTTTATAGGACATCAACAAAAACAAAATAGAGCACAAACATTACGTCCTCTACAAAGAGAGACAAATGTCATTTACTTCCTCTTAATTTATTTTTTACCTTTTTCTCAAAAAAAAAAAAAAAGAGTCGTACCTAGCTGTATATAGATGCATGTAAATTTTCTATGAAAATTATAGAAAATTGTTTTACCACATAAAACACATCCTTTAACCACGGTAAAAATTGTAGCTAAATATATAATGAATTTTACCACGTTAATTTTTAGGGTAGTTATTGTTGACGTTGTAAAATTTAGCCATCGCAATATAAAGCGTGGTAACAATTTTACAATCACGGTTATTTATCAATTATCTACGGTCAAACAGTGGCAAAACAATTGTTAAGAGAATTAAGAAAATTGATTTAGCTACAGTTATAATTGTGGCTAAATAATGAATTAAATATAGGCACCCTTATAACCATGGCTAACATTGTTTTTTTTTTTTTGTAAAATATATTTTCAGTCTTTATTTTTATAGCGAGTTTTGGTTTTCGTCTCTATGAAATAAAATCACTTGTTTTTATCACTACAAAAAAATTTCCTTTGTTTTTTTGCCCTTAGTAGCTAATTTTTTTTCATTTGTCAATATTATGACTTTTTTATGTTCAAAATCTATATATTATATATGTTTAGGAATTTTCTCTCACCGATCAAAATCACGCGTGTCATCTTCTCATAAATACTCTTCTCGGGAAATTTTACTTACGTGTCCTTTTCACATAGATCAACACTATACATGGTATACTATCATACATCAATCATTGCCTTGATAAGATTAACAAACAACGTACCATTCATCATTAATGGTGTAATAGTTTGTTCATTTTAATTTTATTTGCATAATTAGAATTCAAATCTCACATTTACGTGTCCTTTTCTTATAGATCAACACTATACATGGCATACTATCATACAACAATCATTGTCATGACAAGATTAACTAAACAACAGCAAAAATCCTGAAGAAATGAAGTTACTTGCAGAAGAAGACAAGAAGTATAAGAAAATACCAAAAAGAGAGCAAAAAGGGATGAAATATGCCAGTCATTGTACCACGATACGATAGGGTTTGTTTTATTTTTAAAGAAAATCTGTGAAGAAAACAAACAAACCTCCTTCATCGTGGTATGACGATGGGACCTCATCATGCCACGATAGTTCATTAGCCCAAATCTAAAAAGCCTATAAATAGAGCTCTCATCCTTCATAATTATTCATTTAGAAAAATACTATTCAGTATTCTGAAAATATTAAAGTCACTTAGGAGCAAGGAGGGCAAGGGAGTTCTCTACGGTAAGAACTTTCCCCCACAACAGGAAAGATAACTTCCTTAGCAAGGCACCTACGCCATTGGTATGCATAATTCTTTTATTGTAATTTAATTATGTAAATTTGTAGCTAGAAACGTTTAGGTTTAGGTGGAGAAGATGATCTCCCCAATGAATGCTTGAGAACATGTAATTGGTAGATATGTTTATAATATTTATTATTTAGAATATGTGTTTTCTATTATTTATGCTTTAACTACGTAATTTCGACTTCTGGCCGTTGATCGGGGAACACTTTTATGGGTAGTACTTAGTCATGAATCTGACTACTATCTTGCAACTAATAAATAATAGTGCTAGCCGCATTGATACGATAAATCGGACATTCAAGGCCAGTGGCTTATAGAGGATTACTTGCACACACATTAATAACTACATATTTGAAGCTCGGTCACTTGGTTAGGGTATATGACAACATGGATTAGGCCTCGTGGGTATGCCTAATTGACGTGGTCCATGGTGACTTATACTTGTAACTATATTTATATGAGTAATCACATATTACTATATAAGATGTTAATCCACTGAACAATACTCTGAATTGTCATATTATGCGCCAATTATCAAGCAAGAGTAGGGGAGGGATTCGATCTACTTAACCTACATCATCTTTCTGATGGGTGACCGATGGTTCAGTTTTTTACAAGACCCTTGCAACTGGATCCAATGTTAATTAAGCTCTTTGAATGTATCAGACTTTGTTAATGGTAAATGCAAAAAAGTGGAATATGCCTCTTATTTGCTCTATCTTTGATAACAGTAGTGCAACAACAATTTTGCAAACTCCTTTATTAGAGTCGGTTGTCGAAGATAAATTGATCTGGAGACTTGAGAAAGATGGACACTACTTTGTTAAGAGTGCATATCGTTACTGCATCAATGAAGCAATTGACACAACTTGTTTGCAAATTCCGGGTCAGTGGAATAAAATTTGGATTGCTGAAGTTCCGCAAAAAATCAAGAATTTTATTTGGCGATTATGTCTAAATTGTATTCCGACCCGAGCTCGCCTTATCCAAAAAGGTGTTAACTGTCCTGATATTTGTGCTATCTGTGAAAATGAGCAGGAAAATAATTTACACATATTCCTCTTGTGTAACAATGCAAAGGAAATTTGGAAAAGTGTTGGATGGTGGAATACTTTGCAAACCCACTTGCATCATAATAATTTTGCAGACATTATCTTCTCTATGTTATAGGTTTTCAATTTCAGATCAGGTGTCACTCTTCATGGCTTTGTTATGGAGCATTTGGCTACAAAGAAATGACAAGGTTTGGAGAAACAAGGTTGAATCGTTTCAACATGTACATGCACGTGCTATCAACTTGCTGACAGATTGGAAAGGTGCGCAGAATCACAAGAAATTGCATTCCTAACAACGTCAACATAATAGTACAATTCGTTGGTCAAAACCACCAATTGATATAAGTCTTTTTCCATAAAAAAAGAGCCTAATATATATCACAAAAAAAAAAGCCTAATATATTATTCAAACAAAAAAAATCGGATCAATAATGTTTGTATCAGGTTTCCTTTTATTCATTCAATATAAGTTGATCAAATTAAAGTGCCTTTTTATAACCAAATATCAATATACGTTGACCAAATTAAAGGGCCTTGTGTTAAACTTCTTATTTTTATTTTTATTTTTTTGCATTAGAGTCTAAAATAATAAGGGTAAATAGACTTATACCCCCTTGTAATATAGGTGTGTTTTATTTTTTTCCCCTGTAAATTTTTTTTGTGACTCGCCCCTTGTAATGTTGAATTTTTTGGACTCGCCCCTTGGATGCACTTTTTAAATCGATTATTTTGTTCAAACCGATTTAAAAAATGTTGTTTTTTAAATCGGTTAATCTGTTAAACAAATATGCAAAAAATGTTGTTTTTGTACTCCCTCTGTGACACTATATATGCAAAAAATATCTTTTTAGATTCATTGTTTTATTAATGTATGTGGTATATATTATAGACTAAATGCATTAATAAAGCATTGAACCTAAAAATGTGTTTTTTTTTCCTTATATAGTTTCACAGAGGGGTTAAAGAAGGTGACTTGAATTCAAAATATTTTCATGAATCTAACAAAACTAGGCGAAGAAAGAATCAATTGGTGGCTCTCAAAGATGGGGATCATTGGGTTCAGGGAGTAGATGACATCAAGGAGTTTGTGAAGAACTTTTTTGCAAACCATTTCAGCGAGAGATGGGAACAAAGACCAAATCTCAATGGGGTCCAGTTTCAATCTCTATCAATGGAAGATAATCTCTTGTTGACAAAGCCTTTTTCCTTAGAAGAGGTGATTTGGAGTAGTGATGGTAATAGAAGTCCAGCACCAAATAAATTCAATTTCAAGTTTTTGAAGGTGTATTGGGAAATTATTAAAGATGATATCATGAGTTTTTTGTTTGAGTTTTACGACAGTGCCACTCTCCCTAAAGGTCTGTTTGGTTCGGGGGTTTTGGAGGGGAGGAGAGGTGAGGTAATATTTTAAAGTTTTTATGTTTGGTTCAATTTTTTAGAAGGGGAGGTGACGGGAGGGGAGGGATTCAAAACACCTTTTAAACCACTTTTTGCTTCCCCCCAAATTGAGGGGATTTGGAGGGGAGGGGAGTGATGACAGGAATTTCTGTAGTATTTTAGGTAGTATTATTAGTAGTAAAATGACCAAGACAGACCCAAATATCAACAAAAACCTGAAGAATCGAGAAAAAGCGTCGAGAGAAGGCGAAGATGCGCAAAAGACAAGAAAAAGCCCAAAAATGAAGAAAAATAGCCCATCGTGTCACGATGGCACTCAATGTGACACGATGGAAGCTGCTTGCTCGCCAAGACAAAATCAATTATATTTTTGAAGAAAATCTAAGCATCGTATCACGATGGTGCACAACGCAATACGATGACTTTACTTGGTGACCACGCTGATGAAACGCACAGGACCAGTTATATTTTTAAACAGAATCTTCCCATTGTGCCACGATGGACCTATCGTGTCACGATGGCTTGCTGAGGCCCATTACGAAAAGTATAAATAGAGCCTCCATTCCTCATTATTTTTCATTCAGAAATAGAAGAACTTTCTATTCCTTTTGGAGAGAAGTTTGGAGGAGCTCTAAGGGCATAGTTTTCTCCCCTTACGGAAAAACTAACTCAGCAAGGTATGATTTCTTTAGGCTTTTTATAGTTAGATTCTTGTAATTTAATTATGTTGTCTTTTGTAATAATTCTTTAGGTTGTGGTGGAGAAGATGAACTCCCCGATGAATACTTGGGTCATGTAATTGAGTCAAAGTTATAATAAATCACATTTATAAATTATTATTGTTATTTGTTTTCTTGCTTTAACAACGTTAGCCGGAATCTGGCCGGATAGACGGCAACGCCTTTAGAATAAATAATTAGGGTTTACTTTAATAGTAGCATATTAGGGTTCTCACTTTTATTTGTCAAGAACTAGTAATAAATAACACTAGATGTGTAGAAACGGTAAAACATCCTGAACTAGTTGTGACTTAACAATTAGAGGAAGAATCAAGAACTAGGTGTGACATAACAATTAGATGCTGAACAACCCGATACTAAGATCTAGGGGCATTGGATGGTCGATGGTCATAATGCATGTATGTAAATAACTCTATCTAGTAATTAGGGTATGTGACAAAGCGAGGTTAGGCTCTCGTAGGTGCCTTAGTTGCAAAAATAGGGAGACTTTGCCTACACCGTGTAGCAGTAAGGTGCTACTAAAACAATGATAAAATCGACGCCCGATTATGCCAAGTATGAAGGAGGGAATAAGTTTAACCACCATACCTATCCTCTATGTCTCTGAATCAAAACTTTTACTTTTCTTGCAACGCATATCGCTTTTTTTTATAAATTAAAAACCTTTTTCCTAAAAACCAAAGGGAATGCAAAAACTCACGAACTAGAATAGCACTAGCGAAGGTTTGACACGATCCCTGTGGATACGAACTCATTCTAGACACCTAGAGTGTGAATTATTGCTTGATGACAAGCTGGTCCACTTGCCAGAACGTAGTCAGGGAGACAATAAATGTTATTACAATATTGTAGTTCTTCTGAGATTGGCTGCATCATAAGGCTAAAACAACTTGGTCAGAGTGACTTAACTGAAGCACCAATGCTGAAGTAATTAAGTCTAAACCACTTGTGCATATTGAAGATGTGTAGATGCAACATGTTGAGCAAGATGTCCTAGACATCTTGTCACTGGGTTCAGAGCATGTTTTGGCAACATGTCGAACAAGATGTCCCAATACATGTGGGTAGGACATCATGACCCAGTTCAGCTTAAAAGATAATGCTTATCCATTAAGCACGCGTGTTTGTTCAAATTTGGATAAGGCGTGAATCTTTAAGTAACATGCTGAGATTAGGATTAATGATAAAGTTTGTTATTAATTCTAAGTGTTAGATACGATTAGATTCGTATTTAATTTATGGATAAAGATTAATTCTTTATCTTATGGCATTTGTGGATAAAGGTAACGTTCTTACAGGTTTGTTGGAGAACCAGTTCGACGGCCGCACCAACAATGATCCTTGGGATCATTTGTCAAAGTTTTCAAAGATTTGTTAGATACAGAAGGTGCTGGAAAATGTCACAGAGGACCAGAAGAAGCTGCGGTTGTTTGCTTTTTCTCTTACAGGTCTAGCAAAAGATTGGCTTCAGTGCTTGCCAAGGGGATCAATCAACAGATGGAAGGAGCTTGAAAACAAGTTCCTTGAAGCGAAAGTCTGATATTCTGAGTTTCAAAGAGCATGAATCTGAAATGTTGTGCGAAGCTTATGAACGCTTCAAATTGCTCATGAGGAGATGTCATAACCACAACATTAGTGATATGGAGCAGATGCAGATATTCACGGCAGGTATGAAAATTCAACATCGCATGATACTTGATGCCTCGGCTGGTGGGTCTATCAAAATTAAGACCTATGCAGAAACCAAGGATCTTGTGGAACAGATGTGCCAGAACGAATACAACATGAGTCATGACAGGAATGAGAAGACACCTGAAATCATCAAGGTGGACAAAGAAGTTGCTTACAAAGTAGAGATAGAGCTGCTAGTGTGAAACAGGTAGAAGGAGTCTGTGACTTTTGCCTAGACGATCATCCAAACGGGCAGTGTTTGTCAGGAGGTGAAGAGCAGGTAAATTACATGGGAAACAACTACAACCCAGGTTGGAGTAAGCACCCAAGTTTACGCTGGGACAAGACAGGAAACCTGACTCAAGCAGCACCTCAACCAAGAAAATCATCTCCTTTGAAAGAGTTACTCACAAAGTTTGCAAGCATGAGCAAGACAAATTTTGAAAATATCCAGAACACAGTAGCCAACCAGGGGGCGACCATCAAAAGTCTTGAAACCCAAATTGGTCAGCTGTCCAAACTGGTAAGTACTCATGTTTCTAAAGACATTGCAGGTAACACGGTGGACAACCCAAAGGAGGAGTGCAAAGCGTTGAAAGAGGCAAAGCCGGAACGCGATTATGGTGGGCTAGATACAATAAACTTCAAAGATTTCGAAGAATGGTTCAACGAGCTAGCAGGAATGACAATGGAAGAATTCTATGACGAGTTCTTATGTAAGCTAGAAGAATACAAAATAAACGAGACGGAAGAACCAAAGCTGCCACCCAAAAAGAAAGATCCTGGAAGCCTCATCATGGTCTGTCAAATTGGGGAAGAAAGAGTCAATGCATTATGTGATGTGGGCTCAAGTGTGAATGTCATACCATTATCTTTGGCAGACAAATTCAAGCTCAGATTACCAACTGCAGGTACAGCTAAAGAACTCATATTAGCTAACCAATCAACCATTCGATCAGCAGGTACAGTAGAAGATGTCCTGGTGAAAGTCCAAGACCTAGTTTTTCCAGTAGACTTCATGATCTTAGACATTAGAGAAGATGAAGAACATCCTATCATCCTAGGAAGACCTTTCTTAGCAACTAGCAGGGCCATCATTGACATGGATCTTGCTGAGATGACACTAAGGAGCGGAGAACAGGTAATCATTATTCCAACTTCCAAAACAAACAGGGATGAATGCTGCAAGCTCGAATGGAAGAATGAAGAAGCTACACCACCGACTCCAGCTCAAGTGAATTTGATGATAGAGATAGAGGAGCTGGGGAATGAAATAGCGCAGCTACAGGTAGAAGCAAAGGCCGAGGAGGAACCCGAGGGGCTGACTGACAAAATGAAGAGGCTAACTATTAAGGTAGACATCCAGGTACCATGGGTCAAAGCATGAGGAAGAAACCGAAAAGCAGCCAGAAGATCTAAGTTTGGGGTTAACACGCCACCTCTGAAGAAGCCAGTTGCTACAAGGAAGATACGGTTTCAGATGGTAGAAGAGAACCGCTGGGTCAGCATACCACACGAAGAAGAGAAGGAAAGTCCACCAAAAGGCAAAGGAAAATCTATCATCAAACCAGTTGCTTCATATGATGATGGAAGGATCTGTTTTGCCACTTTCAAAGAACAACAGAACCCAGAGAAGTACGAGAAGAACACCAAGAAGGGAGGAGCTAAGGCGAAAGCTCCTAAAGAAAAGAGAGACATGCGAACCTATCCTCTGTAATGGAGGAAATGCGTCAAGCTAATGAACGCTAAATAAGCGTTGCTTGGGAGGCAACCCAAGGATAAGTTTTTAATTTCAGTATTCTGTTTCAGTAATTTCAATTCAGTATTTGTTTCTGTATTTTCAATTCAATAAAATGTACTCAGAATTCCAGCATGTCATATTCATCTGTTAACAGCCCCTGCCTTACAAAAAATTAAATAATTGTTGCTGTTTATTATCTTGTGCATGAGAAACTATTATAGGTAAGATTGCAGCGAAGTGAATTGTAAATTCTGATGATCCGAATTTTTCACCTTAACACAAATAGTAAAGGTGAATGCTCCGAAAAGCGGAAGTTCGGGAGACAATGAGACGAGCGATGAAGCGGTGTCTGCAGATAAGTGTTCACGCCTTCAGATACCTAAGCCAAGTGAGAATTTGAGCCAAATATTTCCAAAGGTATTTCCAATTTCTTTCGAACTATGAGAGTTCTGCACTCCTGTTTATTTTTCAGAACTTGCTCCAATTCTCTGTAACTGGTTGATTTGTTAAATTATGCATTGAGGCAATTTTTTGTTATAACCTTGAGCCTTTCAAGCCACCCTGATGAATATTATTATCCTTTGCTAACCACTTTGAGCCGTAAAAATAAATATCCCTTTTCTTTCGGTGACAAACCACGATACAAGCCTATAGAACGGAAAAACAATGAATTACCCTCTTTTGGAGTTAGGTAATAGTTCTCTGATAATAGCAACAATCAAAGTTTGGGGTTGCTCATGGAACTAGCAACAATTCAAGTTTGGGGTGGGTATACAGAGAACTATCACTACAAAAAAAAAAAAAAAAGAGACGGGAGAACATAAAAAATCCCTAAAAAAAAGTCTCTACAAAAACAGTGATAGAAAAAGCACCACAAACGTCTCTCCGGTTCTATTCTCTAAGAATACCAAAAATCAAAAGGTACCCTATGGAATAAGGTTGCGTACACAAAAAGGAAACAAAGTAGTACTTAACTCCAAGTTTAGCCTACTTACCCCAAAAAAGTCATACCTTGACCCTAGCCACGTTATAACCCTTAAAGACCTCCAAAAATGCATATTTATTAAATTTTGACAGGTTACTTAGAATTCTTGCAAGCCTTTGGTAAAATGGCAGGTTGTGCGATGATTAAGAGTAACCCTTTCAATTTCGAGCGAAAATGTGAGAGAGAGAAAAGGTTGAACACAAACTCTTGTAGACACTTGTCTGACTCGCTACTATCAACGTCTCCTAAACCAAGCAAGACTGAGCATTATATGCTGCGGTAAGAATCAGCGGTACCATTGCTGAACAAGTAAGGGTGTGAAATTTCTATCATCTTTATTTATTTCTTAACTCGCTAACGATCTTGTCTGACAGCATGTTACTTGAGGACAAGCAACAGTTTAAGTTTGGGGTTGTGATGACAGGAATTTCTGTAGTATTTTAGGTAGTATTATTAGTAGAAAAAAATGACCAAGACAGGCCCAAATATCAACAAAAACCTGAAGAATCGAGAAAAAGCGTCAAGACAAGGCAAAGATGCGCAAAAGACAAGAAAAAGCCCAAAAATGAAGAAAAACAGCCCATCGTGTCACGATGGCACTCAACGTGACACGATGCAAGCTGCTTGCTCGCCAAGACAAGATCAATTATATTTTAGAAGAAAATCTAACCATCGTATCGCGATGGTGCACAACGTAATACGATGACTTTACTTGGTGACCACGCTGATGAAACGCACAGGATCAGTTATATTTTTAAACTGAATCTTCCCATCGTGCCACGATGGACCTATCTTGTCACGATGACTTGTTGAGGCCCATTACGAAAAGTATAAATAGAGCCTCCATTCCTCATTATTTTTCATTCAGAAATAGAAGAACTTTCTATTCCTTTTGAAGAGAAGTTCGGAGGAGCTCTAAGGGCATAGTTTTCTCCCCTTACGGGAAAACTAACTCAGCAAGGTATGATTTCTTTAGGCTTTTGTAGTTGAATTCTTGTAATTTAATTATGTAGTCTTTTGTAATAATTCCTTAGGTTGTGGTGGAGAAGATGAACTCCCCGATGAGTACTTGGGTCATGTAATTGAGTCAAAGTTATAATAAATTGCATTTATAATTTATTATTGTTATTTGTTTTCTTGCTTTAACAATGTTAGCCGGAATCTGGCCGGATAGACGGCAACGCCTTTAGAATAAATAATTAGGGTTTACTTTAATAGTAGCATATTAGGGTTCTCACTATTATTTGTCCGGAACT
Source organism: Trifolium fragiferum (assembly GCA_954870985.1). Taxonomy (NCBI): domain Eukaryota; kingdom Viridiplantae; phylum Streptophyta; class Magnoliopsida; order Fabales; family Fabaceae; genus Trifolium; species Trifolium fragiferum. The sequence continues at coordinate 27,114,167 of OX940796.1, forward strand.
AGTAATAACTAACACTAGATGTGTAGAAACGGTAAAACATCCTGAACTAGTTGTGACTTAACAATTAGAGGAGGAATCAGGAACTAGTTGTGACATAACAATTAGATGCTGAACAGCCCGATACTAAGATCTAGGGGCATTGGATGGTCGATGGTCATAATGCATGTATGTAAATAACTCTATCTAGTAATTAGGGTATGTGACAAAGCGAGTTTAGGTTCTCGTAGGTGCTGATGACAGGAATTTTTGCAGTATTTTAGGTAGTATTATTAGTATTAGAATGACCAAGACATGCCCAAATATCAACAAAAACCTGAAGAATCGAGAAAAAGCTTCAAGACAAGGTGAAGAAACGCAAAAGACAAGAAAAAGTCCAAAAATGAAGAATATCAGCCCATCGTGTCACGATGGCACCCAACGTGACACGATGGAAGCTCCTTGCTCGCCAAGACAAGATCAATTATATTTTTTAAAAGAATATTAGCATCGTACCACGATGAAGCTCAACACAGTACCATGGCATTGCGTGGTGATCACGCAGATCAAACGCACAGGATCAGTTATAATTTTGAACTGAATCTGCCCATCGTGACACGATGGACCTAGCGTGTCACGATGGCTTGCTGAGGCCCATTGCGAAAAGTATAAATAGAGCCTCCATAATTCATTATTTTTCATTCAGAAATAGAAGAACTGTCTATTCCTTTTGGAGAGAAGTTTGGAGGAGCTCTAAGGGCATAGTTTTCTCCCCTTACGGGAAAACTAACTCAGCAAGGTACGATTCTTTAGGCTTTTTATAGTTAGATTCTTGTAATTTAATTATGTAGTCTTTTGTAATAATTCCTTTGGTTGTGGTGGAGAAGATGAACTCCCCGATGAATACTTGGGTCATGTAATTGAGTCAAAGTTATAATAAATCACATTTATAAATTATTATTGTTATTTGTTTTCTTGCTTTAACAACGTTAGCCGGAATCTGGCCGGATAGACGGCAACGCCTTTAGAATAAATAATTAGGGTTTACTTTAATAGTAGCATATTAGGGTTCTCACTTTTATTTGTCAAGAACTAGTAATAAATAACACTAGATGTGTAGAAACGGTAAAACATCCTGAACTAGTTGTGACTTAACAATTAGAGGAAGAATCAAGAACTAGGTGTGACATAACAATTAGATGCTGAACAACCCGATACTAAGATCTAGGGGCATTGGATGGTCGATGGTCATAATGCATGTATGTAAATAACTCTATCTAGTAATTAGGGTATGTGACAAAGCGAGGTTAGGCTCTCGTAGGTACCTTAGTTGAAAAAGTAGCGGGACTTTGCCTACATAGGGTAGCAGTAAGGTGCTACTAAAACAAGGATAGAATCAACTCCCGATAATAGTGCGAATGACTATGTTATACACCGATTATGCCAAGTATGAGGGAGGGAGTAAGTTCAACCACCATACCTATCCTCTATGTTTCTGAATCAAATCTTTTATTTTTCTTGCAAGCATATCGCTCTTTTTATACATTAAAAACCTTTTTCCTAAAAACCAAAGCGAATGCAAAAACACACGAACTAGAATAGCACTAGCGAAGGTTTGACATGATCCCTGTGGATACGAACTCATTCTAGACACCTAGAGTGTGAATTATTGCTCGACGACAAACTGGTCCACTTGCCAGAACGTAGTCAGGGAGACAATAAATATTATTACAATATTGTAGTTCTTCTGAGATTGGCTGCATCATAAGGCTAAAACAAATTGGTTAGAGTGACTTAACTGAAGCACCAATGCTGAAGTAATTAAGTCTAAACCACTTGTGCATATTGAAGATGTGCAGATGCAACTTGTTGAACAAGATGTCCTAGACATCTTGTCACCGGGTTCAGAGCATGTTTAGGCAACATGTCGAACAACATGTCCCAAGACATGTGGGTAGGACATCTAGACCCAGTTTAGCTTAAAAGATATTGCTTATACATTAAGCACGCGTGTTTGTTCAAATTTGGATAAGGCGTGAATCTTTAAGTAACAAGCTGAGATTTGGATTATTGATAAAGTTTGTTATTAATTCTAAGTGTTAGATACAATTGAATTCGTATTTAATTTGTGAATAAAGATTAATTCTTTATTTTATGGAGTTTGTTTTAAAACAAGTTTGTTTTAAAACTAATTCTTATTGTAGTGCATCTAAAAGATTGAAGATTATCTGAAGACCTGCACGCCTATATAAAGGACTCAATATAGAGCTTTAAACTCAACCCACAATAACTGAAGATTGTGAGTCCAAAGCTTTGAGCCCCTTGTGCAAAGCATTAGTAGCTCTTAGTATTGTTCTTGATACTTTGTAGCTTTGTGTCGTTGAATGTTGTCATTCAACTAACTCTTTTAAACTCTGAAGTTTAAAGTTTCGTCACTTGGGATTAGTGATTAGAGGGAGTTGGGTAGGTTCTCATATTCAGGCGGAGTTAGCCCTTGAGTAGAAGATTACTAGGATTAAGAAAAGGCATACTTGCCAAAAGGTGTTTGGTGTGGTTGTAAGACTAAATATTGATTCGGAGTAGTAGTGTTCACTTCCTAGATTGGTATCCCCCAGAGTAGGGTTTTTTAGCGCCGAACTGGGTTAACAAATAACTGGTGTTCTTTATTGCTTTTATTTACTACAGTACTGTAATAAATAGTGATCCTCATAACCAGTTGTCGAACCAGTCGTCTAGGACATCTGGACTACAGACACATTGTCCTAGACATTGGCTACGACATTTGTCCTGCCAAAGAACAGAATTTCAAATATTAATTATATTGACATAATTATCCTCATATTTAATTTAAAATACGAAAATTGTCCATAGAATTTAGGCATACCACTTTCCAGTTAACTTGCTATTTTTGTTTCCATCGATTTGTGTTACGTTGATTTATATCCATAGAATTTAGGCATATCACTTTCCAGTTAAGACTAATTTCTAGTTTTTTTACGTTAAATATTTTGCTATGCTTTTTCCATATTCATATCCTAGTTTTTTAGCTTCGTTGTTATATCCTACATTTTTTCATATAGGACTTAGAAAATTCATTGTAATGAGTCATATGAAGACAAGACTAAGACTGTCTCATACTAGAAAAGGTTCATCACACATTCAAGATTGAAGAAGTCTTGAAAATTGAAGACACACAAGATTCTGAAGATCAAAGACCTTGAAGACCTGAATATCTCAGAACAGAAGATTGCATCAACAGAGATCAATTTGAAGATTGAATAATTTGAAGATTGCAGACTGAAGAGTGCACATTTAACAAAGTGGTTTGTGGTTGTTTTAGCCATAATTTGCCAAAGGGGGAGATTGTAGTTCTTCTGAGATTGGCTGCATCATAAGGCTAAAACAAATTGGTCAGAGTGACTTAACTGAAGCACCAATGCTGAAGTAATTAAGTCTAAACCACTTGTGCATATTGAAGATGTGCAGATGAAACATGTTGAACAAGATGTCCTAGACATCTTGTCACTGGGTTCAGAGCATGTTTAGGCAACATGTCGAACAAGATGTCCCAAGACATGTGGGTAGGACATCTTGACCCAGTTCAGCTTAAAAGATAATGCTTATCCATTAAGCACGCATGTTTGTTCAAATTTGGATAAGGCGTGAATCTTTAAGTAACAAGCTGAGATTAAGATTAATGATAAAGTTTGTTATTAATTCTAAGTGTTAGATACAATTGGATTCATATTTAATTTGTGGATAAAGATTAATTCTTTATCTTATGGAGTTTGTTTTAAAACAAGTTTGTTCTAAAACTAATTCTTATTGTAGTGCATCTGAAAGATTGAAGATTATCTGAAGACCTGCACGCCTATATAAAGGACTCAACATAGAGCTTAAAACTCAACGCACAATAACTGAAGATTGTGAGTCCAAAGCTTTGTGCCCACTGTGCAAAGCATTAGTAGCTCTTAGTATTGTTTTTTATACTTTGTAGCTTTGTGTCGTTGAATGTTGTCATTCAACTAAGTCTTTTAAACAGTGAAGTTTAAAGTTTCGTCACTTGGGATTAGTGATTAGAGGGAGTTGGGTAGGTTCTCATATTCAGGGGGAGTTAACCCTTGAGTAGAAGATTACTAGGATTAAGAAAAGGCATACATGCCAAAAGGTGTTTGGTGTGGTTGTAATACTAAGTATTGATTCGGAGTAGTAGTGTGCACTTCCTGGATTGGTATCCCCCAGAGTAGGGTTGTTTAGCGCTGAACTGGGTTAACAAATAACTGGTGTTCTTTATTGCTTTTATATACTTCAGTACTGCAATAAATAGCGATCCTCAAAACCAGTTGTCGAACAAGTCGTCTAGGACATCTGGACTACAGACACATTGTCCTAGACATTGTGTACGACATCTTTCCTGCCAAAGAACAAAATTTCAATTGGCATCAGAGCAGGCACCCTAACCTGCTGGGTGAGCTCCCGGGAGACAAAATCTTGTTTAAGATGGACAAGAATGGAGGATCAATAAACAGACCACCAGTTCTGGATGGATCAAACTATGACTATTGGAAAGTAAGAATGATTGCCTTCGTCAAGTCCATGGATCAAAAAGCATGGAGGGCAATTATTATAGGTTGGATTCACCCAATAGTCTCTGCAGAAGATGGCTCTTCAACATTAAAAGGTGAAGGAGAGTGGACCACAGAAGAGGAGACTGAGGCCAATAGGAACTCTGAGGCACTAAATGCTATCTTCAATGGTGTTGATGAAAACATATTCAAACTGATCAACACATGTACAGAAGCCAAGCAAGCCTGGGAAATTCTGCAAACCGCTCATGAAGGAACTTTCAAGGTTAGAATGTTAAAGCTACAACTTCTCACTTCAAAATTCAAAAATCTAAGGATGGAGGATGATGAGACCATCTCAGAATTCAACTCTAGAGTTCGAGACATAGCAAACTCATGCTTTGCTCTAGGAGAGAAGATACCTGAGGAGAAACTAGCCAAAAAAATTCTTAGATCACTTCCTACGAAATTTTCGATGAAAGTAACTGCTATTGAAGAATCACAAGACTTGAGCACGATGAAGGTTGATGAACTCATTGGCTCATTACAAACTTTTGAGATGACCTTTGAAGATAGACCTGAAAAGAAGATGAAGAATTTGGCCTTCAAATCTGAGGAAAGCCAAAGTGAAGATTGTCTATCAAAAGCAATAGCTCTATTGACCAAGAAGTTCAACAAATCTGTGAATAGGGTCCGAGCTAAGTGAATGACAAATGTCCCAGACAAGACGTCCAACAACAAGACACAAGGCATGTCGAAAGAAGAAACTAACTCTGAAGAAGAAACAGAGGTACAGTGCTACGAATGTGAAGGCTTTGGGCATATCAAAATACAATATCCCAACTTTCTTAGAAAACAGAAAAAGGGACTAGTAGCAATTCTCTCCGACTCTGAGGATGAAAGTGAAGATGAAGACATAAACAATGCATTCTCGGGGATATTCGAAACAAGCAGCGATGATAGCTTCAAAAGCTTCACAGATACTGAAGGCAGTGATAATAATGAAGAACCTCTCTACACTTCAAGATACACTGCTAAAATAATAGAACAAGATGAAATCATTGAGAGGCTCATCAGGGAGTGTAGTACCCCAATTTTGTCCCAACTTTTTTCTTCACGGTCGATTTGTGTTTGTTTTAATTTTTGAAATAATAAAATTTTATTTTTATAACTTCATGCATTTTTAATTAATCTTATGAGTATTTGAGAAAATATAAAAAAAAATGTTATAATATTTAGTTTTTATTGTTCATGATATCATTGTTATTTTTACTAAAATATAAAGATGCGAGTTCAAAATTATAATATTTAGTATTTATTGTATATTAATTTGTGTTTAATTTGTTACCTTTTATAATTCCCTCATAACTCAAAATAAAGTTTTGTTTCCATATATTTATTTATTACTATATTTATTATTTTTATTTATTAATGTTATTATTATTATTAACTAAGAAAATAAACAATATATATATATATAAAGATGCAGCCACGTGCTGCATCTCTCCCCCACCCCTTTTCATTGTCTTTATTATTATTTTATTATATTTCTTATTATTATTATTAGTATTCATTTTTTTATTTTATCAGTTTTTTGTCCTTTTGTCAAAAATAATATCCAAATACTGTCCACCTAAGGGAAGCCTCGGAAATTTTCCATGAATTGGCCGGTCCAATTTTATGGGAAAATTCCAAGTGGGATCTACCATGTTGGTGGTCGCCAAAAACAAAAAATCCTATAACCTACATGTGAGGGGAATGGGTAGTCAATAGGTAGAACCAGCTTATCGTAGGAAGCCCCCTATTGAGGTTATGTATCGCCAAACCTGCCTTTGAGGCCACACTCTGACCTTTTTTTGGTTACATGATGACAATAAAACTTTTAGCATAACATTAAAAAAACAACAAAAAAAACATTTTGCATATTCATGCATTTTCATGCATCTGCATACGTGCATTCGCATTTCCAAATCAAACTCATACTCCTCCAACCGTAATTCTCCTAGCAGGTTTCCCGATACTTGGAAACCAACTCAAAGCATGTCTCAAGAGGCTCAAGATGAACTTCGAAAAGGTCTGGAACTTTTAAAGGAGGAGGTCAACCATTTGAGGACCCAAATGAACTTGATCATACAAATGCTGCTAAGGGAAGAAGGCGACCTTTCGTCAAGTTCATCACGGGCTTACACAACACCACAGCCGTGGGTGATTCGTCTGTTGAAACAACAACCTTGTCAACAACGACACAACGGGTACCCTCAGAAGAACCAATATGGACTCAAAAGAAAGAATGGCCACTTTGATCCCGTACCCATACCATATGGTCAAATCTTGCCCTACTTGGTTCAGAAAGATATGGTACAGCTAAAACCACTCAGACCTTTGGTACCTCCATATCCACCTTTTTTCAATGAAAGTGCTAAATGTGACTACCACGCCGGGTCACCCGGGCATAACATTGAAAATTGTAGGGCATTCAAATCTAAGGTTCAAGAGCTTGTCGACTGCAAACTGTTGTCTTTCAAGAAGGGACCTCCATCACCTTGACCAATGCAAAATGTCAAGAAGCATCACTCAAAGTCCATGGATCAACAAATAGTCTCATCCCCAGGATCTTTAAGCTCTTCATCCCCAGTTGTAATTTTCATTTTCGCTGAGTATTGTCTGTTTGTTAAAATTGTAGTTTTTGATTAGTATTTTTAATGAAATGAGCATGCATGTTTTTGGAATCCATCCATTCGTATTCACTCTTTTTTTATATCATCGCTCAACATATACTTTTTCAGTTTTTTCGCATATTAACAAACTTGGAGGGAGGATGATGTAAATAAATAAAAAAAATTGAAATTTTCTGACATATGCTTTCAATAGTAAGACCCGGTTGATGATGTAAGGCATTGTTTCACTTCCCAAACACCGGAGATATAAGGAGATAATCCGTATTCAACCCCTTTGAGCCAGAAGTTGGTGTTCTTTTTAAAAAAAAAAAAAAAAACCTTAATCTTGACCCAAGGCAGGGTAGTCTTTCGATTAATTCAATGATACATCCTAATCCAAGAGGATCCATTTGTCGGAGGTATAAGAAATCATGAGTGGACAAAACTCACAAATAGCATGTGGCAGTCACAATTCTCCTACATAAAAAATAAAAATAAAAAAAGAGCCCGCCAAGTAAACCAACTTAGGCATAAAAAAAGGGGCATCCCGATGGATCACAAATTTCAAAAGAACTGGTCAATACAACATAAGGGATTTTTTATAAAAAAAAGGAGCTTGTGAATGAAAAGTGACTGTCACTTCAAGAGTCTCGTCAAAGTTTCGACCAAAGCGTCAATCTCGAACATTATTGCCAAAAATCCTCTTGTCGAGCAAAGTGTCAATCTCAAATATATTTGTCAAAGAAATCCTCTGGATAACCAAAGCGTATCTGATGAATTAATTGAATATAGGAATGAAGGACATCAACGAAGAGTGGGTGGATAAAAACAGAATTTTGAGCCTAATAAATCTTTTTTCAAAACCATGAACCAGGCCACGCTACAACCTTCAAAAGACCTAATTGAAGCCATGTTCACTATGAAAGCATGTTCAGCAAAATTGGTGTTAAACTAACTCCTCATGTTTGTAAATCGTCGCTAACTTTTTATGCTTTAGCATTTTTCACACTTACATTTGTGCCGACCTCATGGGCAAATATCACTCATTGTACATAACAATTCTAATTTCAAAACTTGCATATGCATTACATCAAAAATAATTTTCAAAAGAAACAATTTTACTTGCAAGTCAATACTTAGCATTGAGGAAATTTCAACAAGGGTTTGATTAAAAGAAAACTGGCTCAAGAAGCTCCTAACTAGGGGCAAACCACCTAAAGATCCTGCCAATTAGGGGCAAATCTTTACAGTCAAGGGGCATAACTTTTGAGATTCAGACGATGGAAGAGACCGTATCAATGTCATATCACAACATGGTGAGGTCCAAGTCATTTTCAAACAACACCTCCAGACTATAACAGTTAGGGGCATACGCTTTTCGTATCAAGACCACATCTTTTCATGATGGGATCCGATTTCCTCTTCGGGCAACTGCTGTTTCTACAGTATATTATTTTTCAAAACATAAAATTGTTGGAACAAAATTATGATTTTGTATCTCCTTAATTGATTTTGATGATAACAATGTATTTAAAGTTAAATTGGAGTACTAATAATTTATTTTAGTGTGCAGGATTAAAAATTAAAATTTGCATACTAAAGCACCTTAGAATTTCTGAAGGAATTACTTCTGAGCAAACAACATCTGAGCTCACCAGATCTGAAGCAAGTAATTCTGAGACTATCAAACTCTGAAGCTACGAATATCTGAAGGCTCATCAGAGATTAGTTTTAAGCTACATTTGAGACTACAACTTTATTGAAGACTGTGCCTGACTAAGTCCAAACGTAGAAACCAAGAATGAAAAGGTTTGACCAAGGAAAGGTCCTTTTCAAGTCAGGCTTCAGAAACGATTATTTCCTTATTTGGCTTTCACCAAGGTTCAAATATCAAAAGCCAAAAGGAATCTCTCATTTTGTAGTAAACGTTAAGCTCCTAAGCATCTGCAAATCAGAACAGCTAATAAGCTCACTGATCAATACAAAGGAGCGTCTCAATTCTTCAAACGGCTATAATCTTCAACGTTCACTTTTTCATCCATAAAAGGAAGAAGATTTGTGAAGAATTATTATCAAGACTTAAGCTTCTGAACGTGCTGAACCTCTGTCAAATTCTAAAGCTATCAAACACTTAGAAACTTTGTGATAATTTTCTAAGTTAAGTCTTGTAACTGTGTTGTATTTTGTAAACACCTCTGATTGTATATCAAGTGTTAATCTCACATCTTTATTATTATTAAACTTGTGTGAAGTCTCTTGCATTGTGCTTGAGCATTGGAAGTCTCTTGCTTTGTGCTTGAGCAATTGGAACTCTCTTGCTTTGTGCTTGAGCAATTGGAAGTCTCTTGCATTGTGCTTGAGCATTGGAAGTCTCTTGCTTTGTGCTTGAGCAATTGGAAGTCTCTTGCTTTGTGCTTGAGCAATTGGAAGTCTCTTGCTTTGTGCTTGAGCATTTGTAATCTGTGTGATTATAGTGAAATCTCTTGTAAAGAACAAGAGGACTGGACTACTCCTGTTAGTAGGAGGAACCAGTATAAAATTCTGAGTCTCTCTTTCTATCCCTATCCTCATATATTGTGTGACTTATTCATTATCCGCTGCCATTTCTTTTATCTTAGAAAAAGTCTTAACACAATTCAACCCCCCCCCCCCCCCCCCCCCTTCTTGTGTGTTTTTCAACCTTCAATTGGCATCAGAGCTCCGGTCTGTTGCTCTTCACTTAACAGTGAAACAGTAAAAGATCTAGGGGTACTTAGTTGAAAAACATGTCTGGTGTTACCTCTCCTTCTGCTTCCTCTGGACCTGATCACTCTGCTGTTCCACCTCCTCACAACTATGATAGGGAGAGGAACAGTGATAATCACAGAGACAAACCACCTTACTTTAACAGTGATCCTACTACTTTTCCTTTCTGGAAAACCAAGATGTATAGTTACATCATTGGGACTGATGGTATACATTGAAGATGGTATACATTTTGAACACATGGATGATGAAGGTATTGTAAGAAATACCTACAGAAAGTTCTTTGATGCTGAAAAGAAGAAACAGTATAAGAAGCATCATACTGTTAAGAATATGCTTATTGGTGCCATATCTCATGCTGAGTATTTAAAAATATCCAACAAGTCATGTGCCAAAACTATCTGGGACTCTCTATGTTCCACCTATGAAGGAAATAAGCAAGTCAAAGAAGCTAAGGCAAACTTATTAGTTCATCAATATGAGCTGTTCAGAATGAAGGAAGATGAAGATATTGAAACCATGTATTCAAGGTTTCAAACCCTTGTCTCTGGTCTTCAAGTTCTGAAGAAAAGCTACACTGCATCTGATCACGTGAAGAAAATTCTGAGGAGCTTACCTTCCAAATGGAGACTAAAAGTTACAGCTTTTTAGGAATCCAAGGATTTGGACAATGTGACTCTTGAAGATTTAATAAGCTCACTCAGAAGTCATGAGCTAGAACTTATGTCAGATGAACCTGTCAAGAAGATGAAGTCCTTGGCTCTAAGCTCTGTTCAGACTTCCTCAAAAGCTGCAAAGATCAAAGTGTCTGAACAAGAGGAAGAAACTTCTGATGATATGATGGATGAAAATTCTGAGAATGAAGAAATGGCACTAATGGTTAGAAGGTTTCAGAAATGGAACAAGAAATACAAAAGGTTTCCAAACAAAGGAAACAACTCAAGAAGTTCCTTTTCAAAGGACAAAAAGGAAGAACTGAACAAGTGTTATAACTGCAAGAAATATGGACACTTCATTGCTGACTGTCCAGAAGGTCATCCAAGGACAAAGGAAAGAATAAGAGCTTTGGGAAAGAAAAGTACAAAGAAAAGGTAAGGAAAAGTTTGTTAGCCACTTGGGAGACCATTGAGAATGACTCTGAAGGAGAAGATGATGAAGAAGGCAATCTGGCTTTAATGGCAAGAACTTCTGAAGGTAACAACTCTGATAGAGATTCTGAAGATGACTCAGATGATGAAAATGAGGTATACTCTAACATGACTAAATCTGAATTAATTGATTCTCTTAAGATTGCTGTGAAACATTACACTCGTATGGTAGGTCAACACAAAATTCTGAAGAATGTTCATGAATCATTGAAAAAGGATGCCAATATTCTTTATGATGAAAATGAATCGTTAAACATTCGTATTTGTCATGTTGAATCTAACTATGTCTTGGCAGACAAGCTCAATGATGATCATGAAGATGTTCTTCACGAATTTATTCGATGTACCTTCAATAGGAGTAAAATGGCTTCCATGATTTATCATATGACTCGTAACTATGGTGAAGGCATTGGTTATTCTCGGTTTAAGAACTGGGATAAACCTCTGAAATCATATAGTGAGGATGATACTCCACCTGAATTATTCTCTACCTTTGTTAAAAGTGGTACACTCGATCTGAAGGCATCCAACTCTGAAGGAGGTTCTGAACCTGAACCCAAAGACTCAGAAGTTCCAAGTTCTTCTGAACCTAAAATTTCTGAGTCCAAAAGTTCTCAAGTTAAGGCTTATAAGTCATCTGAACCTCTGAGAAATCAAGGTAAAGTTACTTCAGATCCTTGCTTGACCTTTGGAACTGTGATATACTCCAGATCAAAATCCAAGAATCAAATTAAGCCTAAACATTCTTGTCAAAGCTTAATTAATTCTAGATCTTGTGTTGATCATAGAAAACAAAGAAGGAATACTATTCAGAAGACTAACTCTAAAGGACCCATCAGAATATGGGTACCAAAATCTGAAATAGTGTTTGCTTCAGATGCTCATGCAAGGAAAGGTAAAACAGCAGCCCTGGTACCTGGACAGCGGTTGCTCACGACATATGACGGGAGAAAAGCATATGTTCCAAACCCTAACTCTGAAAGAGGGAGGCTCTGTGGGGTTTGGAGGAAAACAAAAAGGGAAGATCATTGGTACAGGTACAGTTGGTAATTCCTCCCTTTCCATTAAAGATGTTTGGTTAGTTGATGGACTTAAACATAATCTATTGAGCATTAGTCAATTTTGTGGCAATGGATGTGTTGTTACATTTGATAAGGAATCATGTATTGTATCAAAAGACTCTGACAAATCTGTAGTATTCAAGGGAATGAGAGTTGGCAATGTTTATAAAGTAAACTTTTCTGATTTGGTTGACCAAAAGATTATATGTCTTTTGTCTCTGAGTGATGAGAAATGGTTATGGCACAAGCGTCTTGGTCGTGCTAACTGGAGGTTGATCTCTAAGCTTAGCAAACAAAAGCTTGTTAGTGGTTTGCCTGACATTGATTATCACTCAGATGCACTCTGTGGCTCATGTCAAAAAGGAAAATTTGCTAAGACTTCCTTCAAGTCTAAAAACATTGTCTCTACTTCCAGACCCTTAGAATTGCTTCACATTGATCTGTTTGGTCCTGTTTCGACAGCCTCTATCAATGGTAAGAAATATGGATTGGTCATTGTTGATGATTTCAGTAGATGGACTTGGGTGAAATTCCTTCGTTCTAAGAGTGAAGCATTTGTGGTGTTCAGTGACTTCTGCATACAAATACAAAGTGAAAAGGATCTTCGGATTCTGAAGGTTAGAAGCGACCATGGGGGAGAGTTCGAAAATGACTCTTTCGAATCTTTCTGCTCAGAGCATGGAGTAATCCATGAATTCTCTTCTCCTAGAACACCACAGCAGAATGGTGTTGTAGAAAGAAAGAATAGATCTTTGCAAGAAATGGCTCGTACCATGATGCTTGAGTCTAACCTAGCTAAGTTCTTGTGGGCAGAAGCCGTGAGTACTGCTTGCTATGTTCAGAATAGAATCTACATCAGACCTATTCTGAACAAAACTGCTTATGAACTGTTCAAAGGAAGAAAACCCAATATTTCTTATTTTCATCAGTTTGGATGTACTTGTTATATTCTAGACAACAAGGTCTATCGAAAGAAATTTGATGCTAGAGCTTATAAGGGTACCTTTATAGGCTACTCTGAATGCTCAAAAGCATACAGATTGTATAATTCTGAAACTCACACAGTTGAAGAATCTATACATGTTAGATTTGATGATAAAGAGCCTGACAATAAAATGTCAGAGCAAGCTGAGACTTTTGCAGAGTTTCAAGTTTCCTCAAATTCTGAGTGTGAAGATCTCTCCATTGTTGTATATCCATCTGAGACTCAAAATGAAGATATTTCTGAAGGCCTTGAATCTGAAGATCCTTCAGAAACTGAACCCTCTCAGACACCTGCTCCACCTAAGAGTAAATTCAAGTATAGATCATCTCATCCTGAAGAGCTAATTGTTGGTAACAAGGATAGCCCAAGAAAGACCAGATCTGCTTTCAAAGAGGATGAATCCTTAGTTGGGTTAATTTCATTAATTGAACCCACAAACATAGAAGAAGCACTCTCAGATGATGGGTGGATTGTTGCAATGCAAGAAGAACTCAATCAATTTGAAAGAAATGACGTTTGGGATCTGGTACCAAAACCCAAACACAAGAACATTATTGGAACAAAATGGGTATTCAGAAACAAGTCAAATGAAAAGGGAGAAGTTGTTAGAAACAAAGCTAGACTGGTTGCACAAGGTTATAGTCAGCAAGAAGGCATAGATTTCACTGAAACCTTTGCACCAGTAGCAAGACTTGAAGCAATAAGACTTCTCTTGTCCTATGCAGTTAATCATGACATCACTCTATTTCAAATGGATGTAAAAAGTGCATTTCTGAATGGAGTAATTTCTGAAGAGGTCTATGTCAAACAACCTCCTGGCTTTGAAGATATAAAGTGTCCTGATCATGTTTACAAATTGAAGAAATCTCTGTATGGTTTGAAACAAGCTCCAAGAGCTTGGTATGAGTGGTTAAGTATATTTCTTCTAGAAAACGGTTTTGAAAAAGGACATGTTGATAACACTCTTTTTAGAAAAACCTTAAAAACTGATATCTTAATTGTTCAAATTTATGTTGATGATATTATCTTTGGTTCAACTAATGCTTCTCTTTGCAAGAGTTTCTCTAAGCTTATGCAGGATGAATTTGAAATGAGTATGATGGGAGAACTAACATTCTTTTTGGGAATTCAAATTAATCAAAGAAAAGAAGGAGTATATGTGCATCAAACCAAATACACAAAGGATTTACTGAAGAAATTTGGTCTTGAAGATTGTAAACCAATGTCAACTCCTATGCATCCCTCTATCAGTCTTCTGAAGGAAGAATCTGAAGGCAAAGTAGATCAGAAATTATATAGAGGTATGATTGGTTCCCTCCTTTATCTCATTGCTTCTAGACCAGATATCTTGTTCAGTGTATGCTTGTGTGCTAGATTTCAATCAGATCCTAGAGAGTCTCATTTAACTGTTGTTAAGAGAATCTTTAGATATCTGAAAGGAACCACTAATCTTGGATTACTTTATAAGAAATCCTTAGATTATCAGCTTATTGGATTCTGTGATGCTGACTATGCTGGTGATAAAATTGAAAGGAAGTCCACTAGTGGAAACTGTCAATTTCTAGGTGAAAACCTTATATCATGGGCTAGTAAGAAACAAGCAACTATTGCTCTATCTACAGCAGAAGCAAAGTACATCTCAGCTGCTAAGTGTTGCACTCAATTGCTCTGGATGAAACATCAGCTGGAGGATTATCATATAAGGATAAGTAGTATACCACTTCTCTGTGATAATACTGCTGCTATCTGTTTGTCTAAGAATCCTATTTTGCATTCAAGAGCTAAACACATTGAGATCAAGCATCACTTCATTAGAGATTATGTTCAGAAGGGAGTAATTGAGATTCAATTCATTGATACTGAGCATCAATGGGCTGATATCTTTACCAAACCTCTTGCTATTGATCGTTTCGATTTTATCAAGAAAAATCTGAACATGGATTTTATTTCTGAATGATGTTTCTGAATGCTGTTAACTCTGAATGAATAAATTAGTTCTGAAGGGCCTCAGAAGTTTGGACGGCTCAGAAACTATTATATAGGTTCTGAAGCACTCTCTGATCTGAAGCAATCAGAATTATTTATTATTAAATATGATCTCTTGTGACTCAGATACCTACTCTAAGTGTTAGTTGACTGCTCAGTTTCTCTAACTGACAGCTGGCTTCTGAAAACACTACTTATCTGTGTAACTTCCCATCATGTCTAGTAACCGCTGGGTAATGGAGGAGAGCTAATGATGATTTTATTAAAAGTAACTGCCACGCCCCCATTACGTCACTGTCTTGTTTCCCCCAATATTTTGAAACTTACACTATAATCACTTATCACACACTAGTCACTATCACTTCTCACATTTTCAACTTCCTCTTTCAAAATTTTCATCTCTCTTTCTCTCAAAATTCTTTTCTATCTTCCTCAAGAAGATGTCTCCAGAAATCCTGAACCTTCATCTGTTCGCTTTGAGCAATTAGAGCTAGTTGCAGAAAGTCCAATCGACTTTGAATCGTTTAGGGTAAACGATTTGGAATTAAGAAGTTACTTTGAGAATCAAGGATGGACGAACTACTTTGATATGCTGAACGGTGTCGTTTATCCAAATTTAGTCAAGGAATTTTGGGTTGGCGCGGAAGTGTTTACTAAAGAAAAGGCTAAAGCGGAATTGGAAAGGGCCATTGCCAAGAATCCAGAAGTTAACAAGAACAAGTCTTGTGAGGAATTAGGTTTGAAACCTTACATTGGTCCTGAAATTCGTTCAACAATTCTCGGTGTACCTGTGTCAATCACAAGAAAACACTTTGCTGAACTCCTTCAGATTCCTAATGAAGGATTCTTTCAAGTTGATACTGACAAACCTCCACCCCTAACCAAGCATAGAGCTGAGATTAAAGATACTTTATTTGAGGATCCCACTCATATGGGAAGAACTTCTGGGCTGTTAAAAGTTGCAAAGCTTCTGCACAAAATTCTTCTCTCTACCATCATTCCAAGGGTTGGTGGAACTGATCAGATTTCGTGGGATCAAAGGCATTTGCTTCTCTTTTTAGTAAAAGGTACTAAGTTGAATTTACCAGCTTATCTCTTCCACTATCTCTGTACCTATATCCGAAACACTACAGAGAAATCTAAGCACTGGGTTGCTTATCCAAGATTGCTCTCTGAGCTCTTTTACCAATGGCGTTTGGTGGATAAGTTGAGGGAAGTTAGAGCTGAGGATACCACGGTTGAGTTAAGGACTCCCTTCCTTTCTGCTGAAAATCTGTGCAATGTGCACAAGATCTCTAAGGATAATCTGAAGTATCCTCAATCTCCTACCAAGAGAAGGGTAACATCCCTCAGAGATGATGTTCACCCTATGTATAAGAATGAGCCAATGGATGTTATTGCTCATTACATTGCTGCTAGAAGGGAAGAAGGTGTTTATCTTACCCTTGATGATTTACAGTCTGAACCTGAGGATGACTATGTGGTCAAGAAAAGAAAGAGGACAACAAAGAAGAAGAATTCTGAGGTTGCTGAAGCCCCAGAAAAGAAGAGGGTTAAGAAGGAAAAGAAGGTGAAGACCAAGAAGGTCTCTGAAGCTACTGCCAAATCTGAACGGGTACCTCAGCGCACTGAAGAGCCTTTTGTGGCACATGTTGACAGTGATTCAGATACAGAAGATGATGTGCCTCTGAGCCGCACTATCAGAATCAGGAAACCAGTTCAGATATCTACATCAGGTATTCCTTCAACTTCTGTAAATACTGTTCTTAATGCTGCACAAACTGTCAACCCCTTATCTGAACAAACTCAACCTCCTCCACAATTCACTGAAACCATATTTGAACAACCTCCACCTCAAACTAATCCCACTCAATCTCCACCTCATCTTTCCACACATCCTACCATTGATCACCCATCTGTTGATGAATCTCAACCCATCAATATGATGCTGCCTGGTAGTAGCCAAATATTTCCAGCATTTCCCATTGTTGATGAATCCCCCACAGTCTCTGAGCTTGAAAGAGCTGTGGATCATGTACAAGAATCCATCATCTCTGTTGCATCTAAGAGAAATGAAACTCTTCATGAACTTCACTCCAAAATGCAACAACTCCATGTTCTTCAACAACAAGAAACTCAACAACAACAACACCAACCACAATCACCATCTCCACACTCCACAGACACTCTCCAACACCTTGAACAACATCTTCATGGTGATCTTGTATATACTGTTTCATCACCTCAGCAATCACCCATTCACACTGCTTCCACCTCTGCACCTGCCATTATTGCTGAAACCATTCCTGACAACCCTAAATCCCCTCAGAAATCTCCTATTAAAGATTCTGAGCCTGCCCCAATAGCAATGGACATAGACCAATCTGAACCCTCTAATACTCAAACTTCTGAAGTCCCTGCTGAATCACAAACTGAACCTCCTCAGCCTTCATCTTCTAAGCCACTCACTTCTGAACCCAACACTTCAGAAATTCCAACCTCTCCACCATCTCCTGGAACTGATTCAGATCTTGAAGAAATTCGTCTTCATTCTGAAACATTTCCTTGTTTCACCATGGTGCTTAACACTGAACCTCCTCAATCCTTCCGACCACCCAGAAAAGTCATTACCATTCCTAACTCTGACTCAGATTCTGAAGAATCTTTTACTTCAGAATCCTCGTGTGAACATTTGCCTAGACCACCACCCCCTCCTGTTTCCAATGACATGTTTGTGCGCGTTACTAACAAAATTTACAGGAAAGCAAAGGCACTTCATGATGTTAGGCGTTCACTGATGAATCCAAGAGCTTATATCATGGCTTGGGTTGAACTAAGAGAGGAAGTTCTGAATGATTTCTATCATCTGGTGGATGGGGCTCTGAATGAGATGTTAGATTATCAGATTGCTCTGAAGGCTTGGTTGGATAAGCTCAAGGAAGGGTATTTAAAGATATCTGAGAAGGCGGCGCGTCATTGGCAGGAAGATTACCTCAACACTCACTTCTCACTCTCTATGCAAAGTTCCATTTCCACTGCTCTGAAGTTTTCTTTGGACCCTGGTGATTTATTTGTGAGCAAGTCAGTGATGGATGTAGTTGGCTCCTCTTCAGAACTCTCTGTACTTAAGAAAGAGCTTGAAGCTCAGAAGCAGAAGCAAGCTGCACTGGATGCTAAGATTGATTAGCTTGCCGCTCAGCAGAATGAAAAATTTGAGCGGATTGAGGCTAAACAGAATGAAATGGCAAATGATCTGAAGACCCTTATTACCCTTCTGACCCCTAAACCTTAGGATCTCTCTTAGGCACTTGTTTTATTTTCTTTTCTGAACAATTTTATCTTGGTTATGTTTTGAATATTTTGCTTAAATTTCTTTTGATTTTATGGCTTATTTCTTTTCTTTTTTTTTGACGGAAATTATGGCTTATTTCTTATTATTAATTCTTATCACTTTCTTCAAAACTTGTGCTTTGACTGACCCGTTTTTGATAATGACAAAGGGGGAGAAAATATTATATCATTTCATGTGGCAGTGAAATTAATTCTGAAGCTCTAAGATCTTACATTTTCTGAACTCTACTTTTGTTAAGTTATATAAGTCTTTTAAACTTTTAATGAGGGGGAGTAATAAATTTTGTCCAACATAAATTCGTATAATATAAGATACGCTTGCAAACCATGTCTTATATTTGTCAATCTGAAGAAATAGAGCTTGCAAACCTCTAATTCTGAAGGTAGAATATATGAAATTATATTTGACATTAAATATTACTCTTAGACTGTTTTATATTTATCATTGATAAACTTCTGAAGCTTATCAGACTCAGGGGGAGCTTGCAAACCTCAGAACCTGAAGTCAAGATGTTAAATAAAAACAACAACAATTGATTTTAAATACATATAGTTGTCATCATCAAAAAGGGGGAGATTGTTGGAACAAAATTATGTTTTTGTATCTCCTTAATTGATTTTGATGATAACAATGTATTTAAAGTTAAATTGGAGTACTAATAATTTATTTTAGTGTGCAGGATTAAAAGTTAAAATTTGCGTACTAAAGCACCTTAGAATTTCTGAAGGAATTACTTCTGAGCAAACAACATCTGAGCTCACCAGATCTGAAGCAAGTAATTCTGAGACTATCAAACTCTGAAGCTACGAATATCTGAAGGCTCATCAGAGATTAGTTTTAAGCTACATTTGAGACTACAACTTTATTGAAGACTGTGCCTGACTAAGTCCAAACGTAGAAACCAAGAATGAAAAGGTTTGACCAAGGAAAGGTCCTTTTCAAGTCAGGCTTCAGAAACGATTATTTCCTTATTTGGCTTTCACCAAGGTTCAAATATCAAAAGCCAAAAGGAATCTCTCATTTTGTAGTAAACGTTAAGCTCCTAAGCATCTGCAAATCAGAACAGCTAATAAGCTCACTGATCAATGCAAAGGAGCGTCTCAATTCTTCAAACGGCTATAATCTTCAACGTTCACTTTTTCATCTATAAAAGGAAGAAGATTTGTGAAGAATTATTATCAAGACTTAAGCTTCTGAACGTGCTGAACCTCTGTCAAATTCTAAAGCTATCAAACACTTAGAAACTTTGTGATAATTTTCTAAGTTAAGTCTTGTAACTGTGTTGTATTTTGTAAACACCTCTGATTGTATATCAAGTGTTAATCTCACATCTTTATTATTATTAAACTTGTGTGAAGTCTCTTGCATTGTGCTTGAGCATTGGAAGTCTCTTGCTTTGTGCTTGAGCAATTGGAAGTCTCTTGCATTGTGCTTGAGCATTGGAAGTCTCTTGCTTTGTGCTTGAGCAATTGGAAGTCTCTTGCTTTGTGCTTGAGCATTTGTAATCTGTGTGATTATAGTGAAATCTCTTGTAAAGAACAAGAGGACTGGACTACTCCTGTTAGTAGGAGGAACCAGTATAAAATTCTGAGTCTCTCTTTCTATCCCTATCCTTATATATTGTGTGATTATTCATTATCCGCTGCCATTTCTTTTATCTTAGAAAAAGTCTTAACACAATTCAACCCCCCCCCCCCCCCCCCCCCCCCTCTTGTGTGTTTTTCAACCTTCAAAAATTTGAATCAATTCAACCCACCAAACCTTTAAAAAAAAATTTCACGCCCATGCTCGTTTAAATCTTTTTCAAACGGATATCATCGCCCAAGTACGAGTCCGCATTTTTAAATCAAGCAAACTCTTTTCGCCCAAGTGCGACCAAACAATTTTCGTAAATAAAATCAACCAACAAACACACATTTTATACCAAAGAACTACGTAAGCTTTTAATTTCCCATTGCACTTGGGAATACGTAGGAGCGGGATCCAACAACCGTCAAGCACAATAATAAAAAACTAATTTTTTCCCCACTTGTAAATATTTAATAATTACCAAGAGAAAGATGCAAACAAATTAAAAACATTTTAAAAACCCTAAGCTAATAAGAAGGTTCCCGTTGAGTACAACGAATGTGAGGGATGCTAATACCTTCCCCTCTCATAACCGACTCCCGAACCCGAAATTTGGTCGCGACGACCGTCTTTCTATTTTTCTCAAGGTTTTATCGATATTTTCCTTTTCCTTCGGGAATAAATAAAATCCGGTGGCGACGTTACTGTCTAGCGAGCGTTTTTCGCCCGCGCATTTTTCCAGCCGCTTCAGGAAGCATAAGGAACAAGCAGCTTTGAGAAAAGAATATAATTTCTTAAAGTCTAAACTCATAAGCATGACTGAATCTTTGAGTTGCCTAGACTATGATTCTGACTCAGAGGATGAGTTCCTTGAAACTGAGAAAATAGCTGAAGACACGATTGGATTACGATTCGATCATCCCTTCAGAAAGGCTAAATCTGCTCCTGAAAAGGTAACTCCTCCTCTACAGAAACCTAAGGACCAGATGTCAAGCCAAATGTCTCAACATCCTGTTCAACACACAGACAGGATCATAGACCACACATCTCAGCACCATGTTCAGACCAAGAAGGAGATGTCAAGTCAAATGTCTCAACATCCTGTTAAGCACAAAGACAGGATCATAGACTACAAGTCTCAACAATCTGTGCAAACAAAAAGGAAGATGTCAAGCCACATGTCTCAACATCCTGTTCAACACAAAAGGAATGGGAACATAAGTCAGCTTCACAAGTAGCAAAAGAAGCACATACCTAGACCACATCTTATGAAGCTATACTCTCAAAATAGAAGAGCTTTCAATAGATGTGACCACTGTGGTAGGTCTGGGCATGTTATGAAAGAATGCTTCAAAATTCATGGCTATCCCCAAAGATCAAGATCACCAAGGAAGGATGAAAAGAAGATTTTTGCTCAACAAGTAAAGTGTCGGGAGACTCAAGTCAAGAAAGTATGGAGACCAAAAGAAGATTCAAAACTAAAGGCTCATACTTGTATCAGGCTATCATCATATGAAGACTGGTACTTTGACAGTGGATGCTCCAAACACATGACTGGAGATAGGAAATACCTTAAGGAATTAAGGCCTTACTCCAAAGGATGTGTTACTTTTGGTGATGGTGCTAAAGGTAGAATCAAAGGTATAGGCAAGCTAAGAGATCCCAGCTCACCATACCTTGACAATGTTCTACTAGTTGAAGGACTCACTACAAACTTGATAAGCATTAGTCAATTATGTGAACAAGGACTAGATGTGTACTTCAACAACTCTGAGTGCACTATTACTAATGATCAAAAGGTAGTGATGAAAGGTGTCAAGGCAAGGGACGGGTGCTATAAATGGACTCCTCCCAACAATGGTCCAAAAATAGCTTGCTTGACAGTCAAGGAAGAGAATGACCAGATGCCCCAACATCTGTACACTCGTCAGGAAGTTGAATCACTTCAACCTGAACGTGGAAAAGGAACTCTAGAGTTCCAAACGTCCAAAAGTGTGTAGAACATTAAGTGACGGGGTGGCGTGCAGAAAGATTATAACGTTAATCATCATAACTTCTGCACAATAAACAAGGTAACATTCTACCTAGTTCCGTCTATAAAAAGCCACCAAGATCATCACTTGTGCTATCACACACGCTTCAACATCTGGTACAACATCTTTCAAAAGAAATCTTCTTCAAAGTAACTCTGAACAACATGAGTCAAGAAATCACAATGAGCTCAAACAACCAAACAATCAACAAAGGCGAAGGACCTAGTGATCCAGCTAGGGTTTCAGACTCAACCATCAATCAACAAGAGGTTGATCTTGACAATTTGGTTATTCCCAGATGAAGAAGAACTACAACGGGGAAGAGGAGAAACAGCAAATTGATCGGGCCTTTCACCAATTTAACACATAGTGAAGAACCCAAAGAAGCATCTCTGCTAGAAACCTAATCATCGCCAAAAAGAGCTGAAGAGCAAAATCTTGAAGAAACTCTGAAGAACTCCACTCAGAAAACAAATATTGAGCTGTAATCAATAGCAGTTGAGAAGAATGGTGGAGAAGATGTCACAACATCCGACCCCAACATCAAGAATGTCGAAAAAAATGTCTCAACTCCAAGAGGCACGACATCTGAAGAACATCCAATGGAAGATGATCCAAAGGATGCACAGGAAACAGCTCTCTCTGAAGAAGAAGAAGAAGAAGAAGAAATCTCTGAGACCCTAGAAGTCATAGAGATTGGGGAAGAAACAGAGAGCGAAGAAGTTGCTCCCAAAATATCTCAGTCTATCGCTGATAGAGTAAGAAGGAATAGGGGAAATAAGGTGGAGATTCCTAGGTCCTTCTTAGAAGAGAAAGAGGAAGCCAGAGTCCT
Organism: Trifolium fragiferum; assembly: GCA_954870985.1. Taxonomy (NCBI): domain Eukaryota; kingdom Viridiplantae; phylum Streptophyta; class Magnoliopsida; order Fabales; family Fabaceae; genus Trifolium; species Trifolium fragiferum. The sequence continues at coordinate 27,137,076 of OX940796.1, forward strand.
CGAGGGAGTTCGAACCAGATGTCGAAGACGATGTCCCAGACATCATGTCAAAGAAAAGAAGGAAAGCTGCACCCTCAACATCCTTCCACACTGAGGATAATGAACAAAGTTGGAAGATAGTAAGTCAGAGAAGAATTGCTACTGAGAGGGAACTAAGCAGTAAAGCACTTTCTTACAAGGAAATCACTTCACTCCTTGAAGAAGCCAAACACATGAAGACAGTGTTAGGAGTTGGCAAGTGCTATGAAAGGCTGGTAAGGGAGTTCGTGGTTGTTCGCTTGTTTGACATTTGTAAAATTTAAAAGCAATGTGCAAGTATACACAGTCAGGTTTGCAGGAAGTAATAAGAAAAAGTATCGATCCCTCAGGCAAGGTTTTAAATTGCGGTTGCGGTCGTCGATGCGGTTGCGGTTGCGATTGCGGCTATTGCGGTCGCTACGATGCAATTACGACCGTTGCGGCGTGAAATAATTTTCTATCCGCACAAATACACATTTTCTTATACTAACATTATATCAAAATTAATCTAGTTTATCTTACTAGTAAATATAAAAGTAAGTTAATATGAATATCTATATAAAAATAAATTATAAATCTAAAAGACATAAAAGAAAAATGAAGGTATATTTTCTGAAATTTTACAGTAAAATTCTTCAAAAAGTTGTTTTTTCTTCTCTTTTCTAAAATTCATTTGAGATTATCTATTTTTTTAAACTCCTTTTTCTGATGCGGTCCGTTGCGGTGTTGCGTTGCGGAAAAACAGCATTGCATTGCGGTTTCGTTGCGGCGTTGCGTGTGATTTACATTTGCACCGCAATTGCGGTCTGATGTGGTTGCGCTACGTTCCGCATCCGCAATATTGCGGCCGCATCAGGTGATGCGGTCCGCAATTTAAAACCTTGCCCTCAGGGATTGTGATAAGGGAATTTTGTTCCAATAGTAATACAACAGTTTTATGCTTATGAGTGATTAACAATAAACAATTAAAAGTAGCAATTTTTTTTGGGTAAATAGGGTTTTGAAAAACACTTGTGAAGGTATGTTGAAACTATGATTCATCCAAATCCGGTTTAATGTAGGTGTGTGATGTGATAAGTGAAGGCAAGACTCCTGTAAGCAACTCTTGCCTTAGGGTGTATTTCTACAACGTTAAATCATGCAATGGGTGATAAGATGAATCCTATGTCTAGGTCAAACTTACTTCATTACAGATCAGAGATCTGTGGTTGTGTTCTTACTATGGCCCTAGCTTATGTCTAAGTCTTAGGTAGAGAATATATGTCTATACCTCAATTAACCATATTAGTTCATTAAGTCCATTTATTATTAGACGTCTCTTAACAATAAACTTGTATTCAGATCTAAGATGATCAAGCCTTGATGCAAATATATAACAAAATAACAAATGAACTAAAAGAGTAAACATACACACATCACATCACATGAATAACATTAAACCTTCATTAAACTTCACATAATTTCAACATCAAGAGTATTAGCTCATGGTGAGCTTAGGAACCATAACAACCGGAATAATAAGCTTACACATTAAAATAAATTCTAAAGGTAAACCTATAACCGTGACGGCACTAGAGAAGATGTCTCAAGCTCCAGTATCGGCAACAGTCACGACTTCGGTAATCAGCAAGCAACGACGGCACACTTGGTTTTTCTCTTCGTTCTTCACAACGGCTGAGCTCTCCAACTTTAGGGTTTAAGGCTCCTTTTTTATAGCACTTGTCTTGGATCCTGGGCCTTCCCTATTGAGGATAAGACAGCCCAAAGGAATAAAGCATATTCCCCCAAATGATTAGTACGATTGCACATGGGAAATCTGCCAGCTGTCTTTCCTCGCGTTAGCGCTCATTCTCATCATCTTCTTCTGACGTGGCGGCATTTGCTGACTTGACTGACTAGCCGCCATTCATAGTTGTACGGATTGGTAGTCTTGACTCTGATTATCCTTTGCATTGGCTCTTGGACCTTTTGAATAGCCCAGTGGTCTGTCTTGACACCAGATGACACCAGAACTACTCTTTTCATGATGAATTTACATTTTATTCCTAAATACATACTAGACTCATAAAAGCATTAAAATAAACCTAAACATTGAATGCAAACCATATTAGCAGGCAATAAATCAAGTGTCAAGGGCCTAATTATACTCATAAAATATGAGTTATCACAGGTCAACTTATCTGAAGAATGCGCTGAGGAGGGAAGTGATGATCATCACAAGGTGCATATGAGAGGAAGAACCATTGACTTCTCTCCAACTGTGATTAACAAGTTCCTGGAGAGAAGCACAAAATCTGAAAGCAACAAAATCCTCTCAATGGACAAGATTGCTGAAGAAATTATCTCTGGTCAAGCTGAGCAATGGCCCAAGAAAGGACTACTTCCAACGTCCAAGCTGACGGTCAAATATTACCTTTGTCAAGTTATGGTAAAAAGGGGGAGAAATAATTGATGATAAGAACAGCTTCTTTGGCAAGTAGAACAATTCTCTTGCTTTACGGATGAATAATGGCATGCTTTAAAAAAAATTAATTAAGTGTGTCCATAGCATAATTAAAATGCTAAAATTGAACCTCTAAGAAGTCTAGTGAGTCTTGATCACTCTGATTAAGTACTTTCCGCTGCAACTCAAGACTTTGGTTCACTAAGTCACTCGGTATCTCATTCCTGAACTTAGAAAATTCATAGTAATGAATCATATGAAGACAAGACTAAGACTGTCTCATACTAGAAAAGGTTCATCACACATTCAAGATTGAAGAAGTCTTGAAAATTGAAGACACACAAGATTCTGAAGATCAAAGACCTGAATATCTCATAACAGAAGATCAAATTTTGATAAGGCGTGAATCTTTAAGTAAAAAGCTGAGATTAGGATTAATGATAAAGTTTGTTATTAATTCTAAGTGTTAGATACGATTGGATTCATATTTAATTTATGGATAAAGATTAATTCTTTATCTTATGGAGTTTGTTTTAAAACAAGTTTGTTTTAAAACTAATTCTTATTGTAGTGCATCTGAAAGATTGAAGATTATCTGAAGACCTGCACGCCTATATAAAGGACTCAACATAGAGCTTAAAACTCAACCCACGATAACTGAAGATTGTGAGTCCAAAGCTTTGTGCCCACTATGCAAAGCATTAGTAGCTCTTAGTATTGTTCTCTATACTTTGTAGCTTTGTGTCGTTGAATGTTGTCATTCAATTAAGTCTTTTAAATTGTGAAGTTTAAAGTTTCGTCACTTGGGATTAGTGATTAGAGGGAGTTGGGTAGGTTCTCATATTCAGGCGGAGTTAGCCCTTGAGTAAAAGATTACTAGGATTAAGAAAAGGCATACATGCCAAAAGGTGTTTGGTGTGGTTGTAAGACTAAGTATTGATTCGGAGTAGTAGTGTTCACTTCCTGGATTGGTATCCCCCAGAGTAGGGTTGTTTAGCGCCGAACTGGGTTAACAAATAACTAGTGTTATTTATTGCTTTTATTTACTTCAGTACTGCAATAAATAGTGATCCTCATAACCAGTTGTCGAACCAAACGTCTAGAACATCTGGACTACAGACACATTGTCCTAGACATTGGGTACGACATCTGTCCTGCCAAAGATCAGAATTTCAAATATTAATTATTTTGACATAATTATCCTCATATTTATTTTAAAATACCAAAATTGTCCATAGAATTTAGGCATACCACTTTCCAGTTAACTTGCTATTTTTGTTTCCAACGATTTGTGTTACGTTGATTTATATCCACAGAATTTACACATAGCACTTTCCAGTTAAGACTAATTTCTAGTTTTTTTACGTTAAATATTTTGCTATGCTTTTTCCATATTCATATTCTAGTTTTTTTGCTTCGTTGTTATATCCTACATTTTTTCATATATATTTTTTTTTTTTGCATATTGTGTTTGTTTGTTTATATATATATATTAAAAAAACATATAGATTTTTTGTGTAGAGTTTTATTTTATAAATTATTTATCATCAACTATCAAGTTCCAAAAAATTATATATTATCAACAAATAATTTGATTTGTTTCAAGTGTATTGAGTTTTTATATTTAATTATTTTATAAAGTGAACAATTTTAAAATTACGAGACATTTGTAAGATTATAAGGGTAAAAATGTAATTTAATTATATCAACCCTCCCCTTCCCTCGTGAACCAAACATATTTGCAATTAAAATGTCTTCCCTCCCCTCCCCCCTTGTTGTGAACCAAACATATATATAATTAAAAACATCACCTCCCCTCCCTTTCCCTCCCCTCCCCTTCATTAAAATCTCTCCCCTCCCCTTCCCCTTTTTTGAACAAAACAGACCCTAAGGCTTTCACGGCCTCTTTTTTGGCTGTCATTCCAAAGAAAGATTATCCGGAAGCTCTCTCCGATAATCGACCTATTTGTTTGGTGTCTAGTATGTATAAGATTTTGTCTAAGAGTTTAGCAAGAAGATTGAAAAAGGTGTTGGGTAAATTAATCTCGAAAGTTCAATCAGCTTTTTTGCCTAATCGGCAAATTTTGGATGGGGTTTTGATTGTTAATGAACTTTTAGATTTGGCTAAAAGAAGAAAAGATAAATGCTTATTGTTTAAAGTCGATTTCGAAAGGGCATATGACACGGTTAATTGGAAGTTCTTGGACTATATGATGGAAAGGATGGGTTTCACAGAAGGTTGGTGGCGGTGGATTCGAGCATGTGTGTTCCAAAGGTCTATGTCTGTTTTGGTGAATGGTAGTCCGACTGCAGATTTTAATGTGGGTAAAGGGTTAAGGCAGGGAGACCCTCTCTCACCTTTTCTATTTTTGATTGTTGTTGAAGGTCTGTCAGGGCTTATGAGAAAAGTGGTGGATAATAATATGTTCCATGGTTACAAGGTCGGTGATAATATCATCTTTCATTCTCTTCAATTCGCTGATGACACTATTCTAGTGGGTGAAGGAAATTGGGACAACTTGTGGACTATAAAACATGTGTTGCGAAGTTTTGAAATTGTGTCGGGACTGAAAGTGAATTTTTTCAAGAGTAAACTTTATGGTATAAATCTCGATGAGAGCTTTTTAAGAGCTTCCTCCTCTTTTTTGCATTGTAGTATTGATAAGGTCCCATTTCATTTTCTTGGTTTACCGGTTGGCGCTAATCTGAGAAGAAGAAATATGTGGATACCTATAACTGAATCCATGATAAAAAGGCTTAGCGCTTGGAATGGGCGCACTTTATCCATAGGGGGAAGAGTCACTGTTATTAACTCAGTTCTTTCTAGTTTACCTTTATATTTCTTCTCCTTTTTTAAGGCTCCAAGTTGTGTGTTAAGAGAATTGGTGGCCATTCAACGGAATTTTTATGGGGGGGGGGGATGAACGATAAGAAGATTTGTTGGGTTAGTTGGGACCGCGTTTGTGAACCAAAAGAAAAAGGAGGGTTAGGAATAAAAAATTTGGAGCTTTTTAATTACTCTCTTATGTGTAAATGGAAGTGGCGATGTTTGAATGATATAGAAGCACCGTGGTATGATTTGTTGAAGTTTAAATATGGTTCGTTTGCTAATAATTTTTTGCATGGGGATATGGGAAGGAGAAACTCACAACCTCGTCTATTTGGTGGCGTGACTTATGGTGCTTAGGTAGGGAGGTAGATGGAGAATGGTTTGGCTCAAATATTGGTAGTAATCTTGGTGATGGAACAGAACTTAGTTTTTGACAAATGGGTAGGAACAACTCCTATTTTCATATTATTTCCGACGCTTTATACTAAATCCACAAGGCAGGAGGGTACTGTATCGGAGATAGGATCATGGACTACTAATAATTGGTCCTAGGCGTTAGAGTGAACGGCTGATCTCGTGGAAGAGGAAGAAAATTTGGCGCATGAACTTCAGAACATGTTGGAACAGGTTCAGCCTTTTTGTGATAGGAGTGATAGGCGTCGCTGGCTTCTATCTCCAACAGATATATTTTCTGTCAAGTCTGCTTATGTGGGGCTTCAAAATAGATTTGCTTTGGATAGTCTAAATGACGGAATGGTGAATTCCTTAAAAAAATTATGGAAGAATAATGTGCCGTCAAAGATAACTATTTTTGGGTGGAGATTGTTGCTTGAAAAGTTACCAACTAAAGGAGCTTTATTTGAAAAAAGCATTTTAACCAACATACATGAAAGGACCTGTGTTCTTTGTTTCCATAATGAAGAGTCCTTATCTCATGTTCTGCTTCATTGTAATGTTGTTGTCAATGTGCGGCAGCATATTACCAAGTGGCTAGGTTTAAGTTTTTTCATGACAATAAAGGTGCAACAACATTTTCTCATGTTTGGTGAGTTGGTTAAAGGAAAAATCTCTTTTTTTTCATATTATAATATTGAAAAAATGTTTTCTCTCTCTCTGGAGATTGCGTACTGTTCACCATCACCTTTCTTCCTCGCTAAGTAATCTTCACCGCCTCTTTGCCGCCTTCTTTTTTCTTCTCTGATCATCATGCATGCTTTCTCTATTCCTTGGCCTTGCCTAGATGATTCATCTAAACCACAACCAGAACCAAAATCTAACCCTAAATCTTCCAAAACCTTTGCTCAAGCTTTATCCAATGTTTGTAATATTCTGCTGTCTCAATTCCCTACCACCTGTGTCAAAGGTGATCGTCTTGCTGTAGAGATTCCAGAAGATGAATATCTCGCTGGTATGGACGCATGCAAACACAATTTACATGGTAGAATTGTTTGGCCTAAGGGAGCGACGCCTCTCTCTATTGTTGACTTGAAGAAGAAGCTAACCCTAATTTGGAAGGATCTTTCTCGATGGGGTGTTTCATCCTTAGGTAAGGGTTATTATGAATTTTTTTTTTCATCACTTGAGGATGTTAGAAGAGTGAGATCAGTTGTGTCATGGAACCTAGATCCTGGGTATCTCAAATTGTTTGCTTGGTCGGGTGACTTCAACCCTAATATTCAAAGAAATACAACAGCTCAGGTGTGGGTTAGGTTGTATGGTCTTTCCCAGGAATATTGGAGGCCTAAGATCCTTTTTGCTATTGCTAGTAGTATAGGTACTCCAATTTGCACTGATGCTTTGGCTTCAAAATCCATGTTTGAAAGAACCTTTGGTCAATATGCTAGGGTTTTAGTTGATATGGATTTATCTCAAACCCTTAGATATAAAGTTCTTGTTGAAAGAAAGGGTTATGCTTTCTTTGTTGATCTAGACTATGAAAATATTCCTGAATTCTGTAACCATTGTGTGATGGTTGGACATAATGTGGATGATTGTAGGAAGCTACACTACCAGGAAATTGAAAACAAAACTGCTGAACCTAAAAAAAAGAATATTCCTAGACCTGAGAAGAGATATGTTCAAACAAGAGATGGGAATGTTGAGAAAACCACTGTTGTGATGGAGGCTCCAGTTGCTAGTAATAAATCTAAATCTGTCAATGTTGTGGAGTGTAGTGAAAATAGTTCAAATGCTAGGCCTGCTGAGCCAAACATGTGTCTTGCTGCAGTAGAACATCAAAATCAATTCAACATTTTTGCTAATGATTTGGGAGACAATGTGGAATTGACTCATCAGAGTAAATCCCCTTTAGAGGTTTCTAACCCTGTTAGTGTTGAAGTTCCAATTAATGTGATAACAGAAGGTCGGGCCTCAAGTCAACAAGATGGAGTTGTTGAAGAAGTTGTTGACAGTGATAACAGTTCACAAGACATTGATTTTGTAGATGCCACTCAGTTTCAAAAAGAGGATAATTTGGAAACAATTATTCAACCTATCTCCACTCCTGAGAGGGTTCAAAAGGATATGATGTTTCTCAAAGACTCTTGGGCCAGTATAGCAGAGTTGGAGGAGCAAGAAGCTTTGCAGGATCCTGTTATGGAAGCTCAAACAACCAAAGCAGATGGTTTTCAAATCAAGCTAACAAAAAATCAAAAGAGGGCTCAGAAGAAAGTAACTCAATCTAGCAAAGATTCTTATGCAACCAGATCAAGGGTTTCTCAAAAACCTTTTAAATGAGTGCATATATTGGAATTTAAGGGGTATGGCTAACTCCCCTACAAGACTAGCCTTGAAAAGACTCATTAACCTTCACAAACCTGACTTTGTTTTCATTGCTGAACCTTGGATGAATTTTGAAGCTCTTCCTAGAAGATGGTTAGTTAACCTTAATCTTAAGGTTTTTGCTATGAACACTAGACCTAATATGCTTCCTAATTTATGGTGTTTATGTAAACAAAATTTAAATCCTGTCATCATTGCTTCTGATAGTCAACAAGTTTCTTTTATCATCAACATCAATGACAATTCCATAGCTGTATCTGTTGTTTATGCCAGTACCAACTATATTGTTAGAAGACACCTTTGGAACTCTCTCACTACCCTTCAACAACAACATGTCCTTCCTTGGTTTTTTATTGGAGATTTCAATGCCATCGTAGGTGCCCATGAGCAAAGAAGCAGATTCTCTCCTGCAAGATTGCCTATGTTTGAATTTCAATCCTGGTCTGACACCTCTAACCTATTACACCTTCCAACTAGAGGTGCTGAATTTACTTGGGCCAATGGTAAAAGAGGTCTTAACTATACTGAGAAGAGACTAGATAGAGCCCTTTGTAATCAAGCCTTGTTAGACCTTTGCAGCTCTCTGAATGTTTTAACCTTAACAAGACGTAAATCAGATCACTATCCCATTTTACTTGAACTTCACTCTTCAAATATCAAGTTTGCTTCTCAATTCAAGTTTATGAGAATGTGGACTCTACACCCTGACTGTAGGCAACTTGTTCTTGATTGTTGGAACACTACTATCCATGGCTGCCCTATGTTTATTTTATCAAAGAAGCTTAAGTTGCTGAAAGAAAAATTGAAAGTTTGGAACAAAGATAGTTTTGGAAATGTTCATGATTTAGTTTCATCTGCTGAAGCAAACCTCCAAAACATTCAAAATCATATTCAGGTTGATGGTCCCTCTGAACTTCTTCTCAATGATGAAATTTTAGCTCATAAGACTCTTGAAGATGCTCTTAATAGACAACAGTGTTTTTGGCAAGAAAAAGCTCACTTGAACTGGCACTTAGAAGGAGATAGGAATACTAAATACTTCCATAGACTAGCCAAGATCAAAACCTCTACTAAATCCATAACATCCCTTCATGATGGTGAACACTTGCTTACTGACCAGAATCAAATCTCCAATCACATTGTTAATTACTATAAAAATCTTTTTTCCTCTAACATTGTTTTGCAGGATCAGTTGCTTGCAGAGGAAGTTATCCCTCATTTGGTTTCTGAGGAAATTAATTCTCTTCTTACTGTCTTACCTTCTCACAAAGAAATTAGAGCTGCTGTTTTTGCTTTGAACAAAGATAGTTCCCCTGGTCCAGATGGGTTTGGTGCTTACTTTTATCAACATTTTTGGGACATTGTGCATCAAGATGTTATTAATGCAGTCTTAGAATTTTTCACAACTGGATGGATCTTACCTGGTTATAATTCAAACATCATTGCCCTGCTGCCTAAATCAGAGAATGCTTCTTCAATTGACCAATTCAGGCCTATAGCTATGGCAAACTTCAATTTCAAAATTATCTCCAAGATAATTGCTGATAGACTAGCTTCAATTTTGCCTTCTTTAGTCTCAGAGGAACAAAGAGGATTCATTAATGACAGGAACATCAAGGACTGCCTTTGTATTGCCTCAGAAGCAACTAACCTTCTTCACAACAAAACTTTTGGAGGTAATCTAGCCCTTAAGATTGACATTTCAAAAGCTTTTGACACTTTAGAATGGCCTTTCCTGTTGAATGTGCTGAAGAAGTTTGGTTTTAATGATATTTTTTGTAACTGGATCCTTGTCATTCTTCAATCTGCCTTATTGTCTGTTTCTATCAATGGCAAAGCTCAAGGTTATTTTAATTGCTCTAGAGGGGTTAGGCAAGGTGATCCTCCGTCACCTTTGTTATTTTGCCTGGCTGAGGATGTTCTAAGAAGGAGTATTTCCAAGCTTGTAATTGATGGCAAGTTAGATCTCATCAGAGGTTCAAGGAATCACTCAGTGCCTTCACATACTTTCTATGCTGATGATATTATGATCTTTTGTAAAGGCAAGATAGATGGTCTTAGAGCTCTCAAATCTCTCTTTGATTCTTATGCTAAGGAATCAGGTCAGATAATCAATAATGCCAAATCCACTATATTCTCAGGGTCCATCACTCAAGGAAGATTGAATCTTATAGTATAGCTTCTTAACTTCAAAATTGGATCCATTCCCTATACTTACATAGGTGTGCCTATTTTCAAAGGGAAACCAAAGGCCTGCCATCTTAAGCCTGTTGCAGACAAGATTAAGTTGAAATTGTCAGCTTGGAAGGCTTCTCTTCTCTCTATTGCTGGTAGAGTTCAGTTGGTAAGAGCAATAATTCAAAGCATGATGATTTATAGTATCACTCTTTATTCTTGGCCTGTCTCCTTGATTAAGGAAGTGGAGAGAAATATTAGAAATTTTATTTGGAGTGGCGATCCAGACAAAAGAAAGCTTGTTATAGTGGCTTGGAAGAAAATGTGTAGGCCATTTGATCAAGGTGGTCTAAATCTGAGGTCTCTTTCTTCTCTGAATAAGGCCTCAAACTTAAAGCTTTGTTGGCTAATGTTCAATTCTTAGTGCAGCTGGGCTAAGCTTCTGAAGGATAGAGTGGTTAGAGGCAGGAGATTAATTCAATATCATATTCACTCTTCTATTTGGAGTAGTATTAAAGAGGAATTTTCAACAATTTTTGACAACTCCATCTGGTTGCTTGGTAATGGCAAAGACATTAATTTTTGGAATGATAATTGGTGTGGACAAACTCTAGCAGATTTCTTCAACATTCCTCCTCATATCAGTCAAAAATTGGTTTCTACTGTCAGTGATTACATCAACAATGGGGACTGGTCCTTTCCTTCACAAATGCTGCAGCTATTCAATTTTGGTCCCTTAATTTATAGAGTGAATATTCCTATTGATGATCCTCAGGACAAGCTAATTTGGTTACACTCTGACTCAGGTAACTTGCAGCTCAAGGAAGCCTATTCCTTCAAGCATTCTCAATTTCAAGATTTACATTGGACCAAGGTGATTTGGAGTATTGATTTTCCACCCTCAAAATCCTTATTTGTTTGGAGATTGATGCATGATAAACTTCCTACAGATGAAAATCTTTTGGCTAGAGTTTGTCTTCTGCCATCAATGTGCAATCTCTGCTGTTTGAAAGCTGAAACTACTTTTCACATTTTCTTTGATTGTAACTTTGCCATTCAGCTTTGGTCTTGGCTTGCCAATTGTCTAGGCATTACTTTGCAGCTCAACAGTATTGAAGACATTTGGAGAATCACTGACTTGAATTGGTCCCCTCAGTGTAAGGTAACTGTCACTGCAGCTCTAATTAATCTTCTCAATTTCATCTGGCATGCTAGAAACCAAGCTAGATTTGATGATAAAAGAATCACTGTTCAATCTGCTATATCCATGATCATCTCTTGCACATCTCTTTCTGGTAATAACACTAAAAAGGTAGCATCAAACTCTATTAGGGATTTCATTATTCTCAAAAAATTTAATATTTCCATTCACAATCCTAAGTTGAATTCTGTCAAGGAAGTTGTTTGGAATCCTCCTCTGGTTAATTTTGTCAAATGTAATATTGATGGGGCTTCCAAAGGCAATCCTGGTGATGCTTCTTGTGGGGGTATATTTAGGGATAGCAACTCTGATTTTCTTCTTTGTTTTGCTGAACCCCTTGGTTTTGAATCTTCTTACATTGCTGAGCTTCATGGTGCCATGAGAGCCATTGAGGTTGCTCATCACATGAATTGGTCTAATTTATGGCTTGAGTCTGATTCTCAGTTAGTAGTTTCAGCTTTCAAAAATCCAGACAAGCTTGTTTCTTGGGCGATAAGAAATAGATGGCAAAATGTTTTAGCTTGGACTAGGCAGATGAACTTTGTTGTTTCTCACACATATAGGGAAGGTAATGTAATTGCAGATCTTCCTGCAAATCATGGTTTAAGTTTGAGTTCTATTTTCTTTTGGCATGAGGCTCCTATTCTCATTAGAGAGGAGTTATCTAGGAACAAATTGGGTTTGTCCAATTTTAGAGTTGTATCTTGCTAAAGGAGTTTGGTTTGGCCCCCTCCTTTTTGTAACTTGTTCCTTTCTTAATATATTTTGTGTGGTGTTCTAGCTCTTTGCTAGCACCCTTTGGTTTAAAAAAAAGTTAAAGGAAAAATCAACAAGAGATTTAAACATATTATTTGGCTAGCAACAATGTGGTGCTTAGTCCCCATGAGCTTGGCTCAATTGGTAGGGACATAGCACTATATGTGTAGCAGCCGGGTTCGAACTCGGATACTCCACTTATTCACCTTTAAGGTGCTTATGGCGTTTATGGCGTTTACGCAACAACATTATTTTCAGAGGAGCTTTTGTCAACATACCTGCTTTGGTGGACCAAGTTAAATATATGTCGTGGTTCTGGTTTAGTGGTCGTCTAAGAAGTAATGTCGATGTTGTTTTTTCTGACTGGTGTAATAATCCCTTATGTTGCTTTCAAAGTACCTAAATGGATTCTCCTTGAATTGTAAGGGTTGAGTACTCCTTGTACTCCTTATAATTCAAATTTTGCCTATAAAAAAAAACAAAGGGGTAGTCTAAAAAATAAAGGTCTTTATTAGTTTCAATTGCACAAATTATAAATTAGGAAATTATGAAATAAATTATCAAATTATAAAGGTCTTTTCTTGATATTCCTACAATTAAAACTTGTGAAAGTCAACTTTAATAGTATTAAAAAGAAAATTTGAACATAAAAAGGAAATAAATAAAAAAAATGGTATGAATCATGGTGATTAAGAAATTATTAAGTATAAGAATAAGAAATTTTCATTTTAAGGTTATGAGAGGAGGACACATAAGCTATCAACAATTGAGAGCTTGCCATGTGTAAGTTGAAGTATTGAGAGGATGCCACATAGGAAATTGGCCTGGAGAGATAAACTCCTAAACTAATAATATATAGATAGATATTATCATTGGGCCTTAATATAAAAAAAAATTAAAAAAAAATTAAAAAAAAATTTACTTTTTAGATATATCGAAAAATTGATATATTTTGTATATAATATAGACTAGATGCATCCAACTTTCAATGTATCTAAAAAGTGAACATTTTCATATATTTAGGACTAGCGGAAGTATCAGAAAAGAATACAAATATTAAAAATATAGAACTCTCTCTGTCCCAAAATATAAAGCAGAATTTGTCAAATTTTAACAAATTTAATGTATTTGGTCCAAATTTTAAATACAATTATTTTGTTTGTACTTCATAAAAAGAATTCAAGGCAACAAAAATAATAATAACTGGAGCACAATTAAATTAAGGGTTAAATATAGTTTTAGTCCCTGCTTTTATGTGAGTTTCGACTTTTAGTCCCTACATTTTTTTTATTATATTTTTAGTCCCTAAATTTTCGCCGTTTGCATTTTTAGTCCCTACCGTCAATTTTTTGTGACTTGGATAATGAAATCAGCCACATAGGATGACATATAGATGTCACATCATTCAATACAAATGTTATTATAGTCAATTTAAGTTATCGTATGTGGTCAATTCTGTTGTCCTAGTCATAAAAAATTGACTAAAAATATAATAAAAAAATATAGGGACTAAAAATATAATAAAAAAAATTAAGGGACTAAAAGTCGAAACTCACACAAAAGTAGGGACTAAAAACATATTTAACCCTTAAATTAAAAAATATGTGAGTCGCTTCAAAGTGATTTGGCACTATTGGGATCCATAAAATATTTTTGTAGAGATTGCACCATTGGAGATGCTCTAAAAACCACCAAAGCAACATAAGGATCGGAAAGTACATATGGATCGGAAAGTACAAGAGGAATAACTCCAATTTCAATATCAAAAATTTATTCGATGTTGAGTTTAACAGGAAAATAACATGTCTCTTTCATTAAATTGAGACCTAATTATTTATTCAGTAATGTTATTGGAACAACTTGTTTCAACAACTATACCAAAACAAGGATAGTTTAGTAATTTTATCTTTAAAAATGAAGGATATTTTTGTATTTTTATTTTCATCTTCTTCCATTTATCATCTACTTTGGTTCTCTCTTCCACCTCCTTCATCCTCTTCCGATCTTACCTCACTCTCTCTTGCCACCGCGCCGTCCACCCCTCCACCCTATCAAATCCCAAGCTCATCCGTCACCACCAGCGCCATTTTTTTCCCGTTTCCGACCATGTCGTCGAGCTTCACCGATGTCGCTCTTTCTGGCCGGTGAGAGCTCAAGAATGTTAGAGAGGGAGAATACGGTGAAGTAGAAAACACATTGATAGACCATGGTGAGAGAGATCTATGAAGATGGAGAGATGACATAGGTGAAAGACTGAGAGAGACGGTGGTTGTCGGACGGTGGTAGTGGTGGGTTAAAGACCATGACAGCCAGATTTGTTTCTAAAAGTCAGAAGTGTGTCTTAAAAAATTAAAAAATGGTATAAAGGAACAATATTTCATTAGTTGTAGTATAGTTGTCTAATAAAGTTGTTGTAATCACATTTCTGTTATTTATTTTATAGTACACACACAAAGAGATATAAAGTTCCAAATTAATAAAGTAAAAATATTACATATATTTTTCTCAGTGAGACATGCACATTGGTTAGTTATTCGATGAAAAACCAATATCTAAGTCATTACCTGTCAGCCTACATAGTCTTAGTTGTAGTATATACCCATTGGAGGAAAAAAGATACATCTCTATTGTTTTCATATATATATAACTCATGATTTCACAGAAAGGAGAGCAATAAAATAGTTTGCGCAAAAAATAAAATAAAATAATTTATTTATTGAGAAATTCCATTAAAATTTCAATTAGATAATACATTGGATTCCATTTATTAAGATAGTTAGTACATGCCTTGTCACTCCTTCCATGGATGGCACTTAGCATGACTTTCATCGTAATCTACCATTTTACAAGGTCCAGATTGCTTTACAAGATAAACACAATGCTTGTTAGGAAGACAACGATAAAGATCCCTCTCTTTATCATATGCATCATACCAATGTACCTCACTATTCCATCTAAAAGAACAATGGTATAAATTTTCACCAAGTAACTTATTACAAAATCTCCAAGTATAACTCTCACCATGATGAAGAAGATGTTCTCCAAGATCATCTTTTTTAGAATGGCAATGAACGGTTAAATCCAAATTTTCTGACAAAGTATTAGTAAGATTCACAGTAATATGATCTGTAAGAAAACAATTTTCAGACCCTCCAAGAACATTGTTCGCTGCTACCAACAACAACACACACATCAAGAGAAGTTTTTGGTTGAGTAGAGACATTTTCACACCTTCAATTAAATTTTTTTTTCTTTGGAATTGAGTAGTCTTTGTCATAAGAGAAGCATATATTTATAAGAAAATATTATCTTCGGTCCTTAATATAAAAAAATATTTACTTTTTAGATATATCTTAAAATTGATATATTTAGTATATACACCCTCCGTAACACTTTATAAACAAAATTGACTTTGTAGATTCATTGTAAATTTAAGTATCTTAAAGAGTACCCCGGGTCTAAATATAGATATTATATTTTAGAAAAGTCAAACAGTTCAATTTCTATTTTTTTTTGACAAGGACAGTTCAATTTCTATTAAATGCACAAACTTTTATGAAAATTTAATGTATTTAGTCTACAATATAAACCAGATACATTAAATCTACAATGAACCTAAAAAGTTAATTTTGCTTATAAAATATTAAAAATATAGAACTACTCCCTGTGTCCCAAAAAATAAATAAAAATTGGTCAAAATTCAACAAAGTTGATGTATTTGGTCCAAATTTTTGACCAAATACATCATTTCGTTTGACTAGTTTTCTCTTATTTTTTGGGACAAATAGAGTATCTGTTGACTTTAAGACCCTTAAATGGTAAATTTTCATAAAAGTTTGTGCATTTAATAGAAATTGAACTGTCCTTGTCAAAAAAAAATAGAAATTGAACAGTTTGACTTTTCTAAAATATAATATCTATATTTAGACCCGGGGTACTCTTTAAGATACTTAAATGTTAATTTTTATGAAAATTTATGCATTTAATATATTAAAAATTGACCTATATATTTGACTTAAGGAATCATTTCTTAATATATTGTATCCTTAAAAAGTGTCGGAAAGACCCTAATTAAGTTTATTAATACATCGGATATAGTTTATATAATTTATTACTATTGAAAAAAGAAGTCATAACACAATAAAAGAAAAAATAACATTAGTCATGTTTTGAGTCAAAAAATAAGATAAAATCATTAGACAAGTCCTACCAATAAAGTGCGACAGATTTAGTTCTGGTTATCTCCTGAAGCAACGTTATTTTGTTTCTACTTTGATTTAAATACAATTATTTTGTTTGTACTTCATAAAAAGAATTCAAGGCAATTAAAATAATAATAACTTAAGAGCACAATTAAATTAAAAAATATGTGAGTCGCTTCAAAGTGATTTGGCACTGATGGGATCCATAAAATATTTTTGTAGAGATTGCATTATTGGAGATGCTCTAAAATCCACCAAAGCAACATACGGATCGTAAAGTACACGAGGAATAACTCCAATTTCAATATCAGAAATTTATTCGATGTTGTGTTTAACAGGAAAATAACATGTCTCTATCAATAAATTGATACCCAATTATTTATTCAGTAATATTATTAGAACAACTTGTTTCAACAACTATACAAAAACAAGGATAGTTTAGTAATTTTATCTTTAAAAATGAAGGATATTTTTGTATTTTTACTTTCATCTTCTTCCATTTATCATCTTCTTTGGTTCTCTCTTCCACCTCCTTCATCCTCTTCCGATCTGACCTCACTCTCTCTCGCCACCGCGTCGTCCACCCCTCCACCCTATCAAATCCCAAGCTCATCCGTCACCACCAACGTCGTTTTTTGCCTGTTTCCGACCATGCCGTCGAGCTTCACCGATGTCGCTCTTTCTGGCCGGTGAGAGCTCAAGAATGTTAGAGAGGGAGAATACGACGAGATAGAAAACACATTGATAGACCATGGTGAGAGAGATCTATGAAGATGGAGATACGACATAGGTGAAAGACTGAGAGAGACGATGGTTGTCGGACGGTGGTAGTGGTGGGTTAAAGATCATGGCAGCCAGATTTGTTTCTAAAAGTCAGAAGTGTGTCTAAAATTAATAAAAAAAAATGGTATAAAGGAACAATATTTCATTAGTTGTAGTATAGTTGTTTAATAAAGTTATTGTAATAACATTTCTCTTATTTATTTTATTGTACACACAAACAGATATAAAGTTCCAAATTAATAAAGTAAAAATATTACATATATTTTCTCAGTGAGACATGCACATTGGTTAGTTATTCGATGAAAAACCACTATCTATGTCATTACCTGTTAGCCTACATAGTCTTAGTTGTAGTATATACCCATTGGAGGAAAAAAAATATACATCTCTATTGTTTTCATATATATATATATATATATATATATATATATATATATATATATGTAACTCATGATTTCACAGAAAGGAGAGCAATAAAATAGTGTGTGCAAAAAATAAAATAAAATAATTTATTTATTGAGAAATTCCATTAAAATTTCAATTAGATAATACATTGGATTCCATTTATTAAGATAGTTAGTACATGCCTTGTCACTCCTTCCATGGATGGCACTTAGCATGACTTTCATCGTAATCTACCATTTTACAAGGTCCAGATTGCTTTACAAGATAAACACAATGCTTGTTAGGAAGACAACGATAAAGATCCCTCTCTTTATCATATGCATCATACCAATGTACCTCACTATTCCATCTAAAGGAACAATGGTATAAATTTTCACCAAGTAACTTATTACAAAATCTCCAAGTATAACTCTCACCATGATGAAGAAGATGTTCTCCAAGATCATCTTTTTTAGAATGGCAATGAACAGTTAAATCCAAATTTTCTGACAAAGTATTAGTAAGATTCACAGTAATATGATCTGTAAGAAAACAATTTTCAGACCCTCCAAGAACATTGTTCGCTGCTACCAGCAACAACACACACATCAAGAGAAGTTTTTGGTTGAGTAGAGACATTTTCACACCTTCAATTAATTTTTTTCTTTGGAATTGAGTAGTCTTTGTCATAAGAGAAGCATATATTTATAAGAAAATATTATCTTCGGTCCTTAATATAAAAAAATATTTACTTTTTAGATACATCAAAAAATATATATATTTAGTATATACACCTTCTGTAATACTTTATAAACAAAATTGACTTTTTAGATTTATTGTAAATTTAATGTATTTAGTCTACAATATAGACCAGATACATTAAATTTACAATGAACCTAAAAAATTAATTTTGCTTATAAAATATTACGGAGTGAATAATATAGACTAGATACATCCAACTTTCAAAGTATCTAAAAAGTAAATATTTTCTTATATTTAGGACTAGAGGAAGTATCAAAAAAGAATATAAATATTAAAAATATAGAACTACTCCCTCTGTCCCAAAAAATAAATAAAAATTGGTGAAAATTTAACAAAGTTGATGTATTTGGTCTAAATTTTTGACCAAATACATCATTTTGTTTGACTAGTTTTCTCTTATATTTTGGGACAAATGGAGTACTTGTTGACTTTAAGACACTTAAATGGTGATTTTTCATAAAAGTTTGTGCATTTAATAGAAATTGAACTGTTTGACTTTTCTAAAGTATAATATATATATTTAAACCCGGGGCACTCTTTAAGATACTTAAATGTTAATTTTTATGAAAATTTGTGCATTTAATATATAAAAAATTGACCTATATATTTGACTTAAGGAATCATTTCTTAATATATCGTATCCTTAAATAGTGTCGGCAAGACTCTATTTAATACATCAGATATAGTTTATATAATTTATTACTATTGAAAAGAAACCATAACACAATGAAAGAGTGTCTGCGCCAGCCGTAGTTCTGGTTATCTCTTGAAGCAACGTTATTTTGTTTCTACTTTCATTTAAATACTATTATTGTTTGTACTTCATAAATAGAATGTGATAAAATTAAGTACTATTATTTTTACATTAAAGGCAATTAAAATAAAGAAAATGCTAAATAGTGCCTTGGTAGGGCTGATCGTATCCGAAGTAGTCCAAAAGTAAAACCGCAAACCGAATCAATTCAAATCGAAAACCGCATTTAGTTTAAACCGCACGGATCATTTTTCTTCTAAACCGCACAATTTGGTTTGGTTTGCGGTTTTCATTTTAGAAAACCGAACGAAACCAAACCAAACCGCAAAAGTTAATTTAACTATATCAACTATTAACAATCAACTTATTACCTAGTCAAACTTAGCAAGCCAAACCCAAATTGAGTTCAAAACATATAATTTCACGCAATTCAAAATTATATTATTAGTATTAAAAATAAATTCTTATGTGCAATTTATGTATATGCATATTATATCATGTAAACAATAAAATAAATTAAAATTTCCGATGTTTATTTTGTAACATGTTGGCTATATTATTATATTTTTTTATCGTGATAAACCGCGGAAACCGAACCAAACCTAACCGCATTGGTTTGGTTTGGTCTGGTTTGGGTGACTTTTTAAAACCAACCGAACCAAACCGAACCGCAAGCCATTTTATCTCGCAGTTAGGATGACATTTATGCTCAAAACCGAACCGAACCAAACAGCACCGCGAACACCCCTACCCTAGCCCCCGGGGCACTAGTTAAGCTTGTTAATATAAAAATTTTACTCTTGAAATATGTGCATTCAATACCTCAAAAGTATACAAAGTTGTTTTAGTATTATTATTTTAATTTTTTATTTACTCTTTTGGCATGCTTAACAAGTGCCCCGGGAGCACTGTTTAACATGACCCTAAATTTTAAATCAAACATTTTAGGAAAGGTAAGTAATAATAAATATAAAAGAAAATGGACAAAATTACGCTCCCCACAGGACTTGAACACACGACCTTGAGATAAGAGAGTCTACACTTGTAATTGTTTTTCGGAGGCCTAAATATATACTTAATTAATATGTTTGGAGGCCTAAAGCCCATTGGAAAAAAAGAAGATGTTTTCTCTTCCAGCCCCCCACGTTTCTTTTTCATCCCTCGAATTTTCTGTTTTGCCCTTCAACAAACTTCGATTCGTATGAACTGAAATTTTTTTTTATTTGAAATACAACTTTGGTATTTAGAAACCGAAATTTTCTAAAATTTGAACTAGAAAATTTTCGGTTTCTGCGAACCGAATATTTTATTAAGGGCAAAATTGGATTTTTTTGGGTAAAAAGAAATGTGGGGGGTTGAGAGAGAAAACTTCAAAAAAAGAAAGTATTTTTTTGGGCCTAAAAAACTAAGGCTTGAACCGCTTTATATTTGGGCCGATTCTGAACGAGAGTATATCAGCAACCCAAAGGGGGGATCTATTGGCTAAAGTTCTGCCATCTGCATCACACTTGCCTCTTTGGAAAACAATACATCAATGTTGAAGTCAAGCCATGGGGTTACAGCAGTATAAACTTCATATTTCAACTAATACCATTATGTAGCCTAATTAATTTCCAATGTCAAAGGCAACAAATGAAGTAGGAGTGTAGGACTAAGATGAAAAATCACAATACATATTATGTTCTTCCTCAGAGGTGTTATTGGTATTAGGCTCAATAATCAGGTTTGCCCTCTAGGACACAAGCAATAACCATTAAAGACATAATAATCCATCACCAATTATAGATCTTACATAACTATACACTTTAATTACAAAGATGCAACCTGCAATCATAATTTTGTTTGATATGTTTTGTTCAGTTGTTTGGTAGTTTCCCCTGTTACCAATTTAGTGTTGTTTCTGAATAACTAAGGCGCTGTTTGCTTTGTCAAAACATTTTCTATTTTCATTTTCTAAAATATGTGTAATTTTACTTACTAACAAAGAGATAACAGACCCTCAGAATCAACAATTTATGTGCATTTTTTTACAACAATGGAAATGCCAAAAACTTGTTTTCATTATTGGGTAAATAGGCTTATACCCTCCTGTAATGTAGGCGTGTTTTTTTTCCCCTCTGTAAAATTTTTTTTTGTGACTCGTCCCCTGTAATGTTGAATTTTTTGGACTCACCCCTTGGATGCACTTTTTAAATCGGTTATTTTGTTCAAACCGATTTAAAAAATGCTGTTTTTTAAATCGGTTAATTTGTTCACCCGATTTAAAAAGTGCAAATTTCTTGCACCCAAGGGGGGAAACAAAAAAAATTTACTTTGCAAGGGACAAATCACAACAAAAAAAATTACAAGGGGAAAAACAAAACTTGCCTA
Organism: Trifolium fragiferum; assembly: GCA_954870985.1. Taxonomy (NCBI): domain Eukaryota; kingdom Viridiplantae; phylum Streptophyta; class Magnoliopsida; order Fabales; family Fabaceae; genus Trifolium; species Trifolium fragiferum. The sequence continues at coordinate 27,158,535 of OX940796.1, forward strand.
TATTACAGAGGGATAAAGACCTATTTACCCTTCATTATTTCCACAAATGCATCATTACAAGCTAGTATTTAATCTTCTCTTCATCATAATTGCTCTATTTAAAAGTCTTATATCTACTTATTAGCAAGTTAAATGAACATATTTCGAAAAATTAAGATAGAAAACATTTTTACAAAGTAAACTGGATCTAAGCATGAAATTTTCATAGTCTCCAAATGTTTGTTTTAACTTCACACCTTAAAACAATGTATATATAACATGCTTATAAATTTATGTAGCATTCACATTTCAAATTGAAAGTGTGTTTGATTTTCAAAATGTATCATTGTACACACCGACACGACAGAGACGCATCTTGTTATATTCAATTATTCCATTTTGTAAAATATTACAAAGGTCTCAGTGTTGTGTTTATCTTTGTGTTGGTGTTTCATAGTGTTAGGATGATAGAAACCAACTAATATAGAATAAGAAAATAGGGAAAATCTCTTTGATTACAGAATAATACCACAGAACTTCGAGGGTCTGCACCTGCCTAATGCCAAAACGCCCCTTTTCCAGTCAAATCCCAAGATACCCTCTTTCTCAATCACCCCTTCTATTTATTAATTCATATTCTAACTGTAGTTACGACAATTATTTTCAACGAAAACTGCCTACTAATAATTAAAACCTGCACAGTAATAATAACTAACAAGGCCCATTATTATTTCTATCCTAATTATGGGCCCATATCTAACATAGGACTAATCACATGAGAAGAGCTCAATTCAAAAGATTAGTCCAATAGATAGGAGAGTCTCATAACTTCAGTACCACATTGAGCACTTTAATAAACTCGACGTGGGACTTATGACATTGTTACACCCTTTAAGAGTCGATGTCCATGACGGCTTTCACTCTATCGACACTGAACCCATGTATTCGGTGGAGCACCTTAATCGAGCCTATATTTAACCCTTTTCGTGGCTCAACTATCAATTAAAGCATCAATTGTTACAACTTTTTTTTTTACAATATCAATTTTTATAACTTAAGCACATGAGGAGAGTTCAACTCAAATTTTACTAATCTAATAGATGGGAGAGACTTATAACTTAAATATCACATTGAGCACTTTGATATATTCGATGAGAGACTCCAAACAAATAGCTATAAACAGGTAAAGCTTTATAGAAAGAAAACAATCTTTATAGCATCAACATAAACTATACAATACAAGTGCCAGCAAGCTTTCTCTAATGTCTAATCTTATTTAAGTTTTAGCTAATAACTGTTTTATACTGTTCAGCACATGAAACCATACCCTACTGGTAAGTGGTTACATTACTATTCACCAGAGATCATAAACTTAACTAAAACAAATCCTAGAGACAAAATAAAACAATAATTAGTAATATTCATATTCATATCTTCAATTATTTACCAATCATCACAGGCATATCTATGAAATAGAACCAACAAAATTACAACGAATTTGTGCATTCTCTCAGCTAAAAATTCTGTCAATTTTAATCACCTATTTTGTTAATCATATAAATGGGAAATTGATAAGAAATTAAAAAAAAAAATGAAAAAAGGAGTGAGCGAATTTAACTGATGAATCAATCACCGAGGCGCTTTCTGAGATAATTCCTCATTGCTTCACTGCGTTCTTTTGCACGAGCCTGCTGAGGAGCAACGTTGACGAATGAAAGATAAGCTCCGGCGCCGAACAACGAAGCACCGACGACAAAAACGCCGGCGATTACGGCTATTTGTCTTACCGTCGGCGGATACGACCACATTTAATTATTAATATCGCTGTAACCAAACACTGGCGATTTTTTGCTTTGCTTTATTTTTTGGTACAAGATAAATATTATTTTAATATTTTTAATAAAAAAAAGTTATATTTTTTGTTGTTGTTTTAATTGGTATTCTATGGTACGAGATAGTCTTGCATAGGCATAAGTGTTTGGACACAAAATTTAGGCACACACTCACACATCAAAAAGATTAAAAGAAAAATAAAATGGTTACATCAAATAATATAACTTTAATCATTTTTTATTTTATTATTTTGGTTTAGTGTGAGTGTGCCTAAAATTGAAGTGTTGTGTTTGTGCCTATAGTAGACTTTCTCTCTATGGTACTAGTGGTAGTTGATTCATTTTTCTTTTTTAAATAGGGTTAAATATATTTTTGGTCCTACTTTTATATGAGTTTCGATTTTTAGTCCCTACATTTTTTTTATTATATTTTTAGTTCCTATAATTTTTTATTATATTTTTAGTCAATTTTTTTATGACTAAGATAACAGAATTGGTCACAGAGTATAACTTAAATTGACTATGATAACATTTGCATCAAATGACGTGACATCTATGTCTCATCCTATGTGGCTGATTTCGTTATCCAAGTCACAAAAAATTGACGATAGAGACTAAAAATACAAACGGCGAAAATGTGGGGACTAATAATATAATAAAAAAAATATAGGGACTAAAAGTCAAAACTCATATAAAAGAAAGGGCTAAAAACATATTTAACCCTTTTAAATATTATTTTAATATTTTTAATTAAAAAAAAAAGTTATATTTTTTGTTGTTGTTTTAATTGGTATCTTGAGTGGGGGATCAAAACTCAAAAAAATTTAAAATATGGGGATAAAAAATATTGTCTTTTAAAATAGGAAACCAAAACTTCAAAAAACTAAAAATAAGGGGATCAAAACTGCATTTAAGTCAAATTTTAAAACACCCTATATTCTTTATGGGAAAATGTTATTTAGTAAGAAAATCTATGAAGAAGAATTGCAAGAATAAATCTCCACCCTTGTTTACATCAACCACCCCCCATGATTTTCACTAAAAGAGGAGATTAAAATTACATCATCCTATAAAATAATGCCATGTGTTATTCTTGCATTTCTTCTCTAAAATAATTCTTACTAAATAGCAATGCTGCTCATTCTTTATGTAACCCTTGTTTTCTAATGCAATGTTGTGATAATAATTCTGCAACACTAGCCTCCTTTTTTTTTTATAAGCAAATAGATATCATTATAAGGGAGTACAAGGGGTACTCAATCTCTTACAAGGAAAAGCAACAAGTCATGAGCTTTTAAAATAAGTCATCGGGTCAATACACCAAGATGAGAAAGAAATACTAAATTTTCTACCAAATCGATTAGAAAACCATAACCAAGAAGATGATTTAATCTCATCGACGATGAGTTTTGTATCCGGTAAAGCTCCATTGAAGATAACATTGTTTCTATGCTTCCATATAACCCAAGTGGTTGCCAACCAAATCAAATGACGCACCCGTCCATCATCTTTCAAGATAAACAATTCACCAAACAACACGAAGTGGTTCCACCCTTCAATGTCAATTGTTATATGCTTACCTATCCAATTAAAAATACCATTCCAACGACTTTGCTAAAACGGCAAGTAAAGAAGAGATGTGTATTGTCCTCATTACTTAGAAAACAAAATGCGCATGGCAAGTCATGTGCATTAAGAAGAATACCTCTCTTTTGTTATTTCTTTAGTTATCTATGTTGTTAACAGACCTAATATAATAAAGTAGGGATATTCAAAAATCCAGTTAACTGAACCAAACTATAGTTCGAACCGCATTGAACCATATTTTAAACTGAACCATTTAATTCAATTTTGAACTGACCTACTTTTAAAAAACAGTTAAAATTTAGTTTATAACTGGTTCAGAACCAGTTTAAACATATGAATTTGTTTTTATTAAAAGAAAAAAAATTTGATATTTTTTATGAATTTACGAATTGATTTTGACAAAAAAATAACTTAAGCTACATAACCGGTTCCAAAACCTAAAATTGACCCGAAACCCTAAAATCTATTCTAAACCCAACATGAACCCTAAAATCGGTCTAAAACCCATATTCGATCTTAAATTCGACCTAAACCGTCAAATCGGCCGAAAAACAAAAATTGGCTAAAAACCCTAAAATCAACCCCAAACCCGAGCATAATCCTAAAATAAATAGAAAAATTTAAAATTGACACAAAACCCGACATGAACTCTAAAATCGGTCAAACAACCTAAAACCGCCACCAAACCCGACATAAACCATAAAATCGACCGAAAATTCAAAAATCAACCAAAAATAATAAATCAACTTTAAACCTGACCTAAACCCTAAAATCAGTCAAAAACCCTAAAATCGGCCGAAAAACCCTAAAATCGACTACAAATCCTAAAATCGCACGAAAATCCTAAAATCGTAAAATCGAGAACTTTTTTCTTGAAATTGAAAACAAATTCAAGAACTTTTTTCTCGAAATTGGTAAAAATTTCGAGAACTTTTTACTCGAAATCGGTAAAAATTCCGAGAACTTTTTTTTCGAAATCAAAAATATTCAAGAACTTTTTTCTTGAAATCGAAAAAAATCGACAATTTTTTCTCTCAAAATTTAAAAAATTCGAGAACTTTTTACTTGAAATCGAAAAAAATTTCGAGAACTTTTTTGTTGATGTCCGAAAATTCCGAACATTTTTTTTCTTGAAATCGCAAAAATTTTGAAAACTTTTTTATCAAAATCAGAAAAAATCGAGAACTTTTTTCTTGAAATCGAAAAAAATTTCGCGAGCCTTTTTCTTGATATGCAAAAATTTTGATTACTTTTTTTCTCGAAATCAAAAATAAATCAATTTGTTTACTCGAAATCGGAAAAATTTCGACAAAAAAAAAACTAAGAAAACTGGTTCAAAAAAAACAACATGAACCAAACTGGTTCTGAACCGAACTGAAACTGGTTTAAGAAATAAAGTGGTTTTTTGAACTGCACTGAACGATTGATATGGTTCAGTTCAGTGCAGTTCATGAACCAAGAACACCCCTATAATGAAGGAACGTGTGTACGTTCTTATCATTACTTGTTTTAGTAGTCTCGTCTTCAAGGGCGTCTTTTGGTCATGTGCAAGGTGCGCTATGTAACTAGACTTTCATTTTTGGGAGGCCCTAAACACAATTATATGGCTGTAGGTCTCAAAAAATATCAAAAACCTTGATTGAAAAAACAAAATAAAAGACGAAATATTTTTTGCTAAAATCAATTTGAAATGTCTAATTTAATGTGGGCTAGGCTTAAAAAAAATTACAATATGAAGATTTACGTGATTGATAAATTTGCTTCAAAAATTACTAGAAGATGAGTTTCTTTTTTTAATAGCTAAAATATGTTTTATTGTTATGAATTAGAATATGAATATTTGATATGTTAGATACAAGAATGTCTATTTTGTATGTTATTAATATTTATTTTATTTTTTGTCATGATTTTTTAATAATTAGAAATATTATTATAAAATCATTTTTTATCAAAGAATCCATTTCAAACCTCCAAGTAATCGAAATCGGCCTTACTAGCTCACCTACTAATCTTTGGAGTACAAACATCCCCAAGAGGGATTTTCTCCACAAAAGAGTATTTACTTTTCATTTTCAAATATATGTAAACATAAGTTAAATGACTATTAATATTGGAAAAAGAGAGTACATACATGGTGATCAGCCGATTTATTGGGAATTATTCATTTCACGTTATTTGTTGGTACGAATTGATGACTATATATATTTAAACATGCACGGATAGTATGCGCATAAATGTATGACAGATAACTAATTCTATGTTACTTCTAAAATATATCTTGGTTAATTCTAGGATTGAGTTTTGGTATGAAGAAACTGTTCTAATAGGTGAAAGGAAAATGCTTCTTTGAGCGAATTTCCAATCGCGAATGGATAGCGAATGACATGGCATCCTCTCACTTGCTTGATTTAATTAATCAATTTTGATAAAATAATGTAATTAGGTGACAACTTAGCTACCCATTCCATAAGATTGGGTTAAGTGACCCATCCTAATTGTCTTAAATATATTGGTCCATTAAAATATCATTTATAATATTATAAAAATATAGTTAATTTTCAATTGTGACAAGATAACTTTTAACAATTGCAAATAGACCCATGTTCCCACTCATGTGTTCTATGTTCTTTCATTCTCTTCCAGTTTCTTTATTTTATTTTACAGATGATTCGTCCATTTTCTTCCATCTTCTTCCTCTTGATATGCACCTTTAGTATGCTCAAAAATCAATTTTTACTTCTTCTTCTATGAATGCATCTCTTTTTTCTTATTCAAATTCTTCTCTTGCATAATGGGTAACATGGTTTGAGTACCAAATCTGGATATTTTCTTCAACAAATCTGAATAGTTCTTTAGAAAATATGTGTATTTGTTCTTCATATATTTGTTAGATTTTAATTTTAGTATTTGATTTCACACATTTCTAATTAAAATTAAAATCAGAAATATATTAGAAATTATTTGTTTGATGTTTCTAAGTTATTAATTGTAGTTTTTAATGTTCATGGCTGGCCTGCAACATGTAAGATTATATCTGCGGTGGATAAGAATGCTAGAGGTTGAAGACGAACAGTTTTTCTGTTACTGCATTTAACGTATATATAGTTTAAGAAACAGAATATAACATAGACTTCCTCGTTGGCGCAGTGGCTAGTCATTTGGTTATCTAACAAATGGTTGTGGGTTCAAGCCTTGTTGAAGGCAATTTTTTTATGGTTTTTTCTTTTAATATTGGTTGTGAGTTAAAGTGTTAAACCAATTATTTTGTTCACTTTTATTAATTTCTATTTTAAAAACTAATAAGATTTCTTTCTTTTTTTTTTACACAAAAAGCTAATTTGGACCAACAATTAATTAATACATTTGAATTTTAAATTAATTAGAGTGAAATGTTCGATTGTCGAAATTTAAATATTTAACCGATGGTTAGTCCATTTAGGTAATATATTAAACGGTCTTAGTTGTCATATGAAAAATTTGAATTTCTTTATCATAGTAAAAATTTAGTTTAGAATGTGCATGAACAAATATAATAAAGACCTAAGATTATAATCTCGATTGATTTACTTTTTATACGAACTTGAATTAGTTCTTCACACCCGTAAGAGATTATCCTCTTTTTTTGGATCAAATATTTTTTTATATCTAAATTGAATTTTTTACAAAAATAATTAAGATGTAAGCCTTAGTGTTATAGACTCAATTGTTTTACTTTTTACATATGTTTGATTTAGTTCTTTGTAGGAAATTATTCTCTTCTATATTACATCAAATTTTTCTTGAAATTTTCATTGAACTTTTTTTTAAAAAAAAAATAAAGAATTAAGACAAGAGACCTAAGAATATGGTCTCAACTCATATATATGCGAGTTCGAACCATGGATTATTATATTTTCAGAGATCACTTCTTGCTGATATTGTTGCGTTTTATGGTTTTTGTCAGTTCCTCTTAAGAGATCCGTTTGATTTACATCATACAGTTATTGTCGTGTTTGAAAGGTGTTCTATGATTCTATGACTCTCAATTTTTAGATCTGCTGAGATATGTAGGTTTCGAGGTTACCTACCCCTAAATATGTGTTTTCAATCCTTGTTATTGATCAAATTGCTTGTGATATCCTGTAATTAGCAGTAATATATTTCTAGATTCAAATTAAGTAATTATTACCTTCGTACCAAATTATAAGTGATGTTCAGAAATAAAGAAAAAAAATGTACAAAATAATAAGTTGTTTTACATTACCAATGAATCATTTAATGTTATTTTTCATATCATACGCTTAATATTTTATTACTCCCTCTTTTTTCAATTCTTCAATTTGTCTTTCTTATATCATTAATGAAAGACAATTTTGTAAACTAACTCATAATTTATCTTCTTCATACAATATTAATTACATTTATTAATTTGTGCATGTAAACTAGTTTTGAGACTCATGCGAATTATTCGATATTTAATTTTGTCATTATATTAACATAAAGATTTATTTAGAATTAGTTTTGAGATCCGTGCATTCCCAGGGTTTATTGTTTTTATTTGATATTTAAGTTTGTCATTATATTAATCTAATTTTTTTTAAAATAAATTATTTAAGATTTTTTTATAAAAATGTTGTTAAAATATAAGTTAAACTATTGTGCACTTTCTTGTTTTGTTTTGGCATGATCCACATGAGTTTATTAGAGATGATTTATCTAAGAACAAATTGGGTCTGCCAATTTTAGAGTGGTATCTTGTTGATAGAGTTTTGATTTGGTCCCCACCATCTTTTTTTGTTTGTTTGTTTAGATATGTGGTTTTTAATGCTATTTTCATGGAAATATTTCTTTTATGCTTGTCTTTCTTCTTTTTTTGTATTTTTTTTTATTAATTTATAGTTAAAATTACATTTAAGGGCGCAAAACTTGAAATATAGTTAAAAGTGATAAGGACAAATTTGTATTTTTAATAGTAGTCTATTTACAATATATTAAAAGAAACTACTACTAAAAAATCTATTTTGTCCTTAGCACGTTTAATAATATTTCACCGTTTATGCCCTTAAATGTAATTTTAACTCTAAACTGGAAAAAAGATATGTACAAAACAAAAATAACAAAAAAAAAAAAGAAGATAAGCATAAAACAAATATACTCATAAAAAAAAGATACAAAACAAAAATAATAAAAAAAATCCAAAAATAAGCCTAAAACAAATCTATTCATAAAAGAGAATAAAATAAATATACTAATAAAAATAGCAATAGAAAACACTTTTGAAGATAAGCATAAAAAAATCTGCTCTATTTTTGTTTACTCTTATATAAAAAATACTAGTATGTTAACCCGTGCCATGCACGGGATTATTCTCTTTTTAATATTATTTATGTGTTTATTTTAATATATTATTTGAATAATTTAGTTAAAAATAGTAAGATAAAATTGATATAGATTTTGCATGATATATATATATATATATATATATATATATATATATATATATATATTTAATAATGCTATAGGATAAAGCGAGATGAAGAATATTAGTAATTAAAATATAATATATGTTAGTAATTAAAATATAATATTTTAATTTCTATAAAAAAAATATAATATTAGAAAAGCTTTAATTGAATTTCACCATCGCAATATTATTAAAATATAATAATTAAAATATTAAGATACGTATAATATTAGAGTTTCTAAAATTAAAAAGTACCAATTCCCACAAAAAGAAAGAGTTTCTACAAAAGAAATAAAATAATATCAGAGATTCTAAAAAAAGGTATTAGATTTTTTACAAAAGAATATACTCGCATAATATTAAAGTTTCTAAAATTAAAAAATATTAGGCAAAATTATATATTTGGTCCTTTATCTTATTTTTTTGTAATATTTTGGTCCTTTATCTTTTATTTGTAACATTTTAGTCTTTTATCTTATATATTTGTAACACTTTGGTCCTTTATCTTTTATTTGTAACACTTTAGTCCTTTATCTTTTATAACATTCACATATAAATCCTTTTTTTCATATTTTTTTTTTTATTAAAAAAATTTTGAATTTTATTTGTTAAGATACCTTTTTATTAAAATTAAATAAAAATCATAATTTTGATAAAAATGTTCATCATCTTTATCAATTTTTTCATATTTTCATGTTTTCTAAAGGACCAAAATGTTACAAATAAAAGATAAAGGACCAAAGTATTACAAAAAGATAAGATAAAGGACCAAAATGTTACAAATGAAAGATAAAGGACCAAAATGTTACAAAAAAATAAGATAAAGGACCAAATATGTAATTTTGCCAAAATATTATATTAGAAAAGCTTTAATTGAATTTCACCAACGCAATATTATTAAAATATAATAATTAAAATATTAAGATACGTATAATATTAGAGTTTCTAAAATTAAAAAGTACCAATCCCCACAAAAAGAAAGAGTTTCTACAAAAAAATAAATAAAATAATATCAGAGATTCTAAAAAATGTATTAGATTTTTTACCAAAAAATATACTCGCATAATATTAAAGTTTCTAAAATTAAAAAATATTAGAGAATCTCTAATTGAGTGAAAAAAAAAAAAAATACAAACTCGATAAAGAAAAAAGATAAAAAAGAAAAAAAGCTTTAGTTTGATTGTATATATCCAACAATTTTGTTTTATAATAATGGGTTAGAGAGATATATCCGATTAATTTAATAGTACATATCCAAAAATTTGTTTTCATAAAAAATAATGGGTTAGAGAAGATTAAAAAAAATACAAAATAAAATAAAAAAACTCTAATTGAATGCCACCTAAGCAAAAACTCTAATAACGCTAATTAAATGCCACATAAGCAATTTTTCTTGAGAATGCACGAGAATGTTCCGTGGGAATCTCGCTATGTATATAATAATAGAGATATGAGAAGTGTATTATTGATGAATATATATTATAATAAATAATTAGGGGTAAATATATATTATAGTAACACCCGGGAGAATTGTTTTAATAAAAAAAAATTAATCTTACACGGGATAATTGTTTTAATAAAAAAAAATTGAATAATATATTATAATAATACATGGAATAATTGTTGACGAATATATATTATAATAATACACGGGACAATTGTTTTAATAAAAAAAATTAATCATACAAGGGACAATTGCTTTAATTAAAAAAGAATTAAAAAATAAATATTTGTTATTATTAATTATAGTTTATTATACAAAAATCATACACGAGACAATTGTTTTAATGAAAAAAATTACTTAATTTAAAAACTTTTATAAAAAAATATCAGAATAACGTCACTTATTATTTTTTACATGTCGTCAATAGACCCGTGCGAATGCACGGGTCTCAAAACTAGTTTCTTTTAATAACATCGTTAAAAGTGATATATACACGTCCAAACAAATATATAGAAATATATAATATTCACATAGTAATACTTAATCATGGATTAAATAAGTTTGTCTTCATTAAAAATATAATATTTTAATTATAAAAAAATATATAATATTAAAAATTCTACAAAAAAAAAAAAAATAATATCAGAGTTTCTACAATAAAAAAATATTAGAGAAGCTCTAATTGAATGACAAAATACAATAATATTGACGCTCATGTCCAAGGATAAATCAGGATTTTTTATAGTAATTTCTTTTAATATATTATAAATTAAATTTGATCACTTATATTACAGAGGAATTAATTCTTGTTCAACTTTCATGTCTGCCTATTGGTTTTCTATTCAATTTCCAATAAATTCATAGGTGTAGATACTCCCCGACCTCTACGTGGGTCTCAATGAAATTTAACATGATTCATAGGACTATAGGAGTAATAGTACTGGTAATACACAACAAAGTTAAATTCATATTTGTATCATTTTATTGCTTATTTTTGTTTTCTTCTCTTTCAATTTTGCATTTGAAATTCAAATAATAAAAATAATTAATTAACATTTGTAATTTTAAAATACTCCCAACTTTTCAATTCTAAAAACTTGTTTTTACAAACATAATTATAGTATTATACAAAATACGCAACAAGCGTGAGTCAAATATTAACTGATTTTTTGCTTATAAAACATGATTTTTTTGTTATGTGTTAGTGATAAATATTTTTCTCGCATTTTTTCGTAGGGGATAAACGAAGAAATCTTCATATTATAATGTTGGATTTCAAAAAAAAAAAAAAGACAAAGGAGTAAATCATATCTCGTTTATTTTGCAGGATGTAAATAGTTATTTACTCTTTTTATATTTATCATCGATGAGAACTAATTCTCCGGTTGTTTAAAAAACTATTTGTCAATACATGGGTCCATGATTTTTTTTTTCTTTATGTTAAGTTTGATATTATACTAAAGGTAGAATTTTTTATTTATAATAAGGCGGTAATTTAGACTAATATAAATATTTTTTTGGTTGCTAAATAATAGAAATATGTCATAAATTATTTTTAAAACTTAGATTATTATTAAAAGTTAAAACTGATAAGAACAAGTTAATAAATAAAAAATAGATGAATTAAGAGAATAATGAGATCAAATATTAGTACAAGTATTAATTCATTGTTTATTATTGATGATTTGAAGTCTTTCGTTATACGTATAATATTATTTGTATTATATAGTTTAAGCTTATGAATATCGCGTCTTTAAGTTTTCATAAATTTTCGTTAATTCATAAATTTTCACTAATAAATTATGGTGTCTTTATTAATTTTTTTTTAATAAACTACTTTGAAAAATTAATAATAGCACTTCTTTTGACTCAAATTTAGAAGATGATTTTTTTGTAATAATTTATAATAACACGTCTTTACAATCTTGTAGTAATCAATTTTTTATGTTAGAAGATGATTTTTTTGTTTTTATTTCTTTTTAATTTAATGCATAAATTATTTATATATAATTCTTTTTTTATAAAGACAAGCAACTTTGACATATCTACAAGTTGAGATAGGATTTGTGGACGACATATATAATCTTTTTTTATTGTATTCATATTATTCTTTCTATATTTACAATTGAGTCTATAACACTAAGGTTTACATCTTAATTATTTTTGTAAAAAATTCAATTTAGATATAAAAAAATATTTGATCCAAAAGAAGAGGATAATCTCGGGTGTGAAGAACTAATTCAAGTTCGTATAAAAAGTAAATCAATCGAGATTATAATCTTAGGTCTTTATTATATTTGTTCATGCGCATTCTAAACTAAATTTTGACTATGATAAAGAAATTCAAATTTTTCATATGACAACTAAGACCGTTTAATATATTACCTAAATGGACTAACCATCGGTTAAATATTTAAATTTCGACAATCGAACATTTCACTCTAATTAATTTAAAATTCAAATTTATTAATTAATTGTTGGTCCAAATTAGCTTTTTTTGTAAAAGAAAAAAAGAAAGAAATCTTATTAGTTTTTAAAATAGAAATTAATAAAAGTGAACAAAATAATTGGTTTAACACTTTAACTCACAACCAATATTAAAAGAAAAAACCATAAAAAATTGCCTTCAACAAGGCTTGAACCCACAACCGTTTGTTAGATAATCAAATGACTAGCCACTGCGCCAACGAGGAAGTCTATGTTATATTTTGTTTCTTAAACTATATATACGTTAAATGCAGTAACAGAAAAACTGTTCGTCTTCAACCTCTAGCATTCTTATCCACCGCAGATATAATCTTACATGTTGCAGGCCAGCCATGAACATTAAAAACTACAATTAATAACTTAGAAACATCAAACAAATAATTTCTAATATATTTCTGATTTTAATTTTAATTAGAAATGTGTGAAATCAAATACTAAAATTAAAATCTAACAAATATATGAAGAACAAATACACATATTTTCTAAAGAGCTATTCAGATTTGTTGAAGAAAATATCCAGATTTGGTACTCAAACCATGTTACCCATTATGCAAGAGAAGAATTTGAATAAGAAAAAAGAGATGCATTCATAGAAGAAGAAGTAAAAATTGATTTTTGAGCATACTAAAGGTGCATATCAAGAGGAAGAAGATGGAAGAAAATGGACGAATCATCTGTAAAATAAAATAAAGAAACTGGAAGAGAATGAAAGAACATAGAACACATGAGTAGGAACATGGGTCTATTTGCAATTGTTAAAAGTTATCTTGTCACAATTGAAAATTAACTATATTCTTATAATATTATAAATGATATTTTAATGGACCAATATATTTAAGACAATTAGGATGGGTCACTTGACCCAATCTTACTCTATAGCCCTGTTTCATCTTTCATAGTTCACAGCAGCAACAATAACAACACCAGTCACCACCCCTTCTTCTTCTTCTACAATTTCTCTTCTTCCAAACTTCTCTCCTTTTCTCTCAAATTTTAAGTTTGTTTTTGTCCCAAGTTTGTTTTTGTCCCTCTCTCGTTCATTGATTTTCGCTCTAATTACTCATTTACTCAATTAAAGTCTTGTTATCTATTACCCTCTCAAAGTCTATATTTCTCCATTGGATTTTGCTTTTTTTTCTTGTTTGAAAGAACTGTCAATTCTTTGATGATTGTTTGCACATGAATTTTTAAAATAGGGTTTTGGAAAATGAAGATTTTGGTAAGGAATTAGGTATGAAAAGTCTTTGTTTTTTAGGGTATTCATGGAGATGATTGGAGAATTTGGTCTGCTATGGAAGAGATGCAGAAACATTAAAAAATAAATAAATAAATTGAAGCTTCTAGGTTGCCAAGTTGTTCAACACATAGAAGAGCTTCCAACTTTAGAAGTATGGTTGACGGTGCTTTTTATTTTTGAAAAATGCTACTTACAGCGAAAAGGAGTTTCACGAATTTTTCCCGAATTGAGTTGTCAATATATCATTGGTTTCTCACCTGACCCCACTTGCACTTATTTTATTAGATTTAATTAATTTAGTTTCTCTCCTCTTTTATTCTCTTTCATTTCATCTTCCACCGCTAACAATAATACTCTATCCTCTTTCTCTGCAATTTTCTTTAGTTCTTTTAAATTTCTTTCCCAAATTTCCATCCCTTTCAATTCATATTGGTTCCTTATTTCTTTCTCTGTTTCAAAACTTCTATGGTTCAACTGTTTTATAATTTTCATATCTCTTCAATCTTATCTTTTTCTCTTCTTCCCACTAAACATTCATCAAGTATATAAATCAACAAATCTTTCATTTTTCTCATCTGGGTGTAATCTCATTCACCACCACTTCAATTTGGCAACTTCATTATCACAAAATAAAGTGTTTCTTCTTCAAAGAGAACTGAAAATCTGCTCCAAATTGTAGAACCAAAGCAACAACATGAAGCTGAATCTTCCTGGACCTGTTTCGTCGACCAGGAGAATGAAGGATTTGCGCATAGAGAAACAATAGCGGCTACAGAATTGTTTTCAGTCTTCAATAACTGAGATTCTACCAATAAAAAAAAAGTTTTTAAAAGTTAAATGTACTGTAAAATACCCATTCGTGAATTTTCACGAGCGACATCCTTCGCTGGATATAGCATAGCTCTTTATTTTTTGACAGTGTTTTGTTAAAACTAAAAAACAATATTTATTGAAGTTTCGTGAAATTTCACGAGAAAGTGGTTCGCTATATATAACACCATATATCATAGCAACAAGTTTCGTGATACTGATTGGTGTTTCTTCGGTTCTTTCGCATGGTACAAAATTTCACATTAAACAATTTTGTGAGTTACGTATATATGTGAACTTTGAGTCCAAAAATTAGCCTTAATATCATTTTTTTTTTTTTGCCAAAACCAAAAGATACAGGGACTACTTTAAACATACAGGGATTAATTTGAAACAAAAAAAATACATGGACTAAAACCAAAAAATCGCGAACTTACAGGGACGAAAATGATATTTAAGCCTACTTTTTAATATAAGAAATACATGTTATATTTTATTAATATCTTATCAATTTTTTTAATATTTTACAATAATGGAGAACAACAAATGCAAATTTTGTTAGGAAATAACATGGCTAAGGAAGAAAAAATGAATAGGAGAGCAATTAACAACATAAGAATATAACGTGGAAAATTTAAAATCGGAGAAAAAATTACGGTTGTTGACAAAACCGACGACCAGAGAATTATCGCTATGTGAAATTTTTTACAACATATAGACTTCTCTCACTTTCATCCAATGACCCAATACAACCACATTTTCACAAAGCAAATATTTAAACTAAGTTAGATATAAGCTTAAAGTGGTAGTGAATAGTGCATGTACGAACAAAGAACTTAGGTCCTATATATATAGCTTTGGTCTTCCCATTGCCTCACCACACTAAGCAATGTGAGACTTCTTCAATAGCTAATATTTTTAACCTTCTTCTTTATTTAAGAAACTGACCGATGTGTGACTTCACAATCAACCCCAACAATCTACACCTTGATTGTAAGAGTTTCATCTTCTGCTTTCATTGTCTATACTAACAATCATACTCCACCATAACGAATATACTCCACTTGGAACTAAATCATCCAAATAATTTTCTTCACATGGAACTAAATCATCCCAAAAAATTTCTTTACGCCAGAACCTTATTGAAAGATTATGGTGCAACTCTCATGTTGGCATTCAGAAAGTTCTTTAGCCATCGACACGTCTCACTACACACCTTGCATCAATATATGTCAATCAATGCCAATGTGTTGTTCTGAATCTGCTAGCAATAAATTGTCCGTTTTCATGGTATAGCGGAAATATATACCATAAGGACACACTTTATCTTCTAGATAAGATCATCATCATCTCCCAAAACAAGGGAGGCATTGCTATCACTTGCCATAGAGTCTTTTTCAGATACGGCTCCACCTGGACAAATGCCCAAACTTTCCACACTTCCACCACGACAGATTTTGATCTTCTTTTCAGTAGGCCCACTTCTAGTTAGCAACATTGAGTTTGATGAAGCGCTTTCATCACTTTTCATTCTCCTTTCTTCAGAAATAATTTTAGTTGCAACTTCTTCAAAACTCAAACTTTCCTTCACATACATGAAAACATGTTTGAGATGAACATACTCCCTCCGTTACAAAATATAAGCAAAAGTGAGTCAAAGAAACTTGATGTATTTGGTTCAAAATTTAGACCAAATACATTCACTTTTGTTGACCAACTTTTGCTTATATTTTGTAACGGAGGGAGTAAGAAGGAAGAAGGGGCAAAATGAGCCTTAACACTTTATCTTCATTATCAATCTTAACTTTAATAGATTTCAACTCAGAAACAATATTTTGCAAAGTACTGAGATGATTATAAATTTTCGTACCCTCATCCATGTGCAAGTTGTGGAGTTGCTCCTTCAGCAACAACCGATTTGAGATGTCATTTGCATGATACTACCCTTCGAGCCTTTCTAAGAGTTCCTAGGCTGATGACAGATTATGCACATTCGCAAGAACATTCCTTGTCAAACAGACGAATTGCACTTGCAGCTCTCTAATCAAGTTTCTCCCCCATTTATCGGCCTCCATGTTGGAAGAGTTTCCTGACTGTATTAGCACATCTTGAATTGTACTCTCCATAGGTCAAAGTTGATTCTTCTATCAAACTTCTCTATGTCAAACCTTATAGCACTTGAGTAAGACATAACAACTGCACAATACCACCCCTTCACAATATCATACTTCTTTTTTCTGATGTGGAAGATCAGACAATGCTGCAACAACAGAGCATACCAAGAATTGTGATATCTCACCGAACCGAAAGCTCTTGATACCACTGTTGGGAAATAACATGGCTAAAGAAGAAAAAATGAATAGGAGGGCAATCAACATTACAAGAATGTAACGTGAAATCTCCAAAAGCGAAGAAAAAACAACAGCTGTTGTCAAAACCGACAACCAGAGAATTATCACTATGTGAAAATTTTACAACATATACTCTCACCCAAGGCCCCAATGCAACCACAC
Source organism: Trifolium fragiferum (assembly GCA_954870985.1). Taxonomy (NCBI): domain Eukaryota; kingdom Viridiplantae; phylum Streptophyta; class Magnoliopsida; order Fabales; family Fabaceae; genus Trifolium; species Trifolium fragiferum. The sequence goes on from OX940796.1 coordinate 27,175,867, forward strand.
TCTCAAAAAGCAAATATTTAAACTAAGTCGGATATAAACTTAAAGTGATACTGACTGGTGCATATACAAACAAAGAATTGATGTCCTATATATAGTTTTTGTTGTTCCCCTTATTTCACCATATTAAGCAATGTGAGACTTCTGCAATAACTAATATTTTTAACCTTCTTTTTTATTTAAGAAACTGAGAGATGTAGGACTTGTTGGAACAAAGTTCACATTGATGTGTGAATTGAAAATAAAATTGAGTCCTATATCGGGTACTAGAGCATACTAGTGTGTTGTAGCATACTAGTATGTAATTTGAGAAAATAAATAAATTAAGTCTCATATTTATTTATTTAGTTTATTGTGATTTATTTTTTATCAATTTATAATGGTTAAATTTTTGGGAGAATAAATCTAATTGATGACTACATTAACAAAATATACACATTATATAAGTGTTAGAATTTTTTAGAAGAAAAATTTTAGGTAAGAAAAATTTTAGGTTAAAATATAAGTGGAAGGAGTATATGGCGGCTGAAAATGACATTTCCCCTCACTGCACTTCATTGCCGAACCAGCTATAGCCTTTGGTCATCATTTTGGGTATGTTGACAGTAGGCAACACACTAATGGTGAAAGGTTAGTTACTTTTTTGGATTATTTTATATCTATGCTTCATTCTCTAAATATACAAAAAGTGGGATTGTTATCTAAGCAAAGATATTGAATTAAGTTGATTGCTTATTGCTTATGAATATAAAAATTATGTCTTGCATTTAAGCATTAAAGTTTAGATGATAGTTGTGAATGAGAGATTTTTCCACAATTGCTATTTTTAATATTACGAAACAGAAGACAAGAAATCTAGATTTTGAATAAGCTTTTTTGCACTCATTTATATAACCATGTGAACCTATTTGAACTAGGTAGTCTATTTTTGGATCATATGACACTAAAATTGCCATGGTTCTTTTAACAATAATTGATACTGATAATGTCCTCTTGCTAATATGTATATCAAGGCTTACCATGAATTAATTTGGTGACCATAGATAAATGATTTAACGTTAATTTGTTTCTTACTTGTTTATGCAAATTGGAAAGATCTCCAATAGTGTTTTTATACCTAATTGTTTAGAGAATGTTGAAGTTTAATCTATGTCTTATTGTGTGATACTAATTTTATTATTAGTATTAATTTGTTTTAAGAGTGATTAAGTATCACTAGTTCCTTCAAATAAAGAATGATTTTAGCACCATAATCCCTTGGATTTAAGATTGGTCTTAGTACCATATTAGAATGACCTCTGTGCCCTTATATTGATTGATATTGTAGTATCATCAATACATGTGGTATTGTAGTACCACATATGGTATCATAGTACCGGTGATTCATAGATTTATGTCGTAGCATCAATTTGAGTGGTATTGCAGTACCACTGAATCACCGATGAATCATAGATTAATGTTGTAGCATCAATTCGAGTGGTACGTAGTACCACTCAAGAAGGTGTAATTTTTGACCGATTTCTACAAGTGCAGTAGCAATACGATATACAGCTGTTACTGGGCTGTTTTATCCTGGAGATGGCGTGGTTGATAGTCTACATGCACAACTTTAGACAGTGCCACGAAACGTCTTAAAGAGAAGGCCCGGCCCTGAGGGTAGGCAATGGGTGCGACGGCCTGAGGCCCAATATTTTAAGGGGCCAAAATTTTTTTATACATACCTACTAATATAAAAAAAAAAAAAAAAATTAATATAATATTTAAAAGAAAAAAATATGATTAGGCCAAGGAAATATGTGTAGGATTATTAAAGAAAATATCATTAAGGGGCCCAATTGGTAGAAAATATGATTAGGTATAATTAGTAGGATTATTAAAGAATAATTAAGCGGTGAGTTTGATTAATGCACTAGAAAGTTTTAAATTTTTGCTTGGTATGGTTATTTGGTACGACATTTTATTTGCTATTAATATGGTCAGTAAAAAGTTGCAATCTAAGTCTATGTGCATTGATGCTACTTGAGATCATCAATGTCACAAGAAAGATTAAACGATTTGACAACTTTGTCAATTGAGAAATATATGTTGGTGGACATTGATGTTTATGAGCTTATCAAGTATTTTGCATCTCAAAATGCTCCAAGAAATCACTTATGATTTTTTAAATAATTTTTTTTTTATATTTTGTAAAATTTATTAAGTATTAATGCTGTATATATTGAATGAAAAGATTTTTTTTTATGTTTGGCCTAGGGCCCATAAAATGTGAGGAACAGAAGAGAGCGACCTGATCGTGATTCAGCCAGTAATTTCTTTTATTCCTATTTTTAAAAATCTTTTTTCAATATCTAAAACAACAATGACTTGACAATAACCTAACAAATTCTACCTCCGACTGTATTTCACCTTTTGAAATATCTATCATTGAAGTATCTTCCATTCTTCCTTAATCGCTCTCAAATTCTTTTTCTCCTCATTCATGTGTGCTTTGACAAATCACATGGAAAGATTCTTTATATTTAGGTATGGACAATTCATCCACCTTCTATCACATTTCCCCTGACTGAAGTCAATGAATATAATTAAAGAATGGTACTTTTGTTTAAAGGAAAAAGCTAAAATATGCTCTAAGGGCACATGTTAGTGATTCAAAAAAGGAAATGTCTTTTTTAAATACCATTGATAGTATTCATTAAATGAATGTTGATCCGCTTGATAAGGAAACAATTTATACGACAATTAGAGTTTGAAATTTGCGTAGAAATGATGATTTAATTTGTTGATGAATAATATATAAGTATATAGTATGTTAGTACTGTTTTAATTTTGAGGTCGTATTATAATTATAAAATTTTTGGAGATTTTTCAAATTATAAAAATATTAGAATTTTTTTGTGTTAACAAGTATATACTCTTTTTTCATAAGAAGGGGTCTTGATAATTAATTAGGAGTTGATTGGAAGGTGAAAAAAGTTTGATCAAAATTGTTCAATCGAAAATCAAATTCATATTCTTCACCTTAGGTATGACTCATTAATCACTTGAACTTAACTTCCTAATTATAATTATTAAATTGAACTTGCAAGATGTACTCCATTTGGTCTCTTTTATAAGAAACAATTACATTTTTAGATTTATTAAACAACTGATTTATATCGGATCTATTATATACCCTTTCCGTTCCAAAATATATAAGCAAAAATGTGTCAACAAAAGTTGATGTATTTGGAATAAATTTTGCATCAAATACATTAATTTTTTAATGAGTGTTTTTTACTTATGCTTTGAAACTGATGAAGTAAACTAAATACATTAATTATTGAATAAACTCGAAAAGACAATTATTTCTTATAAAAAAAACAAGACAAAGTATTAATTATTGAAATTACTTTTATATCTCAAGAAATGCATTTATTCATCATGTCAGTAGGTGTGGAAATATTTATGTAGGCTTACTTAAAAAAATATTTGAAAATTAAATCAATAAATAATCATTTTTATTTTTCGTAGGTTTCTCTCACTCCTATTCAAAACACTATCCAATGATGTATCTGCGAGTATAGTTTAGTTGATAAAAATATTACAACATGCACGAATCGATATTCAAATTCAAATTTTTTCACCTCTTTACCTTAAGGTTTCAAATTTTATTCACTGAAAAATTACTTGTTCTACTCAATGGAGAACTAGATGATTTCAATGGTGAGATGTGAAATGGTTGTGATGATGAGAAGCTTCAGATACGGTGCTTCATGGTAGAGGAGGTACTTGCAAATCACGTTAGCACTTTAATGTTCAAGTCAGTATGTGATTAAAGAGGAGTTAAAGTGAAAAGTGAATGAATTGTGTACCTTGACGCCACAGTTTGATTATATATTATATAAGGAGAAACAATTACAAGCATTTGTGTCAGCTGGCACCAGCTATCATTAGAGGCAATTGTAGCCGCTAAGATGAATCAAACAGCTCCGTGAACATGTAAGGGTATATTTATTCATTGGAGGAGGTGTACAGTAGCTATTGTATATTGTTGGCTTGTTTGAAAAGCCTGTGTGAAAGTGTAGTTTTTGGTTGGATCATGGAGGCTTGGACCATGTATATTGTATATTGAGCCTTGAACCAATCGAAAATACTACTAGAGAAAAAACATATTATAGAATATTAGATATAAACACACTCCAAGCCGACATTTTAACCATTAAATAAATATTTTTAATCTTTAGAAATACATTCATTTTGTAATATTTTTTTACAACAATTATATAACTTTACCATAATTTATTTCTTTTATTAAAAAAATAATAATTTATTTTAATTTTTATTCGATTTTAAAGTTACAATTGACAAGAGATTTCACGTCAATATATAATAGATAATTAGTAGTTAAAAACTTCAAAAGTATTGTGTTCTATCCTCTATGGTTGAAATAAATCAATTATTTTGGTGAATGTTTATCGTCAACATAGTTTCATATCAGAAAAATAAAAACAAAGAAAAATCAGAATGTTAAATTAAGCAATTTGCATAATCAAATATAGGTCCTTTATCCTTAAACTACACAAAACCAAAACAGCTGTAAGGCCATTTTTGACACATGTCAAGCTCATATTCAGCTAGAGCAAATCCTAGCTGTACTACCAAACAAAAACTTTACTTAAAATAGAGATTTTCAAAATTTATTTTGTGCCTCTTCTTGACATGTGACAAGAAGCATTGGGCCTAATTCCTAAACATGATCCAACCCGGTCCAGTAGAAAATTGCTGAAGCCTAAGAAAAACACTCTCACGTGAGTTTACAGCATCAAATGAGATGTCAACATCTTTCTTTGAAATTCAAATCCTTCATGAACAAAATTGGGTTTGTAATGTCACTTTCATTACTGATGAAATCTGATTGTGGAGAAAAAGTAGTCAAAAGAGAAACAAACCTATCTTTTGAAATTTGAAATTCAAACACCTCTACTCTTTGAAAGCAGCAAAACTCTTTCAATTTATGTCTAAAACATAAAATTTGCTTTCAATCTCTCATCTTCTCTTCTTCAACTTCCTCTACGCATAAATTTAGTCGACGGGGAACAAATTTTCCCTTTCACAGCAGCATTCTTCTCCCCCTTTTGAATCTTCACTTTTCACTACTACACTTTTCCAAAATTGAAATTTTGAATCTACCCTATTTTTTCAAATTTTGCAATTTTCAAACTTGGTATCTCACTAACTTTCTCCTCCTGTTTGCTGTTAAGCTCTTCCTCCATTAAAGCTATCTCGAATGACACGGTCAGATGAGAGAGGTAGAAAATTTCTTTCGTATGGGTTGTTGTTGTTGTTTCAAATGAAAATTAATTTTGTTTTTATGTTGTTGTTGTTTTTGTTTCAGTTTCACCCGCAAAATGGTCGAAAATTGTCACCGATATTGATTCCGACATGGGGTTTGCTGATTCGAATGACTCACAAACGATGTCGTGAAGATATGCACAGATTCGTTTTTTACTTTGTTGAATCCATTTCAAAGATTGATTGATAATTATTGATATTTATTGATTGACAAAAATGGAACACACACCTGCCACCCATTCAAAATTGTCTTCAATTTTTGATTTTTTGTTCTGAAAATGGTGAGGTAATTATTGGTTAGTTTTTTGTTCTAATTTTCTGTTTTGAAAACTCTTATTTGATTGTGAAAGTGAGCACTCAATGTGTTTGAGGAAATGCCTCAATATGAAAAATTGATGGTTTGGTGATCTTATTTTGTGTGATTTTTTAAACCATCATTTGTATGCAATTAGTGGAAGAATTAGTGAAAACCAATAATTTGTTAGCTTTTAAATCACCAACATTCAGAATTATTTTCTGGCTTTTACATAAGATTTATTTCTAACTTAACATTTGGAATGTTATTGTTTGTTCAGGTTTAGAAATAGGGTTTGATTGGGTAAGTTTTCTAAAATTAAGCTGCTGATTGATTTCCAATGGAGAGTTGAGACAAATCAATAAATCAATAAGGTACGCACAATATATTAACCATCTAAAGATTCACACTTGGTATTGCTTTTATTTATGTATTTGTCTGATTAATTTTAATGGGTTCAATGCCATTTCTATTCTATAATTGCAGAGGTATATAGACATGTTGGTGAGAGAAGCATACACAAAATGGCATGAACTGGAGGAAATTGATAGAGTTCTAAATGATAAGATTGCGTTGTTAACCCAAGGTATTTTCAATTAATCATCAAGCACTTTTTGTCATTATATGTAAGCTAAATCATAACTCACTTTCGCTTCAAATTTCAATTTTAGTTCTTCTCTCTTTGGCTCTCTCTCATCCTCTCAAAACAAAAAATCATGGAAGAAAGTTATTCCATATAAAGGTTTCAAATCTCTTCTCCATCAGTTATTTCATTATTTGATTTAATCATATGATTTGTATTTTGAATGATTAATTTTCTGTTTATGTTCTTCAATAATTATCTTATCACTTCTCTCTCTATTGTTAAAGTTCAATTCCAGTCTAACCCATCTTCACACGCAGATTTCATCTTCTTCCGTTTTCAACGCGATTTCGGTAAGGTTTATTTTCCACCTACGCTTAAAATGTCGATACTTGAAGTTTCAAATATCATACTGATTTTGCTTTTATGTTTTCGGTTCCTTTTTAACGCGATTTCCTTTTTTTTTTTTTGTTCTACACACCCGCTGTTGTTGTTTGTTAATGTCATATGAAAATTATAGCCACTTTCTAATCTTTTCCTAATGTCATATAATTGACTCAAGTGCTCAAACTACATGTTTTGTGATTTGTCTCATATCTTATTAGAATGACTCAAGTGTTCAAACTACATGTTTTGATTATTTTTTGTTCAAGCATTCTCTAGATTTTAACTACATTTGTCTTTCATTACAATGTCTTCATAGTTTTTACTAGGAAGATATATCTTATTCATGTATGTATATCTTATTACAATAAGTGTTTAAACTACATGGTATGGTTATCTTTTGATGATGTTCGTTAGCTTAATATAGCTCCAGTTCAGCTATGGTTTGCTTCCATGTTAGCTTAAATCATATAGCATGTTCTTGAGCCACACAAGCTTGACACTTATGTCACTTTTGTACTGTCAGATTTGTGTTTTACAACATGTAAGAGGGTTTGATTTCATTAAGGACATCAATGATTTTGTTTTTCCCCTTTATTCATCAATGATTTTTATAAATTTGATTATTTATTTATTATGATTTGTTAGATAATTTTGTTTCTTACAAATTGTTCACCTTTCTTTTTATGTATGCAGTGCAGGGAGAAGCCAAATTCAAAGGGAAAAATACAAGATTCAAGAATAAAGAGAGGTAATGGAAGAAAGGTTGAATAAATTGGTAATATTGCTTTTTTCATGTTTGACATGCAATAAAGTAGCCTTATAGCTTATCATCTTCTCATAAAGAGGTTCATCCTTTCAAATCTGATATTTAACGCTTAAATGGTATGCCTCCTGCATTTTGAAATGTTCTGCAATCCTTTTGACGGTGAATGTTACTTAAATGAAAATCAAATCATCTTTTGCATGTTTTTGTTGCTTATTGTAATAGTTTTAATAGATATATTTGTATCAATGCTTATTTTACCAGTTTACAAGCAATGCTAAACAACTCTATTTGCAACTAATTGTAGTGTAGGGATTACCTCACATGGGTTTTCCTCCTTTCTTTATCACATGATAATGACAAAGCACGTGATTAAGTCACATTGCCGACATTATTGAAAATGATGTTTTACTAGAGAATGTCAAAGTTTTTGTTAGATTGGTTCTAAATTTTGTTCATATGAAGTTCACAATAGTTTCGGATCTCTTTTTATAAATGATGTTTTGTTCATGCTACTCTTTGTTGGTTCTAAATTATGTTTTTCTTTAAAATGATGTCCTACTCTCAAGTTTTCCTAATATGTTGATTGGATATTTATGTTTGATTTGTATTAATCTGTTTTGTATTCTTTTTTGGGTATTTTCACTCTCAAAATGTTAATCTCTATGAAAGCTTACTTTTATGAAAAACTAATTACAACAAACTGCACAAGCAAGGTTTGAACTAAAGCCTAACTAGCTTTATGAAACATGTCCAGTTAACCATAGGTGAGAATTGGGAAGAATTTATCTTTTGATTACTATTACTTTTATTATGAATGCTTATTTGCTTTATTGTGAATCTAATTTTGCTATTCAGCAGGTTTGTAATAGTTTCTATAATGACATCATTTTTTGGTTTCAGATCTAGCTATTCATGCAGGCACAAATGACTTGATAGTATTGAATTTTGTAGAGGTCAGCTTTCCATTTGATTAGTTAACAATGCAGGTTGTAAAACTAAACTTCAAATTATATTCATGAGTTGGGGCTTGGGTGATGGAATTTTCTTTATCTTACAAATTTTTTCAATCATTGTCAACTGACATTTTCTTTATTCTTTTGTTGTTGATCAAATAGAAAACACACACAATTTATGGTATTTAAGCTTAATGCTATTGAACAATTCATATTTGAGTATATGTTGCTTGATTAAAGATTTATAGGCCTCAAATGCATTGTAAGATAAATGAAATTTTATTTCTATTTTTCCCTTTCATTGGTAACTCAAAATGTTGGACTACATGAACAAATACCGAAATTAAATAAGCTTAAAATACATGTATCTGAGAAAGGAATATTTATGTTCTGCTCACAAATTTTGAAACCTACTTGAGTACTAAAATGTTTAAAGCAATGCATATATGGAATCATCTTTGTTTCTGTTGGTGTTGCTTTTTTTTTTTCTCATTGAGGGTACTGAAACTGATTATTATAATGATAAAAGATATTTATACAGGTTGACTGCATAATGCAATCCTATTTATATCTACTATTAGTTTGATAAGTACTACAAAAATCATTTGATACTTGAAATTCTGCCACTTTTAGATACCCATATGCATATGATATGCTTGCAATTCTTTAATTTTGTTTTTATGTGCGTGTTTTCGTTGTTGTTGTTTCAGTTTCACTTCAAAATCGCCGAAGATCTTCGCCGTGGTTGATTCCGACACAGGATTTGTAAATTCGGATGACTCACAAACTATGTCTAGCCTTGCAGCTACTTTTCTGGTAACTTTTAATTTGCATTTTTTCTGTTGCGAAATCTCTAATTTTCGAAAATCTAATCAAAGTGCATTCATAGTGTTTTGGAATTAGAGTTTGTATTCAAAAATATAATTTGACATGTTTTAATATGATTTACAGTTTTCCCTTTAAAGCATTTCTTCATAACAATTTTCCTCTCTTTTGAACTTTGAAATTATTACCTAAATGAAGCAAAGTTTTTGTCTTTTAATGCAAGTCAGATTTGTTGAGTTTTATGTCTAGATAGTGTTCTTTTGTTGTTTGGAAGACAAGACTGTTATTATTATAGTACAATTTCTAAAATTGGACTTCAATGTGATTTTTATAGGAAACTTTTCTTATGAGAACAAGGAATAGATCATTTCAATATTTTTTATATTTTTAGTTTCTTTTTATATTCACATGTGATTTTTTCTCAAATTTATCTCTGCTTTTGTAAATATAGTATTTTTTTCAATGACTTTATAGAGATGCTCTTAATGTGCAAGAAATTGAATGAATGGTTTGTCTTTGAAGGAATGGTATGATGACTATCATGTATTTCTACTTCTTGAGACTTAAAAATCCAGAGATACGTGGTCATGAAGATGTATAATGACTATCATGTATTTCTACTTCTTGAGGACTCCAATTTTACACTTTCTCTCTCCTATTATGGTCCTAATGTTACTCTTTCTTTTAGGAAACATGTTTCTACAAGAGAAAAAAAGTTAAAATCATTGAAGCAAAGGTAAGCATTGTACAAATTTGTTTATTGTTTTTTTTTGTTAGTTATCATGTTTAATTACTATTTCTTTTGTTAGGTAACAAAAAGTTAAAATGTGTTTTGGGCGCAAAGGAAGTCTAAAAGCAAATTCTGATGGAGATTAAATCATGAATGAAGATAAACAGACAGAGACGAGAAAATTAAATACAAGAGGTTACTTTATTTGAGATTTGTGTAATAACATTTTGATTCTCTTTTGTTTTTTAAGTTGTGTTTTGTAAATAAGCAACAATCTCATTATACATATGAGTTAGACTTTCAAGTTAACATTTCTTTAAGTCATTTATAGTTTTTTGATAAATGTAGTTTATGCGATAGTAAGAATTTTGATCATTTTTGTAACGTTCCTTCCAATTGAGCTATGCTCACGGGGACAAACGACAATTCTAATTTATCCAAACTTTTATATATATTTTGAAATATTTTTTGTAATTGAATCTTATAATTGGAATATAAATATATACATTACTCCTTTGTATAACTGAATCTTATAATTGAATTTAAATTAGAATTCTTCTTGTGGTGTTCCGTGCGATGCACGGGTATGAATACTAGTATGGTACAACCGAGAACACGTTTCAATTATTACTATTATTTTTGTGTTTGCGAAACACTAAATTGTGCTTATGATCAATTTTTCTTTGGATATCTTACCCAAAATATGATTTTATTGATCTAGCTAAGAATTGATTTTTATTGAAAAAAAAGTGTTGGTTTGCACTACCAATTAGATATAACTTAATATGAGGTAGTAAGTAGAGTATAATTGAGTAATGTACGATTTGATGTTTGAGAGGCCAATGTGATAATATTTTACATATGCACTAATGTTTATCAACTTAAGTTTATTTATATGTTTTTGAAAATGAATGGTAGAGATTATTAAGGTGATCTTAAATACTTTTGGTGTTTATGAGAATAAATTTAATATTAGATTTATTTTGTTTATATGATCACTTAAAAATTGAGAACTATGGTTTTGGTCAATGAGGGTTAAGTTTTCTCTTTGGTGAATAATTTTAACGGGACAGTGGATATATAAATTTGAGATGTGAAGTTTATATGCTATAATAAAAATTTATTAATCTAATTATTTTATGGCACTTGGTAGTTCTCTGTATATATTGTCCGCTAACTATTATTCAAGTGATGTAGTAATATTTGGTGTCATTGAAGCAAGTAAAATTGTAGAGCGGTATTTGAAGCAGATTGAGGAGATATTTTGTTGAGAAATTCATAGAGATATATATGTGATAAAGATGTTGTCGCTTAGAGATTTTCTAAGTAGACTTGAACATGATTGTGATTCATGAAATATCTTTTTGAGATATCATAAACTATAATATGGTATATTGTGGATTATCCATTGTATTAAAATAATACAATGATGCTTAGTGAAACTTGTTTATGAGAAAATATATCTTTATGTGCGGAATTATAATTTGTTCTTATTGTGCGGCACTATTGTCGCTTGAAATTATTCAAGTAGACTTTGATGTGGTCACAAATGAAGTCACATTTAATTTATTTAATGTTGGGGCGTCGCTTAGAAAGTATTCTAAGTAGACTTATATAATAAATTTATAATTGGAAATGAGCCTGTGATATAAATTTATAAGTAGATTTATTTTATTGATGAATAAGTTGTCACTTAGTAGTCATCTAAGTAGACTTGTATAAGTAGATTTAGTCAATATGTGTGAATTTAGCGGATCCGGATATTAAACCACTGGGAAGAAAATTTGATAGGAACGGATATGCCATTTGAAAACGACAAGTAATGAGAACCCAACTTTTATGATTGGAGATCCCATGAAAAAGGTTCATATGGGTAAAAAAAGTTACATGTTAGTTATGTTAGCACTAAAATTTTGTCCATTTTCTAAGTGTTTTGATAATGGCTATGATAAGTGCTAATTTTAAAACTAAGTTGAGGGGTAAGCTTTAAAAGCTTTTAATGATAACCATAAACTCTTATCAGTGGTGTATGGTTGCAGCATGCACTAGATGGAATCACCTATATGAGTTTCAAGTGGGGCCATTTGCATGAGACCATGGCGGGTCTCTAGAGTACTCATGAAAACCAGGCACGCGCACGGTCTATTCGCGTAACACAACGGCAACAACAAGAAATATGGGGGTGTAATGCGATTGGTAGACCACTAATATACGCTAAGTTTCATTGGTGCATATAACTTGTTACACCAATGTTACTGTGTGTTAAGTACTATCAGTCTAGCACTGGTTCCTATAGGTTATTACACCAGTTTGATGCATTAAATTAACGATGATAATCCAGGAAATATATTTATGAGTATTTTTTAAAACTTTAAAATAAATTATAGGGGATTGTTGGACATTTTATTTTATAATTTATTTTAAAATTTATTTTTATTTTAATATAATTTGGTTATGACTTAGTCATATCACATTTTTCTTTATTCCTATATTTACTCATATGTTTGTTGCCGGCAAAAGTTATTGTCCATAAGCCAAATCTTTATGGACGGTGCATAAGTCATTCACAGCCATCAGATGATTTTACACGTGTAATAATCATAATTGAAGAACTTCCTATTTTTGCTTGCTCAATTTCGGCCACATTTTATATGCGATTCGATCACCGATTTCGAAAACTAATACCGGAAACATTCATAAAATCGAACGATGATCAAAGCGGTATAAAGAACATCGAGTTTCGTTGATTATTGAGGGAGAAAGAACTGGGTCGACGAACCGGGTCGACACGACCCGTTTCTGCAGAAAATGGGTGAGGAGGATGATGAACAGTGATGCGCCTCCACGCCCACTCTCACTAGAGGCGCGTGGGGGCGCGTGCGGTGCCAAGGAGACTCCAAATTTTTTTAATTTTTTTACAGAAAAATAGTAAATAATATTCTGGGAATTTTGGGACTAGTTAGGTATTTTTCTGAGACATGGAACTATTTTTAGTTAATTAAATGAGGTGAATATGCTTTTATAAATATCAGATATTAATAAAATTTTCCCAAATTTTTATTTAGGGTATTTTGAATTATTTGGAAAGGTTGGGGATACCTCACTCTCTCTGGTTTTATATCTTCTTAAAAATTTAATTTATTTCACAATTTTTATTAAGGGTTAAATATGTTTTGGAGGGCTTATTTTGTCCAAAATGTTATACACTGAAACCATTAGTCTTGTTAATTGGTTTCAAGATGTTATACACTGAAACCATTAGTCTTGTTAAATAGTTTCATAATGTTATACACTGAAACCATTAGTCTAGTTAAAAAGTTTATACACTTAAACCATTAGTCTTGTTAATTGGTTTCAAGATGTTATACATTGAAACCATTTGTCTAGTTAAATGGTTTCATACTGTTATACACTGAAACTATTATTCTAGTTAAATGGTGTCATAGCATTATACACTGAAACCATTAGTCTTGTTATTTGGTTTCATAATGTATGAGATTTTATTTATATTGTGATTGTGATTGATAAAACTTAAAATTAAATTGTATGTTTGACAAGTATGCTTTATATATACATGAACCATTGGTTATTATGTTGGGCTTCGAGGGGGTGTATGACGAAAATTAATTAAAAATGGATTCTAATAATATATACTTAAAAGGAACAAAAGTTATTATTTAATTGGAAACGGGAGACACGCTAGAAATTTGGGGGGGTGCGCTAGAAGTTTGTAGGAGAAAAAAATTAAGTACATTAAGTAAATTAAGTTTGGAGTTATTAAAATGATTTTGACATAATTAAGTACATTAAATAGTTTTGGAGTACAGGTCTCTGAAACCATTCCACAGCACAAATGGTTTTGGAGTACACATCTTTGAAACCATTCTACAGCAGAAATGGTTTTGGCATGATTTTAGTTTAAAACTAACTACTAAAATAATTAACCATACATAATACTCTGAAATTTATCCCTAATCAATAAAATAAAATAAAATAAAATTCAATCAATCAAAATTAAAAGCGTGATAAAAAAAATCTGAGGGGTGCACTAGAAATCTAAAAAGAAAAAAAAAAAAAAAAAAAAAAGGGGGGGGGGGGGGCGCGTAGCAATTGGGGGGTAGCAGTTGGGGGGCACGCGTAGCAATCTGGGGAGCGCGCATAGCAATTTATGGATGCTTATGGACAATAACGAGACCCTTTGTTGCCAATCCATCCTAATTAATAAGGCCTTATGGTTTTTAATGCAAATAAATAATGATATGTAACCGCTGTATGATATATGGACGCGTAGATAATACAAAGAGGGGTAAGATTCATGTTTCCAATTGAGATAAAACTCGTCGTCCTTCTTTGCTTTTAGGTAGTGTTTGAATTATCTTATTTTTGAATTTATTCATACAACTTATGTAATTTTTATGTATTATTATAAATTTGTTAAGATAATTTATGATAAAATAGCTTATAAAAATATAATTTTCACTAGTTTGAACTTATAAATCAGCATAAAACCTATTTACATAAGCTCAAAAATAAGCTAATCCAAACAGGACCTTAGTGGGTTAATAAATTTCCTCTTCCTCATAAAATTGAGTTTATATCTTTGTGGATTACATTATCTGTTTCAAATAATATCTTGATAGTTCTGTTATCTCATTGAGAAGACATATTGAATCCCTCAATGAGAATGACCTGTTGAATCCCGAGGGATTTGCGCATATGAAGCGGATAAATCATTAAGGACAGTGTGATCAGCACGCCTCATGTATTGTTTTATAGTTTACTATTTTACGGTCATCTCCATATGTGATACGGTGATCGTGTACTATGTGGTAGCGTCGATATCAATTGCTACACTCACAAAAAATAAGTTCACTGATCTCTAATTTATTTTATTCTCATCAATATAAATTTGATTACTTATATTTATATGTTCTTAATTATTTTGATGAGTATGTACAATTTTTTACAACAATGAGATTGTATCTGATATGGTATCAACTACGGAGTCTGTTGACCTAAGAGTATCTTCAATGGTGATACTACTTTTCGTATCAAATGTCACTAAAATGTGGTCCCTACAATGCTATATAATATTTATGCAACTCATATATATATATTTTGTTTCAGTGGTGATACCACTTTAGGTATCATACATTATTAACAAGTTATTAATTCTATTTAATTTGATATAAAAAAAAAAGTAATATTAAATTGATGGTACGGTATCTTAAATAAGGTATCGTATCATCAATTTTTATATCATTTATGTCACGTCATGGAACTCCAAAGATAAAAAATAATAAAGTACGGATCATTAGTCTTTGATAGTCTCTTTGATACACTTATTGGAGATGCTCTAAGTATTATGGTTACAGTGAATTTCACAAAAATAAAAGACGGATTGTTCGAAAGAAAAGAAAGAAAAACAATATTTCCCCGTCCCAATTTGAGTGAGTCAATATGACAACATGTACTATTCACATATCTTATTTTCACTCTATTTTTCTACTATTACATAAAAACAAATATTAGCATATGGGATGTTGGATTCACCTCGACGAATATTTTCAAAATATCAAATTTTAATAATTTTTACTATTATACAATTAAAAATATCAATCATCAAAGTTATACATTGACATGCGTGACACAGTCAACTGGCTCACTTATGTTGGGACGGAGGAATATATCGGAACATGATTATATGGCGATGACACAAGAAATAAAACGACCAATAGTTTTCGAAGGTATAATCTAATTAATGCTAAATAATTGAAACGTTGGAGAAGTTAAAAAGGAAGTCTAGAGTTCGATCATTGGCAGAAGTATTAGGCAACAATAACCAACCATTTGCATACTAATGCAACATTTTTTTTATTGTATACCTTACCTATAGTATCTTGCTACATAAACATTTTCATGAGTTTTTATTTACCAAAATAAAAAAGATAAATTTTGTTATCGTTAGAGTGAATTTGGGAATGTGGTATGCGATAACACAAGAAATAAAATCAAGAATAGATAAAACCAAGACATCCTAATAACAATGGTAGCTAGGGGTGGGTATGGTTTGCTTCTAGAGAAAAATTAAATCGAACCGAATCAAATTGTTTTTAAAATTCATAATAATCGAATCGAACTGAATTGTTTTTGTTTCAAATCGAATCAAACCGAACTGCAAAAGTGGTTCAGTTTTATAATTTTAAATCAAACCATAACTAACTTTAATTTTCACTAAGAAAATCAAACTATTAAAGATAATCGAATCGAACCAAACTGTTAATCATGAATCAAATCAAACTGTTTTGGTTCAATTTTTTTTTTGTTCGATTCAGTTTAAGTTAGCGGTTCGGTTTGGTTTTTTTGCCCAACCTTAATAGTGACCGTGTTAAAATAGCACCGTGGCGACAATACTCAACAATTTGGTAGCAATACAACGTTTTTTTTATTGTATGCTTTATATTTGGTCTCTTGCTTGCTACATAAACAATTTAATGAATTTTTATTTTTTTTTAAAAAAAAAAAGATAAATTGAGTTGTTTGGTTATTGGGACAATGTTTTTCAAAACAACAAATGGTCCATTCAGTGCCCGTGATAAAACACAAAGAGATCTTGTAATGTCTGTTGGACGATGAACAATTGAAACACATGTTTTGTACTTCCCAAACCAAGTCAAAGGAGAACTAAACATTCCTCAAAAGAACATCATAGACTCAGAACCATGAGAATTTCATTAACTAAATAGTTGCTTAGTTAAATCTAGCTACATTGTTAAAAGAAACCAGACACCAAACCCTTTCCTCAATACTTCAATCCAAAACCAAAAAATAATTCCACAAGTATTTTTCAAAATAAAAGATAAATAAATGTACCTAAAACTTCTAATCAAATTAATATTGTCATAATTCACTTACTAAGTAGATTGTAGTACTTTTCTTGGGGTTAGTGTTTTCATATGTGAATTGTATATTTACGCGTGCAATTATAAAGATTAATATTTCGAGCAGAAATAAGACTACAATGAATGATAAAGCGCTCTCTCTCTCAAGAGTTTTAATGTTGTTGCATTCTCAAAAATGGATTTGAACTCCAAACATCTAATTAAGCTGAAGAGACCTGAATCATCTCATGTATCTTAAATTTGAGATTCTACTATTGTTATTAGTTATTACACTTGAATAATATTTTGATTGCTTCTTTAAATTTTGTAGGTGGGTGATTTGAAATAGAGATTTAATTAGCTTTAAAAGCCATAGTGTGTTCTCCCATGCTACTATGCTCCGTATTGCTATTACAATTGCTCTGAAAGAGTCTTAAACACCGACTCAACACACACACACACACACACACTCTTGTATAAAGCAATGAATGAAAAGAAAGGCCCTCACACTGCACTTTGTAATTGCAATATTTACTCCAAATTTCCTCATTCTGCATACTTCTTGGGATTTTTCCAAACAATTAATACATTTCCTGGCCACAATTTACACTCTTTCTTCTACCCAACAATTCAATTCAATTCATTTTCTCTCTCTAATTCACTCACCCTATACCCTCTTCCCTCCACCTCTCTCCCTCAATTTAATTAAGCTTTAAATCACCCCCTTCAATTTTTCTTATATAAAATGGCCTACATGTTCCAACCACTCCACATAGTTCACTTTCTTGCTGCCGGAGTTTCTTATAATCACCTTTAGCAACACTTTCCTCCTCCTTCAAGCCTCTTTTTTAAGGTACATAACACCTAACTAATTTTATTTTACTTTTATAGATCAAATATTAGCAAACTAGTAATTACATTAGTTTTCAAAGTTTAAACTCTGAACCTTTTACTTAAAACCTCTTCAGTGTCTTTTAGCTCACCAACCGAACTGCATAATCGCGAGATAGTGATGAGTGATCATCTTTTTTTTCTCTTTTCTTTTAATACATGTCACAAATAACTAAAAAAATTATAAATCAAATGTTATTAGACTAGTAATTAAGTTAGTTTTCAGGGTTCGAAACCTGAAACTATTAAAATTTCTCCGGCGTCTTTCAACTCACCAACCGAATTGCATGATCATAGGACAATTAGTGATAATCTATTCTTTCTTTTATAAGGACACTTTTTGTATTCCTTTTTATGTTGTGCTTATTGGTTTGTGTTAAAACAGGTAAAATACTTTTGCAGAAAGAAAAGGAGCAAAAACAATGAGTCGAAGAAATGGAAGTGGTCCAAAGCTTGACTTGAAACTGAACCTATCACCACCAAGGATTGACCATAGAAGAGTTGAGTCATCACCAACAAGATCAGCAACAGTTTCACCAACATCACCACCAAGCTCATGTGTCTCCACTGAGCTAAATCAAGAAGATGGAAACAACCAGCAGAGATACTCTAACAGCCCTGAAGCCACTTCCATGGTTTTAGTCGGTTGTCCTCGTTGTCTTATGTATGTCATGCTTTCTGAAGATGATCCAAAGTGTCCCAAATGCAAAAGCACTGTTTTGCTTGATTTTGTTCATGAAAATAACAAAAGGAGGAATTAAGTGCATGTTTGGAATTACGGTGAGTTAGTCAGATGATATCACAATAGTACCTATCGTTTTGTTGAAACTCTAAAGTATAGGTTTTGACAAAATTACGGTAGCATATAAGTGATTATATAATAAACTCGCCATCTAGACATGCACTAAGTGTAGGTTACCCTGTTGCCAGTTCTGCATTCTCTACTACTTGTAGGACATGTTAGCTTTTAACCTAGGAATCTCCATTTCAATATGTTTCTTTTCTATTATTAGTTTTAATTCTTGTTTATGTTTTTATTTATTTTAGCCATTTCTATGAATAGTGCTACTTGCACTCCACTTTTTACCTTTCTTACATCTACTTGTGAGGAAAAAAAATCACAAAATCTTGTTAAAGCAAGAAAAGTAGATAGATATAAGAGTGGAGCGTAAATAGCACTATTCAAGTTATTCTATATAGAATCTAGAAGTAAAACTAGTCAGGAATTTGGGAATGTTAGGGAAAAGTCTATGTAACTCTATGTGAGATTGGGTTCAACTTTTCTGCTTTTTAGCAGCAAAGATGTAATAGGACTTAACCCATTCAGGTGCCATGTTAGTATGTTTATTGAAATTTTAGATCAAATCTACCTTTGCATCATTATTTTTTTTACCATTTATATTTCAGTGTTTCATTCAACCAACCAAGAAAGCATGATGTTATTAGCTTCAATAAATAAGAGATTTAATGAGATTAGGAGTGTTTGAGAATGGTCTGGCCAAAAGCAGTTGTCAGTTCAGTCTCTTAATTCATGTCTAAAGACATACTATCTACCAAGTGTCTAAATCAAAAAACATTTTTTAACTTGACAATTTCTCCCTTTGTTTAAAAAAAATGGTTGGTTTTTATGCTAAGAGTGAAAATCGAACTTTCAACTACCACGTCATTTTTATCGCTCCTTAACTGAGCATTGATAATAAATGGCGTATGTGTCTAAGATGTATAGTTGTTTAAGTGTCAAATGCATTGACACAACGGTCTCAAGAGATGTCCATACTTTATGATCTCTTTTCCAGCCTATCATTTTTTCAAACATCATCCGCTACTTAAATAGCCGACGATATTTTTTCCACAATTCTTCATTTTTACTCATTCCCCACTTATATAGCGAATGAATAAAATAGGATGTACAAAAAATCCGTAGGATGACAAAAGTAAACCCTATACTTTATAGTTAAAACTAAGACAAAAAGTTTATATTGTGCAACAGAACATGTAGATCCAATCCAATGTACTTTATAACCAGTTAAAATAGATAGTAAGGCCCACTTTGTGGTTGTTGTAAAATCTCATGAAGCATGATGGCTGGTAAACAACTAATCTAACCGATGTATACAGCTAGGTCCACTACAAAATTGACCACCTGAGAAGCTAAATAGTGTGACTCAAGTGAACCTCACCAAGTTTGACACGTAAACTTTTCTGCAAGATTAACCTACAAAAGTGTCTAGGATGAAATCCTAGAGTTGGAATGGGACCAAATGAAAATATGTTGAAATCCATAGGAAATATTATGTTGACAACAAATGGCAGGAGAATACTCAGATGAATTTTAGTAAACCTGCTAACAACTAAAGTGTAAAAAGAAATATATCTTACTTCTGATATATAATTAAAACTTAGGTTACAAGAGTCACATCATATATACATAACCTACCAACAAACATTGAATGTGTAAATAGTATTTTTTTTACGTACATTCAATCAAATCACATAAACAAAGATCAAGTTTCGTAATTCTTATTTAGTTCTCAAAACATCATAAATTTTAGCTTGGAGTAAAATTTAAGTGAACGTTAAAAAGTTTTACGGTGAAAGTATATATGAATTAAATCCTAATATACAAATTAAATCCTATAAATGGATTAATTGCCAACTAAGAATAGCTGAAACACAAAGACACACATTGAATAGGAAGCTGTTATAAGTTACAATCATGATACACAAGTATAATGAGAGCAATGGCATGAAAGTCATAATAATATATGTGCTGTTGTTGTACGAAGTATAGTGTATTGAAAATGTTATTGAAGGATTGAATTGAAAGGCAGAGATAATCAATTAGGTGAATTGAAGGATGGTAGAGGGTCGGTTGGGTAGTTCCAAGCATTGAAAAAAAAAGGCGACTCTATTAAGACCATTTAAATCACATAAATGCAAGAGTAATTGAGACAGTTGAGAATAATGAAGGAGATATTTTTTTCCCTATGATAAATGCCCAACCTTTTTTTCCATCCATTTTTTCTCACCATTATAATCGTTTTTGTTCTTTGGATTTTAACCCTTTATCAAAAGTAAAAACTCACTGTCCATACTTGTCTACAAGTTGCCATCCATTTTTATTTTTCATTCAATTCATGTGTCTCAATTTGATTTTGCTTTCACTCTTAACTCAAATATACATGCTAACATCATCAAGGCATCATCAACCTAAGTTATCATGTTGGGATTAACATCAATAAATGATGAACTATTTGACAAAGGATTACAGCTCAGAGAAGAGAAGTATAATTGGGTAGGTCATCAATATGAGGGTCCAATGACTCAATTGAAACTACATAAAAGATTAGGTCAAGTTCATAAGAGAAAAGAAAAGGAATTAAAAGAAGAAAGGGCATTCCTTATTCACTTTTAGACATCATCTAATCTAACATTAGAAAATAGACTAAAAATACTAAAAGGGGTTTATTTAACCTAAATGAGTTTATCATGAGTATTTTTTGTTAGATTTTAACCAGGTTTTAGTCATATGATCGAAATCTTGAACTTCCTGATTAATACGAATTTGTTCGATGCCCCTCAA
Source organism: Trifolium fragiferum (assembly GCA_954870985.1). NCBI lineage: Eukaryota > Viridiplantae > Streptophyta > Magnoliopsida > Fabales > Fabaceae > Trifolium > Trifolium fragiferum. The sequence goes on from OX940796.1 coordinate 27,197,089, forward strand.
CTCACTAACCAAGTTGCCTCCAAGATTTTTTAGGTCCATTAAGTCCGCGTGTTCCAAGACAACTTATAATTTTTTATTTGTCAGAAAAAAAAAAGACAACTTATAATTTTTGTTGTTTTTATAAAATTATTTATCGTTCTTGTTACTAAATAATTATTTATCTTGTACCTATACAACTTTTAATAAATTTTTTTTATCAAATAGTCTAGTATCTAAAATTTCACTTTTAAATAAATGGGAATATCAAGGTTCAAACCCCGGTCTTTTTATACTACGCACTCTACATGTTTCACGTAATTTCATTTGTTTAAATAGTAAAATTTAGTCTATAAATTTAAAAATTCTCATAAAATAGAACAGTCATTTAACTAAATACTATTTTAGCAAATATTTAGAATTTTTAATGTTATGGCCCGTTGACCCAACCCACTCACCACTAGGTTGGATTGGTTCGGGTTTGACATAAAATATATGGGTAACAAGTTTGACTAAAACCGACCAAACCCGACTCGAACACTCCCTAGTTATAGCTTCTACCGTATACAAATAAATTGAGTAAATTATACCATAAACATTTATCAAATGTACGCATATACAAATTATACAGCTTGATAAAAACATAGTACAGTGCAAATATTTATTTTAGATTTAATTTCCACCTCACCTTTCCCTATATGTGAAAAAATGCAAAAACACCAACAACAAAAATGCAAATAATAGAAATTTTAATGAGCACTGCAGCAAAAAACTAGTCCACTAATCTCCTTTCTTTGATGATCGTGATACCAAACAAAATGAAGTCAGCATCATAAAATGGTAATCCTTCCTTACCTTCATTTTCAAAAACAATACTAAAAGCAGGGTAGAGAAAAGGAACATCAAAGCATTAAACCAGTCATGAATGCGAGTAAAGTCTTAGAATTGCAGGGTTATAGTACTAGCCTTAGGCTCATAAACCATTACAGGATAATGGTAATTTATGATATCAGCTACTAGTATAATTTTCCCCGTACATGTCCATCTTTATTTTTTTGACAACCCTTTCCTTTCAATCTATTTTTTTAAGCATTATCTATCGATTTATTATTTTGTTATTGTTATTATTATTATTATTAGGTTTACCCACTTCTTTTTTCTTCCTATGGACTCTTGACCATAATAACAACTCCGATCCCAAAACCTTGAGACTCCAATTCCGACGAAACCCCTCTTTCGAACTCAAATCAAAGAAATAAAAACTGTCTTACTTGGTGCTAAGTTTGTTCTGATTCATACTTTTCCTCGGGGATTTCCATAGACACGCGATCGATACTTACAAAAAGATGAAAGATCTACCACTAATATTTAATCCAAAACCCACCCTCCTCATAAAAGAAAGTAAGCAGCTATATAGTAATAGTATACCAGACAAGTGGCTAAATTCGGATGATGAGAAGCACCTTTTTCTCCATGACACACCAACCTGCAAACATAAAAGCTCACTAAATCATCCTTAATACTCATAAATTCATGTCCTTATTTTGCAAGAATACAAAAAAGGTGCATTTCATCAATCAAAAACACATGACACGGCATATTTGTTAAGGATAAAATAAGTTGAGTCTACTTTCTAAGTTAAGATTGCATAGGACAGCTTATCCACGACATGCTAGATTAAAAATAAAATAAATTATTATCAGGTAGTCAATCAAGATGTCACGTCTTAGAGACGGTTCTGATGGAAAAAGATTTCATTTTATTTTTTTTCAGAATAATGTAGAAAACATAACATCTGCAGCATCATGAATATAACCCCCCTGGATATAACTTATATAAGAACATCGTTGTTTGCTCCATATATGAAATAGCTAACAGATGTTCAGAGTATCCACTTGGAAAATGACTTACGAAACCATCGGTGATCCATCTATTTGCCAAAGAAACCAACCAAACTATGGAAATCCGAACCCAAAAAAAGCTTATCAATGTCCAGCCTAGGTACAAGAATTTGGAGATTTATCCATTTGCCCTTTTTATAAGTATTTGCATTAACTTTCAGATTTTTCCAGAATACAGATCCTCTCTAGCACTCCCTTTCCAACAATCTATACAGCACAAATCTTAGCTATTGGATTAAACAAACGTTTGAGATATAAAGAGCACAAAAATCATTATTGTCCTGTTAGTTATTTTGCAGGTTAGCTGCAGCGCCTACAGCTGCTGCTTATACGACCTCTATCTATGATCAAATCTTAATTTCATACTCTGAATTGAATAAAATATATTAACAATGGTACATTCAGTAAGGGTATTAACAAAATAAGATAGTGGGTTAGAGAATTATGAGAGATGTGGGGTTGTGGAAACTGGAAAGTGGTTGCAATGGGTAGGACTAATGATGGATAAGTGCGAGGTTGTAGACGATACTCTTTCGAGCATCTCATACTACTCGATGTGGGACTTAGGCCCCCTATAAACCACATTGAGCGCAGACAATAATTTGAAGCAAGTTTTCAATGGTGTACACAAATAAACAAAGATTCTTTGTATGTGAATCACGCCCCATAAAACAACAATAACGATCACTTTCACCATCATAAGTTTCCCAACCACATTCCCTCCGACCACCTAGCCTTGCCCTTGGAAGAGGTATATTGTCAAACTAGTTGTGCAGTATTTTTTATGATAATCAAACTTCTTGCACCCAAAACGTATTTAACCAAAGAATTTATTCCTCATTACTACTTAAACACCCAACAAAATCAATTTTCTTGCCACAAATTCCTTGGCTTATTAAAGGTAAATCATTGTTAAATGAAGCTCATAATTAGTTAATAGAAAGTGAGGTGAAGTGTTTATGTGTGTGACGTGTGTGTGTGTGTGTGTGTGTGTGTGTCATTACTCAAACGAATAGAAGTCGTATATAAAAGGTAAATACTAGAATGAAAAACCAATATAGCCATTTCAGCTAATAACTGAAACACAACAAATAAGTACATAAAAAATGTAAAATGGATCAAAATATTATAATAAAATAGTTTTTCAAGTGCTTGTAGTGTGTTGAGATGAATTTATGCTTTTACGCAAGCAGAGAAAAAAAGAGAATGATGATAAAAATATTGTTGGTTTCATGTCCTTCCAGATTCAGACCCATCACTTAAACATTCAGCATACTACCATTCGTTACAAACATTAATTGAGTAGATACTACAAGCAGGCAACACAATTTGATTAATTAAGGAATAATTTGCATAATTACCTGGGCAAACTTTGAAAATCATTACTGAATAATCACGTCTGAATTCCACTGAAAGCTATGCAGATAAAAAGAAACTTTATAGACACGGAGCCCCTTTCGGATAATCTACTAATGGGGCATCACTTGTGGCAGGGTAAGCTATCATGAGTGCTCAAGACTGAATTCTCCCCACCCACTGCTGCTTCTTATGTACTTATCAACAATGTTGAATTCCTGATTTTGAGCAACCCGCCTGGCATAGTTCTCAGTTGAAATTGGACCCTTCTTCAACCTGCGGTAATAAATAATATACCAAGGCCACAACCGAGCAGCACCAAAGAAGTCATCCGTTGTTAATTTTATTTCATGGCCTTTCGGAAGATCCAAGCCACTTTTACAAAGAACCATGCACATTTCCTCTGTGGATATAATGCTTGAAAGGCCAGAACTAGAATTAATATGAGTTTCCAAAGCTGGCTTCCGAACTTCAGTTGTAATATTATCCACCATCAGTGTTCCAGAATTCTGAAAGCCCTCTGCCTCTTTTACCCTCCTGGGAGACAAATTCCCTACAACAATTGGTTTGGTTAAATTCTCATTATTGTCCTCCTGCTCGTGTTGGTCTTTTTCTGTGGCATCCAATGATGTAGTGGACACTGCAGCCAGTCCATTTACAGCAATACCTGAGTTCTTCTTGGACTGTAAATTCTCCAATTGCATTGTACTGCCAATCTGTTGTCCCTGTGCAACTAAATGATCCACAGGCTCAAGTGCAGCTGCAGCATCAGTGGATGAGCTTTTTGAATTAAACTGGATTTTATTTGGAGATGATGGTAAAGATTGATTGAGTGATCCAGACAAAGATGAAGGGGAGCTTGACCTCATTGAATGTGACTTTTTTCCTCTACAATTGTGAGATATTGAGGAAGACCTTAATTTTGGAGATGAAGAATGTGCTCTAGAAGACGCTGATCTTGATGACTTGGATGATTTAGAATGTATCAGCGAGCAATCTGAAAGCAAAGATGATGAAACTGACCGCCTTGATATCTTTACCCTAGATCTTTTAGGTGATTCTATAATATTTTTACTTTTCTTTTTTCCTCCAAACTCCTTTCTTTGATATCTATCAGCTTCCTTTGTTACCAGGTAAGATACATTTCTCAATGGTGCACAATCATGCTGTGAACCAGACACCCTCCTCCACTTATCTTTCTGGTTACTCATCCATGAAGCATCTCTATTTGACTGTGGATTCACCCAAGAATCATGTACAGGTTTAATATCATCTTCAACTCTACGCCTTTTGTCTATTTTACCATCCTTCCCATCATCAAATTCCAATCTGTTATATTTTCTCTGTAAAGATTGTTCTTTCCTACAATTTTGCATTTTATGACCTGCTTCTCCACAAGTTTGCTGGAATTTTGAACCATTTCGGCGATTCGATGTTTCCTCGCCAATCTGTGCTCTGTCTACATTCGCCTGGGATTGGGAATGTACTTTTGGGGAACCGCCAGAGTAATCTTTGTCATTCAGCCTGTCATAGCAACGGGAAGGTTCATAGCGATCAAATTCCAAAGTCTTCCCATTCCCATAGTCAATTGCCAGATCATGAGTTGGCTCAACGCATTTACCATCTTCCTCCTTGTTGGGAACAACTCCGCCACCTTCATCTGGAAAGTCTCCTCCGCGGTTTTTTTCTTCTCCGTCACAATCCTTAAAACCATCTTCATTATATCCCCTCTTTTCACCAGACACATCATTGGACTTACCCCTTTCAACAATACTGATATTGCGATTCCTCCGTCCATCAAAACCCAGTTTCTTTCCTCCGTACCCCAATCTGTCAAAAATCCTCCCACCTTGCAACTCATGAGCACTTCTTCCACCACCCTTATCAAATTTTGACAAATGTGACTTGGGTTGTTTCTTGGACCACATTAAAGTCAACGGTTCCCCACAGATAGTTCTACCTTTCAATTCTCTCAAAGCTTTCTCCGCATCCTTATAGAAGTCAAATACCACAAATCCATAGCCTTCTCTCTTCACCTGAACATTACAATGCCCAAATCTACGGAAAACATGCTCAAGTTCATCTCTCCCAACACGTTCTGTCAGTTTACCGATATACAGCGACATCTAGACCATAACAACACACATTTCATTCCAATTTCCAAGCAAACAAACATCATCAAAGTAAGTTACAAAACTCTAAGCAAGCAGATACGAAATCAATAACAACTTCATGTTTTATAATGACGAATAAGTGAACAAAAAATGGAACAGTAATTTCATCGAACACGTAAAATGCATGAATGAATATAGTAACTAACGAGAAACCCTAAAATCAAGGCATTGAGATATTCAACATATTTTGATGAATGCGATGATCAAATGAACAAAAATGTGGACAAAAAAAGTGATGAGGTGAAGTAACAAACCCTCTCGAATCGTTATTTGAACCTTCCGAGTTGAAAAGAGTCGAATCGTCAAAATCTGAATGGGAATATGTAAAAGAACTTTGCTATAAGTAGCCAGTGTTGTGTTTGTAGGTTGGAAGGAGATGAAGGAAAGGAGCGACTTTACACACTGCTAGCGTTTCGTTTACTTACATAAACTTTTTTTTTTTTTTAATGGGTCACGTTAAACTGTATCTCGGGGTATTTGTTAAAAATGGTAAAAATAGAAATAAAAAATAAAATTAATATTAATAAAACAATTTTTTTTATATTTTCGATGCATTAATGTACAAATTCCGAAATAAAATTGTCATATTTATATGCTTAACTAGTGTCATGGCACTGTTTAGCATTTTCTTTTTATTATGGAATTTGTATTGTTGGATAATTTATTTATCTTTAATCTTTAATATAATAAAACGAGAATAATTAAAGGTATGGATTGCTATAGATATTTTAGGTGTTTAAATTATGATTATAGTTTGTAGTGTTCCATATTAATTTTCTATTCTTTTTGAATTTGATTTTTATTTCAATAGGTATGGATTCGATTTTTTTTTATTTGTAGTGTTTCATATTAATTCTGATTCTTCCATTTAAGTAAAAAAAATGGATTTTATTTTTCTTAAGTTTCATATATTTTCTATTGGATGCAGGTTTTGCTTTGGGGTTCTATAAAGGTATGTACTCCTATGAATATTTTTAAGTGTTTGAATTCTTTTTTTTTTTTTTGTTATGTACCAATTTGGTTATTATTTCATGTTTTTTATATTGTTGCTTTCATATTTTCGATTTAATTTCATGGTCAAAATTTAAGATTTATAAAATTTTTGGATATTTTTTTCCTTGAGAAATATAAAAGTTAACACGTTTCTTCTTATTTGAGAGGAAAAAGGTTTGAATGTATCTAATATAATTTGTTGTGTTTTGTTCTTATTTATCAGTTTAATCTTAATATATTTTTGTCCATAAATTCGTTGATTTATGAATTCGTTGATTGCAGACATTAAGCATGGTTGTTGAAACCAATATAGAATCCTCGATAGTTTTGAAGTTAAATAAAATGTTTTATTCAATTTGTTGAACTCAATCATAAGGTAGAGAGTGTGAAACAACTTTTGTTTTATTCTTACTCAATTTTTTTTTCAGTTTTTAAACAAATTTATCTTTTTAAACCATTGATTGACCATAATTTTATTGATTTTATTTCACCTAATATTTTCACTAATTTATCTTTTTGTCGAGATGTTTTGTTAACAATTACGGGTTGAAACTTGAGAATTATATGTTGCATTATCAATTGTTACACCAAAGAAAAGAGTTAAATGTAGTAATAGCGACGATGAAGGTGATGATTCAAATACAACTAAAAATGTGTTTTACAAAGATGTGTTTCATAATGTTCAGTAGTTAACGATGAATTATTATAAAGATTATTTTATCTGTTTTTTATGTAATTTTATCATTATTTTTATGATTTTAATTATTTATTGTTGTTCTATATGTACTGCATAATTTCAGTTCTAATTTATCTATATTTTCATAAATTTTTTATTTCCAATTTTTTACTGCAAGAAATTAAACTATACATATAATATTCTACATAATCCATGCATCGCACGGGTAGTAGTCTAATATATAATAAAACGAGAGTAACTAGAGAAAATTGGCAAAATCATGTGGTAGGAGCAGTATTAAGAATAAAGTAAATTGAAAAATAATTAAATAAGTAAACGAAAAAAGATTAAATTTAATTTGATATAATAATTTAATTTTTACCAATTTGTTTGCAGCAATTGTTGTAGCGTTGAGATGGATATCAAACTTCTTTGTCAACAATGGAAAAAAAACTTCGACTATGAAATGAGTTTAGTTCAAATTCATTTTGTACTTCTCTAAAATTTTGAACTCAGAATAAATTTGTCCCATAGTAGGCAAAATCAATTTGAACATTTCTCGGAAGTTGAAGAGCTTCAGCGAACTTCCTCCAACCAATAGAAATAAGTGGATTATCATAGGATTTGTTGAATCGAATGATTGAATAGTCATCATTAATTTCTATGATGTACCAATTTTTGTTTAAATTGTCAAAGTGTTCAGTTATGAAGGTTTGATCGATTTCTGCGTAACCCTGTTAAAAATAAGTAAAAATTAATTATTGAATTGAATATAAAAAGTAAAACTTAAAAGTTTATTAAATAAAATAAATACCTGATTAGCTAATCTGATAACTGAAAATGTAGCAACCGGAGGAAATTCTTGTTGGTTCTTGATGTAGTGGATATATTGTAAGGATAGAATGAATGAAGTGTGTCTTAGATAGATATAATGAAATGCAAAAAAAAAAGACATCTTTCTAAATACTAAAAGAAGAACTTGGAAACCCTAATAGCATACATCATCGATGATGTCATGCACGCATCATGCTCAGCCTATGAAGCAATGCCATTTGTGTTCCTTGATTCAATCCTCCTTTGCCACATTGCATCCGTTTTTTGTTGACACATGTACATGTTGCAGCTGAAATCCACTCTTCTATTGTCTGTAAACCGTGAAGCTTCTTGAGTTTCTATGGGTGTAAGAGTGTGTAAGGGAAAGAATGACATGCATTGGTTGAAACTCTGTGCTTCATTTAATGCTTCCAACCACTTTGCTCTTCACTTCAGCCTATATAAACCCCTTGCAGCATAACATCCATGCACATCAAACTCATTGTCATGTCTTGCAACCATGGCTACTTGGCAAAAGATGCGTCCTTTTTTTATCATTGTCGTGTCCAAGATCAACATGATCTTGGTCGTGAAGAAAAAAAAGCATGTTTGGTTGATGTTCCTGCCACAAAACAAGGTTTTGGCAAATCAGTGGGTGATTTCCTTACTGCTGTCCAAACATATCAACTGGAGTTTGATGCTGAAGATGTAAGGTTGCATGTTTTTCTCTTATATTGGTTGTTCATTTATTATCCATGCCACTGTTTAGTTCCTATTTGTATTTTATTATATATATATATATATATCTGTGTATGCTGTTTGCTGTATTTTTTCATGTTTGTGTATGATGTTTGTTGGATTTTTGTTTATATAGCTATGTAAATTAACGGTGATTTTCTTTGCATTGTGTAAACAACCCTTAGGAAGGTTGCCTGCCTGTTTTGTCAGGGAGTTTGGTAATGTACTTTTTGATTATGTTATTCTCAGAGATCCTAATCACAACGAGTTTGAGGTGCGTATTGTGAGGAGGTCTGGGGAAATGTATTTTGGTGATGGATGGCGTAATCTAGAGGATGCTTATGAGCTATATTTTTGGTGGTTGGGTCACAGTTGTGTATAACAGTCCTGCTCTTTTAACAATAAGGGTTTGTGGTAGATGGTGTCTTGAGATAGTGTATCCTTCCTATGATCCTCCCCTAAGGCATTTATTGGCTAGAAGTGATCCTCACTGTAGGATTGGTTCATCTGTAATGAGTATCTGTCCTGGTGGTTCTGCTAGGCCAGAATCTCTTATTAAATCTTATGTTAAGGATTTGACTCTGTACGATGTTCATTCTGGTGTCTTGGTAGTTAAGAGCATATGGTTTCCTCCTTATTAGTTTGTAGTTTTAACTGTTTGTTGTATTGGTTGGTTGTAACATTTTTTATTTTTTTTTCAGGTTTTGCCATGGACTGGTTTTGGTGAATCAGCCTTTGCCTTAGTTTTTTGGGATTTAATTTTGGTGGACAATGCTGGGAGGATGTTCAAGTGTGATATCAAGGTTGCATCTGGTGTTGATGGCCAACTGTCATGCAATGTGTCCGGTCGTTGGTGTGATTTTTGCGTTGTTCATAATGTGATCGAGGGTGATAGGGTTAAGTTTAGTGTTGCTCATTATTCTGCAAGTAATGTGATGTATGTTTCTGTTTATCCTCGGGTGCCAATTAGTTATTTTAAGCTAGCTGCTCTCAAGAATTATTAGTTGTACTCACTGTGATGCTTTGTGGTTTTGGTTTTTTTTTTTTTTTTATGTAATGTTGACTTAGGTGATGTTTTGTGGTTTGGGTTCTGTTGATTTAATGTTGCACTTCTGTGGTGTTTGGTGGTTTGGATTCTCTTCATGTAGTGTTGACTTGCAGATTAATAAGAATTGTTTATGTTCACTTTTCTAATGGATGGTTGTTTTAATTTGAAGTTTACAAGGAGACCTCTAATCTAAGATTAGCTAATTCCAGAAAAAAAAAAAAAAACGACAGATTTGCTTTTGTTTAAGTGTACCTCTCAATGAACCAATAAAAACACATGCAAATATGTGTGAACCAAGAATCACTGATGGATATTTGATGTAGAATTGCATTTAATGCTCTGTGATGTTTATGTTCTTGCGCTCTTGATGATGTTAAGTCAGCCAAAACAAATAATTTTCATGTGGCTTTGTTTAACAAACGCAATATTGTGAAAGTTATATTATAGTGAATTAATAACATAAACAGAACTGAACAACAAGACTACTTTATATTAGCTCTGCAAACAATGTTATTTTTATTTATCAAAAAAGCACAAGACAGTGCTTGACGACCAAATACCTATAAACTAAATAAGTTTTGAAGCATTGATGGCATCTGTCCCAGATATTGTGTATGGTTTGCTTCAGAAGATTTGCAATCTTACGTTCGTTCAGAATAATCGAACCTTCCTGTCCTATCTTCCCCATCTCTTTCTTAAGAATCATAAGAGTTTGCCTTTTAAGGAGTAGTTTGGTGATGTCTTCTGTGATGTTGTTCTTAATTTCTATGCTTCTCTCCTTCAACTTGTCTAGCTGGTGGTCAGAATTTGGGATCTCCATAGCAATTGTCTTCTCCTCGTGGAAGAAGGCAGCAAGGTTGCCCGCATGCATGTGCATGTCTTCTTTTGTGAGTGAAATTGTTTCAAATAAGGCTGCTGCTAATATGTGGTTGTGTTGTAGGGCTGCTTCAACGAAATGAATCACATGAGCATCCACTGCCATTTCTTCTCTGAGACGGTTCAAAAGGCACACAAAATTCCATTCTTCCAGTGAAAAACTCCATGGAATATCATTCAATTTGTTGACAAGGCATGAGAAATTGTCTGTTTCCTGAAAGCAGTATTCAGGTCCTCTTGACAACATTTTTCTAAGTTTGATGATTAATCTGTTTTTTGTGGAAGCCATTGTGTGCTCAAGAATTCAGTGATTGGTGTTGGAGTTGATATTGTCAGGTTATATAAGACTTGGAACTTTCCCACTTCTGAAGAATAAAAGGTTTTGAAACGAAAATAAATGGTTTGAAGTGGTGGCTTGAAGTGGGGGGAAAAAATTAATTGCTCTGGGCGTTTGGTTTGGTTTGCAGATATTGGAACTCAAACGTCCAGCCAATTAGCATCTGTTGAGACCTTTTAGGGTGTTGGCTTCATTTGGTAAAATAAGCCTGATTCCATGATGTGGAGCATGATGTGTGGCACATCAGGGTTCACATCTGGACGCCCTACTGGACGCGCTTTCATTTATTTAAACGCGATCTTTTGAAAAAGATTTGTTTTTCAAATTAAATCGTGCCAGCTTTCGCGCCAAGGAACAAGATAATCTTTCATGGTTCTGTTTTATTTTATTGGCCGACTTTGATCAAAAAGATTTGAAACAAACAATTAAAAGATTATGATCAAATAAATCTCAAGGCAAAATTTATCAAGGCCAACTCGTCAAAGCCCATGAAGCTTGTTCTATATAAAGGAAGACTGAAGACCAATTATTCATCAACTGAAATCAAGAAACTAAGTCTACAAATTGAGTCTTAGGGTTTTAGTTCTTTAGTTGTTCTTTGTTCTTTGTGAGCCTTCACTTGGATCATAGTTTTGATGCAAGTAAGGACTGTGTTTATAGAGTTGTAATCTCTAGTTGTCTTTCTCCAAAGCTTTGAAGCAAGGAGTTAGATTGTGCAACACTCTAAGCCTTTAGGTACGAGTGCTTCGCTTGTCTAGGAGTGTGTCTCCGACTGAGTTTGTTATTAAATCCTTACTGGGTAAGGTTGAGGGGGAGTGAGCAGAGGTTCTCATATCTAGGAGTTCCTAGGTAGAATTAGCACGGGTAGTGATTAAGTGAGAAGTTGTAAACGGGGGAGTTTAGCTTTGAATTGATACTACCATAGTGGATTCATCCCTGGATTGGTATCCTCCAGAATAGGGCTTGTTATAAGTGCCGAACTGGGTTAACAAACTCACGTGTTCTTTTGTTTTCTGCACTTTATATTGTTTACTTGTTCATCAAGTTCAGTTGTCCACGATGTTGACACATTAGGCTACACATCGTACGATTCCTAAAGTGTACACATCGTGCTACACATCTGACACTTGCCACCAGAATTTCAATTGGCATCAGAGCAGGCACCCTGCCTGTTTGAGGGTGAGCTCCAGGGAAGTTACTTTCTGGAAACATGGACAAGGATGGAACAACGGTCAACAAACCACCCCTCCTGGATGGAACCAACTATGACTACTGGAAGCCAAGGATGATTGCCTTCCTAAAGTCACTTGACAGCAGAACTTGGAAAGCTGTGCTCAAAGGCTGGGAGCATCCCAAAATCTTGGATGCCAATGGTGTTGACACTGGTGTACTCAAGCCAGAGGAAGATTGGTCAGCTGCAGAAGACACTGCATCACTTGGAAACTCCAAAGCTTTGAATGCTTTATTCAATGGAGTGGACAAAAATATGTTCAGATTGATCAAGCAGTGTACTGTTGCAAAGAATGCTTGGGAGGTACTCAGAACCACTCATGAAGGCAATGCCAAGGTAAAAAGCTCAAGAATCCAACTTCTCAACACTAAGTTTGAAAACCTCAGAATGAAAGAAGAAGAATCAATTCATGAATTTCACATGAATTTGCTTGAGGTAGACAATTCCTTTGAGGCTCTAGGTGAAAAATTGTCTGAAGAAAAGCTGGTGAGAAAGATGCTTAGGTCCTTACCTAAGAGATTTAACATGAAAATCACAGCCATTGAAGAAGCTCAAGATATCCCAAGTATGAAACTTGAAGAACTTGTGAGCTCTCTTCAAACTTTTGAGATGAACTTAGGTGAGCAAACTGAGAAGAAAGGAAAAGGCATAGCTTTTGTATCTTGTGCTGGTGAAGAGGAAGAAGCTGTTGAATCAGATGATGACCTCTCAAATGACTTAGCCATGTTGGGAAGACAATTCAACAAGCTTCAAAGGAGGGTGGACAGAAGACCAAGGAGGAATGTGAGGAACATCCAGACTGACATCAGTAAACTAGGTAACACTTCAACAAAAACCAAAACTGATGATAAGTCAACTCAGAACAAGGGTGTTCAATGTCATGAATGTGAAGGCTTTGGTCATATAAGATCAGAATGTGGCACATATCTGAAGAAGCAGAAGAAAGGCCTAACTGTTTCATGGTCTGATGAAGACTCTGACACTGACTCAGAGAATGTTGCTGCTAATCATGTTAGTGCCATAACTAGGGTGGATAATACTGATGTTGAATCTGATGATGAAGAACTTACCTTTGATGAACTAGCCTCAGTCCATAAAAAGCTATTTATCAAGAGTGAGGAACTGTACAAGGTCAATGAAGAGCAGAAGGAAATCATCAGTCAACTGGAGACAGAGAAGGGTCAACTACAGAGTCAAGTTGCTAGTCTTGAAAGTGAAGTCAAGTTACTGTCAACCAACTTGAAAAATATGACCAAGTCTGTAAAGATGCTCAACCCTGGAACCAACATGCTTGATGAAATTTTGAAAGTAGGAAAGTATGCTGGTGACTCATCTGGTGTAGGATTTAAGAACAAACATCACAGCAAGAAGACAAATACTAAGTTTGTTCCTGCTCAGAAGAAACCTGACCCTAGCAGAATGTGGACACATCACACTCCACATCAGAGACCTGCTGGCAAAGAGAAGTTTAATGCTTGGAGATGCCACTACTGTGGGAAGAATGGTCACATCAAGCCCTTCTGTTACAAACTCTATGGGTATCCCAAGAAAAAGCCTCAGGTGCAAGCCAAAACAGCAAGGGTCACTCCTAAGAAGATGTGGAAGCCTAAAGTTTCTGAAACTGCACATATTGCTCACACTTCTCTTAGAGCATCTTCTAGTAATGATTGGTATTTTGATAGTGGTTGTTCTGGGCATATGACTGGTGTTGAGAAATTTCTCACTAATATCAAGCCTCATACAACAAGCTTTGTAACCTTTGGTGATGGAGCAAAAGGTGAAATCAAGGGCAGTGGTAAACTCAGCAGCAAAAGCTTACCTAACCTAGAGGATGTGCTACTTGTTAAAGGCTTGAAGGCTAATCTTATCAGCATAAGCCAATTGTGTGATCAAGGTCTCAAAGTCAACTTCACAAAGAATGAATGTCTTATTACTTCTGACAAAGGAGAATTGCTGATGAGAGGATCTAGGTCAAGAGACAACTGCTATCTATGGATTCCTGATGAAACAGCTCACTCCACTACATGTTTGATAAGTCAGGAGGAAGAAGTAAAGCTTTGGCACCAAAGACTTGGCCATTTGAATCTGAAGGGAATGAAGAAGATTGTGTCCAAGGAAGCTATTAGAGGTCTACCAAAGCTTAAGATTGTTGAAGGCAACATATGTGGTGAATGTCAAGTTGGAAAGCAGGTTCTGATGTCACACCCAATGTTACAACATCAGGTGACATCCAGAGTTCTTGAACTGCTACATATGGACTTGATGGGACCAATGCAGGTAGAGAGTATTGGTGGCAAAAGATATGCTTTTGTGGTTGTAGATGATTTCTCAAGGTTCACTTGGGTTAGCTTCATCAGAGAGAAGTCTGACACTTTTGATGCATTCAAAGAATTATGCCTTAGACTACAAAGAGAGAAGGATAGTGGCATTGTTAGAATCAGAAGTGATCATGGGAAAGAGTTTGAAAATTCAAGATTCTCTGAGTTTTGTGCTGATGAAGGAATTGGGCATGAGTTCTCCTCACCAATCACACCCCAACAAAATGGTGTAGTTGAGAGGAAGAACAGAACCTTGCAAGAGGCTGCAAGAGTTATGCTACATGCCAAGAAGCTACCTTACTACTTTTGGGCAGAGGCCATGAGTACTGCATGCTATATACACAACAGGGTAACTCTGAGAAAAGGTACCTCAATCACACTGTATGAGATATGGAAAGGAAGAAAACCAACTGTCAAACACTTCCATGTCTTTGGTAGCAAGTGCTATATCTTAGCTGACAGAGAGCAAAGGAGGAAGATGGATCCCAAGAGTGATGAAGGAATCTTTCTAGGCTATTCCATAACCAGCAGAGCCTATAGAGTCTTCAACAACAGAACAAGAACTATGATGGAATCCATCAATGTTGTCATAGATGACTGTTCAGATAATGAACCTGATGTTGATCCTGATGTGGACACATCTCACCCCCTGCCTGAAGACTCTGAAGTTATAGAGATTCCTGAGAAGACTGATCAGCAAGAAGATGTGACTCCAGTGAACAAGGGTCCCTCTGTTAGAGTTCAAAAGAATCATCCAAAAGAACTCATAATAGGGAATCCTGAGTCAGGGGTTATGACAAGGTCAAGAGAGGTTGTATCCAATGCTTGTTTTGTGTCAAAGGTAGAACCAAAGAATGTGAAAGAAGCCTTGACAGATGAGTTTTGGATTGAAGCTATGCAAGAGGAGCTGAACCAGTTCAAGAGGAATGAAGTGTGGGATTTAGTTCCTAGACCTGAAGGAGTCAACATCATTGGTACTAAATGGGTTTATAGGAATAAATCTGATGAAAGTGGTGTTGTGACTAGAAACAAGGCTAGGCTTGTGGCTCAAGGTTACTCTCAGATTGAAGGAGTAGACTTTGATGAAACATTTGCTCCTGTGGCACGTCTTGAGTCCATAAGGTTACTTCTGGGAGTAGCATGTATCTTGAAATTCAAGCTATTCCAGATGGATGTGAAGAGTGCTTTCCTCAATGGCTACTTGAATGAGGAAGTTTATGTGGAACAGCCCAAGGGATTTGTTGATCCAAATTATCCAGATCATGTCTACAGATTGAAGAAGGCATTATATGGATTAAAGCAAGCTCCTAGGGCATGGTATGAGAGGCTAACCAAATTTCTTGTGCAGCAAGGTTATAGAAAAGGAGAAACAGACAAAACCTTGTTTGTCAGAGAAGAAAAGGGCAAGTTCATGATTGCACAAATCTATGTAGATGACATTGTGTTTGGAGGAATGTCTGATCCAATGGTCAAGATGTTTGTGAATCAGATGCAGTCTGAATTTGAGATGAGCCTTGTAGGTGAACTTACCTACTTTCTTGGTCTGCAAGTCAAACAGATGGAAGATACAATTTTCATCTCCCAAAGCAAGTATGCCAAGAACATTGTGAAGAAATTTGGAATGGAGAATGCAAATCACAAAAGAACTCCTGCAGCAACCCATCTCAAACTTTCTAAAGATGAGCATGGTGTCAGTGTTGATCAAAGTCTATACAGAAGCATGATTGGCAGTCTACTTTATCTCACTGCAAGTAGACCTGATATTAGCTTTGCTGTTGGTGTGTGTGCAAGGTACCAAGCTGAGCCCAAGATGAGTCATCTGAATCAAGTCAAAAGGATTCTTAAGTATGTCAGTGGTACAAGTGATTATGGAATTCTCTACTCTCATGGTGAAGACACAAGATTGTTGGGTTATTGTGATGCTGACTGGGCAGGTAGTGCTGATGACAGGAAAAGCACTTCTGGTGGATGTTTCTTTTTGGGAAGCAACCTTATATCATGGTTCAGCAAGAAACAAAATTGTGTTTCTCTTTCTACAGCTGAGGCTGAGTATATTGCAGCAGGAAGTAGTTGTTCTCAGCTACTTTGGATGAAGCAGATGTTGGGTGAGTACAATGTGCAGCAAGATGTGCTCACATTATACTGTGACAATCTAAGTGCTATAAATATTTCCAAAAATCCTATCCAACATAGTAGGACAAAGCACATTGATATACGTCACCATTTCATTAGAGATCTTGTTGAAGACAATATTGTGACTCTAGAGCATGTTGCCACAGAAAATCAACTGGCAGATATTTTCACTAAGGCTTTAGATGCAAATAGGTTTGAGGTGTTAAGGGGCAAACTAGGTATTTGCCTCTTTGAGGATCAATAGCCATAATTGCTATTTAGACGTGCAACGGTTACCTGTTTTTTCCCTCCATCCATAGTTGCACGCAATCCAAAGGCAATATTTCCAACGGCTATTTCGCGTTCAAAACTCCAAGAAATCCGTTTACTCAAGATTTTTCTTATTGCCTACCACATTGATCACCACATTCGTTTCTCAACCACTCAAACGACCAAAAATTTTCTTGATCTCTCTCAAACCCTTTGTTCATCTTTCTGAAATTTTCTTTGAAATCTTCATACAAAATCATCATCATCATCATGTCTACTGCAACCAAAACATCTCCTTCCACAAAAACAAACACTCCTCCATCATCACCAAAACCTATTTCCCCACATCAAAAGGATATTCAAGGTGACATGATCGTCGATGCCACTCCTGTCTCAATGATCAAGCCATCTGGATCAAAGAAGAAGAAGTCTAAACGATCAAGAAGGGAATCAACCCCCATTGCCGCAGAGGAAGATGTTGTTCCTTCTCCTTACACAGAAAAATCCAAAAAGAAGAAGAAGAAAAGCAAGAAGCCAAAGATTGGCTCACCAAAGAGGGTTCACACCATGGAAAGTCTGCATGTTGAACCTCTTCCTGCAAAATCTGGTGATGCAAATGCTGAAGCATCTATGGGTGTAGGTTCTTCAAACCCTAACCCTGAGAAGGCTGCTGTGAAGATTTCTGAGGGTCAAAGGCACCCCTTGACTCAGAAGATCATTGATTCTGTGCTCCAGGCCCTGCAAGAACCTAATGTTGCGGCAGATGTTGGCACATCATTGCCACAAGGTGAAGAAGAGTCTCCTGCTGAAGAAGAGACTGCTGCTGTTGAAAGACCTGCTGTCATTCCTGATTCTCCTGATCAGGTATTTGTTGAAGAAGATCAACCTGCTGAGGTTGAGGAACCTGAAGATAATATCCAGTCTGACAAAGTTGTTGTGGATGTAGAAGGCTACAATTCTGACATCCCCTTGAAGAAGCTTACTGAGGAGAGTATTGCAAGAAGGACTAGAAGTGGTAAAGGTCCTGCTGTTGTTGAGATTTCTCCTGCTGCTACTAAGGAGAAGAAGAAGCCTGTTAAGAGGCAAGTCATGTATGGTCCCAAGAAGGGATTTAGTAAAGCTGTGGTTCCACCTGCAAAGAAGAAGACTCAGAAAAGAAAAGAGCCACCTACAAGTGACTCAGAGTACGATGTGGAGCAGGATGTAGCTCACATCAGTGAGTCTGAGGAAGAATCTGCTGAGGAACGCAATATGGAGCTTGATGTGATTCACATTGAGTCTGCTGTGAAGAAGAGCTATGGGAAGAAGAAAATTCCTCAGGGAATTCCTGACATCCCAGTTGATTTGATTTCCTTCCACAACCCTGCACATGCTGGAAAATGGAAGTACATTGCTCATAGAAGGTTAGCTCTGGAGAGGGAGCTCAGTGCTGAAGCCTTGCAGTGCAAGGAAGTTATGAGGTTGATCAAGCGTGCTGGCTTGATGAAGACTGTTACTGGACTGGGTGACTGCTATGAGAAGGTAGTCAAAGAATTTTTGGTAAACATCCCTGCTGGTTGTGACAATCCTTTGGACAAGGAATACCAAACTGTTTTTGTGAGAGGTAAAGAAATTCACTTCTCTCCCACTGTTATCAACAAGTATCTGGGCAGAAGTGAGGAGCCCTTTGCTGAGATGGAGGCAAATGACAACTACATAATCAAGGCCATCACAGCTGGAAAGGTCAAGACTTGGCCTAAGAAGGGAAAATTGCAAGCAAGCAAGCTCACTCCAATCTACAACATCCTGAACAGGATTGCTGCTGCTAACTGGGTGCCTACCACACACAACTGTGATGTGGCTACAGGTTTGGCTAGGTTCATCTATACTGTGGGTAACAAAGTTAACTTCGATTTTGGTACTTATATTTTTGATCAGACTATCAAACATGCCAAAACCCTAGCTGTCAAACTACCCATTGCCTTTCCTTCCCTACTGTGTGGAATCATATTGAGCCAGAGACCTGATGTTCTGGGCAAGGATGATTTGTCTTGCAGAAGAGAGTCTGCTATTTCTTTTAGTCTCAAGCAGTCTGATGTGACTCCTGATGTGGGCACATCCAGCTCAAACAATGCTATGTCTAGGACAGACATGATTGCTGCTTTAAAGGAGACTTGCAAGGCTCTGGATGAGAAGAAGGCCAAGCTGGAGGCAGTCATTGCTGGACTGGAGCTTGAGGATGAGCAAACAATGGCTGAGGATGAGGAATTGGAGGAGGAGGAGCCCAATGACTCTGAAGCTGAGGAAACTGATGGGAGCCAGGATATTTGAATTATTGTAATTCATTAATATTTCCCTGTACTCAGTATTTCCTTGTTTTTGCTTGTATTTTGTGGGCTATGCCCTGGATTTCTGATGCACCTTTGCGTGCCTGTTCTGTACCTGCTGCACTATTAATATCATCTCTACATCTCATGCTATCTGCATTCTATGGTGTGTTACTTACTCTCAGTATGTTTGTCATAATTTTTGGCTAAAAAGGGGGAGTAAAAATTAAAATGAAAAACTTTGAAGTCTTAACTGCAGCAAATTCTGAACTTCTGAACTTCTGAACTTCTGAACTTCTGAACTTCTGAACTTCTGAACTTCTGAACTTCTGAACTTCTGAAACTTTCTCAACTTCTGAAGCACTACAACTTCTGAAGCTCTTCTCAACTTCTGAAGCACTACAACTTCTGAAGCTCTGCTCAGCTTCTGAAGCTCTATAACTTCTGAAGCTCTGCTCAGCTTCTGAAGCTTCTCCAACTTCTGAAGTTCTGATGTGTGGCACATCTGACTACACATCTGGTATACATGCTTATTTTTCTTCAAATATTTTATCAACAACTTTTTGAAGAATTAGTTTTCTAAAGCATGTTTTTCTGAAGACTTATTCTGTACGTTTTCAACTGGGTGATGCATTCTTAAGAAGTCCAATTGAAGATGTTAATTTGTGTAATGGTTGATCCATTTGTATGATTTCTACATGGTGATGCATTCTTAAGAAGCCTGTAGAAGTTGCTATTTTGTGTGATGTTTGACACATCTGTGAGTTTTAACTTGGTCATGCATTCTTAAGAAGCCAAGTTTAAAACTTCTCTATATCTCTCTAGGCCATGCATTCTGAAGAAGCCTATAGGGAATATGAGATTTAGGGGGAGTACATGGAAAGTGCTCTAGTTCAAAGGGGAGTAGACTATTACTGGGTTTGCTACCCTCCCTTATGTGTGCATGGAATCTCATGCTTGTATGTGTCTGAGAATTTATTTTTCTCAGTCTTTGGGAATTTATTTTCCTATCTTGTGAGAGTTTATTTCTCTCTTTATTTGCGAGGCTCTAATCCGCTGCTGCATGCCTCTGATGTGCCTACACATCTCTCCAAGTTTAGTTGGGTGACTCAAAGATTATTTTAGCCCAAAATTTGCCAAAGGGGGAGATTGTTGAGACCTTTTAGGGTGTTGGCTTCATTTGGTAAAATAAGCCTGATTCCATGATGTGGAGCATGATGTGTGGCACATCAGGGTTCACATCTGGACGCCCTACTGGACGCGCTTTCATTTATTTAAACGCGATCTTTTGAAAAAGATTTGTTTTTCAAATTAAATCGTGCCAGCTTTCGCGCCAAGGAACAAGATAATCTTTCATGGTTCTGTTTTATTTTATTGGCCGACTTTGATCAAAAAGATTTGAAACAAACAATTAAAAGATTATGATCAAATAAATCTCAAGGCAAAATTTATCAAGGCCAACTCGTCAAAGCCCATGAAGCTTGTTCTATATAAAGGAAGACTGAAGACCAATTATTCATCAACTGAAATCAAGAAACTAAGTCTACAAATTGAGTCTTAGGGTTTTAGTTCTTTAGTTGTTCTTTGTTCTTTGTGAGCCTTCACTTGGATCATAGTTTTGATGCAAGTAAGGACTGTGTTTATAGAGTTGTAATCTCTAGTTGTCTTTCTCCAAAGCTTTGAAGCAAGGAGTTAGATTGTGCAACACTCTAAGCCTTTAGGTACGAGTGCTTCGCTTGTCTAGGAGTGTGTCTCCGACTGAGTTTGTTATTAAATCCTTACTGGGTAAGGTTGAGGGGGAGTGAGCAGAGGTTCTCATATCTAGGAGTTCCTAGGTAGAATTAGCACGGGTAGTGATTAAGTGAGAAGTTGTAAACGGGGGAGTTTAGCTTTGAATTGATACTACCATAGTGGATTCATCCCTGGATTGGTATCCTCCAGAATAGGGCTTGTTATAAGTGCCGAACTGGGTTAACAAACTCACGTGTTCTTTTGTTTTCTGCACTTTATATTGTTTACTTGTTCATCAAGTTCAGTTGTCCACGATGTTGACACATTAGGCTACACATCGTACGATTCCTAAAGTGTACACATCGTGCTACACATCTGACACTTGCCACCAGAATTTCAGCATCCTTCACAATATTTTGTGGATTCAATTAGGATTTGCACCTTGCCTCTCTTACCGTCCAATCAAATTCTTTACAGGAAATGATAGGAATTTAGCAACACGTGGCAGCCAAACACACAAATAATGTCTGCATTAATTATTTGGGTATGTGTAGGTGGTTGCTTATTTTTTCTCATTACTTGCAAAAAAATCACAACTGATCTTTCCTTTGTTCCATTTGCCTTGCTATGCAAGATCCAACTTAATTGGCTTGCAGGTGTGGGAACTCAAACATACAGCCAATTAGCATCCTTCTCAATACTTTTATGACTGCAGTGAGGATTTGCACCTGGCCTCTCTTATGATCCAATCAAATTCTTTCCAAAAAATGATAGGAATTTAGCAGCACGTGGCAACTAAACACACAAGTAATCTCTGCATTAGTTATTTGGGCATGGCACCTGTAAGAAATTGCTCATTTGTCCTCTGTGCAAGTATTTGCTTTTTCCTCTGATTGCTTTAAAAAAATTAACAACTAATATTTCCTCTGTTCTATTTGCCTTGCTGTGCAAGATAATCTTATTGGTACTGATTAACTCGACTGTTTGTTGGTTTAAGAAATTGATCCAGCTTAATTGAAATAGATCCAAAATGTCAATTTTGTTTATTTAATATGGTAAGGGCAAGGAGGATATAAATCCTGACATGTGTATTGATGATTGCCTTTTGATATGTTCATCTAAGCATGAATCCTTCTGTTTTGTTCTATATTATTATTATCTAACCAAGAGTCATGATGTACATTCCATTCCATTGTTGCTGCAGGTGTTAGATAATGATTGGGATAAGAAGAAGATACATGTACATGCATTGGTAATATATAAAGTTAGCCAATACCATAGGGATAAGTGTATCAAGCATGGTATCTATACATTTAATTTAATGCTTGCAATAACTCTCTTCTGCTTTGTAGTCTATATAAACACTCAGCACTTTAACAAGGGTTCTTATTATTCTTACTTAACAGCCATGTCTTGCCCCCAGCATTCTTTACAAAAAACAGCTACGAATTATGGTTGGGACTCCTGTCAGTCCACAGGGACATCAGCAGTTTCATGTAAGTGTGGATGATTTCCTTATTGCCACTAAAACATATCAGATGGAATTTGATGTTTATAATGTGAGTATTATTACTTTACCATTTTTGTTTAGGAATATGTGGACTTTTGTTTTTTTATCATGCATTTCTAATCAACAATATTTTGTTGTTTGAGCAGCCAGTGGGAAGGTTGCCAGCCTGTTTTGTTAGGGAATTTGGTTCAGAAATTTCTGACTATGTTATTTTAAGGGATCCTGACCATAATGAGTTTGAAGTGCGTGTTGTGAAAGAATCAGGCAAGATGTTTTTTAGCGATGGTTGGCATGTTCTGAAGGATGCTTATAACATAAAATATGGTGCTTGGATCACTCTTTTGTATATTAGTCCTACACTTTTAACCATAAGAGTCTTGACCAGGTGGTGTTTTGAGGTTAATTATCCTTCCCACAAACCTCCTCTTAGACTTTTGTTGTCTAGAAGTGACTCTCGCTGCAAGTTAGGTTCGTCTGTCGTGAAGGTTTGCTCCGGTGATTCTTCTCGACTAAAGACTCCTATTCTATCTTTTGTCAAACAGTTGACACTTTATGACATACATTCTGGTGTATTGGTGATTACTAAACTTTTTATCCTATTGCAATTGGTTGATATGTGTGTCTGTATTGATTCTTATATTTCTATGCAACATTGTATTGCAGGTTTTGCCATGGTTTGGTTTTGGTGAGACGGCTTTTGCTTTCGTTTTTTCAGATTTAGTGTTGGTTGATGCTGCTGGAGTTCAGTACAAATGTGATTTGAAACTTGGTGTTGATGGTGCTATCCCTGAATTGGCATGTCACGTGTCCGGCGGTTGGAGTGATTTTTGTGTAGCTCATACTTTGGTTAAGGGTGACATGGTTAAGTTTAGTGTTGCTCACCACACTGCTAGCAATGTTGTGTTTGTCTCCATCTATCCTCAAATACGTGTAGAGGATTATTTGAATGTAAATCCTATTGGCAATTAGATTTGCATATGTAACCGTGTTGTTTTGATTAATGGACTATGTTACTACCTATATAATGATTGTGTTTTGTAGTTTCTATATCTCTATTTACTCCAAAGAACAACTCCCACCAAACTAAGATTAATGCTAATATTAATTGATGAATTAACAATGCATAAATGCCTTGCATCATGTATGACACACGAGTCAGATATTAATTATGTGAGAGAATGAACAGCCAGTCATTTGTTTTTTATTTTTGGGTAAATAGGTCTTTCGCCCCCTGCAATATAGGCAACATTTGCAATACCCCCCTAGAAAAAAAAAATTAGGATTCCCACCTTACAAAATTTTTTTAGTTTGCCTTACCCCCTTGCCCCATTACATGGCAGCTGACTGTATGGAATCTCCACGTGGCACCACAAGATGTTGCCACGTGGAAATTAATAAAATTAAAAATTAAAATAAATTCCACATCAATTCAAATCAAATAATTTTTATTTTGCCACGTGGAGATTCCATACAATCAGCTGCCATGTAATGGGGCAAGTGGGGTAAGGCAAATTAAAAAAAAAATTGTAAGGTGGGAATCCTAAATTTTTTTTTTCAAGGGGGGTATTGCAAATGTCGCCTATATTGCAGGGGGCGAAAGACCTATTTACCCTTTATTTTTCCCACTGCTACTCATTTCTTCTTTCATTTATTTTGCTTCTTCTAAAAGACTGACTATTCTTTACCCTAACACTTCATAATATTCCTTCTGTGCGCCTCCCATCCATTCAAACTATATCTACCTTAATTTGTTATTGGCTACGGATGTTGCTTGCCTCTCCACCTATAAGATGCCTATTTTTGATGAAACACGGCCTTCCATGGTCGCATGTCAAGTTTATGATATCTTAAGAGGTTAGTAAAAATGTGTATAAATAAATATGAGATTGTGACAATGATCAATTTGTTGTTCAGTTTATTTAGCTTATGACCTTCTTGAAAATACCATCTCATGTTTTAATTTATTTGTTAGTGAGTTAATATTTGCTAGGTTTAAATTGTTATAAAAGGACCTATGACATGTTATTATAATCAAACAGTGTGCAAGGAATGTTCACTTTCATTTTAGATGGTTGATTTAGTTTTTGTTTGTTTGATTAGAACCTGTTGATTGGAATATGGCTCATCGTCGTGCAAATTATTTGGACATGATCAAAGTTAAGTATAGGACATTTCAGATCGAGTACCCTAGTGTAACGACCCAATCCCTGATCACGACCGGCGTACAGGCTACCGCTAACTAACACTATATTTAGCCTGACAAGCCTAATACACTATAACAAATATACTTATTTAAAATAAAGAGTTACTAAAATTATAGCTCGACAGGAGGATTCCTGGTCCTACGTATGCTTAAACGATTAGGGAATCAGAGCCACGTAGTTCTCTAAGTGTTGGTTAACTGTCAACAAAGAATATAAAAACTATCTCATTTCCTTTTGTGTACATAGACCAAATCCAAGATATACAGACCAACCACAAAATAAACTTTTGGGTAGATACGAAAATTTTCAGGAGTTTTATCCAACAACTTTTAAACTAATACCAAAGATAATTTTCAGAACATCGAAGGGAAACAATATCCGATAAAATCTTTAACCTAAATCGATTGTTAGTCACACACAAAGTTCTACACGCACATCTACAATTGAAACTAATAATAAACATCTCATCTCGCTTATCGTTTCCACTACATTCACATATACCACATAATCTCTTCGTTGTGGCGAACGGCTATACCACATAATCTCTTCGTTGTGGCGACGGATCTTATACCACATTATCTCTTCGTTGTGGGGAACGGCTATACCACATTATCTCTTCGTTGTGGCGAACGATTATACCACATTATCTCTTCGTTGTGGCGAACGGCAATACCACATTATCTCTTCGTTGTGGCGAACGGCTATACCACATTATCTCTTCGTTGTGGCGAACGGCTTATACCACATTATCTCTTCATTGTGGCGAACGGCTTATACCACATTCAAAATAAACATAAACAACTTGCAATACTTGGCTAATGGCTAGCATAATTTCTAAACCGATCTCCTCCTTCCTTATCAAAAACTTAGAAGGCAGAACACACACCTTAAGGAATACTCTCTAACTACACCTATTTTCCAACTTTCTCTCAGATTTAGTAAGGTATAGAAGTTTAGCAAATAGAACACAAGTGTAAGAATAATACAACTCATTACAAACTATCACACAAGTTAAAATCACACACAGTTACTCAATTGAATTCAAATAAGCTATACAAATTAGGTAGAGAAAAACAAAAACTCAACCAAAACAATCAATACTTAAAATCATCAAAATTACTTCAATCGTCAACAAAAACAATTTCAATAACAAATAGCTTGGAATTTCAACTAGCTTGTAATTAAATCATAACAAACTATAAATCTAACATACTCCAATTTCTATTTTGAAGTCTCTACTCTAGTCATAATTTCTCATATCTAAGTTTACTAATTTCTACCAAAATCAAACCTAATAAGAACTCACCTTGATAATTTGATCAACAAACAAGAAATTGATGGAACTATTGAGGTTTATGTTTTTATGAGATTCTTCAATTTCCCCCAAACCATCCTAAACCCTTGATTGTCTTTGTTCCACTGATTTGAGTCTTCTAGTTGAATAACATGAATATAATTGACGAGCTATGCATACAAAACCTTTAAAATCATAGAAACGGAAGAAGAAAAATGCTTTGAGACATGTGGGTGTGATTGATTTTTAGCATGGCAGAGAGTATGGAAACAGAGAAGAAGACTTTTGTTTTTCTTTTATTCCTTCCCAAAAAGTTGCCTCACTTGGATGCTTCTAGAGGAAGAATTAGTGTCTTCTTTATTATTATTATTACTATTTTATTAACATGTAAAGGTTCTCACTTCTAGTTTTATTTAGCATGAGATGTCATGATATATTGGTTTTTGAGATGATAACAACAGATAATTTTGGTATATTCACTTATAAGCTATCCATGAAATAGTATTAAATATTAATTTTTTTTTTTTTTTCTGGGATACTACATTCTATCCCCCTTAAAAAAATTTCGTCCTCGAAATTTCACACTACTTAACAATCTGAGCTTCCGCTGCGCACTCTGACCAACAAATAGTTCTACTAGTCCTTTAAGTCTCGATATCATTTTCCCAAATCCCTATACAGAACATGGAGTAACTCTTCTTCAAAAATCTTTATACACACTTTCACTGCTTCAATATTTCAATTTAAACAACTTCAATGACTATTTCACAACAATTTACATAAATATTGATAGAGAACATCCTTTTAGTCAATAAATGCTTCTACTATCACAATTTAATTTGCTCGGCAACCAGGCTCTGATACCAACTTTGTCACAACCCAATCCCTGATCACGATCGGCGTAAAGGCTACCGCTAACTAACACTATATTTAGTCTGACAAGCCTAATAAACTATAACAAATATACTTATTTAAAATAAAGAGTTACTAAAATTATAGGTCGACAGGAGGATTCCTGGTCCTACGTATCCTTAAACGATTAGGGAATCAGAGCCACATAGTTCTCTAAGTGTTGGTTAACTGTAAACAAAGAATATAAAATCTATCTCATTTTCTTTTGTGTACATAGACCACATCCAAGATAGACAGACCAACCACAAAATAAACTTTTGGGTAGATACGAAAATTTTCAGGAGTTTTATCCAACAACTTTTAAACTAATACCAAAGATAATTTTCAGAACATCGAAGGGAAACAATATCCGATAAAATCTTTAACCTAAATCGATTGTTAGTCACACACAAAGTTCTACACGCACATCTACAATTGAAACTAATAATAACCATCTCATCTCGCTTATCGTTTCCACTACATTCACATATACCACATTATCTCTTCGTTGTGGCGAACGGCTATACCACATTATCTCTTCGTTGTGGCGAACGGTTATACCACATTATCTCTTCGTTGTGGCGAACGGCTTATACCACATTCAAAATAAACATAAACAACTTGCAATACTTGGCTAATGGCTAGCATAATTTCTAAACCGATCTCCTCCTTCCTTATCAAAAACCTAGAAGGCAGAACACACACCTTAATCAATACTCTCTAACTACACCTATTTTCCAACTTTCTCTCAGATTTAGTAATGTATAGAAGTTTAGCAAATAGAACACAAGAGTAAGAATAATACAACTCATTACAAACTATCACACAAGTTAAAATCACACACAGTTACTCAATTGAATTCAAATAAGCTATACAAATTAGGTAGAGAAAAACAAAGACTCAACCAAAACAATCAGTACTTAAAATCATCAAAATTACTTCAATCGTCAACGAAAACAATTTCAATAACAAATAACATGGAATTTCAACTAGCTTGTAATTATATCATAACAAACTATAAATCTAACATACTCCAATTTCTATTTTGAAGTCTCTACTCTAGTCATAATTTCTCATATCTAAGTTTACTAATTTCTACCAAAATCAAACCTAATAAGAACCCACCTTGATAATTTGATCAACAAACAAGAAATTGATGGAACTATTGAGGTTTTTTAGTTATTTATGAGATTCTTCAATTTCCCCCAAACCTTCCTAAACCCTTGATTGTCTTTATTCCACTTATTTGAGTCTTCTAGTTGAATAACATGAATATAATTGAGGAGCTATGCATACAAAACCTTTAAAATCATAGAAACGGAAGAAGAAAAATGCTTTGAGACATGTGGGTGTGATTGATTTTTAGCGTGGCAGAGAGTATGGAAACAGAGAAGAAGACTTTTGTTTTTCTTTTATTCCTTCCCAAAAAGTTGCCTCACTTGGATGCTTCTAGAGGAAGAATTAGTGTCTTCTTTATTATTATTACTATTTTATTAACATGTAAAGGTTCTCATTTCTAGTTTTATTTAGCATGAGATGTCATGATATATTGGTTTTTGAGATGATAACAAGAGATAATTTTGGTGTATTCACTTATAAGCTATCCATGAAATAGTATTAAATATTAATTTCGTTTATTTTTTTATTTTATTTTTCTGGGATACTACATTCTATCCCCCTTTAAAAAATTTCGTCCTCGAAATTTCACACTACTTAACAATCTGAGCTTCCGCTGCGCACTCTGATCAACAAATAGTTCTACTAGTCCTTTAAGTCTCGATATCATTTTCCCAAATCCCTATACAGAACATGGAGTAACTCTTCTTCCAAAATCTTTATACACACTTTCACAGCTTCAATAAGCTATTTCAATTTAAACAACTTCAATGACTATTTCACAACAATTTACATAAATATTGCCAGAGAACATCCTTTTTGTCAATAAATGCTTCTACTATCACAATTTAATTTGCTCGGCAACCAGGCTCTGATACCAACTTTGTCACGACCCAATCCCTGATCACGACCGGCGTACAGGCTACCGCTAACTAACACTATATTTAGCCTGACAAGCCTAATACACTATAACAAATATACTTATTTAAAATAAAGAGTTACTAAAATTATAGGTCGACAGGAGGATTCCTGGTCCTACGTATCCTTAAACGATTAGGGAATCAGAGCCACATAGTTCTCTAAGTGTTGGTTAACTGTCAACAAAGAATATAAAAACTATCTCATTTCCTTTTGTGTACATAGACCAAATTCAAGATAGACAGACCAACCACAAAATAAACTTTTGGGTAGATACGAAAATTTTCAGGAGTTTTATCCAACAACTTTTAAACTAATACTAATGATAATTTTCAGAACATCGAAGGGAAACAATATCCGATAAAATCTTTAACCTAAATCGATTGTTAGTCACACACAAAGTTCTACACGCACATCTTAAATTGAAACTAATAATAACCATCTCATCTCGCTTATCGTTTCCACTACATTCACATATACCGCATTATCTCTTCGTTGTGGCGAACGGCTATACCACATTATCTCTTCGTTGTGGCGAACGGCTTATACCACATTATCTCTTCGTTGTGGGGAACGGCTATACCACATTATCTCTTCGTTGTGGCGAACGACTTATACCACATTCAAAATAAACATAAACAACTTGCAATACTTGGCTAATGGCTAGCATAATTTCTAAACCGATCTCCTCCTTCCTTATCAAAAACCTAGAAGGCAGAACACACACCTTAATCAATACTCTCTAACTACACCTATTTTCCAACTTTCTCTCAGATTTAGTAAGGTATAGAAGTTTAGCAAATAGAACACAAGTGTAAGAATAATACAACTCATTACAAACTATCACACAAGTTAAAATCACACGCAGTTACTCAATTGAATTCAAATAAGCTATACAAATTAGGTAGAGAAAAACAAAGACTCAACCAAAACAATCAATACTTAAAATCATCAAAATTACTTCAATCGTCAACGAAAACAATTTCAATAACAAATAGCATGGAATTTCAACTAGCTTGTAATTATATCATAACAAACTATAAATCTAACATACTCCAATTTCTATTTTGAAGTCTCTACTCTAGTCATAATTTCTCATATCTAAGTTTACTAATTTCTACCAAAATCAAACCTAATAAGAACTCACCTTGATAATTTGATCAACAAACAAGAAATTGATGGAACTATTGAGGTTTTTTATTTATTTATGAGATTCTTCAATTTCCCCCAAACCTTCCTAAACCCTTGATTGTCTTTATTCCACTTATTTGAGTCTTCTAGTTGAATAACATGAATATAATTGAGGAGCTATGCATACAAAACCTTTAAAATCATAGAAACGGAAGAAGAAAAATGCTTTGAGACATGTGGGTGTGATTGATTTTTAGCGTGGCAGAGAGTATGGAAATAGAGAAGAAGACTTTTGTTTTTCTTTAATTCCTTCCCAAAAAGTTGCCTCACTTGGATGCTTCTAGAGGAAGAATTATGTCTTCTTTATTATTATTACTATTTCATTAACATGTAAAGGTTCTCACTTCTAGTTTTATTTAGCATGAGATGTCATGATATATTGGTTTATGAGATGATAACAAGAGATAATTTTGGTGTATTCACTTATAAGCTATCCATGAAATAGTATTAAATATTAATTTCGTTTATTTTTTTATTTTATTTTTCTGGGATACTACATTCTATCCCCGTTAAAAAAATTTCGTCCTCGAAATTTCACACTACTTAACAATCTGAGCTTCCGCTGCGCACTCTGATCAACAAATAGTTCTACTAGTCCTTTAAGTCTCGATATCATTTTCCCAAATCCCTATACAGAACATGGAGTAACTCTTCTTCCAAAATCTTTGTACACACTTTCACAGCTTCAATAAGCTATTTCAATTTAAACAACTTCAATGACTATTTCACAACAATTTACATAAATATTGCCAGAGAACATCCTTTTTGTCAATAAATGCTTCTACTATCACAATTTAATTTGCTCGGCGACCAGGCTCTGATACCAACTTTGTCACGACCCAATCCCTGATCACGACCGGCGTACAGGCTACCGCTAACTAACACTATATTTAGCCTGACAAGCCTAATACACTATAACAAATATACTTATTTAAAATAAAGAGTTACTAAAATTATAGGTCGACAGGAGGATTCCTGGTCCTACGTATCCTTAAACGATTAGGGAATCAGAGCCAAATAGTTCTCTAAGTGTTGGTTAACTGTCATCAAAGAATATAAAAACTATCTCATTTCCTTTTGTGTACATAGACCAAATTCAAGATAGACAGACCAACCACAAAATAAACTTTTGGGTAGATACGAAAATTTTCAGGAGTTTTATCCAACAACTTTTAAACTAATACTAAAGATAATTTTCAGAACATCGAAGGGAAACAATATCCGATAAAATCTTTAACCTAAATCGATTGTTAGTCACACACAAAGTTCTACACGCACATCTTAAATTGAAACTAATAATAACCATCTCATCTCGCTTATCGTTTCCACTACATTCACATATACCGCATTATCTCTTCGTTGTGGCGAACGGCTATACCACATTATCTCTTCGTTGTGGCGAACGGCTTATACCACATTATCTCTTCGTTGTGGGGAACGGCTATACCACATTATCTCTTCGTTGTGGCGAACGGCTTATACCACATTCAAAATAAACATAAACAACTTGCAATACTTGGCTAATGGCTAGCATAATTTCTAAACCGATCTCCTCCTTCCTTATCAAAAACCTAGAAGGCAGAACACACACCTTAATCAATACTCTCTAACTACACCTATTTTCCAACTTTCTCTCAGATTTAGTAAGGTATAGAAGTTTAGCAAATAGAACACAAGTGTAAGAATAATACAACTCATTACAAACTATCACACAAGTTAAACTCACACACAGTTACTCAATTGAATTCAAATAAGCTATACAAATTAGGTAGAGAAAAACAAAGACTCAACCAAAACAATCAATACTTAAAATCATCAAAATTACTTCAATTATCTCTTCGTTGTGGCGAACGGCTTATACCACATTATCTCTTCGTTGTGGGGAACGGCTATACCACATTATCTCTTCGTTGCGGCGAACGGCTATACCACATTATCTCTTCGTTGTGGCGAACGGCTTATACAACATTCAAAATAAACATAAACAACTTGCAATACTTGGCTAATGGCTAGCATAATTTCTAAACCGATCTCCTCCTTCCTTATCAAAAACCTAGAAGGCAGAACACACACCTTAATCAATACTCTCTAATTACACCTATTTTCCAACTTTCTCTCAGATTTAGTAAGGTATAGAAGTTTAGCAAATAGAACACAAGTGTAAGAATAATACAACTCATTACAAACTATCACACAAGTTAAACTCACACACAGTTACTCAATTGAATTCAAATAAGCTATACAAATTAGGTAGAGAAAAACAAAGACTCAACCAAAACAATCAATACTTAAAATCATCAAAATTACTTCAATCGTCAACGAAAACAATTTCAATAACAAATAGCATGAAATTTCAACTAGCTTGTAATTATATCATAACAAACTATAAATCTAACATACTCCAATTTCTATTTTGAAGTCTCTACTCTAGTCATAATTTCTCATATCTAAGTTTACTATTTTCTACCAAAATCAAACCTAATAAGAACTCACCTTGATAATTTGATCAACAAACAAGAAATTGATGGAACTATTGAGGTTTTTTATTTATTTATGAGATTCTTCAATTTCCCCCAAACCTTCCTAAACCCTTGATTGTCTTTATTCCACTTATTTGAGTCTTCTAGTTGAATAACATGAATATAATTGAGGAGCTATGCATACAAAACCTTTAAAATCATAGAAACGAAAGAAGAAAAATGCTTTGAGACATGTGGGTGTGATTGATTTTTAGCGTGGCAGAGAGTATGGAAACAGAGAAGAAGACTTTTGTTTTTCTTTAATTCCTTCCCAAAAAGTTGCCTCACTTGGATGCTTCTAGAGGAAGAATTAGTGTCTTCTTTATTATTATTACTATTTTATTAACATGTAAAGGTTCTCACTTCTAGTTTTATTTAGCATGAGATGTCATGATATATTGGTTTTTGAGATGATAACAAGAGATAATTTTGGTGTATTCACTTATAAGCTATCCATGAAATAGTATTAAATATTAATTTCGTTTATTTTTTTTTTTTCTGGGATACTACATTCTATCCCCCTTAAAAAAATTTCGTCCTCGAAATTTCACACTACTTAACAATCTGAGCTTCCGCTGCGCACTCTGATCAACAAATAGTTCTAATAGTCCTTTAAGTCTCGATATCATTTTCCCAAATCCCTATACAGAACATGGAGTAACTCTTCTTCCAAAATCTTTATACACACTTTCACAGCTTCAATAAGCTATTTCAATTTAAACAACTTCAATGACTATTTCACAACAATTTACATAAATATTGCCAGAGAACATCCTTTTTGTCAATAAATGCTTCTACTATCACAATTTAATTTGCTCGGCAACCAGGCTCTGATACCAACTTTGTCACGACCCAATCCCTGATCACGACCGGCGTACAGGCTACCGCTAACTAACATTATATTTAGCCTGACAAGCCTAATACACTATAACAAATATACTTATTTAAAATAAAGAGTTACTAAAATTATAGGTCGACAGGAGGATTCCTGGTCCTACGTATCCTTAAACGATTAGGGAATCAGAGCCACATAGTTCTCTAAGTGTTGGTTAACTGTCAACAAAGAATATAAAAACTATCTCATTTCCTTTTGTGTACATAGACCAAATTCAAGATAGACAGACCAACCACAAAATAAACTTTTGGGTAGATACGAAAATTTTCAGGAGTTTTATCCAACAACTATTAAACTAATACCAAAGATAATTTTCAGAACATCGAAGGGAAACAATATCCGATAAAATCTTTAACCTAAATCGATTGTTAGTCACACACAAAGTTCTACACGCACATCTTAAATTGAAACTAATAATAACCATCTCATCTCGCTTATCGTTTCCACTACATTCACATATACCGCATTATCTCTTCGTTGTGGAGAACGGCTATACCACATTATCTCTTCGTTGTGGCGAACGGCTTATACCACATTATCCTTCGTTGTGGCGAACGGCTATACCACATTATCTCTTCGTTGTGACGAACGGCTTATACCACATTCAAAATAAACATAAACAACTTGCAATACTTGGCTAATGGCTAGCATAATTTCTAAACCGATCTCCTCCTTCCTTATCAAAAACCTAGAAGGCAGAACACACACCTTAATCAATACTCTCTAACTACACCTATTTTCCAACTTTCTCTCAGATTTAGTAAGGTATAGAAGTTTAGCAAATAGAACACAAGTGTAAGAATAATACAACTCATTACAAACTATCACACAAGTTAAAATCACACACAGTTACTCAATTGAATTCAAATAAGCTATACAAATTAGGTAGAGAAAAACAAAGACTCAACCAAAACAATCAATACTTAAAATCATCAAAATTACTTCAATCGTCAACGAAAACAATTTCAATAACAAATAGCATGGAATTTCAACTAGCTTGTAATTATATCATAACAAACTATAAATCTAACATACTCCAATTTCTATTTTGAAGTCTCTACTCTAGTCATAATTTCTCATATCTAAGTTTACTAATTTCTACCAAAATCAAACCTAATAAGAACTCACCTTGATAATTTGATCAACAAACAAGAAATTGATGGAACTATTGAGGTTTTTTATTTATTTATGAGATTCTTCAATTTCCCCCAAACCTTCCTAAACCCTTGATTGTCTTTATTCCACTTATTTGAGTCTTCTAGTTGAATAACATGAATATAATTGAGGAGCTATGCATACAAAACCTTTAAAATCATAGAAACGGAAGAAGAAAAATGCTTTGAGACATGTGGGTGTGATTGATTTTTAGCGTGGCAGAGAGTATGGAAATAGAGAAGAAGACTTTTGTTTTTCTTTAATTCCTTCCCAAAAAGTTGCCTCACTTGGATGCTTCTAGAGGAAGAATTAGTGTCTTCTTTATTATTATTACTATTTTATTAACATGTAAAGGTTCTCACTTCTAGTTTTATTTAGCATGAGATGTCATGATATATTGGTTTTTGAGATGATAACAAGAGATAATTTTGGTGTATTCACTTATAAGCTATCCATGAAATAGTATTAAATATTAATTTCGTTTATTTTTTTTTTTTCTGGGATACTACATTCTATCCCCCTTAAAAAAATTTCGTCCTCGAAATTTCACACTACTTAACAATCTGAGCTTCCGCTGCGCACTCTGATCAACAAATAGTTCTAATAGTCCTTTAAGTCTCGATATCATTTTCCCAAATCCCTATACAGAACATGGAGTAACTCTTCTTCCAAAATCTTTATACACACTTTCACAGCTTCAATAAGCTATTTCAATTTAAACAACTTCAATGACTATTTCACAACAATTTACATAAATATTGCCAGAGAACATCCTTTTTGTCAATAAATGCTTCTACTATCACAATTTAATTTGCTCGGCAACCAGGCTCTGATACCAACTTTGTCACGACCCAATCCCTGATCACGACCGGCGTACAGGCTACCGCTAACTAACATTATATTTAGTCTGACAAGCCTAATACACTATAACAAATATACTTATTTAAAATAAAGAGTTACTAAAATTATAGGTCGACAGGAGGATTCCTGGTCCTACGTATCCTTAAACGATTAGGGAATCAGAGCCACATAGTTCTCTAAGTGTTGGTTAACTGTCAACAAAGAATATAAAAACTATCTCATTTCCTTTTGTGTACATAGACCAAATTCAAGATAGACAGACCAACCACAAAATAAACTTTTGGGTAGATACGAAAATTTTCAGGAGTTTTATCCAACAACTATTAAACTAATACCAAAGATAATTTTCAGAACATCGAAGGGAAACAATATCCGATAAAATCTTTAACCTAAATCGATTGTTAGTCACACACAAAGTTCTACACGCACATCTTAAATTGAAACTAATAATAACCATCTCATCTCGCTTATCGTTTCCACTACATTCACATATACCGCATTATCTCTTCGTTGTGGAGAACGGCTATACCACATTATCTCTTCGTTGTGGCGAACGGCTTATACCACATTATCCTTCGTTGTGGCGAACGGCTATACCACATTATCTCTTCGTTGTGACGAACGGCTTATACCACATTCAAAATAAACATAAACAACTTGCAATACTTGGCTAATGGCTAGCATAATTTCTAAACCGATCTCCTCCTTCCTTATCAAAAACCTAGAAGGCAGAACACACACCTTAATCAATACTCTCTAACTACACCTATTTTCCAACTTTCTCTCAGATTTAGTAAGGTATAGAAGTTTAGCAAATAGAACACAAGTGTAAGAATAATACAACTCATTACAAACTATCACACAAGTTAAAATCACACACAGTTACTCAATTGAATTCAAATAAGCTATACAAATTAGGTAGAGAAAAACAAAGACTCAACCAAAACAATCAATACTTAAAATCATCAAAATTACTTCAATCGTCAACGAAAACAATTTCAATAACAAATAGCATGGAATTTCAACTAGCTTGTAATTATATCATAACAAACTATAAATCTAACATACTCCAATTTCTATTTTGAAGTCTCTACTCTAGTCATAATTTCTCATATCTAAGTTTACTAATTTCTACCAAAATCAAACCTAATAAGAACTCACCTTGATAATTTGATCAACAAACAAGAAATTGATGGAACTATTGAGGTTTTTTATTTATTTATGAGATTCTTCAATTTCCCCCAAACCTTCCTAAACCCTTGATTGTCTTTATTCCACTTATTTGAGTCTTCTAGTTGAATAACATGAATATAATTGAGGAGCTATGCATACAAAACCTTTAAAATCATAGAAACGGAAGAAGAAAAATGCTTTGAGACATGTGGGTGTGATTGATTTTTAGCGTGGCAGAGAGTATGGAAATAGAGAAGAAGACTTTTGTTTTTCTTTAATTCCTTCCCAAAAAGTTGCCTCACTTGGATGCTTCTAGAGGAAGAATTAGTGTCTTCTTTATTATTATTACTATTTTATTAACATGTAAAGGTTCTCACTTCTAGTTTTATTTAGCATGAGATGTCATGATATATTGGTTTTTGAGATGATAACAAGAGATAATTTTGGTGTATTCACTTATAAGCTATCCATGAAATAGTATTAAATATTAATTTCGTTTATTTTTTTTTTTTCTGGGATACTACATTCTATCCCCCTTAAAAAAATTTCGTCCTCGAAATTTCACACTACTTAACAATCTGAGCTTCCGCTGCGCACTCTGATCAACAAATAGTTCTAATAGTCCTTTAAGTCTCGATATCATTTTCCCAAATCCCTATACAGAACATGGAGTAACTCTTCTTCCAAAATCTTTATACACACTTTCACAGCTTCAATAAGCTATTTCAATTTAAACAACTTCAATGACTATTTCACAACAATTTACATAAATATTGCCAGAGAACATCCTTTTTGTCAATAAATGCTTCTACTATCACAATTTAATTTGCTCGGCAACCAGGCTCTGATACCAACTTTGTCACGACCCAATCCCTGATCACGACCGGCTTACAGGCTACCGCTAACTAACATTATATTTAGCCTGACAAGCCTAATACACTATAACAAATATACTTATTTAAAATAAAGAGTTACTAAAATTATAGGTCGACAGGAGGATTCCTGGTCCTACGTATCCTTAAACGATTAGGGAATCAGAGCCACATAGTTCTCTAAGTGTTGGTTAACTGTCAACAAAGAATATAAAAACTATCTCATTTCCTTTTGTGTACATAGACCAAATTCAAGATAGACAGACCAACCACAAAATAAACTTTTGGGTAGATACGAAAATTTTCAGGAGTTTTATCCAACAACTATTAAACTAATACCAAAGATAATTTTCAGAACATCGAAGGGAAACAATATCCGATAAAATCTTTAACCTAAATCGATTGTTAGTCACACACAAAGTTCTACACGCACATCTTAAATTGAAACTAATAATAACCATCTCATCTCGCTTATCGTTTCCACTACATTCACATATACCGCATTATCTCTTCGTTGTGGAGAACGGCTATACCACATTATCTCTTCGTTGTGGCGAACGGCTTATACCACATTATCCTTCGTTGTGGCGAACGGCTATACCACATTATCTCTTCGTTGTGACGAACGGCTTATACCACATTCAAAATAAACATAAACAACTTGCAATACTTGGCTAATGGCTAGCATAATTTCTAAACCGATCTCCTCCTTCCTTATCAAAAACCTAGAAGGCAGAACACACACCTTAATCAATACTCTCTAACTACACCTATTTTCCAACTTTCTCTCAGATTTAGTAAGGTATAGAAGTTTAGCAAATAGAACACAAGTGTAAGAATAATACAACTCATTACAAACTATCACACAAGTTAAAATCACACACAGTTACTCAATTGAATTCAAATAAGCTATACAAATTAGGTAGAGAAAAACAAAGACTCAACCAAAACAATCAATACTTAAAATCATCAAAATTACTTCAATCGTCAACGAAAACAATTTCAATAACAAATAGCATGGAATTTCAACTAGCTTGTAATTATATCATAACAAACTATAAATCTAACATACTCCAATTTCTATTTTGAAGTCTCTACTCTAGTCATAATTTCTCATATCTAAGTTTACTAATTTCTACCAAAATCAAACCTAATAAGAACTCACCTTGATAATTTGATCAACAAACAAGAAATTGATGGAACTATTGAGGTTTTTTATTTATTTATGAGATTCTTCAATTTCCCCCAAACCTTCCTAAACCCTTGATTGTCTTTATTCCACTTATTTGAGTCTTCTAGTTGAATAACATGAATATAATTGAGGAGCTATGCATACAAAACCTTTAAAATCATAGAAACGGAAGAAGAAAAATGCTTTGAGACATGTGGGTGTGATTGATTTTTAGCGTGGCAGAGAGTATGGAAATAGAGAAGAAGACTTTTGTTTTTCTTTAATTCCTTCCCAAAAAGTTGCCTCACTTGGATGCTTCTAGAGGA
This sequence comes from Trifolium fragiferum, assembly GCA_954870985.1. Classification (NCBI taxonomy): domain Eukaryota; kingdom Viridiplantae; phylum Streptophyta; class Magnoliopsida; order Fabales; family Fabaceae; genus Trifolium; species Trifolium fragiferum. The sequence goes on from OX940796.1 coordinate 27,236,041, forward strand.
AGAATTAGTGTCTTCTTTATTATTATTACTATTTTATTAACATGTAAAGGTTCTCACTTCTAGTTTTATTTAGCATGAGATGTCATGATATATTGGTTTTTGAGATGATAACAAGAGATAATTTTGGTGTATTCACTTATAAGCTATCCATGAAATAGTATTAAATATTAATTTCGTTTATTTTTTATTTTATTTTTCTGGGATACTACATTCTATCCCCCTTAAAAAAATTTCGTCCTCGAAATTTCACACTACTTAACAATCTGAGCTTCCGCTGCGCACTCTGATCAACAAATAGTTCTACTAGTCCTTTAAGTCTCGATATCATTTTCCCAAATCCCTATACAGAACATGGAGTAACTCTTCTTCCAAAATCTTTATACACACTTTCACAGCTTCAATAAGCTATTTCAATTTAAACAACTTCAATGACTATTTCACAACAATTTACATAAATATTGCCAGAGAACATCCTTTTTGTCAATAAATGCTTCTACTATCACAATTTAATTTGCTCGGCAACCAGGCTCTGATACCAACTTTGTCACGACCCAATCCCTGATCACGACCGGCTTACAGGCTACCGCTAACTAACATTATATTTAGCCTGACAAGCCTAATACACTATAACAAATATACTTATTTAAAATAAAGAGTTACTAAAATTATAGGTCGACAGGAGGATTCCTGGTCCTACGTATCCTTAAACGATTAGGGAATCAGAGCCACATAGTTCTCTAAGTGTTGGTTAACTGTCAACAAAGAATATAAAAACTATCTCATTTCCTTTTGTGTACATAGACCAAATTCAAGATAGACAGACCAACCACAAAATAAACTTTTGGGTAGATACGAAAATTTTCAGGAGTTTTATCCAACAACTATTAAACTAATACCAAAGATAATTTTCAGAACATCGAAGGGAAACAATATCCGATAAAATCTTTAACCTAAATCGATTGTTAGTCACACACAAAGTTCTACACGCACATCTTAAATTGAAACTAATAATAACCATCTCATCTCGCTTATCGTTTCCACTACATTCACATATACCGCATTATCTCTTCGTTGTGGCGAACGGCTATACCACATTATCTCTTCGTTGTGGCGAACGGCTTATACCACATTATCTCTTCGTTGTGGCGAACGGCTATACCACATTATCTCTTCGTTGTGACGAACGGCTTATACCACATTCAAAATAAACATAAACAACTTGCAATACTTGGCTAATGGCTAGCATAATTTCTAAACCGATCTCCTCATTCCTTATCAAAAACCTAGAAGGCAGAACACACACCTTAATCAATACTCTCTAACTACACCTATTTTCCAACTTTCTCTCAGATTTAGTAAGGTATAGAAGTTTAGCAAATAGAACACAAGTGTAAGAATAATACAACTCATTACAAACTATCACACAAGTTAAAATCACACACAGTTACTCAATTGAATTCAAATAAGCTATACAAATTAGGTAGAGAAAAACAAAGACTCAACCAAAACAATCAATACTTAAAATCATCAAAATTACTTCAATCGTCAACGAAAACAATTTCAATAACAAATAGCATGGAATTTCAACTAGCTTGTAATTATATCATAACAAACTATAAATCTAACATACTCCAATTTCTATTTTGAAGTCTCTACTCTAGTCATAATTTCTCATATCTAAGTTTACTAATTTCTACCAAAATCAAACCTAATAAGAACTCACCTTGATAATTTGATCAACAAACAAGAAATTGATGGAACTATTGAGGTTTTTTATTTATTTATGAGATTCTTCAATTTCCCCCAAACCTTCCTAAACCCTTGATTGTCTTTATTCCACTTATTTGAGTCTTCTAGCTGAATAACATGAATATAATTGAGGAGCTATGCATACAAAACCTTTAAAATCATAGAAACGGAAGAAGAAAAATGCTTTGAGACATGTGGGTGTGATTGATTTTTAGCGTGGCAGAGAGTATGGAAATAGAGAAGAAGACTTTTGTTTTTCTTTAATTCCTTCCCAAAAAGTTGCCTCACTTGGATGCTTCTAGAGGAAGAATTAGTGTCTTCTTTATTATTATTACTATTTTATTAACATGTAAAGGTTCTCACTTCTAGTTTTATTTAGCATGAGATGTCATGATATATTGGTTTTTGAGATGATAACAAGAGATAATTTTGGTGTATTCACTTATAAGCTATCCATGAAATAGTATTAAATATTAATTTCGTTTATTTTTTTATTTTATTTTTCTGGGATACTACATTCTATCCCCCTTAAAAAAATTTCGTCCTCGAAATTTCACACTACTTAACAATCTGAGCTTCCGCTGCGCACTCTGATCAACAAATAGTTCTACTAGTCCTTTAAGTCTCGATATCATTTTCCCAAATCCCTATACAGAACATGGAGTAACTCTTCTTCCAAAATCTTTATACACACTTTCACAGCTTCAATAAGCTATTTCAATTTAAACAACTTCAATGACTATTTCACAACAATTTACATAAATATTGCCAGAGAACATCCTTTTTGTCAATAAATGCTTCTACTATCACAATTTAATTTGCTCGGCAACCAGGCTCTGATACCAACTTTGTCACGACCCAATCCCTGATCACGACCGGTGTACAGGCTACCGCTAACTAACATTATATTTAGCCTGACAAGCCTAATACACTATAACAAATATACTTATTTAAAATAAAGAGTTACTAAAATTATAGGTCGACAGGAGGATTCCTGGACCTACGTATCCTTAAATGATTAGGGAATCAGAGCCACATAGTTCTCTAAGTGTTGGTTAACTGTCAACAAAGAATATAAAAACTATCTCATTTCCTTTTGTGTACATAGACCAAATTCAAGATAGACAGACCAACCACAAAATAAACTTTTGGGTAGATACGAAAATTTTCAGGAGTTTTTTCCAACAACTATTAAACTAATACCAAAGATAATTTTCAGAACATCGAAGGGAAACAATATCCGATAAAATCTTTAACCTAAATCGATTGTTAGTCACACACAAAGTTCTACACGCACATCTTAAATTGAAACTAATAATAACCATCTCATCTCGCTTATCGTTTCCACTACATTCACATATACCGCATTATCTCTTCGTTGTGGCGAACGGCTATACCACATTATCTCTTCGTTGTGGCGAACGGCTTATACCACATTATCTCTTCGTTGTGGCGAACGGCTATACCACATTATCTCTTCGTTGTGACGAACGGCTTATACCACATTCAAAATAAACATAAACAACTTGCAATACTTGGCTAATGGCTAGCATAATTTCTAAACCGATCTCCTCATTCCTTATCAAAAACCTAGAAGGCAGAACACACACCTTAATCAATACTCTCTAACTACACCTATTTTCCAACTTTCTCTCAGATTTAGTAAGGTATAGAAGTTTAGCAAATAGAACACAAGTGTAAGAATAATACAACTCATTACAAACTATCACACAAGTTAAAATCACACACAGTTACTCAATTGAATTCAAATAAGCTATACAAATTAGGTAGAGAAAAACAAAGACTCAACCAAAACAATCAATACTTAAAATCATCAAAATTACTTCAATCGTCAACGAAAACAATTTCAATAACAAATAGCATGGAATTTCAACTAGCTTGTAATTATATCATAACAAACTATAAATCTAACATACTCCAATTTCTATTTTGAAGTCTGTACTCTAGTCATAATTTCTCATATCTAAGTTTACTAATTTCTACCAAAATCAAACCTAATAAGAACTCACCTTGATAATTTGATCAACAAACAAGAAATTGATGGAACTATTGAGGTTTTTTATTTATTTATGAGATTCTTCAATTTCCCCCAAACCTTCCTAAACCCTTGATTGTCTTTATTCCACTTATTTGAGTCTTCTAGTTGAATAACATGAATATAATTGAGGAGCTATGCATACAAAACCTTTAAAATCATAGAAACGGAAGAAGAAAAATGCTTTGAGACATGTGGGTGTGATTGATTTTTAGCGTGGCAGAGAGTATGGAAATAGAGAAGAAGACTTTTGTTTTTCTTTAATTCCTTCCCAAAAAGTTGCCTCACTTGGATGCTTCTAGAGGAAGAATTAGTGTCTTCTTTATTATTATTACTATTTTATTAACATGTAAAGGTTCTCACTTCTAGTTTTATTTAGCATGAGATGTCATGATATATTGGTTTTTGAGATGATAACAAGAGATAATTTTGGTGTATTCACTTATAAGCTATCCATGAAATAGTATTAAATATTAATTTCGTTTATTTTTTTATTTTATTTTTCTGGGATACTACATTCTATCCCCCTTAAAAAAATTTCGTCCTCGAAATTTCACACTACTTAACAATCTGAGCTTCCGCTGCGCACTCTTATCAACAAATAGTTCTACTAGTCCTTTAAGTCTCGATATCATTTTCCCAAATCCCTATACAGAACATGGAGTAACTCTTCTTCCAAAATCTTTATACACACTTTCACAGCTTCAATAAGCTATTTCAATTTAAACAACTTCAATGACTATTTCACAACAATTTACATAAATATTGCCAGAGAACATCCTTTTTGTCAATAAATGCTTCTACTATCACAATTTAATTTGCTCGGCAACCAGGCTCTGATACCAACTTTGTCACGACCCAATCCCTGATCACGACCGGCGTACAGGCTACCGCTAACTAACATTATATTTAGCCTGACAAGCCTAATACACTATAACAAATATACTTATTTAAAATAAAGAGTTACTAAAATTATAGGTCGACAGGAGGATTCCTGGTCCTACGTATCCTTAAACGATTAGGGAATCAGAGCCACATAGTTCTCTAAGTGTTGGTTAACTGTCAACAAAGAATATAAAAACTATCTCATTTCCTTTGGTGTACATAGACCAAATTCAAGATAGACAGACCAACCTCAAAATAAACTTTTGGGTAGATACGAAAATTTTCAGGAGTTTTATCCAACAACTTTTAAACTAATACTAAAGATAATTTTCAGAACATCGAAGGGAAACAATATCCGATAAAATCTTTATCCTAAATCGATTGTTAGTGACACACAAAGTTCTACACGCACATCTTAAATTGAAACTAATAATAACCATCTCATCTCGCTTATCGTTTCCACCACATTCACATATACCGCATTATCTCTTCGTTGCGGCGAACGGCTATACCACATTATCTCTTCGTTGTGGCGAACGGCTTATACCACAGTATCTCTTCGTTGTGGGGAACGACTATACCACATTATCTCTTCGTTGTGGCGAACGACTATACCACATTATCTCTTCGTTGTGGCGAACGGCTTATACCACATTCAAAATAAACATAAACAACTTGCAATACTTGGCTAATGGCTAGCATAATTTCTAAACCGATCTCCTCCTTCCTTATCAAAAACCTAGAAGGCAGAACACACACCTTAATCAATACTCTCTAACTACACCTATTTTCCAACTTTCTCTCAGATTTAGTAAGGTATAGAAGTTTAGCAAATAGAACACAAGTGTAAGAATAATACAACTCATTACAAACTATCACACAAGTTAAAATCACACACAGTTACTCAATTGAATTCAAATAAGCTATACAAATTAGGTAGAGTAAAACAAAGACTCAACCAAAACAATCAATACTTAAAATCATCAAAATTACTTCAATCGCCAACGAAAACAATTTCAATAACAAATAGCATGGAATTTCAACTAGCTTGTAATTATATCATAACAAACTATAAATCTAACATACTCCAATTTCTATTTTGAAGTCTCTACTCTAGTCATAATTTCTCATATCTAAGTTTACTAATTTCTACCAAAATCAAACCTAATAAGAACTCACCTTGATAATTTGATCAACAAACAAGAAATTGATGGAACTATTGAGGTTTTTTATTTATTTATGAGATTCTTCAATTTCCCCCAAACCTTCCTAAACCCTTGATTGTCTTTATTCCACTTATTTGAGTCTTCTAGTTGAATAACATGAATATAATTGAGGAGCTATGCATACAAAACCTTTAAAATCATAGAAACGGAAGAAGAAAAATGCTTTGAGACATGTGGGTGTGATTGATTTTTAGCGTGGCAGAGAGTATGGAAATAGAGAAGAAGACTTTTGTTTTTCTTTAATTCCTTCCCAAAAAGTTGCCTCACTTGGATGCTTCTAGAGGAAGAATTATGTCTTCTTTACTATTATTACTATTTTATTAACATGTAAAGGTTCTCACTTCTAGTTTTATTTAGCATGAGATGTCATGATATATTGGTTTTTGAGATGATAACAAGAGATAATTTTGGTGTATTCACTTATAAGCTATCCATGAAATAGTATTAAATATTAATTTCGTTTGTTTTTTTATTTTATTTTTCTGGGATACTACATTCTATCCCCCTTAAAAAAATTTCGTCCTCGAAATTTCACACTACTTAACAATCTGAGCTTCCGCTGCGCACTCTGATCAACAAATAGTTCTACTAGTCCTTTAAGTCTCAATATCATTTTCCCAAATCCCTATACAGAACATGGAATAACTCTTCTTCCAAAATCTTTATACACACTTTCACAGCTTCAATAAGCTCTTTCAATTTAAACAACTTCAATGACTATTTCACAACAATTTACATAAATATTGCCAGAGAACATCCTTTTTGTCAATAAATGCTTCTACTATCACAATTTAATTTGCTCGGCAACCAGGCTCTGATACCAACTTTGTCACGACCCAATCCCTGATCACGACCGGCGTACAGGCTACCGCTAACTAACACTATATTTAGCCTGACAAGCCTAATACACTATAACAAATATACTTATTTAAAATAAAGAGTTACTAAAATTATAGGTCGACAGGAGGATTCCAGGTCCTACGTATCCTTAAACGATTAGGGAATCAGAGCCACATAGTTCTCTAAGTGTTGGTTAACTGTCAACAAAGAATATAAAAACTATCTCATTTCCTTTTGTGTACATAGACCAAATTCAAGATAGACAGACCAACCACAAAATAAACTTTTGGGTAGATACGAAAATTTTCAGGGGTTTTATCCAACAACTTTTAAACTAATACCAAAGATAATTTTCAGAACATCGAAGGGAAACAATATCCGATAAAATCTTTAACTTAAATCGATTGTTAGTCACACACAAAGTTCTACACGCACATCTTAAATTGAAACTAATAATAACCATCTCATCTCGCTTATCGTTTCCACCACATTCACATATACCGCATTATCTCTTCGTTGTGGCGAACGGCTATACCACATTATCTCTTCGTTGTGGCGAACGGCTTATACCACATTATCTCTTCGTTGTGGGGAACGACTATACCACATTATCTCTTCGTTGTGGCGAACGGCTATACCACATTATCTCTTCGTTGTGGCGAACGGCTTATACCACATTCAAAATAAACATAAACAACTTGCAATACTTGGCTAATGGCTAGCATAATTTCTAAACCGATCTCCTCCTTCCTTATCAAAAATCTAGAAGGCAGAACACACACCTTAATCAATACTCTCTAACTACACCTATTTTCCAACTTTCTCTCAGATTTAGTAAGGTATAGAAGTTTAGCAAATAGAACACAAGTGTAAGAATAATACAACTCATTACAAACTATCACACAAGTTAAAATCACACACAGTTACTCAATTGAATTCAAATAAGCTATACAAATTAGGTAGAGAAAAACAAAGACTCAACCAAAACAATCAATACTTAAAATCATCAAAATTACTTCAATCGCCAACGAAAACAATTTCAATAACAAATAGCATGGAATTTCAACTAGCTTGTAATTATATCATAACAAACTATAAATCTAACATACTCCAATTTCTATTTTGAAGTCTCTACTCTAGTCATAATTTCTCATATCTAAGTTTACTAATTTCTACCAAAATCAAACCTAATAAGAACTCACCTTGATAATTTGATCAACAAACAAGAAATTGATGGAACTATTGAGGTTTTTTATTTATTTATGAGATTCTTCAATTTCCCCCAAACCTTCATAAACCCTTGATTGTCTTTATTCCACTTATTTGAGTCTTCTAGTTGAATAACATGAATATAATTGAGGAGCTATGCATACAAAACCTTTAAAATCATAGAAACGGAAGAAGAAAAATGCTTTGAGACATGTGGGTGTGATTGATTTTTAGCGTGGCAGAGAGTATGGAAATAGAGAAGAAGAATTTTGTTTTTCTTTAATTTCTTCCCAAAAAGTTGCCTCACTTGGATGCTTCTAGAGGAAGAATTAGTGTCTTCTTTACTATTATTACTATTTTATTAACATGTAAAGGTTCTCACTTCTAGTTTTATTTAGCATGAGATGTCATGATATATTGGTTTTTGAGATGATAACAAGAGATAATTTTGGTGTATTCACTTATAAGCTATCCATGAAATAGTATTAAATATTAATTTCGTTTATTTTTTTATTTTATTTTTCTGGGATACTACATTCTATCCCCCTTAAAAAAATTTCGTCCTCGAAATTTCACACTACTTAACAATCTGAGCTTCCGCTGCGCACTCTGATCAACAAATAGTTCTACTAGTCCTTTAAGTCTCGATATCATTTTCCCAAATCCCTATACAGAACATGGAGTAACTCTTCTTCCAAAATCTTTATACACACTTTCACAGCTTCAATAAGCTATTTCAATTTAAACAACTTCAATGACTATTTCACAACAATTTACATAAATATTGCCAGAGAACATCCTTTTTGTCAATAAATGCTTCTACTATCACAATTTAATTTGCTCGGCAACCAGGCTCTGATACCAACTTTGTCACGACCCAATCCCTGATCACGACCGGCGTACAGGCTACCGCTAACTAACACTATATTTAGCCTGACAAGCCTAATACACTATAACAAATATACTTATTTAAAATAAAGAGTTACTAAAATTATAGGTCGACAGGAGGATTCCTGGTCCTACGTATCCTTAAACAATTAGGGAATCAGAGCCACATAGTTCTCTAAGTGTTGGTTAACTGTCAACAAAGAATATAAAAACTATCTCATTTCCTTTTGTGTACATAGACCAAATTCAAGATAGATAGACCAACCACAAAATAAACTTTTGGGTAGATACGAAAATTTTCAGGAGTTTTATCCAACATCTTTTAAACTAATACCAAAGATAATTTTCAGAACATCGAAGGGAAACAATATCCGATAAAATCTTTAACCTAAATCGATTGTTAGTCACACACAAAGTTCTACACGCACATCTTAAATTGAAACTAATAATAACCATCTCATCTCGCTTATCGTTTCCACTACATTCACATATACCGCATTATATCTTCGTTGTGGCGAACGGCTATACCACATTATCTCTTCGTTGTGGCGAACGGCTTATACCACATTATCTCTTCGTTGTGGGGAACGGCTATACCACATTATCTCTTCGTTGTGGCGAACGGCTATACCACATTATCTCTTCGTTGTGGCGAACGGCTTATACCACATTCAAAATAAACATAAACAACTTGCAATACTTGGCTAATGGCTAGCATAATTTCTAAACCGATCTCCTCCTTCCTTATCAAAAACCTAGAAGGCAGAACACACACCTTAATCAATACTCTCTAACTACACCTATTTTCCAACTTTCTCTCAGATTTAGTAAGGTATAGAAGTTTAGCAAATAGAACACAAGTGTAAGAATAATACAACTCATTACAAACTATCACACAAGTTAAAATCACACACAGTTACTCAATTGAATTCAAATAAGCTATACAAATTAGGTAGAGAAAAACAAAGACTCAACCAAAACAATCAATACTTAAAATCATCAAAATTACTTCAATCGTCAACGAAAACAATTTCAATAACAAATAGCATGGAATTTCAACTAGCTTGTAATTATAGCATAACAAACTATAAATCTAACATACTCCAATTTCTATTTTGAAGTCTCTACTCTCGTCATAATTTCTCATATCTAAGTTTACTAATTTCTACCAAAATCAAACCTAATAAGAACTCACCTTGATAATTTGATCAACAAACAAGAAATTGATGGAACTATTGAGGTTTTTTATTTATTTATGAGATTCTTCAATTTCCCCCAAACCTTCCTAAACCCTTGATTGTCTTTATTCCACTTATTTGAGTCTTCTAGTTGAATAACATGAATATAATTGAGGAGCTATGCATACAAAACCTTTAAAATCATAGAAACGGAAGAAGAAAAATGCTTTAAGACATGTGGGTGTGATTGATTTTTAGCGTGGCAGAGAGTATGGAAACAGAGAAGAAGACTTTTGTTTTTCTTTAATTCCTTCCCAAAAAGTTGCCTCACTTGGATGCTTCTAGAGGAAGAATTAGTGTCTTCTTTATTATTATTACTATTTTATTAACATGTAAAGGTTCTCACTTCTAGTTTTATTTAGCATGAGATGTCATGATATATTGGTTTTTGAGATGATAACAAGAGATAATTTTGGTGTATTCACTTATAAGCTATCCATGAAATAGTATTAAATATTAATTTCGTTTTTTTTTTTTTTTTTTTCTGGGATACTACATTCTACCCCCCTTAAAAAAATTTCGTCCTCGAAATTTCACACTACTTAACAATCTGAGCTTCCGCTGCGCACTCTGATCAACAAATAGTTCTACTAGTCCTTTAAGTCTCGATATCATTTTCCCAAATCCCTATACAGAACATGGAGTAACTCTTCTTCCAAAATCTTTATACACACTTTCACAGCTTCAATAAGCTATTTCAATTTAAACAACTTCAATGACAATTTCACAACAATTTACATAAATATTGCCAGAGAACATCCTTTTTGTCAATAAATGCTTCTACTATCACAATTTAATTTGCTCGGCAACCAGGCTCTGATACCAACTTTGTCACGACCCAATCCCTGATCACGACCGGCGTACAGGCTACCGCTAACTAACACTATATTTAGCCTGACAAGCCTAATACACTATAACAAATATACTTATTTAAAATAAAGAGTTACTAAAATTATAGGTCGACAGGAGGATTCCTGGTCCTACGTATCCTTAAACGATTAGGGAATCAGAGCCACATAGTTCTCTAAGTGTTGGTTAACTGTCAACAAAGAATATAAAAACTATCTCATTTCCTTTTGTGTACATAGACCAAATTCAAGATAGAAAGACCAACCACAAAATAAACTTTTGGGTAGATACAAAAATTTTCAGGAGTTTTATCCAACAACTTTTAAACTAATACCAAAGATAATTTTCAGAACATCGAAGGGAAACAATATCCGATAAAATCTTTAACCTAAATCGATTGTTAGTCACACACAAAGTTCTACACGCACATCTTAAATTGAAACTAATAATAACCATCTCATCTCGCTTATCGTTTCCACCACATTCACATATACCGCATTATCTCTTCGTTGTGGCGAACGGCTATACCACATTATCTCTTCGTTGTGGCGAACGGCTTATACCACATTATCTCTTCGTTGTGGGGAACGACTATACCACATTATCTCTTCGTTGTGGCGAACGGCTATACCACATTATCTCTTCGTTGTGGCGAACGGCTTATACCACATTCAAAATAAACATAAACAACTTGCAATACTTGGCTAATGGCTAGCATAATTTCTAAACCGATCTCCTCCTTCCTTATCAAAAATCTAGAAGGCAGAACACACACCTTAATCAATACTCTCTAACTACACCTATTTTCCAACTTTCTCTCAGATTTAGTAAGGTATAGAAGTTTAGCAAATAGAACACAAGTGTAAGAATAATACAACTCATTACAAACTATCACACAAGTTAAAATCACACACAGTTACTCAATTGAATTCAAATAAGCTATACAAATTAGGTAGAGAAAAACAAAGACTCAACCAAAACAATCAATACTTAAAATCATCAAAATTACTTCAATCGCCAACGAAAACAATTTCAATAACAAATAGCATGGAATTTCAACTAGCTTGTAATTATATCATAACAAACTATAAATCTAACATACTCCAATTTCTATTTTGAAGTCTCTACTCTAGTCATAATTTCTCATATCTAAGTTTACTAATTTCTACCAAAATCAAACCTAATAAGAACTCACCTTGATAATTTGATCAACAAACAAGAAATTGATGGAACTATTGAGGTTTTTTATTTATTTATGAGATTCTTCAATTTCCCCCAAACCTTCCTAAACCCTTGATTGTCTTTATTCCACTTATTTGAGTCTTCTAGTTGAATAACATGAATATAATTGAGGAGCTATGCATACAAAACCTTTAAAATCATAGAAACGGAAGAAGAAAAATGCTTTGAGACATGTGGGTGTGATTGATTTTTAGCGTGGCAGAGAGTATGGAAATAGAGAAGAAGAATTTTGTTTTTCTTTAATTCCTTCCCAAAAAGTTGCCTCACTTGGATGCTTCTAGAGGAAGAATTAGTGTCTTCTTTACTATTATTACTATTTTATTAACATGTAAAGGTTCTCACTTCTAGTTTTATTTAGCATGAGATGTCATGATATATTGGTTTTTGAGATGATAACAAGAGATAATTTTGGTGTATTCACTTATAAGCTATCCATGAAATAGTATTAAATATTAATTTCGTTTATTTTTTTATTTTATTTTTCTGGGATACTACATTCTATCCCCCTTAAAAAAATTTCGTCCTCGAAATTTCACACTACTTAACAATCTGAGCTTCCGCTGCGCACTCTGATCAACAAATAGTTCTACTAGTCCTTTAAGTCTCGATATCATTTTCCCAAATCCCTATACAGAACATGGAGTAACTCTTCTTCCAAAATCTTTATACACACTTTCACAGCTTCAATAAGCTATTTCAATTTAAACAACTTCAATGACTATTTCACAACAATTTACATAAATATTGCCAGAGAACATCCTTTTTGTCAATAAATGCTTCTACTATCACAATTTAATTTGCTCGGCAACCAGGCTCTGATACCAACTTTGTCACGACCCAATCCCTGATCACGACGGGCGTACAGGCTACCGCTAACTAACACTATATTTAGCCTGACAAGCCTAATACACTATAACAAATATACTTATTTAAAATAAAGAGTTACTAAAATTATAGGTCGATAGGAGGATTCCTGGTCCTACGTATCCTTAAACGATTAGGGAATCAGAGCCACATAGTTCTCTAAGTGTTGGTTAACTGTCAACAAAGAATATAAAAACTATCTCATTTCCTTTTGTGTACATAGACCAAATTCAAGATAGAAAGACCAACCACAAAATAAACTTTTGGGTAGATACGAAAATTTTCAGGAGTTTTATCCAACAACTTTTAAACTAATACCAAAGATAATTTTCAGAACATCGAAGGGAAACAATATCCGATAAAATCTTTAACCTAAATCGATTGTTAGTCACACACAAAGTTCTACACGCACATCTTAAATTGAAACTAATAATAACCATCTCATCTCGCTTATCGTTTCCACTACATTCACATATACCGCATTATCTCTTCGTTGTGGCGAACGGCTATACCACATTATCTCTTCGTTGTGGCGAACGGCTTATACCACATTATCTCTTCGTTGTGGGGAACGGCTATACCACATTATCTCTTCGTTGTAGCGAACGGCTATACCACATTATCTCTTCGTTGTGGCGAACGGCTTATACCACATTCAAAATAAACATAAACAACTTGCAATACTTGGCTAATGGCTAGCATAATTTCTAAACCGATCTCCTCCTTCCTTATCAAAAACCTAGAAGGCAGAACACACACCTTAATCAATACTCTCTAACTACACCTATTTTCCAACTTTCTCTCAGATTTAGTAAGGTATAGAAGTTTAGCAAATAGAACACAAGTGTAAGAATAATACAACTCATTACAAACTATCACACAAGTTAAAATCACACACAGTTACTCAATTGAATTCAAATAAGCTATACAAATTAGGTAGAGAAAAACAAAGACTCAACCAAAACAATCAATACTTAAAATCATCAAAATTACTTCAATCGTCAACGAAAACAATTTCAATAACAAATAGCATGGAATTTCAACTAGCTTGTAATTATATCATAACAAACTATAAATCTAACATACTCCAATTTCTATTTTGAAGTCTCTACTCTAGTCATAATTTCTCATATCTAAGTTTACTAATTTCTACCAAAATCAAACCTAATAAGAACTCACCTTGATAATTTGATCAACAAACAAGAAATTGATGGAACTATTGAGGTTTTTTATTTATTTATGAGATTCTTCAATTTCCCCCAAACCTTCCTAAACCCTTGATTGTCTTTATTCCACTTATTTGAGTCTTCTAGTTGAATAACATGAATATAATTGAGGAGCTATGCATACAAAACCTTTAAAATCATAGAAACGGAAGAAGAAAAATGCTTTGAGACATGTGGGTGTGATTGATTTTTAGCGTGGCAGAGAGTATGGAAATAGAGAAGAAGACTTTTGTTTTTCTTTAATTCCTTCCCAAAAAGTTGCCTCACTTGGATGCTTCTAGAGGAAGAATTAGTGTCTTCTTTATTATTATTACTATTTTATTAACATGTAAAGGTTCTCACTTCTAGTTTTATTTAGCATGAGATGTCATGATATATTGGTTTTTGAGATGATAACAAGAGATAATTTTGGTGTATTCACTTATAAGCTATCCATGAAATAGTATTAAATATTAATTTCGTTTATTTTTTTTTTTTCTGGGATACTACATTCTATCCCCCTTAAAAAAATTTCGTCCTCGAAATTTCACACTACTTAACAATCTGAGCTTCCGCTGCGCACTCTGATCAACAAATAGTTCTAATAGTCCTTTAAGTCTCGATATCATTTTCCCAAATCCCTATACAGAACATGGAGTAACTCTTCTTCCAAAATCTTTATACACACTTTCACAGCTTCAATAAGCTATTTCAATTTAAACAACTTCAATGACTATTTCACAACAATTTACATAAATATTGCCAGAGAACATCCTTTTTGTCAATAAATGCTTCTACTATCACAATTTAATTTGCTCGGCAACCAGGCTCTGATACCAACTTTGTCACGACCCAATCCCTGATCACGACCGGCGTACAGGCTACCGCTAACTAACACTATATTTAGCCTGACAAGCCTAATACACTATAACAAATATACTTATTTAAAATAAAGAGTTACTAAAATTATAGGTCGACAGGAGGATTCCTGGTCCTACGTATCCTTAAACGATTAGGGAATCAGAGCCACATAGTTCTCTAAGTGTTGGTTAACTGTCAACAAAGAATATAAAAACTATCTCATTTCCTTTTGTGTACATAGACCAAATTCAAGATAGACAGACCAACCACAAAATAAACTTTTGGGTAGATACGAAAATTTTCAGGAGTTTTATCCAACAACTTTTAAACTAATACCAAAGATAATTTTCAGAACATCGAAGGGAAACAATATCCGATAAAATCTTTAACCTAAATCGATTGTTAGTCACACACAAAGTTCTACACGCACATCTTAAGTTGAAACTAATAATAACCATCTCATCTCGCTTATCGTTTCCACTACATTCACATATACCGCATTATCTCTTCGTTGTGGCGAACGGCTATACCACATTATCTCTTCGTTGTGGCGAACGGCTTATACCACATTATCTCTTCGTTGTGGGGAACGGCTATACCACATTATCTCTTCGTTGTGGCGAACGGCTATACCACATTATCTCTTCGTTGTGGCGAACGGCTTATACCACATTCAAAATAAACATAAACAACTTGCAATACTTGGCTAATGGCTAGCATAATTTCTAAACCGATCTCCTCCTTCCTTATCAAAAACCTAGAAGGCAGAACACACACCTTAATCAATACTCTCTAACTACACCTATTTTCCAACTTTCTCTCAGATTTAGTAAGGTATAGAAGTTTAGCAAATAGAACACAAGTGTAAGAATAATACAACTCATTACAAACTATCACACAAGTTAAAATCACACACAGTTACTCAATTGAATTCAAATAAGCTATACAAATTAGGGAGAGAAAAACAAAGACTCAACCAAAACAACCAATACTTAAAATCATCAAAATTACTTCAATCGTCAACGAAAACAATTTCAATAACAAATAGCATGGAATTTCAACTAGCTTGTAATTATATCATAACAAACTATAAATCTAACATACTCCAATTTCTATTTTGAAGTCTCTACTCTAGTCATAATTTCTCATATCTAAGTTTACTAATTTCTACCAAAATCAAACCTAATAAGAACTCACCTTGATAATTTGATCAACAAACAAGAAATTGATGGAACTATTGAGGTTTTTTATTTATTTATGAGATTCTTCAATTTCCCCCAAACCTTCCTAAACCCTTGATTGTCTTTATTCCACTTATTTGAGTCTTCTAGTTGAATAACATGAATATAATTGAGGAGCTATGCATACAAAACCTTTAAAATCATAGAAACGGAAGAAGAAAAATGCTTTAAGACATGTGGGTGTGATTGATTTTTAGCGTGGCAGAGAGTATGGAAACAGAGAAGAAGACTTTTGTTTTTCTTTTATTCCTTCCCAAAAATTTGCCTCACTTGGATGCTTCTAGAGGAAGAATTAGTGTCTTCTTTATTATTATTACTATTTTATTAACATGTAAAGGTTCCCACTTCTAGTTTTATTTAGCATGAGATGTCATGATATATTGGTTTTTGAGATGATAACAAGAGATAATTTTGGTGTATTCACTTATAATCTATCCATGAAATAGTATTAAATATTAATTTCGTTTATTTATTTTATTTTATTTTTGGGATACTACACCTAGCTTTGAGGTAATTTGATTTCTACTGTTTTTATTTTTAGTTTGTTTAAAGTGATTAGTTTATAATGCATTTTACTGTTTGCAAATAGGATGTTGGCAAGCTGCCATCCATGTTCACAGAGGAGTTTGGATTGGAGATGTATAAGTACAATAAGTTAGTGGATCGTTATGGCAATCAATTTGAGGTTGTTGCTGAGAAGCGTGATGGTGCTATCTATTTTACACACGGATGGGCTGACATCCGTAGCTGCTATGTGGATGCTGAGGGCAAGGGGGATGGGCTTGCATAACTTATATTAGACCAAAATTGTTTGTTCTGATTTTGATGGATCGCTACTATAGGGATGGCATAGTTAAGAAAATTTATCCTGCTGTTTGTTTAAATTTGTCTCGAACTGTCTTTGGACCTGATGAAAATCCTGGTTGGGGTGGGACGATTCGTTTGCCTTATTACCATGACAGCAATAATTTTAAGCATAGCTTTGTTGTTATTTTGAGTGAGATTGATATTACTTATGGCTTTTTGGTATGTTTCTTTTATACATTGCAATCTCTCTTTTTCATTTTTGAATTTTTTGTGGTTTAATTGTAAACTTGTCATTTTCCACCCATTTCTGAAAACAAAAATTTGAATCTTATGTTATTTCCTGCATTGAAGCTATTTGAAGTGCAAAATTATTTTCATGTGTGTCCTAGTGAAGTTTTGGTTTCATCAGCAATGTTAATAACTTGAAGATTTTCCTTTGAACCATGGTCTGTACAAAGGACCAGGTAATACAAGAGGTGTTGTTTCAAAAAATTAGCGAATGGCACCGGCAATTTCTAATAAAAGAAATAAAAAATGTTAGATAAAATAATGAAAAAAAATTTATAAGTAAAAATTGTATAAAAAATAGTAATAATCATAAACTTAACTAATTCATTTGATGCAATATTTTCTTCATTAAGTTGAATGTCGAAATAAGTTGTCATTGTTGGGTCGATGCTTCTGCTATTGAATGGTGGAATGTCATTTGGATTGTTGATTTGTTTCCATGATTGTAGAGTGAAAAATCTTTACTTGTAACACCTTAGTATGACCTCAACATCATTTGGTAAGTTATTATCATTCTGGAATTGTTTCCATCCTATTTTAATCGGTGGATTTTCATAATTTTTGTTGTATCCTAAGTCATTGCAAATTCCATCTTTGTTGAGTACTTGTCATTTTCTTTTAAGATTATTGAAGTGATGGTTAATATAATCTTGTTCAATTTCCGCGTGCAACTACATAATAAGTAAAAGAAAATAAAGTTATGAAGTTGTAGCAATGGATAATAAATAATAATAAATTGATTTATTAATTGATTAGTCAACAAATTTTTTGCAAGTGGCTCTTGATTGGTAAAATCATTGTATAAAGTCATTGTAAAAATTGGAATAGGCTTATGTATTTATTGTTGGACGGAGAAGCTATTTTATAGAGAATAATGAAATTATTGAGGGAATATAATAATGATGAATCGAAATGGGCGGATGACGTGATATTGAATATCATAGTTGTCCAAAAACATCACCAAAGTGACAGATTGATATTTGTATAATATTAAATTTGAAATGAAGCTTTAATGAAAGAAATTTATAATAATAAGAATAAATAAATTGATTAATTTTAAATGGCACAAATAGTGAATAGTACTATTTTAAATGATGAATATATGTTTGAAATTAGGGACATGTAGTTTATGAGAATTAATAAATTCAGTATTTGTATAGTTGTTTAATATACTCTATTCGATTTTATATATAAGAAACATTTAACTTTTTAGATTGATCATAAATTTGATGTATTTAGATTATATTATTGTCTACATACATTGATTTTACAATGAATCTAAAAAGTCGATTTTTTCTTATATATAGACCCGAGGGAGTATTATTTTACTATCCTATATTGTTTGATATGATTGTAGATGTGAAAGTGTAAGCCATGCTTTAATGTTTGCAGTGGATGGATCAGGAATCTCTGAAACATGAGTAGTCTATATCAAGAAGAAGTGAAAGATTTATCAGTAAAAAATATAACACACTTATCTTGTAAGAGTGGTAATAGTACATAAAAGAATTTGAAATTTATTTATTTTTTAATATTGATAGCACAAAATTTATGACAAAAAATCAAATAATGAAAAGCTTTGATTATCTACAACCACTACAACCATAAATTAATTTTTCACCAACAATATTAAATACAACTTCAATCTCACCAAATTTATAACTTCATCTCTCTCCATTAGAACATGAAAAACTTTCTCTAAACTCTCCTCCGTAATTATAACTTGATATCTCACAATACATTTTCTATACTTTCTTCCATAGATATTTAAAAATGGAGTTTAACCGCGAAATTGCAATAAGAGAAAAGTTGGCTACGATACCTAAAACAACATTTTATGTCATTCACTATGGATCTCAGGTAATGTCAAAAAGGATAACATGTTGTATTTATTTATATTATTTCACAATTTGATTAAGTCTCCATTGTTTTTTTTATGTAAATCTATTCAGAGGTTGAACCGAAATTTATTCTGAACTATTGAAAAGATTTAAGAAGATATTGGCATGCCATGGACAACAAATGATATTACGATATATTAGAATATAACAACAATTTCTATCATCCTCTTATAATCGGAGGATGGAATATATTAACTAATAAATTTGGATTTCAAAACAATATAATTGTTCATTTTGCTTATCTTGGACATAGATGTTTTAAAATAATAAAATTTACAGAGCTCGACTCTTCATCTATTTTACTTCCATTTAATAGCTGAAGTACCCATAATCGTTGCACAAAGTGGTTTGATATCAAATTAACTGCAGAAATGATTGCAAAAACATCAATAGTTAGGTCATTAAATTTATTACTATTTATTTTTAAAAAGATCAATATATTTTATCATATGTTATGTTTATTAATTCAATTTTTATTTTTTGTAGGTTTTACACGAGCCTTTTAGTACATTCATGGATTTGATGAGTTAAAAGTTTGTACCGATGATGGTCAAGATAATAAATTGTTACTCTTTTTGAAGAGTTATCCCACAAAAAATACTATTAAAAATACAAAATTAGGTTATCTGTGGAATGTAATTTGTAAGAACAACAACTTTTTACTAGGGGATATTGTTCGTTTTAAATTTTGTCACTTATATAGATGTCATCTTTTTAAAATTGTAAATTAATTTAGAAGTTTATTTCAATGTATTTCAAATATTGTATTTTATTTTATTGCTATCATAATTTATGTATCATTCAAAAAATTGAGTTATCAATTTTTTTTTAGACATTTTGAGTTATTGATTTTGTTTGAAAATATATTTACTGCATACGGGGCAATGAATTAAACGTGTCGAAGGCACTACCCTTATGGCAGCATGGGTAATAGGCTAGTGTTCTAAGTAATATGATAAAGAGTAGAATTTGAATAAGATAAGCATGAGTAAGATTCACATGGTGTGTCATAAGATTTACTTTATTAAAGTGTATGCCATGCTATTACTTTTGCAGAGGATGGATCAAGAATATGTGATACATTAGTCCTATGAGTAGGGACCGGGCTTGTGTGTCTTTATGGCGGGAAAGTCACGATGACTTTGGTCCAATTTTAACCATCTGATTAATCTGCCACATATCCATCTTTTTAATTTTTTATTTTTTATTAAATATCAAGAAGACAAGAACAACAACGACCCAAACCAGATAACAACGCCAGCATGTGCCGTCGTCCGTCCGTCGTCCTTCGCTATTTCGTCCACCAGACTGTCAACTTCTCCTTCCAATCTGTTTCGCCACCATCAATGCTTAGCTTGGGTGAGATGAAAAGGATTGCGCTGTTCACAGTTCAATGTTGATAAAGTACAGATCGGTGCCGGTGGGATTATGGTCGGGCGATGGATAGAAGGAGGGAGGTGAACAACACAACAATGGAAGGTTGAAGGAGGTGGAGATGAAAAATGAAGTCTGCATACATTCCCTTCTTTTTTTAAAAAAATTTTGGATGCTTAATCTTCACATATAACTTTTTGTTTAAAAAATAAAAATAAAAATAAAAAGTAGGACACATGGCAAATCACTATCCATGTGATTGATTAAATGGTTTATAATGGGTCAAAGTCACCCTGGTATTTGTAACACCCCGATTTTTCGAAGCCCAAAAGTAGGCACCTTTTTTTTTAAAAAAAAAACAACAAAGACTTTGAAATAAAACATTCACGATCGCACTTAAATTAAATCAGAGTAAACCATTTTCAAAATAACGATCGGAATGAAATGCCTCTTTTATAAATTGTTTTCACGAATAAAAGTTTAGGAATATAAACCAAACACTATGTCTAGACATACATAGCGGCACCACTTATTCCAAATAAATGTGTCATACAACAATTTGCATTACAAAATACGGAAGCGATAAAGAAGAGTAAACACGACTCTTAGACTATTATCCCTAAGCTGATCTTTAACTCTAACTGAAAATGACTGGGTGACAAAGACCCACAGACAGCTTCAAGCCTCGCCGCTTCTCCACGCGGTACAAATAAATCCCTAAAAATGCTCGTAGAGGGTCACGATCTAAAAATAACATATAACCAAAAATACGCAGCACAAGATATACAATACATGGCAGCATATACTCATTTATCATATGAATCACACATCATCGAATTTAAGTGCACAAATCGTCTATCAATCACACACAACAATATTCAAATGCACAATTAGCCTATCAATGCAGACTCTACATGATTGTGATCACCCTACCCGGGACTGTTTCACATGCATGAATTCCGGAATTTAACCTCTCCGCAGAGAGTCGTAGGTCCAACCCCTACTAAAATCAATAAAATCCCGAAGGATTAGAGTGGATCCATTCCCGATAATCACACCCCGTGGTCCATTCCCGATAACCACGTATTGGACTTAATAAATCCCGCAGGATTAAGGTGGATCCATTCCCGATAATCACACCCCGTGGTCCATTCCCGATAACCACTTACTATGAATGCATGAGCATACGATTCCCCATATATGCTAATGCAACAAATACATATCTTTCAAGCATATGTAATTCTCAACCACATGTCAATACATATATTTCGCAAAATCATATGTAGGACAAATAACATCATGTACAACAAGATAATCAATCAAGTACATGCATCAACATTTCATATTACTCAATCATATGAAATTCACAACAACCACTCAAACATGTGTAGAATATAGCATGTTCTCAAACAAGTTCTCGTCACGAGAATACATCACAAAACAACCATGCTCATAATTCATATTGCATCACATCAAGCAAATACACATATACAAGCAACAATTACACATGCATAAAAAGCACTCGATATTTCGAGGTATATGAAATCGTTAGAAAGTGCCCTTACCTCGGCTAGCTTCCAACACATCAACTTACGCTACGCGAGCAACATCCGTCTCTCCTGACAAAGCCCCCAAATCGGCTAATCCTCTTAACCTTCCACAACACATAACTTATCTAAGTTAATACCACATTCTAATTGATCACTTAAATAAGTCCTAGCTCGGCTACTAAAGGATTCAATACTTATGGTTGTTCACTCACAACTAACTAGGTTTAAGTCGCTTTGAAAACAAATCTCGACTATTTTAAAACACTTTAAAAGCCAAATCTTTTCTTCAAAAAACTCTTGAAAATACAAACACTTTAAAGAATAGTTTTTATCGCAAAAGCGCCATTAAATAAAAACCAACTATTTTAAAACGTTTCTAGAACAAAATCTCTTTTCAAACAACTTATGCCTTAAATCATAAGTTCCAAAATCTTTTAAAACTAAACAAGTCCGAACTAAAAAATTTCTCGTTCAACTTATAACAAAATACTTTTAAGAACCCACATAACTTAAATCTTTTAAAACACAATTCTTGACGAAAGAATTTCCATTTCAATTCACAAATAGATTTTCCAAACATTTTTCTCTTGGTTTTCAACTAAAACCCTATAATCATTCTTTTCAAAAGCTATGATCATCCACCAATGAAATGATCATTTTCTCATCATTTTGGACTTGGAAAATTTTGAAATCTCATGGCCTTATACATATCTATGCCACGGCCAAAAACAACAAACATGCTAGCACTCAAAATTTTCCATTGGCAAAAGCATAGTATTATTCATATAATCCCCAAAATTTCTTATCCTATCAATCCAAAACCTTTTCAAAACAAAGCATGAAACTTTTCAAAACCTTACAATTTAACTTGTTTACTCAAACACAAGTTACATATTTTCATTTCCAAACAAAACCACATTCAATCCTATCTTGGAAACCATGATCATGCCCTCCCAATTGGGGCTTAAAAATAATTGAAAACCCTTGATCATAAACCCACAAAAGCCACGGCCAAACAAAGAAACAAGGCCAACGCCCAAAATTTTTTATTACAAAACCCTAGTAATAATCTACTAGTTTCCAAAACCATTGATTTTGACAAACATAACATTTTCATAACACAATCCACAATCAAAATAGTTCTTCACAATTTCTCAAGAACACCAAAAATATTTTATTTTTTTCTTGTTTCTCAAAACAACATCATTTATCATATATCCATTTCTCTAAAAAGCTTAAAAACAACATCATAAACACAATCACTAAGCAAAAATTCATATTCATGATACATAGAAATTTTTCATCAAAACCCTAACCCAAAATTTCATGAAAATCTCATCCCTCCATGGAAATCAACACTACTAAGCTTAAACATGCTAGTCTAACACTCATGAATAACTTCTATGGAACAAAACCAAGTTCTAAGAAATTTTTCTCAAGAACATAATCAACAAATCCTAAAATTTAAGAGCTTGAACCAACAAAAAGAAAGGAAGAGGTTAGTTACCTTAGAGAAGATAATCCTTGCAATTTTCCTATGAACCAACAAGCCTAAAACCAAGTGTTTTGGTGAAGGAATGAATTTTTTTGTCAAAGATGGAAATGGAAAAGAAAGGTTCGGCCGAGTGAGAGAAGAGAGTGAATGTTGTGTGATTTCTTTCTAAGTCTCCAAGTGACCAAAGTCTCCCTTAAGTCATAAGGTCTTGTTACATAATGACCATTTGATCAAATTCCAAAACCATGTGGATTAAATCTCCACCCTTAATTCTCTCTACTCACAACATCATAATATCTAGATATTATGTGACCTTATCCCCACTAGATTGCTCAGTTCCCGCGTTCGCGCTTAAACGAGTCGCAATTCGCTCACATATAATTTTTACGAAAACAGAAAAATTATACCGTAAACCACTTAATTAAAACAATTCACAAACTTTCGAATAAATTTTATTCCGAATAAATTTTTGCTCCTAAGCTCGGAAAAATATATTGAGATCAAATTATCATCGCAGTCGATATAAAAAGTCTTCATTTAAATTTTGACGGAAATCAGAAACCGTAAAATTTTCAAACAGCGGGTATATCTTGCCCGTTTTCTCAAAAACCACTAAAAAATTATTTTCATCATTTCGACGAGACAAAAATGTTTCTAAACTCATTTAAAGCTTATAAAATCATTGTGCCAATTTTTCAAATGTTAAACTACACGCAGGCACAATCTCAACAAAAATTCTGTCAAAACAGACAATCAAGCAGAAAGCCGATAAAACAAATAGCATAAGCTAATTCATATATCAAAAATATATTTTCTGCTACAGTAATTCTACGGGTCTTACAGTATTCCTACCAGAAAGTCACACAATATAGGGCAAATCACTGTTATGTGTTTTAAAAAAATGCATTAGTTTTTAAATAAAATCAACATAAAAATCGTATGTATAAATAAAAATGTCTCGATTATATAATTGTCTACATACTTTAATTTCACAATTTATGTATAAACTCAATATTTCTTATATGATTATGTAAAATTTAGTTTGCTTAAATTGTTGAATTTTAATTTCAATTATTAACTTGAAATTATATTTTTATTAATGTGATGATGAACTTAATGAGTATTGACCAATTTTTGTGAGATCTCAAAATGTAATTATTATTTGTTCCTGCCAATTAAAATTGTTATTTCATGGGTATTGAAATTATTGTTACACAAATTAGGAAGATAAAGATAACATTATAATAAAGATTAATATAATACATTGATCAGGAAGTTGAACATAAAATAATTAATAAGGATATTACAGAGTGTTTCTTGGTCTCAACATAGTTGTGAAGGAACTTCACTAAACTGTGTAGACATGAACGACATTAAACTTGTTTGGGAGTCCAAACTTAAAATTGAGCTTATATGCAGCTTGAAAATCATTTTGCTTGCAAAACGCACTCCATCCTTTGCCAATTGATGTAGTCTGATATGGAAGGTCCGTTGAAGCAATGTTGAACTGAGTTTTACTCCCATTATCACAACAGAAGGAATTTGAAATCGTAATATCTGACATATGCTTCAAATCCACCAAAGATACTCTGAAACGAAAATAAAATTAAAAAAACTTAATTTATCAAATTGAATATTATGAATAAGGTTATAGAAGAAATTTAGTAATATTACCAAATATGGTTTATTGATTTTTTCAGTGGTTAGTCGGATGACAAAGTTTGAAGTGTATCCAAATTTGCAGGCACGACTGTGGAATAATGGAACTTGGTTGATATCTTGAAGTGGTTTACTTGAAATTAGAAAGAAACTATCTCTTCCTACATAAGATAAAGTAATCTCTTGCATATCAATAAAACCAAAATCTTCCTTCATAGTATTCCATCCTTGTTTGATCAGAGGGAACACTAAGTCCTTGTTGAATTTGACAGGATGAGGTTTGTTGGTGTTAAAGATGTGTCAATCATCTCCTATTAGATGCTTAAATTTGTCGTAGAAGACTGGATCGACCTCTCCATATGGCTACGTAAGATTAAAGTAAAAAATTGTGTTAAATGTATAAGATTAATTATAGATTAATGACTTGAAACTCTTGGAGATATAGGTAAAAACTTATTTACCTTGTTGCTGCACCAGATAGTAGTAAAAGTTCCCAACGAAGATAGGTAGTTAATGTCATAGCAGGTATCCATATTTTCTTTGTGAGTTCTGCCTTCTTCTGCCTAAACCTTTATTGACTAAAACTTTACTAACTTTCTCTAATAAATGAATGATATTTGATTTATAAGGTGAAGTTTGTGTGAATTTTTTATTATATAAGTAATAAGTATTTACTGTAGCGTGAGTTGGCCATATTCCTCTTTTATATAATATGCTGAATTGGAATAATGTGATAAATTAACATGGACATGTAGGTAAAAAGTTAAAAAAAGATGTAGCTAGAATTTAAACAAGATTAATCTGAAGTGAGGATGTAGGCAATTATGCAGTAAAATTTAAGATGAAGACAACAAACTTAACCGTAGTTCCACTATCTGCAATAATATATAAAAACTTCCATTATCATTAAAATGTATTACAGTTGTTCCATTATCTGCAATCATACAAAAAAACTTAAGCTATATCTAGTTGTAGTTAAATATTATGGAAAATTTCTTTGAAGACTACATTAGTGGTCATGTTATTTGATTCTACATCACTTATCAATATCTTCAATCCTTTTTTACTTGTTACTCTTGAAACCGCCACGTATAGTTGTCCATGGCTGAAAATTGATTTTGGCAAATATAAACCTAAACTGTCAAGAGATTGTCCTTGTGACTTGTTAATAGTCATCGCATAGCAAACTATCAGAGGAAATTGTCTTCTTGATAATTTAAATGGCCATGGTGATTGTGAGGGAGAACATGACATTCGAGGTATATATACAATGTTTCCTTCATGTTTTCCTGACATTATTTTTGCTTCCAGCACATGATCTTCCATCCTGGTAATGATCATTCTTGTTCCGTAACATAAACCCTCAGATTGATCAAGATTCCTCATCAACATGATTGGTGTACCTATTTTCAATTTGATGCAATGGTTTGGCAGTCCCGAAGTGCGAAGCGAGCTAAGAAATTCAGGTGTGATGGCTTCATAAATCCCGGGGTCATTAACATCAGATCTATCAAGACAGTTTGAACTGAGGTATTCTCTTTCCTCACCTTCAATTTATATGAAAACATGTTTTTAAAAGGCTTAATTGCACATTTGGTCCCTTATGTTTATTTTAGGTTTCATGTTAGTCCCTTATGTTTAAAAAGTTTCAAGTTGGTCCCTTATGTTTATTTTAGGTTTCAAGTTGGTCCTTCATGTTTTAAAAGTTTCAAGTTGGTCCCTCATGTTTATTTTAGGTTTCAAGTTGATCCCTTATGTTTTTAAAAGTTTCGAGTTTAGTCCCTATTTAAAAATAGGAACTAAACTTGAAACTTTTAAAAACATAAGAGATCAACTTGAAACTTTTAAAAACTTGAGGGACCAACTTGAAACTTTTAAAACATGAAGGACCAACTTGAAACCTAAACTAAACATAAGGGACCAACTTGAAACTTTTAAAACATAAGGGACCAATTTAAAACTTAAAATAAACATAAAGGACCAATTGTGCAATTAAACATAAATTATAAGAATTGTCATCGTAATATAAGATTAGTATTGAATTATGTGAAAATACAATTACCTGGAATAAGTCGTAGTACATAATTGTTGATTTCGTCAACTGTTTCAATCGTCGAAGCTAGTATAGCTCTCGATTCAAGGTACTTCACTTGTTTGAAGTTCTGCAATAAATCAGGATAGGTGTTATCAACAATTGATTTGATTGCGTTGTCTGTTTTTGGGATCAATAGTTCTTGTGGTATTGTGATCTCTGCAAGACCATCGTTAGGCTCTAAGAGCTTTCCTTCTCCAATTTTAAGAATCCACTTTGCAAATTTAGTTTTCTCCTTTGCCTCTGTTTCATTTGAACTGTTTTGGAGTCTCATATTTTTTGTCAAAGTCAAAACTTTGCAATGGTCCCAAATGTGAGAAGCATTAATTGAGGAGTGAACAATATCTGATATGCTGCCTCGAGGAATAACCGGAAGGATTTGTCTGAAGTCACCTCCAAGTATTGGCTTCATCCCATATGATCAACGTGGTTTGTCTTAACAATTCAGCTTGATCACTCTCACCATCAATGTTACATGTAGAATTCTCTAATGTTGGAACTGGGATTTTAAACTTAGAATGAGCTGTCCTTCCACCTGGTAACAACAACGATGCAATACCGCTGGAAGCCACCAGTAATACGATTTGACCCTTAGATCTCAAGGCTGAAGCTAAGGTTCTCCACATAAAAGTTTTACCTGTACCTCCGTAACCATGTAAGAAAAAGACTCCTCCTTGTTGCGATTTCACAGCTTTAATGATTGTGTTGAAAATATCTTTTTGTTCACCTGTATTGAATTAAAATATGAAGTTAGTACCTATAAAAAAAAAAAGACTTGATCAAGATTAAAATTATGATTAAATATAAGAGTAAAAATTGGTACTTGTTAAAGAATACAACAAATGTAGATATTCACGATGAAGTAGTTGCTTATCATAATTAAGCTCATCGTAAATCAGCTTGTTACCAGAATATCATTTGACATAGTTTTTGGGATAAAGAATTGGCTTGAAATCTTTAAGTGTTCTCCTATTAGCTTGCAATAAGTCTTCAATTGCACATAATTTTAAATTGAAAATCTCATCTTGACCGAGTTGTAAATCTGCATATAAGTTTAACCAAATTTATAAGATATGTTATAAAATAATAGATTTGAATACATTCAGATTCTGTAGTATATATAATACCTTTGTTCCTTGCGATCATTCTTTGTTGGTAAAGTATACCATCACATAACATATGTTTTGTCATCCTCCAGACATAGTTTGGTCTGTTTATAGAACCTGATAACAACATCAAAACAAATAACTTCCCCAAGGAATATCCAGATCCCCAAGTATTGGCTTCCTTGATTGCTGCAATGAATTCGCGATCATCTTCCAAAAATCCCATAGCATAGCATGCCTCTCTGAATGTTTTATGTTGGACTCCTTTGATCAATTTGATACTGTCATAAGTTTTAGGTCCTTTCATCACTGTAAGCATCATCCAGAGATAGTAAATCTCACCTGCACTTTGCGGAATCCATACCAATCTTCCAATTGTCGAACCTCTTTGTCTTGGTGTCCAAGATTTTTTTTTTTTTTTTTGTTATACACAAATTTGGATACAAATTGCCCATATGTCAAATGGTCAGCCTCAACATATTTGTTATTAGCTTCAAACCATGAGGTAAACATCGATTCGGTTACGCTTGGTTTGAGAAGAACATCATTGATTCTTTCATAATCTGTATAGTAAACTAATTGTTCACCTAACAAATGAAAGAACATACGTTCTACAGCTGACTTTCTTCCATGAATTGGGAATCCAAAAATCCTCCAGCATGCTTCAGGTGGTGAGATATATCTGCAATCTAGATATTGTTTGATCTCATCTATGTTTTGCTTGTGAAGATGATTGGAACTTTGATCAGGAGTTATTGAAGCAGTGATACGATCGTATCCTTTGTTGATATACTTAAATAAGTATTTAATAGAAGTACTCTGATTACACCATTCCATGTTCATGTGTGCTTGATATTTAATAAATATTTAGGGCCCGTTTGGCCTGGCTTATTTTTAAGCTTATGCAAACAGCTTATGCAATTTTTATGTATTATTATAAGTTTTTCAATGTAGTTTATGATAAAATAGCTTATAAAAATTCAATTTTCACTAGTTTGAACTTATAAAATAGCATAAAACCTAATTTATATTGCATAATCCGTTTGCATAAGCTCAAAAATAAGCTTTACCAAACAGACCTTTAATATACTTAAAGTGATGTTTTTTAAATCGTTTATTGTGTTCAACCGATTTAAAAAATGCAAATTTCTTGCGTCCAAGAGGGGACAAGAGGGAAACCAAAAAAAAATTACTTTGCAAGGAGAATCTTTAAGAACTTTTTAACATAGGGTAACACAAAACACGCCCACTTAGCAGGGTAACAACCTATTAATCCATAAAAATTTAATAGAACAATCAAAACTAAATAATTTGAAAATAAGAGAATTAATTTCGCGAGCAGATAAAAACACGATGACCAAAATTGTAATTAAACCAAATCTTTTTAAATAAATAGATGATGATATATTGGGCCAAAAACAAAATGGGCCAATAAGTCCATTAAGAAAACGACAAAGGATAATCCAATTTGGGTGAAAATCTTAACCCGATCAATCACCAAATCTCCTATTCCAAATCCTTATTTACCCTTATTGCTTCCCTTTATTCCCACATTTCGCGTTCTTCATTTTCTCTTCTCAGATTCTCCTTTTTCCCCTTTTCCTCTCTCAGCAGTTTTCGATTTTCCGATCAGATCCATAACACTCTCACTTCAACAAATTCATCCATGACGCTTGGTTCAGGAGGATCCAGTGTCGTCGGTTAGTCACTTTTTCAAACTCGTCATTTTCTTTTCACAATTTCTTTCTTTTTTTTTAATCGCTCCGTTTAGCTTAGTTTTTTCATCAATTCTTGTTATTCTTTAATTTCATTTTCTATTTATGTAGATTTTGTTATCCAATTCTTGCCGTTGACCTAAATTTTTTGATTTCGGTGTTTCTTTAATTGTTCAATTATTGTTAATTGTTCATTTTGGGGGTTTTTGTTTTTTCAATTTCAACCGTTGAGATTTAGGATCGGTGATTGATGCTTTCTGCTGCGAATTTTTTGTTGATGATTTAATATAAATAATATATTTTTTTCTTTTTTTGTAAATTTTTAATTATGGTTTTTATGGATTGTTAGGTTTCTGTGAATTGTGTTATATTTCATTGCTACTCTTGGTTATTAGGAGTTGATGTGATTTATCTGCTGTTCTCTGATGATATATTTCTTGAATATAAAGTTATATGAAGCAAAGACACTGGTCATCACCGACACGTAGACTCCTATATAATTTAAAGAAATTGAAGTGAATAAATGTTACTACATGTGTCAGTGTCATCGGTGTTGAATATCGATGATGTTACCACCCGAAGGAATGTTACTTACTACATGTGTTAGCATCGTCGCTGTTGAATACTGTCAATGTTATAGCTTGTGTCAGTGTCAACGATGTTGGATTCCAACGTGTCAGACACTTTTGAAGTGAACGAATGTAACATTCGTTAGTGTCGTTGTTGTTGAATACCGACTATGTTTACTACCTGTGTCAGTGTCAGCAGTGTTGGATACCAAGATGTGTCAGATTTTTTTAAGTGAATGAATGTTACTGTATGTGTCTGTGTTGTCACTGTTGAATATTGACAATGTTACTACCTGTGTCGGTGTCCGCGGTGTTAGATACCAACATGTGTCAGACACTTTTGACACATTGAGAATAAGTTTGTTTGGTGATTTGTATTATACTTTTTTCAGAAAAATTAATTTGTGGGATTGATAGTGATGCTTTTGTGCAAGTTTTCTGTCATCAGCATGTGCTCTTGTTAAAATGAAACACGTATTTGTGCCAAAACATAAGTAAAGTAGCCAATTTCTCCTATAAGAGAATGCATGGATATTGAAGACTTAAGGAGAGTTGGAATGAACATATAGTTGTTGTTCTAGAAAGTTCTATTTATCCAGCTAGCATTCTGTTTATGTCACGTGTTTGTCTTGAGACGATGCAAATTTGAAAACTTCATTCTTGGATGTCTTGTTGATCTAGAAAGTTCTATTTGCCCTTATAATTCTTAGATAAAGGTTCAAGTGCTCTTGTTCTGGTCTATGAGTTTTAAGAATTTGAATTGGAGGCAGTTAAAATATGGAGAAATAATTATATTAATATCATAGACTTCATAGTCATTATTGACATGCACGTACAATGCATAATTATATTGTGTTATTCTAATTAAAGATTCTTATATTTAGTTTGTTTCAGAATTAAAATGTGTGTTTCAATGCAGTTCCAAGGAACTTCAGATTGCTGGAGGAACTTGAGCGAGGAGAAAAAGGAATTGGTGATGGCACAGTCAGCTATGGAATGGATGATGGTGATGACATTTACATGCGCTCATGGACTGGCACCATCATTGGCCCTCATAATGTATGTATTTCTCTGTAACTGCTCAACATCCATTTTTATTTATGTGTAACGTAGATTCTTTAATATGTTTGAACTTTGAACAAGTAAATTTGAATGCAGAGATCTGCCTAAAAATGTCGGAACCAGTTTGTGGACGTTGGACATTCTTAAGTCCTACTTCTAGTTTGAACCAGTTTCAATAAAAATTGCAGTGTATTTGAAGCGTGTACACCAGCATGTTATTGAGTTCTTTTTCTGTTTTAGTAGCTTGTTTAGATGATTCTGAGTTTACACTTCTCTGTATTTGCACATGAACAATGGCAATTATTCTACAACTGAATTGAGCTTAATGTTTACAATATAAACTTATAATCATAGGGAAGATTACAATTCTTTAATATAGGCAATGTTTACAATATAAATATTATTGTCTTTCTTTAATAATACAAGACATATGCTTTTCCAATGTTCTAGCAAATCAGTTTTGCATGGCTTCATTAGGGCAGCATAGTGAACAAATATTGATTATGGAGTATGAATTATTTTTCTGTATATTGTGTCTGCTTTCATTTTGTGTATACTTTAAAGGTTGCTTGCTGGTCATATAATTATGTTTTCTTTCATCTTTTCTGTCAGACTGTACATGAAGGAAGAATTTATCAACTGAAGCTGTTTTGTGATAAAGACTACCCAGAAAAGCCCCCAAGTGTTCGGTTTCATTCACGAATCAATATGACTTGTGTTAACCATGAAACTGGCGTGGTATCAGTTACAACTTCCACATGCTTTCATTTCATCTTCTAAATATTTTTATTTGTATTGTTCATGCTGTTAATGGTATATGAAGTTGCAAACTGTGCTAACATGATCACTTTGCTATTTGGTAATAACCTTGAAACCAATATTATTAGAGATGTAATCAAGATTTATATGAAACAGGTTGAACCAAAGAAATTTGGGCTTCTTGCAAATTGGCAAAGAGAGTACAGCATGGAGGATATACTGACCCAGTTGAAGAAAGAAATGGCATCTCCCCATAACCGAAAGCTTGTCCAGCCTCCAGAAGGAACTTACTTTTAGTATCCAAGATCACATATTTGTCGGATCATATTGCATTTTGCAGTATGCAATATATAGTGTGTAATGCTTTGGATCTTTCTGAATTCAAGAACATGTTGGGGAATGCCCCAAAAAGCTTCCTATTTCCATCTCCATGGCTTCAGAGTTATTTTTGTTGTCGTACTTTGTCAACTGTGCTGAAGGGATGCTGTTTGATGAATTTATGTGTGTCAAATATTGAAAGCAACTCTTTTAAGTAGTATTTTTACTTCAGATTACAATGGTATTTTCAATTTTAGTCTTGCATCCTTTTGCTTTACAGTACTTTCTTTCTGCCTTGTAAGTAATCTGGAGCTGAATGGAAAATTGGAAGGATCAATTTGGATATGTGCCTTTATATTTTGGTAACTAGTTTTCGTGTTAGTTTAATGCGGATTTGGATTCCATATGGTTATAAGTGACTGTAGGGTGATCTTGTCCGTTCGTAAGTTGGATGGTTGCAAGTAATTTGATTTGATACAATGAGTTGTTTTATTTGGTACAAATGGTGATGATTTTCCTGACCGAGGTTTGTCATCAGAATGATTTTCATCATGGCAAACTCTTCATGGAATTTTAGATATTGAAGACTTGAGTCCTTTGACCAGAGGCACAAACGTAGTTTCATTATTTGGTTGCTTGCAATTATCTGAATCTTATTTATTTATTATTTTATATTCTTTTGCAGTCAAAAAATATATATTCTTTCTGCCATTCTTATTCATTTGCTATATAATTTATTGGAAATCAAGTCGAGTTTTGTAGTAAAAGTTGCTTAGACTCGAAAGGTGAATGAATCTTCATCCGCTGAATTGGACATGGCATCTTAATATGTCAGTGTTTTGTTCATTTTTTTTCTCAAGTACATCTGGTTGATTCATTTTTAACAATATACTCCGTATATGTTTTGATTTTGGTAGAGATATGTTTTGATTTTTTAGTACATATGGTCGATTCACTTTTATACATACAAGTAATTTACACAGTTTTTTAATACATATGGTTGATTGACTTGATTGATTTGTTTAAGTACATACAAATATTTTACACAATTTAAATAATATAAAATTTTATTCTAATTCGTATAATATCTAATATAAGTAAGAAAACATATTTTAATGCACTTAAAATTTGAAGTTTTTGGGGCAGTTATCTGTATAAATCAATGTTTTAAAAAGGGGACTAAAAGTTGAACTGGTTCAACCAGTCAAACTAGAGTTGAACTAGATTATTGATAAACAAATCTAAGTGGTATAAGCAAAAATAAAGTATATAAGTTCGAAAAATTAATCTAACAAAATATGTCTTTTTAATTGACGTGACACTGATTATCTCAAACAATGACATACGTACTGGTTGTTTTGTATGTTGAATTCATTAACAAAACAGTAGAAAAGTTGTTGAATATCCAAAATAGTTGTAGACTAACCAACCATTCTAAATTTGTAAATGTATTTGTGATCCTCAAAACATTTCAACGGTTGTAGCTTTCCAGATGCCTTGATGACAAGTTTGGAATCTATCATGCGTATTACAGACTTGCTTAATTCCAGTCCTATTTTTTTTAGGG
Source organism: Trifolium fragiferum (assembly GCA_954870985.1). NCBI lineage: Eukaryota > Viridiplantae > Streptophyta > Magnoliopsida > Fabales > Fabaceae > Trifolium > Trifolium fragiferum. Next base: position 27,270,656 of record OX940796.1, read on the forward strand.
TTAAATATGTTTTTAATCCCTACTTTTATGTGAGTTTCGACTATTAGTCCCTACATTTTTTTAATTATATCTTTAGTTCCCACATTTTCATCATTTGCATTTTTAGTCCTTATCGTCAATTTTTTGTGACTCGGATAACGAAATCAGCCACATAGGATGACACATAGATATCATGTCATTCGATACAAATGTTATCCTAGTCAATTTAAGTTATTATATGTGGCCAATTTTATCATCTTAGTCATCAAAAATTGACTAAAAATGTGATTAAAAAAATGTAGGGACTAAAAATATAATTAAAAAAATATAGGGACTAAAAGTCGAAACTCACATAAAAATAGAGATTAAAAACATATTTAACCCTTTTTTTTATTTCACTTTTTCAAAGTGGTAACAATATTTCTAAGCAGGACCAAATTCTTTGTCAGTTCAGCAACTAACTACTCTTATAATTTCAAACGAAAAATGCTAATTTGTACGAAAGAACACAAAATCAAAAACAACGAAGTTATGTAAATGATAACTTAAGCAACCACACCCCCATGAATTCCATAAAAACCGGAATTGATTATTTGACCCACCGATTATGACAGTACAAATCAGTCTTTCTTGCATTTCGTTAATTCACCATTCGTACTATTTTGCATAGCTCATTTCAAACACCCCATAAGCATATGACCACTCTTTGTCCAACACATGGTTGTGTAACCCAGACACAATCACAAGATGTCATTCCAAAGATGCATGAAAATAACTACAGAGCCAAAATAGACATCCACATTTTCTCATTTCAGTCTCTTCAAATTTTGATTTCTTCATGGTTGATTTGTACACATCACACCTTCCGTAACCCAACACAAAATATTGCTTTCTTGTATCGGCAACATAGTCGGATTTTACGATTACAACAGTAAACCGTAACTTTGCAGCTTCACCGCATACCTAATTAATCAGTTCATTTCGACCCTTATATTCTTATATCACAAATTGACTACTTGTATCAACAACTACCGCATCCCATTGAGAATTGTTACTTTGTTAGGCTTCGAATCACCATCCGATATAATCAACTTCGGGTTTAGCAACATCTGGTTTCAATTCGATGGAAGGTTTAGATTCAGCAACCATAAATACAAACAATGAAAAAACATATATGAAATTATGTTCTCTGGCAGGACAGATGTCGTACACAATGTCTAGGACAATATGTCTATGGTCCAGATGTCTTAGACAACTGGTTATGAGGATCATAATTTATTGCAGTACTGAAGTAAATAAAAGCAATAAACAACACCAATGTTTGTTAACCCAGTTCGATGCAAACCACATCTACTCTGGGGGATACCAATCCAGGAAATGAACACTACTACTCCAAATTATTACTTAGTCATACAACCACACCAAACACCTTTTGGCATGTACGCCTTTTCTTAATCCTAGCAGTCTTCTACTCAAGGGCTAACTCCCTCTGAATATGAGAACCTACCCAACTCCCTTTAACCACTAATCTCAAGTGACGAAACTTAAACTTTACAGTTTAAAACTTTGTTGAACGACAACATTCAACGACTCAAAGCTACAAAGTATCAAGAGCAATACTAGGAGCTACTAATGCTTTGCACAGTGGGCACAAAGCTTTGGACTCACAATCTTCAGTTATTGTGGGTTGAGTTTCAAGCTCTATGTTGAGTCTTTTATATAGGCGTGCAGGTCTTCAGATAATCTTCAATCTTTCAGATGCCCTACAATAAGTATTAGTTTTAAAACAAACTTTGTTTTAAAAAAACTCCATAAGATAAACGAATTAATCTTTATCGACAAATTAAATACGAATCCGATCGTATCTAACACATAGGATTAATAACAAACTTTATCATTAATCCTAATCTCAGCTTGTTACTAAAAGATTCGTGCCTTATTCAAGTTTGAAAGATACGCGTGCTTAATGGATAAGCATTATCTTTTAAGCTGAACTGGGTCAAGATGTCCTATCCACATGTCTTGGGACATCTTGTTCGATATGCTCTGAACCTAGTGACAAGATGTCTAGGACATCTTGTTTAACATGTTGCATCTGCACATCTTCAATATGCACAAGTGGTTTAGACTTAATTACTTTAGCATTGCTGCTTCAGTTAAGTCACTCTGACCAAGTTGTTTTAGCCTTATGATGCAACCAATCTCAGAAGAACTACAATATATAAACATCACGACATAAATGCAGTTAAAATACAAATCTTGCAGAAAATTGCAAGTTAGGGTGGCTTTCGGAACATGTTTTCCGAACTAAACCAGTGTCTAGGACAATATAATGAATGGACAAAAAGAATCAGTTAAAAAACAAATATTAAATTATGTTTGAGCCTCAAGGAGTGTACAAAAGCCTCCGTCAATGTTTCAATGTTGATTTTAGACCCCCATTCCAAGAAAAAAATGAGAAGTATTTTTAGAGAAATTTAGGTTGAGGGTTGTTGAAGATGAAGAAGTGAAGTAAAATAAGTATTAGCCTGTGTTTATAAAGGATAAGTTCAGATTCTATTTTCCAAACCTAAACGAGCAGAATATATTTCGGAACCGTTAATTAGATCACAATCTACATTATTTAATTGTATCTATCTATCTATATGTATGTCAAAAAAAATAAAATCGTATCTATCTATATGATGCTCACTAGATTCAGCTAGTATATACTTTGAGGCTTGAGCTAACAGCATACATACAGTCGTTTCCAATGCATACATAGTGAGTCACAGAGTACATAACATAGCTGTAGCCCCACTAGCTGACCAAAATAGTTAACCAACCATTTACATTCTCGTCTCTTCTCTCTCATCATTTTCGATATTTACACCTTCTTTTCTTTTCTTTTTCCTATCACATTCACCACCACCCCGTGTTCCTTTTCTTAGTATTTATATATTCCTGGTTTAACATACATAATCCTTAACAAACATATTGTTAATGTTAAATTGAACGAGATAATACAAGAACTAGTCTTTTTCTCACAACACAGATCCCTATGGAATGAATCCCCACCCAGCATTTCCTTTGTGCTTTACTTATCTCTACACACTTTGCTTTCCTCTCCGATAATTTATTCATTCCTTTTGTTTTGTTTAAAGAGACCACGTTCCAAACTTTATTTCCAAGGGCAAAAACAAAATTTCAGTGGGTATAAGATATACATGGGGAGGGGCAGAGAAAAAATTCAATGCTATGTTTAATGAAAAGTTTGGCCCAATACGTAAGATTAGTTTGAAATAAAAATGATAATGGATCTAATAAGCAAGGTTCAAAATTTATTTCAAAAGAACAATAACCTAAACCTCTATTATGAAAAGCATTTTTCACATTCGAAACGTAAAAAGTATTTTTTGACATAAATTATATAGGCTGCATGGATTTGTGAAATTTTTAGAGAAATTTAGTTTGAGTGTGGTTGAAAATGAAGAAGTGAACTACAATAAGTATTAGTCTGTGTGTATAAAGTGTTGGAACAAAATTGGTTTTGTATCTCTTAATTTGATTTTGATGATAACAATGTATTTAAAGTTAAATTGTAAGTACTAATAATTTACTCTAGTGTGCAGGATTAAAAGTTAAAATTTGCGTTAATAAGCACATTAGAATTCTGAAGGAATTACTTCTGAGCGTGTCAATCTGAGCTCACCAAATTCTGAAGCAAGTAATTCTGAGCTTCACTGGATTCTGAAGTTAATATTTCTGAAGCTACATCAGAACATAATTCTTGAAGACTGTGTCTCTTTGTCTTGGTCTCAGCGAAGGTATCAAGAAAGAAAAAGGGTTGACCATGGAAAGGTCCTTTTCAAGTCAGGCTTCAAGAACGAGTATTTACTTATTTGGCTTAAACTGAGGTTCAGATATCTAAAGCCAAAAGGAATCTCTCATTTTGTAGTAAACGTCAAAGCTCCTAAACACTGCAGATCAGAACAACTATTAGCACTCTGATCAATACAATGGAGCGTCTCAAGAATTCTTCAAACGACTATAATCTTCAACGTCTATATTTTCACCTATAAAAGGAAGAAGATTTTTGAAGAATCATTATCAAGACTTACGCTTCTGAACGTGCATACACTCTGTCAAAATTCTGAAGCTATTCAAACACTAGAAATTTTGTGAAACATTTCTAGGAAGTCTTGTAATTGTGTTATATTTTGTAAATACCTCTGATAGTATATCAAGTGTCTCACTCATAATTTTATTATCATTAAACTTGTGAGAAGTCTCTTGCTTTGTGCTTGAGCATTGGAAGTCTCTTGCTTAGTGCTTGAGCATCTGTAATCTTAGTGATTATAGTAAAATCTCTTGTGAAGAACAAGAGGACTGGACTACTCCTGTTAGTGGGAGGAACCAGTATAAAACTTGTGTGTCTCTTTCTCTCTATCCTCTTATATTGTGTGTGTTTGCTTTTATCCGCTGCAAATAGTTTTAAAACTTAGCAAAAATCTTAACACAATTCAACCCCCCCTTCTTGTGTTTTTCAACCTTCAATTGGTATCAGAGCACCGGTCTGTGTTGCTCTTCACTTAACAGTGAAACAGTAAAAGATCTAGGCTACTCAGTTGAAAAACATGTCTAGTTCCGGAGCAGAACACCATGCTGTTCCTCCTCCACCTAGCTATGACAAAGGTGAGAGAAGTGACAATCATAGAGACAAAGCACCCTTCTTTAATAGTGATCCTACAACTTTTCCCTTTTGAAAAATCAAGATGTACAGTTACATCATTGGTACTGATGATGAGTTATGGGATCTAGTTGAGGATGGCATACAATTTGATCATATGGATGAAGAAGGTGTTGTAAGAAATACCTACAGAAAGTTATTTGATGCGGATAGAAAGAAACAATATAAGAAGCATCACACTGTCAAAAATATGCTTGTTGGTGCCATAACTCATGCTGAATATTTGAAAATATCTAACAAATCTATAGCTAAAACTATCTGGGATTCTCTATGCTCTACCTATGAAGGAAACAAGCAAGTTAAAGAGGCTAAGGCAAATCAGCTAGTTCATCAATATGAGCTATTCAGAATGAAGGAAGATGAAGACATTGAAACCATGTATTCAAGGTTTCAAACCCTTGTCTCAGGTCTTCAAGTTCTGAAGAAAAGCTATACTGTACCTGATCATGTAAAGAAAATTCTAAGGAGTCTGCCTCCCAAGTGGAAACCAAAGGTCACAGCTTTTCAAGAATCTAAGAATCTGGATGATGTCTCTCTTGAAGATCTGATAAGCTCACTCAGAAGTCATGAACTAGAACTTATGGCAGATGAACCTGTCAAGAAAATGAAATCCTTAGCTCTAAGATCTGTTCAAAGTTCCTTAAAAGCTATGAAGGCTAAAGTTGCTGAGCATGAAGAAGAAACTTCTGATGATATGCTGGAAGAAAATTCTTAGAATGAAGAAATGGCTCTCATGGTCAGAAGATTTCAGAAATGGAACAAGAAATACAAGAAGTTTCAAAGCAAGGGAAATGGCTCAAGAAGTTCTTTCACTAAAGACAAAAAGGAAGAATTGAACAAGTGCTATAACTGCAGGAAATCTGGACACTTTATTGCTGACTGTCCAAAAATGTCTTCTAAGGATAAAGGAAAGAACAAGAACTTTGGAAAAGAGAAATACAAAGAAAAAGTAAGGAAAAGTCTCTTAGCTACTTGAGAAACAATTTAGGATGATTCTGAAGGTGAGAATGATGAAGAAGGAAATCTTGCTCTAATGGCAAATGCTTCTGAAGACAACAACTCTGATAAGGATTCTGAATATGACTCAGATGAAGAACAAGAGGTATATTCTAATATGACTCAATCTGAATTAATTGATTCTCTTAAGATTGCTGTGAAACATTATACTAAGATGGTAAGACAACATAAAATTCTGAAAAGTGCTTATGAATCATTGGAAAAGGATGCCAAGATTCTTTATGAAGAAAATGAATCTTTAAACATTCGTATTTGTCATGTTGAATCAAACTATGTCTTGGCAGACAAACTCGATGATGATCATTAAGATGCTCTCCATGAATTTATTCGTTGCACTTTCAATAGGAGTAAAATGGCTTCCATGATTTATCATATGACTCGTAACCATGGTGAAGGTATTGGTTATTCTCAGTTTAAAAACTGGGATAAACCTATGCAATCATATAGTGCGGATGATACTCCATCTGAATTATTTTCAACCTTTGTTAAAAGTGGAACACAGAATCTGAAGTTATCCAATTCTGAAGGAGGTTCTGAACCTCAACTCAAAGACTCAGAAGCTCCAAGTTCTTCTGAACCCAAAACTTCTGAGCCTAAGAGTTCTCAAGCTAAAGCTCAGAAGTCATCTGAACCTCTGAGAAATCAAGGCAAAGATTCTTCAGGTGCTGGCTTGACCTTTCGAACTGTGATATATTCCATATCCAAATCCAAGAATCAAATTAAGCCTAAACATTCCTGTCAAAGCTTAATTAATTCTAGATCTTCTGTTACTCATAAAAGACAAAGGAGGAATGTAATTCAGAAGACTAACTCAAAAGGACCCATCAGAATGTGGGTACCAAAATCTGAGATATTGTTTACTTTAGATGCTCATTCAAGGAAAGGTAAAGCAGCAGCCCTGGTACCTGGACAGTGGTTGCTCACGACATATGACGGGAGAAAAGCATATGTTCCAAACCCTAACTCTGAAAGAGGGAGGTTCTGTGGGATTTGGAGGAAAACAAAAAGGGAAGATCATTAGTATAGGTGCAGTTGGTAATTCTTCTCTTTCCATTAAAGATGTTTGGTTAGTTGATGGACTTAAACACAATCTATTGAGCATTAGTCAATTTTGTGACAATGGATGTGTTGTTACATTTGATAAGAATTCATGTACTATTTCAAAAGACTCTGACAAATCCATAGTATTCAAGGGAATGAGAGTTGGCAATGTTTATAAAGTAAACTTTTCTGATTTGGTTGACCAAAAGATTATATGTCTTTTGTCTCTGAGTAATGAGAAATGGTTATGGCACAAGCGTCTTGGTCATGCTAACTGGAGGTTAATCTCTAAGCTTAGTAAACAAAAGCTTGTTAGTGGTCTGCCTGACATTGATTATCACTCAGACACACTCTGTGGCTCATGTCAAAAAGGAAAATTTGCTAAGACTTCTTTCAAGTCTAAAAACATTGTCTCTATTTCCAGACCTTTAGAATTGCTTCACATTGATCTGTTTGGTCCTGTTTCTATAACCTCTATCAATGGTAAGAAATATGGGTTAGTCATTGTTGATGATTTCAGTAGATAGACTTGGGTGAAATTCCTTCATTCTAAGAGTGATGCATTTGAAGTGTTTAGTGACTTTTGCATACAAATACAAAGTGAAAAGGATCTTAGGATTCTGAAGGTTAGAAGTGATCATGGAGGAGAGTTCGAAAATGCTTCTTTCGAATCTTTATGCTCAGAGCATGGAGTATTCCATGAATTCTCTTCTCCTAGAACACCACAGCAAAATGACGTTGTAGAACGAAAGAATAGATCTTTGCAAGAAATGGCTCGTATTTGTGGGCAGAAGCAGTAAGCACTGCATGCTATGTTCAGAATAGAATCTTTATAAGAGATATTTTGAACAAAACTGCTTATGAACTGTTCAAAGGAAGAAAACCCAATATTTCTTATTTTCATCAGTTTGGATGTACATGTTATATTCTAGACAACAAAGTCTATCGAAAGAAATTTAATGTTAAAGCTTATAAGGGTATCTTCATAGGATATTCTGAACGCTCAAAAGCATACAGATTGTATAATTCTGAAACTCACACAGTTGAAGAATCTATACATGTGAGATTTGATGATAAAGAGCCTGACAATAAAATGTCAGTGCAAGTTGAAAACTTTGCAGAATTTCAAATCCCACCAAAGTCATCTGAATGTGAAGATCTGTCCATTGTTGTGTATCCTTCTGAGACTTAGAAAGAAAAGATATCTGAAGATCTTGAATCTGAAGATCATTCAGAAGAAGAACCTACTCAGATGACAACTCAGCCTAAAAGAACATTCAAATACAAGTCATCCCATCCAGAAGAATTAATTGTTGGAAATAAAGATAGTCCAAGGAAGACCAGATCAGCATTCAAAGAACATGAATCTCTAGTTGGTCTGATTTCTTTAATTGAACCTACAAACATAGAAGAAGCTTTATCAGATGATGGATGGATCATTGCAATGCAAGAAGAGCTCAATCAATTTGAAAGAAATGATGTCTGGGATTTGGTACCCAAGCCCAAACATAAGAACATTATTGGAACAAAATGGGTATTCAGAAACAAAACAAATGAACAAGGAGAAGTTGTAAGAAACAAAACTAGATTGGTTGCACAAATGAATAAGGAGAAGTTGTTCACTGAAACCTTTGCACCTGTAGCAAGGCTTGAAGCAATTCGACTTCTTCTATCATATGCAGTAAATCATGATATCACTCTATTTCATATGGATGTTAAGAGTGCATTTCTGAATGGAGTTATTTCTGAAGAAGTCTATGTTAAGCAACCTCCTGGTTTTGAAGATGTCAAGTGTCCTGACCATGTGTTCAAATTGAAGAAATCTTTATATGGTTTGAAGCAAGCTCCAAGGGCTTGGTATGAAAGGTTAAGTATTTTTCTTCTAGAAAATGGCTTTCAAAAAGGACATGTTGATAACACTATTTTCAGAAAAACCTTAAAAGATGATATTTTAGTTGTTCAGATATATGTGGATGATATTATCTTTGGTTCAACTAATGCCTCTTTATGCAAGAGTTTTTCTAAGCTTATGCAGGATGAATTTGAAATGAGTATGATGGGTGAACTAACATTCTTTCTGGGAATCCAAATCAATCAAAGAAAAGAGGAAGTATATGTTCATCAAACCAAATACACAAAGGACTTGCTGAAGAAATTTGGTCTTGAAGATTGCAAGCCTATGTCCACTCCTATGCATCCTTCCAGTAGTCTTCTGATGGAAGAATCTGAAGGCAAAGTGGATCAGAAACTATACAGAGGTATGATTGGTTCTCTCCTTTACCTCACTGCTTCTAGACCAGATATTTTGTTCAGTGTATGCATGTGTGCTAGATTTCAATCAGATCCTAGAGAATCTCATCTAACTGCTGTTAAGAGAATCTTTAGATATCTGAAAGGAACCACAAATCTAGGATTGCTTTATAAGAAATCCTTAGATTATAAGCTAATTGGATTCTGTGATGCTGACTATGCTGGTGATAAAATTGAAAGGAAGTCCACTAGTGGAAACTTTCAATTCTTAGGTGAAAACCTTATATCATGGGCTAGTAAGAGACAATCAACTATTGCTTTATCTACAGCTGAAGCAGAGTACATTTCAGCTGCTAAGTGTTGCACACAATTGCTCTGGATGAAACATCAATTGGAAGATTATCAGATAAGGATAAGCAGTATACCACTTCTGTGTGATAATACTGCTGCTATCTGTTTGTCTAAAAATCCTATTTTACATTCAAGAGCCAAACACATTGAGATTAAGCATCATTTCATTAGAGATTATGTTCAGAAGGGAGTAATTGAGATTCAATTCATTGATACTGAGCATCAATGGGCTGATATCTTTACCAAACCTCTTGCTATTGATCGTTTCGATTTCATCAAGAAAAATCTGAACATGGTTTTTATTTCTGAGTGATGTCTGAATGTTGTTAACTCTGAGTGAATAATTAACTCTGAAGGGCTTTAGAAGGTTGGAAGGCTCAGAAGCTAATATCTTAGATTCTGAAGCATCCATTCATCTGAAGCAATCAGAATTATTTATTATTTAATATGGATTATTGTGACTCAGATACCTATTCTAGTGTTAGTTGAATGCTCAGTTTCTCCAACTGACAGATGGCTTCTAAAACACTCCTTATCTATGTAACTTCCCATCGTGTCTAGTAACCGCTGGGTAATGGAGGAAGCTAATGATGATTTTCTTAAAAGTAACTGCTATGCCCCCATTACGTCACTATCGTGTTTTCCCCCAATATTTGTTATGTTTTCGAAACTTACACTATAATCACTTATTCACTTCTCACACTTTTGCTTCTTCCCTAAACCTCCAACTATCAAAATTCTTTCTTACTCTTAGCATCAACCTAACCATGGCCTCATCATCGTCTGCTCGCACAATTCCTAAACCCATTGATGTCGAATCACAAGAACTAGTGTCCAGAAATCCTGAACCTTCTTCTCTAAGACTTGATCAACTACAATTGGTAGAAGAAAACCCTGTTGATTTTGAATCATTTAGGGTAAATAATCTGGATGTGAAAGGGTATTTTGAGCAACAAGGATGGATGAACTACTTTGAGATGCTTAATTGTGTCATCTACCCTACATTGGTAAAGGAATTTTGGCTTGGCGCTGAAGTGTTTTCAAAAGAAAGAGCCATGAAGGAACTGGAAGACAAAATTGCTGAAAACCCATAAGAAAACAAAGATAAATCAAGAGAGGAACTTGGTTTGAAACCATTCACCAGCATTGAAATTCGTTCAATTATTCTTGGTGTACCTGTAACCATCACTAGGAATCATATTTCTGAGCTGCTTCAGATTCCTAATGAAGGGTTCTTTCAGGTTGACACTTACAAATCTCCACCCCTCACCAAGTATTGGTCTGAGATCAAGAATAAGTTGTATGAAAATCCATCTAAGATGGGAAGGACTGCTGGATTACATATGATTGTGAAACTTCTGCACATAATTTTGATTGCCACTATTATTCCAAGGGTTGGTGGAACTGATCAAGTTTCTTGGGATCGGAGGCATATTCTCCTCTTCTTAGTAAATGATACTAAGTTGAATTTGCCTGCTTACTTATTTCACTCTCTGTGTGGCTACATCAGAAATACCACTAAAAAGTACAAGCACTGGGTTGCATTTCCCAGGTTACTTTCTGAGCTATTCTTTCAGTGGAGATTGGTTGATAAGTTGAGAGAATTTGGTGCTACAGAGACTGTTAAAGAATCAAGAAGTTCTTTTTTGACTGCTGAGAATCTGTGTACTGTGCACAAGATTTCTAAGGATAATTTGATTTATCCAAACCACCCTCTAAAGAGAAAGCTCACATCTTTAAGGGATGATGTGATTCCTGTTTTTAAGAATGAGCCTATGGATGTCATTGCCAACTACATTGCTGCCAGGAGAGCAGAAGGAGTATACCTTACTCCTGATGACTTGCAATCTGAACCAGAAGATGAATATGTCAAGAAGAGGAAGCGTACAAGTAAGAAGAAGGAAACTGATGTTGCTGAAGGCCCAGAAAAGAAAAAGGCTAAGAAAGGCAAGATTCTGAAGGGTTCAGAGAAGGGTCAACAAGTTGATCAATCTGAAGGATCAACTCTGAAGGGAGCAAAAAGGGCTGAGCCGTTTGTGGCAAGAGTAGATGATGACTCAGAAACTGAAGATGATCTGCCTCTGACACGTCACACCAAAAGGAAGAGACCTGCTCAGAAGATTCCCTCAGAAGATGCATCAGGTATGCCCAAACCTTCTGCTGATAGTATTCCTAATATTGCTCAAACCTCTGTCCCATTTTCTGAACAACCTCAACCATCATCTATCTCTGCCCCATCTGTTGAAACACCACCTGTTGATGACTCCCAACCCATTAATATGATGTTTCCAAACAGTGATCAAGTTTTTCCTGCCCTTCACAATCTCTCAGCTTCCCCAACCATCTCTGAGCTAAATGATGTTGTTGATCATGCTTCAGATTGTCTCGAAACTATAGCAGCCCAGAGAAATGAAACTCTCAACCAACTTCATATTGCCCTTCAACAACAACAACAACAACAACCTCCCATCATTGATCCTACCACAGAAAATCTCCAACACCTTGAACAACATCTTCAAGGTGATCTTGTGTTTTCCCACTCATCTCCTCAGAAATCACCTGTCCCTAACACCACAACATCTACCCCTGCAGATGTTTCTAAAACAGTATCTGAATCACCATCTACTACCATCATCTCTGAAACCATCTAAACTTCTGAACCTATTGATGACCAACCTTCTGAACCCTCAAAATCCCCTTCTCAAAATGTGCTAAGTGAAAATTCCAACACTGCTGTTGTTTCACCTGTTCAACCTTCATCACCTAGCACAGATTCTGATATCATTCCAAACATTCTCCACTCTGACACTTATCCCTGTTTCACCTTGGCACTCAATACCGACCCTCCCATTTCCTTCAGACCTCCTAGAAAAGTTATTGAGCTTTCTGACTCTGACTCAGAATCCTCATATCACAATATTCCTCCCCCTTCACCCCCCCTGTATCCAATTTCATGTTTGAGTATATTAGTAATAAAATCTACAGGAAGGTGAAAGCATTACATTGGATTCGTGTTGAGGATTTTATGGTGTTGGCTTCATTTGGTAAAATAAGCCTAATCCATGATGTGGAGCATGATGTGTGGCACATCAGGATTCAAATCTGTACGCCCTAGCTGGACGCGCCTTTCATTGTTTTACGCGTGATCTTTTGAAAATATTTGTTTTTCAAATAAAATCATGCCAGCTTGCGCGCCAAGGAACAAGATAATCTTTCATGGTTCTGTTTTATTTTATTGGCCGACTTTGATCAAAAAGATTTGAAACAAATAATTAAAAGATCTTGATCAAATAAATCTCAAGGCAATATTTATGAAGGCCAACTTCTCAAAGCCCATGAAGCTTGTTCTATATAAAGGAAGACTGAAGACATTATTATACACGAAACCAAGTATTGAAGATATTGAGTCTTAGGTTTTTAGTCTGTTCATTGTTATTTGTGAGCCTTCACTTGGATCATAGTTTTGATACAAGTAAGGACTGAGTTTGATAGAGTTGTAATCTCTAGTTGTCTTTCTCCAAAGCTTTGAAGCAAGGAGTTAGATTGTGTAACACTCAAAGCCTTTAGGTACGAGTGCTTTAGTTGTCTAGGAGTGTGTCTCCAATTGAGTTTGTTATTAAATCCTTACTGGGTAAGGTTGAGGGGGAGTGAGCAGAGGTTCTCATATCTAGGAGTTCCTAGGTAGGATTAGCATGGGTAGTGATTAAGTGATAAGTTGTAAACGGTGGAGTTTAGCTTTGAATTGATATTACCATAGTGGATTCATCCCTGGATTGGTATCCTCCAGAATAAGGCTTGTTATAAGTGCCGAACTAGGTTAACAAACTCTGTGTGCTTATTGTTTTCTGCACTTTATATTGTTTCCTTGTTCATCAAGTTCAGTATGTCCACGATGTTGGCACATTAGGCTACACATCATACTATTCCTAAGGTGTACACATTGTGCTGCACATCTGACAGTTGTCACTAGAATTTCAATTGGCATTAGAGCAGACACCCTACCTGTTTGAGGGTGAGCTCCAGGGAAGTTACTTTCTGGAAACATGGACAAGGATGGAACAATGGTCAACAAACCACCTCTCCTGGATGGAACAAATTATGACTACTGGAAGCCAAGGATGATTGCCTTCCTAAAGTCACTTGACAGCAGGACTTGGAAAGCAGTGCTCAAAGGATGGGAGCATCCCAAGGTTCAGGATGCTAATGGTGCTAATACTGATGTAGTCAAGCCAGAAGAAGAATGGTCAGCTGCAGAAGACACTGCATCACTTGGAAACTCCAAAGCTTTGAATGCTTTATTCAATGGAGTGGACAAGAACATGTTCAGACTGATCAAACAATGCACTGTTGCAAAGAAGGCTTGGGAGATACTCAAAACCACTCATGAAGGCACTGCCAAGGTAAAAAGCTCAAGAATCCAACTTCTCAACACTAAGTTTGAAAACCTCAGAATGAAGAAAGAAGAAACTATTCATGATTTTCACATGAACCTGCTTGAGATAGACAATTCGTTTGAGGCTCTAGGTGAAAAACAGTCTGAGGAAAAGCTTGTGAGAAAGATGCTTAGATCCCTACCCAAAAGATTTAACATGAAAATCACAGCTGTTAAGGAAGCTCAAGACATCCCAAGTATGAAACTTGAAGAACTTGTGAGCTCTCTTCAAACTTTTGAGATAAACTTAGGTGAGCAAACTGAGAAGAAGGGAAAGTGTATAGCTTTTGTATCCTGTGCTGATGAAGAGGAAGAAGCTGATGAGTCAGATGAGGATCTCTCAAATGACATAGCTATGTTAGGAAGACAATTCAACAAGCTTATAAGAAAGATGGATAGAAGGCCAAGGAGGAATGTTAGGAACATCCAGACTGACATCAGTAAACAAGGTAACATTTCAACAAAAGCTAAAACTGAACTCAGAACAAGGGTGTTCAATGTCATGAATGTGAAGGCTTTGGTCATTTAAGAGCTAAATGTGGTACATATCTGAAGAAGCAGAAGAAATGCCTGACTGTATCATGGTCTGATGAAGACTCTGACACTGAATCAGAGAATGTTGCTGCTAATCATGTTAGTGTCATGACTGGTGTGTGCAGTACTGATGTTGATTCTGATGATGAAGAACTCACCTTTGATGAACTAGCCTCAGCCTACAAAAAGTTGTGCATCAAAAGTGGGGAAGTGTGCAGAATCAATGAAGAGCAGAAGGTGATTATCAGTCAGCTGGAGACAGAGAAGGCTCAACTACAGGTCAAAGTAACTAGTCTTGAAAGTGAAGTCAAGTTACTGTCAACCAATTTAGGAAATATGACCAAGTCTGTAAAGATGCTCAATACTGGAACTGACATGCTTGATGAGATTCTGAAAGTTGGAAAACATGTTGGTGACTCATCTGGTATAGGATTCAAGAACAAACATCACAACAAAAGTCCAAACACTAAGTTTGTTCCTGCTCATAAGAAACCTGACCCTGGCTGAATTTGGACACATCAGAAACCTGCTGGCAAAGGGAAGTTCAATGCTTGGAGATGCCACTACTGTGGGAAGAATGGTCACATCAAGCCCTTCTGCTATAAACTCTATGGGTATCCCAAGAAGAAGCCTCAGGTTAAAGCCAAATCAGCAAGGGTCACTCCTAAGAAGATGTGGAAGCCAAAAGTTTCAGAAACTACTCACATAGCTCACACTTCTCTCAGAGCATCTTTCAGAGAAGATTGGTATTTTGATGGTGGTTGTTCTAGGCACATGACTGGTGTTGAGAAATTCCTCACTAATATCAAGTCTCATACCACCAGTTTTGTAACCTTTGGTGATGGAGCAAAAGGTGAAATCAAAGGGATAGGTAAGCTCAACAACAAAGGTTTACCTGACCTAGATGATGTATTGCTTGTCAAAGGTTTGAAGGCTAATCTTATCAGCATAAGCCAACTGTGTGATCAAGGTCTCAAAGTCAACTTCACAAAGAATGAATGTCTTGTTACCTCTGACAAGGGAGAATTATTGATGAAAGGATCTAGATCAAGAGACAACTGCTACTTATGGATTCCTGAAGAAACAGCTCATTCAACTACATGTCTTATCAGTCAGGAAGAAGAAGTAAAGCTTTGGCACCAAAGACTTGGTCATCTGAATCTGAAAGGAATGAAGAAGATTATGTCCAAGGAAGCAATCAGAGGATTACCAAAGCTTAAAATTGTTGAAGGCAGTATCTGTGGTGAATGTCAAGTTGGAAAGCAGGTCCAGATGTCACAACCAATGTTGCAACATCAGGTGACATCCAGAGTTCTAGAGCTGCTACATATGTACTTGATGGGACCAATGCAGGTAGAAAGCATTGGTGGCAAAAGATATGCCTTTGTGGTTGTAGATGATTTCTCAAGATTCACTTGGGTTAGCTTCATCAGAGAGAAGTCTGATACTTTTGATGCCTTCAAAGACCTATGCCTTAGACTACAAAGAGAAAAGGATAGTGCCATTGTCAGAATTAGAAGTGATCATGGGAAAGAGTTTCAAAATTCAAGGTTTTATGAGTTTTGCTCTGATGAAGGGATTGGGCATGAGTTCTCATCTCCAATTACACCCCAACAAAATGGTGTAGTTGAAAGAAAGAACAGAACCCTGCAAGAGGCAGCAATAGTTATGCTACATGCCAAGAAGCTACCCTACTACTTTTGGGCAGAGGCCATGAGTACTGCATGCTATGTACACAATAGGGTGACTCTGAGAAAAGGTACATCAACCACACTGTATGAGATATGGAAGGGAAAAAAACCAATTGTCAAATACTTCTATGTCTTTGGTAGCAAGTGCTATATCTTAGCTGACAGAGAGCAAAAGAGGAAGATGGATCCCAAGAGTGATGAAGGAATCTTTCTAGGCTATTCCTTAACCAGCAAAGCCTATAGAGTCTTCAACAACAAAACAAAGACTATGATGGAATCTATCAATGTAGTCATAGATGACTGTTCTGACAATGTGCCTGATGTTGATCCTGATGTGGACACATCTCACCCCCGGCCTGAAGACTCTGAAGTTGAAGAGATTTCTGAGAAGACTGATCATCAAGAGAATGTGACTCAGGTGAATAAGGGCCCCTCTGTTAGAGTTCAAAAGAATCATCCAAAAGAACTCATAATAGGGAGTCCTGATTCAGGAGTTATGACAAGGTCAAGGGAGGTTGTATCCAATGCTTGTTTTATGTCAAAGGTATAATCAAAGAATATGAAAGAAGCCTTGACAGATGAGTTTTGGATTGAAGCTATACAAGAGGAGCTGAACCAGTTCAAGAGGAATGAAGTATGAGATTTAGTTCCTAGGCCTGAAGGAGTGAACATCATTGGTACTAAATGGGTTTATAGGAATAAATCCTATCTTCTCTTGTGGCTCAAGGTTACTCTCAGATTGAAGGAGTAGACTTTGATGAAACATTTGCTCCTGTAGCACGTCTTGAATCCATAAGGTTACTTTTAGGAGTAACATGTATCTTGAAGCTCAAGCTATTTCAGATGGATGTGAAGAGTGCTTTCCACAATGGTTACTTGAATGAGGAAGTATATGTGGAGCAGCCCAAGGGATTTGTTGATCCAAATTTTGCAGATCATGTCTACAGATTGAAGAAGGCATTGTATGGATTAAAGCAAGCTCATAGGGCATGGTATGATAGGTTAACCAAATTTCTTGTGCAGCAAGGTTATAGAAAAGGAGAAACTGATAAAACCTTGTTTGTAATAGAAGAAAAAGCCAAGCTCATGATAGCACAAATCTATGTAGATGACATTGTGTTTGGAGGAATGTCTGACCCCATGGTCAAGATGTTTGTGAATCAGATGCAATCTGAGTTTGAGATGAGCCTTGTAGGTGAACTTACCTACTTTCTTGGTCTGCAAGTAAGACAGATGGAAGACACAATTTTCATCTCCCAAAGCAAGTATGCCAAGAACATTGTGAAGAAATTTGGAATGGAGAATGCAAATCACAAGAGAACTCCTACAGCAACCCATCTCAAACTTTCTAAAGATGAGAATGGTGTCAGTGTTGATCAAAGTCTATACAGAAGCATGATTGGCAGTCTACTCTATCTCACTGCAAGTAGACCTGACATAAGCTTTACTGTTGATGTGTGTGCAAGGTACCAAGCTGAGCCTAAGATGAGTCATTTGAATCAAGCCAAAAGGATTCTGAAGTATGTAAGTGGTACTAGTGATTATGGGATTCTCTACTCTCATGGTGAAGATACAAGATTGTTGGGTTATTGTGATGCTGACTGGGCAGGTAGTGCAGATGATAGGAAGAGTACTTATGGTGGATGTTTCTTTTTGGGAAGCAACCTCATATCATGGTTCAGCAAGAAACAAAATTGTGTTTCTCTTTCTATAGCTGAGGCTGAGTACATTATAGTAGGAAGCAGTTGCTCTCAACTACTTTGGATGAAGTAGATGTTGGGTGAGTACAATGTGCAGCAAGATGTGCTCACATTATACTGTGACAATCTGAGTGCTATAAATATTTCCAAAAATCCTATCCAACATAGTAGGACAAAGCCCATTAATATTCGTCAACATTTTATTAGAGATCTTGTGGAAGACAATGTTGTGACTCTAGAGCATGTTGCCACTGAGAATCAACTGGCAGATATTTTTACAAAGGCTTTAGATGCAAATAGGTTTGAGGTGTTAAGGGGCAAACTTGGTATTTGCCTCTTTGAGGATCAATAGCCATTATAGCTATTCCGGCGTGCAACGGTTACCTACCTTTCCCTCTATTCATAGTTGCACGCAATCTAAAGGCAATCATATCAAATATTTCCAACGGCTATTTCGCAAATCATATCTCCACAAAATCCGTTTGTCAAGATATCATCACATTGCTCATCACATTCTTCTCTTTCACTCAAACGACCTAGAAAATTTCTCCGCAAACCTCATTCATCTTTCTGCAATTTTCTTTGATCCTTCATCTCACAAACACTCATCACCATGTCTACTGCAACTCAAACATCCCCTTCCACAAAATCAAACACTTCTCCATCATCACCTAAACCTAATTCCCCCATACCACATCAAGAAGGTGATCAAAGTGCTATGATCGTTGATGCAACCCCTGTTTCAATGATCAAACCATCAGGGTTCAAGAAAAAGAAGTCGAAACGATCAAGAAGGGAATCTACTCCCATTGCTGAAGAGGAGGCTGTAATCCTATCTCCTTCTACTGAGAAATCAAAGAAGAAGAAGAAGAAGAAAAACAAGAAATCCAAGATTGGATCAACAAAGAGGGCTCATTCCATGTCAAGCCTACACATTGATCCTCTCCCTTCTGTGAATGTTGATGCTGCTGCTGAAGCGTCTATTGGTCAAGAATTTTCAAAGCCTAACTCTGAGAAGGCTGCTTTAGAGACTTCTGGTGACTCAAGACACCCCATGACCCAGAAGATCATAGATTCTGTGCTCAAGGCCCTGCAAGAGCCTGATGTTGTGACAGATGTGGGCACATCATTGTCACAAGGAGTAGAAGATGCTCATGCTGATGAAGAAGAGACTCATGTTGTTCCTGATTCTCCAGAACAGGATATGTTTGAAGAAGATCAACCTGCTATGGATGAAGATCCCAAGGATGACACTCAGTATGACCAGAGTGAAGAAGCCAAGGGTGTTGAAGATGTGGAAGACTCCAATCCTTCTGACAAGGATGTTGATGGAGACACTCCTGTTGTGGATGTAGAGGATTATGACTCTGACATTCCCTTGAAAAAGGTTGCTGAAGATAGTATTGCTCGAAGGACTAGAAGTGGTAAAGGTCCTGCTACTGTTAATGGTTCTCTTGTAGCTGCAAAGGAGAAGAAGAAGCCTATAAAGAGGCAAGTCATGTATGGTCCCAAGAAGGGATATAGTAAAGATGTGGTTCCACCTACCAAGAAGAAGACTCAAAAAAGAAAAGAGGCACCCACAAGTGACTCAGAGGACGATGTGGAGCAGGATGTAGCTCACATCAGTGAGTTTGAAGAAGAATCTGCTGAGGAACAGAATGTGGAGCTCGATGTGGTCCACATTGAGACTTCTGTGAAGAAGAGCTATAGGAAGAAGAAGATTCCTCAGGGAATTCCTGATGTCCCCGTTGATCTTATCTCCTTCCACAACTTTGAAAATGCTGCTAAGTGGAAGTATATTGCACATAGAAGACTAGCTCTGGAGAGAGAGTTTAGTGCTGAGGCCTTGCAATGCAAGGAGGTTATGAAGCTGATCAAGCATGCTGGCTTGATGAAGACTGTTTCTGGGCTGAGTGACTGCTATGAGAAGGTGGTCAAGGAATTTCTTGTCAACATCCCTGCTGGTTATGATAATCCTCTAGACAATGAGTACCAGAAGGTTTTTGTAAGGGGCAAGGAAATCATATTCTCTCCTGCCATCATCAACAAGTTTCTGGGCAGAAGTGAAGAGCCCTATGCTGAGATGGAAGCAAATGACAACTACATCATCAAGGCTATCACTGGTGGAAAGGTCAAGACCTGGCCTAAGAAAAGGAAGCTGCAGGCTAGCAAGCTCACACCAATTTACAACATCCTTAACAGGATTGCTGCTGCTAACTGGGTACCAACCACACACAACTGTGATGTGGCTACAGGTTTGGCTAGATTCATCTATACTGTAGGTAGCAAAATTAACTATGATTTTGGTACTTATATTTTTGACCAGACTGTCAAGCATGCCAAAACCCTAGCTGTTAAGTTGCCCATTGCTTTTCCTTCTCTGTTGTGTGGAATCATATTGAGCCAGAGACCTGATGTTCTGGGCAAGGATGATTTGTCTTGCAGAAGAGAGTCTGTTATCTCTTTTAGTCTCAAGCAGTCTTATGTGACTCCTAATGTGGGCACATCCAGCTCAACTGGTGCAATGTCTAGGAAAGACATGATTGCTGCTTTAAAGGAGACCTGTAAAGCTCTGGATGAGAAGAAGACCAAGCTGGAAGCAGTCATTGCTGGACAAGAGCTTGAGGATGAGCAAACAATGGCTGAGGATGAGGAATTGGAGGAGGAGGAGCCCAATGACTCTGAGGCTGAGGAAACTGATGGGAGCAAAGATATTTGAATTTTTGTAATTCATTGATATTTCCATGTAATCAGTATTTCATTTGTTTTGCTTGTATTTTGTGGGCTGTGCCCTGGATTTCTGTTGCACCTATGTGTGCTTGATCTGTACTGCTGCACTTAGGGGTGTTCGCGGTGCGGTTTGATTCGGTTTTGAGCATAAAAGTCATCCTAACCGCGAGATAAAATGACATGCGGTTCGGTTGGTTTTTAAAAAGTCATCCAAACCAAACCAAACCAATGCGGTTAGGTTTGGTTCGGTTTCCGCGGTTTATTACGATAGAAAAAATATGACAATATTACCAACATGTTATAAAATAAACATCGAAAATTTTAATTTATTTTATTGTTTACATGATATAATATGCATATACATAAATTGCACACATAAGAACTTATTTTTAATACTAATAATATAGTTTTGAATCGTGTGAAATTATATGTTTTGACAACTTACTATTTTATGGACTCAATTTGGATTTGACTTGCTAAGTTTGACTAGGTAATAAGTTGATTGCTAATAGTTGATATAGTTAAATTAACTATTGCGGTTTGGTTCGGTTTTCTAAAATGAAAACCGCAAACCAAACCAAACCGTGCGGTTTAGAAGAAAAATGATCCATGCGGTTTAAACTAAATGCGGTTTTTTGCGGTTTTCGGTTTGCGATTTTACTTTTGGATTAGATCGGATACGATCACCCCTAGCTGCACTAATAATGGCCTGAGAGCCTTTTTCTGTTCATGCACCATCATCTCTATATCTATGCTATCTGCATTCTATGGTGTTTTCATTTACTCTTTTTTTTTTTACTTTATTTGTCAAAATTATGGCTAAAAAGGGGGAGTAAAAATTAAAATGAACAATTCTTTGAAGTCTTAACTGCAGCAAATTGTGATGTGTGCACATCTGTACACATCCGGCATACATGCTTATTTTTCTTCAAACTTTTTCTCAACAAATTTTTGAAGAATTAGTTTTCTAAAGCATGTTGTTCTGAAGACTTAATCTGTACATTTTCAACTGGGTGATGCAATCTTAAGAAGCCAATTTGAAGATGTTAATTTGTGTGATGTTTGATATATCTGTGAGGTTTTTAACTTGGTCATGCATTATGAAGAAGTCAGGTTTAAAAACATTTGTACGTCTCTCTACTAGGTCATGCATTCTGAAGAAGCTTATACTAGATATGATATTTAGGGGGAGTACTTGGAAAGTGCTCTAGTACAAAGGGGAGTAAACTACTACATGTTTGCATGAATCTATGCATAGCTGTGTTTGCTACCCTCCCTCATGTGTGCATGGAATCTCATGCTTGTATGTGTCTGGGAATTTATTTTTCTCAGTCTTTAGGAAGTTATTTTTCCTATTATGTGAGGCTCATATCCGCTGCTGCATGCCTCTGATGTGCTTACACATCTCTCCAAGTCTTATTGGCTGACTCAAAGATTATTTTAGCCAAAATTTGCCAAAGGGGAAGATTGTTGAGGATTTTAGGGTGTTGGCTTCATTTGCTAAAATAAGCCTAACTCCATGATGTGGAGCATGATGTGTGGCACATCAGGATTCACATCTGGACGCCCTAGCTGGACGCGCCTTTCATTGTTTTACGCGTGATCTTTTGAAAAGATTTGTTTTTCAAATAAAATCATGTCACCTTGCGCGCCAAGGAACAAGATAATCTTTCATGGTTCTGTTTTATTTTATTGGCCGACTTTGATCAAAAAGATTTGAAACAAATAATTAAAAGATCATGATCAAATAAATCTCAAAGCAAAATTTATGAAGGCCAACTTCTCAAAGCCCATGAAGCTTGTTCTATATAAAGGAAGACTGGAGACATTATTATACACGAAACCAAGTATTGAAGATATTAAGTCTTAGGTTTTTAGTCTGTTCATTGTTATTTGTGAGCCTTCACTTGGATCATAGTTTTGATACAAGTAAGGATTGAGTTTGATAGAGTTGTAATCTCTAGTTGTCTTTCTCCAAAGCTTTGAAGCAAGGAGTTAGATTGTGCAACACTCAAAGCCTTTAGGTACGAGTGCTTTAGTTGTCTAGGAGTGTGTCTCCAATTGAGTTTGTTATTAAATCCTTACTGGGTAAGGTTGAGGGGGAGTGAGCAGAGGTTCTCATATCTAGGAGTTCCTAGGTAGGATTAGCATGGGTAGTGATTAAGTGATAAGTTGTAAACGGTGGAGTTTAGCTTTGAATTGATATTACCATAGTGGATTCATCCCTGGATTGGTATCCTCCAGAATAAGGCTTGTTATAAGTGCCGAACTATGTTAACAAACTCTGTGTGCTTATTGTTTTCTGCACTTTATATTGTTTCCTTGTTCATCAAGTTCAGTATGTCCACGATGTTGGCACATTAGGCTACATATCATACTATTCCTAAGGTGTACACATTGTGCTGCACATCTGACAGTTGCCACTAGAATTTCAATTCGCTATTCTCTTATCAATCCTAAAGCTTATATTAATGCTTGGGCTGAAGTTCAGGAAGAAATTCTGAAGGATATTTATCATTTGGTGGATGGAGATATGAATGAAATGCTGGATTATTAGAAAGCGCTGAATGATCGGTTGGATCAGATCAAGCAAGGACATCTGAGGCTCTCTCAGAAGGAAGCTCGTCATTGGCAAGAAGACTACCTCAACAATCATTTTTCACTGTCTATGCAGAGTTCTATCTCAACTTTTCCTTGGATCCTGGGGAGTTGTTTGTTTGAAAGGATATTGTTGGTTCTTCTGCCTCTGCTTCAGAAATTTCTGAGATTCAAAAGGAACTTGCTGCTCAGAAGCAAAAGCAAGCTGAGTTAGATGAAAAGATTGACAAACTTGCAACTCAGCAAAATGAGAAGTTTGAGCGCTTAGAAGCCAAGCAGGATGCTATGGCAGCAGATCTGAAGACCCTGATAACCCTTCTTGCACCTAAACCATAGGATTTTTTTTTGCACTTAGACTATTTCTTTTATTTCTGAAAAAAAAAATTTTGGGATCTGCTCTGTTTTGGCATAAGTTATTTGTTAAACTCTGTTTTAGTTTTCTTTAATTACGTTTGGTTTGCTTCTTTATGTTTACGTTTTTACTTTCATCTATTGTTTTTCAACTATTATTTTCTGAAACACAAATGTATCATTTTCACATAGCTTTAAAAAAAAACTCATTTTATTCAGAAACCAGAAGTACAGTTTTTCAAATACATTAAATATTTGCTAAAATCTACTTTGATGCTCCTGCATCTTTTGCATCTTCTGGCTCCTTCCTTCCAAACTTCATGAGGCTTTCCACTAGCTGGCTGGCTTTTCTTTCCATCTCCAGCGCCGCCTCCAAACGTTTGTTCAAACTCTCTTTTCTCTCTTGAATAGCTCTGACTTCTTCTTCTAAAATGTGTTTCTCCCATTGTCTCTGCACTTGATCTTCATTTTCTCTGTCCATGACTTCAAATGTTGTTCTTTGAAATGTGATACCTTTTGCAAACTGAGGTGCTCCTTTTATAGTGCGTTTTTCACCTCGTACCTAGCGTTTTCAAAATTTTTACCGTTGAATGCATTTACTGCTGGTGGTTGTTTGCTGTGCGCATTTACTGCCCTGTAACTTGCACTTTGACTGGCCCATTTTTGATAATGACAAAGGGGGAGAATTATTTATCCATGTGGCAGTGAAATTAAAATCTGAAGCTTTTAAGAATTAATATTTTCTGAACTCTCTCTCGTGTATATCCATTGAAGTCTTTTAAACTTTTAATGAGTAGGAGTAATAAGTTTTGTCTAAAATATTTTCATATAATATAAGATAAGCTTGCAAACCATATCTTATATTTGTCAACCTAAGAAATAGAGCTTGCAAACCTCTAATTCTGAATGTTGAACATATGAAATAATCTTAGACATTATGAATTACTCTTAAACTGTTTTATAATTTTCATTGATAAACTTCTGAAGGTTATCAGACTCAGGGGGAGCTTGCAAACCTCAGAACTTGAAGTCAAGATGTTAAATAAAAATAACAACAATTGATTTTAAATACATATAGTTGTCATCATCAAAAAGGGGGAGATTGTTGGAACAAAATTGGTTTTGTATCTCTTAATTTGATTTTGATGATAACAATGTATTTAAAGTTAAATTGGAAGTACTAATAATTTACTCTAGTGTGCAGGATTAAAAGTTAAAATTTGCGTTAATAAGCACATTAGAATTCTGAAGGAATTACTTCTGAGCGTGTCAATCTGAGCTCACCAAATTCTGAAGCAAGTAATTCTGAGCTTCACTGGATTCTGAAGCTAATATTTCTGAAGCTACATCAGAACATAATTCTTGAAGACTGTGTCTCTTTGTCTTGGTCTCAGCGAAGGTATCAAGAAAGAAAAATGGTTGACAATGGAAAGGTCCTTTTTAAGTCAGACATCAAGAACGAGTATTTCCTTATTTGGCTTAAACTGAGGTTCAGATATCTAAAGCCAAAAGGAATCTCTCATTTTGTAGTAAACGTCAAAGCTCCTAAACACTGCAGATCAGAACAGCTATTAGCACTCTGATCAATACAATGGAGCGTCCCAAAAATTCTTCAAACGACTATAATCTTCAACGTCTATATTTTCACCTATAAAAGGAAGAAGATTTTTGAAGAATCATTATCAACACTTATTCTTCTGAACGTGCATACACTATGTCAAAATTCTGAAGCTATTCAAACACTTAGAAATTTTGTGAAACATTTCTAGGAAGTCTTGTAATTGTGTTGTATTTTGTAAACACCTCTAATAGTATATCAAGTGTCTCACTCATAATTTTATTATCATTAAACTTGTGAGAAGTCTCTTGCTTTGTGCTTGAGCATTGGAAGTATCTTGCCTAGTGCTTGAGCATATGTAATCTTAGTGATTATAGTGAAATCTCATGTGAAGAACAAGAGGACTGGACTACTCCTGTTAGTGGGAGGAACCAGTATAAAACTTGTGTTTCTCTTTCTCTGTATCCTCTTATATTGTGTGTGTTTGCTTTTATCCACTGCAAATAGTTTTAAAACTTAGCAAAATTTTTAACACAATTCAACCCTCCCCCCCTTGTGGTTTTCAACCTCCATAAAGGATAAGTTCAGATTCTATTTTTCGAACCTAAACGAGCATAATATATTTCGGAACTGTTAATAAGATCATAATCTACGTTCCAAACTTTATTTCTAGGGGCAAAAACAAAATTTCAGTGGGTATAAGATATACATGCGGGAGGGGGAGAGAAAACTTCAATGCTATGTTTAATGTTTAAAGAAAAGTTTGACCCAATACGTAAGATTAGTTTGAAATAAAAATGATAATGGACCTAATAAACAAGTTCAAAATTTATTTCAAACTAGTAATATACCTGTGCCTCCGCACGGGCGCGCGTTCCGCGCGTTCGACTTCGTGGGGTCGTTGGTTTGTCAGAGGCGTTGGATCGAAGAGCCGCGTGGATACAAATAAAAAAATATATTTAGATGGATAAAAAAATAATATGTAGTTAATTTTTTATTGGTTGAATAGAAGAATAAAATTATGAATAGTAAAATTAGTAGATTTTTTAATAACTTTGAGATTATTCTGACTTTTAATTATATATAGGAATTTTTATAAAAATAATTACTTTTCATTTTATGCATCAATTAGAAACATTAGCTCTATATTTGGATTAATCTCATGTTAATTTCAAAGGAAAACTAATTTACTCGAGATGAGAATATTTTAACTAATTTAATTGGGACAAATATTTAACTTGTGTAAAGTTTAATACTTATCATTTCCTCGTGAATTTTTTTATCGATAATAACTTGTATTAGTAATTATAACACTTTTATCAGCGATAAAAATTGTAGTCTCCCCGCGATATTTTTATTAGTAATAAATTGTAAAATTGATATTAAAATTTTTATCAGCGATGCAAATCGTCACCTTCCCGTGAATTTTTTTTTATCAATAAAAATTTGTATTTGTGATTATAACACTTTTATCTTTTATCAGCAATAAAAATTGTAGTCTTTCCGTGAGATTTTTATCAGTGATAATTTGTAAAACTAATATTTAATTTTTTATCAGCGATGCAAATTGTCACCTCCCCGTGATTTTTTTTATCAATAATAACTTGTATTAGTGATTAAAACACTTTTATCAGCTATAAAAATTGTAGTTTCCCCATGATATTTTTATTAGTAATAACTTGTAAAATTGATATTAAAATTTTTATCAACGATGCAAATTGACATCTCCTTGTGATTTTTTTATCAATAATAACTTGTATTAATGATTATAACACTTTTATTAGCAATTAAAATTGTTGTCTCCCTGTGAGATTTTTATCAATAATAACTTGTAAAATTGATATTCAAAATTTTATGAGCAATGCAAATTCTCACCTCCCTATGAATTGTTTTTATCACCTCGAATGTGTTTCTTATTGATCAATTTAGTCCAAAAAATTATTATAAAATGAGATACTATGGACGTATTTGCAATTTTGATACATTCGAGAATCAATGTGATGGTGATTTACACTTTCAGAGACCAAAATAATGGTTTCCCCTATTAAAATTTGTCATAATATTATTAAAATGATTAATCAATTTTGTTTTGCACTTTCCAATATCTTATTGCACTGCCCAGCTCAGTAAACAGAGAAATTCTTATATGGGCACAAGTCCAAATATTAATTATTAGGCACACTCACATGAAGCAAAAAAAAAATAAAGATAAAAGGATTGAAATGATGTGTATTGATGTGATAATTTTATTTTTCATTTAAATATTTTAACTTGTGTGTGTGTCTAAATGGTGTGCTCAAATATTTGTGCCCATGTAAGCGTTGCTCCGGTAAACAACACTCACCGACAGCACCACGCTTGGTACTATTTTTTGTTTTTATCTAAACACACTTATTCTATTCTATAAAAAAAAAAAAAAAAAAAAAAAAAAAAAAACTTTAAATCTACCAAAAGAAAATAAAAAGAGATAAAAACTTTATAAAAAGAATGAAAAAGAAAGACTATTAGTAAAAAGAAAGAAAACCCATACTACACGGAAGTCCCACTCTAGTCTCTTATTTGCAATACATTTCTCTCTCTCATTTTTGTTTTACCTAACCACCGTGAACCACCGCCAAAACTTCCTTCCGATAAAAAACGGTTCTTCCGATGACCTTTAAATCAAAATAATTACATATTGATTATCCTCTTGTTCTCCTCTATCTTTCTATCAATTCAAATTTGTAAAAGGAGCTTACTTGAAAATTTGTTTGTTTTTTCTTACAACCATCTTCATCTTCTCCTCCTTATATATTTTTCTGTCAAGTTTATTTTTAGACCGGAGATGTTTGTAAATTTCTCAACCGCCACCTTCTTGTATAGATCTTGACCGCCATAGACTATTTTTTTTTAAAAAAGTCACCATATAAAGAATCTACTCATTCTCCTCTACAAAACCCACAAAGAAAAAATCAAGATCGGAACATCTTCACCGACGACAACCGTACCGGAAAAGACAACCTCCGTACCGGAAAAGTCAATCTCCGCTCCGGAATACATGTAACAACAACAGCAAAACCGAGTTTGATATTTTTTTTAGTATATTATGCAGATTTTTTATGTTTGTATTCTGCAGATTTTATATTTTTTGTTTGGATCTGATCTTTTGTTTGTTTTAGAAAATATTAATTATTATTTTGCAAACCCACTTTTTCTATTTGGAAAATTCGATTTTTATGATGTTACAATTTTTTATTTTTTCATTTATTACAAAATAATTCTATCAAAATCATTAATTTACATCCGGAGCAACTACAAATCATGCGCCGTAAGTCTCCGCCATTGAACCAAAGTTGTTATCTTCTCATCATATGTGCCTAAATAAATAAAGAAAAAGAGTCAAAACTTTGAATGAAAAGTTCATGAACAATAGAAATATAGTGCGACTGTGTGATTCAATTTTTTTTGTTTTCATCTTTCATTTTGTTGATAAATTTAAAAGGTGAGTGTTTTTTTTTTAATAAGCAAAGGTGAGTGATTCTTATTTTGTTGTTAATTAAATAGGTGAGTGATTCTTATTCTGTTTTTTTCTTTAAGATTTAGTGAATTTGCATTTTATTTTATGAGACAAATAAGAAATGGAGAGTTTAAAGTTACATCTTTTTCATCTTTTTTCTTCTATTTTTTGTTTAATCTTTATAAAAAAATTATAAAAGAAAAATTAAGAAATATTGAAAGATTTCTTATCTATTTAATTTCATCTTATTATTTAATTCAAAAGATTTGAAGTTTAACATACCTAGTGTTTGTTCTTCTTCTTTGCCATTATGTGGACACCCATTTTATAATTTTTTCCTGCAAACAAATTTAAAACAGATTAGTAAGAAAATAACAATGAAGATGATAGGATCTGTGAACATAGCACTATTGAATATCAGCATATTGTTTACTTTTTGTATTGAAAATTTCCAACCAAAAATGAAGAAAGAAACAATTATATTACCATTGTTTGAATGAAGTTTCATGTATTTCTTCTTTCTTTAACATGTAAAATCTGCAAAATAAAATAAGCAAGTTTTATTAGATACAAATAAGAAATGCGTTGAAAGGTACAAATAGTAATGTGCTGAAGAAAGAAGGAAAAAAGAGAATGAGAGCAAAAATGGGAATGAGAAAATGAAAAGAGAAATATGAAGTTAGAAGTTAGAAAGAAGATATAAATGCGTGGGGGGAAGAAAGAAGTGAAAAATGATGGACTTCAGTCAGGAAAAAATAAATTAAATACAATTTTGATTACAAAATCTTTTAAAAAGGACAGAAAAAGGATGGTGTTTGGTTTTGTCAACATTGGGCAGCAACATTTGCAGGAAATGTGTCATACATTGTTGTTCCATTGTGTTTCCAATGCACAACAATTCAAATTATGCAGAAATAACGTTTTTATCCTTAAAATTTTACTTGTTGAAGTGAAAATTTGAGTGAGGATAATAAAGACTTTTTCCTGTCATAAACATTTCTTAAGTTGTATATTATTATTATTATATTATTATTATTAAGTTGTATATATATATATATATGTATATATATATATATATATATATATATATATATATATAGTATAGATAGATAGATAGAGTAGATAGATAGATAGATAGTAGATAGATAGAGTAGATAGATAGATAGATAGAAGGATTGGGCTTAGCTGACTTTTGAGCGGGAAAGGCAGGCTGCCTTTGGCTCAATCTCAGCGATCAGATGCATCTAACACACATTATTATGCCACGTGTCTACTCCTTTATTTTTTTTCAAAAAATTTAAACAATCCAAACAGACTTTTTACTAGAATCTTGATCCATTAAAAGCGATCCATTTCCGCCCTATTTCGCAGCACTGCAAGTCGCCGCCGTCCTACACACAGTCGTCGTCCTGCACGTTGCCGACGTCCTACAAGCCTCCTCAACCCGCTCACCGTCACAGAGAGTATAAAATTTGGTTGATCTTAATCTGGTTTTCATCTGTTGGTGGTCGGCGCGTGGCTGCATCAGTGCACCGTCAGATTCCATGGGATGGTATTATATGGAGGTTGTGGGTGCCAAATTGAAGTGGAAGAAGGTTTACTGGTTCACTATGGTGGCTAAACATAGAAGATGCGTTTCTCTTATTCCATTTTTGTATGTTTTTCAAGATCTGTTTTTTTTTTTAATTAAAAAAATCAACACGTGGCGTGATGTGGGATGTTGGATGCATCTGATGGCTGAGATTGAGCCAAAGGCAGCCTGCCTTTCCCGCTCAAAAGTCAGCTAAGCCCAATCCATAGAAGAACAATAACCTAAACCTCTATTATGAAAAGCATTTTTTCTCTTTCTAAACATAAAAGTATTTTTTTTACATAAATTATATAGGCTGCATGGGTTTGTGAAATTGGTCACGGTTCAATGGCTTTATCAGTTATATTATATCTAATTCTTTCTGGTTCAAACGGTTTGATTCCCAAATTATTCAAAAGACCTAACCGCATACATGACTTCCATATTTTTTTAAAACATATTTTTATTCATTAGTTAATTGATAAAGCAATTATTTTAGGAGAAGACACTAAAATCAATTTTTTGATCGGTTGATTTTTTTCTTAATTTATGTAGTATAAAACATTTTTATGGTTTAAGAAAAACTAAATAGCCAGAAATTTCAATAAAAAATTGAACCACAAAAATGAGTGTATATGTAAAGCTAAAAATACCATCTTTATATCATGAGTGTTAGATGCAAAATGAAAGATAATAACAAAAAATAAAAAAAATAAAAAAAATAAATAAATAAATAAATAGATAAGCCAAAAGCAAATTACATTTTAGAACTTTTTATCATTATTTTAAGAAGGTTTAATTACAATTCTGCTCCTTCTATTCTTACATTTTTACAAAATTGATCCTTTTATTTTAAAATTATTTAGTTTTGTCTTGTTAATTTTGTTAATAGCATTTTTGGCTCTCTAACTTTAGTCATTTTTGCAAAATGTTGGCCCCATTGATTTTGACTAACTCAACGCACATGCAGATAATGACTCTCATGACATCATGACGTAGCATGGGAGTCACTGTGTACATGTACATTGACTTGGTCAAAATTAGTGGGAATTAGTCTTTTGCAAAAGAGGTTAAAATTAGGGGTCACAAGTGCTATTATGATAATTAGGATTAGGATGTCAAAATCCTAATTTTGTAAAAATTATAGGGACAAAAATACAATTTAACCTAAAATTTAATACCACACTTTGTTCTTGTAATTAATGAGGAGGGGATTTGATGATGTGGCTGTGTGACGCCTGATATGAATCGTCTAATCTAAATTTAATAGCTGAGATTGAAAACGATATTAAATAGTAGAAAAAGCAACAACACCAAATATGAGTCATAATTAATGTCGTCAACAACTAAAAGCCTAAAGCCCCATGAAAATGCACTTCGTAGAATATGAAAAGTAACATGTGTAAAAGGAGGGAACAGCAAAATGAAATGAAAGATAAATGAATATCAAAACAATGTCCCATAGGATAACATAATTTGTTTATACACAAGATATAAAACTTGTACCCAAAAAAAAGTAAAGAATTATTTTATGAAAGTGTGTGTTAGCAAGTTATAACTAAAAAGTAGTTAAATATACTTTAAGGTGTATGTTGCTAAAATACTCATTCTAAAATATAAGTGGATGTACGTTAGCAACTCATATAGGCATTTGTTATAATACACCCACTTATTTTTTAGAAGGTGTGTGTTAGCAAATAATAACTAAAAAATGGTTAAATACATCCTAAGATGTATGTTGTTATTGCACACCTTCATAAAAAATGGTAGGTGTGCATTAGCGTGTGTGTGTATATATATATATGCTATTTAGTAAGAATTTTGTACACAAGAAATGTAAGAATCAATAGATGACAAAATCTCGAATGATGATGTCATTTTATCTCCTTCTTTTATGGAAATCATGGATGGTGGTGGATGTAAACAAAAATGAAGATTTATTCGTGCAATTCTTCACCTTAAATTTTCTTATCAAAAGGCTTTTTTTCTATATATATATATATATATATATATATATATATATGAAAAAAGATGAGAGAGAGAGAGAGAGAGAGAGAGAGAGAGAGAGAGAGAGAGAGAGAAATGTGTAGCTGAAGAAGATATATGAAAAAAAAAATGAGCTGAAAAATGAAGAAGATACAGGCCCGAACAAAGGGTTAGTGGTAAAAGGCAAAGTCCTCGTTGGCCTATAACTTGTAAATGCAGAGGAAGAGGCCATAGTAGGAATAGGTTCTGATTGGCCCGAAACCATAGGGCTAGAAACCGTCGAACTAACGGTTACGCTAACCGTATTAGAGTTATGCGAGGAACTAGGAGGTCCCCCACTAGAACTAACATGTTGATTCCCTTCCCACTCATTGAACTAGAACTTTGACTGTTAGTCGAATTATAAATCTGGGTAGTTCTAACCATAACAAAAAATGGCGGTTATTATTTTGAAAAATGTAAACTTTCTAAAAAATTTAAGCACAAAACTTGTCCCATTGGACGTGCCAATTTGTTTACACTGAAAGTTGGTAAACAAACGCTAGTTTAAGTATTGTACACTCGCAAGATTAACTAAAAATCTTAGGACAATTTTATGCTTGTTTTTCCAGAAAAATTTGAGTGTTCATTGAATATCAACAAACATTTAAGGTTTTTAATCATCAAATGCACAAATGAAACTACCGACTTCGAAACGCATCGAAACAACAGAGTTTTTAGAAATTAAATTTGAAACAAACGAAATAAAAGATTTGCTGGAAAAGTAAATTGCATTGAATGTAAAAGCAATTACAAGATAAATGGTTCACAAAACATACATCTTTTCCCTTGAATTCATTTCTTTCGATCGCACGAAGACTCAGAATTTTACAGGAAGTTTTGTATAAGATTTTGTGACCCTTTTTCCAAATGAAAAAATAAATTATATACTCGAAGCAAATAAACTGCTGCTTCGATATTGACGCTCCAGATTTCTCCACGCGTCCTCCACGATCTCCACTTCCTCGGATCATTTCTCCTTTGCGCGCCAATTCTCGAAATGGACCTGAAGCTATCCCTTTGGGCCATAATCTTTGAGCCCAATTCTTCAACTGTTACTTCCACACATTCTAAGTTAATAACTTAGATAATCTATTGTTTCGAACGTTGAATCGAAACAACAAAAAACAAAGCTAAGCATGGATTCCCTCATCATCGAAGTGTTGAATATTTAACTCAGGATATAAATGCCAATTAAATGTTGATTTGGCATTTAATCTTTTATTGGACCAACAGTTTAATATTAAATAAATAAATACCAAATTTATGTCCAACACTAATTCAATTAGCTTATAACTTATTAATTTTTATTTCAATTTTATCCATATTAACTTACTTGGAAATTTTTTTTTATGCCATTTCATATTTATATGTAGTTCATTGTTAATTTTACCCAATCCTACAAATTCAATTAGTTATCCACTATATTTTGACAAACAAAGTAAAAATTGATTATTCTAAAATTAAAGTATATTACTTAAACTAATATTCCACGTTTAACGAAAGACTTGAAATGATAAATAATAGGCTATGAATTAATTTTTGTACTAATACTTAAACGAGTATGTGTACCGAAAGACTTACAATTATCAATAATACGCTACTAATATTTATATGAATATGTATATAGCCACACCAAGTCTTAAGGAGGTTCGCCCCTGAGGGTAGGTGATTTATTTTTTATTTTTTTTAAATAATAATTTTTTGTTTAAAGAAAAAAAAAATTTGGCTATTTATCCTGATATTTAATTACAACAACATATGGACCAAAATCAGTTGCAATTACTATGACCATGCAGTTTCACAATTTCAACAATAATTAATTTATAAGAAGAGTTGTTAAGATTGACACTTTTTAAAAATTTGACATAATTAATTTTATACTATTAATGTGTGATATAATTAATTTTATATCATTAAAGTGCGACAAATTATAAGAATAGCTGTCGAGATTGACACTTTTTCTTCTTCTTTTTTTCTTCAATTGACCTAATAGTCACATACTCAAATTACATTAAAACACTCACACGAAAGGAGAATATAATAACACGAGTTCAACTCTGAAATTCACGTAAAATCTTTACAACCAACTACTATATATGTTGTA
The DNA here is from genome assembly GCA_954870985.1 of Trifolium fragiferum. Classification (NCBI taxonomy): domain Eukaryota; kingdom Viridiplantae; phylum Streptophyta; class Magnoliopsida; order Fabales; family Fabaceae; genus Trifolium; species Trifolium fragiferum. The sequence goes on from OX940796.1 coordinate 27,304,815, forward strand.
ACCTATGAAGCCCCCATACTTAAAAAATGGCGAAGTATCGTGTCCGATACGTGTTCAATACCGATACTCGTCCGATACTTTTCGATACTCGTATCGGAGAGTATCAGACAATTAAAATTATTTTAAAAAAATAATAATTACCGATACGTGTCGGATACTTCTCCGATACACGTATCAGAGAAGTATCAGGAAAATAATATTTTTTATGATAGAAATGGAGGAGATGAGACTGATACAATTTGTGTTTCCTTTTAAATAGTGAATGTTAGAGTATGATGTTCTTTATGGATTGACAATCATGTGTTTTTCGGATGGTACCAATGATGTTTTGTTTTTTGAATAGTAATAATTATCATTTTTAGGTAGTACTTAATTATGTCACTTGTTTGCTCAGTTTGAGTAATTTGAATCTTAATTTATTATCTTTCTCGATTTTTGTTATGTTTATATATTGTGTATTTGTATATTTAATTTTAAATTTATTTTTAAACAACGTATCGCGACTGTATCATATCGTATCGGTATCGTGTCACGTATTCGGGCTTCATAGGTTGTAACACAAGCAACAAATATAGAGGGGAAGATAGTGGCCAAGGCCCCCCTTCCTCAAACTTATTATATATAATAGTGATAATTCCCCATTGTAATTTTAAGTCATAATTCAATCGGTAAAATTAATATTATTATGCTAAAAACTTTATTCGGGCTCAAATATGAGATCTTGCCGTAGTTATATGTGAGTTTTATTGGTATTTATCATTTCATTTACAGATGTAAAAAATTATTATTTATGATTGACTGACAAAGTGTGCATTTTTTACATCGACAATATATCAAAACTAATACTATTCTATATGAATAAATGCATTACTTTTGTTATATATTATTATTTTTCGTCCCCGGTAAGATAAGTTTTTGAATTCATCTCTGAATGATATGTAATGTTGTAATTTTTTTTGTTGAAACAAAGAGGCCAAAGCTCATATTTTTTTTATCAAAATAAACTAATATTATTTTATTCATCAAACGAGTAACAATACAAGATTGAATCAAATCAAAAGATGAGATAAAACACATATTATTCTGCTCAAGACATAATAATGAAAATAAATAAACTATAGAAATACATCCATAATAGTTTATAGCTTGAGTTCAAGGTCCAACTCACTAGCCTTACTTGGACCAAGTCTTAGTTCCAAATCTATTTCTTCTTTTCCTTGACTTGTATTGGAAATGACTTCTTGTGGTTGGGATATAGACCTCCCCCATTCTCCCATATAGAAGTGACTCGTTGTGGGTGGGATATAGACCCCATGTTGGCTATTGAAAGTCACTTGTGTTTTGTTCCCTTCACGTTGGTTGAGTTTAGCAATTCTTTCTCTCATGATCTTATTTTTCTCTTCTCTATGGACTCTCATGTGACCTTTCAAGGCATTAACTCTTGAAAAACTTAGGCCACAAAACGAACATACATGACTATCCATAGAGAAAAAAAATGTACGTGGGTTTAGGGTCTAGATGAATAAACTTGAAAATGTTTTGTATATGTATCTCACTAGGCAAAAACAGACAAATTTATAGAATTTTGAATTCATAGAGTAATTGGAACTATTAAATTAATTTCTATAATACCTATTATATTTTATGAATATAATTATTTGTGTTATAATATGTTTTGAATTTTTCTATATATGTTTGATTATTTACTACATATATTTGATTAATTTGCTTGGTTGAGTCAAAAGAATTATTTGTGTTATAATTTGTTTCGAATATTTTCTATATTTGATTAATTTACTTGGTTGAGTCAAAAGAATTTTTTCAAATAGTTCATGTATTTACTATAGATAATTGACTGGCTTATTATTTTTTATCTTTCCAATTAAAAAATTAGAGTCAATATTAGCTAAATTGGTATTGAAAGATGAAATACTATAAAATGTGTATGATTCTTGACCAAAAAAAATAAAAATAAAATATGTATGAGTTTATTACTTTATAGGTTAAACAAGTAAATGGTCCCTATAGTTTTTCAGAATTTTGTTTTTAGTCCTTAAAGATTGTTTTCGCACTTTTTGGTAGTATTTTCCGTCACTGGTTTTAGTCCTCGAAGAATTTTCTGTCCCTGTTTTTAGTCCCTATAGTTTTCTAGAATTTCATTTTTAGTCCTAAAAACAATGAAGAAAAATTCTCCAGGGACCAAAAATGGCAAAAAAAATCTTCAGGAACTAAAAATGAAATTCTAGAAAACTATAGGGATCATTTACTTATTTAACCCTTACTTTATTAGTTTCACTAGTTTTGAAATAAAAAATAATATAGTTTAGATATAAGTTAAAAACCTTATATTATAATTTCGAATAAAGTACATTTCTCTCCCTTGAGAGATGCTTAAATTATACTACCATTCTCTCTTATGCAAATTATAATCCCACCCCACCTCCTTTACAAGATGCTTAAATTACATTATCCTCCCCTCTTATATTTAAAATATACACTTTCATACTCTCTCATACAAATTATGATCACACTTCCCTCTTTTGAAAGAAGTTTGAATTTCATTCACCTCCCTTCTTATATTAAAACCAACATTTCTCTCATTTAATAAAACTTCATTTTAATGTAATGGAACTTCTAATGCATACTCCCTCCGGCCTTATTTATAAGCAAAAATTGCTTTTTAGATTCATTCAATAACTAATGTATATAGCTTAAATATAGACTAAATACATCATTTTTCCAATGAATCTAAAAAGTTACTTTTGCTTATAAATATGGCCGGAGGGAGTATGTTTTAATTATTCTTTTTGCTCACATCATTAACATATAATGTTAAGTGTTGTTATAAATTATATATGAAACTACACAAAATAAAATAAAAATCTCAGATAAATTATTAAATTCGAATATTAAAAAACAATTTTATATGAAAATATACATTTTAGTCCATTTTAACATAAAAAAATAATTTCGTGATAATAATTCATTTCAAGCTCAAAAACTTTAATTCATCATTTTAAGAAATTAATTTTCTTTTCTTTGAAAATTATATTATTTTTGAAAAATTAATCGACTTTAGTAATTTATTTGAGATTTGTATTTTGTTTTGTACAGTTTCATAATTTATATCAACATTTAACATTATATGTTAATGATGTGAGCAAAAAATAATAAATAAAATATATGCATTAAAAGTTTGATATATTCTTGCAATTTGATTGCGTGCTCGTACTGCAAATTTTATGCATGGTTTGTGCCAGTGGGTGTTCGTTCATGATTTGGATCTACATGAACGGTTTTTGCTACCTTTACAGTTGGATTTTATACCATATTTAACTGTTTGTAACTTTTTTTGGGATGTTTTAATCACTTTAGTGTGGTTTTAATTGGGTTTGATATTTGTCTCTGAGTTTTTTTTGTAATTTTCTTTATATTAATTTTTTTTTATTAGAAAAAGTGTGAAGGTCATAAAAAGACAGATACAATGTGTAAAAAAGACAAAAACCTAATTTCTTGAATGACGCAACCTTCTGTATGCTATGCAATAAAAGCAACAATCAATTAATTTTTGGTAAAACTTATGAGGGCAAAACCCCTTAAAAGGACTAGGTCAAACAACCATTTTTTTAAAATCAAATTTTTGAGGGTTAATCCCTCACAACAATTGTTTATGTAAATTAGGTCAAACAACCTTTCTCATATCTCGTCTTTCAATTTTCCCATCTCCTTCCAAATCTCATTCTTCTTTTCTTGCCACTTGATACCCTTCATTGCTACTCTACTATTCTGTTGGGTCGCCTTTGCTATTGAATAATGTTTAGTTGGATCACCACTCTACGTCAACGGTTAGTCACCTTTCAAATTTATAAGTATTGAGTGCAATTGTTTGTAGTTTATACATGATCTACAACTATACTGTGCTTATTAAATATGTGTAAATATATTTTTTACTAAGAAAGTATATTTGCTGCTATCTTTTTGTGACTGTAGTATTGGTATAATTTTAAAAGATTCGGTAATCTTTTAGGTAACGACCTGAGTATCTTTTTTACTAGCTTTGCACAAGTCATCTTTTCACCAAGTACATCAAATGAATTTGCAATATCAAGAATGTTCATATAGAAGTCATGAACACTTTCCTCTTCCTTCATCTTCAAACTTTCAAACTTTGTGGTGAACAGCTGAAGCTTGGGATATTTTAAAAGCTTGGGATATGAGCATATTTGTCCATACTACCTTATCAACACAAAGTAAAGAGCATAAATAAAATGGCACAAGTTATTTGTTAACCCAGTTCGACACAAACAACAACCTACTCTGGGGATACCAATCTAGGAGTGAAATCCATTATAATAGCCCTAGTCCTAAGCTCTCAGTAAACCTCCAGTTTACAACTTATGACATAACAACTACCCGTGCAACTTCAACCTAGGAACTCCTAAATCTGAGATCTCATCCCACCTCTACTCAATCACTCAACCTGTGATTACAACTTAATAAGATATAAAGATTGAAAACACTTTAAAAAACAAACTAACTTCGTACTTCAAAGCTTAGGAGTAGTATACAAGGTTACAACTCAACCCTAAGTCCTAGTATTGCATCAAAGTGACACAAGGTAGGCTCCCAACAAAACTAACTCAAAAACCCTAATGCAAACACTCTTGTTATAATACAATAACACACGTAACCAAATTAGGTTTTACAAAGAAGCTTAAATACTTTGGTCTTCATGGGCTTCTTCACACGTTGAGCTTCAAGTTTTTTAGAACATTTCCAGCTCACTCATAAATGCATAAGATCATACGTTTCTTAAAACTATTAGAGATATGTTAAGGAAATGAATGTTCAAGATACTCTGACCATGCACACGTAATAAGATCATGTGATATAGGCGTGGATTCCTTAAATAACCAAAGGCGCATTAATGAGACGCGCTTACAACGAAACCTGGATGAGTATCCAGATGTTGAAACATTGCATCAAACATCTTAGTGTAAGTTTGTTTTTACCAAAATAAAGCCAGCATACAAAACACTAACACTCCTCTTTGTTGATTCTTTATTTGAAAATTGGAGCAGATCTGAAGGTGAATTGACCTTATTGTGCAATAACCTTTGATTTATGGTAGTTTACATCTGATGAGACTCCTAGAACCATGATTTTCTTTTGGGATTTTCAGATCCAATTATACTTTTGTATTTTTATGGCGAGAATAATTTTTGTGTCGTTAGAGTGACTAGATTGGTCGGTGTTCTCCTTTCTTCCAATCTTCAGTTCTATTATATTCCCTATTTTTTATCTATTTTATTTGGTCTACGATATTTCGTGATAATAATTCATTTCAAGCTCAAAAACTTTAATTCATCATTTTAATAAATTAATTTTCTTTTATTTGAAAATTATATTATTTTTGAAAAATTAATCGACTTTAGTAATTTATTTGAGTTTTGTATTTTATTTTGTACAGTTTCATAATTTATATCAACATTTAACATTATATGTTAATCATGTGAGCAAAAAATAATAATTAAAATATATACATTAAAAGTTTGATATATTCTTGCAATTTGATTGTGTGCTTGTACTGCAAATTTTATGCATGGTTTGTGCCAGTGGTTGTTCGTTCATGATTTGGATCTACATGAACGATTTTTGCTATCTTTACAGTTGGGTTTTATACCATATTTAGCTGTTTGTAACTTTTTTTTGGATGCTTTAGTCACTTTAGTGTTGTTTTAATTGGGTTTGATATTTGTCTTATGAGTTTTTTGTAATTTTCTTTATATTAATTTATTTTTTGTTTTGCTTAGAAAAAGTGTGAAGGTCAAAAAAAGACAGATACAATGTGTAAAAAAAGACAAAAACCCAATTTCCTGGATGACGCAACCCTCTGTATGCTATGCAATAAAAGCAACAATCAATTAATTTTTGTATTTTTTTATAAAACTTATGAGGGCAAAACCTCTTAAAAGGACTAGGTCAAAAAACCTTTTTTTAAATCAAATTTTTGAGAATTAATCCCTCTCAACAATTGTTTATGTAAATTAGGTCAAACAACCTTTCTCATATCTCGTCTTTCAATTTTCCCATCTCCTTCTTAGCACCTAATAATTCTCCATTGCTACTCTACTATTCTGTCAGGCCGCCCTTGCTATTGAATAATGTTTAGCTGGATCACCACTCTACGTCAACGGTTAGTCACCTTTCAAATTTATAAGTACCGAGTGCAATTGTTTGTAGTTTATACATGATCTACAACTATATTGGGCTTATTAAATATGTGTTAATATTTTTTTACTAAGAAAGTATATTTGCTGCTATCTTTTTGTGACTGTAATATTGGTATGATTTTAAAAAATTTAGTTTTTTTTTTTGTCTAATTTTAATCCTTTAGGTTGTAAAATGCTAACATTATTATTCTCTTTTATATAAAAAATAAAATTTTATAAAGAAATTTCCTTTGAAAATACCAATAAAACTAAGATCTTTATTAAAAAAACCTTTCCCCCTGCAGTTGATCTTTGATTTGAAGATCAGAGTGGATTGGGAGCGCCTGTTGATCTCAGTGTACAACAACCTTTGATTTATAGTGTTTCAAATCCGATGAGATTCTCAAATCTATAATTTTTTATTATGATTTCAAGATCCAATTTTTTTCTTTTATAATTTTGTAGTGAGTTTGATTTCCGTGTTGTCACAATATCTAGATATACGGGTGTACTCATTTCTCTCCATCTTTGATTATGTTATTTGTCCTCTTTGTTGATTTTTTATTTGAAGATTGGAGCAGATCCCGAAGGTGAATTGATTTTATTGTGCAATAACTTTTGATTTATGGTAGTTTACATCTATTGAGACTCCTATATCCATGATTTTCTTTTGGGATTTTTAGATTCAATTTTTCTTTTGTATTTTTAAGACGAGAGTAATGTTTGTGTCGTTAGAGTGACTAGATTGGTCGGTGCTCTCCTTTCTCCCAATCTTTAGTTTTATTATATTCCCTCTTTCTTGATCTATTTTATTTGGTCTATGATATTTGTTTTTATTAGGGTTTCTTATTTTTTTTAATAAAATTTAGGATTTTGATGAGTTTTTGAAATTTTTTTATTCCATTTTATCAAAGAAGAATAACAATGTTAGCATTTTAAAAAAAGGATAATAGTGGCAACTTTTTTCCTATATATTATCATAATTTTATGTTAAATAAGTTGTTATTTTATTTGTTTGTTTATTTTTTTTATAAAGAAGGCTTTGATTGTTTGTTTGTTTATTTTATTTAATTATTATTTTAAAAATAAATTATACTATTTTTATATTTTTTTGATAAAAGTAACTGTCATTTAGTTGTTAAAAATAAATTATAGGAAAAAACTTAGGTGCAGTTGTACCATATGTGTTTTTGGTGCTGTTTATCAATTATAATATGAAACATGTGCATTGTTTTTAAATTAAAATTTGTTTTCTTATTTGAATTATCCACATGTCATATTATAATTGGTGAATAACACAAAAAACACATATGATATTGCATCTAAGTTTTCTCCTAAGTTATATTATACAGAGTATTATTATTATTTTTTTATAAAAGTATATGTTAATTATAATATTAATCTTGGTCATTTATAAAATTTATCATTACAACAAACTTTGTAAAAATTATAAATCTCAAGTAATCATAAATAATAAAATTAAGAAATCATACAAAAAACACCTAAAAATAATACACATAATTTTGTCCTAATGATGAATTGTTTAGTTGGATGAATGAATTACAATACATTTTATACATGAAATCATGCTTTATACATCATTATTTGGATCAATGAATTATGTATGTATTTATATCTAGAAATACATACGATGTGTTTGTTTTTAAAGGTTATCAAAAATATTTTGAGCAAAAGTGAGTTAGAAATATATCATTCTCATATTTGATTTGATACAAGCTTATAAACGGGATTGGTTATTATGCATAAACAATGTTTATGCACCATGCATAAATTACTTAGTGCATCTCCCAAATTACTCATGCACCTCCCAAATTACTTGTGCACCTTCCAAATTTCTCACGCACCCCCTAAATTTTTCGCGTACCCTCCAAATTTCTCGTGCACCCCCAGATGACTTTTGCCCCCTAAAATTTATTTCTTTTGTCCCCCCACATTTATAGTCTAAACCATTTTGTTGTGGGAATGGTTTCAGAGATATACACTCCAAAACCATTAAGTGCATAATATGGTTTCAGAGATATGACACTTGACATAAACAATTATGATTTCAGTTATAATATTTATTTTAAATAAAATATGAATATTTTATTGTAAACCATAAGAGGGCTACTTTGGTTTCAGATACAAAACTAGTGAAACCATTAAACCACACTTATGGTGTCAGTTATAATATTTATTTTAAATAAAATATGAATATTTTATTGGAAACCATAAGAGGAGCTACTTTGGTTTCAGATACAAAAATAGTTAAACCATTAAGCCACACTTATGGTTTCAGTTATAATATTTATTTTGAATAAAATATGAATATTTTATTGTAAATCATAAGAGGGCTACTTTGGTTTCAGATATAAAACTAGTGAAACCATTAAGCCACATTTATGATTTTAGTTATAATATTTATTTTGAATAAAATATGAATATTTTATTGAAAACCATAAATTAGTTATTTTTATTTCACATACAACACTTTCAAAACCACACTTATGGTTTTTCGTTAATGTTTTTCTACATCTTATATATCATGTTCATAGTTGATGCACTTGTAACAAGCATTTCTCCTCCCTACAAGCTTTGATAATAAACAGGGTAGTGTTATCTCACAATTATTACAAGACAACCTGCATCATGAACTGAAGCCATAGTTTACAATTTTTGCTATCTTAGCTTAACTGCTATTGTTCTGTATGACAAGCTGAATCAACTTTATAATGACTAGAAGCTCGTTATACAGCAGAAATTTGCTGGAGTTAATCCTTAAGATTGTGTCATTCTTGTTTTTCCATTTATCATATTCTAAGGAAAGAGCCAGAGCATGAAACCTTCACCAATAGAAAACAACCATGGAAACCATCGATTTCGCAATAGGAACAACAGAAACACGATTTTGATTTTGATTCTTCTTTATCCGATTTCGTTTTCGTTTCCCCAAATTCTAGGGTTTATGATTTCAATTTGCGATGAGTTTGGATTTTTTATGAGAATGAGAGGTTTTTGTGAGAATTGGTGGTTGGGTATGGGAAATTTAGGTTGAGATTAATGAGATTGGAGAAGTTTGGATGAAGATTTGAGAATGGAGGTTTTGGTGGTTTGAGAAGAGAAGAAGATGAAGTTGCTGTGTGGTTTGGAAAAAGATGAAGTGAGGATATCACAATCTGATGGTGCATGTTGACTTATGCACCATGCATAAAAATAATCCTTATGCATAATAACTTGTGCCCTTATAAACATTGGTCTCAGGTATTTCATATTCCCATGTTTTAAAAGAAAAATAATAATTTTGTAAAAAATAAAATAAAAATTCTGTTAAAAAAAAAGAAAACAATAAAAGAAACTGATAATATAGCATTATTTTGTTCTTACAAAGATTATTATTTAAAATATTTGTCTTTTTGATTAAAAATTTTACAAAAGTTAAACTTCTATAATGTCAAAATTCTTACCTCTCTTTTTTGTTCTTACAGTTCCAAGATGTTCTTCGATCAAAGCATGTTCATCTCAAAACCCTACTCTTCAATCGCAATTCGATCTGTGTGGTCTTCAAATCTCGAATCTGAATTCAAATTGATCCGTAGATTCGTCGATTCTCATCCAATCATCTCCATGGACACTGAATTTCCCGGCGTCGTTGTCCGCCCTGACACCTCTGAATTATCTTTCCATAACCGCGATTCCGCCGCCCATTACTCCGTCCTCAGGGCGAATGTCGACGGCCTTAACCTAATTCAAGTCGGACTCACTCTATCTGATGCTAATGGGAATCTCCCTAGCCTCGGAACTTCTGAATTTTACATTTGGGAGTTTAATTTTAGTGATTTTGATGTTGTTAGTGATATTCATAATCATGATTCTATTGAGTTGTTGCGCGCTCAAGGGATTGATTTCGATAAGAATAAGAAATTCGGTATTGATTCGGCTAAATTTGCTGAGTTGATGATGAGTTCTGGACTTGTTTGTAATGAGGATGTTAGTTGGGTTACTTTTCATAGCGGTTATGATTTCGGATACCTTGTGAAGGCATTGACGCAGCGCGCTTTGCCTGAAGGTCTTGCTGAGTTTCTGCTTTTGGTTAAGGTTTATTTTGGTGATAGTATTTATGATGTGAAACATTTGATGAAATTCTGTGATGGTCTTTTTGGTGGTTTGGATAGGGTTAGTAAGACTCTGAATGTTGATCGTGCTGTCGGGAAGAGTCATCAGGCTGGTTCCGATAGTTTGCTGACTCTTCATGCTTTCCGAAGGATCAAAGAGGTTCATTTTGGCAATGTTGATGATGAACTGATTAAATATACTGGTGTGTTGTATGGTTTGGAAATCATGGTGTGATGAATAATAACATTGTTGTAGATTGTTGTTATGTTAATTTTCAACATAAAGTGAAAATTTTATACATTTGGGGTTATAAATGAAATTGGATGAATTTTCACCTATTATTTGAATTATATGTCTTTGCACCTGCTTTACTCACTTTTGTGGATTTTCGGTATTACTATTTTTGAAATTGACCATTTGAAACTTTTGTGTATTATGTGCTAATGTAGGATGAGCAGTGAATAAATACTACTAATTAGAATATGATAATGAGTTCGGTTAGGAATGATTTAGATTTACATTTTGCTTTGAATGCTCATGCAGCGATCAATAATTAGTTCTTGATGCTCTTTTTGTTCAGAAAAAAGTTTTGGGTTTGGGTGCTAACTAGGAAATACATAGTTGCATATCAATTTTATTAAATAGAATTTTCATAGAAGTGGCGTATTTCATTCATTCTTTTTAAGGAAATGAATTTTGCTCCTTTCCAAATAGTAGCTAATTCTTTGCTTGAACGGAAGCTATAAAGGAGCAAAAATGATTTGCACCTTCCATAAATTAATATTCGATTTGTATGTTATGGTATGACATTTACAAAAATATTGTGTTGAATAATGTGTGATAGAACTAGAACTTGCATGATATTTAATGTAATGCCCTAATGTTGAATGAGGAATGAACTATGCAATGATTTGTTGACATATCAAGTTAGAGTATTTTGGTAAGTGATATTTTAACGGATCAGTTTGGGAATGCTTTTGGATTTTACTATTACTTCTACTCTATGCTATGGTCAGAACTGTCCGGATAATTTCAAGCTTACTACAAGTGAGAATATCTCTATGTAATCAAATTCAGGTTGTTGATGAAATCCTAGTGGGTACTAATTTGCGGTAAGTTTGAAAATTCAGACGCACCAATTCGTTGTTTAATTTGCAGAAAGTTATGAATTAGGATAAGCTAAAGCACTCGGCAAAAATGCTTGAAGCGGATGGAAGGAAACAAGTTGATAGTGAGCCGCCGGCATGAACAAAACTCATCAAATCGACAAAGCATCATTTTTCATAATTCAAAAGGGTCTCATGATCTCATCTATCCAACAAGGATAACAGAAGCTGAAAACATTCAGTGAACGTACCAACAAACTCAGGAAGCATTCTTTGTAACAATTGAAGATGAAAGACAACGATAGAGAATAATTCATTTTTCATTGTTCGAAACTGCTTGAGTGTACATATAGAGATTACTCTATATGTACAGAAACAGGAGATATTCCAAATAAGTGTTTAATGCATTGTGAAGTGACATGTGTGTTTGGTTGCAATGATGTTTATGAGGATTATTGTTTGTCTTAGATATGATTGGAAATATATGATTGAATGACCAAATGAGCGAGTTAGCAAATCATCAAACTCGGCAAACAGGAACAATAGCTGAAAATCAAAGAAGCATGATCATAAAACAAGAAGTTGGAAAATTATTTTCACTGGAGAGAGGTAGACAGGTGTGTTCTGTTTTGCTACCTCAGATGAAAGGTTTAAAAGTTTTTCGCTATTTATTCTTATAAATTAGTAAGTTGCTTGCAATTTTTTGTACATGTCCAGCAGTTTAATTTTTATTGTGGTTCATTTTTTTTTTGGTAAGTGACTGCCAATTACTCTTCTTGCTAACAGATATATAGATAAAAGAAATGATAATATTTTTATTTTGGAGCATTTTATTATTTTCTTTGTTTGTAGACATATGAAAAGAATTTCTCATAGATTATGTCCTTTTTAAGATTGGTAAAGTGTCAACTAATTTATTAAAACATAAACATACTTAGCAAGTGAGGCACAACTGAAACTGTTATCATCTTGGTATCCATCAATTAACAACAGTAGACAAAAATATTTACTTCTTCTGCACATGGTGTGATATTTACTAAAACTGTTATTTTGCGTATCCAGTGCATGTTCATTGATTCATAAATTTATTTCTATGGTATATCAGACTCACTTATATAAGGTTTATTTCAGTATTTGGATTTTTACTATGTTTAAGTTGCAATAATTGCAGCATAATTGAAGAGAGCGTAAACAGATGATATCATTCAATTGCGACACGTTTCTTGGATTTCGGATGGCTTCTAATTTTTTGGTTGCAAAACCTAAATAATGGAAGAATATGGCATAGTAGTACGTCCATTCAATTACAACATGTTTCTTAGATTTGGGACGACTTCATCATTGGCCTGCGAAGAACACTGCATTTTGTCCTGCGGAGCATATATGGTAAGTCCAATTATAACATTTTTGAAATCTAACTGTCTGTTTTGATTTATTATTTCAAAATTTCTCTTCATAATCAAGTAGCTTACACAACCTTTCTAGAATTAAATAAATGAAAAGTGACCTAAAGAGTTACTGGTTATGTACACTTGGAGACCAGCATGGTGTTTTGCTGCAAGCCTGAATTAATTAAACAAAATAACGAACAGGTGAGAAGCTTACGTGACTGTGGAACAAGATCTATGAAAACTTTTCTATTTCGTAGCTATCAATGTTTAGTTTTATCGCCTTGCGGAAGATATAGATGAAGTTTGATAAACACTTTGACTATATATTCACTTATAATTTAGAAATAAAACTGGAGCAAATCATCTTTACTCCATGCTGCATAAAGTGCTCAAGCATGTGGTAACATAAAATTCAAATAAAGATAGTAAATTTTTATACGGCTTTAATTGTATGCTACTTTTTATGTATTTCAACCCTTTTAATTTTTTTTGCTTGTTGTGTGCGTTTGATTTGCCAAAAAAATAAGAGAGTGCACAAAACAACTCCAGTTGTACTCCGTGTTTTGATTTTAAAACTATTTCTGGGACCGAACAAATTAGGGGACAAGAGATTGGACAAAAACTAAAATTCTTGTCTCTTACTAAACCACAAGACAACTTTTTGTCCCAAGTACAAGTTGTCTAAATACCAATATAACATTTTCTCCACCAAACATCGTACAAGACAAAGTGTTGTTCAATGCTTAAAAGTTTGTGTTGTGTTGTACTACCTCCGTTACATATTCTAAGCAAAAATCACTTTTTAGGTTCATCGAATAATTGATGTATTTAGTCTATAATATATAGACTAAATACATCAATTATTCGATGAACCTAAAAAGTGATTTTTGCTTATAATATATAACGAAGGGAGTAGTGTCCAATGCTTGCCTTTTGCAAGTCAAATGAATCCGTTGTGCTATTTATTTTTGTAAGCGGGCATACTTCTTTTTGCATTGCAGGATTAGCACAAGACATAGTCATGTATATTATATCATTTGCTTATTGTTCAAAACAATTTTTTTCTTTCTATTCTTCTCTTAGCTTATTCACTGGATTTTTCATATACAACACACTCCGTGAAAACTTACATGTCTTTTTTAAGTGCATTGTTAATTCATATCGTATGCTTTATTCATTTTTTTTATGGTAACTTTATTCATGTCATAATCTCTTCCATTTGCTTTATTCACATATTTTTTATTTAATTTTATTTATATCAGTCAAATTGCGAATTAATATTATTTTTTATATCACCTTTAATACTATTTTTTTTGTTTATTTTATTCTAGTGTTGTTCTTTTTTTTAAAAAAAATTGTTTTTTTTTTCAATTTGTTTTCTTTTAAATTTAAAGTAGTGTTGATTATATTTTCTCAAAATTATTATTGATTCTGTAATGTAAAGGGAGAAATTTGTTAAATGTGATAATTAATAGTTAAAAGTTTGAGGTTTTGCCCCTCTTTTGTACCCAAAAAAAAAGGTTAAAAGTCTTATACTAAAATAAAAAATACAAATAAATATATCAAAACTAAGTTTTCTTAATATCTGTATATAACTAAAGTAAAAAAATATATGTATAAATAACTTCAAAAGGAAAATGATAAAGAAACTTATGTAATACTATTTTTCTCCTTACAAAGACTATCATTTATAATAGTTTTTTTGACTAAATTATTTATAAAAGGAAAACCTCAAGGTATTTATAAAAGGAACTAGAGGGCTAATGCCAAAAAAAAACCTCAATGTCTAAATTCTTACCTCTATTATTGATCAAAGCAATACTTACCTCTTTTTTCTTTTCTCACAGTTCCAGATTGTTCTTCTCTCAAAGCATGAACATCTCAAAACCCATCTCAAAACCCTTCTCTTCCATCGTAATTCGATCAGTGTGGTCCTATAACCTTGATTCAGAATTCAAGTTGATCCGTTCGTTAGTCGATTCCTATCCAATCATCTCCATGGACACTGAATTTCCGGGCACCGTCGTCAGCCCTGACACCACAGACTTATGTTTCCGTAACCGTGTTTCCTCTGCCCATTACTCTGTGTTGAAGGCCAATGTCGACGGCCTTAACCTTATTCAAGTCGGATTGACTCTTTCCGACGCCAACGGGAATCTCCCAAGCCTTGGAACTTCTAAAGTTTTCATCTGGGAGTTCAATTTCTGTGATTTTGATGTTGCTCATGATATCTATAATCATGACTCTATTGAGCTTTTGCGCAGTCAAGGTATTGATTTTGATAGGAATAAGAAATTCGGTATTGATTCTGTGGAATTTGCTGAGCTGATGATGAGTTCTGGACTTGTTTGTAATGAGGATGTTAGCTGGGTTACTTTTCATAGCGGTTATGATTTTGGATACCTTGTGAAGGCATTGACACAGTGCGCTTTGCCTGAAGGTCTTGCTGAGTTTCTGCTTTTGGTTAGGGTTTATTTTGGTGATAGTGTTTATGATGTCAAGCACTTGATGAGATTTTGTGAGGGTCTTTATGGTGGTTTGGATAGGGTTAGCAAGATTCTGAATGTGGACCGTGCTGTTGGGAGGAGTCATCAGGCTGGTTCCGATAGTTTGCTGACTCTTCGTGCTTTCCGAAGGATCAAGGAGGTTCACTTTGGCAATGTTGATGATGAGCTGATTAAGTATGCTGGTGTGTTGTATGGTTTAGAAAACTTGGTGTGATGGAAATTTGTTGTAGATTGTTTTTATGTTTATTTTCAACATAAAGTGAAAATCATAGACATTTGGGGTTATTAATGAAATTGAATGGATTTTCACCTATTCTTTGAATTATATGCCTTTGCACCTGCTCTTCTCTCTTGACTAAATTTTTGGTTTTAATTTTTTGAAATTTTGTTTAAGACAATTATGTTGCTTGGAATTAACCTTTCAAAACTAGAGTGTTATGTACTAATGTAGTAGGATGAGTAGTGAATAGCCACTGCTAGTTAGAAATAGTATTTGGCAACAATTTGAGAATGATTTATATTTTTCTTTTAATGGTCAAGCCGTGATCATCAATGGTAAGTTCTTGATGCTGTTTTTCACTTGAAAGTAGGGATAGGGACTGAACTACATAGTTTTGAGCTTTGGTGCTAAATACTAATTACATTGTTACATATCCATTTATAAAATAGATTTTCCATAGAGGAGACAGATTTCATCCTTTTTAAGGAAATGAATATTGCTCCTGTGCATGTAGTAGTTAATCCTTCGCTTGAATGGAATTTGGATCTTTCACAAATTCATAACAGAGTAAGATTTGTATGTTATGGTATGATATTTAACAACATATTGCTTGGCATAATCAGTGGTAGCATTAGAACTTGTATGACATTTAATATAATGCCCTAATGTAGAATGAGGAATGAACTATCTAATGATTTGTTGATCTATCAAATTTTGACTTTACGAGTATTCTGGCGAGTTTGATTTTCGCGGCTCAGTTTGTCCTGATAATTACAGGCATACTACAAATGAGAATGTTTCTATGCAGTCAAAATCAGGTTGTTGGTGAAATCTTGGTGCATACTAATTTGCGGTAAGTTTGAAAACTAGGGACGCACCAATTTGTTGTTTAATTTGCGGTAAGTTATAAATTAGGATAGCTAAAGTACTCTCAATTCAGCAAAAATGTTTGTAGCGGTTGAGGATGGAAGAAAACAAATTGATAGAGTGAGCCAGCATGAAATACTCAACAAATTGATAAAGCATCATGTTTCAAAATTCAAGAGTCTCATCTATTCAGCAATGACAACAGAAACTGAAAAGATTGAACTGAACATACCGACAAAGTCCGGAAACATTATTTGTAACAAATGAAGATGAAAAACAATGACAGAGCATAATGCATTTTTCACTGTTTGAAAGTGACTGCCTGAGTATACTGTATAAATACGGTAACGGAAGATAATTCCAAATGGATGTAGATGGAAGACCAAATGAGTGAATGTCATCAATGATAGCTGAAATGGAAATAAGCATAATCAGAAAACAAGAAGAAAGGAAAGGAAATTGGAAGTTCCAAGTGTGTTCTGCTGCTACCTCAGATGAAAGGTTTACAAGTTTTTCAATATTTATTCTTATAAATTAATAAGTTGCTTTTTTTTTTTTTAGTATTTTATTTTGAAGGTTTTTATTTTCGTTGTTTGTAGATATATGAATAAATTCTGATGTAGATTGTGTCCTTTTTAATGTTAAAATATAAGCTATGAATCACGGACACCGACACGTCGTCACCGATAATAATTCGAGAAATGACATAATTCAATGTAATTATAAGTGTTGATGTTGGACACCGTACCCCGGGACACGCATAATCCGAGAAGTATTCGTGCTTCATATAAGCATACCAGACACTATTGTGAACCCGGTAACCTGTAACCATCAATTAACAAACAGTAAACAAAATTATTCGCTTCTTCTGCATATAAGCTTTTTCTCTATTTTTTTTTTTCTTCAATTTTCACACCTCAAACCATTAATCAATTTTTCTCCATTTCTTTTAAATTTAAATATTCTTCTTTATTTATAATCTAATAGTCTAATTGTTTAAATGCCCATACTATTTTCTTAATTTTTTTCTACTTGAGAGAATCCTCTTTCTCACTTTTTTTATATTTTAAATATCTTAATTACATAAGTTCCAAGATTACATTACTATATATAAGAATGGAAATACATGTGTTGATAAATTGGCTTATGATCATTTGAATCAAAATTTTAATTGCTGGAATTGCAATCTTCTCTTTATTTTGGAGGATTTCTTCGGTAATAATAATAAGAAATTAGTGAATTAAGTTAGAAATGTGGAAGACAGAATCTCGTATTCTATTGTGCTAAATCTAGTAACAGAAATTCGATACCAATTTTATATTTTATTTTTCAAGATTTTCGTAGTTAGGTTATTATTGTTGTTATTATTATTATTATTATTATTATTATTTCTCTAATTTCTAAAGAGCATCAATTTTAGCATAATTGTATTAGAATTTGAAATATGTAAAGCCATAAAATTAGGTATATTTAAATATTATAGAATTTGAAATCTTCCACTATTCAAACCAAAATTTTAAATTCAAAATTTATCTAAAAATAACATTAGTCAACCATAAGAGTAAAATGGTATCTTAAACATTAAGTACTCACTAACGATGATGATTGAATCTAGTGGAAGAGGTTAAACTCCTATAACATAACGAGTCAAAATTTTAATTTAGGTGCAAAAAGATAACATATATTTAGTACACGACACACCTCGGGTAAGATTACATCATGAAAAGAGTCTATGATAAACTTAGAACAAAATATTAAGTATATCTCCATCCAACAAATAGTCTTTGGTCAATTCGTGAAGACTAAACATCTCTTATGGCGAATTAATAAAGGGTGTTTACCTACCCGTATGCGACTACAAAGAAAGGTGTGCACCTTGTCCATTGTCTTGTCCTCTTTGTAACAATGATTATGAAGATGATTGACATGTTTTATTTGGTTGTGATTCTAGTTCTCAAGCACGAATTTCAGCGGGGCTAGTATTACAACCTCGGTTACAACATGCTAATAATGTTAAAGAGGTGATCCACGCGGTTTGCAAGGCCGAGAACAAGGAAACATCGGGTATTTTTGCTATGTGTGTTTGGGTTTTGTGGCACAATAGAAATAATAAAGTGTGTAATGATGTGAGTGATCCAGGTCGTATCTTGGGATTGAAAGCTCGCCATCTTTGGGACGATTGGAACTCGGTCCAGCAGGTGCATCACGACATGCATAATGCCGAGCAACAACAACAACTTCTAAGTTGGCAAAAACCACCTCTTGGTTGGTACAAGTGTAATGTTGATGCGGGTTTTCACAAAGAGTTAAACAAGACTAGCATGGGATGAGTTTTGCATGATCACTTGGGTCGTTTGTCATGGCCGAAACTACTTGGATGGATGGGAATTGTTCCATTGTGGAAGGGGAGTCCATTGCTTTATTAGATGCTTTGCAAGGTAATGAAAAATAGAGGTTTTACTCATGTGCTTTTTGAGACGGACTCTAAAAGCGTGGTAGATGCAATTCTTCGTGTTCATGACGGTTCTTCCGAGTTTAGTTATATTATTTGTCATATTAGTAATATTTTATCTTGTCATCCAAACTTTAAGGTTAAGTTTATTAAGCGCCAAATGAATATGGTAGCCCACTCTCTTGCTAGGGCGGCTATTTCTTGGGCTAGTCACTGTACTTTTGAGTCGTTACTTCTTTGTATTACCCCTTTATTGAATAATAAAATGATATAAGTTATTATTTGTTATAAAAATGATAAAATATCAACAATAATTTGATATAAGTGACAATAAATTTGAAACTTTTAAGTAAGTGATTAAAGATATGATCTTCAACTATTGTTGAATATGAAAAAAACTTTATTTATAAGAGTATAAACATCTTTTGTGCCCCATGATTTGAAAGAGATTTATCATGCTAAGCATATATGATTTTACTAAACTATCCTTATTAATTATTGATGTATTTTTATTATCATAAATGTAAAGTGAAAATAATAAATTGATCATGATGCATATAATATTTTTTTTTTGGAAAAGCAGATGCACATAATATTAATTAGAGGTGGCAATTATAGAAATATATTTGGAAAATGTTAAATGATGTTCCAGTACAGTAGTTAAGAAAACTTAATATAGGAAAAATACATTGGAAATTGAGTAGTCAATGTTTAATATATAATATAAATGATGTTTTCAATACAAAATTTACTTTTTTTTTTTTTGCATCCTTAACAAGTGTTCAGGAGACATTAGTTAGCATGACTCAATATATCACTCCATCCATAACAAATTATAAGTCTCTTTTGAAAAAAAAACTTATACCAAATTATAAGTCGATTTACATTATTGATGAAACATTTAATTCTCTTTTTGTCAAGATGGATAATTGGGATGACCGGAGTTCGAACCCGAATGCCCTGCATATATAATGCAATGTCATACCAATTGAGCGAAGGTCACATGACTAATGCTATTTTTTCTATTATACCCTTAATTATTTATTACTCTCTCTTCTTTCAATTCTTTAATCTATCTTTTTCATACCATTAATAAATAACAATTTTATAAACTAATTCATAATTTTTTTTCCATACAATATTAATTATATTTTTTAATTTGTGTTTCCATACAATATTAATTATATTTTTTAATTTGTGTTATATAGTTAAAGCGGCTTATATTATGATACGGAGGAAATAATAGACACAAAAAATAATCAATGGTCATAAACAAATGTTTCTAGTCAATGCTCAAAAAAAGTTTGTGGTCCAGATAATTTATTTCTTGTCATCGAATGCAATTTCACATTAATAATTCAGTTTTAAAAATTTTTAATTTATAAACTTACGAAAAGGGTCAAAATTTTCAAATTTTAAATAAAAGACTAAAATTTTGTTTTGGCTGAAATAAGAGTACCAAAAGTGAGCCGGGCTTAGAATCCTTTTCATTTTCTAATTTCTCATTTTTTTCCATTATGAAAATTTTGGGGATATAAATATATAGCAACAGTTACTTGAACATAAGCTTAAATAAAATGTATTTAGCACACATACATAAAGTTCATATAACTTATTTATTCAAAAATACATATTATTTAATTTTTTATACTTATGTGTGGTTGAGTACTATAGTGAACCACTTTCTTAAGTGTTTTATTGTGTACCGATATTTAAAATTATTAGAATTTTATTATATACAGAACATTATCAGAAATTATAACTACGGTCGATAATACTCTTTAAAAATAATATTTTTTACTCTCTTACTATTAAAATAGTGCCATAACTTGTGTCAGTTTACTACAAATTATATTTTTGGTTTTTGTTGTTTTAATCAAACTGTTATGAATTAAATCATTATCTCACTGATAAAATGAAAATGGCAATTAATTTATAGTTATAAACGACATATGACTCTATTAGAATTTCAATTATTTGTCAAGTACAGGGCACATAAAGTGGTCTATATCAAAATATGCCCCTTATGGGCAAGAGTTATTATTAGATTTTTTGATCAATCAAATGCACTAAAGACATGTATGGTGGAGATTTATTTATGCACCATACATAAAGATATTCTTTATGCATAATAACTCAACCCCCCCCCCCCCCCTATGTGTGTATCCAAAATGGGATCGGCCTTGAGATTTTTTGTGTCTTTGGCCAACTAAAATAATGTATCCCCTAATAATCATATGTCTAAAATTGTTTTGTTTTTGCATATTGAGAGTACATGAACAAGATATTTGCAGGTGGTGAAGTGAAGATTATTGGTTTTGTAAGCCAAGCTATGAAACATGGCGAGCTCGGCAAGTTCTGGAGCTCAGCAAGTTCTGGAAGCTCAGCAACTTCTGGAGCTCAGCAAGTTCTGGAGCTCAGCAAGTTCTGGAGCTCGGTAACTTCTGAAGCGCAGCTATTTCTGAAGCTCTGCTCAGTTACTTCTGAACCTCTGTTCAGTTATGTTTTTCTGTTTTGGTAGTTAGCTAGAAGTTATCCGTTAGTTAGTTGTGTATAAATACGGGTATAACTTCACTTGTAAACAACGATTTTTTTGTGAATAAGATTTTTACTTTCCCTCTTTTTCCTAAGTCTTCTTCATTCATTTTTGTCTTTCTTCTGAGCTCTTTGTTCCTGGGTTTTATCCCCAACAAAGTGGTATCTAGAGCAAGCACGATCCAAGGGATTTTGATTCAAATCTTCTTCAAGAGGAGAATCAAAGGTTGAGGTGAATCAACCATGGCTGGGAAAAGCAATTTCCACGCGAATTTGCCCATTCTTGATGGAAAGAATTGGGATACATGGGTGAAACAGATGAAGGTGATATTCATTGTTCAAGAAGTGGATGAACAAGTGAATACAGTCCTTAACCCATTACCAGCGAATCCAACAAATCAACAGAGAACAACATTCAGAGAAGCACAAAAAAAAGACAACAAGGCTCTATTTCTCATTCATCAATGCGTTGATGCGAAGGTGTTTGAGAAAATTGCAGATTCTACAACCTCCAAGGATGCTTGGGACATTTTGCAGAAATGTTATGGTGGAGATGCAACGGTCAAGAAGGTGAAGTTGCAAGCCTTGAAGAGACAGTACGAGCTGTTGCAGATGAAGAATGATGAGTCAGTTTCAGATTACTTCACAAGATTGGTGACTCTCACCAATCAGATGAAGAATTGTGGTAGTAATCTTGATGAGCAAGAAACTGTTGAAAAGGTATTGAGAACTTTAACTCCTAAGTTTGATCACATTGTAGTGACAATAGAAGAGACAGGACCTGAATCCTCTGATGGAGGAGGAGGGAAACAGAAGGCTAAGTCAAAGAAGAAGGTTGACAAGAGCAAGATCCAATGCTATAATTGTGATAAGTATGGCCATTATGCAAATGAGTGTAAAAATTCAAAGAAAAAGAAGGGCCAAGAGAATGAAGAAGAGGCAAAGGTAGCACATGATAACTTAAGTTCAGATGATGAAACAAGTTTCATGGTGACAATTGCTGATGAAGCAGCAGATTCCATGGTGTGGTACTTTGACTCAGGATGTTCTAATCACATGACTGGCAATATGAGCATGTTAACTGACTTTGATGAGTGTCTCAACACCAAAATCAGATTGGCTAATAGTGATTCCATTAAGGCAGAAGGCATGGGAAATGTTGTGATTCAGAGGTCTAATGGAAAGAAGGCTGTGATTGAAAATGTACTCTATGTTCCTGGGATGAAGTGCAATCTCATGAGTGTGGGACAGTTGATTTCAAAGGGCTTCAAGATAGTTATAGAGGATGAGATTCTACAACTATTTGATTCTAAGAAAAGATTAGTTTTCAAGACAGCACAAAGTAAAACAAAATCTACAAGACTCAGATCAAAACCATTGAAGCTACATGTTTGTCTGCAACCACAGAGGATAGAGATAGTGATCTATGGCACAAAAGGTATGGGCATTTGAATTTTAAAAGCTTGTCAATGCTTAATTCAAAGTGCATGGTGTTAGGTTTACCTAGTGTCATAACTCCAGTAGACACATGTACTACTTGTTTGCTAGGAAAGCATCATAGATCTTCATTCAAAAGTCACTTGCCTATGAGATCTAGTGATGTACTGAATGTTGTGCATTCTGACATATGTGGACCATTTGATGTTCTATCAACTGGTGGAAACAAGTACTTCATGACATTTGTTGATGAATACTCAAGGATGATATGGTTGTATCATATCAAGGCCAAGAGTGAAGCTTTTGAAGTGTTTAAGAGGTTTAAGACACTGGTTGAAAAGCAAAGTGATAAGTCTTTGAAGATTCTGAGAACAGATGGTGGAGGTGAGTATACCTCTAAAGAATTTGAGAAATTCTGTAAGGATCAGGGCATAATTCATGAGGTCACTGCACCATACACTCCTCAACGCAATGGTCTTGCTGAGAGGAGGAATATAAGCATTCTAGATATGGCTAGAAGTATGGTAAAGCAGAAAAACCTTCCATCAAGGTTCTGGGGTGAAGTTGTAGCCACAGCTGTTTACATTCTAAACAGAAGTCCAACTAAGAAACTGAAGGATAAGGTACCTGAAGAGGTATGGTCTAAGAGTAAGCCAAGTGTGAGTCACTTGAAGGTGTTCGGTAGCTTGTGCTACAAACATGTGCCTGATGCTAAGAGAAAGAAACTAGAGGATAAAAGTGTACCTATGATATTTGTTGGATATCACAGGACTGGTGCTTATAGGCTCTATAATCCTACTTTAGATAAGGTAGAGATTAGTAGAGATGTGAAAGTGTTAGAGGATGAAAGTTGGGATTGGAAACAGAAGATCACATCTAAGAAAGCTTGTGCAATGGACTTAGATGTTGGATCAAGCAACACTAACAACACAGTCACATTTGTGAACCAAAATCACAACCAAGGTATCAACAGTGATGAGGATATGCACACCTCTAGTGATGATGACAATGTTGTACCACCAAGACCTCAGAGGAATGTTCAGTTGCCTAGAAGGCTAGCTGACTGTGAGATTGTTCCTGATAATGCAGTAGACAATGAAGGAGAAATTGTGCATTATGCAATGCTTGCAGACACTGAGCCTATAGATACCAAAGTTGCATTGAAGAGTAAGGTATGGATGGAGGCAATGATTGATGAGTTGAAGTCAATTGAGAAGAACAGAACATGGGACTTGTGTGAGTTGCCCTCAGACAAGAGAGCAATTGATGTGAAATGGGTATACAAAGTCAAACAAAATCCTGAAGGCAAAGTGATAAAATACAAGGCAAGGCTTGTAGCAAAAGTGTTCTTGCAGAAGCAAGGGTTGGACTATGATGAGGTATTTTCACCAGTGGCAAGACATGAGACAATAAGGTTAGTGATGGCCTTAGCTTGCAGTAACCGATGGCCCCTATTTCATTTAGATGTGAAGTCAGTATTTCTTAATGGACCCCTAGAGGAAGATGTGTATGTGAAGCAGCCTCCAGGGTTTGAACTGAAGGGCAAGGAAGACAAGGTGCTGAAGCTGAACAAAGCCTTGTATGGTCTGAAGCAAGCTCCAAGAGCTTGGAATAAGAGAATTGATCAGTTCCTTGTCACACAAGGTTTTAAGAAATGCAGTGTAGAGTATGGTGTTTATGTAAAAGGCAGTGATGGGAAGCATATGCTGATCATATGCTTGTATGTTGATGACCTGTTGGTGACAGGTAGCTCACCTATAGAAATAGAGGAGTTCAAATCACAGATGAAGTGTGAATTTGAAATGACTGACCTAGGGAAGCTGACCTACTTCCTAGGAATGGAGCTCCTGGAAACTCCAAAGGGAATGATATTACATCAATCCAAGTATGCTACTGAAATTCTGAAGAAGTTTGAGATGCTTGACTGCAACTCAGCAGTCACACCTGCAGATACTAAGTTCAAATTTGATGAAGAGGCAGGTGGTGACAGTGTTGATCCAACTATGTTTAGACAGCTAGTTGGTTAATTGAGATACTTGTGTCAAACCAGGCCTGACATAAGCTATACAGTAGGTTATGTTAGCAGGTTTATGAGCAAACCATTGAAGTGTCACTTGTTAGCAGCAAAGAGGATACTTAGATACATCAATGGTACGATCCACTATGGTGTGCTGTTTCCATACTCTAAGAGTAAGGGAAAGCTAGAGTTGAGTGGATTTTCTGATGCTGACTGGTGTGGTGATAAGATAGAAAGGAAGAGCACCAGTGGTTACTTGTTTAAATTTCAAAATGCACCTGTGTCCTGGTGCTCCAAGAAACAGTCAGTCATAGCTCTCTCAAGCTGTGAAGCAGAGTATGTAGCAGGTTCTCTAGCAGCTTGTCAAGCTAATTGGTTGCAATCACTTCTCAGTGAGATAGGCATTGTTAAAGAAATCACAGTGATGCTGAAGCTTGACAATAAATCAGCAATCAATTTGGCTAAGAATCCTGTTAGTCATGGCAAGAGCAAACACATTGAAACTCGGTTTCATTTTCTCAGAGACCAAGTTAATAAGGGAAAGTTGATTCTGGAGTACTGCCCCACTGAGAACCAACAAGCTGATCTAATGACCAAGGCTGTGAAGAGAGATCAGTTCCTCAAGCTCAGGAGGGAAATATGAATTGTATGTTTCGATAGCTTGTCTTAAGGAGGAGTATTGGTTTTGTAAGCCAAGCTATGAAACATGGCGAGCTCGGCAAGTTCTGGAGCTCAGCAAGTTCTGGAAGCTCAGCAAGTTCTGGAGCTCAGCAAGTTCTGGAGCTCGGCAACTTCTGAAGCGCGGCTATTTCTGAAGCTCTGCTCAGTTACTTCTGAACTTCTGTTTTGATAGTTAGCTAGAAGTTATCCGTTAGTTAGTTGTGTATAAATACGGGTATAACTTCACTTGTAAACAACGATTTTTTTGTGAATAAGATTTTTACTTTCCCTCTTTTTCCTAAGTCTTCTTCATTCATTTTTGTCTTTCTTCTGAGCTCTTTGTTTCTGGGTTTTATCCCCAACAAAGATGAAAAAATGTAATATAAAGTGATTGCAAATTGGGTTAGTTGGTCCAAATAATAATTGAGTTATTTTTTTTTTAAAGTGAAAAGGTGTTGATTGTTAAAATGTTCCTTCATAAAAAAGCGAGTCTATTGTAATAAAACTCTATGTATATATCCCTTTAAATATAGAACCTGGGCAGTCGCCCATCCCGACCAAGCTTAGGGTCAACATTGTGCCCAAATAATAATGTGGTATTGTTTGGGTTCAATTATTTTATATACATTTTAAAACTATAGTAATAAACTAATAATAGATAAGATCCTAACTTTCAAAAATGTATTTGAGTCAAAATGTCAAAAATATCAATTTTGACTAAAAAGATATTAAAAAGATCATTAATGTGAAATTACATTAAATTTGGACAAGAAACATCAA
Organism: Trifolium fragiferum; assembly: GCA_954870985.1. Classification (NCBI taxonomy): domain Eukaryota; kingdom Viridiplantae; phylum Streptophyta; class Magnoliopsida; order Fabales; family Fabaceae; genus Trifolium; species Trifolium fragiferum. Next base: position 27,331,112 of record OX940796.1, read on the forward strand.
TTTTGACTAACTTATTAATGTAATTTCAAACTAATAGAAGCTAAACCTAATTATTTCAAACTATTTTACTCTATTAAAGGAGAAGTTAGGTTAAACTGATTTTCAATAAGTTTTTGATAGAAAAATATTGCTTAAATTTTATGAGTAAAATATATATATAAAAGACTTTTAAAAATAAAAAATAATAATTACCAAACAACTTTAATTTTTTTTTAAAAGTTTTTATTTTCATTTTTAACTTTTAGATAACTTCTAAGACTAAAAAAATCATATCTACAAGAGGTAGTATTTTTTATATATATTGTTTTAGTACTCCAAGTCCAAAGTATGGAGATACTATCACAATAGACAATGATAATAATAATAAATAGGACTGAATTACATTTATCTCTATAAACGGTAAGAATTTAATACAAAGCAAAATTGAGTTGACCCTACAAACAAACAAAAATCTCATTCACTAGTCAATAAGTTTAAGAGGTAATCTAATTAATCTTTGGTAAAAAAAAAAAGTGGTAGTAATAATAATCGAGAAATGCTAACTTGGGCACAACCCCAACACATATACATTTAGGCACACACACATCATTGAAAAAAATTTAAAGATAAATAATTTAGTCACATCATCTAATATTAAATAATTCTTTTATCTTTTAACTTTTTTAAAGTTATGTATGTATGCCTAAGAATAATTAATTTAGGCACGTGCCTATGTAAGAATGGCTCATAATAATCTTGTTTTTCTTCTCCAACTGCGCTTTTAAATTGTTCCCTAAACCTCATTTATCATTCAACAATCACTTTCACTCACTTCCCATTAAAACCATCATAAATCCTCTAACAAGTAGTAACAACTATTTTTCATTATATTTCTTTCTTTTTTTCCTAAAACTACAATGGTGAAAAAAATTGAAGTTTCTTTCTTTTTTCAAAAACACAAATGGAAAATCCTCTTCATCATGGACTTGGCCATCTTGCAAGCAACCAAAAACCCTTTCTTTTAGAGCCAACAAAAACGACACCCTATTCAAATCCATTAACCCAACTTTTGTAGACTCCTCCACACAAAATGAGATTCTAGAAACTTCTGAATCTATATTAACTGAATTTTCTTATGAGAATTTCAAAGAGAGTGGTTTGCATTCGGATCGATTTTTCTTCGAGCCGAACGAAACAAGCTCAATATTAAAGATCAAAGAAATAATTAATGTCTCATCTAATGGAATAGTATGCAACAACAATAATAGCATATTATTACCATTCAAAAACACCGTCGAGTTTCCGATGGATTCGCAAAATCCATATGAAGATTTCAATGAATCGATCATGGAAATGGTCAAGGCTCATGGCGTTAACAATTGGGAAACTTTGGAAAAGCTTTTGAGTTGGTATTTGGAAGTTAATGAGAAAAGCAATTATGGATTTATTATTGATGCTTTTTTTGATTTATTTGTTGAATTTAATCATGATTCACCAGATTGTTCTCCTTTATCGATCCAAAGTTGTTCTTCCCATGATTCTTTGTGGAGCATACCTTGTGTTTCATCTTATAGTTCACCTTTGTAAGTTAAGGATATGGAAAAGATTGTGACTGAAGATTATGATTTGTAACCAAGAATATATTGAGCTTATGTACGTGGATAGTGAGTTCCAAGAACCATTTTGTAGAACTCATCGATTTCTGGTGAACAATTGTTGACTAGACTTTTTTTTTTCAGTCAAGTAGTTTGATGACTAAAAATTGTACTTTGGTCAATAAATGAAGTGTTCAGGATTCGAACTTCACCTCTCTCATGGCCGAATTTTGAATTATCGAACCTTCCTTTTTCTTGAAAATCAGAAGGTTAATAAAAAGAAATATTTTTAGAGGGACTTAACACATATTTAACCCAATAAAGGATATATAAATTTTTCTTTTATTTTTTGAGGAAGAATAAAAATGAACAAACAAAGTAACTAAGCTCTAAACGGGTTGTTCTATTATATAGTACATGATAAGCAATTCGATGCAAGCAATTTAGAGTTTCAAGGACATTTGGGTCCTCCATCTTCGTTCTTCCAGTTCTTATAGCATGGACAGACTTCCTTGTTTCCATAAGTTCCTGGTGGAACACACAAGCATTTGGCGCAGCAATACTTGCAATAGAACAAACATGGCTTTCTGTGATGTGTTTTTGCGCATCTATTTTCACATCTTGGAGCACATTCTACAATTACAACCATACACATCATTTTAGTGAAATGAATGGATATTGTAACATCAAATTTAACAATATATAGATGAAAAAGTAAAGAAAGTTATATAGCAAATTCGAAAATCAAATCATTTAGTTATATACTCTAATCTAATATCTTGTCCTCTCTCATTGAATAACTTATATATCTAAGCTATAAATACATTATTTATTTAATGAATGAAAAATATTAATTGTTTCTTATAAAAAGAATAATAGATAGTTTCTGATATTGATCTTAATTTTATCATAAATTCAGTACCTTGTGGTTTAAGACTGCCTTCTGTGGTGCCATCCTGAAACTCATTCAAACAAGATGAAATTAACATAAGAAATAAGAAATGTCGTACGTAAATAATATCTTCAAGCGTAATTGTCCAAATAAATATAACATGTGAAAAGTCTTACAGTTGGATCAAGAATCACTGGAGGTGGTGGAGTTGCAGGAACTGTCGGAGTTGCCGGAGTTGTCGGGGTTACTGGAGGTTTTGGAGTTCTCCGAGTTGAACCTAAATTAGAGGTTGGAACTGGAGCCGGAGCTGGAGACGGAGATGGTGATTGAGATGTAGTTGGAGCCAGAGCCGGAGCTGAAGTTGCAGGGGTTACTGGAGTTGCTGGAGGTGTCGGAGTTGGAGGAGTTACTGGAGTTGCTGGAGGTGTTGGAGTTGTCGGAGTTGCTGGAGTTTCTGGAGGTGGAGGAGATATCGGTGTTTGCGGAGTTTCTGGAGGTGGAGGAGACATCGGTGTTTGCGGAGTTTCTGGTGTTGCTGGAGCTACCGGAGGTGGAGGAGCTACCGGAGTTGCAGGAGATATTGGAGCTGTTGGAGTTATTGGAGTTGATGGAGATGAATTTGAGGTTGGAGCTGGAGCTGGAGCTGGAGCTGGAGTTGGAACCGGAGCTGGAGCGGGAGCTGGAGTTGGAGCCTCTATTGCAGTTGCCAGAATATCAGCCTGAAATAAAACCATTAAAATGGCATAAACAATAGTTAAAAACCCTTTTTATATGATAGAAAATCATGTAAATTTATTCAAATGCTGGCAACACGATCAATAAATATTCTTGTGATTCACATATTTAAATACAAAGGATGAAGGAATAATATAATGTAGAGCATATATAACAATGATAGAAATTTTTATTTAATTAGTAATATATGTCTATATTACCTTGCTTTGTACTAGAAGAAACACAACTAAGCAGAGCATATTAATGTTTAGTTTTTTTGCCATTCCTAAAGAATTTTACAAAACACAGAGAATTAAAGTTATGTGAATTGTGATGCTGAAGAATTGCTTAGTTACATATTTATATAGTAATTGTGTATGAATTGAATCTATGAAAGGTGGCTCAATATTGGTGATGAAATATCATCCTAGTGCCACCTTTAGCTAAATCTAAGGATGGACTTACTCTAAGGTTGGACTCATAGAAGTTGGTTGATGCAACAATATAATTTGACGCAATCAAAACAATAAAATTCGAAAATTAAGGGAGTTGAATAAATTTTTTTTAACCATAAATATAAGTTGGTTGATGCATAGAAGTTGGTTGATGCAACAATATAATTTTTTGTTTATAAAAAAATTGTAACCATAAATATGATCAAAAAAATAAAATAAAATAGTAACCTTTGTATTCTTTTTTTTTGTACAATGTAACCTTTGTATTCTAAAGGAACACTAGCTAGTGCATAGGGAAAACAAGTGAAACTTAATTTTTTTTGGTCACAAGGATACTTAAATTTCATTATGGTATAATAATAAGGGTCAGACATGTTAAACAGTGCATCCGGTGCATTTGTTAAATTTAAAAAACTAAAAATAAAATATAAAATTAATTTTATAAAGACAACATTTTACATTTTTAATGTATTGAATGCGCGAATTACAAGATAATTTTTCTTCATATATGCGCTTAACTAGTGCATCGGATGTATTATTTAGTATTTTCTTAATAATAATTCTATTACAAAATTTATAAACAATTTTGAATTGCGTCAAAAAATAAACAATTTTGAAATAAACTTTTATGATAGTGATAAATAGTTGGATGAAATGAATTGAAACATACTAGATAAGTTCGAGTAGGAAAAACGTATTGATCGAAACAATTTGGAACATATATTAAGATGAAATAATAATTTATATGCTAATATAATTTTACAAAAAAACTTCATATATTATTTTTTTATTAGGTACCAAAAAATCTTCATTTCTATCAATTAACTTAAATTTTTCTCCCAAAATTTAAACCTCATAGTTGCTTTCATGTAAACGGTTTATCTTAACCAAACAGCATTTGATCATGGATTCCATCTTTAAAAAAAAAAGTCAAATTAATTAGTCAATATAATAACAAACGGTTTATCTCAATGTATTCAAAAAAAAATTAACTAGTAAATATAATAATTTCAATATATTTGAATGCATATACTCAACTTATCTCAGAAATTCGATCAAATCAATGGGTTAATTTCAATATATTTATAAATGCAAAAAGAAAACTTTAGATCTGCTCAGCATATAAAAAATATAAAATAAACTTGATAACCAAACATGTATTCCCTCTCCAATCACAATCTATCTATCTAATCTAATCTAATCTAATAATAACAATTTAAGAAAGTAATGTTGTGGAAATCTCTATTCTACCCTAATCAATTGAGTAGCCATATCAATATTTTGAGGGTCATTTACGAATAATCAAATTGTTTGACTTTAATACTTATACTTATGAAGTCAAAATTTCTCTTCTTATTACTCTTACATATGCTTAAGAGAAGCTGATTAAATACACTAATAGGAGACTTTATTTGATTGCATTGGTTAATGGTTCACTTTACAATAAACTTAGAAAACAATTCAACCCCAACATCAACATTGTCTTTGGTTATGCTCAGATCAACAATTAAGTTCACTACTTTCTTTCTTTTTCATCTCTAACCATATTTGTTCTTAACATGTTTATTGTTACTACCATCGTCATGTGTTTATAAATATTTGGATTAATAGACTTTTATCTCTCTGCAAAATAAGCGAGTTTTGTTTTACTCCCCGTAATATTATTTTTTTAGATTGTCCCATTGTAAAATTATTTATTTTGGATTATCCCCATATGTTGACTTTTTGCTGACGTGACAGAAAAAAGTTAACTGCCACATCGGCAAAAGTGCATGTCACGTCAGCAAAAAGATGATTTTTTCTTGCCACGTCAGTAAAAAAGTCAACAAAAAGATGGTTTTGTTAAAATAATTTTACATGGAGAAATCTAAAAAACGTTACAGGAAATAAAAAAAAACTCGCTTATTTTACAAGGGTAAAAACCTATTAACCCAAAATATTTTAACAAATACAAAAGAACAATATACTGAATGTGAACAAAGAAGGTAAAAACAAACAACCTCAATTCATGTGATTTAAATGCTTTTATCCACGTTAACAATGCTTAATCTTCAACATTTCATCACATAACATGGTATAAACCAAGCCAAAAGACTAACCTTAATTTTTTTTACTTTAAGCATGCTTCAAAAATATATATGTTTCTCCACTTCATTTTGGTTTGTATCTTCATTTTAACTTTCCTTTCCAAAATCCGCATAATTATGCATATCATAAATATCATGTTTCTTTCCTTTCCACTTGAAGATTTTTCTTTCTTCTTTTAGCACTACTCAAAGTTTTAGTGACTTTGGGATTGATGATTCTTCTTAAAATAGTTAACATTAACCACCTATTTATATTCTTAATTCTACTCATATAATCAATATCCAAGTGATCCAACTCCTAACAACTACCAAAAATCAATGAATTTCGAAGATACTTATTATTAACAATCAACTTATGGATTTTTTGGTTATGTTTTTGGGCAATGAGCTACACAAGATGATAGCCAGAGTGAAAATACAAGTACAAGTAATGCTCCTCCACATCATTCCACCATGCATGTGATAAATAATATCATGTAAATTATATTTTAAAAATTTTAAATTTATATTTAGTTAACTTTTACTTATGGGAAATCTAAATACTCTTGTATTATTAAGATATTTGATTACAAATTTTTATTTTTTTTCTCTTTATTTTTTTATTTTATTTTTGCGGTGAAGATCATATTTATATATATGGATGGATATGAGGAAAAAAATAACATGTGACGTAGAAAAAATATAAATAAAATATTTATACATCAAGACAACATGTTGCTTTTCAAAGTCAAAGTTGCAGCTTAGTACATTTATCTATTTGTGACATATTTGTATTTTATTTTTTTACTTTGTTATTAATTTCTTGATTGTATTTGCATAAACAATTAAAATGTTATTTATGTTAATGTTTGTTTCATAAATATGACACAATATCTTAAACATATGAATTTAAATTTATAGGGAACTATAAATAAAAGATATATAAGGGTCAAAATATAGGTAGCTCACATGTGTACGTCTTTCACCAATGTATCTTTGAAAAGTTTATACGGGATTATGAGCATCCACAATGGAGCTACTCATTTTTGAGTACTTAACTGGATCTCACGTGTATACATCACTTATTTATAATGTTTTAATAATAATACTTAATAAGCATTCGATCACTTCAACCCAACATCTTTTAAAAAGATCTAATTGGGTCGCACTAATAACACATCTCACCATAAAGTTACATCATTATACATGTGTCCCACAAAAATAATCTGGGTATTATTGCTTGTTGTAGCACCTATAGGTATCATATACTCATTTGTGTTTTGCTTCAATAAAAATACATATTAGATATCGATTATTAAAAAATAGGTATAAACTATTAGAGGTGATCTTAAAAGGCGACTCACACATTCTCATTAGGTTCATGAATGGTTTTCATCGTAATATATAACATCGTTGTTAGAAAAAAAAATCATATATATGCAAGTTTTGTCATATCTAGTGGACTTTTTGTTTCTATTTAATTTTTTTATAAAAATATAAATAAAGAATTTTTTTATTTCTTGAGGAAGAACAAAAATGAACAAACTAACGTAATTAAATGCTACATGAATTGTTGTGTACAAGATGAGAAATTTGTCGGAAGCAAATTGGATATTCAAGGACATTTAGGTCCTCCATCTTCGGTCTTCCAGTTGTTATAGCATGGACAAAGCTCCTTGTTTCCATAAGTTCCTGGTGGCACACACAAGCATTTGGCGCAACAATACTTACAATAGAACAAACATGGCTTTTTGTGATGTGTTTTTGCGCATCTATCTTCACATCGAGGAGCACATTCTACAATGTCAACCACACACATCATTTTAGTGAAATGAATAAATGTTATAACATCAAATTTAACACTGTATAGATCAAAAAGTAAAGAAAGTTATATTTTTGGATTAATAGACTTTTATCTCTAGACAAGTTTTGCGTTACCCTCTATTTTTTTTTTTTATATTATCCTCCTGCAATGTGTTTTTTTTTTTTTTTGCAGTTCATTTTACCGTCCGGGGGTAAAAAAAAACAACATCAACGGGGTGAAATGAACTGCAAAAAAAATAAAAACACAAAACTCACATACTTTACAGGGGTAAAAACCTATTAATCTTATATTTTTTCATTTAATCTAGTGTCTCGTGTGGTTGGAACTTTTCAAAAAATGTCTCGTTATAAAAAATTAAAAAAATCCAATGTTAGGGATATGGGTATTGTTTTATCTTGTTATTTTAATGTACAGTAGTTTAGTGGCCTGCTAAGACTCACACACTACTATAAATGTGAAAAATAGAAAATCCAGAGATCAAACCACAACCTTTCTAATAATATCATTTGGTAGCTACTAACTGAGCCACCTTTGCGAGAGTGATTTTGTCTTAATTTTAACAATTTATTTTTAATGTTGTATCTTTTAAAGAATTTATTTATGAGTAAAGCTATATATATATATATCATTCATTAAGTCACTACCTTCTGGTTTAAGACTGCCTTCTGTGGTGCCATCCTATAAAATCCAATCAAAGATGAAATTAGCTTGAGAAAATTTTTCCTAAATAATTATCTTAAAGAGCTTTCAAATAAAAAATACACCATATGAAATGCCTTACACTTGGATTAGGAGTTGCAGGAGCTGTTGGAGTTGTTGGAGTGTTCGGAGCTGCTGGAGTTTCTGGTGTTGCTGGAGGTGTTGGAGTTGATGGAGTTTCCGGTGTTTCTGGAGTTGCGGGAGCTACTGGAGCAGGTGGGGTCATTGGAGTTGCCGGAGTTGTTGGAGTTTCTGGAGTAGAATTTGAGGCTGGAATTGGAGATGGAGACGGAGATGGAGATGGAGCCGGAGATGGAGTTGGAGCCTTTATAGTAGTTACCACAATCTCAGCCTAAAAAAGCAACATTAAAAATGATATAACAATAATTGGATACCCTTTGTAAATGCTATAAAATTATAGAAGTAATTTATTCAAATGCAGGCAACACATAGATATTATTATTGTGATTCACATATTTAAAGGAATGGAAACAAAGTTATATTGAAAATTAAAATAAAGGATGAAGGAAAGATAACAATGGAGAGCATTATAATTGAAGAAGTTCATTAGCGATACATGTTAATTTATTTTCTATTTTTGGAAAGCTAAAATATGTTAATTTAATTACCTTGCTTTGTACAAGAAGAAACACAACTAAGGAGAGCATATTGATGTTTAGATTTTTTGCCATTACTCAAAAGTTTTTTGTAAAATGTAGAAAATTAAAGTTATGTGAATTGTGGTTTAAGAATTGCAAAGTTACGTATTTATATAGCAATTGTACATGATTTGAATCTATGAATTGTGAATTGTGGCTCAATGTTTGTGGTGTAAGATCTCTAGCACCACCTTTATAGCTAAATCTAAGGCTTGACTTACTCTAAGGTTGGACTCATATAGAAATTGATGCAACAATATAATTAGACTAAATCAAACAATAAAATAATATCATAACAAAATGAAAATAATAAACTTGACAAATGTCAATTCTTTTGCAAAACAAAAAAAAAAAATTATAATAACACAATGCAATACATAATTGTGAAAATATAAGTGATCTGGTGAATTAACATAGCCCTAACATCCAAAAGGTAAAGAAAGCAACTATATCTACAAATTAATTCTCTTTTAATTTCTATAAATTTTATTAAAAATTACAACATTTTAAGGCATGTTTGGACTCTTGTGAGTTTCTTGAAATTACAATTAGCTTTTACAAAATAACAATTGCCCACACTGTCATGTTAGCAAAATTACCGTAATATATATCAAACATGCATATACTTGCTGGATTATTTATCCAACATTGAACTTACATATGAATAATTATGTATTGTTTACTTTCACTTAAGTTAAGCTCAACTATAAATGATCTATTAATTAAGGTTTGATTAAAGTGGGCTTATGAGTATTTAATGAAAATTGCTTTTTAGGACCTCTTTGTTGCTCCCATGCCCCCCAAAAAACCGAAAATATACCCTCATTTTTGGAACCAGGATAGTTTGGTTCCTAGAATACAAAATCATTTTAATTTTTCTTCGTATTTTAGGATATGAAATTATGATTTATGCCTATAAGATGCTTGTTTTAGTGTCTGATTTAACCACAAAACCACAACATTTTCTAGGATACGAAAATCTTGACTTCATTTTCTAGGATACGAAGAAGCGTGAATTCGTTTTCTAGGTTATGAAATCCCTCATTATCCTTCGTTTCTCAGGCCCTCCAAAATAGATTGATGAAAACGAAAATTTGGGAATAGGTTGTGCGATTGTTAGAGTATGAAAAGGGGCGATTCCTATCAATCATCTACTCCGTTCATTCATCAATTTTTTGTTTCATTTCTTCCGGAGGTTCAACCATCTGAACACCTTCATATATCAAATAATACAATCAAAACCATGACAAACATAATAATAAGCAAATGCATAATGCAAATACAAGAAAAAAAAAAAAAGAACAAAATAAACATATTGTAGCACGCATACATCTTCTCACGTCTCCAAAATTGTGTTTTTTAACACGCATACATCTTCAATAAGACAAGCTTACCAGATATTGAGTTGTTTAACATTGTTTCATATTAAATACAAAATTGAGTTATTTCGTATCCTAGCTTACAAAATCATTCGTAAGGATATTTTAGTCATGATGGGGGCCTGGGAGTAATGTAGAGGGCCTAAAAAGCAATTTCGTATCTAATAGAATTTAGGCCTTTAATAGAGACCAAATGGATAATTCTATTTTGTGATGGGTCAAAAATAGAAATGTCAATAGTTAGTTAAACCTGATTTGGATTTTATAAATAAATAGGTTATGGTCCACATGTCACATACATTTTTCTAGAGATTTTATTGACATCTCATTATCACAAGATACAGAGAGAATAACTAAAGGCTTCTCTCATAGAGAGTGTGTTGATCTAAAATACCGAACCATGATACTATCGATCACCAAGAGTACGTATGTTTCCGCTTATAATTATATCTTATTTCTTGATGATTAATATGACCGATTCTAGGATTTATGAATTAAATTGATTCTAACAATACTATTACGAATTAAATTGGTTCTAACAATACTATCATTCATCTTTCCTATCATTAGCCTTATACGCGTAGACAACTATTTTATGTAACACACATGTTTTCAATGTTTTAACGTACAAGTACTTTTTTAATGGAAGTCAAATATGTTACAACAAGAAAAATAAGAAACAAATAAACTATGAATTTAGTAACATGCAAGCTATTGAAAATTCTAGAATGAGGTGTATTGTTAGGTTAAAAGTTCCTTGAGTTATAGGACAAGGGGCCTCCTTTAAGAAATACAGAGAAGAGAAGTTTTTGGATAAATTTCTATATCTTTATTCATCAATCATTGGGCATTAAATAGTCATTTTATTACAATCCAATGGTGAAAACAAAAGCTAATCTAAAGGCTCTCCTAGAATTCAGGAATTGGCAAGCAAAATTGGTACAATTGATAACCGTTTCCTAACAAATTTGACAAGACTAGTGAGCTGTATTATTCTAGAACAATCCTAGGAATATTATTCCCTGTTGCCTTCAGACATAATCTTGTAGGTAAATTGGGCGATGAGGTGTCCTTTTAGGCTGCTCCACTTCCTTGAGCTGGGCTTCCTTGTTGGGCTTACTGTTGTGTGGTTCTTTAGTAATAGTGGGGGTGGTGATATTAATTGGAGTCGTAACATCACCCTCAGCTGGAAAAGACACCTTGTCCTCAAGGTGATAAGTTTTGGAAAGAGGTGGCCAAGCTTCCCAAGTAGTGTCTTCAAGGTTGAGGCCGACCCATTGCACTAAGACCATTCTAGTAGGAGGATCAGTGGAGGAGTCATACTTGGAGGCCAAGATTGCCAAAGGGGTGACATGGGGATGGTTTTCAAAGGAAGTTGGTGGTAGACCTTGGGAAGTGGGATTAGTTGTGTCGATGGGGCCCTGATGAGGTTTAAGTAAAGAGCAGTGAAAAACAGGGTGGATTTTGGATGATGGTGGGAGTTCCAAACGATAAGCTACTGGTCCAATGCGAGCAAGGATTTTGAAAGGGCCATAGTAGCGTTGAGAGATTTTAGTGTATGATGAAGAAGTGAAGGTTTTCTGACGATAAGGGCAGAGCTTGACATAAACCCAGGAATCAATGGCAAAAGTAACATCGCGTCGTTTTTGGTCAGCGAAGTGTTTCATCCGGTTTTGTGCTTTGGAGAGGATGCTACGCAGTTTAGTTATCAGTTGTTGGCGGCGTGTAAGCATGGAGTCGACTACTTCGACTGGTGAAGAACCCATGAGGTAGTGTGGAATTGAAGGGGGAGGTTTGCCGAAAGTGATTTCGAATGGAGAGAAACTAGTTGAAGAGTGAACTGATGTGTTGTAGGACCATTCTGCAAGGTGAAGGTAAGATAATCATTGTTGTGGGTGTTTGTGAACAAAGGAGCGAAGGTATTGCTCTAAGACCCTGTTCAAAACTTCAGTTTGCCCGTCGATCTCGGGGTGGTAAGTTGTGCTCATGCGAAGGGTGGTGCCACATAAACGAAATAATTCGCGCCAAAAGTTGCTAATGAAAATTGGGTCACGATCGGATACCAAGCTCTGAGGGAAGCCATAGTGTTTACATACGACGTCGATGAAGAGTTTGGCTACTTTGTAAGCTGTAAATTTGGGTGGTAGGGCGCCTAAGTGAACTCCTTTGGAGAATCTATCCACAATAACAAGGATGACAGAAAAACCATGGGAAGTTGGTAGGCCTGTGATGAAGTCAAGTGAGAGATTTTCCCAAATAGCGGTTGGAATAGGGAGAGGTTGGAGCAAGCCGGCGGGTTTCTTTGTTTCGGATTTGATGAGTTGGTAGGTAGTACACGAGGATACGAATTTTTGAACATAGTCACGCATACCATCCTAGTAAAAATTGGCCTTGAGTCTGGCAAGAGTTTTGGTGATTCCCATATGGCCTCCTAAAGGGGTAGAATGGAATTCTTCCAAAAGTTAGGAACAGAATGAGGTCGATGAATCCAGCCAGATGCGGTCTTTGTAAAGAATTCATCCTTGGTGAATTTTGTAATGGGGAAAGGAGGATGAGGATGTTTGGATTTTGGAAATGAGGGTAGTGAAGGCTGGGCTATTTTGTAAGGAATGGCGAAGGTGATCGAGGAAGAGGAAGTGAGGAATAGAGAAAGAAAGATGCGTACCTGGGCCTTCTGTCGTTCGTGAGAGCGCGTCTGCGACTACATTACTCCTACCGGATTTGTATTGGATGGAGTAATCGTAGCCAAGGAGTTTCGAAAGGTAAGTGTGCTATTCCGGCGTCTGTATAACTTATGAAAGGTGGTCCTTGAGACTCTTGTGATAAGTGAAAATGGGGAAGCGATGGCAAAGTAAGTATTGTCGCCATTTCTTGACGGCTGAGGTGATGGCATATAGTTCTCTTACATAGGTGGAGGAGCGTTGCAGCTTTGGGCAAAAAGGTTGGCTAAAGAAGGCTATGGGGTGGGATTTTTGCATTAAGACAGCTCCCATGGCGATACCGGAAGCGTCGGTTTCGATGTCGAAAGGTTGAGAGAAATCTGGTAAAGCTAAGGTAGGAGCTTGTGTCATGGCTAGTTTGAGGTTGGAGAAAGCAGTGGCAGCTTCTAATGACCAAAGGAAAGCATCTTTGCGTAGAAGTGCAGTGAGAGTGGCAGCGATGCTAGCGTAGTTCCTGATGAATTTACGATAAAATCCAGTTAAGCCCAGGAAACCACGAAGGGCTTTGACAGAAGAAGGTTGGGGACAGTGCACCATAGCTTGGATTTTAGAGGGGTCGGGTTGCACGCCCTTTGTAAAAATAATGTGACCCAGGTACTCTAATTGACGATGGGCAAAGAGGCATTTTGATTCCTTAAGGTAAAACTGGCTTTTGAGTAACAGTTGGAAAACTTGTTCAAGGTGGGAAAGGTGAAGTTTAAGATTAACACTGTAAATTAGTATGTCGTCAAAGAAGACGGTAACGAAACGGCGGAGAAAGGGTTGTAAGAGGTCGTTCATGGTGGCTTGGAAGGTAGAAGGAGCGTTACATAGCCCAAAGGGCATTACACGGTACTCATAGCGTCCTTGGTGGGTGCGGAATGCGGTTTTGTGGATGTCGTCATCGTTCATTCTGATTTGGTGGAAACCTTGACGAAGATCAAGTTTGGAGATCCAAGTTGCGCCACCTAATTCATCCAAGAGTTCGCCGATGGTGGGCATAGGAAAGCGATCCCTGACAGTGATAGCGTTTAGGGTGCGATAATCCACGCAAAAATGCCAGGAGCCGTCTTTTATCTTAACGAGCAAAACGGAGGAGGAGAAAGGACTTTGGCTGAGACGAATGAGTTTGTGTTGAAGCAGATCTTGAACTTGTTTTTCGATTTCATTTTTTTGAGAGAAAGGGTAGCGATAGGGTCAAACGGAGACGTGAGAAGATGAAGGCTGTAAGTGTATTTTGTGGTTAGTTGACCTGGAAGGGGGTAGGTTAGGTGTGGGTTGAAAGATTTGGGAATATTGATGAAGGAGTTTGTTGATTGTGGATATTGGATGCAGAGTATTGGAATTTGCTAAAGGAGAAGTGGAAGGGATCATTTGGATGTGGAATAGCTCTGAAGCGGATTGGGTTTGGATGCACCGTTTGAGTTGGTGGACCGAAATAGAAGTTGGGCCTGGTGGGGCATTGGCTGTAAGAGTGATAGGTTGGGTGTCATAGTTAAAAGAGAGGGTGAGTGAGGAGTAATCCATAAGGAATGGGCCCAAAGATTTAAGCCATAGATCTCCAAGAATAATATCCGCTCCACTATGTTGGAACAAAATTGGTTTTGTATCTCTTCATTTGATTTTGATGATAACAATGTATTTAAAGTTAAATTGGTAGTACTAATAATTTACTCTAGTGTGCAGGATTATAAGTTAAAATTTGCGTTTATAAGCACATTGGAATTCTGAAGGAATTACTTCTGAGCATGTCCATCTGAGCTCACCAAATTCTGAAGCAAGTAATTTCTGAGCTTCACTGAATTCTGAAGCTAACATTTCTGAAGCTACATCAGATCTAATTTCTTGAAGACTGTGTCTATTAGTCTTGGTCTCAGCGAAAGAATCAAGAAGGAAAAGGTTTGACCGTGGAAAGGTCCTTTTCAAGTCAGGCTTCAAGAACGAGTATTTTCTCATTTGGCTTAAACTGAGGTTCAGATATCTAAAGCCAAAAGGAATCACTCATTTTGTAGTAAACGTCAAGGCTCCTAAACACTGCAGATCAGAACAGCTATTAGCACTCTGATCAATACGATGGAGCGTCTCAAGAATTCTTCAAACGGCTATAATCTTCAACGTCCATATTCTCATCTATAAAAGGGAAGAAGATCTTTGAAGAATATTTAACAAGACTCAAGCTTCTGAACGTGCATACACTCTGTCAAAATTCTGAAGCTATTAAACACTTAGAAATTTTGTGAAACATTTCTAAGAAGTCTTGTAACTGTGTTGTATTTTGTAAACACCTCTGATAGTATATCAAGTGTCCCCCTCATATCTTTATTATCATTAAACTTGTGAGAAGTCTCTTGCTTTGTGCTTGAACATTGGAAGTCTCTTGCTTAGTGCTTGAGCATCTGTAATCTGTGTGATTATAGTGAAATCTCCTGTTAATGGGAGGAACCAGTATAAAAACTTGTGTGTCTCTTTGTCTCTATCCTCTTATATTGTGTGTGTTTGTTTTTAGCCACTGCGAAAAGAATTAAAACTTAGCAAAATCTTAACACAATTCAACCCCCCCTCCCCCTTCTTGTGTTTTTCAACCTTCACACTAAGAGGTAATACATAGCAATCGACGGTGAAGGGGTGGGTTTGCAGAGTTAAAGAAATTGCAGGACAGAGATTATGGCATTCAAGTAAATTACCGTTACCTACCATGACTTTGAGAGTATTTACTGGTGATGAAGGGAGATTAAGAAATTTGGCGACATGGGTTTGGATGAAATTGTGTGTCCTGCCGCCGTCAATAAGAACGGTGACGAGGTGGTTTGCAATTTGGCCGATAATACGAAGAGTGGTGGTGGCAGAAGAACCGGAAAAGGAGTGAAAACTGATTTGGCCTTCAAGGTCAGGTTGTGGTTCTGTTGCAGGATCTGGTTCTGTAGATTCGATGAGTGGTGGAGTCTCCGGAGTTTGGTCTGGGTCGTCTGATACTAGGAGATAGAAGCGTCCTTTGCACTTGTGGCCGTGAATAAATGTTTCGTCACAGTTGTAGCAGAGTCCTTTTTCGCGGCGTAGAGCCATTTCGTCGGAGGATAATTTACGGAATTGAACGCCGGGAGGGTTGTTGGTAGTTGGAGGGTTTGTGAGAAGTGGGGTGGAGGTGTTGGTGGAAGAGGACGAAGAAGAGGGTTGTGTGTGTGGTTTATTTTTGAAGGTGCGACGGTGTTCATTGATTTTGTCTTCTTGGAGTTTAGCGAGAGTTGTGGCGACGGTGAGTGAAGCCGGTTGTAGTGCCTGGACTTCGCGGCGAATCTCCGGAGAGAGGCCAGAGATAAAGCAACTAAGGATAAAGGGTTGTGGGAGGCCGACGATGCGGTTTCCGATTCTTTTGAAGTCGGTGAGGTCTTGATTGAGTGAAGCAGTTTGGGAAAGTTTGAATATGGCTTGGCTAGGATCGTCATAATAACTTGGAGCAAAACGAGCTTCTAGTGCTCTAAGGAAGCCAAACCAGTTGGTAAGGTTGCCATTTCGGAACATATATTGATACCAACTTAGAGCTGGGGCCATCCATGTAGAACGAGGCAACAGTTAGACGTTCTTCTTCTGGTGTGTTGTGGTAGTCAAAGAATTGAGAGAATTTGAAAATCCATCCCATGGCGTCGGTACCGTCAAAACGGGGAACCTCCAGCTTCATATGAGGACGGCGAGGTGGGTTGTGAAGTAACTAGATATGTCACAAGAAATTGGGGGGGGGGGGGGGGGTTTGAATTGTGACCTTTTAAAATTTTGTTGCAATACTAAAAGTTGTTAGATAAAATGATTAATAAAATTCACATAGTTAGGAGACCACTTATAGAACGTTCTCATACTAGTGTGTTAAGTTATAAGTGATGTGTGTGAATTTGTGTTTGATTAAAATAAAGACAAAGGAAAGAGAGAATCAAACACCAAGAATTTTATCTTGGTTCACCCTCAAATGATAAGGGCTAGTCCAGTCCCCACTTGCGTGAGATTATCCAATAATAACCTAGACCAAGATTACAATCAACTTCAAACCCTTAACCTAATCCAAGGTTAAGAAACCAATCAGTAATCACCTACTGATTTTAATTTTCACCACTCAATCAATTCTTCCTAATTGACTTGAGTTTACAACTTACAAATGATTTGTATATGAAGTGGATCTTTCAAGCTTATACTAACATAAACTAGTTTGTATAGCTTATAAATAAAATACACTAAAGATACTCAAAAGATATTTAGATCCTATATTCTATTTGAGCTTTGGAGTATGGGTGAAAAGAAGAGCTTAGATTGCTTTGTGATTGCAAGTGATAAGACTTTTGATTGCTTGTGAAACTCTTGCTCTTCAATGTTGCCTTCACATGCTATTTATAGATGAAGAAGTCCTTTGGATATTTTAACTTCAAATATGACAGTTGAGAGTGCCAAAGTAGCCGTTGTGAGTGAGGCAAAAAGGTCCAGTCAGATTTTGTACTTTCAGGTAGTTCTGGAGAACATTCTTCTGATGGTCTCTATAAGGTACAGTTGAGAGGATGTCAGATTTATCCGTTCTTGACAACTGTAATGGGTTGTATTTGATCATATATCCGTTGTTAAGTAATAGCCCATGTGTGGAAATAGATAGGTACTGTTTTGGATAAGAATGAAGCTTTATATGAACAAAATCTGGGAGACCATTCTCCTGGATGTTGGAGACCATAGATACTTCATGAGAGAGTAGTGCCCACTTGTTTGATAAGTTGCTGCAAGCTGTATGACAGTTGTAAAACAGCAAAGAACCTTGTAGAGTAGCAACTATTCATGTGTCCTTGCAAGGACGTGTGAATAGTAATGTGATGGTACTAATTTCTTCACAACTTGACAAGTGTTTGTACCATGATTAAATTCAAATCTTCTTCTCAAACTGGTACAACATGTTGTCTAACTCTTATTGGTCTAGATTAAATCTTCTAATGATATCTTGGGAGAACATAAAGCCTTTACAATTATTTGAGACATTGATGTTCTTAACTTTGCTCCATGAAGAAGGTTCATAACTCAAAAAGGATTCCTTGCCTTAAATGACTTATTCCAAACTGTTGTGATACTATAAATAACTCATATGAAAAGTTCTTTGTTGTCTTGTATCACGTTGACTTAATTAAGTGCTTATTCAATGCTGCGTATGTCCAGGAGACCGTTCTGAGATCATTCTCCAGGACATAAATTGAGATTCTTTTTTAACTTGTGAATAAGAGATAGTGATTTTCATTCCTTATATCTGTCTTATATTAAATCACTCAAAAGCACTTGTTAGATCACAAGATGATCAGAATCTAATTAAAATTTAATTAAGATTATTTGTCATCTTTAAAACATCAAAATAGATTTTGTCTCAACAATTTCCCCCTTTTTGATGATGACAAAAACTTAATTAGATTTTAGATTGTGATTCTGATTAAATAAAAATGAGTAATAATACTTCATGATTTAATCAAAGAACTCCCCCTCAATCTTTGCATTCTATATCAAATTATGAATTTGTGCATATGCATATTGAGTAAGAATTAAAGGCAGGTTTTTGAATCAAAATAGAAGCATCAGAGTATGTTTCAAGGTTTTAAGTTATTAATTTTTAATTCATTATGTCAAGAGAAGATGTTTAATTTCTAAGCATGCATTTAATCTCATCATACAAAACAAGTTAAAATACTTAATAAAACATTCTTCATTCAATTAAACAGTTCAGAATTGAAAACAACATAGCAGAAGAAGTATTGTATAACTTTTAATCCTATCTCAAAAGTTCTGAACACAAGGTAGAATTAAAACATATGATTCAGAACAGACAACAAACAATTCATTAAACATTATAATTTGAAAAAAATTTCTTCATTTTTCTTCTCCTCCTCCCCCTAAAATCTTCATAATCTCTCCCCCTTTTGTCATCAGCAAAAAGGCACTTGGGGAGGTATCACACTCAACTACTGTGGAACAGTAGGAGAGGAGTCATCTTAGCTTGTGGAGGAGTCAAACTTGGGCAATTCATGGGCTGGTGGAGCAGGATTGAATGGTGGTGAATTGACACGCATAGCAGGGCAAAATTCTTCAACAAGCCAAGTTCTGCAAATTTCATGTTCCTTCAGCATGTAAGTCATCATGGTATTTTGAATACACATGGTTTCAAAAAGCTTGGCCATATCCTTCCTAGTCCTAGATACATCCTTCTCAACCTTAGACCCTTTGGGAGGCCTTATATCCTGAAGTGAGATGTTAACATAACAGTGAGAATCAATAAGATCAATGGATGGAGGATTGGTACAAAAAGAGCTAAAAGATGCAAAATTCTGAGGGATGTTCCTGCATCAGTGAAAATTGGTTGTGGTATTTTAGGAAAACTGGGAAGAGGAGATCTGATCAAAGATCTTAAAAAGTCAGAGCTTTGGAATGATTCAAAGGCAGACTGTGGTGAGGTAGTTAGCTGGGGAAACAAAGTGGTATTGACAGAAGTTGACAGACCATCAAACAAAACATTTGTGAATTTGTTCAAAGAGTTATCTAGGTTTGAACCTAAGGCTTGATCAAACTCTAAGGAAACAGAAGGGTTTTGAGGAGGAACTAGATTACCTTCATCAAGAATTTCTTTGCCTTTAGCAGTTGTTGCAGAGGCAGGGAGAATGGTCTCTGAATGGTCTCTAGTTATGGTTACTACTTCAGCTAGAAGCTCTAGGTTGTCAACAAAAACTTCTTGATCCTCAAAAGCTTCTCTTTTCCTCTTTGTTCCTTGTTCATCAACTGTATGATCTTCAAAATCAACTGGATGCTTCAAGGAAAAAGTGGTTGAAGAGTTCAACCCTTGTTCTCCAGTAAAGTCAACTTCAAAGTGTTTGAACACTTTAGTTAGAAACATCCCATAGGGCAGAGTGACTTTCCTAGTTCCATTTTCAATGGTGTAGATCATGTGTTGGATTAGGACATAAGGTAGGTTTAGCTTGATCCCTTTTGACATATGATAGATCATCATCATATCATTTTCGGTCACTTTGTCCTTGCTACCTTTTCTGGGAAATATGGAGTGAAGACACATATTGTGAAGCATTCATGTTTGAGGTTAGAGGAGTATGGTGGTTTTGAGAAGTCAGTGCTAGGTTCAAATAGATCACTCATGAGGTTTCTCTTTTCTATGTCTATCAGACCAAACCATGAAGATCCATAGATCTTGTTTCCTTCAGTGGGAAGGTTTAAGAGTTCTCCAAGCAACTCTTCTATGATTCTAATCTTTTTGCCCTTAATCTCAGAGGCAATTTGGTTTCTTTTTGTGGATATTGAAGCATTGAAGTAGAAGGCTTTAATCAAAGAGGGATAGTGAGTTTCTCTCATGGTGAAAAGATAAGTCCAACCAAGAGGATTTGTGTATTTGGTTTGGTCATGACTTGTATTTATGAGTTCATCAAAATTATAAACTCTACCAGGAAGTACAGGTTTGTTTTTAGCAAATTTCTCAAAACTTTCCAAATGAGTTTCAAGAATCAGAGGGGTGGATTTTTTGAGTTGTTTGATAAGAATATCATCACTCTCAGAAGTTTTAGGTTTCTTGGAGGATATTGGCTTAGGTTTAGAGGATGAGCTTTTTCTAGAGTAGGTAGAAATTGGAGCAAATTTTGGTGAGTCTGAGGTTTCTCCTTCAGGATCATTGTCAGAAATTTCATACACATTTGTGGAAGGTTTTCTTCCTCCATCAGAAGCAATCCTATTTGACATACGAATTTTTGAGGAATCAAAAGATTTGACCTTTTTTGCTTTATGGGAGACAGACAGTTTTGGTAACTGTTTTGGCTTGGGAAGGTGGTGGTGTGACAGTTACATTTTCAGGAGTGATTGTGGTGTTAATGTTGATTTGAGAACTTTGAATGGGTTCATCATTTTGAGGAACAGTTACATGAACAGTAGGAACAATGCTAATTGGGATTGGAACGGTTCCGATGTAAATTTGGCTAATCTCAAGAGTTTTGACAGGAGTTAGGTTTGCATGTTCAGGAAATTGAACGTTTAGAGCACGAGGTTGTGTTTCAAACTCGTTATAGTGGTCAGAAAGTGATTTGTAAGAGGAGTTTAAGGAAGTTGGTTTACCTGAGAAGTTTGGGGGAGAAGTAGTAGAGGGTGGTGAAGAAGAGTGATTGGATGATGATGATGATGAGGGTTCTCTTCTGTAGTTGATTCCAGACATTTTGATTCTTGCCATTTTTTCGTGAGAGATGAGAAGAAGACTAAGGATGAATAGTGAAAAAGGAAAGAGATTTGCAGTGAAGAGGAAGAGATTTTTATGAGAGAGAGAAACGAGTATTGGGTAAGGTGAGAAGTAAATGGAGTGTTGTATTGGATAACTAAAGGAGAATGATTTGAGAGAGTGTATGGAGAATAGGAAAGGCTTGAGATAGATTAGGTGTAGGTTAGTACTAATGTAACTATTTAGATGTACTTGGGAAAACAAAAGAAATAATTATAATTATGAGGTGAGAGAGAAAGAAAGTTGTCAGCGAGGGTGGTTCTAAGGAGAGGAAGAGTTTTCAGATTTAATTTAATTTTTTAAATAATAAAACAAAATATTTTATCACAAAGAAACGTTATGCTTATTTGTTTGAGAGAACGTTCTTTCAACGGTCTCCAAGTTTCTAGATTTTGATCAACAATGGTCAGTTGAGATTTTTAATAATTTTTAAATTTTCTTTAATGAAGTTAAATCTATTTTCAACTAAAGGTTTTGTAAAAATATCAGCTAATTGATACTCAGTATCCACATACACTAATTCAACATCCTTTTTGCAAACATGATCATGTATGAAATGATGCTTAATTTCAATGTGTTTTGATCTAGAATGTTGAATGGGGTTCTTTGACAAATTTATAGCACTAGTATTATCACAGAGAATTTTAATATTTGTGTACCTTAATGAAAAATCTTCAAGTTGGTTTTTGATCCATATCACTTGAGAACAACAATTTGCACCTGATACATATTCTGCTACAGCATGTTGTCTAACTCTTATTGGTCTAGATTAAATCTTCTAATGATATCTTGGGAGAACATAAAGTCTTTACAATTATTTGAGACATTGATGTTCTTAACTTTGCTCCATGAAGAAGGTTCATAACTCAAAAATGATTCCTTGCCTTAAATGACTTATTCCAAACTGTTGTGATACTATAAATAAATCATATGAAAAGTTCTTTGTTGTCTTGTATCACATTGACTTAATTAAGTGCTTATTCAATGCTGCGTATGTCCAGGAGACCGTTCTGAGATCATTCTCCAGGACAAAAATTGAGATTCTTTTTTAACTTGTGAATAAGAGATAGTGATTTTCATTCCATATATCTGTCTTATATTAAAGGCTAAACTACATATTTGGTCCCTTACGTTTATTTTAGGTTTCAATTTGGTCCCTTACGTTTAAAAAGTTTCAATTTGGTCCTTTACGTTATCAACGTTTGCATTAGTTGGTCCCTTCCGTCAGATTTCACTGTTCCACTGTTTCAATTGGACACGTGTCAACGTGTCCAGGTGTCCACGTGTCAATCCACGTGTGCAAACCGTCTGCCACATGTGCAAAAACTGACGGAAGGGACCAAATTGAAACCTAAAATAAACGTAAGGGACCAAATTGAAACTTTTTAAACATAAGGGACCAAATTGAATCCTAAAATAAACGTAAGGGACCAAATGTGTAGTTTAGCCTATATTAAATCACTCAAAAGCACTTGTTAGATCACAAGATGATCAGAATCTAATTAAAATTTAATTAAAATTATTTGTCATCTTTAAAACATCAAAATAGATTTTGTCTCAACAGGTTGGTTGGTGGTGGGGTGCCTGGTTGTGGAGTGCCTGGTTGGGTGGTGAGGGTAGCGAGTTGAGCTAGGATAAGATCAACTTTCTCAGTTAAATCATCTAGGCGTTCAGTGTTTGTGGGTCGGTTGGCGGCCATTTGTGAAGGTAGGGAGGAGCAATGAAAGCACCAAATTGTTAGGTTAAAAGTTCCTTGAGCTATAGGACAAGGGGCCTCCTTTAAGAAATACAGAAAAGAGAAGTTTTTGGATAAATTTCTATATCTTTATTCATCAATCATTGTGCATTAAATAGCCATTCTATTACAATCCAATGGTGAAAACAAAAGCTAATCTAAAGGCTCTCCTAGAATTCAGGAATTGGCAAGCAAAATTGGTACAATTGATAACGACTTCCTAACAAATTTGATAAGACTAGTGAGCTGTATTATTCTAGAACAATCCTAGGAATATTATTCCCTGCTGCCTTCAGACATAATCTTGTAGGTAAATTGGGCGATGAGGTGTCCTTTTGGGCTACTCCACTTCCTTAAGCCGGGCTTCCTTGTTGGGCTTACTGCTGTGTGGTTCTTTAGTAATAGTGGGGGTGGTGATATTAATTGGAGTTGTAACATGTATCTCTAAGTATATCAACATAAACTACTAGTGGTGTAAAATTTAGGTGTTAATTTGTTGTTTTGGCCTAACTCTCTTATATCGCTCTCCTCTCAAGTGATCCACTATTAATCCTCAAACGATTAAGAAAAAACAGAAGTAATGAGCTTATATTTGAGGACTCAAAGAGAAGCTTGTCATAAGTGTCTTGATATGTTGGATTCAAGCATGATGGTTAATCACACATGTTATTGTTTTGTTGATTGGCTCTTTTTGGTAAAACAACTCTGTGTGACAATGTTTGATACAATGTTTCAACATCCGGATACACATCCAGGTTGAGTGAAAAGCGCGTCTCTTTAATGCGCCATCTTTTATATATGGAATCCACGCCTTAATTACATGCCTTGATTACGCATGTTTAATCAGAATATTCCTACGTGTTTATTTCCAAAAGTATTTGTAATACGACTTTTGGAAACTCTTGATTCTACACATGGACACGAGCTGGAAATGTGCAAGTTACCTTGAAGCCCAAGTCCTAAAGAAGCCCATGAAGACATCTAGTATATAAGCTTCTTTGTAAACCCTAATTGAGTACGTGTGTGTTATTGTATGACTGCAAGCTTTGTTGCATTAGGGTTTTCGTGTGTTAGAACTTTTGTGAGCCTACCTTGTATCCCTTTGATGCAAGTCTAGGACATAGGTTGTTGTATTTGTGTGAACTACTCCTAAGCTTTGAAGTACGGAGTTGGTTTGGCTTTTTAGAGCGTGGTCTCAATCACTTGTATTCTTGATAATATTGTAATCACTGGTTGTGTGATTAGGTAGGAGGTGAGATGGGATCTCAAGCTTAGAAGTTCCTAGGTCGAAATAACACGAGTAATTGCTAGGTCATAAGTGTAAACTGGAGGTTTGCTGAGAGCTTAGGACTAGGGCTATCATATTGGATTTCTCTCCTGGATTGGTATCCCTCAGATTAGGTTGCAGTTGTGCACCGAACTGGGTTAACAATTAAGCTGTGTCTTTTATTTGTTGTCCTTTTTATTACTTGCATCGTATTCTTATATTTGTGAATGTTCCAACATCCTATCCAACATTCCAAGTGTTGGAACATTGCATAGAACATTCCATTCCTGCGTGTCGGAATTTCAACACACACCGCCTATAAATAAATAAAAGTATATTAGAGAGATAACGCGTATAACTAATACCAATATTTTTTAAGATGTGTCTTTTTTTCTCTTAAAGTTTTGCATTGATTTGTTGCTCCCGTTGTTTCTTAGACACCTCACCAAATGATATCGGATCCCTGATTTTACTTGGCGGGTAAGAAAGACACATATGCAGAATTAAAGATGTGTCGAAACTTTTAATTATCAATGAGGGGTTTGAAAATATCAAATTTGATTACATTTTTAGTTAATTAGTAGATGGTTTAATAAAAATGAGAGACTGTAAGTAGCTTGTTTTAAATTTTTTTATTGTAATGAAACAATTTGAAAGTCTATTATTGCTTTGATAACTAGATTTTGTATACTGATTTAAGATGCACACAGGCCAGGCAAGTAGGGCTAGGGCCTCCATATTTTGAAGATCTAAAAAATGTATAATTTTATCAGACCCATACAATACGTTAAGTATTCGTACGGAAACAAATACTTTTAACAATTCTCTCTTGTGTAAATGGAAGTGGAGGTGCTTAAATGATAAAGACGCCTCTAGGTATGATTTGAAGTCTTTTAGATATGGGTCGTTTGCTGCAAATTTCTTGTATGGGGAAGGGGAAAAGGGTCTTAAAGTATTCTCAATTTGGTGGCATGATGTTTGGAGATTAGGTGGTGAGGAAGACGATGGTTGGTTCGTAAGTAATGTCAGCAACGTTCTTGGTGATGGAATAGAGATTGGATTTTGGAAAGAAAAATGATTAGGAATGGACCCTCTTCGCATCACTTTTTCAGCTCTCTTTTCCAAATCAACCCGGCAAGATGGTTTTGTTGAGGAGATGGGGGTATCAGATTTAAATGGTTGAACATGGAGGTTGTTTTGTCTGTTTCGGAGGCTACAGAAGAACATAAATTGCTTGATCTTTTGTTTCAGGCCCGGCCTTGCTCTGCAAGCATTGATAGGCACAGGTGGATTCCTGCTACCGACAAGATTTTTTTGGTAAAATTGTTATACACTTTGTTACAAGATAGAGGCGTGGTGGCTACCATTGATGATGCGAAAGTAATATCTTTGAAGAAGCTGTGAAAGAACAATGTTCCGTTGAAGGTAAGCATTTTCGGTTGGAGATTATTGCTTGAAAAATTGCCAACTAGGGAGGCTCTTTTTCATAAAGGTGTTATCATAAATAACCGTGAGAGGTGCTGCGTGCTTTGCTTCGACTCGGAGGAGACCATTGATCATGTTTTTCTCAATTGCCGCGTTACTGTTGTAGTTTGGCGTGCAATATTCAAGTGGTTGGGCACTTATGGATTTAATTTGAAGAATTATCAGAAGGCAACCATTGCAAGAGAGTTAAGCACATTATATGGTTTGCAACCATGTGGAACATATAGCATATGCACAATAACATTTTATTTAGAGTAGATTATGTGAATGAATCATCTCTAGTGGATCAAATTATTTATATATCATGGTTCTGATTCATAAGCCACGGAGGGATAGTGTTAAGTTTTTTTTTATTGGTGTAATAATCCTCTAAAGTGCCTCCAAAGCATCTTTGAATTATATGGGTTAAGTACCCCTTATACTCTTTATAATTCATATTTTGCTTATAAAAAAAATATCACAATACATCAATAGGTGTTTGTAGCATATGTCACGGGCGGAGATACAACCCAGCCTTCCCGAACACTTGCCTGGCCTTGGTCCAATCCTATTTTTTTTGGGTAAAATAGTAATTTAATTATATTATAAATTATTTTAAGTAATCCTGTATACGTATTTGTACAAATAATAATGTAAATATTAATTTTGAGTTTATTATTAATGACTATAAGGAACTCGACACACACATTAATTTAAGTATTAGTGCAAATATTAGTTTATAGTCTATTATTGATGATTTCAAGTCACTCGGCATATATACATAGAATATTATTTTAAGTTATACAGTCTATTTTGATTATAATGAATTTTGACTTTTTTTTGTTAAAAAATTACGAATAACAAATTGAATTTATACTACTGGGTAAAATTAGCAATTGATCCTAACATATATAAATATAAAAGGCCATAAAGTGTTGCGAATTCGATTAACGAACTCACACCAATAAAAGAACTTGATGTGTGGGGCAAATGTAACAAGCAACCAAATAATAAGGACAGGATAGAGACGATGATGCAATAATTCAAACAATAAACACGGCAAGAAGAAAAGAACACGATACCAATTTGTTTACCTAGTTCGGAATAACCTACTTTGGAGGAGAGAGCACCTCTCTGTTGTACTAGAATCAAATAGTCATCACTTTACACTAGTACAAATATGACTTATTAATAAGCCTTTTACTTCAGTAGAAAAAATATCAGATGCAAAAAAAAAATATGAGGTACGTTTTACATCTGATTTGAATTTTACCAGAAGTGAAAAATACATAGACATAACATTTTACATCTGGCCATAATAATCCCAGAAGCAAATTAAAACGCGGTGGCAATCCTATAATTATTATGAAAATGGTCTAAATTAAATTAAGACGCGTACAACACATGACTCTCTCTTCCTCTCTCGTCCGCGTACAGCACACATGAACCCTAACTCTCTCTTCCTAACTTGCTCTCCACTGTCACCGCCGTTGTGGATCATGCACCGCCGTTGTGGCTCATCTCGCCAGTTCTCAAAGTGTTCTGGATCTACACGGGATAGTTCTCAATCTCGCTTTCAATCTACCCTATATAATTGTCAATCTCTCAGAAATACGCTCTACACGTCTCTGTATCATCGTAGCTCTCAATCTCGCATTGATGTTCTCATTCTTCCTTTCTCCATAGCTTTCCTGGTATTGACCTGCAATGATTTTGTTTTTGTAGTGATTTCTCGTGCTTTTGATTCACATTTGGACAAATTTGTCCAATCCTGAACCCTAATTTTAGATTATCATTTTTAACTTGATGCTTTTCTTTGATTCAACATGTTTTTTTGTACGTTCTTAGCTTGAACTCTATTTTAATTTTCGGATTTCTATTTCCAATTTGCTTCATATCTTGTTTTTTCATTCGATTCAGGGTTGCAAAATTGTCAGTATTACTGTATTAGTGTATTTTGGTCTTGGTTGCTGATCATTGTTCCAAGAAGCATGCCACAGAGATAAATTGGGAAAGCTCCGAGTCTCTTTTTGTTGGAAGTTACATTCTTTAGCTCATATTGCATTTACCATCGCAAATGGCTGTACATATACACGACCTGGTTGCTGCTCTTGTCAGACGTATGCAATCTGCTCAAATTTCTTCCCTAAGAAGCTCATTCCTAGTTGTTTTTGCCAGATTGGTAATACTAACATAACAAATTATTTAAATTGATTTAGAATGATTGTACTGTTAGTTTAAAAAATAATTGAAAAAATGGTTTTCACATCAAACGTATTACGTCTATTACATCACATCAAACGTATTACGTCTATTACATCTGACTCTGGCCAGAGGTAAAAGGTACACGTATTACATCTGACGTTCGCCAGAGGTAAAAAGTGCCTAACTTACTATATCTTGTAAGTTTGCATCTGACTCTGGCCAGATGTAAAATGTACTTTTCGCCATATGTAAAATGTACTTTTTGTAGTAGTGTTACAAGAAATTCCCACAATTGGGTACAAGGAATTAGCAACCCTAATTCTACCCAAAACCTGAATCTCTTCCCGTGGCCAAGAGACTCAATTTGACCTAATCTACCCAAGATGTCCCACAAGATGATTCCAAAAGTAGTTTGCCTAGGATTCAAAATCCTAGCCTTTTGTGGTGGCAAACCCCGACTCTCTACACCTTGACGCTCTCTTAATTTTTCTATGAATAAGACAATCTCTATTTATAGAAAAATATATGCCTACTTATTTTAAAAGACAATCTTCTAAAATAAAACCAAATCTCATATTGTTTATAAATATATCCTATTTAAAAACAAACACAATCTATTTTAAAACAAAACAAATCCAAGTCAGAGTATCCTCCATGAAAATATATTTTTCAAAAAAATCTTCAAGTCTTCACGCGCCCGCACCAATGGCAGAGGACAAACCACTTTCTAGTGGCTTTCTGGCGCCCGGCGCCGTAAGGCCTGCGCGCGGCGCCACAGACAAATTCTTCCAGGTTTTTTCTGACTTTCTTGTGACCGATATTTTAAGGCATATCTAACATAAAAAAATATGCTTATTAATATTTAAGTTTTTAAGTGAGGTAATAGGAAGGAAATTAACAAGACAATTAAGTGGCGTGAGTTTTATTCCTCTATGTGACAACAACACTTTTTAATCTTTTACCATTTTACTTGTTATTTATTTTAAAATAAAGAATTAATTTTTAAAACTAAGTTTTTATTATTAGAATATGACTATTTTTAATATTATTGATATTATTTTGTTAAAAAAAATTATTGATATTATTTATATAACATCCGTATTTTTATTTAATTAGAATTATTAGCCTTTTATATGAAGGTGGAAGTAGAGGTGCAGAGAAGAGAAGAGAGCTAGAGGATGAGAAAGCTTGAGATTTCATCTTACCAATATAAAAGAGTAGTTATAGTTCAATTGAGATGGTTCATAGAGAGGGGAGAAGTATTCTTCTCCATTTCCAAACTCTCTCATCTCTTGCTTTGGGTGGGTTTAAGGGAATGTCCTCTTTCTTTGATTGGTTAATGTTGATGAATGAATGTTTGCTTAAAATCATGTGAATATGTTTTGTGAACTTCTATGATTTTATTCTTTTATTAACATGTAGTAGTAATAGATGATCTTGCATGATTTGAATCTTTGATACATTAAATGAGTTGTTGTTCATAAATGGGTTGTTGTTAAAAATGA
Organism: Trifolium fragiferum; assembly: GCA_954870985.1. Lineage (NCBI taxonomy): Eukaryota > Viridiplantae > Streptophyta > Magnoliopsida > Fabales > Fabaceae > Trifolium > Trifolium fragiferum. The sequence continues at coordinate 27,360,522 of OX940796.1, forward strand.
GTTTTTACATGATTTATGAGTTTCAAAGTTGTTATATAAGTTGTTTCTTGAGTTGTTTTTGAGTCTAAATAAGTGTTTTTGAGTATGAACATATTTAATTATGATATAGATGAGATATAGGATCAAATAAGTGCTTATTGAGGTGTTTAAAAGTGATTTTTTCGAAACAAATCACGTCCTAGAACAAGCCCACGCGTGTCACGCGCCCCTGGCTGCATGCCACACATCGTTACAGACCTGGGAGCACTGGTAATGCGTGCCACGTGCCCCTGCAGGCGTGCCACGCGCCCATGAAATTCTGTCGCGCACTCTTGCTTGTTTTGATGATTTCGGAGTAGTTTCTAAGGCGTTTTTGATGTCATTTGTTCCTATGGTTAGCTCTCGAAGAGTACTTGAAGTCGGAAGGCTATTTTGCAGTGTTTAAGACTTGGTTTAATTATGTGCATGTCGATGAATAAATGATGAATTAAAGTGTACATTCATGTGCGAATAAGAAATAATAATTAGTAATGATTTGTGATGATGTGTAGGCATATGTGTATATGTTGATTTACTAATGATGTGTGGTGATTAATGATGTGTGAGGATTAGTTGATAATATATGTTGATTAGCTAATGATGTGTGGTGATTAGAAGTTAGTTAACGATGTGTTATGTTTGGATTCACATGAGTTTATGAGATTCATCTGTTATGATAATGAATTAAGATGATGTTTTATGATCATGAATTGAGTTGATGATGATAATGATTTATGATAACTTAATTGTTGAGGTATGATATGTGCATGAATGTATGACCATAATGATGATATGATGTGTTGCCTAGTACTCATGAGTAGATGTGTAAAAATATCATCATGTTTGGTATGTGTACATTCATGCATTCGTGCCGAGAGTCCCTCATGACTTAAAACTGAACATGAACGATATGCCCCATGACTTAAAACGGAACATGAGCGAATGGATATAAGTTTATCCAAATCTTGAGTGGGTACCACATGCATTTAGTTATGTCTAGGGCGGCATAACATTGATGATGACATTAGTTGCATTAGGAACTTGTGCATTCTTAATTGGTATTTGGTAATTGATATTGTATTCGGTTATGATTGATTGAGATTGACTAAGTGTGGAACATGATTGATTGTTTACCTATGTGGCGATAAGTGTGATTATAAATTTATTATGCTTATAGAGATGTATGCAACTAAACATGATATTTGTTTAGTTATACCATGATGTTTATATAATGCAAGTGTACCTTATGCTTGTATTATTATTGGATTGTAACTAACTCTCTATTTTGTGTATGTGAATGGTTTAGGATCAGATTATCAAGTTGTGTGGTTTCAGTGAAGCTCTGCTCTGATCATGACACAAGAAAGGGGTTCTTAATGTACTTAGAGTCTGTCTTTTTCATTACCTTAATTTATCTTGAAGTTGTATCAATTTTGAAAAGTATCTTGTAGAAGTGATATTTTTAACTAACTAAATTATTAGTTGTACTTTGATGAAAAATGTAATACTCGAACCAACAATTTTATATAACAAATTTTATTCTGTTGCGTATTTTTGAATCATATTTTGTAAAAGTAGTGTTTTATTAAATAAACGGGTTTGAGTATTACAATTTACATTTTAAATAAAAAATAACTCATTTTAAAAAATTTGTTTTCTTAAAATAAAAAATATTACTTTTACCATTTTAAAAAAAAAAATTCAAATGACCTCTTTAAGTAATTTGCTCTAAACCTCAAAATATGCTGAGACGGCCCTGGATGCATGCACATGTATTTTGATTTTTAATTTAAAATTTTTACAACCAATAATATTTTCTTTGTTAATACTCGACATAACTTAGAAGTTAATAAAACCTTTTACAAATTTAATAGTATGAAACATCGCCATTCTATATATTAACTCCCCGCCCAAACAAAATTATAAAGTCATTATAAACTCACATATAAGTGAGGAAGTCAAGATTCAAATATTATCGTAACGTCTAACAATAATGTTTTGTTATACATAACAGGCCGCATGCACGTGAAGTGTCTTGCATGAATATAGATATTTGATAACAGGCCGGATCAGAAGCTAGTTTTATTTTGTTGTCAAGACAAGACCAACATCTTTCTGTTAACTTTTTTCAGTTCTATATTGTTGATAAGTCATAATTAACACAAACTTTAATTTCAGTTTTGATAACAAATCATGTTAACTCTGGCCTACACAAGTACAAAAATGTTCCCCATTATTAGTAAAATAAAAAGGTGACCAAATAAAGATTGCTTTTATGTCTATTTCAAATGCTTCATGTTCCAAATTATTCCATTCAATTCAGTTCTCACTTTTAATCAAGTTCCTGTACTATAGAACCTACATGTTTATTATTTGGAATAAGTTAAAGTTCAATCATTCAACAAGCGTGATAAACACTTCGATCGGAAACATTCAATGCTCATAAGCGTTTTTTATGCATGTGCCACATGAACTATAATATAGGACCTTGTAAAAATTGGGACTTCAAAAAAAAAATAGAATGTAGTAGTATTAGTAAATGAGGGGTATAGAATAAGAGATAGTGAGCTTCTAAATGAGAGATTGTGAAGTGTAAATATCTGATATTCTCTTTATTTTAAAATGAAGGATTTATTAGTTACAAAAGTTCTTAAAAGACATTGTTCTATTGTGAATAAATTTTTAGATATTTTAAAATTAATTGTTATACTAATGAAGAGACGTGTAATAGAGATTGTCTGGTTTATAAAAAAAATTATATTAGTGAAAAACTAATTAATTTTTAATATTATTGATATTATTTGAAATTTAAATTGATGATACTTCTTTGGAATTGTTTTGCACTTTTACTTTTATTAATTAGAGTCTACTTAATAATCTCACAAGGCCTCCAAAAAGTTAGAAACACCCCTTCATGCTTCATCTGGGAGAAAAAAATCATAGATATAAGATATTGTTCCCCATAAAATATATGTAAAATTTCTTTTTTTTAGAAGACTTCATTCAAATCTAGAGAGGGCTTTCAAGTAATTTGATTTAGTCTCTATTTTTACATAAGTTTTGATTTTTAGTCCCTACATTTTTTAATTATATTTTTAATCCCCCATATTTTTTCCGTTTTTATTTTTAGCACCTACCGTCAAGTTCTGGTGACTAGGATAACGGAACTAACATGGTTAAGTAGAGGATGAACACATACTTTCTTACTTAAAGACTTAGACATAAGTATTAAGGTCATAGTAAGAATACAAAGCAAGCTTTTCTACACTTGAATGAATTAAGCCAACTTAGACATAGGAACAACTTATCCGTCGTTTCACAATTATTTGTTGTAGACATACATACACCACAAGGTATAACTTTGCTCACGGATGTCACGACACCACTTATCAGTCACATACTAGATTATTAGTTGAATGGATCATACCAAGGCCGGTCCTGACTATTTGGAGGCCCGGTTCAAATATTAAAAATGGACCTTTAATAAAAAATTAAAAAAAAAATTATGCTCTATATAAATCATTATTTTTTTTATTTGATTGAGATTTTCTTCACCAAACATATGATATTTTATGAACATTGTTAATATTTAACCACTATTATAGGATCTCAAAATTAATTTATCGAGTACATATAATATCTTATAAAAACTAACAATATATAACTATTATTATAGGACCTCAAAATTTTGAATTGAGGCCTTCAAAATTTTGAGGCCCGTTGCCGTCGCTCTTGTCGCACCCCCCATAGGGCCGGGCCTGGATCGGATCATACATCCAACATCACTATCAAATTTGATCTTTAAATCCTTTTTTAATTATTTTGTCTACAAACTCTGAAAACTATGATATTATTTGGTTATCTTCTAGCTCATGAATTAGAATTCATTTTTGTGTGTTATGTGAAAATATTCTTGTAGACAATCTTGGTGTATACGATACTATTTCTTATCACTTGCTATAGTTTGACTATGTATACTTGCACAACTTTGAATGCAATAGCTACCCACATATCTTCAACTGTTGATTCAATTACGCTGCATTACTCATAAACAACTTTCAAATGAGAAAAGATACTGCGATTTATGGGTTTGAGAAGAAGAAAAAGATTGCGATCAGACGAAGTAGAAATAGATCATGAATTCAATTTAGATTTAAAACTTTGGAATTTATGTTTTAGTTAGGTCAGGTCAGTTTTGGTGCCAGATAAACCTGTTGCCTTAGGTCCAATCCATATCCTAAAAGCCACATCGATTCATTAAATGACGTGCTATCTTCTGTGTCCTCCTACATGTCATATTATGTTATCCTAATCACCAAAACTTGACAGTGGGGACTAAATATGCAAATGGTGAAAACACGAAGGACTAAAAATATAATAAAAATTGTAGGGACTAAAAGTGAAAACTCACGTAAAAGTAGGGACTAAAAATATATCCACATCAGAAATGCCATGTAGGTTCATTAATTGACGTGGCGTCTTACATGGCGTTTTCCGTTAGCCTAGTCACTAGAACTTGACAGTAGGGACTAAAAATTGAAATGGAAAAAACATGGGGACAAAAAATATAATTAAAAAACGTAGGGACTAAAAGTCGGAACTCACATAAAAGTAGAGACTAAAAACATATTTAACTCTACCGTTTTTATTTTCTTTCCAAAAAAAATTATGGTATGGTATTTTCTTCGATTCATAAAAAGAGAACAAAGAAATAAGGGATTTGGAACCTCGAAAAAGTAATAAGTTAAAAAAATAAAGAAGTAATGATTTAGAAAATTAATTGGAGTCCTTAAAAAAATTAATTGGAGAAAAAAATTGAAAAGAGTTCGGTTGAAAGTTGAAACAAAAAATAAATTTTTGCATATACATTTATTTAAGCATGTCAAAAAAGGATATCAAAAATAAAATTAATAATAAAAAGAAAACTTTTTATATTTTTGAGATATTGAATACACGTATTTTGAGATAAAATTTCTATTTTAATATGTTTAACCAATGTCTCGGAAGTACTATTTAACATTTTCTTTTATTTAAATATATACTGATACACTTGTTAAAATGAACAATTGTAATAGATTCATAAATAATATTTATTAATTACTTTTTTAATAATAAATACTGTTTGTAAACCTATTAAAATTTTCCACAAGAATATGTACTATATCTCGGTGTTTGTATTGTTCATTGGTAGTTTTGGCACTTTTAGATATGTGTATGTATTGTATTTCCCATATTCTCTATGTATCTTGTGCTAGAAGAGTTAATTAATATACCATTCTTGTTTCATTTTTTATTTATTTTTTCCCACTAGTTGAATCTGCTTCAGGGGTCAATTTTGGTTTTTTGTTTCAGCTTTTTAACTATTTCATTTTTATTTTTATTTTGTCAGGTAGTATAGCGGCTAGAAATTCACCCTTTAAAAATGAATAAGTGAACATATCGGGTTCGAACCCCGAACCCTGCACAAATATCCAATATATCTTTTATTAATTGAGCTATCCTCATGAGGACTAACTATTTCATTTTTATCCTTCCATTTTTTGAGATTTTTGTTATGAACAAACTAAAACTAAACTCTCTAAAGTTCTCTCTTCCTAAAGTCCTCTTTTTATTCCACTTTCTACTTTTTTTTTCTTTTCCTAAAAGTCTTCATTTCCCTCCCCTCCTAATCAAACACTCTAGATTTGAAAATGAGTCTTTGTAAAATATATTAAAAAAAAATTGCAAATTAATCACTATATATCTTTAAAATTTGCAAACAAGTCCTTCAATTTTTAAAAAGGAATAATTTTATTATTATATGGAAACAAATAATATAAAATGAAGGGAATTCGAATGAAGAATTTGAATTGATGTATGTATTTATGTACCAAAATACCCATCCCTTAAGTGATCATTATATAAATTTTCATTTTCTAATATATAAACTCTATTACAAATAATCTTAATTATATCAAGAATATAATTGGAAATCAATGAAACATATCTTAATTGGATTTCTAAAACACATCTTTTGAAACAAATTTAAAAAGCCAAAGCACCAATGTTTTGAAAAGAAGAAACTAATTGACAAGGCTGAGTTGGACAAGTTGTTTATTTAGTTCCATATCTTTATCTAGAATTGAGTTACTTGCATGGATTTTATTTTGAATTATATGGGCCACTATGTTTCCACTAACATGATGAAATGCCTCCTACAAAGTTGACCATGTCTTAAAAGTCGGTAGGCCACATTTTAATCCATTAACTGATACTGAATTATATTTTAGAGTACAAAGTGTTCCAGAGAGGATCAAACTCACTTTTTTGTAGTTGTTCTTTTGTCATTTTAAGATTGAACTCACTCAAAAACTGCTGCTAAAAACTCCACCCCTTCTGTGGTGGCATTTCTGTTTATCCATATGGATCATGCAATCATTTTATTTTATTTTCTATTTGTCTCTTTCGAATACATTTTAAGCATATTCTTTATAACTTCAGACCATGTCAGAAGTAAACATAGCACCTTAAAAACTGGTTTAAAATATTTTTTCCAGTTTTAGTTATAAGTAAATATTTAAAATACAAAATTAATTTTTTAGCTGAAATATATTTATAATGTCAGAAACATTTGATCATTTTACTTAATTACATACATATAAACAAAATATCTTTTAATTATTTTAAAAACATAAATTATTTAATTATTTTTTTTCTACCTTTTTTCTAAACATTTGTGTGTGACCGAATAAGATGACTGAATTCTTGTAAGTTATAACCACCAAATATTTCTCCTTTAGCAAGGTCATTTTCGAATTTTTATTAGGAAAATGGTGTTGGCCGAGGATGCTGGTGGACAGGGGGGGTATGTGGTTTCGGGTGTTGGCTGCCGGTTATGGGTTGGAGCAGGGCAGATTGAGGGAGGGAGGGAGGAGTGGATCGGCATGGTGGAGGGAGGTTGTGAGAATTAGGGATGGTGTAGGAGGGATTAGGGGGGATTGGTTCAGAGATAGTGTGACTAGGAAGGTGGGGGATGGATCAGCGACTTCATTCTGGTTCGATCCCTGGCTGGGTGAGATTCCCTTGTGTGAGAGATTTGGACGTCTGTTTGACCTAGTGGAGAACAAGTCGAGTACGGTGGCGGAGATGTGTTCTCTAGGGTGGGAGGTCGGAGGGGGGGCGTGGGTGTGGCGGAGACAGCTGTGGGTCTGGGAGGAGGAGATGTTGAGGGAGTGTCAGGCTTTACTTCTTACAGTTTCTGTGCAGGTTGCGTCTCCAAATGTGTGGCTGTGGAAGCCCAACCCTTGTTTAGGTTACTCTGTTCGTGACGCATACTAGCTTTTGACATCCCAGGATCCAGTTATGTTGGGGGCTGCTGCGGACCTCATATGGCACAAGCATGTCCCTCTGAAGGTGTCTATCTTTGCATGGCGCCTTTTGCGTGATCGGTTACCAACAAAAACAAACTTGGTGAACCGTGGCATTATCTCTCAGGATCTTCATTTTTGCGTGTCTGGGTGTGGCGGTGTCGAGTCGGCTCAGCACTTATTTCTCTCTTGCAGCACTTTCGGGTCTCTTTGGGCTCGTGTTCGGTCTTGGATAGGTTCTTCGGCAGTGGATGCTCTAGATGTGTCAGATCACTTTGTTCAATTTACCTCCTCAGTTGGTGGATCCCGTACCCGTCGGTCTTTCATGCAACTCATTTGGCTTGCTTGCGTCTGGGTTGTGTGGAATGAAAGAAATCTGCGCTTGTTCCGGCACTCAGCACTTTCTGTGGATCAGTTATTGGATAAAGTCAAATTGTTCTCCTACCGGTGGTTGAAGACAGCTTTTAGTACTTTAGTTGCTAATTTTCATTGTTGGTGGTCGAGTTCATTGCTTTGTTTGGGCATCAACTATTCTTATGTATTATCTTGATGTTATTTAGCTACTCTTTGTAAACTATTCTAGGTCTCCTTGGCACACCTTATGCTGAGGCGGCCGTTTGTTTTTATATATTTCATTTAGTCTGTTCAAAAAAAATTTCGAATTTTTACTATCTTTTTCAATATCGGGATTGAGAGATATTTTGATTAAACTAAATTGATGCCTAGTGAAAGATTTAAATCTTTGGTGTCAAATATAAATGCTTGCTCTCAACCAAAACAAAAAAATAAATGCTTGCTGACTTTGATCCCATATATTGAAATCTACCTCCCTTTAAGGGCTTAAATACAAATTTCTCAGTGATCATGCTCAATGCCCAAGTAAATGCCAACAACAACTTAATGTATGTACTACATAATAATGAGTGTTGAAAAGTACACAAATTAAAAAGAAATAGAAAGAAGAAAAGAAAAATATATCTATAGATCATTTAAATTTTACATTGGTGTCAAAATACAAAGATTATTATGATAAATTAACAAAGTATTCACCTTTTTTGAGATATTCAAAAAGTTAGAGATATATTTGAAAGTATTTAACAAAATCGGTGACCAAATTCATGATTTATTTGAAAAAAATAAAATATAGACATTAAAAAAATGTAATAAATATTCTTCTCTGATTCAAAGTGATTTATTTGTAATTTTGATTTGATATCTCAAATTAATTATCACAATAAAATATCAATGAATTAATTTTCATTTTAACCAATAGACCTTCATTTATTGGATGTTTATCCACTTCTTCAAATTAGGGCTGGCAATGAACCGAACCGATTCGAAAATAGTTTGAGACTCGATTCGCTAATTAACTCGTTGAACTCGGTTCATGAACCAATTGAGCTGAACTTGAGCTGAAAATTAAGTTCGTTAATTAAATGAGCCGAACATGAACGATATGCAGTTCGACTCGTTTGATTCATGAACCAGCTCGATATATATATATATATATACACACACACAGAGCTTACACTTTTCTAAACTTTTTTTTTATAAAAAACCTAACAGAAAGATATCAATAGAAAATTTTTTCAATTAATATAATGCACTAATATATTTATTTTTACTTATTTTTTGATTTGTTTCAGTGTCTTTATTTTCTTGTAGCTTTGAATTAATTTGCTATTGAAATAATTTTTATTGTATTTCAATTTCTTTCTTTTAAAAAAAATTAGTTTAAAAGGTCAAATATATAAAATTTGACTTTTTTTAAAAAAAATTGACTTTAAACTATGTGATTCGAGCAAACAAACTGAACCGAAAGAGCCGAACCGAACTGCTCGCAAACTATAAACGAGCCGAACTTGAGCTGAAAAAATAGTTCGTTTCGAACTCAATCCGAGTTTCGAGCCGAACCAATTCTTATCGAGTTGAGTCGAGCTCAGACAGGTTCGACTCGACTCGACTCATTTCCAACCCTACTTCAAATGATAACATAGAAAAAACCTTCAAAAATCTCTATTATATATATAGCGAGATTTCCACGGAGCTCTCTCGTGCATTCTCAAGAAAATAAAAAATTGTTTATGTGGCGTTTAATCTTTAATCTTTAATATAATAAAACGAGAGTAACTAGAGGCACCCTAAACCCTAACCCTAATATGAATGATCTAGATTTTGACACGTGAAAAAATATATTATATCAACGACTACGATAAAAACTTGAATACTATGTTGCCACATCAATTAATGAATGTAACATGTCATGTGTTTAAAAACACAATACATGATGTGTCAATCTATGATTGGATGTGTGTATAAAATAATTTTACACCAATCCTTAATTTTGTTACCTACTCATCCCTAATTATATGCTTTCATTTTATGATTGGATATACTTTATGGAATCTATTTTATGATAAATAGAAACCCTTTGATTTCTTTCTCCCAAGAGTGTATCTTTCATATTAATTATAGCCTTAAATTATGTATTTATTTTCACTTTTTCTCATATATTTACTTTTTTTTTATTTTATGCAAATTTGACTTTGGAGTTCTATAAAGGTATTGATTGCTATAAATATTTTAGGTGTTTAAATTATGATTATAGTTTGTAGTGTTCCATATTAATTCTCTATTTTTTTTTTAATTTGATTTTTATTTCAATAGGTATGGATTCCATTTTATATTTTTGTTGTTCGTAGTGTTTCATATTAATTCTGATTCTTCCATTTAAGAAAAAAATTGGGTTTTATTTTTCTTAAGTTTCATATATTTTCTATTGGATGTAGGTTTTGCTTTGGGGTTCTATAAAGATATGTACTCCTATGAATATTTGTAGGTGTTTGAATTCTGATTTTTTTTTTTTGTGTTATGTATCAATTTGATTATTATTTCGTGTTTTTTCTATTGTTGCTTTCATATTTTCAATTTAATTTCATGGTCAAAATTTAAGATTTATAAATGCATATTTTTTTTCCTTAAGGAATATAAAAATTAACATGTTTCTTCTTATTTGAGAGGAAAAAAGTTTGAATGTATCTAATATAATTTGTTGTGTTTTGTTCTTATTTATTAGTTTAATCTTAATATATTTTTGTCCATAAATTCGTTGATTCATGAATTCGTTGATTGCAGACATTAAGCATGATTGTTGAAACCAATATATAATCCTCGATAGTTTTGAAGTTAAATAGAATGTTTTATTCAATTTGTTGAACCCAACCATAAGGTAGAGAGTGGGAAACAACTTCTATTTTATTCTTACTCAATTTTTCAGTTTTTAAACAAATTTATCTTTTTAAACCATTGATTGACCATAATTTTATTGATTTTATTTCATCTAATATTTTCACAAATTTATCTTTTTGTCGAGATGTTTTGTCAACAATTACGGGTTGAAGCTTGAGAATTTTATGTTATATTATCAAGGGTTACACCAAGAAATGAGTTAAAGGTAGTAATACCGACGATGAAGGCGAAGATTCAAATACAACTGAAAATGTGGTTTACAAAGATGTATTCCATAATGTTCAGTAGTTAACGATGAATTATTATAAAGATCACTTTATTTGTTTTTAATGTAATTTTATCATTATTTTTATGATTTTAATTATTCATTGTTGTTCTATATGTACTACATACTTTTAGTTCCAATTTATCTATATTTCCATAAAATTTTTATTTTCAATTTTTTACTACAAAAAATTAAACTATATATAATATTCTACAAAATCCGTGCATTGCACGGGTAGTAGTCTAGTTAGAGCTAAATTGAGTGTAAAAAAATTAGAGTTAAATTGCTTAGATGGCATTCAATTAAAACTTCTATTTTTTTGTATCTTCTCTGACGGATTATTATAAAATAAATTGTTGGATATATACAACTAAACTAGATCTTCTCTTTTTCTTTTCTTTTTTTATCGAATTTTATTTCTTCATTCAATTAGAACTTCTCTCACATTTTCTTATTGTAGAAAATTTCATATTATATATTTTTTATTTAAACTCTATTTTTTTGTAGAATCTTCGTTATTATTATTATTTTATTTTATTAGAAACTCTTTCTTTTTGTAGGGATTGATATTTTTTTATTTTAGAAACTATAATATTATATTTTAATATTACTGCATAGGTAAAATTCAATTAAAGCTTTTCTATAATTTGTTTTGTAGAAATTCAAATATTTTATTTAATTATTAATATATATTATAATTTTAATGACGACAAACTTATTTAATCCATGATTAAATATTATATACTTAATATATAAAAACTAAGTAAACACTTCGATTTTGGATTTCTATAAAAAAAAAAAAAAGTGAACACTTCGACTAAAATTTTATTGATATTCTTAAAAAATAATAAAGATTTTACAACTATTTTTTGTTCATGGAGCAGCCATAGAGTCCTGTAACGGGCACATAAGACGGCTAGAATGAGAGACGATCTATTCTTTAAAAACGCATAAACCGTTAATCTTGACGAGTCTCAATAACATATTAAACGGTTTTGGATTTTTATAAAATTTAACATGAATGATCTATATGATATAATCTTCCAATCCAACGGTGGATTTTGTAAAATTCGAATTCATTAAAGCGTTATTGAGCGGTGTAACATTTGGTGTTCAAACTAGTTGGTGTTATTTGATCCTGACCCATATATATATATATATATATATCATGACTAATTTTCATAAGTGGTCTACCATAGATCGGTGTTAAAAATTATCAAAAATTCTAACGATTATCAATAATAATTTTTTTAAATAAAAATTCACAACTTTGGTCTTTACAGTTAAAAAAATAATAACCAATCGTTAGTTAATTCAGTGGTGATTGACGCTGAACTTGGTAGGGAGGACCACAGTTCAATCCCCGCAACTGCGATCGGAAGGAGCTGAAACCACTTGAAGGTAGAACTGACCTCCGAACCAGATTAAACTGTTGGTGAAAACAAAATAAAAAAAATAACATGATTCACATAGTTCTATACGAGCTACATTTTTATTTTTTATTATTTTAATCAAACTTATATCAATTAAATCATTTTAAAATGCTTAAAAGATCCCTAGGGCAATCGTTAGCATTGCATATTACTATAACCAACTAGTAAGAAATATTCCCTTCGTTCCATATTAATATTATTATTTTTGGTACATCATTCCATATTAATATTATAACTAAAAAAAATTACTTTTTCTTGTCTCAAATTAAGCTTTAAAAGTCACTTTAAGCTTAAAGTTAAAAATATGAAATTTAAAGTTAAAGTGAAAGTTGTTTGGTATTTATTAATTTTTTTCAACTTAATTAGTACTTTTAAGTTAGAATCTGATTGGTGAAATATTTTTTTTTTAAAAAATTATATTCAATATAAATTTATCATAAATAACATGAAATTCATACTTTTTTATTTAAAAGTGCTATATTTTGTAATGATGTGATTTTTTTATAGTGCGAATAAAAATATATATATATATATATATATATATATATATATATATATATATATATATATATATTATCAATATTGTTTGTTGCCTATTTTTATTATCAAATGATAATTAAAATAATAATCGAAATAAAAATATATATATTAGGGAGGTTGGGTTTGGATCTGTATCTAGTTTGTTCTTTTCAATTTTTGTGCTATTCATTAGGGAGTTTGTCCTACTAGTTAAGGCTAAGGCTATTGGTTTTTTAAATGTGAGGCATGGATCATCATATTTCAAGAGATTTTATTCTTCAGGCGTGAGGGTTGGTAGTGGGTGTAAGGAAAACATTATAAATTTATTATAATAATATATAGCAATGAGAACAATAGAACATGTACAGTACTTCCTCCCGACTTTTTTAAAAGCAAAAATTCCTTTTTGCAGACTTATTAAGAAGCTTGCTTTTTATCATAGTTTTATGTGTAATTTAAGTGCAATTCCTAAAATGTCCTTTTGTCTTTAATGAAGTCTACTCCTATTTAGATGTAATCATCATTAGTACTACTCCAACATAGATTACTTGTAGAAATGAATAAATGCATGTGTAGAGGTATTGTTGGAAAAAAAATATTAATTAGAGTTGAATTTAATGACTTTTGCTTATATTTAGAGCCAAAAATTTTTGTTGACTTTTGCTTATAAATAAGGCCGGAGGAAGTATGTGGTAAGGAAATTTATCAGGAATCGTTGACCGAAATAAAAAGGAAGCGGGAACAGTCAGAAAAATAAAATAAAATGTAAATTGTTGTACACGGGAATCGATGAGTGGTTTTGTAGAGACAAGCATCCGAATAAGTAAGTTTAAAGTTAGTTTTTACTTCTTTTTTCTTAAGTCACTTATTTTGTATTTTCTTCATTATAAAAAAGACACTTTTTATTTTTAGGACTTTATCAAAATTATGTTTGGCCCTACTTCTACTTAAAAGAAGTAGCAAAGTAGAAAATAAGTGAGGCCAAACACTGACTTAGAAAAAAAAATACAAAAAGGCATAAGATCAGGTGTTTTTATTTATTAATTTTCATTTAATACCAAAACAATCAGATCGATCAAACGAATGATAATCAGCAGCCGAGACAGCAGTAGAGAATATTGCAGCTGAGGATCCAAATCCTACTTGAAATTATTATATACCGAGTACAATTATTATATACCGGAAAATAATCACAAAAATATACTATTTCTGTGCTAAAAATCATTAAAACCCCCTGTATTGTGATTCAAATCCCAATGCCTATATTTCCCACCACTGCCTTACACAGTACCCTCAAACCCTGGCAACTCTACATTTGACCAAATTCACACTCCAAATCCCAAATCCATGGTGCCAGTAAGAATTGATTCACTGTTCTACAGTGCCATACACTATGATGAAGTTGCAGAGAAACTGTATAACAAAGTGATGATGGAAAGTATGACAAATAAAATGTGTTATCAAAAAAATATTTTAATGTATATGTTCTGGTGAGTGGATATGTGTCTTAAACACTTTAATCTTGAATAGAAATTAGTTTTTTTTTACCATAGTATTTGGTCTCCCGTCTCCTCTTAATCATAGTTATACGAGATCAAAGTATAATCTTCTCTATTAATTTCAGCGTCAATTATCATTGGATCAAGTAACAATTGATTTATTTTATGTGAGCTTTAACAACCATAATATATAGTGAAATATGGAGAATGAATCCTTTAAAAAAAAAATTCACAATTTTTCTAATTTTTTACATCTTAACATTTAACCAACATTTTTCTTTTTTTTTCAAATTTTCAATCTTATATTTTTATTACAATATAAATGGTTTAATTTCACATTACTCTCTCAATTGGTTTTTACAATTGAGAGGATCGATTCTCATAAATCCTGTAGTTTCATAACCAAAACTAAATACAAAAAATTCCACAAGTAATGTAACTAATATTTTCCACACAAGTACATTATTATACATAAAAGTTGCATCTTTATCAATTTTCTTTGATAGCAAGTCTAGTGTTACTCTTCCCATACATAAGTAAAACAGTTTCCAATTTCACCGTAAAATGTGTGAAACACCACAATACTAAAAATTACATTTTAGAATATTAACGTAATTTTGTCAAACTCATGGTTCATCCAAACATATCATTAGTATGTTTAAATTGACGATAGTTTAATGAAATCACGTCATACCATGATTTGTGCGATTTCTTTAAACCTAAATAAATACAATCTTTATCAAATTAACAACCTTATACAATTCTGTCAAACTTACCATCAATTAAAATATTCCGTTAGCAAATACCAATTCCACCCATTACATCACATACTACAAGTACTTATTCATACAATAAGTTATCCACGTGAGAAGCAAGAAGAAGAACTAGAAGTCACGTGACATATGATTGAGGTGAAACCCAGGTGAAAAACCAGACTTAACAGAAAAAACACCATTCCAGATCTCAGTAAAAGCTCTGATAATAATCCCATGATGTTCCTTCGAATTCAGCTGAAGAAAACAGTTCAAAAGTTCTCTAAGATCATCCTTAGAATATATCTCATTTTCCAATATCATTTGTAACATTGAATGTCTGAAATCAAGATAAGGATCATCAGAATCTTTCTCCACAGCAACACCTTCATTTCCAACTCTTCCAAATCCTTTCGAGGACGATTTCTCGGAGTTGAATGAGGTGTTTGTTTTTGGGGTAGTGTTACTTGTGCTAGTTGAAGTTTCAATAATGTCTCTGTTTTTCTCTCTCCAAAGGGTTGAAGAATTTTTATGAAGATGAAGTTTTTTGTGTTTTGGGTTTGGGTTAAAAATGAGACTAAGTTTTGGTCTTCTACATGTTCCACAACCAAGGTTTACGGAGACAGTGTTTAAGGTTAGTTTTTTTTTGGAGGTGGACATTTTATTTTATTTTTTTGCTAAGGTTTCAGTGCTCTGTTTGAAACAGAGGAGTGAGAGGGAATAGAAATGCAATGAAAACTGTTGTGTTTGATTTTTGGTAAGAAGGTTTTTGGTTGGAATATAACTATATAAGAGTGAGAGAAGTGAGATTAAGGTGTGGGTGTGTGATTAAGGTGGGTGTGTGTGACCGAGTATAATATAGTATTTAGTCTAACATTTGGCATTAATTTTATTTTTATTGTGGTAATAACTTACTATTATCTAATATTATCTAATATATATGAATTCTCCTTACAATTATAATTAGGATACCTACGAAAATATACATCAGTACATCACTTGTCACATATTCTAACTATAAATTTATTTATGAAGAACACCGTAGTATTCTCGGTTTAATTGAATATATTTGACTTTTTTTTTACATCGAAAAAGTTATGTATTTAATTTATATATATTATTTTTTATTGTAAAAAGTATTTGTTTATAGTATTATTTTATAAATAAAATTTAAAGTTATATTATATTTTATATTAATTTTTGTTAAAATAAATTTAAATTTAAAAATGAATTTTACTCATATCCAATTAAATTTCAAGATTACCAAAATACTATAATTTCGCTTTAATAAACAAAATTGATTTTTTTAGGTTCATTGTATATTTAATACTCTTTGATGCTAAATATAAAAAATAAATTATTTTTTAAATTTATTGAACAACTACGGTATATCATCTATATTATAAGTCAAATATATTAATTGTTTAATAAAATTAAGAAAAAAAAAGTTGTTTTTTATATTTAGAATTGGAGGCAGCATAACAGATATATTCTTTCCATCCCAAAATATAAATTAAATTTGATCAATAAAACTAAGGGTCATATTAAACAGTGTCCCCAAAGAATTTGTTAAGCATGCCAAAAAAAGAAATAAAAATAAAATTGATATTAAAAAGACAACTTTTTATGTTTTTGAGGTATTGAATACACGCATTTTAAGATAAAATTTCTATTTTAATATGTTTAACTAATGCTCCCGAAATACTATTTAGCATTTTCCTAAAAATAAATATATTTGAATCAAATTTTAAACTAATCACATTAAATTAATGAACAAAAGTGTTTATTTTTGCATGTGAGGTAATATGAGGTACCTTGTTTGTTGAACTTTATTGGTGACAAATTGATCTGGACCGCATTTTTATCTTGGGGTATAAATAAATGTTTAGTTGTTTGTTAAGGTATTAACATGATGTCCATTGGATCACGTGTACATGATCAAGAGTCAGCCTTTTTGAAGGACTGTTCTCAATTGAGAAGTATTGTGATGATGAGGGGCTTGAGAGCTAATATTTGGAACACACATGGTCCACCAATAATTCTTGTTTGGACATAAGGATTTAGATATTTCTTTTAGTCATACACCAATATAAGTGCTCATACACCAATATAAGTGCTTATGTATGGGTCACGTTGTTACCGCGATGTTTTTGAAATAGAGTGAATATTATACATTGCGAAATTAATGTTATTATAAAATTAATCTTTATTTTAAGATTGCTGTTTGATATATAATAGTTATAATTGTAATTTTTTTTCGGTGACAAACTTGTTTATATGTGAAAAATATTTATCTTGTACTTTTTAATTTTTGTGTATATATGTCAAACACCTATTTTGTCAGTGAGCACTATTAAAAAAATGTCTTTGTTTGTAATTATCAATGATAAATATGTGTGTCGTGTTATTTTTACATATTAATGACGAACATATAGTCCATTAGTTTTTGATACTCTTCTGAGCTTCTTTCAAAGTCTTGGCTTCGCTTTCTTCTCATTAATGTTTTGAGTGACTATGAAAATTTTATATTATGATCTTGCAAACTAGAACAATTATCAGTAACATCAATTGTCATTTTAATACTTTTGTTATCATCAAAACTTTAAATCCACTAGGAGAATTTTGTCAAACTTACTTTGTTCCAACAATCACTACTTTGCATGTTGATTGTGTTGTTTGATTTTATTTTTTTAAGCAAAAGAGAAAAGCTTAGTTGAAGAAATAAGAACATCCCAACTAGGTTGGCACCTCTCTAAGACCCAACAGACAAGCTAACTCCAAATATTATTAAAGAAGAAAAAAAGAGGATCAACATACAACTTGGGGAGACTAGACCAAAACTCAAGTAGGAGCTCAGAAACAACAACTGCCTCATTAAAAACCTTACCTGTAAAACCCAATGGGCAAAACCAGGTGAAGGAAAAAAGAGTGCAGTGCTCCAGAAAAAAAACAAAGAGAAAACATCAAGAAGTACAAATTCTATAATTAGGCATGCCTAATTTATTATTATCTAAACAAGCAAACAAAAACGGAGGAGCTTGAGACCAAGTAGTAAACTCCGAAGCAGATAGACCAAAATTAGCCAGAGTGTCAGCCACCTTATTTCCTTCTCTGTAAATATGAGACACCAAGAAATTCATATTACGCAACCTGACCTGAGCATTACGCCATCTGTTCCTTAAAGCCCAAGAGACCGGTTTCCTAGGATTGGCAAACGCAGAAACAACCAAAGAGGAGTCAGTCTCTAGTCAAAGGTTAGACCAACCCTTATCACTAGCCAACTCAATAGCCCTCAAAGCGCCACAGAGCTCAGCATAAAAAGAAGAGGCAATACCAAGGGGCTCAGCAAACGCAAACACATAGTCAGAAGAATGGTCCCTAAAAACACCTCCACAAGCAGCAATACCAGGATTTCCATTCGAAGCACCATCAATGTTACACTTATACCAACTATACAAAGGAGGATTCCAAATGACTTCTTTAAGAATAGGACTCTTAGGGCTATGAATGACAATATTAAACTTTTTTAAGAAAGAGAAGTCCTTGATAGCATTAGAGGAAACTTTGCAAGTGTTATTCCCGCAGAGCATAGTATTGGCCGAAATCAAAGAGATAGCATGTCTCCAGGAAATAGTACGATTATGAAACCTAGCATGATTACGAGTCAACCAAACAGTGTTAAATAAATAAATAATAGCAGCAATAATAACAATCTTACTTTGGGGAGCCCAAGGACCATCACAGAGAGACCACATATCTGCCATTTGATGGAAATGAATTGGTTGATCAAGACAACCAGCTAACCAAGACCAAAGCTTCACAACAAAGTCACATTCAAGGAAAAGGTGGAAAGAAGATTCTTCAGTCTTATTACACAGACTACACATATAGGGACCATAACAACCCCTAGTCTTTAAATTTTCATCAATAGGCACCTTACCATGCATTAATCGCCAAACTAAAAGAGACTTGGAAGGAGGAATATCATTATTCCAAATGAGTTTGGCCCAAGACATCTCTTGATACTGGGGAGATTTGAAAAGATAAGCATCTTTGAGCTGCAAATCACCATCATCAGTGTGTTTCCAAAGAAGAAGGTCAGGGGAGCTAAGCATAGGAATAGTAACCTGAGAAATAATAGTTTTCAAGGAAGGAAAAAGTTGCTCTATAGGAGGAGGGAAGCTCCAGCTCCTATTACAGATGAAGTCACCAACCATGGCCGAAAGAGAAGGCCTAACCTGAGCAGGAATGTGAAGTTGACTGGCAAGAGAAGGGCCACACCAATCATCATGCCAAAAACTAATATTTTGACCATCACCAAGTAACCAAACAGAGTTATCTTTGATAGCTATATATTCCTCCTTGATACTCGACCAAAGAGAAGAAAAAATATGATGTTGAATAGGCCTACCTTTCCTTAAAACACGAGCCCTTAGAAGCTTGGCCCAAGAAGAATCAGAATGAAGCAAAGCCCAGCATAACTTAAGATTAGAAGCAGAATTCAAAGAAACAAGCGACCTAAGATTAAGTCCACCCTGAGAATAAGGTCTATACATAGTTTTCCAAGAGACAGTAACAAGTTTTCTTTTCTCCCTATCTCCACTCCAAATAAAATTTCTGATGCATTTCTCAAGGTCTTTGAGTAAAGAAACAGGCCAGGAATAGATGGAAATGTTGTAGATAAGCATACTTTGCACCACTGAACGAACCAATTGCACCCTACCTGCAATGGAGAGGAGGGAAGCTTTCCAAGCAGATAACTTATGTTTAATCTTATCAGCCACAGGTTGAAGATATTGTGTTGTTTGATGGGAAAATGGGTTTTTCACTACAAGAAAACAATCATTTAGTGGCCGCAAAAAACAGTCACAAATGAAGATAAGAGCCAGAAAATTAAAAAAAAAAAACCAACATAGTTAGCGGCGGCCTGGATCGGCCGCAAAATTTGGCGCCGCAAACCCTTACCGGCAGCCAAAACCGCCGCAATATAATGGCACGTCTGACACAAACACTTAGCGACGGCCATGACTGCCGCAAAATAAAGTGAAACATTGACACGCTGTAACAATTTACCGACGATCAGGACCGCCACGAAAAAATCATCTTTTAATTTAGCGGCGGCTTGAGCTGTCGCAAATTGTTTTATTTATTTTTTCAAAAAAATATTTTATTATATATTTCTTTTAAAGATTAAAATATTATTATTTCTCAAAAAAACTTAATTTGTTTTTATCATTATACTTGTTTATTTTATTTATTATTATATATATTTTTTTAAATTATATTGTTTAACTTTTTGTTTTAATTTATAAAATTAATATAATAAAAAACATAAATTAGAGATGAAATATTTATTTTTAAAATTATATATTTTAACTATTTTGTTTATTAATTTATAAAATATAATTATTAATTTTTTATAAAATGTATTTTATTAAATAAATGATAAAAAATTACTTTTAATATATAATGAGTGACGAAGAACAATAACTAAGATGAAGAACAAAAATGTTATAAATAACTTAGAGAGAAGTTGGAGAAAAAACTTAGAAAGATAAATGAATTGGTGAAATGAAAAGGGATGAAGCATTATATATAGAGGGGGAAGTGTAGCACCCCAATTTTGTCCCGACTTTTCTCTACACATTCGAATTGTATTGTTTTAATAGTAAAATTTTATTTTTCTAATTTCATGTATTTTTAACCATTTTTTATGCATTTCATTAATGTTGTTAAATTTTGTGAAAATCCAAAAAATATGTTATTAGTTTTTCATTTTACTGTTAAAAAAAATCAAAAAAATATGTTGTAATATTTAGTTTCTTCAAAAAAATATTTAGTTTTTAGTGTTCATGATATCATTGTTATCTTTATTATATACATACCGAGATTCCCACGGAGCTCTCTCGTGCATTTTTAAGAAAAATTGCTTATGTGGCATTTAATTAGAACGAAATTGAATGTAAAAAATTAGAATTAAATTGTTTAGGTGTCATTCAATTAAAGCTTCTATTTTTTTGTATCTTCTCTAACGGATTATTACAAAAAAAAAATTGTTGGATATATACAACTAAACTAGATCTTCTCTTTTTTTTTCGATTTTTTTTCATTCAATTAGAACTTCTCTCACATTTTCTTATTGTAGAAACTTTAATATTATATTTTTTTATATAAACTCTATTTTTTTGTAGAATCTTCGTTATTATTATTTTATTTTTTCAGAAACTCTTTCTTTTTGCGGGAATTGATATTTTTTATTTTAAAAATTATAATATTCTATTTTAATATTATTGCGTATGTAAAATTCAATTAAATATTTTCTATTATTTTTTTTAGTAGAAATTCAAATATTTTATTTTAATTATTAATATATATTATTGTTTTAATTACGACAAACTTATTAATCAATGATTAAATATTACTGAGCATATACTTAATATATAAAAACTAAGTAAACACTTCGATTTTGGATTTCTATTCAAAAAAAAAATGAACACTTCGACTAAAATTTGATTGAATATATATCTATTATCCAATCATTCAATTAAATGTTATATTTCTATGTTGATTTGTTTTAAAATAAATTTAAATCATATTTTTTTTTTTTATGGGATCACTCATTTGACTATTAAAATTATACCTTGACTATTAAAATAGGAAATAGAGAGCATTTCTCACAACACTATTAAAATTATACATTGACTAATTATCTCTAAATTTTATTTAGCACGACGAAAAGTGATCCCCATGATAAAAAGTGTTCGTAGATGATAGTGAGAATTAAGTACGAAATATTTTATTTATTTATTTTTTTGAACAAGAATGCGAGAATTTTATTGATATTCTTAAAAAATAATAAAGAATTTACAACTTTTTTTTTATGGAGCAGCCATAGAGTTCTGTAACGGACATATAAGATGGCTAGAATGAGAGAGAAAGTCTCAGAGGCATAAAATGAAAATTTGGTAGCATTCCTCACCCCAGTATTAAAAAAAAATACATTGAATAATGAAAATTTGAATTTCAATCGCAGATCCATACTTTTATATTTTATAATGGAAATCACTTATTTAAAATTTTATCTAGCACGATAAAAATGATTCCTAAGATGAAAAGTTAATGTATGTGATAGTGAGAACCGAACACGATAATTTTATTAATATTAATTAGAAAATAATATATATGAGAGAGAGAGAGAGAGAGAGAGAGAGAGAGAGAGAGAGAGAGAGAGAGAGAGAGATAATCTCTTAATGGGAAACATGAAACACTTCTCACTCTACTATTAAAAATAGACATTGACTAATTAAAATTTGAATTCCGACTATGAGAGTTTTTCCTTATTTTGTGTTTGTCGCACTTTCACTATATTACATCCAACTGAAAATATCTATGACAATTGGAATCTAAAATAAATTAATATAATTTTAATTTTTTATAATCAATGGATTTTTTTTTATTTGTTATTTCAATTTTAAACTTTTCATAAACATTCGTTCAAACCTTTTTTAGGATGCTAATTTATCAGTGTGAATGAAGATTCATACATAGATTTTTTCATTTGACGCTCATACGTGAAAATTGCTTCATTGTGGTACAATGACAAAAAAAAAAGTTGAGAATAGGAACATGGTCAAATTATCTTAATATTCATTTAAAATTTTGTTGATGGAGTTCCCATAGAGACGTGAAAGAGAGGGAGTCAGATAGAATCTCATAGTGTTGTTGAACGGGGAATGAATGAGTATTTTCCACCACACTATGCCCCTGTAACATCCTTAAACATATATCGTATGTTCATACTCAAGTAATTAAATTATACAAAAACAATCTCATAAATAATTGAAAGAAAAATATAGGCAACATTCAAAATAATATAAAATAAAAAGTGACATAAATAGAGAATCTTCCAAAGAAAACAAAAAAGAAAATAAGCAAATAAATATTATTAAAAAATTCATCATCTCACTCTATCTTATAACATTGTTAACCATATACTCCTATAATACAAAATATATCTCAATTTTATCTTAACATTTTTAATTAAATATTGTACAAACAATATATTAAATAAATACATAAATAATATTTAAAAATAAAGTTATCCCGTGCACGGCACGGGCTAACATACTAGTTTTTACTAAAATATAAAGATTTGAGCCCTCATTATAATGTTTAGTTTTTATTGTGTATAATTTAATTTAATTTGTTTCCTTTTTTAATTTCTTCATAAAATCTATAAAAAAAACAAAAACATGAATTTATTTCTAAAAATATGTCAAAATGTATTTATTTCCAAAAGATATGTTAAATGTGAATTTATTTCTTTTAAAAAAGGGATCAACAAGAATGCCCCTTTCTTCTCCTACTTTCTAGCTTTCTCAATTTTTCTTATTAATTTTTATAATTAATATTATTGATTTATATTAACAAAAATAAATGAAAAATAAAAATACCAAAAAAAAAACAAAAAAGGAAAGAGGAATAGAGAAACAGAAGCACGCATCTTCCTCTGTGTTTTGCAGTTTCAACACCTTTTCTTTTTTTTTTAAAACCAAAAGGGTGCTAGCAAAGAGCTAGACACCAAAACTTCATTGAAAAAAAGAAAAGAGATAAACAAAATGGAGGGGACTAGACCAAAACTCCATCAGACAAAATATAATCTATAATTAGGCCAACCTAGCTTGTTTTACTCAAAACTAAGCCTAGAGAACAAGGGGAGCTCATGCCAAAACATTATGGAGTTTAAACCTAAACCATAGTTTGCTAACTCATCAGCCACTTGATTCCCATCCCTACAAATGTGAGTTACAATAAAATTCATTTGCCTAAGCTTGAATAAAGCATTGTTCCATCTATTTCTTAAAGCCCAAGGAATGCAAATGCTAGGTTTTGAAAAAGCTAAAACAACTAAAGAAGAATCAGTTTCTAACCAAAGCTGGTTCCAGTTCATCATATTTGCAACTTCAATAGCTTTCAAAGCTCCCTGTAGCTCAGCATGGAAAGAAGATGCAAAACCAATAGGTTCTGCAAAACTGAGAAGAAAATCTGCATTGTGATCTCTAAAAATACCCCCACATGAAGCTTGACCAGGATTACCCCTAGAAGCTCCATCAATGTTACATTTGATCCAGTTGGGAAGAGGAGGACACCAAAGGATTTCTTTGACTGAGGTAGTTTTAGGAGGGTGTATATGTAAGACCCGTAATTCCACAGTACCTTTTGTGTGAGGGAAATAAGTAACGGTTAAGCACTTTAGGGTTTTTGTTAAGTGTTTTTGTGAGTATCGTCGTAATAACAACATTTTTGCTGAATTGGAGCCTGTCTTGTCCTCGTGTGCTGGAAATGCACAGACTTTTTTTTCTTAGTCTTTAATTATCTATGAGAACGTTTCTATGTTTTTAGAATTTTGAAATTCGACTTTCTCCGCTTTTTGGAAAAACGAGTACAAAATCGTACCCGCTGTTGGAAAATTTACGGTCTCTATTTTCCGTCGAATTTTAATTAGAGACTTTATATATCGGCACGAGTTAGAATCTGGATTCAGAATATTATTGAGAGCTTGGGATATAAATTTCAGTCGGAGAATCAAGTTTAGCGATAATTTTTAGAAATGGTTTACGGCGAACTTTTATTTCGTAGATTTTCTATTTTTCGCAAGTTAGACCGTTAGCAAAGTACGACTCGCCTACGATCGAAAGCGAGAGCTGAGTAGCGTAAAGTGAAAATATCTAGATATTTTCTAAAAGGTAATCATTACCATGTTTGATCCAATGGCTAGGGTTTAACAAGTTACCTTTACACTATTTGATCCAAAGGCTATTATTAATCAAGATCACCTTAGATAGGATGTTATGTCACATTGAATCAAAAGTCAAAATTTGATATGTACTCCCTCATTCCTCTCTCACGGCCAAAACCCCATTTCTTCACCACCTTCTTCATTAAAATTTCATTTCCTTCTACAAGCTTTGATTTGCTCTTGTTGGATCATAGAACTTGCAAGGATCATCTTCTCTTGAGGTAACTAACCTCCTCCTCCCTTTAAAGTGTTCAAATCTCTTAGATTGTGTTTGCTTGTCAACTTTGTTCTTGAGCAAAATTTTCTAGAATTTAGTTTTAATTAGCTTTTGGTTTCATAGAAGTGTTCATGAGTAGTAGACTAACTTGTTTAAGTTAAGTATGTGTTGATTTTCATGGTGGTTTGAGTTCTCACAAGAATTTTGGGTTAGGGTTTGAAGAAAAAAATTTAAAGTGATCATGAACTAGAAATTTTGTTTTGTGATTTTATTTTTGAGGTTATTTATAAGCTTTGTAGAGAAATGGATGTTAGAATAATGGTTTTGTTTTGTGAAACAAGAAAAAATATATTTTTGTGTTCTTGAGAAATTGATGAACATTCATAGGAATTTTGTTTTGGTTTCTAAAGTGCTTTGATTGATCAATTAAAATGATTTTGGGAATTGATAGATTATCATTAAGGTGTTGAAATGAAAAAAAAATAAAATTGAGTGTTGGTCTTGTTTATGTTGTTGGCCGTGGCACCCCCTTTGTATAGGGAGGAAGAGTTTCAATTTCTTTTAGTCCTAATTTAGAAGGACATGACCATGTTTCAAAGTAATGATCAATTATGGTTTTGTTTAGAAAAGAAAATGAGTTAATTATGCCTTAAGGAAACAAATTTAAAATCTATCAAAGTTTGTAGTTTTGTCTAAAATGTTGTGGATTGTTAGGGTAAATGATTTTGGGATAATATGGGATATTACTATGCTTTTAGAAGTGAAAAATTTTGAGTGTTGATGTGTGTTTCAAATTTTTGGCCGAGGCCTAAAGGGAAAAATGGGTGAGGGATTTCAAAATTTTCTAAGTCCACAATGATAAGAAAATGATCATGACATTGGTGAATGATCTTAGTTTTTTAAAAGAATGATTGTAGGGTTTGTAGTTGCAAAGAAAACTTGTAACTTGCGACGCAAGAAAACTCTGATTTCTTGGAAATATTTTTGAAGAGTTTTAGTTTGTTTTCAAATGGTTTTGTTGTATGAAAATGAGTTCTTTGAAGTTGGAAACCATAATGGTTCTTGGTATGCTTTGAAAACAAAATGAATTTCATATAGCGAAAATAGTGTATTTAACTTCGTGAATTTTTAATCACTAGGGGGAGAGCTCGAAAACACTATCCGAGAGTTTTAGAAAGTCCCTAGAACCCTCTAGAGTTTTGAGAACAAGTTTCGTTTCGATAGAATATACGAGGAGTATTTTATTGATTTTACGCTATTTAATTTTAGGCAGCGCGAATTGTAGAGTTGTACGAGAAAAGTTAGTGGAAGCTTGCCGAGGTAAGGGCATCTTTCTCTTTGTATTATTTCCGTTGATAGCATGTGTGTATGCTTTGTTTGTGGTGTGTTTTGAGTGCTTGGCATGTATGTGTGATGTATTCTCGGGATGAGAAAGTGTTTATGATACATGTGTTGTTTACATATGATTGAGAATCTATGTATGATTGTTGTGATTGGATTACATATGATATTGAGAACATATGTATGTGTTGTGCGATTGTCTTACATATGATTTTGTTAGAAATATATGCATTGACATGTGGTTGAGAATTACATATGCATGATTGGTATGTAATTGATGCATCAGCATAGATAAGATGTATCGTATGCTCATGCATTCATTGTTGTGGTTAGAAGACCACCAGGTGCGATTAGAAGATCCACCTTGATCCTGCGGGATTTTATTGAGTACAATACGTGATTAGAAGATCACAGGGTTTGATTAGAAGATCCACCCTAATCCTTCGGTTAGAAGATCGTCGTGATTGTATTGATTTTAGTGATTAGAAGATCACGACTCTCTGCGGAGAGGTTAAATTCCGGAATTCATGCATGTGACAGCCAGTGATTGGTGTCACGATCATGTAGAGTCTGCATTAATAGGTTGTGTGTGCATTTAATTATATTATGCACGTGATGTGAATTTGCTAAGTGTTTTACTCGCTTTTTCCCATAATTGTTTTTTGTATTATGTGGTACTTGTGATGACCCTTACAATGAAACATGAACGGGTTACCCCTACCTAGACGATGGATTCCTGTCCGAGACCGTGGGTCGTGAGGACGACGGTGACTTCTTGAGCCCTCAGTGATCGAGTGGCGTGGCGGATCATATTAGATTGTGTGCCGGTGTGTCTTGTACATCGTGCCTTTGGTTAGGCGTAGTATTCTGATTCTTTTGGATAATTGTATCTGAATACTTATACTTGTGGTTTAGACAGTTGTCTGTTGTACTATAAATATTTAGCTACACACTTTGCTTCTCGAAAGCACTTTTATGTATGATTAGTATTATGCCGATGTCTGGGATACTAATATATAATTAGTCCATTTGTATGATTAATGCCGGCTCATCACATGTTTTATGCGCGCTCTTTGTTGTTTTAAAAAAAAAAAAAAATAATGCCCCTTTTGGTCTTTGAAAATCGGGGTGTTACAGTATATTTATTCTAAACTGCTTGAGGACCTTAAAATCTCTCAATGAATTAGAGCTGGCTTTCAAAGTATTGTTCCCAGATAAAGCAGTGTTGGAAACTATTATAGAAATTGCAGAATTAACATTAATCTTCTTGTTATCATACCTGAACTTGTTTCTAGCTAGCCAAATAGTATTAAGAAGATTAACTATCACAGCAGAAATTGCAAGCTTGCATTGAGGAGACCAATTCATCTCTGGCAAAGACCACATATCATCCATGGAGGTGAAATGAATAGACAAATTCAAGCACTTGGCTAACCAAGACCAGAGGGCAGAAGCAAACTCACATTGAAAAAACAAGTGAACTGAAGACTCAGCTTGCTTGCAGCACAAGCTACACATGGAAGGCATACAACAACCTCTAGTTAATAATTCACAATCTGTTGGAACTTTTCCATTCATCAATCTCCAGACAAAAAGAGACTTAGAGGGAGGAATATCTGAATTCCAAATAAGCTTAGGCCAAGAAAGTTCTTGGTACTGAGAAGACTTGAACAAGTAAGCATCTTTAAGCTGTAAAGCCCCAGTGTCAGAGTGAATCCAAAGCAAAGAATCTTGAAGGGGAATAATATTTCTATGAATGAGAGAACTAATATTGTAATGTTGCAGAATTTGAGGAGGAAAATTCCAATCTCCATTGACAATGTAATCACTAACAGTAGAAGTAAGATGTTTACTAATATGAGAGGGAATATTAAAGAGATCAACAAGAACAGTTCCACACCAATTATCCTTCCAGAAATTTATATTCTCTCCATTGCCTAACAGCCAAATTGAATTATCCATGATAACACTGAATTCTTCTTTTACACTACTCCATATAGATGAAGAGATGTGATGCTTAATGACCTGCCTACCTCTAAAAATCCTAGCCTTCAAAAGATGAGCCCAACTGCAGGAAGAATTAAATAAAGACCAACACAATTTCAAATTTGTTGCTGCATTAAGGGCAGAAAGAGATCTCATGTTTAAACCCCCTTGAGAAAGAGGTCTACAAAGCTTCTTCCAAGAGACAGTGACTAGTTTTCTCTTGTCTGGGTCCCCACTCCAAATAAAGTTCCTAATATTTTTCTCCACTTCCTTGATAAGAGAGACAGGCCAAGAATAAAGAGAGATGCTGTAAAGCATCATGCTTTGAATAACTGCCTTAACTAATTGAACTCTACCAGCCATGGATAACAATGAAGCCTTCCAAGAGGCAAGCTTCAATTTGATTTTATCTGCTATAGGTTGTAAATGACAAACTTTTGGTTTACCTTTGAAAATTGGGACACCAAGATACAAGAAAGGAAGATAACCAACATTAAAATTGAGCAGCTAAACAATGAGAGATAATCTACCTTGTGTTATAGAACCAGAAAACACAGTAGATTTGGAAGTGTTAATCCTTTGGCCAGATTCAGAAGCATAATCCTCAAAAAGAGATTTAAGGGCTCTAAGACCAGACAACTTGCCCTTACAAAAAATCATCAAATCATCCGCATAGAAAGTGTGAGAAGGTACCTTGATATTTCTAGTACCTTTGATAAGATCCAGCTTGCCTTCCCTAACCAACTTAGAGATACCTCTACTGAGAACCTCTTCAGCAATACAGAAAAGCAATGGAGATAGGGGATCTCCTTGCCTAACACCTCTAGAGCAGTTGAAATAACCTTGAGCTTTACCATTGATGGAGTTGGACAAATAAGCTGACTCTAATATAACTTGAATCCAGTTACAGAAAATGTTGTTAAAACCAAACTTCTTTAAAACATTCAGCAAGAAAGACCAATCCAGGGTATCAAAAGCTTTAGAGATATCAATCTTCAAAGCCAAATTTCCCCCAAAAGATTTGTTATGCAGGAGATTAGCAGCTTCAGATGCTATACAGAGACAATCCCTAATATTTCTATCATGCACAAATCCTCTTTGTTCTTTAGAGATAAGAGAAGGGAGGATAGAAGCTAACCTGTCAGCTAAGATTTTGGAAATGATCTTAAACTTAAAGTTAGCCATTGCAATAGGTCTATACTGATCAATAGAGGAAGCATTAGGAACTTTAGGCAGCAAGGCAATAATATTAGAATTATAGCCAGGAAGAATCCAGTTTGAAGTGAAAAATTGAAGGACAACATTAACCACATCTTGATGAACAATGTCCCAGTAAAATTGAAAAAAAAAGCCCCAAAACCATCTGGACCTGGAGCACTGTCCTTATTTAGGGCAAAAACTGCATCTTTGATTTCCTGATGAGAAGGCAAGTTGGTAAGCAAAGCATTCACATCCTCAGTGACTAAAGATGGAATGACTTCATCTGCAAGCTTCAGATCCCGCAAAACAAAGTTAGAGCAAAAAATATTTTTATAGTAGTTTACTATATGATCAGAGATTTGCTGAGGCTCAATCAAGACAAGGTCACCATCTTGAAGGGAGGTAATAGGTTTGGAAGAGTTTTTGATTTTGGCCATTCTGTGGAAAAACTTGGTGTTTCTATCCCCCTTTAGATGCCAACTTAAATGAGCTTTTTCCTGCCAGAAACATTCTTGTCTACACAAAGCATCTTCTAAATTCTTTTGAGCTAAAATCTCATCATTCAAGAGGTTGTCTGTAGGGCCAGAGGTTTGAATAGCTTCTTGTATAGAGTTCAAGGTTTGTTCAGCAATAGTTACAGAAGAGTGAACATTACCAAAACAATTCTTATTCCAATCTTTCAGAGATTCTTTCAATAATTTCAACTTCTTAGAAAGGACAAGCATGGGACAGCCTGTGATATTCACATTCCAACAGTCCTGAATAAGACTCTTACAGTCTGGGTGAAGAGTCCACATCTTCATGAACTTAAATTGAGAGGCAAAAGAAATTTGGGAAAGGTTAAGGTCAAGAAGAATAGGAAAATGATCTGATTTAAGTTTGGGAAGAGTTGAAACAGTAATGGAGCTGCAAAGATCAATTAAAGCTTGATTTGAGAGAGCTCTATCTAATCTTCTCTCTGTGTGATTTCTTCCTTTTCTACCATTGGACCAGGTAAAGTCTGCACCTCTAGTAGGCAGATGTATAAGCTCAAAAGAATCAGACCAAGCAAGAAAATCTTCCATTGACAGTCTAGCTGGTTGATTTCTACCTCTGTGTTCATGTGCTCCTATAATGGCATTGAAGTCACCAATGAAAGACCAGGGTAAATTGTATTGAGATTGGAGAGAGTTAAGCTTAGTCCACAGTTGTCTTCTAGTAATATAGTTGGTACTAGCATATATGACAGAGAAGGCTAGGGTTGAGTTATTCTCAGATATAGTAAAGGAAATATGTTGATTATCTGAGTCTAGAATGATGGGATCAAGGTTAAGTTTACATATGCACCATAAATTAGGTAGCATATTAGGCCTAGTGTTCATGGCAAACAGCTTTAAACTAAGGTTAGCTAACCATCTCCTAGGAAAATCAGAGAAGTTAATCCATGGTTCAGCTATGAAAATAAAATCAGGTTTGTGAATAGTGATTAGTCTTTTAAGGGCTATTCTTGTTGGGGAGTTAGCCAAACCCCTTATATTCCAATAAATGCACTTCATTTAAAAGGTTTTTGGCTAACCTTGGATCTGGTTGCATAAGAGTCTTTGCTAGACTTTGAAATTTTCTTCTGAGCTTTCTTTTATTTTTTGATATTTGAACTTGAAAACCATCATTATCCTCAATTTGAGCCTGGCCAGCTGAAGCTTTTACAATTTGATCTTCTTCTACCATATTGGCCCAAGATTCCTTGAGAAACATTACATCTTTTTGAACCCTGACTGGAGTTGCAGGATCAGATAAACTATCATCCTTGTTAAATTGTGTAGCATCAACAAACTCATTATTATCATCACTGTTTTCAGTTCCTTCAAAGTGTTGCTCCTGATCTTCAATATCATCAACTCTATCTACTTCATCATTAGTTTTACTTTGCTGACTCAAACTATCTTTGTCCTGATCCTGAACAAGGATATTGAATTGGTTTTGAATATCTACTAAGGGATTAGAGACCCCCTCAGGAGATGTAGTTTTAGAGCTTTCTCCAGCTTGAACATTTTCAGGTATAGCTTGATTTTCAATCACAGGGTGCTGAGAAGCATCAACATCAATCACTTCAGTAGTTTTTCCTTTATCAGCAATATTCTTCTTCACTTGCACAAATTTCTTTTCCACCCTTATATTTTGCTTTTGTTTTGGGTCAGAGGGTTTATGAAAATTCTCTTGATATTGCATTTTCTTACAATTTTCCACACAATGACCTACCATATTGCAATGTGAGCAGAATTCAGGTAGGTGTTCATAATCAAGATCAACAAAAAAGGCATAACCTTTCCTTTCTACCAACACTTTGTATCTTAAAGCCTGTGAGAGGTCCATATCAACCAAAACCCTAGCATAAATGCCAAAAGTTCTATCAAACCTAGACTTTGAAGCTAAAGCATCAGTACAAATAGGAGTTCCAATACTACTAGCTATAGCAAACAAGATCTTTGGGCGCCAATATTCTTGTGACAAACCATATAACTTTACCCAAACCTGGGCTGTGGTATTTCTTTGAATGTTAGGGTTAAAATCTCCCGACCAAGCAAATAACTTCAAATAACCAGGATCTAGGTTCCACGAAACAACAGATCTGACCCTTCTAACATCTTCAAGGGAAGAAAAACAAAATTCATAAAAACCCTTACCTAGGTGAGAGATACCCCATCTAGCAAGATCTTTCCAAATCGAAGAAAGCTTCTTCTTCAAGTCAACAACAGAGAGAGGTGTAACACCTTTGGGCCAAACGATACGACCATGCAAATTATGCTTGCATGCATCCATACCAGCAATATACTCATCTTCTGGTATCTCTACAGCCAGGCGATCGCCTTTAACCACGGTGGTTGGGAACTGCGAAAGAGGAATGTCGCAGACATTAGAAAGTGCTTGCGCAAAGGTTTTGTTTGGTTTTGTGTTGTTTTTGGGATCAGGAGGTGGTTTAGGAGAGTCATCTAGACAGGACCAAGGAATTGCGAAGGTTTGCATGATGAAACAAGGAAGAAAACCGGAGGCGGTGGAGGTTACCTAAGGCTTAAGGAAGGGGACGGTGAACAGTGTCATAGTTTTCGCCAGAGCAAATCCAAACTACATTTCATTTAAGTTTCAACACCTTTTCAATTTCACCAAAAATAGTTTAATCTTCACCAATTCCACAATTAGTCAAAAAGTTGAAGTCACTTCATTCTCTCTTTGTCTTTGCAAAGCCAATTTTTCTTCTAAAACACACAACAATCCAATCCTCAATTTTGTCCAATGGTTACAAGAATTCATCAACACTCTCTATAAATTGAGAGCAAAATTCAAAAAAAAAAAAGGGGAGGAAACATAACCAAAAATCACAAAAAATCAGTAGCCAAAATGTAGACACTTTGAGATCCATTCATCACCATCTTCACAATAAATCATCATCTTATTCACACAACACTACTATCCACCATTTTCTAACCACCCTCAAACTCAAAATTATAGAAAACCACAGAACAAAAACATTTTTTATTCATCACCAACTCAAACAAACTCAAAATCAAAATTAACAAATGAAACCAAAACCCAAGAGAACAAAATAAACAGAACAAAGAAGAAGGAAATAGTGGAAGAGAAAGAGTGAAGGAAGCTCATCGCCATCACCGCCGTAGCCGACCAACAACAGCCGCTTCTCTGTGGATCGAACTTCTCTCTCTCGGTTAAAACCCTCTCTCACGTATTTTTGTTCTTTCCATCGTGTTTCTCTCTGATGTTTCCCTTTTGTTGTATTCATTTATTTAATTATTTGTTTTTTTTATTTGTTTAGACGTTAATCATTTGGGCTGTTGTTGTTATCTTATAACATGGACCTTCAGTTGTTTACCTCCTTAATCTCCTAATAACAACTAAAAATAATTATAACAAGTAAAACCAACAAAAAACATGTATTTAATTTTTTTCTTATTATTAGATTAGTTTAGTGTACAAAATTTATTCTCTAACTTAAATAAAAATTAAACCTTTAATGACATGAAAAACTCCTCTTAACAACAAAAAATAAACCTTTTAAATGCTTGTTCTTTAACAAAATAAAATCGGCTTAAAGAGAGACTGACGAATGTACATTCGTTCATCTCTCAAATAATCAAAATTTAGTAATCGCTTTATCTAACAATAAAAATTAAACCTTTCATAACACAAAAAGAAACAACTTTAAATAACAAGTGTGTGGATTAAAAGGAGATCGACAGATGTACATCTGTTCGTCTCTCAAATAATCGAGGCCACTGTGCAGTTAAAACGAAAACAATTATTTTCAATCATAAAAAAATATAACAATAAATTCAACACATCAACTCAATTTTTGCCTATGCCTTAAATCTATTGATTTTTTTTTTGAAATGTGTAAATTTTGCGACGGCCAAGGCTG
Organism: Trifolium fragiferum; assembly: GCA_954870985.1. Taxonomy (NCBI): domain Eukaryota; kingdom Viridiplantae; phylum Streptophyta; class Magnoliopsida; order Fabales; family Fabaceae; genus Trifolium; species Trifolium fragiferum. The sequence goes on from OX940796.1 coordinate 27,394,557, forward strand.
GCGGTAAATCTCCTACTTTTTTTTTTTTTGAAATTTTTAAATTTTGCGGCGGCCGAGGCCGTCGGTAAATCTCCCACTTTTTTTAAAAAAAAAATCTGTGTATATTTTGCGGCGGCCAAGGCCGCCGGCAAGTGTTGCTTCCTTCCAAAAATTATATTTTTAAACTTTTTGGCCGTTTTGCTACACTTTGCAGCGGCTTAGGCGGCCGGTAAGTTACTAGCTGCCAGAGCGGCCAATAAATTAATATTGAATCCGTTAAAAATTTGATGTTTTCATGTAGTGTTTGTGAAAAATGGGTATGAATCTCTAAAATTGAGTTGTTTTAAGTGATTATAAGTTGTAATAAGTGTTTTTAATCATGTATATGCTTGATAAATGTTATGTGTATGTTATTGAGTCCAAAATAAGTGCTTTTGAGTAAGTAAAAGTGATTTTGAACTTAAAATCGTAAAAATATGAAAAGTGAACTGACTACGATCTGGCAAGTGCATCAGTCTGTTGTCGAGTAATAATTCACATTCTACTGAGTAGAATGAGTTTGTATCCACAGGGATCGTGCCAAAGCAACTAATTTACTTTAGGAACTATGAGTTGCCTCCGCTTTATAAGTTGAGATAATTTTAGATTCAAGAAACAGAGAATATAAACTAGAAAGAGACAATTTGAAAGGATATGTTAAGTAGTTGGAATCCCTCCCTTATTCCTGCTGGGTAAGTGGTGTTATATCGTTGACTATTCCTTTTTATTATTGACGAACTAATATAAGTAGTAATAACCGCGTACGAGAATTACCCTAATTATGAGTATAAAAAGTCTTAATTAATAGAACAGGGAATCCGTGTTAGACACGTGTCACGTCCCCACGCTGCTGATTAGACCCTGAATATGTAGTCAATTAAGTTTGATTTCAGAAGTTCTCTAGCCTTTAATCACGAGAGTGACTAAGCTATTGTCTATTGATCCAGGTTAGCTGCCGACATTTTGGATGAATCCTAAGTCTTGAGGCACAATACTAGGTATCACTAACCCTAAGAGTGTTCCCCTAACTGTAGCTATCAATCAGGTTACGTAATTAAAACTTAGACAATATAATTAATAAAACTGAATAGAAAGTTATATAATCTTAGTATCAATTTACATGTCTCCAGCATTCATAAGGGAGTTTATCTTCTCCACTTAACCTAAAGGAGTTTAGCCACTAATTGACATAATTAAATTACAAGAATTAAAATAATGCATATCAATAATCTAGCTACCTTGCGGAGGAAGTTACCTTTCCCGTTGAAGGGGGATAGTTCCTTCCCTAGAGCGCTCCTCCTCCTTGCTCCTTAAAGAGAAGTATTTCTCTAAATTTTTGAATAAATAATTGTGAAGAAGAGAAGCTCTATTTATAGTTTTTCTAAAGGGTTGTACGATGGACCCATCATACTGCAATGTGTTGATTTGTTTAAAAAATAACACTGCAGATTCTGTTCTTTTCTTGGGCTCCATGTTTTCTTCCCATCGTACTGCAATGGGACTTCAAAATTACATTTTTGCTTCAACACGAAAGTTGTAGCTCTTCGTCTTAGCTTTCCAACGCATGGTCATGGGCCTGATTCTGATATTCGTAGCTCAAGTTATGGTTCGTGCATTGACAGCTGCACATTTTCTTCCTTTTAGCCTCTTTTTGTGCATTTTCTTCAATTCTTTACTTCTTGGACAAATAGCTTCACTTCTTTAGGTTTTTGCCTTGTAATTAGTCTAAAAATAATACTAAACTATTAATAAATAAATACTAAAATACCACAGAAATTATTGTCATCACGAACCACGTACCCGCGCACGACGCAGCCATGCTAGCCCCAGGCGCAGGTACAAGCTGATTTTCTGGATTTTTCTTTTGGCCCTCACGCATGGCGCCGCGCCTATCGCCGGTTTGTGAATATTGGCTCTGCCAGCCGCGCAGGGCGCAAATTCGGCCAGCGCACAACGCAGGCTGCTGTTCAATTGTTGATTGTTGACTTTTCACCCGCAACTTATTTTTGATAATTTTTGATGTAGAATTCATTTATGGTGTTAGTTTTTAGAGATTATGCTTGGATAATGATGTTATGTATGGAATAACCTAGTATTATGTAATTGAATTGGGATTAATTGATTGATTGTTGATATATGATATTATGTAATTGAATGTACGAGCATAATGAATTATGATGATGAGTTATGATGTAGAATACGAGAAAGAATATGGATTATGTTATCCTATTATTCATAAGAAAGATGTATTAGAGAGATCGTCATATAATTGGTATATGTACATTCATGCAAGTTAATGACGTAGTGTCCATCATAACTTAAGACTGGACATGAGGTATAAAGGGATATAAGTTTATCCTAAATTTTATGATGGAGATCGATGGTACCACATGCATTAGTTGTATCTAGAGTGACATAACATTAATATTTGACATTAGTTTGCATTAGGAAGATGTGCATTATTAAATGGTAATTGGTACTTGGTCTTAATGACAATTTGTGATTATTTGGTCTTAATGATGTGATTATTTGATTTATATGCCTATGTATTGCCATGATAATGTCTTACATGGTTTATTTTGTGTATATTGAATGAATGAGACGAGATATATGCTTTTTTAGTTAGTTTATATTGTTGGTGTTTTGTGTGTTGGCATCATTTTTTGCTAAAACAAATATACAAACAGGATGTTTGATGTAATGTTTCAACATTTGGGACGTCTGCAATGTGCCTTGATTTCGCGCTATAATTACGCGATTTGTTTATATAAGGAAACCACGTCCGTTTACTTGTGCACCAAGACGCGTGTCTGTCTAGAATCAACGTTGTGTTTATTTTCTAAAGATATTTAAATATTTTAGGAAACTTTGTATTTGGTTCCGATATATTTGGAAATATTTATGGAAACAATATATTTGATTCAAGAATATGTGAGCTGGAGATTTCGTGGATTAGCTGTGTTTCTGAAGCCCAAATTGAAGATCAATCATGTGCTACTTCAGAATATAAAAGGAAGATGCTAAACCTATTATTTTCACCGAAACCAATATATCAAAATGTAGACTTTTAGGGTTTCGTGTAGGGGTGTTCAAAAATCCAGTTAACTGAACCGAACTGTAGTTCGAACTGCATTGAACTGTATTTTAAACTGAACCATTTAATTCAGTTTTGAACTGAACCACTTTTAAAAAACAGTTACAATTTAGTTTATAACTGGTTCAGAACCGGTTTGAGAGAAATTTTATCATAGGCACAACCCCAAATCAATAATATTTGTGCACACACTCATCAAAATAAAAAAATTAAAGATAAATAATTATGTTACATCAACTATCATTAATCAATTCTTTTATATTTAAATTTTTTAAAAGTATGTGAGTGTGCTCAAATGACAAGTGTCGGGTTGTGCCCAACCAAGTCTTTCTCTCGGTTTGAACTTATAAATTGGTTTTTATTAAAAAAAAATTAAAATTTCTCTCACACTTTTATTTCTCTTTCACTTTTGTGCAGCTTGATTTCTCTTTCACTAAACTAAATCTTGTGCCCATTAGCTTGTTCCTAGGTAAGTGTTTCTCTTCCTAAGGGGAAATTCTACTATAGGCACAAACATAAATTATATGTGTTAGGCACACTCACATAAAATGAAAAAAAATAAAGAGAAAAGAAATAAAATGATATTGATTGATGTGACAATTTTATTTATCTTTTAATTTTTTTAACTTATGTGTGTGTGCCTAAATCTTGTGCCCATTAGCTTGTTCCTAGGTAAGTGTTTCTCTTCCATAAGTCCCTAACCCTAGCCCCCAATTCCCAAATTGATTTTCAACTTTCTCTTACTTAATCGAGCACCACCACTACGATTCTTTCTCCGCCACTGTCGATTCTTCCTCCACCACCAAGCACCACAACTATCGTTGATTCTTCCTCCGCCACTGTCGATTCTTCTCAAAGGTAACCCATTTCATAGTTTTTGTAGTGATTTTTATTTATGTTCTGTGAGTGCATAGTTGTTGTTGTATTGTTAGTTATTTGGAAGTTTAAATTATAATAAAAATTAGTTATTATTTAATTACCGATGCTAAATTGATGCCTTAATTGATTTTTATTTATGTTCTGTGAAATGATGGTCACAGTAGGGTAGTTTTAGAATTGAATCAATTCATATGTTATTGTGTAAATGGTGGTGATCCATTCAATGGTTTAACTTGTTGTCTTAGAGATTTGTGATATGTTGTTGGCGTTTTAATTTGTATAAACTATAATATAGTATTTAAAATCCAATTTCTATTTCAAAAAAAGCACTAAAACATGTTTTTTAAAAGACTCATAAAATTGGTTTAAAAAAAAAAAACCACAGAAAATTGGTTTTTTAAACCAGTTTTTTTTAAAAAAAAAAACCGGTTTTAAACCAGTCATGTGGAACTAAACTGGTTCAAAGATGTAAACTGGTTCTAAACCGGTTATGAACTGAACTGAAACTGGTTTGAGAAATAAGCTGGTTTTTGTTAAAGTGGTTTTTTTAACTGCACTGAACCATTAATATGGTTCAGTGCAGTTCATGAACCATGAACACCGTTAGTTTCGTGTCTTTGTAAGCCTTGTGCTTTATTTGTGAGCCACTCTTTTGTCATCTTGATATTAGAGTTGGACTGTGTTTTGAGTTGTAATTTTGTGATTTTCTCCTAAGCCTTGAGGTACGGAGTAAGGTTGTTTTCTTGTGTATCACTCTAAGCCTTTAGGTATGAGTGGTTTAGTTTCTAGGAGTGTGTCTCCAAATCTTTATGTGTGTTTGCTTGTAAACAGTGCTGTCTGTACTGTTTGAGAGTAAGTGAGATGAGATCTTAGACTTAGGAGTTCCTAGATTGAAGTTGCACGGGTAGTGTCTAGGCGATAAGTTGTAAACGGGGGAGTTTAGCGTTGAACTATGACTATTATAGTGGCTTTCCTTCCTGGATTGGTATCCCCCAGATTAAGAGAGATTGCTCCGAACTGAGTTAACAAATAACGCATGTTCTTTACTTTCTGTCATATATCTTTATCTTGTTCATTGTGTTTTACGTTGGTACGATGTTGGAACATTAGACTCAACATCTTGTTCGTGTCCTGATGCTGAAACATCATATACCACATCTGTTACCACCGTGCCAAAATTTCATATATATATATATATATATATATATATATATATATATATATATATATATATATATATATATATATATATATATTAATGTAAGTATGCTTTATTCCTACATTTCTTTTCGGATTATATAAATTAACTCTCTGTTTTGTGTATTTGAATGATTTGATACCAGATTCTTAAGAGGAGGATCCATTTGCTCGTGAATAGTTCTGGTGATTAATTTGTTTGGATAGCGGTGAGGAGTTTAGCTCTATGCTACTCCATTACCTTAGTTTCTTTTAGTTGTAATAAGATAAGATGTCGCTTTGGTACTTGTAACATCGAGTCTTGGGGGTGTAATGCTTGGATTTGTTATTTGCTTATTGTATTATGACCTTGCTTAAGTTATTTATCAGTTGAGACTATGTTGATGTATGATCATGATATGGTTTGAATAATGATGAATACTTGTAATATGTTAATATGTGAATGTTATGCATGTTTTATATAAGTCGATCAGTTCTAATAATTTTCCGCTGCTATTTAATGAATTAATATGCATGCTAAGTGTCGTTTATCTTTAGTAGCACTCTAGTTGCTTGTATGTTTTTAATTTAAGTTAATTATTTAGTATAAGTGGGTTATGGTGTTACAATCGGCGTATTAAACCCAAGGGCTTTGCTATCATATCGTTCATCTCATTGAACGGATCATAATGCTGATAATTTTGTGGAACAACTACTGGCTGAATAACACTGCGCGAAGCACGTCCTTGATTCGCAGGTAGAACACTCGTGGAACGTCCCTCGCCATGACTTGACCAAACCCAATAATTAGGTTGAAATCCTTTTTTATATAAATGAGACCTAATTTTATCTTCGCTGACCATACGTGTACACTGACCAACTACACACGAACATCTAATTCCTCCTTCACGTATCACAATGTGATTATATTTTACGGTATCGATAAATAGTTCAACCCCTAGTTTAAAGCTCTCTTTAACTTGTTCTTAACTCTTCCAAGGATTATTCCTATCGTACATCCAATTATGATCTATAAAATTCATATATGCGCAAATTTTATTAATAATTAGATCAATATATTTTCTTTATTTTTCAAAAGCATTTTTGATATTCGGCTTTATTATAACATATATACTATGTACGTACGTAAAGTAAAATTTAATAATAATAATAATAATAATAATAATAATAATAATAATTAACAAAGATACTTAATCCAAATTTAAACTTTATTTTTATTAATAAAAAAACTTAATTAATCCAAATTCAAACTTTATTTTTATATAACAATAATTTATGATTTTCTATATTTATTTAATTTTAAAAACTTTATTCTTATAACTTAATCCATACTTTTTTTATAAGATCTTTATAACTAACATTCTTTATTCATTTTTGTTTTTGGACAAATATACTATTTTTCGCTTTATGCTTTATCATTTCAACAAAATACTATTTTTAATTATTTTTTGGCAAAAATAAAAACTTTTTAACATTTTCTTTTTTTTTAAAAAAAATATACTATTTTCATTTTAAACTTATTATTTCAAAAATATACTAACTTTTTTTATTTGTTTGACAAAAATTCAAACTTTTTAACATTTTCTTTTTTTTTAGATATACTTTTATTTAAAGAAAAATACTATTGGTTTTTTTTTTTGACAAAAACACAAACTTTTAACATTTTTCTTTTTTTAACAATACTGTTTTTCGTTTTATACTTTATTATTCAAAAAAATACTAACTTTTTTGTTGACAAAAATACAAACTTTTTAACATTTTCCTTTTTTTAAATATACAATTTTTCGTTTTATACTTTATTATTTCAAAAAAATACCAACTTTTTTTATTTTTTGATAAAAATACAAACTTTTTAACATTTTCCTTTTTTAAAATACACTATTTTTCGTTTTATACTTTATTATTTTAAAAAATACTAAACTTTTTTTTTTAATTTTTTCACAAAAATACAACCTTTTAACTTTTTTCTTTTTCTAAATATATTGTTTTTCATTTTATAGTTTATTATTTGACAAAAATACTAATTTTTTTAACAAACAAAAATTGATATATATATATATATATATATATATATATATTCCATTTTTATTTGTTAAAAAAAAAAAGACCCCTCAGCACAAGGTGTACCGAGAAGAATTACAAAAGTTTTTAAAAGAGTTCAAAATAGAAACATCGATAAAATTATAAAGAGGCGATGACCTGACAAAGCATAGGGCTCGACCACCAACAATGAAAGTTAGAGACTTAAATAACATCTGTCGTTCGCATCCACCGATAGGAAAGAATCTTGACTTTGTCCAAGAGCTGAGTCGCAATATTTGCTGAGTTGCGAAAGACTCGATAATTTCTTTCATTCCACACTATCCTGACACAAGCTAGCCAAACGAGCTGTAAGAAGGACTGTCTAGCACGGAGACCACCAGCTGAATAGGTGAACTGAACGAAATGGTCTGAGAGACTATAAACATCCACCGCCGAGAAACCAATCCAAGACCTGACCTGACTAGGGGCCAAAGAGAACCAAATGTGCTACAAGTAGGGTTAGGAATAGGCCAGGCGGCCTCCAGGCGCCTTCGGTCTGGCCTGTTTTCGGCCTGGCCTAGCCTGACCTGTTTATAAAAATGACAGGCATAGGCTTTGAAAAAAGCCTGTTTGCATAAATAGACCAGGCTCAGGCTTTTAAAAAAGCCTGCGAGGCCTGATAGGCCGGCCTGACCTGTTTATATTTTATAATTATTATTTATATAATAAATATTATTTATATATGATATAGGCTTAGGCTTAGGTTTTTTTTTCTTTCTTTTTTTATGGAAGATAGGCTTAGGTTTTAAAAAATATTGTTTAAAAAAATAATTTAAATATGAAATAGGCATTAAGGCCTCTTTAATTAGCATATTTTAAAAAATTATATAAAGGCCTTTATGTGACATAGGCTTTTAAATAGGCTACAAGGCTAGACCAGGCTTTAAACAGGCACAGGCCAGGCCGAAAAAAATAGCATTTGATAGGCCATAGGCTAGGCTTAGGCCTAAAGAAAAATCGTAGGCCAAGCTCAGGCCTGTCAAAGCCTGGCCTGGCCTGTTCCCAACCCTAGCTACAAGAGAGAAATAAATGTTGAACTGTCTCTATGCCCCCGCAACCTGTCACACAATAATGAGATCTGGAGAGAGAATTCTTCGGTTCACCAAGTTAGTCTTCGTTGGCAACCGATCACGCGAAAGACGTCACACAAGCATAGACACCTTCAAGGGAACCTGTTTGTGCCCCCGAAGTAACTGAGTCCTATGAGGTCAAGATTTAATACGCATCTCGAATTGAATAACCCATAACTGAATCTGACCGCCACCTGTCGGGAGACTCATCCTGCAAAGTCACGGTAAGAAGTAAAGACTGACACTATCCTAGCATCTCCTCCTCCCACGCCCACAACTGGCGCAGCCACACCCACGCCCCCCACCTCCCATTCGGATAAAAAATATCTGCTACCGTGCACGACTTGGTCTCCGGAAGTCGAATAAACGACCAAACCTCTCCCACAACGGGACCCCACCAACCTAGGGATCAGACCAGAAAAGAGTATTTGTCCCATCCCCCACCGTCCTAGTCACACATTCTCCAAACCAACCTGCCCTAAGTCCCTTTACTCCATCCCTGATCTTCATTATCTCCCTCCACTACGTCGACCCCATCCTCCCTCCCTCCATCAAACCTCGGGTAATTGTTATTTTATTCATTTTTTAGTTTACTTTAAAAAGTTAATCAAAAATTCGATCTGATCCAATAAACTTTCATATAATGACACCCAAACATATTTAATTTATAAGCATTTTAGTTTACTTTAAATCGATTTACAATTTTAATTTGGATCAATTTATATTTAATTACCCTAATTATAGTTGATATCTGTACTCCAATACAATAAATACATCTCTTTAATTCAAGACTTTTCTGAATTTGGTGTTATTATATGGATGATTGTAAACTTAGTTTCTCCAACTTTTATAGTAACTCTAGTATAGAGTTTGTACGGAGACAAACAAATAAGGTTGTTCATAATCTAGCTAAGACATCCACATTATCAGAATATCCGGTAATTATCAAATTTTAATTGATATACCAAATTATATTGAACACATTTTAAATTTTTAATTAATAAAATGTTATAAGCACTCTTTCATTAAAAAAAAAACAATAAATACATCTCTACCCTTTTGATAGATTAAGCATTACCAAAATCCATCAACCCAACTCTAGATTGTTGGTTCTCCACCATTATAATTAGGTAGATTAATTATATCTATAATTAAGCATTAACCGGCCAATCTGCCATAATCACAACGTGCTCTTCCACCAAATATTTCCCTTGTTAACAAAAATTAAGTTAAAAAAATATTCATATTAATCAAAACCATACACTCATCCACGTCCTACAAAATTCAACAAAAATCACAAAAGGACCAAATTGCCCTCGCACCATTTCATGTAGAACCGTTAATCCGTTTCTCCCTATATGAAAAGTACCAACAAATGTCTCAAATTCACAAACACAACACATACGGTTGCATCTAAAATTAAAGAGAATCACAAACACCCCTTCATTCTTTTTATCTCTCCTCAAATTTACTATTTTCTCTCCTATTATAAATAACAAAAAAAATTCATTGTATTCTACTATTGTAAATTGTTGAGAATTTTTTGTTGCCTCTGATTAAAGGCTTCTTTCTCATTTTGTTTCAAGAGAAAGAGAGAATCAGAGGCCAATTCTTTCAAAAGAATAAACCACATTAGCTTCTAAAGAATTAAAAAAAAAAACATATTACTTTGTTTAATTTTCATTTCAAGTTTTGTTTGAGGCACCCTTAATTACCAAACTATAGGTTTGATAATATTCGGGTGCCTCTTTCAATTGTGGGGTTCAGAATCTCATTGTAAAACGACAGGTGATGTGATATATTTATTTTTTTTTCTTTTTTTTTTCAAATTTTTTTTTTATAAAATAACTTTTTTTCCACAGTCAATTGCAACACAACAAATTGTTGTTTTTATGAAATTTTTATTTGTTTCATCTTTTTAACATAATTTATTCAGAAATTTGATGGGTTATTTGTTTGATTTGATTTTCAGATTTCCACACAGTTTTTGTTGGTGTAAATAATAGCTGTTGAAAATGTTGGGGGATTTCATCAATCGTTGCCTCATGTATGTTAATTTAATTTAATTTTGAGAAAATTATTGGATGAATTATTTCCTATTTATTTTTGAGTCATTGTTGTGTTATATTCTTATGATCCATTTTGAATTGCAGTCTTCTCTTAGGGTATGCATACCCTGGATTTGAATGCTACAAAACAGTGGAGAAAAATCGTGTTGATATTGAGGAACTTCGCTTTTGGTGTAAATATTGGTATATATATCTCTTCTTTGCCATTAAATATACTTCTGAAATGAAATATAATGATTGATGATGTTATTGGATAATGATGACAAGATTACAAGACATTTTAAAGCAATTTTAATGTTTTAAAAAGCGGTTGCAATCACAATATTTAAAAATATTGTGAAAAATTGCCGTAAAATGTTGTCTGAGATGTGGTCTCATTTATGTGCAGTCGCATTATTCAACATAGGTCTTACAAAGTTGATGTATTTAATCCAACGTTTGGTCTAGATACATAATCTTTTATCGACCAATTTTTATTTGTATTTATAATTGAAGGGAGTATGAATTGAAAAAGTGACAAAAAAGACTCCTTTAATTTTTATATTTTTTAGTAAAATAATATGCTTTGAAAAGTTCATTTATGAAGGTGATACCTTGAAAATGAAAACCAGAACAAACTGGGGATCCTTTAATTTTTAAGCATTGATACATCTCTAAATCATGTTAATTTGTGTCATCAATTTGTAGGACTATTGTAGCACTCTTCACTGTATTGGAAAAGTTTTTGGATATATTTATTTCATGGTAAGTATGGAACATTTTAACAATAATAACTATTTATATATATATGTTGTTGCCTTAATTATTTAACTTGAACTTGTGAATTCAATTTGAACTTATATGAAGGTTGCCTATGTATGGTGAGATGAAGTTGGTGCTCTTTGTCTACATGTGGTATCCTAAAACTAGGGTAAGCCCTTTTCACATTTACATATGATACATTTTCTTTCCTTGCATTCCATTGATTAATTTCAATGGTTTTTAATTTGCATCTCATAGTCTTCATGGTTATAAAGTATTTTTGTAGCAATAATATAAATAATTAAATTTTGATATATTGTTAACGTTACACTGTCAACTTATACGTGACTTTAGGATAACATGACAAAACATATATCATCATATATGTTCGTGTTTAATGATCTAACGATCACTATTTATTGATAGTATAGTATATATGAATTAAATCACGAAGTGTTATTGTAAACGCAGGGAACCGGTTTTATTTATGAGACAGTGTTGAGGCCATATGTATCAAAGCATGAAAATGACATTGATAGGACAATACAAGAGTGGAAAGCTAGGGGATGGGATTATGTCATATTTTATTGGCAATATTGTGCACAATTTGGACATACTGCATTTATCCAAGCTCTTCAGCAATTGGCTTCTCAATCTTCAAAACTCACCAAGTCAACTACTACACCGGTAAACTCACCATGCAAATAGGATTAACATTCATTTTTTGTAGTTGTATGATAGAACATTTTTCTATCAATAGTTAATTACATGTGAACTTGGCTCTCCATCTTTTATATAGCTAACCATAGTGATAACTATATTGTGATATAGTATACTGTTGAATTGTTAAAAATTGATATATTTTGATCTAAAATTAAATACATTATTGACAATAAATTGGTAGTAGTAAGAATTTTGAATGCGTAGATCAATTTTATTTTTTCTATTAAATCAAATATTGGTCTAAGTGATAAAGAGTTTCAATTCTTTGCTGCTCCAATATAAAACGGAGTACCACTGTAAAACAATTTTTTGTCAAGAAATTAAAAAACAATTGGTACAAAAATTAAATATTTTTTATTCATAAATAACCGTTCTTCAAGGCGTTGCTTAATTTTATAGAAACTAACCCTGACGCCTAACTTCTCTATTAAAAAAAACCTTGACACCTATCTCTTAAAGAAAAAATTATAGAATTATTTGCTTATTTTTCAAACTGATTTAAGTACTCAATAAACAATTTTTCCCTTGAGTAATATGTAAGTTGAAGATGTTGTGTAACTTATGATAGTGCTACATTAATCAATTGCAGAAAAGTGAGGAGCAAGTTCAAACTGGTCAAGAAAAATCAACAATGCAATCATCCTTTATGAAGCAAAATAGTTCACTAAGCAAAAGCAAGAAATGGCCAACAAGTCCACCATCATCACCAAGTATAATCAATCGTCATATATCGGAGGCACCTAAGTCGCAAACAGTACGTGCCAACGTTGTTGATGCTCAAACCGAATATATGGACGAGGCAGAAGATGAAGCATGGGACCCTGAACCTAACTCAACAGATGATGGACAAGATGAACCTCGTGTGAGCGTGAAAGACAGAATCAACCGAGCACGCGCAAGACTTAGAAAGTTAGATTCACAAAACCCTCGAACCCCTAAGACCCCACAACATCGACAACAGTAATAATGTAAATATTATATAGTCACACCTTCATCAATCCCCTTAAAAACCAAAATAATGGGGGGAAATGAAATGAAATAGACTCTGTTTCTCTTTCTTACCTCTTAAAAAAATTCTCATTTGTTCATACTTTGTGCACTTTTCTTTAGTTTACGTTGAATTTTGAAAAACAAAAAGTAATAAACATGTTATTCTTCAATCACGCACGGAAGCAAAGAAAAGTGATTAATTAGGAATGGTTCGTAAGTTCGAATTCGTGGGACAACGGTTGAAAATTCAAGTTGATTCGGTTCGAGTTTGGGATATTACGGGTGTGGATTTGGAATCACTCAAGCCCATATCAAAAATCCGAAATCACACCCGGTTATATGTTATCTAATTAATCCTATTGACATTTGCAAACTATGTTACCAAATTATACTTATTTTTGCATTTTATCAAAATTGAATGTAGATGATCACCAAGCTTAGATCTTAATTTTTAAAGTGGATGAGTATCAATTATACTAGATGTTGTATATGATTTTATTTATAATTTTATAATTTTTTTATTGCAAAAAAAATTTAGAATGTAGAAATCTTATAATGAAAAGGGAAAATGACAATGAAATCGGGCTGGGTTCGAGCAGGTAATTATCCTGAGGCCATTTTCTTGATGTGAAATAATGAACTTACTCTCTTTGTTCATTTGTTATTTGTCGTTTTAAAATAGTAACATCAAATTAAGAAAATATATTTTTGTACACATTTTTAAATCACCAATAAATTCTTATTTTTCTACACACACTTTCTCTTTCAAAAAAATTAAAACCAAAAAAAAAAATTAAAGACAGATCATAACAAACCAATTTTTTGACATAAAAAAAGCATTATGAATTGTAACAAGATTTTCAATAAACATGCAAGAAACAAAATGAAAATAGGAACAAGACAAAAACAATAAAAAGATTATATAAAATTTAATCAATAAAAAAAATTAGGAAAGAGGATATAATAGATAAAATATAATCTTAAATTATCAAAACGACAAATAAGAAGGAACGGAGAAAGTATGACTTATGAGAGACATTTTGTTTCTCTTGTTAAATTTTTTATATTTTTAGGGGCTTAAAACCCTTGCTTGGGTTGGCAGATCCTTGGGCCAGCCTGGCAAAAACCTCGATCTAAAAAAATAAAGATAAAATAACAAAAACCTCATCTAAAAATAAAATTATATGACTTTTTTAATGTGTTTGTATAATAATTTTGCAACAACAAAAAACATGTGACTTTTATCTCAATTTTATTTATAATGATGAAAAACAAAAATTTAATAATTTTTGGAGACAATTTATTTAACTCAATATTTTGAATACCGATTAAAATTAAAATTTGAGAGATTTATAAAAAAAAAAAATCTTTTTGCAAATTAGATTCTCTCATTTACTTACTCTTTCAATCTCTCCTTTAATTTCACTTTCTCTCTTATTTTCTCTTCATTGTTTTATTAATTTTTAATAAAGAGAGAAAGTGAAATTAAGAGAAATAAGACAGTTAGGAAAGAGATGTAGAAAATAAATAAAGAGGAGGATTCTAATCTAAAATTTTGTCCAAATAAATATTAAATCGAAAATAAGCTTAGTATATAAGCTAGTTGATAGATGAAAAACTAATTTATTATAGTTGATAATTGATAGTTTATAGCTAGTAAATTGAAATTAAAATGTTTGTCAAATTTAACTGTTGTAAATGAAAAATGACATAAAAATACATATTAGTGAGTAATTATTATATTTTTAAAAATTAAAATAATAAAAGTTAAAATAGAATAAAATATAAAAAACTATACGCTATACTATCAAACGCTACTTTTATTAACATGTAAAAAATATTATAAGCGTTAAAAGTGCTCATTACATATATTTTTTTAAATAATTTATGTGAAAATAGCTCATAAAAGACAATTTTTCGCGAATAAATTTATTTATTTATGTAAATTATTTTCATAATCTTAAGGGTGTGTTTGGTAACACAAATAAGCTAACTTATAGCTTATTTTATTAGCTTATAAGCTTGTTTCATAAAATTATAGGTGTTTGGCAATAAGCTTTTTTTACGAGCTTATAGCTTTTTTCCATATTAGCTTTCAAGTAGCATTTTAGCTTATAGCTTATAGTTTTTTACCTTTTATTCTATTTTTAACCTTATTCTTTTAATTTCTTTATTTTTTTTTAATAAATAAACTACCCACTAAAAAAATAATTACCCACTCACACAAACTAACCATGTACTTTTATGTTATTTTATAATTACAAAAGTTAAATTTACCAAACACTTTTTTTTTTTGGTACTGAAAGAGGGCCGAAGCCCAAAAAGAAAAAAACTATAAGGTTACACGAATATTCCTAGGCATGCAAGCCCCAGAAATGTCATAAAAAAGAAGACTTAAAATCCCACTAGGAGGAGTCTCCATAACATGAATTTGAAAAGAGTTTATAGAAAAACTAAAACTAGCCAGGCAGTCAGCACTTCTATTTCCCTCCCGCAATGTATGATTGAACTGCACTTGCCAATTTAACTCCATAAGCTCTTGGATTCGACGAACCAAAGTAGACGATTTACCATTAATTTTGACATTACCCAATATCATGTCCACCAATACTTTTGAGTCACTTTCCACAAGAAGATGGTGAAAACCCTGTCTCCACGCAAGTTGCATACCTAAGTACATCCCCCACATCGCCGCGCTTAGAGCATCACAAGTTCCAATTTTACGAGAGTACCCTGTTAGCCATCTGCCATCAGAGTCACGTAAAAGACCACCGCATCCAGCTAGCCCTAGAGTATCCTTATATGCTCCGTCACAATTAAGCTTGACCCACCCTTCTTGAGGTCTTTTCCAGCCGATGTAAATGGTATCTCCCTGGCGAATATTCATAAGATTGTGGTTACAATTGTCTATATCATCAACCATCTTACGAATAGTGTAGGTTGGATCGAACGGACGCTGAAAATCATCCTCAAAAATGGTTTTGTTTCTCCAAGTCCATATGTGCCAGCAAGCCACTAAAAAGGTAGTTGTCCACTTCTTCTTTTGAATTCCTTGTAGCTGGTTGTTGATATTCTTGAAAATCCAGTCCCTGCAATTAAAAGAGAAGAAATTAGTAATTTGATTGGAAGGGACTAACCTAATCCAAATTTGGGTTTGCTTTGGGGCAGTCCCGTAGAACATGAAGAGTGGTTTCATCGTATTCATTGCATTCAGAGCACGTGGGAGAAATTCCAACACCCCATTTGCTCCTACAATAATTAGTGAGCAAACGCTCATGAGCAGCCATCCACACGAAAGTTTGAATTCTATGGGGTCCTTTCCAGCTCCATAGAGCCTTCCAATCTCCCTCAAATGTTTGACTATTGGCATTCTGGAAAATATAGGCACTCTGGACCGTAAAATCCCTAGTTTTAGTTCTTCCCCAACCAATACTATCTTGGCCGTCTGTGTCCGTAGGTGCAGGGAGAGCAAGGACCTGCAAAGCAAAGGTAGAAGGCAAGTTAGAAATAAGGAAATCATAATCCCATTCTCCTAAGGGGGTTACCACTTCCCTCACTGAGAGTGTTGTATCAATGAAAGATTGATTAGTTGTGGAAAAAAGAGAAGTTCCACCTGACATCCACTTGTCCAACCAAAAATTGATATTATTACCATCTCCTAATTGCCACACAAAATTTACCGAACACTTTAATTTCATTCTACTATCTTTTCAGCTATCAGCTAAAAACTAGCTTTTCAGCTATCAACTAGCTTTTCAGCTATCAGCTAGCTTATAGCTTATTTTTACCAAACAAACCCTAAGCTAAATCGAATCGGGCCATAACTCCAAAGGCTTGGTCTAGTGGTAAAAAGACAGGTCTTCAATTCGAGGTCCCGGGTTGGAACCCCGCTAGTGTCTTTGGAGGGAGGTAAATGTAATTACCTTTGTAAGTGATCTTTGAACCTTAAAGTCTTCCCTGCGGAGGCATCATTCCCTCGCCTTAAATTTTTTTTATCAAAAAAAAAATTAAAAAATCGAATCGGGCCATAGTGTGTTACAAAGAACCCTGAATTTCTAAACCGAAGCAGAAGCTAAACCCTTGATCGACAGCAATGAGTCTTTCCGCCGTAACACTCGGCGGCAAAGGTTCATCTCTCTCTTCCTCCTCCGTCTACGCCACTGCCACCGGCCAAGCTCAAATCCGAACCGATTCATCTGCCCTCGACAGGCTATCCTCAACGCCGTCGTCGAAGCAAAGATTCACCATTCCCGAATTTCTAACCCTAGAAGAAACCAGAGCCTTCTTAGTCGTTCTTCTAAACAAACTCCTTCTCTGTAACTCAACAAAACAGTTTCCGTTATGGATATTAGAATCACTCAATTCGAATCGGAAGAGTTTTCAATTCGAAGAGGAACTCGATGTCACCCAAGACGAACACTTATTGTTGTTGAATAACGAGTGTTCGGCATTGCTCGGTGTTTCTGCTGTTCTAGATCATCAATCGGTGGCGCTTGCGGCGTTTGTTGATGTTGCTGCTGCGTTTTCGTGTGAGGCGTTGAAGGCTGATGTGACGGTTTTCAACTTGATGGATTCTGGTGATGGACATAGTTCTAAGGAGGAAGTTGGTGTTGCTGGTGATATGAGAATTTTGCTTAATGGATCTAAGTTTGTGGGAAAGGAAAAGGTTCCTTCGATTGTGAAAATTCCGAAAGTTCATGGGATTATTAGGGAGAAAGTGAAATCGGTGCATGCTAGGATGCGGGTTGAGTTGAATTCGGGTCATAAATTAGGGGAAATTGAGCTTGGTAGTGAGCACACTGTGTGTAATGTGTTAATGCCTTTGGCAATGGCATTGATGGAATTGGGTGAGTTTAGTTTTGCTCGTGCGCAAAGTAATTTATTGGCTATTGGTAGCAATGATTTGAAATTGAGTATCGGTGAAATCTTTGGGAAGCAATGTCCTACTGATGCTAGTTTGATCAGTAGTTTTAACGAATGTTTCCATTTATATTCTGGAAGAGTGTATGATAAATTTGCACACAAAATCAATGTGTTGTTTGGCCTTGTTTGGAAAATTGTGGCATGGGAACTTGTGACTGCTTATGCTGTACTTGAGGCTGCTGACTTAAATGAAAAGATCGGAAATGTTCAGGAAAATGGAGAGAATTCCAAAGTTGATAAGAAGAAGAAGAAAGCTGTTTTGGGGAAAGGAACTAGTTCGATTTTGGCTCTGATTAAGGATAGATTGCAGAGTGAAAAAAAGAGTGATGCTGAGAATTTGCAGCTGTTGGAGACATGGGTGGCTGATTTTCTATCGTTTTTGGATTTGGCGAAACCTGAATTCAATGAATTTTTACTGAAAGTAAAAGATGTTGTAGAAAGCAATGAAAGCAGAAGATTGCCCAAGATTCCTAAGGTAATTCTATTGGACTGTTTTATGGATAAGATTAACCGTGTTTATTTAGGTTTGTTATGCATATTATAGTTCACTTAACTTTATCACTTATTCGTAGACAAATCGAAACTATGTTTGAACATTTTAATTGATGTTATGTCTGTTGAATGCATTTAAGCACTGCTGTGAGCATTAAAACAACCATTAATCAAAAGCACTGGTCATTCGTTTGTTGTTGAATAGTTGCATCCTTAATCTACGGAATATTTAAGTTTGGTTGATATAAGCTTAAGCATTGTATCATCATAGTATCATACTTTATTATAATGGTTTGCTTAATTATAAAGTCATAATAAGGTAGAAAATCTATTACCTTTCATGGTATATGTATTGTATTTGAATGTTATGAAAGATATTTTATTTAATATAATTGTATATTAGGAGGTAGACTCTTACGAGTCGAGTCTACGGAAGCTCCATCAAGTTTACGTAGACTCTTGAGTTTTGAAACCTTGGTTAAGTTATAATCTTATTCGATAGATACACAAGAGTGATAGTTTTCATTGTTATATCATATTTCAAGGAATATTGTACTAGGTGTTACTTTAAATCATATGTAATCCAATTCTTACCCCATGTAATGTGGACCTGGTGTTCATTTTGAACTTCTATAGATGATGAATTGTTTTGTGTTTATTTCTGTCCCTGGTTGGGATGCCATCGTTGGTAGTCTTACATTGAGTATCACAATGTGACATATCAGGGGACTCGTGACTTTGCCAAAGAACAAATGACAATTAGAAAGAAAGCATTTACAGTAATTGAAGAAGTTTTTGAGAGGCATGGTGCCACAGCCTTGGATACACCTGTCTTTGAATTACGAGAAACTCTCATGGGAAAATATGGAGAAGACTCAAAGTTGATTTACGATCTTGCTGATCAGGTACATATGTTTATTGCTAGTTGCGCTGATTTCGTGACAAAACCGTTTTCTCTTCTCCAGATAAAAACATTGTGAGGAAAAAAACCTTTCAGCCTTTAAAGTAGTTTTTTTTTTTCTGTAGAATTTTATCCTTCTGATATTTTTGATCATTTTTATGAATCTAGACTTCTGTTTTTTAAGCCAGACTGCCATTAAGGTTCTCATCTAGATTGGTTCCCGTTAAATCCATAGATAAAGTTGAATTCATTTCATGTTAACTGGTAATCAACTTCTCTGACAGGGTGGGGAGCTATGTTCTTTGAGGTATGACTTGACAGTTCCATTTGCTAGGTTTGTAGCTATGAATGGTCTGACATCTTTGAAAAGGTACCAAATAGCTAAGGTCTACAGAAGAGACAACCCATCTAAAGGAAGATACCGTGAATTTTATCAATGTGACTTTGATATTGCTGGTCCATCTGAAAAAATGGCTTCAGATTTTGAGGTTGTTAGAATTTTGACCGAATTGCTTGAGGAGCTGAAGATTGGGGATTTTGA
The DNA here is from genome assembly GCA_954870985.1 of Trifolium fragiferum. NCBI lineage: Eukaryota > Viridiplantae > Streptophyta > Magnoliopsida > Fabales > Fabaceae > Trifolium > Trifolium fragiferum. Next base: position 27,414,277 of record OX940796.1, read on the forward strand.
GGTAAGTTTTTATAAGATTCCTCCTACAAAAAATCTTGGTTTCTGAATTTGTAGAACTATTTAGACTGTTTACTGAGCTTGTGAATTGATATTTCCAGAACCATTACTTTTCATGGTCTGTCTATACATATTTTGGTGGCCTGTTATTTATTGGCACAGCACAATATCAGAACATGTACTAGTATATGTGATGAGCTTATAAGTTTCATTGTACATTTTGAAGTACAACTTTTAATGCCATCTTTGTCGGTTTTTGGTCTTAAACATGAGTTGCTATCAAACTACCTGTCAGTTGATGAGTTTTTGCAATGTCATGCTAAATCTGAATGATTTTAATCAACCCGACCCATGTTCTACAGTTCAACCTTGTTAACAAGTCTTTATTATGTCAATTATTAGATTACCTGCTGGCTGATGTCATCTTTCCAATGATCTTGTTAAGCGTGACTGGTTTACTCATACCAGCGTTGCTATAATTTAACCTTGTAATATCTTTCATTTGGATGTGCCTGTTGATTTAGTTTTGACTTTTGAGGGCACTCATGATCTTGTTAAATGTGACTAGTTTACTCATCCCAGCTTGTTGGGTATAATTTAAACCTTATAATATCATTCATTTGAATGTGTCTGGTGATTACCTGTGGTTTTCCAATTTAGTGGTTAAATTTCATATTCAATGATGTCTTCTAATTATATTATGTGTTTCCTTATGACCTTTCTGTTGTAATTTTCTTTTTGTTTCACAGGTGAAGTTGAATCATAGAAAATTATTGGATGGCATGATGCAAATATGTGGAGTACCTCCTGAAAAGTTTAGGACTATATGTTCAAGTATTGACAAGTTGGACAAACAACCATTTGAACAGATAAGAAAAGAAATGGTGAGGACATATGTTGTTTGTTTATATTCCCTTTATACTTATTACTTATTGTGATTGAGTGTACCAATTTTGTTGTGCTTAAACTGTTCCTCGTGTGTTTCACATTTTGAAAGACGTAGGCTTTTATTTTATACTCAATTTCTAAATGTTTTATTGTTCATGTTTTATAGTTTGGTTTATGGATGTAATTCAAGTTGGTACCATTGCATTATTGCTGTTACTGGTAACATTTATGATTTCAAATGTTGAACTTGATTAAATGAAATTGGTTCATTGAATACATTAGAGTGTGTGTTTATCTTTCAAAACTGGTATTATTATTTTTTCTTTTATTGAAATATATGATAAGTGTGTTCATTGAACACTCTTATTTTACTTGACTGATATGTGCGCTGGAGTGAGTTGAACAAATATTGTCCGAGTAATGTGATTTAAGATATTGTTTACATTATTTTTCCATAAATAAAAAAGAATTTGCATTCACAATATAAATGTCAGTAGAACTATGCAAGTATATTTGCATTACATTGGCTTAGGATTTTGAGACAGTCAATATTTGTTGCCCTTTAGAATGTGTCTGGTCACAATTCTTTGCAACATTAATATTTCCTTTAAACTGTTAATATGAGGAAGCTATTTTTTTTTTGTAATGCCATGGCTTCCTTTGTTTAGTAATGTGGTTTGTACTGACTTCCATGTTGTAGGTGGAAGAGAAAGGATTAACTGCTGAGACAGCTGACAGAATTGGAACCTTTGTTAAAGAAAAAGGACATCCTTTAACATTATTATCTAAACTTAAACAAGAAGGCAGTGCTTTCTTAGAAAATGCTGGATCTGTTGATGCATTGAATGACCTGGATATTTTATTTAATGCTCTGGATAAATCAAAACGCCTTGATAAGGTGGTTTTTGACTTGAGCCTTGCCAGAGGTCTTGATTATTATACAGGAGTTATATTTGAAGCTGTTTTTAAAGGAGGTGCTCAGGTAATTCTCGTGTCTTTTGTCTTCTCTCCAAATTCTGAAATGTTTCATCTTTAGTTCTCTCGTCCTTTGCGGAGCACAATGCCAGAGGTCTTAAATCTGCTCAGACTGAAATTTGCTTTTTATATTCTGTTCGAAAATGATTTTTGAGTAATTAGATGATCATTTCATCCACAAAAGAATTAGAGAATTACATGATCAAGAAAGCTTAATGTTGCTGCAAATTTGTTTTTTTTACTAAATCTATTTTCTTTGATAGCTCGACTTGTAACTTACATGGGATTGCTGGTCAAACTTTGGCCACGTGGTTATCCTAACAAGAGGTCCAAATTAAATTAGCAACCACATTTTAAATAAAGAATGCAAAAATTTCATGAAGTCTTTTAGCAGTGGCATTACAGTTCTGTTCCTTCTATATTGAAGAAAAAGTTCAATGATCAGCACCAAATTTAATTTGAAATTGTAGTTTGAAAATGGTCACTATATGATTTTTTTCATCATTTTTCTGCAATTATTCTTATTCAGAAAGCATATGGATGATCTATAAAGATTTAAATTGAAATCCTTGATTCTTGAGAGTGGCTTACCGCTTATGATAGTCATAATTTTGCATAAACCTTTCCTTTATGTTTCATTTACAGAATTTTTATTGAAAACTTCTGCTTATATTAGTGATGGATTTATCGTTTATACACAGGTTGGTTCAATTGCTGCTGGTGGCCGATATGATAACCTGATAGGGATGTTTGGTTCAAAGCAAGTTCCAGCAGTTGGTGTTAGTCTGGGAATTGAAAGAGTATTTGTCATAATGGAGCAACAACTGAAGGATCAGAACCAGGTGATCATAATACTTGATTATTAACTTTTATAGCCGTTTATGTCAAAACAAATTAATATTCCTTCATTATTTTGGGCATAAAATCCCATTTGATCACAGGTTTTTTTTAATCAAATTTGAACACAAGTTATTTTCTAATGCTAACTGTCATTACATAATTCTGTCACTATTTCCTAAACATAGCTGCCACCAGACAGATACTGCCACTGTTTCTTATGCTGTCTGGTTTATGACCTGATTCCATCACCAGAGTCATCCATCTATTCATTAGAGATGTTTGCAGCCGACTCTTGCATATTTCCTTCCCTCTTCTTTTTGTGGCTGCTGTTTTCATGTGGAAATAAATGATAATACTTGATCTTGGTTGTTTTTTATTATAATTTTCTCAGAATATTGTGTCATTATCAAGTTGTGAATTAATGTCCGAGTTAAAATTATCCCCTAGATAGACAACCCACTGTATTCGTATTAATAATCTGTTGTTTTTTGTTAGATGGCTCGACCAACCAAGACAGAAGTCCTAGTGAGCATATTAGGGAATGACGTAACACTAGCCGGAGAGCTAGCTGGTGAACTCTGGGATGCTGGGGTGAAAGCAGAGTTCTTGGTCAACAAAAGAAGACCGAAGCACTTTGACTATGCAAAAGAATCAAGGATCCCTTGGATGATACTTGTTGGCGAGCAAGAAATAAAAGAAGGCACAGTGCAATTGAAACACCTTGAGGCTGGTAGTGATGTAAACATAAACATCCCTAGAGAAAATTTTGTAGAGGAACTTCGGAAACGGTTAAACCCATAAGGCCTTGCATTTGCAGCATCCTACTTAGCATGTGTTGGGAGTAGGCACGTAAGTTACGCGAGTCAGCTTCTCACAGTGGTTCCATCACTCCCACAGTGGATTCAAAACTGCATTTTGCATTTCATTTGTGTACGTTTGATTTGAAAGAGTATAGGTTTTGTAACATTCGATGTTTCATATTCATTTATCTAATTTAGTTGAAAAGAATAACTTATGCAGATATTGGGTTTGTTTTTTGTCAAAAAAGATATTTTGTGGAGTAGATTGATTGAAACTTTTGCTCTTAAGGTAAGTACGGAAAAAACAGTTCCATTATGTTTTATCTTTTATCTTTGAAACTTTTAGGGTTTGCTCTTTTTTTAAAATAAAAAAAAAACGCTTTGGTTTTATACCTTTCGTTTTTTTGAGCTACTTTGAATTTAACCAAATTTGAAACAAGTTTATCACCTTTTATAACTTGACAATTTCTTTCCCCACCCCCAGTTTTCTTTTTCACCCCTTGGGTTTTTATTTTTAACCCTTGAAAAAAAGTTCAGTACACGCGTACCGAACTTTTTAACGATGTAAAACGCCTATTTTTCAATATCGAAAAAGTTCAGTACGCGTGTACCGAACTTTTCGAGGGTAAAATCAAGGGTAAAGTTGGATTTTTGGGGGGTGAAAAAGAATGACGGGGGGTGGGATGAGAAACCTTCTTATAACTTTGATGCTAGAGCCCAGACTACAAAGACCTCTACTGACCTTCATTCTTCCAATAGTGCAGGGAACGGTAAACCTCGTTGGATCACTTTGATTGGTTGAAAGCTTCTTTTGTAATAACTCATTATACTCTGTAGCTTGAGCGTCTGCTTCCTGACACGCTAGGAACTTTTTAGTGAATTCCTTATCAGAAGTGTTATTATGACACAGGTTTTTTTACACATTTTATACACAGAGGATAATTATGTAATTTTTTGCTAAAAAGAAGGGGCAAAAGTGTCATTTTAGTTAATTAATTCCTTTATTATTTTTAATAAAATCTGAAAAAGCAATAAGCGTGAACACTCAAACTCCATTGCCGACCAAACTCTACCGTCGACCATACTCCACCGCCCCGCCGTTGACCTCTGCTTTGTTCTCGGCGTGCACGCCATCAACTAGGTGGAGAAAATCCAGAAGCAAACACAATAACAAATCAGCAATCGGGGTCGATGGAGTGGAGATCGGCGTCTAGATGAAGCCATATTGGAACCACGGCAACGGAAGCCTTCTTGATTGTGGTTTTCCTTGTTTCCGGCGTCGATCTAAGAATCGACTGTCGAATTGCTCTCCTGCTCAATCTCACCGTTAAGAAAGCATCTACCCTTTATAAATTATAACAAATGAATTTGATTGAAAATTTTCTTATGGAATTTGACATTTTTGCTGCAAAAGTTGAGAGAAAGATGGAAGAGAAACTAAAACGGTAAAACATAGAAACGGAAGAGAGAGAGAGAGAGAGAGAGAGAGAGAGAGAGAGAGAGAAGGTTTATGCTTTTGCTTTTTTTTTTTTTTAAATATAAATGATTTATTTATGTATTTAAAAATAGTATACTGTATTTATACATATGTGTCAAATATGTGTAAGCATATTGTGTCATACTAACATTTCTCTAAATACAGTATACTAGCATATCGTCGTGTGGTTTGAAGTTCGAAGAAGCGGTGCAGAGCAGCACGGGTCGACGGCGGGGCGGTGGAGTACGGTCGACGGCAGAGTTTGGTCGGCAATGGAGTTTGAGTGTTCACGCTTATTGCTTTTTCAGATTTTATTAAAAATAATAAAGGAATTAATTAACTAAAATGACACTTTTGCCCCTTCTTTTTAGCAAAAAATTACATAATTATCCTCTGTGTATAAAATGTGTAAAAAAACCTATGTCATAATAACACTTCTGCTGTATTTATACATATGTGTCAAATATGTGTAAGCATATTGTGTCATACTAACATTTCTCATTCCTTATAGGCTTCCTCCGGTGTCAGTCCAAGTAACTTGAACCATTTGTGGAAGCTCTTGCTCGCTCTCATGCCTCTCATACTCTTTCATAAGTCTCTTTAATTTTTGGATTGATTTGCAATTTTTATTTGGATTGGATTAGATTTGAGTACCCCTACTTTTTTGTGTAGTCAAATACTATTTAATTGAATTTTTTAAGGTGTTGTAATTAGCTTAAGCCATCCGATTTTTTATTAAGGATTGAGATTATTTTACTTTAAAAAACTGTAATTTAAATTGTTGTGAAAAAAGATTTTAATAATATTATAAATACAAAAATTCATTTAAAAATATTAAAGTATACATAAGTTCATTTAATATTTATCAAAAATAGTAGAGTTCAAATTTAGACAGATGTATGGTAGACTAACATTATTATTTTTTATACATAAAATTGTATTTATATATTTATAATAATTGCACTTGCAAATGAAAGATGAACATACCACAAACTGTGCCACTAACATTATTAAGTGTCCATTTGTATTAGCTTATTTTTGAGATTATATAAAATAGCATATACAAATAAATGCATTTTTATATATTATTATAAATTTGTTAAATTAATTTGTAAAAATACAAATTTCATTAGTAGCTAGAAACTTATAAATTAACATAGAACCTTATTTATTTGCATAAGCTATTTTGTATAAGCTCAAAAATAAGTCGATCCAAATAAGCTTTAAATATATTTTAATAAAAAAATTATTAAATATATTCCAAGGATTTTTTTTACAAGAATATAGGTTACATGGTCATGAGCTCCAAGCTTTGTTCCAATTTCAAGGCCTTTTAAATTAAACCTTGCTGTTAAATATTCATCTCCTTTAAGTTCTTAATTCAGCTTCAATTTCTTGATTTTTCAGCTCCATAACAATCACCCAAATCCCCTTCATCCATAAAACTCACATGCAAGCACAAGGTAGAAATGGTTAAAGCTATGAGGCTTTAAGAACAAAAGAATGGGACTGCCTAAGAGAGAAAGAAGTGAGGGGATTGCATGAGTGATTAAAGACATGTAGCCTGGTTTATGAGGAAATGGGTTATTGGGAGTCTGGGAGAGGGAGATTGCGTGTGGGATGAGGGAGTTGTTGGAACAAAGTTGGTTCTAATATAACCCAAGTAGTTTTGATGATAACAATAGTATTAATATACAATAGGGAGTACTGATAATATACTCTAGTGTGCAGGTATATAAGTCAAAATTTTATATACACTAGAAATTGAAGTTCTGGTTGCTATTTGGAAAGCGTCCCCAGAAGCTGGGAAAAGCAAGTTCTGAGTAAAGACACCAGCAGCTAAGTCACAAGAAGTTGCAAGTCAAAATCAACCAGAAGCTACACTCGTCAGAACCTGAGTTGGGTACTCAAGATTCTGATGACGATGAAACAGCAGAATTTGTCAGAAGAACATTCTATTTTCTAATGACTATCATCTATTTGGCAAATTCAGAATGGCAGAAGAAAACCTCGTACAAGACCGTTATAATCATGATAATGACGTTTGTACTACTATTGTACTATATTATTTTCCTGATATGGGCGAATATTCGAAATCAAGGATCAAGATTTCATTCTTTACCTGATTTGTATAAACACATTTCAAAAGGAAAAATAGTACAGTACTATGCAGCTGTTTTCATCATTGTCTACTCAAATTCAAACGCTCCATTACCGCCTATAAAAGGATGAAGAATTTGAAAAAAAAGAAAAAATAACAACATCTACGAACAAAAGAGCTGTTACCCTGCTAAATTTCTAAGAGCATTATAACTTTGAGAAATACAACTTGAGCTTATATCAAAATTCAAGACAAACAATTTTCAACTTCTGATTAGTCAGTTGTTGAACCTTAGTTTTCTTTTATTAGAATTCTAAGATAAGTCTTGTTTTTAAGAGTTGTATTATTTTGTTCACGAATTCTGATATTGTTTATCAGAAGTTCAAACATTGTTTTCTTTGTAACTTTGTTAGAAGTCTCTTGCTTGTGTGCTTGAGCATTTGGAAGTCTCTTGTATTGTGTTACTTGAGCAAAGGAAGTCTCTTGCTGTGTGTTTGAGCAATTGTAATCTTGTGTGATTATAGTGAAATCCCTTGGAAGTGCAAGGGGACTGGACTACTCTCGGTTTGTCAGAGGAACCAGTATAAATCTTGTGTGTTCATCTCTCTTAATTCTTCTCTATTACTGTTGCATAGCGACCAAAAGTTGATTGTGTTTGATTTACTCTGCTGCTAGTTTTGATAAGTTGAAAAACTTTGAAGAAGTTTTTAAAACTCCCAAAACACAATTCAACCCCCCCCCCCCCCCCCCCCCCCCCCCTCCTTTCTTGTGTTTTCACACCTTCAGAAGTAAGTTGAAGAAGTTTGGTTTAGAGTTTGAAAACCCCAAACGCGAGTCTTCCTTCCCAAAACGCGATTCTGACAATTTTCGGCTTGTTTGGCTAAAAGTGAAACACGATTCTCTTCTGGTAAGTTTAAGGCTTAATTACTCATTTGGTCCCTTATCTTTAATTTAGTTCTCAATTTGATCCCTTATCTTTTAAACGTCTCAATTTGGTCCCTTATCTTTTAAAAGTCTCAATTTGGTCCCTATCGTTTCTGTAGGTCTCAATTTGGTCCCTTATCTTTTCTGCAGTTCTCAATTTGGTTCATTGTCTTTCTCAATTTGGACACGTGGCACACTTGGACAGATGACACGTGTCCAAATTTAATGGTAATAGTGAAAAATTTGATGGGAGGGATCAAATTGAGAACTTCAGAAAAGATAAGGGACCAAATTGAGACGTTTAAAAGATACGGGATCAAATTGAGAACTAAATTAAAGATAAGGGACCAAATTAGTAATTAAGCCTAAGTTTAATTAATAACCCTTTTGTTTTATTTGCAATTTGTATTTGCTTTGTAGTTGTTGACTTATCAAGTTATCGTGTATCATGAATTGCACATATACCCGAAGTAGAGGAGATACAATTGTATAAAAATTCAAGTGTTCAAGAAGAGACTTGGGCCGAGAAGTTGCATAATTTATTTACTTTATGTATTTTGAATTGTTAGGTTAAAAGTTTAGTTTGTGATGTAAGCTTGAAATTTATTAGCTTGAAGGTGCACTTTATGAATCATCATCCACATGTCTGTGACTTTTGCGTGAATATTTTGTATTACTTATTATCTCGTGAAATCATGACACCCACTTTTTTATGGATATTAATTTGTATGTGATACATATGTAGTTTTATTGTCCATTGAATTTATTTTGTAAAAAAAATTTGTCAAAAAAAATAAAAGTGTGTGGGCCGGCCCATCGAGCCATATAGGCCTTTGTTTATCGGGCTAGGCTTAACAGACCGGGCCACGAAGCTTAGCAGAACGGCCCACTAAAACTCCTTTATATGTCATGACCCCTCGGGGCAAGGCGGGCCGACCTGTTTGACGGCTCTGATTACTCCTCATAAATTCTTCTTAATTTTCCAAGACAAACAATTACTATCCTAGCTTATACAATTTCCATCTTCATTACTACACGTCAAATCAACATCAATTTTTTTTTGTGAAAGGATTTTTTGCTGCTTTTTTTAAGACTATCTCCAATGTGGGTACTTATTTTTTAAGAATCGGTACCTAATAGGTACTCCCATTAGAGCAAAATACAAATGAGTATCAAATAGGTACTAGTTCTCAAATAAGCAATGGTACCTATATTAATTTGGTGGGACCCGTTTATAAAGATGTATAATTATTGGTGAGACATGTTAATTATTGGTGAGACATGTTATTAGTGGGACCTATTTAAAACTTTTTAAAAAGTATTGAGTTAGAGGAATTGAATGCTTATTAAGTATTATTATTAAAAAAATAATAATTAAATGATGTGTACACATGAGGTCCATTTAAGTACCAAAAAATGAAGAGCTCCATTATAGATACTCTAAGATTTAGTGAATCCTCCGTATCTCCTTTAATTAATTTTTGCTAACTGTTAATTTTTGCTAACTGTCATTACTCATGGTAGATTGGTGTTTGTTGGATCAATTAATTGCATATGGTTTCTCCTCTATAAATATGATGTGTGTGGTTTGATAGTCACATAGTATTTCGTGGTTCATTCAAAGTCTGAAGGTTAGTAGAAATTTAATTAATTTTTTTGTTGTTGTAATTACTTGTTGCAGTAGAATTTCTTCTTCCCTACTTTCCTGTTAAAGTTCTTTTCAATATGGCATGTTTTAATTGATCTTAGGAAACACAAAAATGCATAATTGATCTTAGTTTATGATAATTAATTTTTGGTTTAAATATCATTTTTTCGCTGTATGTTCGTGAATTTTTGTTTTAGTCCCTGTTTTTGTTGCAAATAAGTCCCTAAATGTAGAAAATTTGTTGGTTTGACCCGTTTGGCCTAGCTTATTTTTGAGCTTATGCAAACATCTTATGCAATTTTTATGTATTATTATAAGTTTTTCAAAGTAGTTTATGATAGAATGCTTATAAAAATTCAATTTTCACTAGTTTGAACTTTTAAAATAGCATAAATCTTAATATATATTGCATAAATTATTTTCATAAGCTCAAAAATAAGCTAGGCCAAACGGGCCATAAGTCTCTAAAGTCAAAATCCGCAGGAAAACTGCAAATTTTCCTGCGGATTTTGACTTTAGAGACTAAAACCAATAAATTTTGTAAATTCAGGAACTTATTTGCATAAAAAAAAGCTACAAGAACTAAAACAAAAATTTGCAAACATAAAGAGACGAAAATTATATTTATGCCTTAATTTTTTTTCTTAATTATAGGTTACACTATTGATATATTTTATTAATCACTACATATGATGGGGAATTAATGTAAATCAATATTTTAAAATATTTGATTTACTATTTGTAATTTTAATTGATGCTAATTGATAATGCCCCCATCAATAAATATAAGACCTCTTTGGTGAAATCACGAAGATTAAAAAATTTGATTGTGGTATTAAATTTGTTGACAATTGATATTATTTTTACAATTTTATAGAAGAATGTATTTTTGAAACCTACAAACTATAATTTTCTTCCAATAAGGCCTAACTCATGGTTTAGGTTTAAGTATGCGTAATTTTAACTATTAAACTTCACGTTCAGGACGGTTTCTTACTTTATTAGGTAAAATATGTTTTCAGTCCCTAGTTTTACAGTGAGTTTTGGTTTTCGTCTCTATATGTTAAAATCACTCTTTTTCGTCCCTACTTAATTTTGTGTTTTGGTTTTAGTCCTGAATGTCCACGTGGACGTGCCACAGTGGATCTTTTTGACATGTGGCATCCTACATGGATTGCGACATCATTTAAAAAATAAAAATAGTTTTTTTAAAAAATAATTATTAATTTTTTTTAATAAAAAACACCTTTTTTAATTTTTTATTAATTTTTTTGTAGTAACTAAAAAATTAGATGACTGATGAACTAAAAAAAAAATATTTAAATAAAAATGAGTTAATAATTACTTTTAAAATCTTACCAAAAAAAATTAAGGAATTATTAACTCATTTTTAACTAAGGAATTAATTTTTTGTAAGATTTTAAAATTAATTCTTAACTCATTTTTATTTAAATAATTTTTTTAAGTTTATCAGTCATCTAATTTTTTTAGTTACTACAAAAAAAATTAATAAAAGTTAAAAAGGTTTTTTTTATAAAAAAATTATTTTTTTTTAAAAAATTATTTTTATTTTTAAATGACATGGCAAGTCCACGTAGGATGCCACATGTCAAAAAGATCCACTGTGGCACGTCCACATGGACATTCAAGATTAAAAACAAAACACAAAATTAAGTAGGGACGAAATAAAGTGATTTTAAAATATAAGGATGAAAACCAAACCTTACTTTTATTATTATTGAAGTGTTTCTAGGTACACCCCCAGCCTTTGGGAGTTTTTGCTCAACAATTTCTAGCCGAAACCATTTTATGCACTTAATGATTTTGGAATGCAAATCTCTGAAAGCATTTCCACAGCAAAATGGATTATGCATAATTTGAGGGGTGTGCGAGAAATTTGAAAGGCGCGCGAGAAATTTGGGGTGCTTGAGAAATTTGGGGGGTGTGCTAAGTAATTTTCATAACCACTTCCTTTATATCCACGCATCAAGCTAAGTGTTTATGAATATATATTAAAAAGTCTCACATCAAATATGAATTGACTTAAATATAAATTTATAAAGGGTTGTTTCCAATAAAAAATTACTATTTTTTACTACTTTAATATGTGTAATGTTACACATGTTAGACAAACCCATTTATAAATAATTATCACTTTACAAATTGATTTTATACGATTGAGTTCAACTAACCTCCTATTCTAAGAATAGGTTTTGTCAAACTGCATCCATCGTTATTTGGTTTTTGGCTAAGGAGGGTAAAATGGCCATTTGCAAGATTTGTACACGTGTCCTTGCAATTAGCTAAGCCTACGAATCATCTCAAAGCCACAATAAGACACTAGGACACACCATAATACTGCATGCTACTCCCTCCGTCCCATTTTATTTGAGTCAGTTGACTGCCTTACGTTTGCCAATGTAAAATTTTAACGATTAATATCTTTAATTGTATAATAGTAAAAATTATAAAAATTTAATATTTTGAAAATATAAATCGAGACGAATCTAACAAAATCTTATATGCTAATATTTATTTTTTATTTATGAATAGAAAAATAGAGTCAAAACGAGATATATGAATAGTGTCTACAGTCAAAATGGCTCAAATAAAATGGGACGGAGGGAGTATATTGGAAGGAACAAACATACTCATTTTGTTTCTCACGACAAAACAAAATATAACTAGTAGGATATTTATTTATCATCTATGACCAAAATGCTTCATAGTATAATCTAGTCCGGCTCTTCTTTATTTTTATTTTGACTCAATCTAGTCGGACTTATGGTACTTACAATTGCATGTTAACTACTACTCAATAGTTGATTAATTGGGATTTTCTTCTGTTAATTTTCATTTTATAACTGTTTGAGCTTGTATAAAAAAAATACTTTTTAAGCAAAGAGACTCAGCATCCACAAGATTAAAAAGAGCATCCTACAAAGACTCGATCGGCATCACACTGACTAAAAAAAATGTAATTAAATGATTATTTTATTAAATTATTCTTATTATCTACGAGAAAAAATACTATGCATCGACGGTGTAAAATAATTTTACTTTAGTAAGTCAATCAATACCAATCATATTTTTCGTCACATGATCCTAATTCACCTCACTTTTTTAATATGACATGATAAAATAATAATTTTTTATTGAATAATAATGTAAGACTATTTTATACCGTCAGTGCATTTTTATTAAACTCGTCATCTATTAATGATGATGTGATTCTATTATCATGAAATACAAAGTAAAATGTAGTAATAGCTTAAGAGTGCTAGGCATACATTAATTAGATGGTATAATTGAAAGAAAAAGAATGAAAATTACACACAATTTATTTTTTCAGAAATGTGTCGGTTACTATGGATCATTTTTTTTTTTTTTGACGATGGATCATAGAAAGAGTATTACTAGTAGATAAAACTGAACCATTTGTTTCTCAAAATTGAAACAACGATTAAACTTTTTCTTTCTGTAGCTTAGTAGATAAACTCACATTATAAATGTGATGAAGTTAGAAATTTAGAGTTCAAAATTTCAACATCTTCAATAATATTTCTTGGTAATTATATTACCAACTGAACCATCTTCACATGACTAGATTAAACAATTTTTTACTCCAAAACTTTTGAAATGTAATCTTATAATAGTAGAAAAGCCGACCTAATCCGGTACCTCTATTATTGCTATTTGCTAGGCTTCATATATTTTAAGTCGATAGGATCAATATACAAATCCTATAAATATACCAAGTTGAAATGCATATAACAATTCATTCATCAAAGCAATAACATTTGCATATCATATACTAGCAGCAACTTCAGCATTTGATTGAGATATTTTAGGAAAATTATACCCAATATTTATTTTCACATTTAATTTGAGATTATATTTTACTCTAAAATTTTGATCAAATGGCTTCTTCACGTCTAATCCTCCTCCTTGCCATTTCCATGGTTTTGTTGTCCTCAATAGCAATGGCAACTGATTATGTTGTGGGTGATGAAAAGGGTTGGACTGTTGATTTCAACTACACTCGATGGGCACAAGACAAAGTTTTTCGCGTTGGTGACAACCTTGGTAAAAATCTAATTCATTCACACTCCCATTTACTCGCTATTGTAGCAGCTTCCTTGACTGCATGCATTCAGTTGAATCCAGACCATTTAATTACGATTTGAGCTGCCGTTTGATTTTAATCAGACGGCTCTGATGTATTAACTGCATCCTGACTACATGATAATCGACCGCTTGCAATCCACACATTAATAGACTTTTTAAGAAACTTGGTATCCACATTGATTAAGAAAATTGGTTATTATATTATAATGACAGTTAAAATACTCTTAAGTCTCTTGGTTAGTTCTGTTATTTCTATGACTATAACATTAACATTACACCTTTTTATTCAACAACAATGATTTTAATTATTTTTCATAAAAAAAGAAACAGTGAAATTAATTACAATCTAGTTTTTTAAACACATTAATTATAACCTATTCTAGTGAGACTCTAGCAAAATTGTAACCGATGTTTTTAGTATGTACCATATGTAATAGCGTTTCTAATAGTATTGTGTTTTTCTTATCATTTTTTTTCTATTAACATTTTATATATATAGACTTTGTGTACAATATTGTAAATTTGTGTATATAGACTTGCAGTCTAAAATTAACTCATCTCTTTTATATTTCTTTATTTCAGTGTTCAATTATGACAATTCCAAGCACAATGTTTTTAAAGTGAATGGTACCCTCTTTAAAAGTTGCACTTTTCCATCGGAAAATGAAGCGCTGTCCACTGGAAAAGACGTTATTTCACTAAAATCCGATGGAAACAAATGGTACGTTTGTGGAAAGGCTGACCATTGTGCTGCTCGTCAAATGAAGCTTGTCATTAATGTACTAGCAGAAGGCACTCCTTCTTCTGCGCACTCTTTTGCATCATCTATCTTTGGAGTTGTCCTCATGGCTACATTTGCCATTGCAACCATTTTCTAGTTAGAGACACGATCACTTCTTATGTCTTTGATGTTATTCAAATAAGAGTTTGTAGACTACAATTTGTGGTAACCACTTAGCAAATATTGCTTCTTTTTTATTTTTTCTTTAACTTTGTGGAAGGGGGGAATGAACATCGTGTGTGATGATTATTTCGGCCAAATTAAATTTCAGCCATTTATCTTAATTTTTAGTTTCAGATTACTTTTATAAATAAATTTAAAAATTTCAATTGGAAACTTTGCCACGATTTTTTATTTAACTGTGGTCCTTTCCATTTAAAACAATTCGTTGATGGGAGGCCCATATAATTGAATAAAGGTTAAAATATGTCGGAACAAAATTCAAAGCAAAAACATATAAAAAAAAAAATAATTCAAAGCAAAAAGTATTTTTATATAATATATATATATATATTACTAATTGTTTTATCTTATTTATTGTAACATTTAATACCTTTAACGATTTTTTTCCATTTAAGTCCACTATTTTATTTTATTTATTGTAACACTTGATACCTTTATACTAAAAGTAAATGCCCAACTTGGTCTCTAACTTTTGCAAAATTGACAACTTAATTCCTCAAATTAACGAAATTTTACTTTAGTCTCTCAATTTCAAAACGTTGGTTCCCTCCGTCATCCCTCAACAGCTCCCCACAACTAGCAAAGTTCACCCCATCTTTTTGAGTTCCATCAAAATTGAGCCTAATCAATCCTTCTTGAGTTCTTCCAGCCAATGAAGATGGTATTCCTTTGTTGTCTATGATTAAGTCTTGTGGTGGTGTGGGTTTCAGGGCTCTTCATGCTTTTAATTTAGCTACTTTAGAAAAGCAAGATTGGATGCATTTAACTAATCTTAACTGGCTAATCATACATCATTAAAAAGTTAAATGTTTTCCTCAATATTTTTTGGTGTATCATATCATAATCCAAATTATGTTTGGTGCAGTATTTAGCTTTCTGAATTCCACTTGATAAACCATGACCACAAGATGGTTCAATGCTGCATATGTATTGTATTCTGATATAGATATAGATATGTGGTTATCTACTCTTATGGGGTATGATTTATTGCAGTCCAAAGTTAATGCTTAGAATACTAACTTGATTTCTTCGCTTTAATCCCATGAAAGATGTGGCTAAGGTTACATAAATTCCTCTATTTGCTTCAGTTAAGACCTACCATCGAATTTGGTCCCCTAATCTTTGTGACCTTTACTTGACCCTAGTCATCTTCGCTTGTCAAGTAAATGGTCCTCCATTCGAAAGGTAAAAACCCCACCGAAGATCCAGAATTTGTGCCGGTGTACTTGTAGTAATGTCTTTCCTACTCGAGCAAGAGTATGAACAAGGGGAATGCAATGCTTGTGTGGCTGTGTCTTTTTGAGTCTGAATTGGAGGATATTGGCATCTTTTTGCTTTTGACCCTTGAAGCATTGAATGTTGGAAAATAAGTGGACTTTGGCGTGATTTGGAGATTGTTATTCCTAGTGGTCTTTGTTGAAGAGTAGAAAAGTCAAGCTTTGAGATGGTTTGGAAGAGCCCCAAATTGAAGTTGTGAATCGAGGGAGGTCATTACTTTTGTATTGGTCCCTTGCTACTAAACATTGTGTCAAGCTAGTTTCTTATGGCGCAGCCTACTAATGGACCTACTAATGGCACAGTGTAAGTCACATTCCCATCCCAATGTGGTCGGTCATATTTGCATTGCTATGTGTGCCAGGGATGATTAAGGTGTTGGTCTGTTCTTACCAAGATAGTCTAGAAGTCTCCTTTATGTTTGGTCGATGAAGGGGAAAGCTTATAGTTTACTAGTAGTAGCTATACAATGATTTATGGACCTCCAACTTAGTAATGTTGATTTTGAGTTAGCCTTAGTTGAGAGTGGTTGATTATTTTAACCACAATCCTGATGATGCCTCTAATTTTACTATCGTAGTTTTATCATACTGTGTTGTCTTATTTTTGAAACTCTAGTGTTGAATTTACCATGAGACAATCAAATAGAATTGTCCACACATTAGCAAAAGTGGTCCCTAAGCTATAGCTAATCGCTATGCTTTCTATATTTCAACATGTATCCACTCTTTACTATCACATGAAATGACTTAACTTTGCTATCTTCAACAAAGAGTCTCCAAACCTACAGTAGCACACACTAACAGGACCTGTGTCGATCTCATATTCCTGTGTACCCAACACAGCGGTTCATTGAAAAACAAAAGCCACTGCTCCTACTTAGATATGCTTGAAATCGAATAACAGAATGGTTCCATCCCCTGATGTTTCAGAAACTATCAGAAGCTCTAATACGTTTAAGCATTCAAACAAATAGACATCTCAAAGATAGAACAAAATGCACAAGATTGGAGCAATTTGAGATGAAAAATGACATAATTTTATCAGAAGACCGTTTATGAAATGTTTACAATCAACATGAATGATAATTGAATGATAAAGGCAGTCCTGTCCTAACAATACCCAGTGCACCGTTGCAGTTGTCTGCGGTCAGCATCGGCATAGCATCTTCTCCTTTTCAAAAAGGAAACAAAGGACTCGCAAAACCACACTGCAAATATGGCTAATAACATGTCTAGACACTAATACGGGTTGAGTCTACCTACTTAGCATTTCATGCAGTAGCAACATTTTCAGTAAAAATACTCCTTGCAACTTCCCTAACTTCAAAACTAAATTCTCCATGAGCTTAGTATATTTACTATAACTAGTTTATGGACCAAAGAGAGTCTATGATTTACTTGAAGAATAGTAATAACTCTCAGCTTGACACTCAACAGCTCCTGACAGCATCCTCAACATTCACAAAGCTAGCAATTACTCTATTGAAGTAGCTTCCCATCAATACAAAGGACGATGGCCATACATTCTAACATAGCAGTAGTAAACAAATCAAAATCACCTCTGATTAGGGTTAGCTACAGTCGATGGTGCTTCTGCAAGTACAGGTGATGGAGTTTGTGGCCTCGCAATCATTTCAAAGTCAGGATGAAGCATGTCCACGGCACTCCAATCAACACTAGCTGTTATACTGGAGTTAAAGAATCATACATATTACTTCAAAAAGACGCAAGACAGATGAAGAGAAAGGAGAAAGGCATGAAAACAAAAAGGATACAATCTGTTCTCCACATATCTGTGATGCTAACTTCAGCATCCGATAGAAGCCAATAATCAGCATCATTCTACAAAAGTTACCAAAAATATCAGCAAAGAAAGCAGTACCATCAACATCTGTTATGCTAACTTCAGTATGAAGAGCAGAGAGAAACCCCACACCATGACTATAATAGACTTACATCAGCATCTGAAGGGACTATCTTCATCATTCCCCCAGCAAGCTCTTGTGAAACATTTAAATCAGAGTATGTCTGAGAAGAGAGGAGAGCTTGAGGATCAAGACCGTTTCCACTGCATTCAGCCTGAACCATTTCTGTCACTTGTTGCTCCGTAGACTCTGAACTTGAAGCAAGAGCTAAGCTCGTCGGGGGCTCAGCAGCATTAATCTCTTCAAATTTCTCTTCAAATTGACTGAAAATAGTACACAAATTGCAAAATTAAATGGAGAATGCATTAACACAAAGATAAAAGTACAAAACTAGCAAAAAGTATAACCAAAGTAAAATATTAAATATCACATATTCACACGATATGCAGTGTAATAATCTGATATATAGATGGGCAACATAAGACAACAAAAAAGAAAAAAGAAAAAAAGAGATTATAATTAAAGGGAATTGATACTGTACTCCCACTTAAAAATCATAATGAGTACATTAGCCACCTACGCCTTTTCATTTGCACTTATCCTTAAAAAGCGAAATACAATATTACTTTTAGTAGCCATTATTTTAAATTGTTTTCAAGTAGAAATAGGTTGCTTCTTGTCCAAATGAAAAAGGTTTAGGTTGCTAATATACTCTTTATTTTTAAGTAGGATTATAATAGCAATCACTATAACTAAATACTAGCCAAGGTAGCTATACCTGATAAGGTAGACATCAATGGGACCCATTGTGCTCCTAAGAATGATTCTATATCTCCGCTGTAGATAGTCAACGGCCTAATGCATATGGAAGCAATAATTTTCCATCATGTATCAGAAACATTAGTTTTCCAAAGATCATGAAACTTTCATTAATGGAATCCCTAAACTTACTTCCTCAGGATCAGGGACTTCCAAGGTGGTTCCATGCGGAGCTTTGATTGCTATCAAAGTTTCATTCTGCTACAAGAAATGCACAAGTATTAAAATAAAGAGAAAAATCTCGATAACAGCATGAAAGGAGAACGTGGCAGGGTTCACAAATACAATGGGAAAGTATAGAAGGTAATGCAAAAACAAAGACCTAACCTGGAAGCAAGGTAGTCCCTTAATATCTTCCTCGGTCACAAAAAGGAACCTAAAAGGAATTGACAATTGGTTAAGTTTATCATTTAACAATTACAGAATATTTTTCCTTCACGAAGGGAGGACAAAGAAAAAATGAATCTAAAAACTGAATGGGAGATTACTTCTGGTTATTTTCATCTTCACTCAAACTTCTCAGCTTTTCTTGCATTTCCCTGTTTATAATATAATAATAGTTCGAAAGCATTAGCCAACAGTATAAAAATAGTAAAAATGCCTTCCTTTTGTAATGCAAAGCAGCCATATAACCTTATTTTATCATCTAGTCTCTGCTCTTCCAAAGAAAGCTTTTCAACTTCTGACTGCAAGACAAAGCCACAAGGCCAACAAATAATCAACAACACATCGCAACATAATGACTAAGACAAAGCCACAAGGCTGACAACATAATTAAGAATGTCATAACATGCTATGCTATTAATTATTAAGTCACTCTAATTGATATAAAATGTATGTATTTCTGATTTGACCAATTAGTACATAATCGTGTATGCATACACGTGTTTCTAACAACTTGATATACATATTCTGACAAGTAGAAGTAGAACTACTAACAAACTATCAAACTCAATTTCAAATCTCCAACCTTATCAACATGAGAAAACAGAAAAAATGAAACATTATCTTTATCCTTATCACAACAAATTGACACTGTCCTCATTCTTTCCCTCATGTTGGAGCATGGGGATTATGAACATCCAACTTGATTGTTAACTTATGAAACTTCTTAATGCCAAATGATTTCGGTATATGTCAGCCATTAAGACAGAAAAGCCTTTGAGCCTTGGTGAGCTAGAGGCTGTTATTCTGTTACAATTTCAGATTAAGTTTCTGTCTCCTATGGAGTTTCTAGGGCTTTAAACTCAGATATCTACCCTTCATATATTACTAATCATTTCTATTATTGATACTTGATAGCATCAACCATAATAAACATAGAACTTGACCAACAAGAATCTTGGAAACAGTAAATGTTGTGTGCGACCAATAGACATTATGAATGCAAACAAATATACATGAGCCATGTTAATGACACAGATAATTATATAAAAATAAGTTCCCTGTGCCAATAGGTCTCAAGAAAACAACATCCACATACCTTAAGCATATTAATATCACCATCCACATTGCCAGGAGTAGAAGATTCAATTCCTCTGCATTCCACAAGATTTGATGTAAGAATTTTATTTTATTTTAACACATCTAAAATTGAAGCTAAACAATAGAGAAGCTATATATATGTTGGAAAAATTACAAAAGGTGTATCAAATATTACTTCCAAAGTATTCTGTTCTTGATATTCTTTTCGATGAGACCAATGCCTTCCAAAACATTAGTTATGTCGTATATCCTCCTCTTTTGCACCTATAGAAAATGAGAATTGCAGTTCATATAGGATACAGAAAGAAAAAGTAACAGATATTTTGGTTATAATCTTTTGTATAAAGAAAAGGACCTCCAAAGTTTCTGCTGCTTTATTTAGGTCAAGAATGCCATCCTCTGCATGCTTGATCAAATTGATGAATTTTTTTGTCAAGAGACCTGTGAAGTTTTGGCATAATTTGTCATGTTTATTCTAGTAGAAATAACCACATTAGTCATACACGTCAGGAAAGCGAAATGTGAAGAGCTTGTTGATTGAAGTTTTTTCCAAAATTACCTAAGGAACTGTCATATCGACAGCTTCCAGCAGGAGTAAGCGGAGAAGGGGAACCTGCATGTCATCAGAAACTATAAGTTGGTGTACAACAAGGAAGAAGCAAATTAAAATTTGAACATAAGCTGTTTCCAAGCACTAAAACTTTTCAATTGTGGGAACAGTGAATTTGGATCAACAGGAAGATAATGGGAAAATTTTCTGACCAGCGTTTGAGATGGGTGTTTGAGGACATGATCTGCCTTCTTTCGAAACCCTCGACTTGTGTGTCCTTCCCTCTTTTGCAGACAAAGGAGTTTTAAACGGGCTATTAGTTACATTAGTGTATCCAGGGCTGTTACTCCACTTTTGTGATTCTCCTTGGCTTTCATTCATTCCATTCTTCCGCTTTATGAGCTGCCACCACCATCATGATCATAAACAATAAAATTAGCACGAAAAAGGAGATAAAAAAGATACATACACAAATTAATATCGAGATGAGATTGAGGTGATATAGTGCAACCAACCAAGGAAAAGTAGCAATTCATCATTTGATATATACAATTACATGTTTGTAACAATGCTAACTATAAAAGTTAGCATGCAAAGTAAAGCAATTTAATCTCATGAAAAGAGTTCATAATTAAGCATAACCAAGCCACTCACACTTAATGAACTACGCATAGCAAAATCATATACATCAGTTAACAAGAATACACGTGTTCAAATGCAAAATTGCAAATTAACACACCAATGTACAATAATTGTACCGGCCGAAAATGTTTTCTCGACATTTTTCCACCGAATTACCATGCTAGAGGAAGTTCAAAGCCTCAGAAAAACAACTCCAATTTTGATTAACTAAATTGAGTTTGGATCCAGTGTTGGGAAATTAATCTCAATTTTTCAACACGAAATTAAAAAACAAAAAATTAAACTAAAAAATAGAATAAAAATTTCACTCCAATAAACCAAAATCAAAAGCGTATTAAGATGAATCCAACTAATTCCACAACAAAAGAAGAAAAAAAAATCACAAAAACAAACAACACAAACACATAGCAAAACAAAATTATCATTTCGGATTCGGAAGATGCAAGAACAACCAAACAAACATAATTACGAAGCAAAATCCATGAACAGAAAAACTAAAACGAAAATCTCACCGGAGATCTAACAATGACGGCTTCAGTAACGTGATCGGGGACTTTCCTAGAATCGACGGCGGCGAAACTGTGATACTCATCCGTAGGTGCAAACGGTGGCCTAGTCGAGACAAAAGCCAGATGACGCTTCAACGGCGGCCGAATAGGTGTTCCGGCAGCCTCCCTCGGCGAACCACGGTCGGAAGCTCCAGCGGCACCGGACATTGACATGAAAAATTGGGCACAATTTCAGATGTAAATCGTAATTGAAGTTGAAAATTGATGGAAATGGTGAACGATCGGAGAGAAGTAGGGTTTTAGAGAGAGAAAGTGGGGTTTAGAGAGAGAGAGGGGAAATGAGGGAGGTTAGGGCGTAGAGAATGGAGAAAGCAGAAAACGAGGGAAGGAGGGAGGGAATTTTGTTTCGGATAGATGTGGAGGGAACTACTACGTGAGCAAAAGACAAAATAAAAAACAAAATATATAATTGCTATTTTCTTTGTTTTTTATTACAATATGGACATTTTTCTTTTTTGGATTATTATTTTTAAATTACCTCAACTTTTTCTTTTTCTTACTTTTTTCTTTTTACAGTCTTTCCATAGTATATTTTATATTTATATTTTCTTTATTAGATAAAAAAATTTAAAGAAAAATGGAAACTAATTCTAATTTTTTTTAAAGAGTTACTATTTGTAATGTTAGATATAGATTCGTCTGATTTATTTTTTTATGAGTTACAACTAATGTACGGCACATTTGAATGTTATTTTTAATCTATCGCTATTTAGTTATTAGTTTGATAAATGCTAAGTAATTTTATAAGGAGTATGATTTTGTAAATATTTTGATAGAGTCTCGTAATGCATGTGAAAGTAAATATAGATGTTTTTTGTAATAATGACTGCTCAAAATATATATCATTGTATAAGAATATTAACATTTTTTTTTTTATTATTTGTGATTATCGATTATGATTAGGTAGAAAAGTTAATGTGTTCATTGTACCTTGTACCTTGGAAGCAACATACTAGTATATGGCTTACTTTTATGAATTTGATAAAACACCCTTATATAGTACATGATCTAAGAACAGAAAAACTAAAACGAAACATAAGAGGATTACTCAAAATACAGGATCTTCGTCTAAAATTATAAATGAAAATATTCTTTTTTTTTTCATATCATAAACGGAAATATTTTATTATCTGAGAATATCAACTATAATGTGATAGAAAAGTTAATATAGTTCATTGCACCTTAAAAGTAAAATATATGACTGATTTTTATGACTTTAATGAGATACCCTTATATATATTTTAGGATTTGACTTTTGATGATATATATTGCAACTTTTCCTATTTCAATGTTTTTTTCTATTTATAACTTTCAAAATTGTTATTGTTATTCATTATTAGTAGTAATAGATTCGTGGAATGCACAACGCGATATTTGAAGATTATAGGCTGATGGTGGATGGTTTCACTTGAAGAATAGTACCGTAAAATATTTTGATAGAGTTTATTTATATGAAATGTAGACACACAAGGAAGGATTATGAACATTTTTTATTATCCTTGATTATCAATTGTGATTAGATAGAAAAGTTAATCTTGTTCATTGCACCTAGAAGCAACAACATATATGGCTAACTTATATGAACAATATATGAGATGCCCTTATATATTACATGAGTTGAATATTAAGGGTTAAATTGTGTTTATTTTTTGTAATGTTGGAGAATTTCAATTCACTCTTTTGTAATAAATTTTTTGCGATTTTAATCACTTAATGTTAAGATTTTATCATTTTAGTCCCTCATTAAATATGTTAGCTTACGACCGAAGATAAATAATGACATGACATGCTTAGTGAAGGGGGTAAACATAAATTTCCTAACATTACAAAGGACAAAACACTCAATAAACCAAATAGTCATAAGCCAGTATGTTAGGTGATGGGTTAAAAGGACATAAACTTTAAATTACAGGGTTGGAATCCCAAAAAAAACATTCTAAGGGAGTAAATTGAAAATTGCTAACATTCAAAGGAATAAACACTATTTAACCTAAATATTAATGATAAAGTGTAATTTTTTCTTTTTGAAAGTTTTTTTCATTTTACAACCTCTCACTCTATTTATAAATTTATTATTCATTACAATTACAATAGTAATAGATCCGTACAATGAACGCCGTACAATGAAAGTCACGAGTTATTTTAAATCTTTCGCGCGTAAAATGTTTTGATAGAGTTTATTCATAAAGAAGTAAATGTAGACGCTTTTAAAAAAAATGCATGCATGTTCGTTTAAGAATATATGAACATATTTTATCATTTGTGATTATCAACTATCATAAGGTAAAAAGTTAATGTAGTTCATTGCACCTCAACTTTGATGGTTGACTTTTATGATTTTGATGAGATGCCCTTATATAACATTATTTGAATATGTCAGAATAAGGTAATTTTTTCATTTTCAAGGCTTTTTCTTTCAACAACTTTTTTTGTACAAATTCATCTTTTTACGACCTTTCTATTTTTAAATTTATCGTTCATTATAGTAGCAATAGACTTGTACAATGCAAGTCACGAGCTATTTTAAATCTTTCGCTATTTAGTTATCAGTGTGATAAAAGTTCGTTTGGTTTCGCAAGAGGAATAGTTTGGTAAAATATTTTGATAAACTTTATTCATAAGAAAGTAAATGTAGATGTTTTTAAAAACGCACAAGAAGATTCTTTAAAAACATGAACATATTTATCATTAGGTAAATAGTTAATGTAGTTTATCGCACCTTACAACCAACATATATGGCTAACCTTTATGACTTTGATGAGATGCCCTAAAGTATTACAGGTGAGGTATATTTTACCTCTTGATAATTTAAGGATATTTGTCCAACAAATAATGAGAACAAGACATATAAATAGATTTGCATATGGTACCTATAATTAACTTAGAACAAAATTTTGTAGCTTATACCATAAAAAAATAATTAAACTGTTTTTGTAAGCAAATAAAAAATAAAAAAGTTTATAAAATAAGATAATTTTTTTTTTACAAATATTACATAGACAATTTTTATAAATTCTCTCAAATAGTATTATAGTATCACAAATATCTATGGACATAAATAAACTCAAACAAAACCGATCTAAGAAGCACTAAAACCACAAGAATGAAGATCTTGGTTACTTTTAAGAAATTTTTTCGAGTAGTTTATTTTTAACAACTTTTTTTTAGTAGTTAAACTCACATTTTAAATATACAAAAATATGAAATCTCTTTTTTTTTTTTTTTACAATCAAAAGTTTAAGTCATTTCATTAACAACTAAAGACTAAATATAAGGGGGTAACAAATCAAAACAATAATAACTAGACCAAGAAACGACCGTTCTAACAATCGTATGAGCAACCATATTCGTTTGCCGCTTTATAAACTTCACACAAAGTTTGAATTTAAGGACATAATATTCTTAATATTACAAACTATGGAACTAAATTCAAAATTCTCAACACGGAAGTTATGAATTGTGTCTGCTACTTCTTCGAGTCAGTCTCAAATATAACATGATTAACACCTCGACGCTCCATTTTTTTCATAGCTTCACAAGTAAGGCAATAGTTTCACCTTCAATAATGGAACACTTTCCTTGACTCCAAAAGGATCCAGCCAACACAAATTGCCCGAAATGATCACGAAAACACCAACTACACTTGTTTTACTTGGCCTGTTGTGAAAACCCGCATCAACGTTGCACTTGAACCACCTAATATATGGTTTCTGCTACTGTAGCTGCTGGTGCATTTCGAATTCAAATTGAGATCATTTCATATCACAGTCAGGCACGGATCTAAGGCTATGCAATTGGAGGCAGCTGCCCCCATTATATTCTTACTTGATGAATGATTAATACGAGATATTTAGTTTATGTGGATATGTAAAATAGTGTTTTGCCCCCACTAAATAGCAATCCATACATGAAATGCTTCACTTTCTGTTTTTCTACCTGTAGATCTTTATTCACTTGTCACAAATATAGTTATGAAAAATTAGTAGTACGGTAATTAATGTGTAAAGTTTATGTATGATTATTACTAAAATGTTATCTCTGTATTAATATATTTAATGTTGATTTCTTACATCCTAAGGCAAATTTGTGGTAGATATATTTAAAAATGTCTTTTTTTTGTTAGCTCTATGAATATAATTCAGTAGTAGGAACATTGCATGTAATATACAGAGGCTGAAATCTAAAACCAAATACATTCACTTATTCACGTTTAAAAACGGTGAAATTTTAATCGCTAGACTACTTGATATAAAGATGTCTAATGTCGTAATTATTTTAGTACTTATGGAATGCTATTTTAAAAAGATTGTTTTTGTCAATAAAAAAGTAGTTAGCGACGCAACTTTTTTCTTGTTTATCTTTCTTTTTTTGAATCATAGAGAACTTTTATAGAACAACTCAGCCAATCCTCATATCATTTTGGATATGGAGGGCAATAAAAAGGGGGGGGGGGGGGGGGGGGGGGGGGTACAATAGCAAACCAAGTGTTTTTAGGCTCAGTTAAAGCCCATCTAGTAGCGGCATGTGCGGCCCTATTCTTACTCCGGCTAATCCAGGATAGTGAAGCGTTTGGATAATGACACAACATATCTCCACAACGTCTAACTATTCGACCCCAATACAATCTAGGGTAGATCTTTCTCTGAATTGCTTGAACGATTGCAAGCGCGTCCACCTCAATCAAAACCTCTTGATCCGCGAATTTCCCGATGTCGGTCAGAACACCTTCAAGCCCTCTAGCTTCTGCCTCAGCAGCATCCTTCGCATGAATCAGTCTAGTCGTAGCTCCGATACAACTTCCGTCCACCTGCCGCACAACCTACCCTAAGCCCCAATGACCATCACCATGAAAGTGAGCATCCACGTTGATTTTTAGGGCGGTTCTGGGAGGCGGAGTCCAGTTTAGTTCGTGACTACGAGAGGCCGAGTTCGTGCTATGTTTGCCAGGACTTCTCCTCTGATGCTCTTTGTATTCCTGGATCGCATTCAAAGCTTGGTGAAGGGCTTCTAACACAGGTAAATCTTTTTGCTGAAAAATAAGTAAGTTCTAGCTTTCCAAATATGGTAACAAATAGTAGAGATAATCTCAGTATACTCAGTCTGCGTATTGCTTAGAGTATCAGTAAGCCAATCGATAAAATTGATCGAGGGATTTGCATTAAACTTTATTCCCAAGGGCGAGGCAAACCAAATCAGCTGTGCCCAGATGCACTCTTTAAAAGCATGATTTGTATCTTCAATCTTAGCATTACATCTAGGGCACATAGGGTTACAATTCACCCCTTTCCTGGATAGGTTATGCCTGACAGGTAACGCATTGTTTAGGAGCCGCCAGATAAGATGAGAATGTTTTGGAGGGAGTTTTTGCTTCCACAACTTGTCCCACACTTGATGAGTCTCCATAGGCCTGCTAGTAGTGGGGTCTTGATTCCTTCTGTTCCATTCCTAATAGCTTCATACCCTGATTTAACAGTGTAGTTACCATCATTAGCTCTAGGCCAACCAAACTCATCAGGGAACTTTGTATCAGTAATAGGAATATTGAGAATTTGCTGGGCTTCAAAAGGGTTAAAAAGTTTTGTGATGAGGCTTTTATTCCAGGTTTTTTATAGAGGGAGGATTAGGTCCTTCACCTTAAAGTTGTCCATCCCATCTTTCCTTTTTGACCAGAGTTTAAAGCCTTCTTGCTTAGGGAGCCAATTATCCTCCCATATGCTTATGTCTTTTCCATTGCCTACGTGCCATAGCCCTCCCTTTTTCAGGACCCAACTCGCCTTTTGAATACTGCTCCATGTATAACTCATATTCTAGCCAGGCCTAGCCTGAAGGAACCCACATTTAGGAAAATACTTAGCTTTAAGAACTCTAGAGACGATGGTCTCAGGTTGTGTGATGCACTTCCATCCCTGTTTAGCCAACAGGGCTTCATTAAAAGCCCTTATGCTTCTGAATCCAAGGCCACCCTCCTTTTTTGTCTTGCAGATCTGACTCCATTTAACCCAATGAATCTTCTTCTTGTCTGGGGAGCTTCCCCACCAGAATTTACAAGTCAGCCTCTCAATGTGGCTACAAAAACTTTTTGGTAATAGGAAATAGCTCATTATGTATGTTGGAATAGCCTGGGCCACAACTTTAATAAGTGTGCTCCTACCTGCAAAAGAGAGGTGCTTCTCCTTCCATCCTTGTAGTTTTTTCCAAATTCTTTCTTGGATATAATCAAACACATGAGTTCTGGATCTTCCTACTTTGGTAGGCATGCCTAAATATTTTGAGAAGAACTGCACCTTCTTCATAGGTAGGATGTTTTGGATAGTGTTCTG
Source organism: Trifolium fragiferum (assembly GCA_954870985.1). Classification (NCBI taxonomy): domain Eukaryota; kingdom Viridiplantae; phylum Streptophyta; class Magnoliopsida; order Fabales; family Fabaceae; genus Trifolium; species Trifolium fragiferum. Next base: position 27,442,546 of record OX940796.1, read on the forward strand.
GTTTTGAGGAGGTGTCAGTTTGCTAAACATTATCTCTGACTTGTCCATATTAACAAGCTGCCCAGAGGCCTCCTGGTACTCTTCTATGATGCTCTTTATTGTCTGAGCCTCCTCAGATTTGGCCCTGCAGAAAAACAAACTGTCATCAGCAAAGAGGAGGTGGCTGACCTCAGGTGCATCATGTGCCACCTTGATCCCATGGATTCCCCCCCCCCCCCCCCCCTTCTGTTGTGCCTTTGTGATTAAACCAGATAAGACATTAGCACATAATATGTAAGGGGATAAGGGATCTCCCTGTCTTAGGCCTCTTTGAGGGGAGAAAGCTTTTGATGGTTTTCCATTTATAAGAACAGAGAAAGTAACAGTGGAAACACAATTGAAAATAGTGTCAGTGAGTTGATGAGGGAAACCCATAATTTCCATAGTGGTTTTGAGAAATTGCCACTCTACTCTATCATAAGCTTTGGCCATATCTGTCTTGAACCCCTACTTATTGTTGCTTTGGTTAAAATGGTGGAAGACTTCATAGGCCACTACAGTGTTGTCAGTTATCAGCCTTCCAGGCACAACAGCGCTTTGATCGAGGCTAATAACCTCAGGAAGAATAGGTTTGATTAGACTTCATAGGGCCAGGGGCTGCAAGGCCCTTCATATCTTTAATGGCATAGTAAACCTCTTCTCTAGTAAACTGAGTGTTCAGGTGATCATACATGCTTTCATTAATAGTATTTTTGACCACCTCAACAGTAGAATTAACATGATTAATATCTTGGGATGTGAATAACTCCTGGAAATGGCCTGTTATAATGTTTTCAATCTCCTCTTGATCCATGTGCACCACCCCCTGGCAATGAGTTATCTCCTCAATTTTATTCTTCCTTCTTCTTTGAGAGGCCTTGTGATGGAAAAAACTAGTATTTTGTCTCCATGCTTAAGCCATAACACCCTGGATCTTTGATTCCACCACAACTCCTCATTATGAAGGAGATCATCAAGCTCCCTCTCCTTCTGCTTTAAACAATCCATCACATCACCAGTATTATTTTGGTCTTGCAGGTGTTGAATGTCAGTCTGGACTTGTTTTATTCTTCTTGGCAGCACACCAAATTTCTTAGTGCCCCATTGGTGCAGTCTAGCTAAAGTTGCCTCCACCTTGTGTTGCATGTGATGGTGGTTTTCCTGCCAAGTTGTCTTTAATATAGAGGTAATTTCATCATACTTTGTCCACATCTGTTCAAACTTTTTGCAGTAGTGACTTGGATGCCTTGTCCTGCTATTAGCATTAGTAGAAAATTCTAGTAACAAAGGACAGTGGTCAGAGCCATATCTAAGTAAATGAGTGTTTTGAAAATTAGAGAAATTTATAATACCGGCACTATCAGTAAACAGATGTGATAGCGGATGTGCTAACACCTGTCGCAACAATGTTGGACTGTGAGACAGATGTTCCCACGTTTGTCTCCACGAGCGATAACAGAACAAATAATTAAGCAAGTAAAAGCAGAAAATAAACTTGCACACTTTGTTTGTTAACCCAGTTCGGACGCAACTGCTCCTAATCTGGGGGATTCCAATCCAGGAATGAATCCACTATAATAGTACTGATTCAGAGGTTAACAACTGTCAACACTCATCACTCAATTCCTATCGGTGCAAACTCTACCTAGGCCTAACCTAGATATGACCAGCCCATGTCACTTCCTTAATGACGATGCTCCTCCACACCGTCGTAAACCTACCGGGGTATAAAACACACTTCAAGTACAATGATGGAGACACTCTCCTAGACAACCTATGCACTTTTACCTAAAGGCTTCAAGCGCTTAGACTAACTAACTCTTTGCTTCAAAGCTTCAGAGAAAGTAACATTACAACTCAATAAAACACAGTCCTAACATGCATCAATGGAATGCACGAAAGGCTCACAAAGAGACTCGATTTTGATACGCTAAACCCAAAACCAAATACAGCTGACTCTCTTAGAGAACTAGGTCTTGGTCTTCATATCTTTATAGTCTAGAGTAGGGCTGGAAATGAGTCGAGTCAAACCTGTCTGAGCTCGGCTCGACTCGATAAGAATTGGTTCGGCTCAAAACTCGGCTGGAGTTCGACACGAACTCTTTTTTCAGCTCGAGTTCGGCTCGTTTATAGTTCGCGAGCAGTTCGGTTCGACTCATTAGGTTCAGTTCATTTTCAACTCGAAACTCAACTCAATAATTCGACATAAATTTTTTTTCTTCTATCTTTCTCAATTTTTTATATACATTGTGATGTTAGACTATTTATTTTTAAAGATCATAAAAACACATGATTGTGGACATGATCTAAAAATTTAAATGTACTTACTCGTTTTATTCTATTATTGTTAAGTGTTTGTCTTAGTTTTTTTTAAAGTAGTATATATATTATTAATTATCTAAATGTATAAAATCAATTATATACTATATATTTGTCAAAAAAATCAATTATATAAATATAAATGTTTAAAATCAAGTTCTATTGTCAAAAAAAAAAAAAAATCAAGTTTATAAATTTAAAACTATTTTTGAAGTATTATTTATAAATATATTTTGAAGTGTTATATATATATATATATATATATATAATCGAGTTAGCTCGTGAACCAAACGAGCCGAACTATACATAGCTCAAGTTCAACTCATTTAACTAACGAACTTAATATTTTGCTCAAGCTCGGCTCATTTGGTTCATGAACCAAGTTCAACGAATCAATTGTCGAATTGAGTCTCGAACTTTTTTCGAGTTGGTTCGGTTCATTGCCAGCCCTAGTCTAGAGCTGCTTGGACTACAAGAAATAGTTGGGCTTCAGAATCCTTGTTGAACAAGGCGTGTTTGATCTCTTACAAGAATATTCCTTGAACCTAAAGATTTGTTTTAAAAATATATTATTACATATTTTAAAAATAAATATTTCATTTAATTCCTCAGCAAGCTGGCTGATTTCCTTTTGCCTTGGCGCGCAAGCTAAACCTGAAACAAAAGAAATTAGGGTTCAAAGAAAAACGGCGCGCTAAAAGGCGCATACTAGGGTTCCAAATCCAGCTGGCGACAGCTGGCAGTGTTGCTAACAAATGTTACCACATCTGTCACCACCTTAGACTAGCATCTTGTTTTTGCAAAATGAATCCAACATCCAAAAACCCCAACAAAATTAAACATCCAATCATTAGAGGCACAAAACCTATCAAGTCTGGCTTGAATATAGTTGTTGCCTTGTTGTTTATTATGCCAGTCATCCAAAGCAGTTCTAAAAGCATTAGCAATAGTATAGTCAATTGGGTTTCCCCCCATCTTCTCATCAGAACTAAGGACCATGTTAAAATCACCAAAAATAAGCCAATTAGGATTATCATTGTTTTTTTCCTTAAATCAGTTATCAAATTACAAGTAAGTAATTTTTGAGTATTAGAAGGGAACCCATAAATCCCTGTGGCACACCAAACAAGATTATTAGTCAGGATAGAGCAATCAATATAGTTAAAATCACATTCATTGATAGTCAGGTTGAAGTTGTTACAGGTTTTCCAAAGTAAAGCAAGGCCTCCAGCCTTTCCCCCACCAGTGGTGGAACAGTCAACAATATTAGAGCTGTAGGTATTAGCAAAATTATGTTAAAAAGTGGTATCAGAGCTTAGCTTTTTAGTTTCCATTAAGAAAACGATATATGGCTGGTGAGTTGATATGAGCTTATTCAGGGCTCTTACTGTCTTTGGGTTGCCACACCCTTGACAGTTCCATTGGAGGAGCTTCATGCTGACTGGCTGGCCTGCCCTGCAGGTCCTGCCTTCTGATTGTAGGTACCTTCTGGCCCTGGAGCATTTATTCTTGGCCTCTTTACCATGTTGGGGTGATTGGAAGTGATACTTAGATCCATCATGTCACAGACTGGTTGGCTATATCTGGGAGTTCTGTGCCAGGCGCTTTTCTCTCCTTCTCCTTGTGTCTGTTGAGTGTTGTGAGAGGAGCTAGGGCCCTCTCCTGTCTGTTCTTCCTGTATCTTCATTGCAGCCATTTGGGCAAGCATACTAGCAGGGATGAGGGGGCTATACTGCCCAAAAGAGCTAGATTGAGAGGGGTTGCTATGATACTTCCTGTCTTTTTCCTCCATAACTCTTCTACCAAGTTGGTTAGATCTAATCCAAGGACCAAGGGGCGCCATATTATCCAGGTTCAGAGGTTCATGTTGACATAAGTTCTCTCCATGGCCTAGGATTCCACATTTGAAACAGACATGGGGCAGCTTTTCATATCTGAAGTCAATCCATGTAGTGCCATCCCTGTGATTACCAATTAGGATTCTAGTCTGGATTGGCTGCAGCACATTAATTGCCACTTTTATCTTGATGATCATCTTTTTACCCGGGTATTCATGGAATTCAGTAGCTTCAACATGTCCCAATAACTTTCCAATACTTTCACCCATCTTCTTGGTTTTACAGTGAGGGGGTAATCCCCATAGTTGAATCCAAACTGGTGCATGAGAGAAATCCACAGTTTTAGGATCAACTTGTCTATCCCATGCTTTAACAATAAGCCATGAGTTCCTAAAGATCCATGGATTTCCTAAAAGAATTCTTTCTTGATCAATAGTTTTTGAGGTGAAAATCTGAAGTATCCTTTCTTCAACAGATTGTATTTTCAGCCATTGGGGGGAACCCCATATATTCTCAAGCCCATTCTGAATAGAGTTCACATGAATTGGTTTTTCTGTGATTATCTTGCCAAAAATGTTTTTCTTGCACGCATTTAATCCTTCATCTATAATGTTTTCAGGATAAACAAAGAATCCGGTACCTGTGCTTGTAGATCCAGATGAAGAATTGCTGGGTTTGTGTTGTTGATGATCTGCATACGGAGCTTCAGGTATCACAATCCTTGGTCCTGTAGCATTATGAGCCATTGGCTGTTGCTGCTCCAGAGGGGGAATAGTGTTTAGTTGGAATTGAGTTTTTTGTGTGGTATTCTGCAGACTCATGGTTATCTGATTATGTAACAAGCAGGATCAAGGTGATAGCAAAAGAAAAACAAACCACAAAGGGTTCAGCAGGGAGAAGAAATGGCAAAGAAAGGAAAACCGCACAAGGGAAGTGGGGAAAGATCACGAACAAAAACGAAAGAAACTCCAAGAACTACCAAACCATCCACAAATGGGAGACAACTACCTAACTGTATGCACAGCAGAGAAAGGGAAGGTGGAGGAGCCTAAAGATTCAGAGGTGAATCACAAGCTCACAACAGATCAAAATAGAAGACATATCTTGAAAGGATGAGACAGATTCTTGGAGAAAATTCTCTCCCAATTAGCTTACCATGAGATTTCTCTGAGACTTTCAGTTTCAAATGAGAATCATAATTAGTAACTCATCATAAATAGTAATTACGTATATCACTATAAAAGATATGGTCGATACTATCTATGTGAGAGATTGATGGAAGTAATAGATCACAACTGCTCCAGTTGCTTTTCTTGTTTATTTTTCATTCATATGTAATTATATAGAATACATACGAAAAAAAAAAATATTATCACATAAAATCATGCTCCCATCGACTAAAATTTTTGGATCCGTCCTTAATCACAGCCTTGTAACTACGAACCCAACCTTACAACACAATTACTTTTAAGAATTTATTCATGTGAGTTGGAATTACTCCATTTACACCCCACTATTTATTGTTCATTTATATAAGTATTACATTAGCGCCACCATCAGTAATGGGTAGGTACTCACCAATTTTCTGTTTATAAGTTGTCCAAAAATAAATATATTTTTTTTATTTTTTTATCAAGTGGCTTAATAATTGGAAATTTCACCTTTAAGGTGGATAAATGAAATGATCAGAATTCGAATACCGATCCTCTACATATATAATGTATTGTTCTATCAACTGATCTAAGTTTACGGGATAAAAAATAAATATTTCTATTTATCTCTTCAATTCAATAAATAAATAGGCAATAAACAACAACAACAAAAAAAAAAAAAATCAAACTCGCCGTCATTTTTATTTTTATTTACTGTTATCTCTAGTTTTTATCTTACTTTTGTATCGACAATTCTGAACCAACCCCTGTTCTATGCCATGTTTGTTTCTCCACTTTTATCTTTTTAATCTCAACTCTTACCCCACACAACCCAACCCATTTCATTTCAACCTCATAGTTCCCTTCTTCCCATCATCCAAACAAACCTTCCAATGGCATGCTCAGCTACTACCTCTGCTTCTTCTCTCTTATCTTTAAACCCTAAATCATCACTTTTCTCTTCCAAAAAATCTATTTCTACTCTCTCTATCCCCAATTCTCTTCCCAAACCCTTCTCACTCCCTTCACTTTCCTTCACTCGTCCCTCTCAAAATCAACACTCTTCTCGCCGCAATAGCTTCCTTGTTAAAGCTGCTGTAAGCATTTCCACCAATTTTCATTCATCTTACTTCGATTTTGAAATTTTCTGCATTGTTAAGAATTATACTGTTGTTGCTTTCTCTTTGTTTATTGCTGTGTGTGTTTTTCTGCATCTGAATTATGCTTATTTTTTGTCAAGTAGTATAGTGTTTAGAATTTCAGTGTTTAAGGCGAATAAGTGGTGTAGCAGGATTCGAACTGAGCTTTGAGCTATGCTCACAGAGACTGAGTTATGCTAACTTAGCATTAATTGATAATTGAATTTGTTGATATGATAGTTGGTTGTGTAAGTTATTTTAATTTGAGCAAGATTACTTTGGTGCATTTGGGTATATATTTTATATTTAGCATGAAGTATTGGAATTTGTGCAATGTTTCTTGTTCATGTTTGTTTTTGGGATTTTTTTCTTTAATCACTAAATCTTAGGGTTTGCTTGGTTTGACTTATTGAGCTTATTTATTGACATGACATAAGAATTTGGTATTTTGGAGTCTGTTAAGGAGAGCTTATTAAAACAACTTATGACATGTTTATAAGTTGTTTTTAGCTTATTTTTATAAGCTATCCAAAATAAATTGTGAAAACAACTTATAGCTTATATGAAAATAAGTTGACTTGACTTTATTTTATCTTTTGTTATGGAAATAGCTTATATATAAAGACTTAAATGATAAGCAAATTGTTTATCGAAACAGGGTCTTCCTTTGAGCTTGAATGTTTTAATGCATTTGGGTATTTTTAAATAGAGTATTGAATTTTTTTTCAATATTTCTAGTTCATGTTTGTTTTTAAAATATTTTTTCTCTTTAATCGCTAATCTTAGTCCATGTACCGTCTTTAAATTATTGGTTTGACCTCTGCAGGGTGAGCTTCCATTGGTTGGGAATGCAGCACCTGATTTTGCAGCAGAGGCTGTTTTTGATCAGGAGTTTATCAAGGTACATTGCCACCGGCCAAAGCGAATATGAATACTGATTCTTCATGGGTTGAAATTGAAATTTTTTTATCTTATTATGAAGTTTTTTTATTTATTTATTGCTTTTGGAAATTGTCATATTTTTTGGCTAAAACATTGTCATTCCAGGTCAAACTTTCTGAGTATATCGGGAAGAAGTATGTTATCCTCTTTTTCTACCCACTGGACTTCACCTTTGTTTGTCCAACAGGTTGGTTAGCAGGAATATCTAGTTGCACTTTTAACTTTCTTGTCTTAACTTCCTAACGATAATTTCTGCTTCTCGACTGCAGAAATCACTGCTTTCAGTGACCGACATGCAGAGTTCGAGGCAATAAATACCGAGATTATAGGTGTTTCAGTTGACAGTGTGGTGAGTTTGTTTACACTGTTGGTTTTTTTTTCGTTGTTGACCATGTAAAAGGGGTGTGTACATAATTTCTTGTCTTGTATCATTATGACATACTTATACTTGCTGTCTATTTAGGTAGCAAAGAAAATGAAGCAATTGTAAAGAATTAAGCCCTTTTACAGACCTCATACTGTTTATTTATTTTGTAGAGATAAACTAATTCTTACCTTAAGGTTAAATGTTCATACATATCATATTTTAATGTCACTGATCACTTGCTGAATTGAATTAGAGTATTGTCGGAGGAATTACTTCATAAATAAAGGAAAAGGGACAATTTTGAATAGACATTTCATTCAAACATACATAATTGAAATATATCTTTTGTTGGTCTACCATATGATATGTAATGAGGTTCATAGTATTTGGAAACTTATACACATGACTTTTGCATAGACAGCAAGGGTAGAACCTTAAAAAACAAACTGTTTGTGTTAGTATCTGATAGGTTCTTTATGTGCTTATTTCTGTTACATAACCTATGTAACAGAAATTCCAGCATTTATTTCTTTTTTATTGTTGATGCTATTGTTTTTGTTGTGTAGTTCTCGCATCTTGCATGGGTTCAAACAGATAGAAAGTCAGGAGGCCTTGGTGACTTGAATTATCCTCTGGTTTCCGACGTCACCAAATCCATATCGAAATCTTATGGTGTTCTCATTCCTGATCAGGTATGTTGTGACATAAAAATAGTGTTGCTTATGTATGACTGAATTATAATACGGCAACAATCATATGTTTCTCTGTTGTATCATCTCTCCCCAAATGAACTTTGTAAGGGTATGCCACATCTTAACGAGGAATGTTCTCTCCTTTGTAAACTTTCTGACTGCTATTTAATCGAATCAAATTTTTATTTTCCTTTCCCAACTCTTATTTTTACGCACTTGTTTCAATGGTCTCTGGAATGTAAACTATTGGCTTTCGTTCCCACTCTTTTAACTATTTTGGACTTGTGTCATAATGTACCATAACATATTCAATGATATAGGGAATTGCATTGAGAGGATTGTTCATTATTGACAAGGAAGGAGTCATTCAGCATTCTACCATCAACAACTTGGGAATTGGTAGAAGTGTTGATGAGACAAAGAGAACACTTCAGGTGATTATACAACTAATTAGGACCACATCAAAGATCGAAAAATATTCTATTTAGAATATCACATTTTTTATTTCTTGACTTCTATTACCATTCTAATGTCACCATTCCTTTGATTTGCATTGGCGTTGCAGGCCTTGCAGTATGTGCAGGAGAACCCAGATGAAGTTTGCCCTGCTGGGTGGAAGCCGGGGGAGAAGTCCATGAAACCAGACCCCAAACTTAGCAAAGATTACTTTGCAGCGGTGTAGCGTGAATAACAATTAAGAGTAGCCGTGCGCATTTGTATCAATTATTGAGTTATAAAAGAGTATTATTTTTATTGTCAGAAAAAGAGTATTATTTTCCTGACCAAGAAAAAGAGTATTATTTGTTTATGTAATGTTAGTCCTTAAATTTTAAACCACAGGGTGGTAATAATTGCATGCCGTTGTACTGGATTTTGTGTTGTACTATGTATTAATAATTTGCAATTTCTTTTGATTGTGATGTCTGTATGATCATATTCTATGTATGATGTATGGATGTACTCGAATTGTGATCCTCTCCATTTCCAATTATTTTCATTTCTTCCGTTACTATATAGTTTTGGAAATATAAATACAAAAATTTGACATTAAATAAGGTCAAATCACTTTTATGCATTCAAAAATATTTAAAAATTTTGTTAATGAAAGAAATGGAAATAATTGAAAATGGGAAGGATTCCAACTCGGATGTACTCTAGTCCTATACCTTTTGTTGGGACAAATAGTACAATACCGTGTGAAATAGTAGAACATACTAGTGTGTACATAACGATTGATTAACGATCTCTTCATTTTTTATGATTTTTATTTTTTTCTATTACTAAAGTTTTTAAATATTTTGGGGTGAATTTTTTTTTAAAAAAATATTTTGAGGTGTATAAAAGAGATTTTGACTCATTTAATGTCATACTTTTAAATTTATATTTCCAAAATTATATAGTACTCTCTCCGTCTCAAAATAATAGTTGTTTAAGGTTTTTTTACACATTAAGAAATGTAATAATGTTGTCAAAAAGATAATATGTTTACTAAATTACTGTTGGAACAAAGAGCACATTGGTGTGTGTGAATTGAAAATAAAAGACTTAAATGCATTTTTTGTTCCCCTATTTTCAAAAATAGGAAGTTTTAGTCCCCTTATTTTAAAAACCAACTTTTTGGCCCCCCTATTTTAATTTTTTTGGAGTTTTGATCCCCCTCCCCATTTTTAAGTCAATTATGCTGACATGGCTTTGTCACTAATGATGTGGCATTGTCAATATGGAAAAGTTTATTTTATAAAATAATTTAATTATTAAAATAGCATATTAAATAAATTAATTAATAAAAAATTGAAATAATACTAAGTAATTGAATAATACTTCTGGAATGGTTTAATAGATTAATTTTACTTTTTTTTTTGTTCATAGAATCGTTTAATGTTACTTTATGTAATTAATTTTGTACAAACTCATCTTTCTTCTATTACATCTAGCTAGAAACTTAGAATCTTTTCAATCCCATCTTCCCTCATTGTTCAACTGTAAACCCAGAAACCAGCAAAAAAATAGACAACAACCAGCAAAGCATCCAACACCACACAACCACAACAACCAATAATTAATTTAACACCATAAATTTCAACATCATCACCATCACAATTTCAACAATAATTCTCTCCACAACAAACTCAATTTGATTACTAATTCAACATGAACTGGTTCTGATTTTCATAAACTAGTGAAACTAAATTTTCTATTAACTCCACTGTTGAAGATTTAGCAGTGTTTTTTGCTAACCGGCGGTTGTTGTAGCAATCGCGAGGTTTTTGGCCGATTGGGAATGAAATTGATTAATAGAGCGAGTGAAATCTGGTGATAACGATGATGAACGACGATGAAGAAATTTAATAATGTATTATTTAATAATATAGTATTATTTAATAATTAAAATATTTATAAAATAAATATGATTGAATCAAAAAAATTAATAATGATATGGATATTAAATTGTCCAATTAGGTGTCGCCATGTCACTAGTTAGAAGGCCACATCAGCAAAATTGATCTCAAAATGGGGTGAGGGACTAAAATTCAAAATAAATTGAAATTGGGGACCAAACAATTTATTTTTAAAATAGGGGGACCAAAACTTCATGTTTTTGAAAATAGGGGGACCAAAAATGCATTTAAGCCAAAATAAAATATGAGTCTCACATCGGGTACTAGAACATATTAGTGTGTATATGTAAATGGAAAAATAATAAATAAATGAGTTATTAAATGTCACTAATGTGAGACTTCATTGCAATTTATTTTATTTTTTCAATTACAATATGTATGTTACAATATAAGTGTTAACCTTTTTTTTTTTTTGATTAAAAGGAGGGCCTAAGCCCGAGAAAGATTACACAATAAAAGTTCTTGGGACTGTAGTTCCTATAGCATCATTGCTTACGAGATTACGAATTTGAAATGGGCCAGATTCATAAAAAATACATTAGTATCCAAGCTGCATCCAATATGCGCGAGCCTATCTGCACAAGTGTTGCATTCACGATAAGTATGGCAAATGCGGACCTCCCAATCCCACTCCAAAGTTGTCCAAATTCTTTGACATAGACTCCAACCAAATGTAGTAGCTGGCTTCTCTTTATTAAGCATTTTAACAACATTCAGAGCATCCAATCTCAGTTCAACATATTTGAAGCCCAGTTCCCATGCTAGTTTCAATCCTTCCCAAGCTCCCCAATGTTCGGCCACCTCTATACTACACTCCCCAAAGCCTTTGGCAAAGCCTCCAATCCATTCACCCATGTTGCCACAAACTAATCCCCCACAACCGCTGCCATGCGACATGTTCTGCGCACCATCCGTATTGACCACAACCCAACCAGCACTAGGAGGAAACCACCTCACCTGCCGCACTGTTCTATTAATGTTACTCACCACATTATTCGCCGTACATGCTATAAAGTAGTCATGAACTCTCTTCAGCAGATACAATCTAGTATCGCTCGGACGGGAATAGTTATCGTCATGTTGTTCTCTATTACGCCAGCTCCATATAGCATGACACGCAGTAGCCCAAAAACTCGACCAATTATCTATGTTAGAACCTCTAATAACACCATTGATGTTTAAGGCAATCCATTGGTGAAGGTCGGCATTGAAAAACAAATCTCTATCATTATCTTCTACCACATCAATCCATACGTTCAAACACTTTGGACAGTCCCGTAGCACATGGAGTTCTGTCTCAACTATATCGCCACAAAACGCGCAAAAAGGTGTGCCCAACTTCATTCTATATTTGCGGTAATTTGTGAGAATTCTACCATGCTTCAAGAGCCAAATGAAGCATCGAACTCTTTCCGGAACTTGAAGTTTCCAGATCGTCTTCCAAATCATCTCATAATCCATGATCAGCTCATAAGCAGAAGCAACAGTAAATTGACCATTGCTTTTCATTAGCCCAGAAGCTAATATCTTTCCCATTCCCTTCCTTTGGAGGAGGAATTGCGGCGAGTAAATTCAATAAATTTGTAGGAAGCCAATTGATAAAATTCCAGTTCCATGAACCATCATTTGCCACTAAATATGCTACTGTAACATGTCTACTAGGACTGTTAACCTTTATTGAGGAAAAATAAAAGATAGTGACTACTAGGACTGTTAATTTTGAACCGCAAACTAAACTGAACCGTCGAACTGTACCGAATCGAACTGAATTGTAAATAACCGAACCGCACCACAAGTTTTTGAACCGAACCATTAATTTCTAGACAGTGCACTAACTGTAACCGAACTGTGGTTAACCAAACCGAACTATTGAGAACCGAACTGCATAATTAAAAATTGAAAAAATCTCAAAACTTTTTTTTTTTACATAAAAAATTTCAAAATTTGTTCATTTCTTTTCATAGTTTTCAGCAACTTTAATTTCACCGAACTTCATGTCCATCCTGATCCCTGCTCTGAAATAACCTGTCTTACCTATATCGAAAAGGGAGTGGGGTGAGACAGTCACTTCGTCCCAGTGAGTTCTACTATCCTCCTAAAGGCTATAAAGCCGGGGCTCCTAATCAGTCGTTTCATATTTTATTTCATAACATAAAGACATAAGCATAAATAAGTAAGGTGTAACACAGAATTAGTCTTGTTGATTTTAAACCGCGGGCACTCTGAGGTGAGCAGGTCTCAGAGGCCTGCCTTGTCCGCGAACAGAAAGCGTTCCGACGTGCAGCTCACAAGGTTTTACTGGTGGAACATCTAAAACGAAGTCCACAATAATAACATAATCATATATATATATTTGACTGATTCTAAATTCATTGCTTACTACCATAATTTCCCAAACCCGGGGTGCATACATTATATCTAAATCCCTAAGTCAAGCCCTAATAGTCCGACTGTATTGACCTCCTGTTTATATTATATAAATTATATGACTGCAAAATAACTATTTCAGATGAAGGTATAAAACGAGTGACCAAGAGTTTTGAAAATGGAAAAAGGAAGTAAATTCTGAGTTAGCTCGCTACGGCGAGTTACCAAGCTCGCCATGGCGAACTTACAGGTCCTGGCCTAAACAACTCGCTAGGCAAGCCAGAGCTCGCCATGGCGAAGTTCTTCAGCCCAGCACCTTCAGCTCGCCATGAAGGCTCGCTAGCAACTCGCTATGGCGAGTTGATGCAGAAATTACCCTGTTTGCGAAAATCAATATTTTTCAAGAGATTCACCTACAACCTTCATATGAAACATTGCAGAAAAATAAAATAAATAATATGAAACAGAATAGAATGAAATTTGGGATTAATTCCACACATACAGCTATACCTATTGATTTCCTATGTTCACATGCAAATTCATAATTTTTGGGAAAATCTATCTAACTAGCCTAAGAACCCACCTGATATTAGAAGCTTTAAATCCTCCTTGGGCTCTACACAGCTATAACTTCCTCAGCTACACCCACGAACCCCTTTTTGACAAAATTGAAGGATGATAAACTTTTATTCTGTCTGGTTTCAAGGCATCACTTGCAGCACCTCAGAACTCAGCATATCCAACATGCAAGATAGTTCGAATTGATTAGAAAGGAAAGCACGAATTTAGAATTGAATGAGGGATTTAAATTTGTCTTTACCTAGTCTCATTTTGCATGGATTGGAGTGGAGACAACTCTGAGGTATACTATTGGCACGAACACAGCTTGACAGAGCGCGAAAAGAACGATAGAAGCTCACCAAAAGGCCAAAACACGAAGAAATTGAGCTGAGGAGCACCCATGGGTCCTGTCTAACTCGCCATGGCGAGTAGAACAGCTTGCCATGGCGAGTTGCTCAGTGTCAGCAACATCAAGTACGCAATTCAGCTGCATTTTTTCAAAGTTTCACCTTCCAACAGCACCCAAAACATTCCCAATGTTGCAGGACTCGTATTTTTGAAGATAACAACACATGCACAAAGAATTACAAGTGAGGGTATGAGAATGAATATTGGTTGAAAGAAGAGGATTTCTAGGTCAAGCTAGTAATAAAGAAGGGAGAGTTGATTGCTTCAGTTTTGTGTTGATGTAGCTTACAAAATTCTGCAGAGTGGTTGCAGCTGATGTGAGGAAGAGAAAGGAGAATGAGTTACTTTGTTATTTGGTTGATTCTTGCTTGCATGTGTTGTTGGTGATTCACAAATGGGTGATTGTTGTTGGTTTGGTGAAGGAGAAGAAAAGAGAGAGCTTGGGATGTTATATTTTCTGAAGTGGTGATGAGAGTAAAGAGGTTTGCATGTTTTCTTAGTGGTTTAAGACATAAGTAAGTGTGTTGTGAGGTGTTAGCATATTGTGGGAGTGAGTTGTATGGAGTAGTGAGGCGTTGCTTAGAGAGAAAGATGAGTAATGAGAGAGATGTGTGGGAGTGTGTGTTGTTGTTGATGGAAGAGAGAGACACGTGAGATCACAATGAGAGGGAGAGGAAGATTGAATTTCTTGTGATTAAATCCATAAGTGTCAGTAAAATGTATTAGTGTGTAATTTAGGTTCCAATTAAAATTCCCTCTATTACACATTATTCACTTAAATCCCAAGACTTAATTTAATTTAATCCCCTCTAACTAATTTTTAATTTATTAGACAATGCTCTAATAAATATTAATTAGGTAAATGAAAGAGTGGGATGTTACAATCTACCCCCCTTAAAGAAATTTCGTCCTCGAAATTAAGAAATTTATCTTAGAAGGGTTAGAGACATCTTTTCCCCGCTTCAGATTCCCGTTTCTGAGTGAGTTAATCGTCATGGGACTGAGCCCATCCGACTTGGATTATTGGAATTATCTTGTTCCCAAGGATCTTAACTTCACAATCAACGATACAAACTGGATTCGGCTGAAAATTTAAGGCTGGCTGAAGATCAATCTCTCTAAGGTGACAAAGATCGGGAATGAATTTCCGAAGTTGAGACACATGAAACACTTCGTGTAACCCTGACAAGGATAGAATTTCTTCGTTTGGACACACCTCGTAGTTACAACTTTGGAGTTATTCTCAAGAACTCTTGACTACCTTTATTCCTTGGAATAAAACTTTCCTCTCTCAAGGGTTATTCGTCCAATTTGATCGTCTAACTATGGTCTTTGTCTGATCTCGCGCTGCGCACACTGATCCGACTACTTATAGTCATTCCCTTTTTCTTGCGTCATCACGGTCTTATCCCAAATTGTCTAATCACAATGACACACCATCTCATCTTTTCCAAATAACTTCTACCATTAGTACGTCTTTCATTGGTTAATTCCACAAAGTAACACTTGTTTTACTTTGTGAAAACGGGTGTGTGACGGTATTCTCAAGACTCTACTATAGTCCAATATGTTCGCGACATCTTAGCAATACCGTTCTCACTATTGTCTCGCACAATACTTCCACAGGTTGGTATCTAGCCTGGTTGCCACTACATGAATAGCTGAATGGAATAAGTTCAAGGATTGACATTAATAATCCAAAATTTCTCTTCGGGGTTTTCTCAATACCGAACGCTGCAGCTCGTGGCACATCATACGTACCACTGTCCCATAGTGCTGTATAAAAACTTTAGGATTAATCAAAATATAAAACGAGTGAAGAACGCTTAGGCACTATAGATCCCTTCGCCAATGAGTCAGACTCATCTGCAACTGATTCCATAGTACTTCAGAATTTTCCACCTACTATTTCAATCCATCCTAGCACAACACTGTGGTCGAGTAATACTTTTAACATGTCGAAGAACTGAGGTTCGGATCTTCCTTAAAGGATACGGTTAGGTTGGTTGGATAATTTACTGATAGGCTGAAGTGGAAGAAGTTAACTAACGTGATCGGATTCTAATGATGGCTAACTAAATATGAAAGGTTTACACATTGAACACAGAGGGTGGATTAAAATCCCTTGTCCCAGGACAGTCAAGGTGCAATCGCAAGAATGGAATTTGCGATAAAGAAACCCTTTGCTCTATTCGAGAATTTGATCTATGATGATCTGAATCTATCGTCGATAATGTACAGAGAAACTGAAACAGTCGGCAGAGAATGAAATTGTCAAATGTGAATTCAGAGAATAGTTTTTGATGAGGTATCTAGATACTAATACTCCTACTAGCTCCAATTTCTATGTAATTGGAAAGATCGGATACTTAACTGGAATTTAGCTGACGAGACTCCGAAAGTATATCCAATGCACTGGAAATGATGATGGGTCGTTCAGGTGCACGAATACCTATATGACTAACTGATACTGACACTGATCTAAATAGTTCGGCAGATAATTGACTAATGATACTGATTAAAAGATCGATACGATGAGTGAGAGCTTGAACTGAATTTACACGTGTCCTCTCCAGATAAACTGGATGCCACGAATTATATTTAGTTACTAACAGCGTAACTGAAAAGGCTGAAAAGATTGAACAGAATTACTTGTAAGCAGAGTCTCCCAATGTCGGTTTAACTGACCGATGATGAGGAATTTGGAAAGTTAACCTCTCAACTTACTCCGGTGATAATTACGACTGATAGAGGATAGGGCACAAGAAGAAATTATCTGTCCGAGATATGATCAGACAAGTTAGGGAGTGAACCCGTTCCATGTTCCCATGTCTAATGGATACCCAATCCATCTTAATCTGGTTCAACGAACTTAGTTTAGTGAAGGTTCGAAGGAATGGTCATGAATTTGGAATTTGACTTCTATTGGCTTTGGCTCAAATCAGGGTATTAATAGGCAATCTTAATGGAATCTGACTGACTCTAACAGATTCCTAACTCGAAGGTCGGAATAAATGAAACTGCTAAATGGCTGATAAGGAATAAATCCAACTTAGCAATTTTGTTCAGAATAACTAACATAGGTACTACACGATTGATCTAGATGACTGAAGGCACTAAAGGTAACTCCTGATTTTTTTGTTAACTTGATCGAGACTTGAATACTAGGGATTCGGTACTAAGGCTGATTTTCAAGAGGTAGGTTGTTCTACTGTAACGAGTTCCTTATTGATAATGTACTAGATGATACGATAATGGCTGGCATCTTAGGAAATTAATAACACGGGTGGTTCAACTCAGTTTCTCTCACAAGGTATTTACTTAAGCCACGACACTAAGCTGCTAATGTAGGGAATACGTGATAGTGTTAGGTAAACTACTTGGCAACTAAGTTTGGTCAAGAAATATTTCTACTTGTCATTCCGATTGAGGTTATGTCCCAAGTAGGCTGGGTGTGATTTCTAGGATAACGTGTTGAGTTGAAACTATCTTATTTGGCATGTAGCAATATCCTACGTGGTAACATAACAGGCTGAAGTGTAAAAGAATGATGAAGCTAAGGTGACCTAAATCAACTATTTTTTTTTCCTATGTGAATGGTCGGTTAATTTACTGATGCTAAGTTTCTAGTTCAAGGTGAGTGGACAACTACACCTACTAAGTCCATATGGATACTAAGTTAATAAGGTGAAATTCCTAATGGTACATCTAATTTTGCTCAACCTCTAGTGGTAAGATACAACTATCAGTTCTTACTTACAAGGGCTAATTCGGTTGATTCTCGTTTCTACTGCTCACGGATGATGCCTTATGAACTAAGTCAGATACCTACATGGTGTCGTGAAATAGTTACTAATTGTTACTCTAATCAAGGTTGACCTCGAATGGTTTGCTGAGTTATCTGCCCTAGGCTGGTATCGCTAAAAGAGAATTCTATTTGTTATGATAAACAGGGTTCAGCTT
Source organism: Trifolium fragiferum (assembly GCA_954870985.1). NCBI lineage: Eukaryota > Viridiplantae > Streptophyta > Magnoliopsida > Fabales > Fabaceae > Trifolium > Trifolium fragiferum. The sequence goes on from OX940796.1 coordinate 27,460,710, forward strand.
CTAGCGGTAAGGTAGGAATACGAGTTACGGTGTTGAAAAGCTAAATTGTTCTTAGGGGGGCATTAAGAGTCGACTTCCTATAGAATAATCTATTGGGAAGTTCTCAGATAATGTTATTAGGGTTGAAATTCTAACTTGGTTTCTCTAACATGGTATTGAACAGATCTAACAACACTGGTGAATCTTGCGGCTGCAAGGTAAGCCTAAGTATTCAGGAAGAGTCTTGATTTACTGAGGGTTGAATCTTAATTGGCTCACATGTTTCTTGTAAACATGTTCACCGGAAGGTAGGGTTATTCTCAGGTTCAGAAAGGTTTACCTGACACAGAGTGTCAGTTGGATACTGTTATAACCTACACGCTTACGTTCTTACAAGAACTATTCTACTTCGAGTGACTCGTACTTCTACCAAGCTGTTCTTACTCTCCAAAGTTTCCCCAGTACCATGGGTTTTAATCCATATAATCCATCTTAACTCTTGGTATGCTTGTTGGCGTTGCACCACTTACTCTCTCAGTCCTAATTATTTCAACTCTAACATCCGGTTAGAGAGAATTCGCGCCAACGATTGCTTTCGGATTATATCTCCACTACGATCTTCTTACTTAACCACCGTGGTCCACTTCGGTTCTCAACCGTAATACCCTGCCTACCGTGCACAATACCGAGCTGTTCAGACTCAGCACGCGATGGTTTCAGCGTAAACAGTCCAGACTCCAAAGGGTCCGTACGTCTAAGGAAGGGATTGTAATGACTCATGGCAAGGTCCGATACTAGATCGACCTGCTCTGATACCAATTGTAACGCCCCAACTAAATTATCTAGAATATTTAGTCGGAACATTAATAACTGGAATCTGAGTACATTAATTTAAAATAAATATAGCTGAAAAACACATTATCATTAAGATAATATTAGGATATTAGATACAACCAGCAGAAAGATTATACAACAGAATAGCAAGTTAAAAATAAAAACAGAGAAGAAGACTAAGTCTTCTAAGCTGACAATCCAAGCACCTGCTCCGATCGTCATGTCCATCCTGATCCCTGCTCTGAAATAACCTGTCTTACCTATATCGAAAAGGGAGTGGGGTGAGACAGTCACTTCGTCCCAGTGAGTTCTACTACCCTTCTAAAGGCTATAAAGCCGGGGCTCCTAATCAGTCGTTTCATATTTTATTTCATAACATAAAGACATAAGCATAAATAAGTAAGGTGTAACACAGAATTAGTCTTGTTGATTTTAAACCGCAGGCACTCTGAGGTGAGCAGGTCTCAGAGGCCTGCCTTGTCCGCGAACAGAAAGCGTTCCGGCGTGCAGCTCACAAGGTTTTACTGGTGGAACATCTAAAACGAAGTCCACAATAATAACATAATCATATATATATTTGACTGATTCTAAATTCATTGCTTACTACCATAATTTCCCAAACCCGGGGTGCATACATTATATCTAAATCCCTAAGTCAAGCCCTGATAGTCCGACTGTATTGACCTCCTGTTTATATTATATAAATTATATGACTGCAAAATAACTATTTCAGATGAAGGTATAAAACGAGTGACCAAGAGTTTTGAAAATGGAAAAAGGAAGTAAATTCTGAGTTAGCTCGCTACGGCGAGTTACCAAGCTCGCCATGGCGAACTTACAGGTCCTGGCCTAAACAACTCGCTAGGCGAACCAGAGCTTGCCATGGCGAAGTTCTTCAGCCCAGCACCTTCAGCTCGCCATGAAGGCTCGCTAGCAACTCGCTATGGCGAGTTGATGCAGAAATTACCCTGTTTGCGAAAATCAATATTTTTCAAGAGATTCACCTACAACCTTCATATGAAACATTGCAGAAAAATAAAATAAATAATATGAAACAGAATAGAATGAAATTTGGGATTAATTCCACACATACAGCTATACCTATTGATTTCCTATGTTCACATGCAAATTCATAATTTTTGGGAAAATCTATCTAACTAGCCTAAGAACCCACCTGATATTAGAAGCTTTAAATCCTCCTTGGGCTCTACACAGCTATAACTTCCTCAGCTACACCCACGAACCCCGTTTTGACAAAATTGAAGGATGATAAACTTTTATTCTGTCTGGTTTCAAGGCATCACTTGCAGCACCTCAGAACTCAGCATATCCAACATGCAAGATAGTTCGAATTGATTAGAAAGGAAAGCACGAATTTAGAATTGAATGAGGGATTTAAATTTGTCTTTACCTAGTCTCATTTTGCATGGATTGGAGTGGAGACAACTCTGAGGTATACTATTGGCACGAACACAGCTTGACAGAGCGCGAAAAGAACGATAGAAGCTCACCAAAAGGCCAAAACACGAAGAAATTGAGCTGAGGAGCACCCATGGGTCCTGTCTAACTCGCCATGGCGAGTAGAACAGCTTGCCATGGCGAGTTGCTCAGTGTCAGCAACATCAAGTACGCAATTCAGCTGCATTTTTTCAAAGTTTCACCTTCCAACAGCACCCAAAACATTCCCAATGTTGCAGGACTCGTATTTTTGAAGATAACAACACATGCACAAAGAATTACAAGTGAGGGTATGAGAATGAATATTGGTTGAAAGAAGAGGATTTCTAGGTCAAGCTAGTAATAAAGAAGGGATGGTTGATTGCTTCAGTTTTGTGTTGATGTAGCTTACAAAATTCTGCAGAGTGGTTGCAGCTGATGTGAGGAAGAGAAAGGAGAATGAGTTACTTTGTTATTTGGTTGATTCTTGCTTGCATGTGTTGTTGGTGATTCACAAATGGGTGATTGTTGTTGGTTTGGTGAAGGAGAAGAAAAGAGAGAGCTTGGGATGTTATATTTTCTGAAGTGGTGATGAGAGTAAAGAGGCTTGCATGTTTTCTTAGTGGTTTAAGACATAAGTAAGTGTGTTGTGAGGTGTTAGCATATTGCGGGAGTGAGTTGTATGGAGTAGTGAGGTGTTGCTTAGAGAGAAAGATGAGTCATGAGAGAGATGTGTGGGAGTGTGTGTTGTTGTTGATGGAAGAGAGAGACACGTGAGATCACAATGAGAGGGATAGGAAGATTGAATTTCTTGTGATTAAATCCATAAGTGTTAGTTAAGTGTATTAGTGTGTAATTTAGGTTCCAATTAAAATTCCCTCTATTACACATTATTCACTTAAATCCCAAGACTTAATTTAATTTAATCACCTCTAACTAATTTTTAATTTATTAGACAACGCTCTAATAAAAATTAATTAGGTAAATGAAAGAGTGGGATGTTACAAAAATACTATAAAATAATAGTATGACTTTTTTGACGAAATAAATATTAGGTTTCATGTAAAATATAACATGTAAGATATTAAAAATTAATATTTTGGAATGACAATTATTAGTTATATTTGAAACGTTTCGAAATGTGAAAAATGGATGAAATTAAACTAACAAATAGTATTAACAAAATTTGAAATGAACAAAAAATAGGTTAATGCAATATATATTTATACTAATAAAAAGATAAATAAGTATTAAAATATATGAATGTGGTTTGGTTTGATTTTGATTAGTTTTGAAAAAACAATCTGAAATCCGATCTAGCGATTTTTACAAAAATGATATCCAAAAATACTCAATTTTTTTTAATCGGTTTGCAGTTTTTATTTGGATTTGATTAGATTTGAGCACCCTACTTTTTTGTGTAGTATATACTATTTAATTGAATTTTTTATGGTGTTGTAATTAGTTTAAGCCATCCGATTTTAATATTTTTGAACAACGAATATCAATTATATTTTTTTTAATGGCAAATAGATAAATATATATAATGGATAAAATATTCATGAGATACAGAGCAAGAGTATAAGAAATACTCAATAAAAACACAAATATATATAAGAAATACCAAAATATCAATTATATTTAAAACATATCGAAAAGTAAAAAACAGATGAAATTAAACTAACAAATAGTATTAACAAAATTTAAAATGAACAAAAAAAGGTTAATGCAATATATATTTATACTAATAAAAAGATAAATAAGTATTAAAATATATGAATGCGGTTTGTATCGGTTTTAAAAAATCAATTCGAAATCCGATCTAGCGATTTTCACAAAACCACATCTAAACACATCCAAAAATATTTAGTTTTTGCGGTTTTTCGGTTTTTTAATCGGTTTGTGGTTTTTATTTGGATTTGAGCACCCTAGGGCTATTTAATCAATACTGTATATATACTAGTACTTTACTATGAATTATAGTTACAAATAAACTGTTTTATTCTCTCAGTTTATGTTCCTTGTGTGAGTATATATATGTGGAAGGGATTAAGATAAAAGAGATATAGTGCTTATACACTTTTTTATTTGTTCATACAATTACAATTTTTAATTAACATTAAATTAGTTTTCCTCTTCTAATAAAATTGAGTTCCTTCTACTTCCTTCTTGAGTGCATTTGCTGTGTTTATTAATTTCGAGTTGTTTTGTTATTTTGGATATGATTCATATTCATCATCATATTTAAGATGAATTTGTTGAATTATAAAGGATTTACGTTTATGAGACTGACAATTTTTTAAGAATAGTGACTAGGTCACGCCGCGGGATTTATTTTCATGTTTACTGTTTTGCACCTCAAAACTGTTTAGCTCGTAGTTGGCAACATCAACTTACTATAGTATTAATTAAAGATTAAAGATAAGTTTACCAATCTTTCATCTCTATTTTCTTTTATTTTCGTTAATATATTTAATATGTTGTTTATTATCATTATGTGATTTTAGGTCCAATTTTACAAAACATTGCATATACCAATCTGATAATAATTTTCAGTTGTTCATCTTCATCTATAAATGAATCAATAATACTGGAAATAAACCATCATCGAGTTTTACTTTTCACCATTCAAAATTAATCAACACTACCTAATCTCTTTTACCACTTCAACTGCCCTTTATAAAAGTAATTTAATCCATTTTTTTAGATAGATAAAATAACAAATCATTGAATACTCTCATACACAAATTGATGGAATTAAAATTCAAACTCTAATTATGTCTGACCTAACAATTTTAACATTTCTATTAGTTAAACTAATATTTATAAATATATAATCTATTTTTACTCTCACAATTTTGTGGCTGGCCATTCTATATAGAGATCTCCTTCGATTGTCTCTTTTTCACAAACCAACACAGTGATTTGTCCTCGCTTACACACTCACTTTGTTACTAATAATACAATCATAAATATAAAATAGGATGTTACGAGGGACCGTCAAAAAAAAAAAAAAATGTTACGAGGGGATAGTACAACTAGGAGGTATGTTCAAGAAATTTGTCTATTTAAAAATTTTAATTCCCATTATCAAACATGCTTTTGTTGAGCCCAATTTGGTTTGGATATTAGTGAGCCCATTCTTCAGGATTTGGGATTTCCTTTTGAAGTTTTCTTTTCCAGCCCCCCACGTTTCTTTTTTATCCCCCGAGTTTCCTATTTTGCCCTTACAAAAAACTTTGGTTTCTATAAACCGAAATTTTTTTTGCCTTGAAATACAACTTTGGTTTTTAGAAACCGAAATTTTATGAAATTTAAACTAAAAAAATGTCGGTTTCTACGAACCGAAATTTTTATTAAGGGCAAAGTTGAATTTTTGGGGGGTATAAAAGAAACGCGAGGGGCTGGAAAAGAAATTATCTTTGCTTTTCTCTTTAGACATAGTCTTTCCATTATGGGTGCGTTTGTTTTGCATTCTTTTGAGGAAAAAAAATCTATTTTTTTCTTTAAAAAAATCTATTTTATAATTTTGATAGTGTTTGTTATAAATGTTTTTAAAATTTTTTTTTAAAAAAATTCATTTTTAACCCCAAAATCAAAAACTATTTTTAATAGCTTTTCAAGAATATATTTATTTTTTAAAAACTAAGGAACCTAATTGTAGGATCTTCCCATTTAAAAAATATATATTTTTATGATTGTAAATAAACACAAAGTAACTTAACATAAAAATCACTTTTTTTAAAGCTTAAACAAACACACCCTAGAAGCTTTCCATCTTTGAATCATATCTTAAGCTCTGTATACCTGAACTTTTTGTTCTAAATAATAACAAGAGATTTTTTCACAAGATCAATGTGGTAGTTACCGGTTTTAACAATTGGTATCAGAGCTATATTATTGGGGTCTTATCCACAGTGAATGAGAGAAATAAGTGTGTATCAAGAAAGAGATTGCAATTTCTTTTAAGTAGAAGGAAGTTAAATGAATGACAGAAAATGATTCCCATATTTGATGGTCATTATGACTATTGGGCGATGTTGATAGAAAATTTTCTCCGTTATAAAGAATATTGAGATCTCATTGTGAATTGAATATTATTTGTGGCGGCGGAAATTGAGCCAGTAAAGGCGAACACAAACTCATTGAAGTGCATAAGTTGAAGCAACTTGAAGGCCAAAACTTACATTTTTCAAGCAATTTCTTGTGATGCACTTGAAACAATCCTCAATAAGAACACATCCAAAAGTACATGGGATTCAATGAAGCAAAAGTATACGGGATTCAATGAAGCAAAAATTGCCCTTTTCAAGCAATTTCTCTAAATGTGCTTGAAACAATCCTCAATAAGGACGCGTCCAAAAGTTAATTTTTGCTTCATTGAATCTCATATACTCTTGGGCGTATCCTTATTGAGGATTGAATCATGAGAAATTGCTTTAAAATGTACTATTTGGCCTTCAAGTCCTTCAACTTCTGTTCCTCAATCAATTTATGTTCACCTATATTGGCTCTACTCCTACTGTCATAACCAATATCTCATACTCAATGACACCCCAATATTCTTTCAAACAGAGAAAATATTCCTCCAACATCGTCTAATGGTCATAATGACCATCAAGCTTGAAAATAGCAGACTGTACGTAACTACGTACTTCGATGATTTTCCACCATTCTTCTACTTAAAAAGAGAATTGTAATTTCTTTCTTAATACACACTTATTTATCCTAGCTTAACTATTTCTCTCACACTCACTCAATGTGGATTGGGTCCCAATAATGGAGCTCTGAACCATTTTGTTAAAATTAATATCTATCATATTGATTTTATGAGAAAATGTCTTACACAGGATTCTCTCACACTTATTATTTAGAATAAAGAATTTGATTATATATAGCCTTACACATGATTTAAAACATATTTGCAAGCTCGCATGATCAAAAACTTTGATTAGAGATTGAAAGAAGCAAAAAGTGAAAAGAAAAATTGCTAACTATGAAATTGCAAGCTCTCATGAAATTTTCAAAGTGAACACTATAAATTTTTTTAAATTTCAAATTCACCACTATTTTTTTTCAAAACTACAAATTGACCCCTAAAATTTTCAAAAATTGCAAATTGGTCCCTAAATTTTTAAATTTAAAATTTATAAAAGTGGCCCAAGATGCTCAAATGAAATTTTCTAATTAATTCATTCAAACACACTCTTAGGGAGTTCGTTGAAATTGATAGACTACCTTATCTTACAAAATCGACTTGAAAATATACATAAAATCATTTTGTTTATAAACTATTTTGAGAACTTATATATATCTCTTTTAAATATCACCCCCTTTTTTATCAATGTTTTGTGCCATCTAAAAGGAATAAGAATTACAAACAATTTAAAACAGAGATTGACAATATATAAAAAAGAAATAGATAAGAAAAAGGAATCTTTGTATATCTGTGCTATCTTAATTAGATTCAACACGATTGTAGGCACTGCTTTAGCAATTGGTCAAACTCACCAAACATGGTATCATACCACTAGCTCCATATATACAAATTTCTTACATGAGACAAAATCATGGTTCATGTCATGTTAGTATGTTACATAAGTTTTCTTCTTTTTCGATTACAATATGGTGTTACATATGTTGAACTATCATTATCCCCATGATTTGATGTAGAGTATTGCGGCCTGCAGATTCAATAAAATCCAGTTTCGATATTTTTTAATAAGATGGTTAGGTAAATTAAATAAAATGCAACACTTTAGTTAACATAGAAGTCCCTCTTTATAACTACCAATATAGAGTCTTAATTCAAATTTAGAATTCCCATTTTTTACATTCGAAGGTTGCAAGTGAAAGCCACTACAGTGACAAAAAAAATTGCAGCAAATTAAGGATTAACTCCGATCATTACTATAAAAGTAAAAAATAAAAAATAAAAAAAAATATATTAAAAAAGTTATGTATTTGTTTTTTTCCATTTTACTAGAAAAACATCGATTTGATTTGATCCAAACAGGTGAGAATGTGAGATACAACTTAATTTTGACTTTTCCAAAAGCTCGGTCCGACCAGGCTCTATATTTGTCTTTATTTTTTAGGTTTTGAATTGATAGTTCAGAAATGATAGTCTTAACTCATATTGACAAGTTGTTTGGTGAAGATGATTGGTGATGATCAGTCATTTTCTAGTTCTTTTGGGAGGAAGGGTACATGCAAAAATGTTAGCACTCTGATGCTCAAGTCAGTATTTAAATGAGGAATAAGGAGTATTATGTATTGGAGATGTGGGAATTTCATACATAGGAATTGATGTATGAATGCTTATATGTAAGAGGATATTAGGATTTTAGGACACAATGGGTCTCTAACATGTACCTTAATGATTATAATTTTTTTTTATCATAATTAATTCATATATCTAACTCACTTTTTAAAAAATTCCATAAATTAATTGTATAAAATTTAAGAAAACATTTCTACTTTTGGAATCTTAATATGTGCATTACATACACTAAAAAATTTGAAATTAATCATCATTTTATAACTGTTTCAAATTATATTGGAATTTTAGGGAGAACTATCCACATCTGCAATCGGAAGGAGGCTAAAACTACTTACTATCATAACTGATCCCCAACCTAGATTAAACTTGTTGAGAAATATTTTGTCTTTTGAGGTTATAAATTTGTCAAACTAATATGTTCACATGTTAGCTGATCTTTATGGGCCTTGCAAGTTTTTTTTATACAGTTATTATATTTTTATCCCTACAAAATGAAATTTTTTTAAGTTTAATCCTTATTTAATTTTAATAGTATTTTTAGTCCGACAAAATTATTCTGAATACATTATTTGAAGTTTAAACTACGGGTGTTGCGGCGCGATTTGGTTGGGTTTTGAGCATAAAAAGCATTCTAATCGCAAGATAAAATTGCATGCGGTTCGGTTTGGTTCAGTTGGTTTTTAAAAAACCATCCAAACCAAACCGAACCAATGCGGTTAGCGTTGGTTCGGTTTTCGCGGTTTATCACAATATAAAAAATATGACAATATTACTAACATGTTACAAAAAAAAATCGAAAATTTAAATTTATTTTAGACAAAATTACATGTTTGGTCTTTTATCTTATTTTTTTGTAACATATTGGTCCTTTATCTTTTATTTGTAACACTTTGGTCCTTTATTTTTTATTTGTAACACTTTAGCTTTTTATCTTTTATAACATTCACATATAAATCCTTTTTTTCATATTTTTTTATTAAAAAAATTCTGAATTTTATTTGTTAAGATACTTTTTTATTAAAATTAAATAAAAATCATAATTTTGATAAAAAATGTTCACCATCTTCATCAATTTTTTCATATTTTCATGTTTTTTAAAGGACTAAAGTGTTACAAATAAAGATAAAGGACGAAAGTGTTAAAAAAAAGATAAGATAAAAGACCAAAATGTTATAAAAAAAAAGATAAAGGACCAAATGTGTAATTTTGCCTTTATTTTATTGTTTTCATGATATAATATGCATATACATAAATTACATAGACATAAGAACTTATTTTTAATACTAATAGTATAGTTTTGAATCGCGTGAAATGATATGTTTTTGACAACCTAGTGTTTATGGACTCAATTTGGGTTTGGTTTACTAAGTTTGACTAGATAATAAGTTGATTGCTACTAGTTAATATAGTTACGTTAACTTTTGTGGTTTGATTTGCTTCGGTTTTCTAAAATAAAAACCGCAAACCAAACCAAATCGTGCGGTTTTGAAGAAAAACGATCCGTGCGGTTTAGACTAAATGTGGTTTTTTGCGATTTTCAGTTTGGATTGATTCGGTTTGCGGTTTTACTTTTGGATTGGTTTGGATACGATCACCCCAAGTTTAAACCCTGTTAAAATAAAATTTGTTTATTAATCTTAAACTCTTAAAATTTGTGCGAGATATGTAAGTTCAAGAATAGTGATTCAGTCGTCTAAGAATCTCATAGACGTTTATAATTGATATTTAAGTTGGATAAGAGTGATCAAGTCGTATAAAAATATCATAGACGTTATAACTGATATTTAAGTGGTAGATTTTTTTTTTGAAAAAGTTAAGTGGTAGATATTAATGTGTGAGATATGTAAGTTCGAGAATAGTGATTCAGTCATCTAAGAATTTCATAGACATTTATAATTGATATTTAAGTTGGATAAGAGTGATCGAGTCGTATAAGAATATCATAGGCGTTATAACTGATATTTAAATGGCAGATATTAATGTGCGAGATATGTAAGTTCGAGCATAGTGATTCAGTCATCTAAGAATCTCATAGACGTTTATAATTATATTTAAGTGGGATAAGAGTGATCAAGTGTATAAAAATCTCATGGACGTTTATAATCATTTAATACTGACATTGCACTATAATATGATGTACTCCGTTTAATCTAAACCATAAAATTTAAGTAAAAAAAATTGTCGCTTGCGTACGGTATGAGACTTAGTATGTCTGTATAAAATTGATATTTAACTTATCTCACATTAAAAAATTATAAGTTTTGGTAAATGAACATTTTATAAAGTGATAAACATGTGTGTAAAAAATTATTAAAAAATTTAAGAGTTTAAGATTAATAAACAAATTTTGTTTTATTAGAGTTTAAACTTCAAATAATGTATTCTGAATAATTTTGTAGGACTAAAAATATTATTAAAATTAAATAATGACTAAACTTAAAAAGTCTTTATTTTGTAAGGAAAGAAATATAATAACTATATAAAAAATAATTGAAAAATAAAAAATAAAAACAACTTGCAAAAAAAGAAAGAAAAAAAAAGAAGAAAAAAAGTATGTCACGTACGGTACATGGCCTATTTGGCTCATGTACCGTAGCAAGGGCCGATCTTTATTATAAATATCTTTGAATTAATTAATGATAGGATATCTCATGTATCTAATCATCTATGTTCAATATCTTTTTTAAGTTATTTTTATATTTTGATTTTGCCGTTTTCAGTTGTAACCATTTTTGTGTCTCTAGAATTCCTTCAACATACAGCTGTAGTACACATTCCTAACATCTAGCACTAATCTAAGGTAGTTACAATTGCCAGTTGAATGGTACACGCAACTGACCATGTTAATCATGGGCCAATTTTTATTTTTTTGAAAAAAACTTGGCCCAACTGAATATAGAAAATAACTCAGATACCATTTTTTATTATCGGTTAGAGTTATTATGCATAAGGAATATTCTTATGCATGGTGCATAAACAAATCTTCATCATCCAATGTTTTTTTGATCAATTAGATTTTTTGATCAATCAAATGCACTAAAGCATGCATGGTGGAGATTTATTTATGCACCATACATAAGGATATTCCATACATAAGGATATTCCTTATGCATAATAACTCAATCCCACTATTTTTATTCTTAAATAATTATTAGTGTACCAAAATAGTAGCCTTTGACCGAGGTTAATTAAGGGGATAAACTGGTTAATTAAGGACATATCAACTACATCGTGCATGACTTAAATGCTCTTTCTCACCAGGGATGTCAATAATTTTACTTCAAGTCTATTGCACTGCACTTTTTTTGAAATATTTGTTTGGCCTCATATAAGTTTTCACAATTTTGTATTTGGTTGAAACACATCTCAATGAGTTAAAAAATGTGTGTTTATAAATAAGTTTTGATCAACCTAAATCATTTACAACCTCTGCAATTAGAGTTGGTCTAAAAGTAAGGGCATCAAGAAAATCGTCTTTCATTTACACTCTTTTTTTGTCTTCTCCGACTGAGTCCTCATTTACATTTACATTGAACAAAAATTTGAGACAAATATACGATACTCGTACACACACTGTAATTTCATACTTTAATTTTTTTTCCCCCCTTCTTTTTCATTCAAGTGGCTCTCTTCCATTTACACTATTTTTTTGTCTTCTCCGACTGAGTCTTCACTAGCGTCACTCTTTCTCTCTTCTTTAGTCGCACATGAAGTGGTCGACAATGATTTGACCGTGTGATATATGGCGTGGTGGCGAAGATGGGATGGTGGTGGTGAGCACAAACGGCGTGACAGCGGGTACAAAATGGTGGTGGTGATCACATATGGCGTGACGGTGGATACAAGACGACGGTGGCGAGCACAGACGGCAGACAAGGGCAGATCAAGACACCTATCACTCCCGGGGACGAAAAATAGTAAAATACTAAAAATGAATATATTTATAGAGATTATTTTTATTTTCACAGTCCATGTAATTTCTTTTATATGTTATCATGTTATATTTAAAACGTTTTCATTTTCATTCGTTTAATGGTGACTAACTAATCGTCTTTGGAAAATATGTGGGGCAAAGAAAATGAGTTATTTCATCTCAGTCGAATTTTGTTCATACACAAAAGTCAAATATTGAAATTTTAACCATTTGTTTAAAAGACTCAAGACTCTTACTACTTGAAAAAATTGAAATTTTTAGTTAAAGGATTAATTTTTAATAATCCACATTTATAATTGTTTGATAAGTAATGAATAACAAATAAAATTATATATTATAATTAATATACTAATATGTATCATATCCTATTATATATTATGTACGGAAGTATATCTATCCTATCCCTCCAGATCCGTCCCTGGTGGCGGAGGACGAATATGGGAGATGAGTGGTGGTTGGTAAGGGTGTATATAGATTGGGCAAATTCAATTAACTCGGTCAAATCTACTAAATTCAACTCAAAAAATAGGTTGGGTCAGGTTATTGGCTGGGTATAAATTTCAAAATGAAAAATTCATAAAAAAAATTGGGTCTCGAGCAAAACCCAACCCAAATCAAAGATCCACCGACCCATTTAATCGGTAGTTTTATGATTTTTTTAAAATAATTTTCATATTCATATTTAAGATTTTCCATCATTAAAAGAGAAAAGGCAAAAGTTTAATACTCAACTTTTCAAAATTAATTGTATGCGTGCTTATTCCAAACGGCAAACACATTACTCTTCCATACATCACAGTTTTAACGCATTCTTTGATCATAGTCTCCACTCTTCGACTTCTTTTTTATCATTTAAAAGTATTGGTCTTAAAAAATATCATTATTTGAAAATAGTGATGACAGAAATTTCTATAGTATTCTTAGGTAGTTTTATTAGTAATAAATTATCAAAATAAACCCGAATACGAAGCAAAATCTGAAGAATCGAAGCAAAGTACAAAAAGGAACAAGAAAATGCCAAAAGAGAGCAAATAATGAAGAAAATACGTAGATTTCAGTGCACAAACCATATTTGGAGCTACGAGTATCAGAATGAGACCAGTGACCATGCGTTGGAAAGCTAAGGCAAAGAGCTACAACTTTCGTGTTGGAGAAAAAGTCAAATTATCGACGCCATCATGGCACGATGGGAGGAACCTTAGCGCCCAAAAAAGAACAAAATCTGCAATTTATTTGAAACAAATCTTTCCATCGTGCCAGGATGGCCGCACGATGGATACATCACACCAAGATGTGCCTTGGAGCCCAAGTCCAAAAAGCTATAAATAGAGTTATCCTCCTTCATAATTTTTCATTCAGAAATTGAGAGCATTCTCTAGTACTCCAGAGTTGTTCACGAGGAGCAAGGAGGGAAACTGAGCTCTCTACGGGAAGAACTTTCCTCCTTCACGGGAAAGATAACTTCATCAGCAAAGTATCTCTCTTAGATAGCATAGTTTTTATTCTCTTAATTTAAAATATGTAATCTTTTGTATAGATTCCTTTAGGTTGTGGTGGAGAAGATGAACTCCCCTATGAATATTTGGGCTATGTGATTGAGTCAAAGTTATAATAAATATTATTTAGTTCTATGTTTCTTATTTACTTACTTGTTTTAATCATGTATTCCGTAATCTTGCCGGATAAGCGTAAGCGCTCTTAGAAAAAATATTGATTTCGACTTTAATACTTGTCCGGATCTAGTAGTAAATAAGGCTAGAGGAATAAAGACGGTAACATCTGACACTACCGTCGATCTGAGACGAGTAAAGACGGAATCAGAAACTAGTTGTGAACTGAGCAATTAGAAGCTGAACAGTCTGATACTAGGCACTCGAGGCATAAGAAGATTAATTGAACGTAATGCATATATATAGGATAACTCACACCTGTTAGACTACTCGGCTTATCACTTAGAGGGGGGGGGGGGGGGGGGGGGGGGTTGAATAAGTGACCCTTAAAACAATGCGGTTTTTTAAAAAATTATTTGAAATTAATCAAGCGAGCGGAAGAGCCACCGGATCGGTAGTCTACGCACCGATTGACCAAAGGAAAGGTAGTATAAGCCTTGAACGGTTTTAAAAAGACACGAAAATGTTCGAGTTCAAAATCGATTCAAATTAAACAATTTAAAAATCAATCCCAAACAAGTTACCAAGCAATATTCAAATCAATCACAATCAAGCAAGAATCAATTGAATTTTTGTGAACCAATATGAACACCAAAAATTCAATCGATTAACAAATTAACGAAATTACGAAATATAAAAGAGAGAGAGAGAGAGAGAGAGAGAGAGAGAGAGAGAGACACACACACACGATGTGATTAGGGAGTTCCTCGGATTTCGCGTCGTCCACGCGTATGTCCGAGTACGTCTCCCCCCAAATAACCAAACGGGTTATTTGAGAGTTTATAGATCAAAAACTTGATGAACTAAGAGTGCACAGTTTACAATTGAATCTTATACACCTATAACGACACAAAATGTAAACTAATGCGAATAACCTCGACACACAACGAAACTTCGCCCTCTGATTCCAACGATCCACCTTGTGCCAAACCGCACCCGATCGTCCAGCTGAGTCCTTCGTTTCTTGTTGTCGAATCCTTCAAGACACGCACTATCTTGAATCACTTGAGAGAAACACTAGAACCTTCTTCACACAATTCAACCCGACTACGATTCTGATTCACCGCGAACCGTATCAAACGTTATCACACAATAACTCAATCTTTATTGAATTGATCCCATACTCAAAATCCAATTTGATTGCAATCCTTGATGAAGATGATGAATTTGTGATGAATGAAACCTTTGATGCAAATTCTCACTCAATTTGTATCCAAAGCGTTTTCTGATCTTTCACACTAGTTTTCTCTGCTTTACAATGACACACCATATTGCTATTTATAGAGAAAATAGGATTGAGCAAATTTAGGCAAAATTTAACAGACATGTATCGATACAAAGGATGGTTTGTATCGATACAAACCCTTTGACCAGCGTGTAAATTTGAAAATATTGACCTATGTATCGATACAAACACGTATGTGTATCGATACATATATCAGTTTCTTGAAATCTTGACTGATATGTATCAAATCATGCAAGCATGATTCGATACATCAAGCACAATCTGGTTTTCTGAGAAGCAAGGGTGTGTATCGATACATGCAAGCATGATCCGATACACAGATGACCTTCTGCCTCTGAGTGACCACTTTTGTATCGATACAAGTGATATATGTATCGATACAAATTGCTCAAAATCAGTCTGAAGTAATTTCAGGACATTTGTATCGATACACATGTATATGTATTTGTATATGTATCGATACATAATACCTAAAAATCAGTTTTTCAAAGTTTTAAAAAAGGTTTCTCGCTGTCAAGTCATTTGTAATGTTGCCAAAATATGTTCTACTCTATTTTCATGTGTTTTGACAATTATTAAAACATGAGGATGAACTGGTGCACTTACATTCTCCCCCTTTTTGATAATTGTCAAAACTATGCATAAGCTAACTAAGCCTATACCTAATATGCAAATAAAATAGCAATATGTATACAGACGCAATTAAACACCAAGGCTAACAATAAGCACGCTCCCCCTGAGTTGATGCCATAATGCGATTGTCATAGTAGATAATCTTCAAGACACTTTAGCTTTTATCCTTAGCTTGTGCATCCAAATCTCTCCCCCTTTGACAATATCAAAAAGAAGAAGAGAGTCTATTAGAAGTATCAAGTTCAATCAATTTTGACCCAAGTCATATCGTGCACTTACATTTGTCGAAATGCACACATATGATAAAATTCCTAACCAATATAAATACATACAAAGATATGCCAAAATATATCAATGACGAAAACCAAATTTCATGACAAATATGGAATGTCGAACAACAAACCAAAACCAACGCATGAATATTGTAACACATCGACATTTTAAATCAACAAACATATCAAAATATGGGATGAAAATAAACAAAGCAATGCACAAAGTGCATAATATTCTATTCCCATATTAAACTATAACGATGATCATAAAGAAATAAGATACATTGATAGCATTTATGCACAATATTTCACAAATTGCCATTTAACACATATGGACTTCAAGAATTATTACTTATCTTAAAGCAAAATTTTTGGAAATGAGCAAACATATGAAAGTATTGAGTTGAACTAAAACGTTATGTTGATAATTGAAAAGAATTCACATAGACAACAAAAAAAATGATACGAGAAGAGGGGATAGAGATGATACGATTTAACCTTGAACCGTAACGTGTTGATGCACTTTCTTTTGTATAACACTCCAAGTTGCCAAGAAGTACCACTTATATATAAAGTGCATGCTTAATGAATGTTATGCTAAGTTAGAGATATCAAGGATCCCTAATTCCCCGCGAATGTAGATAAAAGGATCCGTTGCATGTGGCTTTGTAAAGATGTCCGCAAGTTGGTTTTTCAATTCCACATGCTCAAAGACAACATCCCCTTTTTCTACATGATCTCGAAGGAAGTGATGCCTAATCTCTATATGCTTAGTCCTTGAATGCAACACGGGGTTCTTTGTGAGGTTTATGGCGCTAGTGTTGTCACAAAAGATTGAAATACATTTTAGTTTTAAATCGTAGTCGTGAAGTTGTTGTTTTAACCAAAGTATTTGTGAACAACAACTTCCGGCCGCAACGTATTCCGCCTCGGCGGTTGATAAAGCAACGGATACTTGTTTCTTGCTATGCCAACTTACCAAGCTATTACAAAATAGGTGACATGTTCCACTAGTACTCTTCCTATCCAACTTGCAACCGGCAAAGTCGGAATCGGAGTAACCTACCAAAGAATAATCATTTCCCTTAGAGTACCATAAGCCAAAGTTTGATGTTCCTTTCAAGTATTTTAAAATCCTTTTTACGGCTTTTAGGTGTGATTCTTTGGGACATGATTGATAGCGTGCACACATACAAACACTAAACATAATATCCGGCCTAGATGCCGTTAGGTAGAGTAAGGATCCAATTATACCTCTATATTTTGTGATTTCCACATCTTTACCCTCTTCATCTTTACTTAAAGCACATGTAGATGCCATGGGAGTTTCCACATGTTTTGAATCCGTCATCCCAAACTTCTTGAGCAACTTAAGGCAATATTTAGTTTGATAGATGAAAGTCCCTTCTTCTAGTTGCTTGATTTGAAGTCCCAAGAAGTAGGTTAGTTCACCCATCATGCTCATTTCAAATTCACCTTGCATAAGACTAGAAAAACTCTTGACAAGAGATGGGTTAGTGGAACCAAAAATAATATCATCAACATAGATTTCAACTAATAAGACGTCATTTCCCTTACGTTTAATGAAGAGTGTAGTGTCAACCTTCCCTCTTGAATATCCGTTTTTAATTAAAAACTTGCTAAGTCTATCATACCAAGCTCTAGGAGCTTGCTTAAGTCCGTATAAAGCTCTTTTCAATTTGAAAACATAGCCCGGATGTTCGTGATTTTCAAAACCGGGTGGTTGTCTAACATACACTTCTTCATTTATGTATCCATTTAGGAAGGCACTCTTAACATCCATTTGGTATAACTTGAAGTTCATATTGCATGCATAAGCTAATAAGAGTCTAATGGCCTCGAGGCGAGCAACCGGAGCATACGTCTCCTCATAATCAATGCCCTCCTCTTGGTTGTAGCCTTGAGCTACCAAACGTGCCTTATTCCTAACAATAACACCGTTTTCATCGAGTTTATTTCTAAAAACCCAACGTGTCCCAATCACTTGATGACTTGGAGATGGTGGTACTAAATCCCACACATCATTTCTTTTAAATTGATTTAGTTCTTCTTGCATTGCAAGAATCCAATGTTCATCAAGTAATGCGGTTTTTGAGTTTTTAGGTTCAACTTGTGAAACAAAAGCATAA
The DNA here is from genome assembly GCA_954870985.1 of Trifolium fragiferum. NCBI lineage: Eukaryota > Viridiplantae > Streptophyta > Magnoliopsida > Fabales > Fabaceae > Trifolium > Trifolium fragiferum. The sequence goes on from OX940796.1 coordinate 27,479,148, forward strand.
TGAGAGCAAAAGTTACTTATTTGAGATCGAGTAGCCACTCCCTTTGCGATGTCACCTAAGACTTTGTCAATGGGATGGTTCTTTAGAGTACGCCATTCCTTTGCAAGACCGGCTCCTCTTTCCTTGTGATGATTCTTTGATGAAGAAGATCCTCCATCATCGTTATCTTCTTTGGGTGGTGACGGCTTATCGTCCTTTTCTTTCGGAGCTTCCGTTGAGGGTTGATCACTCCCAACAACTTCTTTATCCTTTAAAATGTCCGTTGTGTCGACACTTGCACCAATAGAGTTACTTTCCCCGTTTTCTTCCGAAAAAGTCTCATCAAAGTTTACATGAACCGATTCTTCAATAATTTGTAACCTCTTATTGTATACTCTATATGCTTTGCTAAATAATGAGTAACCTAAGAAAATGCCTTCATCCGCTTTTGGATCAAATTTGCCAAGATTCTCCTTTCCATTATTTAAAATAAAGCATTTGCATCCAAAAGAGCGCAAGTGACTAAGATTAGGTTTTCTACCTTTAAGTATTTCATAGGGAGTTTTGTCCAAAATAGGTCGAATAATTGCCCTATTTAGAACATAACTTGCAGTGCTTATCGCATCGGCCCAAAAATACTTAGGAAGACCACTTAACATAGTCCTAGCTAGCTCTTCTAGAATACGATTTTTCCTTTCCACTACTCCATTTTGTTGTGGTGTACGTGGAGCCGAAAAATTGTGTTCAATGCCATGTTTAGAACAAAACTTCTCAAATTTATGATTTTCAAATTCACCTCCATGATCACTTCTAATAGAAATGATCTTAAGGTCTAGTTTATTTTGAATCATCTTAGCAAATTGTTTGAAAGCGGGCAAGGTATCGCTTTTACTAGTTAAGAATAGTGTCCAACAAAATCTTGAGTAATCGTCTACAATCACAAGACCATAGTAATTACCACCAATACTTTTGGTCCTTGATGGTCCAAAAAGATCCATATGGATTAACTCTAAAGGCTTAGTAGTTGAAATGAACTTTTTAGATTTGAAAGAAGCCTTAGTTTGTTTACCCATTTGGCATGCATCACACAAGTGATCTTTTGAAAATCGTATTTTAGGTAGACCGACTACAAGATCTTTAGAAACTATCTTATTTAGTAAATCGAAATTAAGATGTGTCATCCTTCTATGCCACAACCAAGACTCATCATTCTTGGTTATGAGACACTTGGCACCACTTAGGCAATTATCATCTAGGTCTAGCATGTACACATTCCCATGCCTAATAGCCTTAAGAACCACATTCTTGTCTTTGTTACTTTCGATTGTGCAAAAGGTTGGTTTGAAATTGATTATAAACCCTTTATCACAAAGCTTAGCAACACTCAACAAGTTGTGCTTAAGGTTATCCATAAGTACAACATTAGATATGGTTATAGTAGAGGGATTACCAATAGTACCTACACCAAGAATAGTGCCCTTATTGTTGTCTCCATAGGTGACATAGCCTTTCTCCTTTGCTTTAAACTCAATAAAAAGCGAGGCATCACCCGTCATGTGCCTTGAACATCCACTATCTAGAAACCATCTCCTTTCTAGATTATCAAGGCACTTTTCCTACAACAATTAGACATAAAAAGGAGGTACCCAATTTTCATTGGGTCCTAATTGGTGAGGTAAATAAGCTTTGTTGAGTTTTGGCATCCATTGCAATACGCCCTTAGGTACCAACAATTTCCTAGCTTTACATTTTGCAATGGTATGACCTTCACAACAACAATAGTGACACGTGATATGTGAGTCACTCTTCTTTTGATCCATTTTGAAATGTTTAGATTTTCTGTTTTTGACTTTCAAAGTGTTTTGAAAATGTTTTGGATCAACTTCATGAGAGACTCTAGGTTTTGATGAATTTTCCACTTTGTCCTTGATAGTCTTAATGTTTTTGGACAAAGTGACACAATTATCACAACCAACTATATCACTATTATCATAACATGCATTTGACCTTTCTAATAATGATACCTTGAAAGATTTCAACTCTTCTTCCGTTTCGGAAACTTTCTTTTCAAGAGCTTTGTTAATTTTTATAATTTCTTTTAATCGTTTGAAAGCTTTCCTAGTTTCACTACATAGATCCTCAAATGCACTTTGCAAATCATGATATTCTAATGAAGTGTATGAGCTAGAGGGATTTTGGTTTACCTTTTTGGGAGCTTTATCCTTCTTTTTGTGATGATGAGTTGTGAGGCATACATTAGCCATTTCGCCTTCATCACTTGAATTAGAGTTTGATGATGAATGAGATGAAGAGCTACTACTCTCCCATGCAACATAAGCTTGCTTTCCTTTGCTCCTCCTTTTGTTTGAAGATGACTCCTTCTCTTTTCTCTTGAGATTAGGACAATCCGGCTTGTAGTGACCAACTTAGCCGCACTCATAGCATATCCCTTTCTTGGAGTTCCTAACATCTTCATTCTTCCGGCGGTAACCACTATCTTTCCGAAACTTCTTAAGATTGTCATCGGAATGCCTTATCCCATTCTTTCTCACATACCTATTGTAGCGTCGAACGAAGAGCCCCATTTCCTCATCATCGGAATCGTCTTCGCTTGAGCTACTTTCCACTTGCTCAACCTTTTTGGACTTTGACTTTGAGGCTTTTAGAGCAATTGACCTCTTGTCCTTTTCTTTTTCTTTTTCGTTGTGTTTCTCCTTTTTACCATCTTTCTCATGCTTGTCCAACAAACTAAGCACTTGTTCATGTTCCGTTAGCTTACCAAACAATGTTGTGAGGCTCAAGGTAGTAAGATCGTTCGCCTCTTTGATTGTGGTGACCTTAGGTTGCCATGACCTATTAAGACACCTCAAAATTTTGTTAGTAGCATATTGATTAGTGATTGGTTTGCCTAGACCATGTAACTTGTTGGTGATTTTAACAAATCGTTGTTGCATATCCGCGATGGTTTCACCATCTTGCATATGGAACAACTCAAACTCTTGGGTTAAAGTGTTTATTTTTGAAATTTTGACCTCATTAGTTCCCTCAAAGTGAGTAACTAATGTATCCCACATTTCCTTAGCCGTAGAACAATGCGACACATGATAAAATTGTTCAATCCCAAGGGATGAAATAAGAATGTTTTGTGCCTTTGCATCGTAATTGACCTTTTTCTTTTCATCATCCGTCCATTGTGCCATAGGCTTGTTTATGACAACATCATTGAGATCGGTCATTGTTGGAACAAATGGACCGTTCTCAATAGTGTTCCATACTTCACCATCAAAAGAATTGATGTGAATGCGCATACTACTTTTCCAATAGTCAAAATGATCCCCATTGAATATAGGAGCCCTATTATACGCCCCTTTCGGTGCGAAAGCCATGTTTTCTAATAATTGGCACAATCCGTCGAATTTTGTAAACAAAATTGAACCGGGATCGTGATACCACTTGTTAGACTACTCGGCTTATCACTTAGAAAGGGGGGGGGGGGGGTTGAATAAGTGACCCTTAAAACAATGCGGTTTTTTAAAAAATTATTTGAAATTAATCAAGCGAGCGAAAGAGCCACCGGATCGGTAGTCTACGCACCGATTGACCAAAGGAAAGGTAGTATAAGCCTTGAACGGTTTTGAAAAGACACGAAAATGTTCGAGTTCAAAATCGATTCAAATTAAACAATTTAAAAATCAATCCCAAACAAGTTACCAAGCAATATTCAAATCAATCACAATCAAGCAATAATCAATTGAATTTTTGTGAACCAATACGAACACCAAAAATTCAATCGATTAACAAATTAACGAAATTACGAAATATAAAAGAGAGAGAGAGAGAGAGAGAGACAGAGAGAGACACACACGATGTGATTAGGGAGTTCCTCGGATTTCGCGTCGTCCACGCGTATGTCCGAGTACGTCTCCCCCCAAATAACCAAACGGGTTATTTGAGAGTTTATAGATCAAAAACTTGATGAACTAAGAGTGCACAGTTTACAATTGAATCTTATACACCTATAACGACACAAAATGTAAACTAATGCGAATAACCTCGACACACAACGAAACTTCGCCCTCTGATTCCAACGATCCACCTTGTGCCGAACCGCACCCGATCGTCCAGCTGAGTCCTTCGTTTCTTGTTGTCGAATCCTTCAAGACACGCACTATCTTGAATCACTTGAGAGAAACACTAGAACCTTCTTCACACAATTCAACCCGACTACGATTCTGATTCACCGCGAACCGTATCGAACATTATCACACAAGAACTCAATCTTTATTGAATTGATCTCATACTCAAAATCCAATTTGATTGCAATCCTTGATGAAGATGATGAATTTGTGATGAATGAAACCTTTGATGCAAATTCTCACTCAATTTGTATCCAAAGCGTTTTCTGATCTTTCACACTAGTTTTCTCTGCTTTACAATGACACACCATATTGCTATTTATAGAGAAAATAGGATTGAGCAAATTTAGGCAAAATTTAACAGACATGTATCGATACAAAGGATGGTTTGTATCGATACAAACCCTTTGACCAGCGTGTAAATTTGAAAATATTGACCTATGTATCGATACAAACACTTATGTGTATCGATACATATATCAGTTTCTTGAAATCTTGACTGATATGTATCAAATCATGCAAGCATGATTCGATACATCAAGCACAATCTGGTTTTCTGAGAAGCAAGGGTGTGTATCGATACATGCATGCATGATCCGATACACAGATGACCTTCTGCCTCTGAGTGACCACTTTTGTATCGATACAAGTGATATATGTATCGATACAAATTGCTCAAAATCAGTCTGAAGTAATTTCAGGACATTTGTATCGATACACATGTATATGTATCGATACATAATACCTAAAAATCAGTTTTTCAAAGTTTTAAAAAAGGTTTCTCGCTGTCAAGTCATTTGTAATGTTGCCAAAATATGTTCTACTCTATTTTCATGTGTTAGGGCATGTGACAACCGAGGTAGGCTCTCGTAGGTATTCTAGTTAGGGTTGTAGGGGGACTTGACATATATTAGGGTAATAGGAAGATATTAGCACAACAAGAAATAAAATTAATCGCCGAACAATAGACTAAGTAGCTATGTAATACACCCTTCATGCTAAATAGTAGTAGAGGAGGAAGTCCAACCACTATACCTTTTTTCTATGTTTCTAAATCAAACTTTACTTTTCTGCAAGCATATCGTTATATTCAACTAAAAACCTTTTTTTAAAACCAAAGCGAATGCAAACTAACAAACTTAAATAATGCTATTAGCGCATTGGCACGATCCCTGTGGATATGAATTCATTTTAGGCACTTATTATTACTCGACGACGGACTTGTGTACTTGTCAGACTATAATCACCAACCCAGTTCAATATTAAAGTAATTGGTTATTCTGCTAAACCCAATGAGAAGTATCTTATATAGTTCGAGTTTTGATTTTCCCTGAATTCAACTCAATCTGGCTCATGTACATCCTAGTGGTGGGAGCGGAGAGAAAGAAAGGGAATGAAGAAGATGCAAGGATTTGAGTCTTCACTTAAATATATCTTTGGTTTTCTTGTTAAAATGTAAAAATATCTACGTGTGTTGTATTCTTGTTGAGCTGGAGTTATCTAAATAACAAAGCTCATATAAATATAATGGATTCCAAATTTATTGGATGACATTGATATTTTAAACATAGCTACAGGGATAAGAATGAATATTTTATTTCTTTGATGCTTTTTTGTTTTGATTTCTCTACACTTAATTATGTTGCTTTCTTTTTCTATATATTGAATGAATTTGATTACATTTCTGAAGGAGGGGGGCATTGAATATTGAATGATACAAATGTGAATATGAGTATAAAGCCAGATCAGATATAGACCCACTGCCAGAAGTTGGGAATTCTTTAGTTTCTGGTTAAATGAGAACCATTTTTTTATGAATGAGAACTTTAGACCAATGAAATTGGTTAGCGTCATTTAAGTACTACATATTATAATTCCATAATGGTCGGTGACATGGAATTTTCCAAGCAAATTGGATTAGATTAGATTTATACGATATATATGATTCATTAAATAAAATTTATTTAGTAAGTAGGTAATTGTAATTTACTACGCCTCATGTGCCTCACATGTATTGTGTTACATCATAGTTCTCTTATTATATGTGGTGTCGTGGGACAATTCTATTATCATATAATTTGGTGAGTGACCTAGTAAAGTTTTCTTAATACAATTATGAATAAGGCAACAACCATATTTGCCATGATGATGATGATAAAATAATTTAAAAGAAGTCATGACAAATTTTAATTGGCTAACACTTCGGTGCAGAATTATTGGAAGGATTTTTATAGAGAAGGAAAGAAAGGATTTTTATAGAGAAGGAAAGATATTATTTCTTTGATTTTTCCAAAAGATTTATGTATCTAGTTCTATTTAAGTTGTGTTTAGAGCATCTCTAATAAGAGTATTTAAGAAAGTTTCATAAGCTAATGATATGGTATCTTATTATTTTTATCATTGGAGTTTCATGACCTTATCAAAATTAATGATATCAGTACCTTAAATAAAGTAACGTATCATAAATTTAATGTTTCCTTTTTTTTATTATTAAATGGCCATTTAATATTTTTTTTACAAACATTTAATCATATTTCATATTTTTCTATATTACACAATTTTTATTCGTTTTGCTCTCAAGTCGTATTTCATATGTTTTCTATCAAATGGATCATAATATGTCCAGTAACCCAGTACCATTTTTGTTGAAGCTCCTCAAGTGCCACAATTATCAACTAAAAGTGATCTGGAAAATATTATAATACAAGAAATATGATTTTTCGCAACGGCTTTTTTGGTTACAAGTCGTTGGCAAAATTATTTTGCCAGCGACTTGTAACAACTTTTAACGAAAAAAGTTGTTGCCAAAAATCATATTTCTTGTAGTGAATTAATCGATTTGATGAAGAAGCACATACTTCTCAGAAGAAAAAATCTTGTTCATTTTTTGCCACAAGAAAATACATTTGGACGTTTCAGACAAGAGAATAATCAAAATTAATTATATATTTTTTATTATATACTTTCCGTCATATTTATGTATTTTTCACCATTTTTTATTTATTGTCTTGTATTTCTCATTATATTTAATTATTAATTTATTTATCTACGAATTTATTAAATTAAATACATTTTTATTTTAAGTTTTATTTAGACAAAATTAAAAAAAATAAATATAGATGAGACCACTTGTTAATAAATGGCAGGCGGTTGATATCAGAGCATAAACAACGAACGATAATGTGTATATAAATATATAAATGGCATTGCAATTTTTTTATTTATCATATCCTCGATTTTTCTTTTTATACTATAAATTCAATCAGTTTTTATATGGAATTTTTTAAAATATTTATTATATTAAGTACGAATAACAAGCAACTACTTAAAAAACTACTTAACTCTGATGAATACTTCCTCTTCTTTCTCTTATTCTGCTCATTTTCATCTTCTCCGTTACTCTCATATTTTTTTTAGTTTCTAATATGAGATTCTCTCTACCATTTCCATGGTTTCTTTCTTGACCTACCATGAATAAACCTCACTATGCACGTTCAAGCTTATGCTGTTTTTGCTTCATATTCGAATGAAACTTTTTTCTTTAAGTTGTAACTTGAGTCTTATTTGATTTTCTTTTTCTTGATTTCTCTTATTTTTTTTCTTCAATATTGTAGATAAGAATGAATGAGGTGAGCAACTTTCAAATCTAGTTGATGAGAAGGTGAGCAACTTAACAATAAACCTTTAATACTTAATTATGCAAACTCAAGGACATGAGAGATGGATTTGTTGGATCTTTTTATTGTTTTGGATATTGAGTTTGTAAATAAAAGTTTGATCTACTACTTTTTTGCATTTTCTATTCCTTTTATAATTTTGATCATTTGGTCTGCTTCTTCATATAATTAAATATATCTAAATTTGTTGTTTTTTTATTCTGATTTTTCTTTTCCTTTGGTTTTGAAGAATACATATGAATACAGAGTGTATTGAAAATTCAAACAACTATAATATTGAAAAAGCTAAAAAGGGAAGACAAGAAATTTATATAATGTCACAATCTCACTAAATGAAAGTAAATAAAGTGCATGTACAAAGGTGAAGGAAAGGGGATAACATGATGAGAAATCAAACAATACAGCACAAGACGACGGACAACTTGATGATATGCTCAGAAGATAAAATCATATAAAGAAAACACAAAAGAGAAAATGTAATCTATTTAAAAACAATTTATTTAAATTAAAAGTAAGAAAAATCACTCATCTCTTTTTAAATACTATCATACTTTTATATAGATTTTGATTTTATGCAAGTTTTTTATCATTGAATTTTCATGTGACTAACTGCAATATTAATCGGAGATCCATTCCAATTTCAAAATTAACTTCTTATATTACCGATTTATTTAGTGTCTTGTTATATAATCATGATTATCATACCCATTATACAATATCATTACAAGCTTGGGTAGCGAATCGAAAAGAATGGAGAATGTGTAGAGAATTGCCGTGAGAGATGCTATTAAACTTTTTTTTTTGTCATTTGATGGAGAATTTTGAACATCGTCTTTGTTTTTAATATCATATTTTGTGTTTTTGTTGTTTCAAGTTGATCTTAATCAATAAAGTATTTACTTTAGCTATATACCGAACATATTTCTAATCGTGCATGCGTTAATTAAATTCACAACTAATTCATTTTACATATATGACTCGTGCGAATGCATGGGCAAGGTGACTAGTAAGAGACAATTGGTTAACAAGCACATGTTAAAAAAAAAATTAGACCCAATACTACCTTCGATATTTTTATAAGAGACAATTAAAGAGACAATTCTACCATATACCTCATTAAATTTTAACATTTTGATCTTTTTGGATAAAAAGAAATCATTGGATTTTGTATGTCCACAAAATCTAAAATGCACCATCACCAACTAATTTTAACTTTTAGGCAAGAACTTTTATTTAAAGATTTAAGTTAAAAATTAACGAAAAGGACCAATGTGACAAACAATTATATATTTGAAGGATTAAATCGAAACTTTTATTCATTCATAGCACAATGTAATAATTTTTTTTAATGAATTAAAATAATATTAACCCAGCACTCTTTTGAAAATTTTATAATAACACTTTTTTTTTTACAAAATTTTTATAAGGAAAATGCTAAACAATGCACCTGGTGTATTGGTTAAACATATTAATATAAAAAAAAATTCTTAAAATTTGTGTTTTTAATGTGTTAAAGATGTAAAAAATTATATTTTCTAACATTAATTTTATCTTTTTTTTTTCTTTTTGGGTATGCTTAACTAATGCATCAGGTATACTGTTTAGCATGATCTTTTTTATAATAACACCTTAAAAATTTAAATTTGTATTTCTAAATTAAAAAATTTCTTTTGTTTGTTTTTAAAAAATGAGAGACTGATTGTTGTCCGCCTCAGATACATAGAGGCTATGAAGCCCCTGATACGGAACACGATATCGATACGATACCGATACGTCGATACGTAAATTTTTTTAAAATTCTCAATTCGATACTTCCGCGATACGTTATTTAAAAATTAAATTTAAAATTAAATATATAAATACACAATATAGAAATATGACTAAAATCAACAATATTAATAATTAAAAACAGCAAATATCTAGTCTTATATCAGAATTTTGGGAAAAGCTCAAATGTTTAACAATTTGTTATATAGTAGGACGTCATAGTTTTTCTTTTGAAAAGTAAAAAATTATATTGACAAAGAAAAATCACAAGAATTGCTAAAGATACAAACAAGCATCGGGTATTGGGACATATCAGACATGTATCGGGTATTATTTTTTTATTTAAAAATAATGATTTAAACGATATTTTTCCGATACGAGTATCGAGACGTATCGGATATTATTTTTTTATTTAAAAATAATAATTTAACCGATACTTTATCAATACAAATATCAGAACGTATCGAAAAAGTATCAATATCGAGTATGTATCGGATAATTTTTTGAGTATCGGGCTTCATAGCATAGAGGCAAAGAGCTGATAATGCATTCAAGTTTCAAACCGAAAATGTGGAAAATGAACGAATGGTAGAAGCAAAAAAGCAAACACCTATCAAATCAGGATTGGGTTTTCATTTTCTGTCTGTCTGTATTCTATCCGTATTCTGTATTCGTAGGGTATAGATTCTACTGTAGACTACACTCACAAAACAACACAACAGTGTATTCACATTTGTCGAGGAGCATGGGATAGAGTCGGTGTTGTGCCGGCGGCTGGTCGCACGTGTGCATTTATAAAAAACCGTACGATAGGGACCCACAATGTTTCTTCTTAACTTGTTGTTCTCAGACACAAATTATCACTTTTTTGTTTGTCACTTCATTTCATCCATCAAACGGCCATAACTCTTCCTTCCATTCCATCAGAATTAATCATTCATTCTTCTTCTTTCCCTCATACAACACGTTAATGCATTGGGAGTTGTGATTACTATTTAGTACATAGCCTGAAGGCTTGATCCATTGATCGGTAGGTGGTATGGCGGGTAATCATTACATTTTTGCTTCATTTATGCATCTTTCTGTACGCTGGTGTGTGTGAGTAGAAGAGAAGAATGTCCTGAAAATTATTTTGGCCTCGGTGCGATCGTATCCAAATCAATTTAAAAATAAAATTATAAATTGAATTAATTTAAGTCAAAAATTGTAAAAATTATATTTAATTTAGATGTATTTTTTTCGTAATACTTTATAAGTAAAATTGATTTTTTAGATTCATTGTAGATTTAATGTATTCGGTTTATATTATAGACCAAATAAATTAAATTTACAATGAATCTAAAAAATCAATTTTACTTATAAAGTGTTACGGATGAAGTATTATGATAACTTTTTTATTGAACTACAAATCTTAAAAACTGCAAAATTATAGTATTAAGTCTATATTAAAATTGTTTGTCAAAAAAAAGTCTATATTAAAATTGATGTATTTTAATGGAACTTGAAGTAGTTATTATTTTCTTTAATGTAATAGTATTATTTGGTATTGTAATGTTATTTTAGATAAACAACTTTTATTGGTAGTATAATGTTATTTTGGAACTTCAAATATTGTAATGTTATTTTGGATAAACAATTTTTATTGGTACTTGAATGTTATTTAGGAAATTCAATTTTTTTTTTTTATGTTTAAAATTGTTTGATATTGAAATGTTATGTTGTAAACCATATCAACCGAACCAATCCAAGCTGCATTTTTTGGTTTGGATGACTTTTTAAAAAACCAATCGAACCAAGCCGAACCGCATGCATTTTTATCTCGCGGTTAGGATGACTTTTATGCTCAAAATATAATCAAACCGCACCGCGGACACTCTTACTTTGGGGTATCGCTTTTTTAAAATAAAATAAAATAAAATAGTGGAGCGTTATAAAATAGATTACGGTGGATGAACTTATAACGAATACCATTTTGCAAGTTAGTCTTTATTTTTTATTTTATAGTAAATGAGTTCTCTGATTTAATTTGTAATGTTTGGTAAATAATAAAATGACTTAAGCTCATAAGCTACTTTTTACTTATAGTGAAATAGGCTGTATAAGTATGAAATGACATAAAAAGATTGAAGTAAATTTTGAAAGAAAAATGATGATAAGCTATAAACCATAAACTATTTGAAATAGTGTTTGAAAAATAAATAAACTAGTAAAATAAGCTATAAGCTTTTTTAAAAAAATATTTACCAAATATTTTTTTTGTCATATGAACTTATAAACTACTACAATCTCAAAATACGGCCTCACCGAACAAACACTATCTCCTTCATACTCACTTCGTCCTTAATTATAAGCATATTTTCAAAGATAATTTATCCTAATTAAATATAAGCTCCTTAATTTTTAAGACACGTTTATTATTACTTTTTCAAACATAATTCAAAAATTCAACTACAAATACAACTATCTTTTCAACGAGAACAATTTAATAATTATGATATCCAAAAAACACATATTAATTACACTATCAATTTTTATATTTTTTATATAAATTATCAATCTTTCTTAATAAGTATACTTTAAAAATTTCAATAGTAACTTAATAAAGCTCGGATGGAGTACATAACCCTTTTTGAGAGAACAAAATAATTGAGAAAGGTAGTTTTATACTTAAATTTCTCAAAAATATATCTTTTATTTTTTAAATTGTTCTCCAATTATTAAGAAAAATATAGTGACAATTTAATTAGGAGTATTTTTCTTAAAATTTAATTAATCCATCTTAAATTTTGAAAATGATCTTATAAAATAAATAAAATTTTCAAAAAAGGCTTAGTAGGATGGAGGTAGTAGGAAAAAAAACGAAAATAAATTGAGTACATATGATATTTCGATTTATTCTAAATTATTTAAGGCAAATACCATTAATTATAATGAAATCATTGTGAATAAATTGTGAGTGTTAGATATCCCATTTTAGAGGAAAACATGGGTGGCACTAAATGAAAAATAATTTTATGCAGAGATTTTTGTTGTTATTGGTTTTTTCAAGTCGCAGACAAAACTAATAAAAAATAGTTTTGTCAACAACTGTAACGAAATAAATTGCTGTCAAAAATCATATTTATTGTAGTATACTCTCAAGTAAAAATGAAAAGAGTTTTTTTTTTAATGGTAAATTGTTAGTTGTTAGTAGGACTTGAACTCTAGACCTCCAACTCCTTAACTCTTAACTCAACTAGATTAACCAATTGAGCTACCCATCCCATCTAAAAAATAAAATGAAAAGGGTGTTGCAATGCATTTGTGTAACATGATATTTTCGTGAAACATTTTTCGAGATATATAGCAGTATTTTCATTCGAGAAAAATGAGAGAAAAATAACGGAAAGAATTGTGTTTAATTTTTAATTAAAATGATAAAAATATCCTTGGATTTTAATCTTTATTTTAATGTAATTTAGTTAGTAGTATTGTTTAACTTATTAATGTATACTAGAATTAATTTAATTGCTTTATCAAGTTCTATCCATCTTTCGATGAATTAAAAAATAAATTTATTTTCTAATAAAAACTAGAGATAATATATTATTTTAGTAATTAATTAATTTAAACATACCAAGTACAGTATAACCAAGACAATAAATGTTAATGAACTTCACAGTGTAATTCTTGGGAGAAACAATGTTTGGTTTGGTTACCGGATATGAATATTCCTAGCCCATTCTCTCATGTTATAAAGAAGAAACTAAACCAAAACCTCCCTAGATACTACTATCAATTTAAATTTATTCTATTAGAGCATTCATAACGGAGCTCAATATTTTATATTACTTAAATGAGCTCCACATGTATATATCATAAATTTAATTATTTTTATAATAATAATACATAATAAACACTCAATCTCTCCAACCCAACACTCTTTTAAAATTTTAAATGGATTCCACCAAAAACACATCTCACCAATAACACTATATAATGATAAATGGGTCCCACAAAAATAGTATAGATATCATTTCTTATTGTAGCAATAGTGTAACACCAGTAATTTTATTTAATTAGAACTATTAGCCTTTTATAGTATTTTATGTTAGTTAGTTATTTAATTAAGTGATGTGTCCATATTATAAAAGAGTAGAGAGATTATTTATTAGTTAAATGAGTAGTGTTATAAATTAGAAAGAGTTGAACTTTAGTCTATTGGATTTAGATTAATGAGAAGTGACATTTTAGTTTTTATGGTCAATTAGGTTAGAATGGGGTGAATGAGGATAAAACTCTCATAACTTTATCTCTCATTTTGAATAGAGAGGTTGAAAGAGAAGAAGAGAAGAAAGGTAAGTAGATGTGAAGAGTATAGGAGTATTAACTAGCTAACCAAGTCAATTGCTATCACATTTATTATAATATCATTTACAATCATTACAATATCATTGTTATCAATTTGTAATTATTTGTAATTACTTAGTTGCCAAAACCAACATATATACGTTGGCACATGATTGTATATTTATACTCCTTGTAATGAATAATAACACAATGCAATTGAGTATCAAATCCTTTATGATATCAGTATCGCCTACTGCTTAACAGCAAAAGAAAACATTTTTTTTCTCTTGATCCAAAAATGGCCACTAACTCACCTTCTTCCTCCACCCTTTCACAAACCATTTCCAGCACCTCTACTGAGCTTGTTGAATTCAACACCAACACCCAACTTCCTATCAAACTAAAACCAAATAACTATCCCGCATGGCACCACCAAGTTTCGAATCTCCTTATCGCTCACAATCTGTATGGTTATATTAGTGGTGAAACCCCATGTCCTCCTGCAGTAATCAAGAGTGTTGTTGATGGCAAAGAAATCAACAACCCTGCATTCAATATTTGGATTCGTCAGGATAAATATCTCTACATCGCTCTACTTGGTGCTTGCGATGATGAAGCCCATGTTGTCATAGATTATGAAATGTATTTGAAAAGGGATGAACTCATGAACCCTCACGCACCTGTCACGGCTAACTATGCCAATCGGGGTCACTCCAATCACCACAACAGAGGTCGCAATCAGTCTCGCTCAAATCAGTATGGTCGACGCAATCAGCCTCGGCAACATCACCATGGACAACGCTCAAATGTCACATGTCAGTTATGCTCCATAAAAGGACATGAAGCTCCAAACTGCAACAAGTTTAAATGTACCACGCTACGATTCCGCCACCGGAATGGCTCTTCGACTCTGGCGCCTCCCATCACATTACCAATGATTTGAACAATCTCTCTTTATATGGCGATTATAATGGTAATGATCATCTCCATGTTGCTAACGGTATGACTCTCCCTATTACACATGTTGGTTCTACAACACTTAATTCTTCCAAACTTAACCATAAACTTGTCCTTAATAATGTTCTCTATGCTCCTGATGTTACCCAAAATCTTGTATCTGTTTCACAACTATGCAACAATAACAATGTCTCTATTGAATTTTTCCCTACTTTCTTTAAGGTAAAGGATTTGACCACGGGGGCGTGTCTTCTTCAAGGTCTGAATGATTTGAAGGCGTGAAAACACGAGAGAGGGGGGGGGGGGGGGGGGGGGGGGGTTGAATTGTGTTTTGGGAGTTTTAAAAAACTTCTTCAAAGTTTTTCAACTTACCAGAACTAGTAGCGGATTAAATCAAACAAAACCAACTTCTGGACGCTATGCAACAGTAACAGAGAAGAGTAAAGAGAGATGAACACACAAGATTTATACTGGTTCCTCTCACAAACCGAGAGTAGTCCAGTCCCCTTGCACTTCCAAGGGATTTCACTATAATCACACAAGATTATAATTGCTCAAGCACAGAGCAAGAGACTTCCTTTGCTCAAGTAACACAATACAAGAGACTTCCAAATGCTCAAGCACAAAAGCAAGAGACTTCTAACAAAGTTACAAATAAAACAATGTTTGAACTTCTAATAAAGAGTATCAGAGTTCTGGAACAAAATAATACAACTCTTGAAAACAAGACTTATCTTAGAATTCTAATAAAAAAAAACTAAGGTTCAACAACTGACTAATCAGAAGTTGAAACTGTTTGTCTTGAATTTTGATATAAGCTCAAGTTGTATTTTTCTAAGTTATAATGCTCTTAGGAATTTAGCAGGGTAACAGCGCTTTTGTTCGTAGATGTGTTGTTGTTCTACATTTCTTCAAATTCTTCATCCTTTTATAGGCGGTAGTGGAGCGTTTGAATTTGAGTAGACAATGATGAAAACAGCTGCATAGTATTGTACTATTTTTCCTTTTGAAATGTGCTTATCCAAATCAGGTAAAGAATTAAATCTTGATCCTTGATTTCAAATATTCGCCCATATCAGGAAAAGAATATAGTACAATAGTACAAACGTTATTATCATGATTATAACGGTCTTGTACGAGGTTTTCTTCTGCCATTCTGAATTTGCCATATAGATGATAGTCGTTAGAGAATATAATGTTCTTTTGACAAATTCTGCTGTTTCATTGTCATCAGAATCTTGAGTATCCTGCTCAGGTTCTAACGAGTGTAGCTTCTAATTGACTTTGACTTGCAACTTCTGATGACTTAGCTTCTGGTGTCATTACTCAGAACTTTATTTTCCCAGCTTCTGGGGACGCTTTTAAAATAGCAATCAGAACTTCACTTTTTAG
This sequence comes from Trifolium fragiferum, assembly GCA_954870985.1. Taxonomy (NCBI): domain Eukaryota; kingdom Viridiplantae; phylum Streptophyta; class Magnoliopsida; order Fabales; family Fabaceae; genus Trifolium; species Trifolium fragiferum. The sequence goes on from OX940796.1 coordinate 27,495,385, forward strand.
TGTATATAAAATTTTAACTTATATCCCTGCACACTTGAGTAAATTATCAGTACTCCCTATTGTATATTAATACTATTGTTATCATCAAAACTACTTGGGTTATATTAGAACCAACTTTGTTCCAACAATCTCCCCATTTTTGATTGATGACAAACCAAGTATTAATTTACAATGGTTGTTATTTTAATCATAACATACATTCCTCAGGTTTATGAGTTTTGCAAGATCCCCCTGACTTCAGTAATGAATGATTAAAATAGTTTTAAAATTTTAAAATTGAGTCCAGAACTTCACTTTACACTTGACTTCCAGAAGATAAGTTTGCAAGCTTTCTTCCTTGGTCAGATCCACTTAAGAGAAAAGTGCAGTCTTCTCTTACGTTTATCATGTATAGAAAGTTCTAATCTCAATGAGAAAATTTTTCCTTTTTAAAAAAAAACTGATAATATTCAATAACTGAATTAAATGAATATAACATATGAATTTTTAATTTTGGCTTCAGTTAGTGTTCTTTAATTAATTTACTCTTACTCCCCCTTTTGTCATCAAACAAAAAGAATAAAAAGAAAGAAAGAGTCAAACTAAAAACACGTGACTAAAAGAAATAGTCAAGTCAAAAATTCAAAGATGATAAAAACCATAAAATTTTTAATGCAAAAACGAAAAACGAGGTAACAGCCAACTAACAAAGAGACTATAAAAAGCCTCACACTCTTTGTCATTTCACTCAACGCTTCCATGATATATTTTCAACGCAAAAAGAATGAGAGAAAATATAGACGAGGATAGAAGAATGATTGAAAGAGATGTGTTTAACAAATTACCAGAGGAGAAACAAGGTAGAAGATATGTACAATCAAAAACACGAGAAGGTACAACATGGAATATGATTTCTAAGAATCATACGAAGATGGCTGAGAGTTTGGAATCAAAATCAGATAAGGGTTCCTCAACCATCTTCTGTTCTTAAAAGAACAAAGATCTCCCCTGACAAAGAAAGATAAGCAAGACGAACAAAGGGAGTGCTCCAAGATTCCACAACAGGAAGCTTCTGCTTGAGAGGTTTAGAAGACTCATCAGATTAGCTGATAAGTTTCAAGCTCCAAGGCTGAAGTTTGGATCAACACCTAGTTGTTCTTCTCTTATCTCTTTGTAAAATTTTTAAATTTTCATATGTATATGGATTTTTCATATGCAAAAACTTGTTTTTAGAACAAAGTTATTGTAATGCAAAAATCTAGAAATAATGCAAAGTTATTGTAATGCAAATTTATTTGAATAAAACAAAATCATTTGAATGCAATGATATGTATGCAGCAATTATATAACTTCTGAATCATAACAGAAATTAACATAACACATAATAATATTGCAATAACATCCAGAATATTCAAACAAAATATAACAAGGTTCAAAACATAAAAGCATAATTAAAAAACAAGTGCATAGATCCTAAGGTTGAGGTGGAGGAGGATTGGGAAATCTCTCTTGAAGAAACTAGAGAATCAAAGTAGAATTTTGCTTCAGCTCTTGAATGGACTCTTCATGACTCTCAATCCTTCTCAAAATCATGTTCTCAAAAGGAGTTCTAGGCCTTGAGCGTTCAGCAATCTCTGCTTGATGTTTTGCCTCGAGCACATCAGCTTCTTGTCTTATAAGTTCTGACATTTGATTCTATAATTCTACCATTTCCCGAACATCTTCTTCATGGTAATTGGACAGCAAATTCTCAGCTTCTGCCAAAATGGCCTTAAACCTTTCTTCCTTCACTCTTTTAGCTTCAATCTTCTTTGCAATGTTTATGACATAATCTTTTTCATATTGAAAGCCCAAATCCATAAACATTTGCATGCACATTTCTGACAGAGCATGGCATTCTGAGAAGACATTGCTAGGAGCAAGAGATCATGTTGGCAAAACTTGATAAATATTCTTGACTTTATCATTAATAGCCTTAAGCACACGCTCAACATCTTCTGGAGTTAAAACAGAAGGAATAGGCTTGACAGCATGAGATGTTGTTGGAATAATGGCTAGTGGAAGAGTATTTTGAGGAGAGATAACTTGTTCAAAAGATTTGATGAAGTTATCTTGGTCAGGTGTGAGATTTTGAGATTTCTGAGGAGAAGGGTTATCTAAATCCAGCGCTAACTTCTGTAGTTGAGCTTTTTCTTTCTCAGGAATAGTGGAATTAACAATAGCATCAGAAGATGGCTGTTGAACATTGGTTTCAACTACAGTTTCTATTCTAGGAGGGCTAGAATTTATAGGATCAGATATGGTCTTTTCTGAATCAAGGGATTTTGGAGAATCAGGGTTAACAGACTTAGGCTCAGGAGTTATAGCAATATCTTCCTCATGAGAAATATTTTGAGGAAGTGTCTCAGAAGTTGCAACCTCTGCATTAACTTCTTGCACTTCCTGTCCAATATTTTCCATTTGGCCAGAAGTAGCAACACCTGTTTCTGCAAACAATGATATTACATGTTCAGAAGATTTCCTCATAGACTCTGGGGATGGTACAACGTTATCTACTGGTGGTTCATCAGAAACACTAGTAGGAACATCTTCTATACAGTTGGTTTTAGGTTCCAAATCAGAAAGAATTTTAGCAAAAGAGTTTTTGACAAGAACTGTATAGGGGATGTTTTTATCGTGCTTTGGACCACTAATGATATAATCAGGAATATTATCAAGATTTAACTTCTTATAAATACCTTGATTAGCCAACTTTTTCATACGCTCTTCCTCAGTGATAGGAGCATCCAGAAATGCATTAGGCTCAGCGTTCTCAAAACTTTCCCAACTATTAACCAGAAGTGCTTCCTTAGCAGCTTCTTGTTCTTTAAGTTCTTCCACAATCTGAATAGCTTCTTCTTTATCCAACTCTTCCTGCTCTTTTTCTGTAAGCTTCAACTTCCTCTTCCTTGGCTTGGTATCCTGTTTCTTAGACACTTCTGGAGTAGCAGCAGCAGTACCAGAAGTTCTTGTAGACCTTGTAGAAGGCTTACCAGATACCTTTTCTTTTGTAATTTCAGAAGACACAGGGGCTTCAACAACTTTCTCAACAACTTCTGGTGTATCCTTCACATCAGAAGTTTTCACAGACTTCCTTGGAGTAGATCATCTTACCCTCTTGGATGCAGTTTCTGGTTCCTCTTGCTTACCAGAATTCTTCCTTTTCTTCAGTGATGGAAGTTGCAACAAGCTCTTGGAAGCAAGTCTCTCTTCCAACACTCTAGATTCTCCTTCCAGAAGTTTCTTATGCTTTGCAGCAATAACAGTAACTTCCTTTCTTGGCACATGAGTTAGAAAGAAGTAACGATCCTCTTCTTGTCTTCTGGGGTTAAAATTCTCTTGAGGATAAACCACTTGACCATGAGTATTCAAAACTCTCTTCATGGTAGCATCATTTATCACAGAAGGATCAGCATCAAAATAAGAACCATATCCAGGAAAGACAGGTCTTAGAAAGTGCAGCAAATAACTACTGTAAAACATAAAGGACAAGAATCTGCTGTAATGCACATTCTTAATACCTTTTGTTTTACTATCTGTGATAGCAGAGCAGAGATGATTGAAGATTACTCTCCCAAAGTTGACAACAATCCTTCTTCCCACATAATATAAGATAGATTTATAATATTGAGAAACCTGATCAAAAGATCCAGCTTTAGGAATGAGTGACTCATGAAGTATCTTGTACAGAACCTTGTAAAGGGGCTTCATATCTTGGTTACTCTTAGAAGTATAACCACGACAATAAATCTCTTCTTGCATTAAATGGTTTGACTCCTTCTCATTTATGCGAAGAATGACTCCACCAAAAGGTAGTCTCAAAGCTTGCCTTACATGTTATGCTCTTATTCTGATGCAAACACCTCCAACCACAGACCTAATTTCTTGACCCAAATACTCTGCTTTCTTACCCTTTTCAGAGTTATCTTCCTTTTTCTAAGCATTTTCAAACGACCCTTTAGTAATCACTTTTGCCTTCATCCAAAAATCTTTTACCAGTTCTGAATAGACAGGTCCGTTTAGTGCTTCAAAATAAGTAGATAGACCTTGTAGATTAAGAAGTTCCTTAACTTCTTCCTTTCCATTTGCTCTTAAACTTTCGAAATCAACTGCTTTTTCGATTAAGCAAAATAGGTCAGAAATTGGAAAATCCATTTGATCTTTGACGAAGATACCAGGGGTTGAAGATTCAATATCAACAATAGGAGGAATAGAAATAGCTTTGGGAGCGGACGATGAAGAAGTCATGATTCTGAAGTTTAGGTTAGGGTTTGCTAATTTTGGAGAGAAAGAAATTTTTCTGAGTCTTAGAAGAATGAAAGTGTGGGTAGTGAGTGTGCAAAAGTGTGAATGTGAACAGTTAGTGAGTTTAAAAGGAAATAATCGCGCAAAAACGTACTAACTGAAAGGACAGGGGTAATAGAGTAATTAACAATTCACAAAAGAATTAGAACACATTCATCACTAACCAACTTCTTTCTCTAATAGCAAAAAGACACGTGTATTAGAAGTTTAATTAAATAACTTACACATCAGCAACAACAGTTGAAGAGGTTACCAACAAGTACTTCCATGTCATGTATCAGAACCACTCATATGTAACTTATGATGAAGATACCAGAAGATGGTTTGTCTAAACTTCTCATATGTAACAACGCTTTTGTTCGTAGATGTGTTGTTGTTCTACATTTCTTCAAATTCTTCATCCTTTTATAGGCGGTAGTGGAGCGTTTGAATTTGAGTAGACAATGATGAAAACAGCTGCATAGTACTGTACTATTTTTCCTTTTGAAATGTGTTTATCCAAATCAGGTAAAGAATGAAATCTTGATCCTTGATTTCGAATATTCGCCCATATCAGGAAAAGAATATAGTACAATAGTACAAACGTCATTATCATGATTATAACGGTCTTGTACGAGGTTTTCTTCTACCATTCTGAATTTGCCATATAGATGATAGTCGTTAGAGAAAAGAATGTTCTTCTAACAAATTCTGTTGTTTCATTGTCATCAGAATCTTGAGTATCCTGCTCAGGTTCTGACGAATGTAGCTACTGATTGACTTTGACTTGCAACTTCTGGTGACTTAACTTCTGGTGTCATTACTCAGAACTTGTTTTTCCCAGCTTCTTGGGACGCTTTTAAAATAGCAATTAGAACTTCACTTTCTAGTGTATATAAAATTTAAACTTATATCCCTGCACACTAGAGTAAATTATCAGTACTCCCTATTGTATATTAATAATATTGTTATCATCAAAACTACTTAGGTTATATTAGAACCAACTTTGTTCCAACATGATTCACATGTCTACAAACTACCAACATCCACATCTCCTCGTGTCTACTCTACCACTTCCACCCCTTCCTCTCCGTGTTGGCACAATCGACTTGGTCATCCATCGTCCTCAATTTTTCATCACATTCTCAAATCAAATAATATCTCTATCAAAGTTCCTTTCAATAACTGCAATTATTGTATGGCCAATAAGAGCCACAAGTTGCCTTTTCATAAGTCTACTATTTCTAGTTCTAGTCCATTAGAAGTTATTTATTCAGATGTTTGGGGACCTTCCCCCTTTATTTCCATTGATAACTTCAAATACTATGTTATTTTTATTGATCATTATTCCAAATATGTGTGGCTGTATCCTTTAAAGTTTAAATCGGATGTGTCAAGCATCTTTGCTATTTTTAAAAACCTTGTGGAAAATCAATTCAATTGCAAAATCAAAAGCTTTTACTCCGATAATGGTGGAGAATTCATCAAACTCAAATCATATTTTCAAAACAATGGAATTCAACATTTAACCACTCCACCTCATACCCCACAACATAATGGCCTTTGTGAACGAAAACACCGTCATTTGCTTGAAACCACAAGATGCTTACTTCATCAAGCATCACTTCCACCTAATCTTTAGTCATTTGCAGCTCAAACAGCCACATATCTCATAAACCGCCTTCCGACACCTACATTAAACATGCATTCGCCATTTTCTACTTTATTTAAAACTCAACCTAATTACAACAAACTTCGGTCTTTTGGGTGCCTTTGTTTTCCTTGGCTAATGCCATATACTTCTCACAAATTTCAACCACGATCTGAACCTTGCATATTTCTTGGTTATAGTTTGTCTCAAAGTGCCTATATATGTTATAATTATAAAACTAATAAATTGTATAATTCTAGACATGTTCAATTTGTTGAGAATATCTTTCCATATTCTGCAAATTCATCACAGGAGCATATCCATCCGCCTCATTTAAATTCCAATAATACAAATCCTAATCATTTATTACCTTTGACCATAAACCACCCCATTCCTACATTAACTCCTAATTTATCTTATCAAATCCCATGTCCCCCTCAACAAACTATCACCAGTAACTCACCCTCACCTTTGCCACGTACCCAACCCACTCCACAATTATCTTCACCTACAAACTTAGATAACCATGAAACCATTATTCCACCTAATAATCATGAGTCCATAATACCATAAAATATTCATCACTCCCCCACAAATCAACCACTAAACAACTCTCCTACAACTTTAATATCTCCACCTAGGCATGCTCCCACAGTTACAAATCCTCCAATCAATCCCAAATCCAAATCAATAATCACCCAATGCAAACATGAGCTAAACATGGGATTTTCAAACCAAAACAATTAAATCTCACCACCAAATATCCGCTACCTAATCCAATTGAACCAACATGTGTATCTCAGGCAGTAAAGTCTGCCGAATGGCAACAAGCGATGACCGATGAATTTACGGCTCTCATGCGTAATGGTACATGGACGCTTGTTCCCCCATCGCCACATTACAATGTTATCGGTAATAAATGGGTCTTTAGATTGAAAAGAAATCCTGATGGCTCTATCTCTCGCTACAAAGCAAGACTTGTAGCCAAAGGATTTCAACAAAGACCGGGTATTGATTTCAAAGACACCTTCAGCCCCGTCATCAAACCTCAAACAATCAAGATTGTTCTTTGCATTGCTCTCTCCAAATGATGGTCTCTCACACAAATGGATGTAAACAACGCTTTCTTGCATGGAACAATAAGTGAAGATGTTTACATGACCCAATCAGCTGGCTTTATTCACTCATCATTTCCAAATTATGTCTGCAAATTAAATAAAGCATTATATGGTCTCAAGCAAGCACCACGAGCTTGGTTCAATGCCCTCAAAACATTTCTACTACAATATGGTTTTACTAATGCCAAGAGTGACACGTCCCTGTTTATTTACAACTCTGGTGCCACAATTGCCTACTTTCTAGTGTATGTTGATGATTTATTACTATATGGGAACAACTTTACCTTTTTAAATCAATTCAAACAGGCGCTTGCAGACCAAACTGGACTCTACGTCGTGTGACAGTAAGTAATTTCGCAGTATACTCGGTGCCTTGCACTATCTCTCAATCACACGCCCAGACATAGCATTCCCAGTGAATAAACTAGCACAACAGATGCAAGCTCCTACTGCGACAGACATGCAAGCCTTGAAGAGGATACTGCGTTATCTCAAATCCACTATCTCTAATGGTATTCATCTTACAAGATCATCAAATACAAACCTCACTAGTTTTTGTGATGCAGACTGGGCTGGAGACACAAACGACAGAAAATCAACAGGTGCTTATTTAATTTATTTCGGTCCCAATATCATCTCTTGGTCATGCAAAAAGCAACCCACAGTAGCAAAATCGTCGACCGAAGCCGAATATCGTACTATCGCAACCACTACTCAAGAGTTAATTTGGATTCAAAACTTATTACAAGAACTAGACATACCATCAACTACTCCAACAATATTCTCAGATAACATTGGAGCGACCTATCTATGTGCAAATCCAGTTTTTCACTCTAGAATGAAACATATTGCCATAGACTATCATTTTGTTCGTGACCTCGTCGCTGCCAAGAAGCTTCAGGTTTCACATGTCCCAACAAGTCATCAACTAGCTGATCTCCTTACAAAGCCGTTATCATCAACGCGGCATCACTTTCTCAAAGACAAGATTGGAGTTATCGAGGATACCTCTATCTTGAGGGGGTGTATAGGAGTATTAACTAGCTAACCAAGTCAATTGCTATCACGATTATTATAATATCATTTACAATCATTACAATATCATTGTTATCAATTTGTAATTATTTGTAATTGATGATTGTGCTGAATTTAATATGCATAGTGGTTAAAATGAAAAAGATCAACTTAGTGATAGTAATAAGCAATATAGTTCAAATAACAAAAATTCAGAACCTGATAAGGACTCTTTTGATTAGGGATGACAAAACGGGTCAAGCCCGTCGGGTCGGCCCGCTTAACCGGCCATTTTTAGCGGGGTGGGTTGAGATTTTCGATCCGCAAAAAGAGCGGGGCCCGTCCCGCCTAACCCGCAAAAACACGGGACGACGACGGGGCGGGGCGGGTTGGCCCGTCAGGTCTAACCTATTTCTTTTTACTTTTTTTTTTAAAAAAAATCTTAACCCATTATTAATGAATTCTCTTTTTTTTGCCCATATTAAAAAATAGAAACTCAATTAAATGGAATCCAAGTTTAGCATTACTAATAAACCTTAGCATTTTTGTGGATTTAAATGGAATCCAAGTTTTGTTTGTTTTGGATTAAGCATTTTTGTGGTTTTATTATAAGTACGGTTTGTTTAGTTTTATAATCATGAATGTTTTGAAGTTTTGAATGATAATTTTATTTTTCTTATCGCCTTGTTAGTTTATATTTTGATTTCCTCTAGTGGTTTTTTATTTTATTTTTTTAATAATTTTTATGATATTTTTGGGAATTTATAAAAAATTAAAATTAAAATTTTATTGACGGGGCACTCCCGCCAACCCGCCATCCGCCACGGGGCGGGGCGGTTTGAGTTTTTCAACCCACCATCACTATTTAGCCCGCCCCGCTCCGCCCCCTTTTAGACGGGTTAATGACGGGGCGGGGCAGGGCGGGGCGGGTTGGCCCGCTTTGCCATCCCTACTTTTGATGATGAATTAAGCAACAAAGATGATGATATTATTGTTCCTTTCATACAAGGAAATAGTAATAACTATAGTAACGTTGTGTCTGCAGGGAGAGCTTATAGTGTGATCCTTAAAACTCGTTTGTGGTCAGAGAATAAGCAAGACACAGAGAACAAAGACCATCCGCTAGTGGTTCATCATAAGGAGACTGCACCACATTATACTGTACTTGTGCATACATCTCATGTGTCTGTTTTTGTACCTGAAATGGATGATAATGCAGATCCTGCTTTAGTTGCAGGTGTGATCACAATAATCCAATTCATGAGCGTGTGGAATCTGTTCAGGAAACACAACAGACTATTAAACCGACAGTTTCAAAGATTTGGAAAAGATTAGGTTGGGATTAGCGAAAAATGATCATGCTCAAAGAAAACTAAGAAGCAACTAAAAAACGTTGCCAATAGTGTTGGATTTTATAACACCCTTTCAAGGGGTCCTCTTCCTCCTACATATTCCCTATGAAGATTTTATTTTGGAATATTAATGGAATAGCGCGGACAAAGTTAGCAAGTCATGGTCACAATATTTTAGGTTTCCTTTGTTGGACGGCTGAGCATCAGTCGGTTTCAGGTCAAAAATTGTCAAATCGTTGAAAATTGCAACCTCTAAATTTGGATCCATTTGAGACCGTTTATATCTTCAGTTTGTTTCGGGTCATGCAGGTGACGGGTAGAGCAGATCAGCGGGTCGGTTTTAACGAGTTAGCTTGAAATTTCGTTGCTACATCTAAAATTTTAGTGATCAATAAATTTCTATACTTCAAATTACTCAACACCTCGTACACAAAACAACATAAGATAGAAGAACTAAATGAAGAACAAAGACGGTGATACGCAATTACTTTGTTTAAAATTTGTAGATCTAAAGACACTAATAGATCAACTAGATGAGATGTAGAAATTGAAGTAGACATAAAAAAAATATACATAGAATATTAGAGTATATTTTATACCTTCTTCAGCATATTACAAGGTTGTAAAATATAACATTTCTCTTATCTATAAAAGATAGATAAAAACAACAAAGTGAAGAATATGTGAGAGAGAGAGAGAGAGAAGAGAGACACTTGAGATCGAAGAAAAAAATCAATTTGCATTTTAGTTGTTGTTCGGTCGGTTTTATATTAGTTATCAAGATATAATGTTTTTGAGACTCACATCCACCCATTTTAATGCTTTATTTAAAGGTTTATAATTTATAACAAGCCGAGGACTTCCCCTTTCAAGCTCGGAAGCATTGATTACATAAAATGCCGAGCAACTCCAAGGGGATTTACTTGGCCTAATTAAACCTTTATCTAGGTAATCTTGAATTTCTTTCTTACAGTAATTTAGGTGCTCTTGATTCATTTGTATAGGACGAGCCTTAGTTGGTATATTACATTCTTTAAAATCTGGCTCGTAAGGTAAAGACACAGTGTGTATTTTTCTTTTCCAAAAAGCATTAGGCTGTTCTGAACAAAGATCCTTTTTAAAATTTTCTAAGGTATGAATTAAATTACGTTTTAATTCTTCTGATAGGTCTAGATCACTAATTTGTTGAATTTTTTCTTTTACTTTGCAGTCGTTAGCATAGTGACCAAATCGACCACATTTATAACATTTAATATCTTTAGTTTTATTACTAGATTTTTGGTAAGAGTTTTTCTTATTCTTTTTCTTTGAATTTTTATAAAACTTTCTATTTTCCTGGTATTTTTCTTTTTGGTAATTATCTTTCTTATATTCTTTAAGACTCTTCTTATACTTACTAAAAGGCTTCTTTTTGCTTTTAGGGTTACTAGGAGCTCGTAAGGGGGTAGCACCATATTGCTCGCAGAACGATCCCATTTCTCTTTTATTATTAGCTTTTTCATTTTTAATTTTATTTTGTATTTTATAATCTGTACATATCTGTAAACCAGTTTCAACAATGTAATTAGATATTTCTCCCATTGTTAATGAATTAAAAGGTATTTCACCATTATAATTTTGTTTAATGTTACTTTTAACTTTTTCCGCAAATAATCTAGGTAACCCACTAATAAATCTTTCTTTCCAATAAATGGCAGCCCCATCAGGACGAAGACAAAGTTTAGAAAGAAACATGTCTTTATACCAGCGGTAATCAGACATGGTTGGACAATATAGGTTTAATAATTGATCGGAGGCTCTTTGTTGTAATTTTAAAGGTTCTCCTATAAAAAACTTAGTGATAGCATATAATAGAGTTGTAACACAAATTTCTTCATTTGTTTCAATTTTAATTGCAGAATCTATTTTTAATTTATCCTCTTCACTAAGGATATTATCCCACCAACCTTTTAATTGACCTGTAAATCCCATTACAAGCATATCTTTTGTTTTTCTATCAGAATTCTTTTTAATTTTAAAGGCAGTAGCCGCCATAGTCATATTTTGAATAATATTTAATATATGTTGTTCAGACGCACCATCTATGTTCCATTCTATAATACAATCTCCAGAGTAACTATCTCCTATAAAACTATTTCTTTCTTCAAACTGAACATCAAGGAAAGAAGGTCTAGGGTAGTAATTTCGAGTTTTAGGCCGCGGGGCCTTGTCTAATCTAGAAATGATATTCTCTTCTTCATTTCCAAAAGATAGGGTATTAATCTTTACTTCTGATGTAGATCCTATATTCAGGATTTTTAATCTGTCAACTAATTCGTCTAGTTTCTGTTCTGGATTAAATCCTAAGGTCAAATCTTTAATTTCTTTATCTGTAGGTATATTATAATGATAAACTGGCCTTGTAGGATCAGCTACTTTAGGGTTTAGAGATTCTGGTAACAATTGTTCAACTCTCTCTAATTGCTGCGACATGGTGTGTAATATTTGATTAGTGTAATTTAGTTGACTATGAATATTGTTTACATCTTTTTTTTGTTCTGTTGGGTTACTTATAGCTTTAAAAGGTGAGGCTTCTATCTCAATGTTTTCTTTAGGAGGTGTAATTTTTAAAGCTTCTAAAGGTGGATGGATAGATTCCACTATTTCTTTTTTAGAGGTTTTCCATTTAATACTCATTCTTGTTTTGGTGTTTAGAAATAATTTTTTAGCATAAGGATTTAATATATTATTTTCTAAACAATATAATTCAAACCAGGTAAAAAAGTAAATATTAATTTCATGTCGTTGTAAAAATTGATAAAACAATTTTAGATATAAGTCTGTTTCATTCTTTGAAAAGGTATTGAAATACCATCTCTGCTTACCTTTGTTATAATCTAACAAAAATTCTTCTCTAATCCAAACCTTATCAATTTCAAAAGGTTCTTCAGAATTAATCATTCCAAGTATTTGAGACTCAGTAGGCGAAGGAGATCTACTGATTCTCTCTTGATAAATAGGTTGAGGTATATTCGGAGCGAAATTTACTCCTGCTAAATTTAATCTAATCGTGGAATCTGTAGAACGTCTAGCAGAGGAAGATGCTATGCTGGGCGACTGATTGTATCTATACGATTGACTCCTATTCATTCTAATTCGAATGTTTCCATCTTGATCAGTGATAATATCTCTAATAGATCTCGATTCTAATTTTTCTGATTGCGTAGCATTTTCTATTATCCATTCCTCTGGGATTTTTTCTTTTAATTCCGAGATAGTTAATATTTTTGGGGTAATAACACTAGAAAGTGCACCTAAAGCATCATTCATTACTAAAGGACCGTTTGTACCTATTGTGCCGTTGGAAAATCATTATTGTCCACCAAATTCGTCATTAGCCCACATAGTGTCAAAAGTATTACCTCCCGGATTCTTTTATCTACCAAAAGATTCAAACTTATTCAAAACTAGAAAATTTTATGAGTTTATTCTGATTGATACCGATTCCATAGTTCTCACTCATAACTATGATACTAAAGACCCATCAAAAATTACCTTTTCGAAATTTAAGATTAACAAAGTTTTATCTCCAGCAGATTGGGGTCAACCCCCTTTTAAAGAAAAATCTCTTAGCAGAACTTTTGTTCCGCAATGTTACAATTACTTTGATTACATGAGCGCTTGGTACCATTTTTTAGATGTTGAACCTTATAATCATACATGGTTCATTTGGTTCAATAAGAATATATCAATTAATTTTCCGGTTTGGTTTGTTGAATGGTTTCATTCAGTCGGACCAATCTTGGACTCTTTGCCAGATTATGCTTACGATGCTTACAAAACCTTTAGAGAAACTACTACTTGTCCACAGCATAAGGCTTTACTTGGTTTTTGTGCTGTTTTTGGAATTACTTGGATTATTTCCTGGTCTCTATCTACTGAACCTATATGGGAAGATGCCCCTAATTTGCAATTAGTGAAGAGATACTCAGTTAAATGGTGGAGTAAGTTTAATCCGTTGTTACTATCATCAGAACGATTAAATGCTTGGTTTAAAGCAAACCCTAATCTCTGCAAGACAACAAAATCACCTCCTTCATCAGAAACTAAGGACTTTTCGTCCCTTCATCCAAAGCTATTAGAATCTTTAAAACAAATTACTGATCCTCAAGAGTTCTTAGAAAAAGTAAAAGATGCTATGTCTGTCCTGTCTGATACTGAAAGCACCAGCATTACCAGCGCAGCTGAAAATGAAGATGACTGTTACGGTATTCAAGACCTGTAGATTTGACATCACTAGGTCTCTATTATTGAAAGAAATAATTATGTAACTTTTGCTGTTTGCTTTTGCTTGTCGTTTGTAAGAATTATTAAAGTCTTGAGTCATGTCTTTCTTTTGCTTTTGCTTTTTTAGCTTTGTCGTTTGCTAAAATTATTAGGTCTCTTTACAGCTGTTAGAATTTATCAATTGTATTGTATTAAGTTTGGAGTCCGAAGTGTTTCCTTACTCTATAAAAGGATACTTCGTTTGCTGTTAGAAGCATGCAAAAATTTTCAGATCAAAACTGAAGAAACTTGACTTGCTTCCATTATTGTAAGTATTAATTATTATTGAATAAAAATGTTTTATCATAATTTCTTCTTTCTTGTATTCACTTATCAAATTATATTTTATATAACCACTACATTAGATTTATTTCTTGATGATTTACCTGTTTTCGATCATACTTTATTATGGATTATGTTTTCTTTCACTTCCGTTTTTGCATTACTGGTATCAGAGCCTAAACGGTTCTGAGACCTCTTGAATTAATTAATTCTTAAAGTTTTCAATTCTGAAGTTTTTAAATTATTACTTTAAAATCTTTTCTGCGTTAATCTTGCTTTGGATTCAATCCACAACCCTGAGAGTTGGCTTGTTTTGTAAGAAGATGATGAATAGCTGGGTGGTCCAGGTAGTAAGACCCGAAGGTAGGGCAGTAAGTCCGTTGGTTTAGCCTAGTTGTATTCTTCTTTAAAACTCAAACAAAAATAAGGGGGAGAAGATAGTCTTTTAGTGAGATTAGTCAGGCGAGTTTTGGGAGTTTTAATTTAATAACAAAAGCTGAAAACTTATAGGTATAATTAATTTAAGAATGTCTCGGTTACTGAATAGGGCTTTGAGTAGTATTAGTGGTAGAAGTAGTAGATCTAATAGGACTATAGTTCCGCCTACTTCCTCCAATACTGAGTCAACCTTAAATCAAGATACTTTTCAAAATCAAGAATTAGAAGTTCAGGAAATGGAAAATAAATTAATTAATTGGAATATGCCAGAAATCAAGTTAAATGAAGTTTATAAGATTAGTACCTTTGATTTTAAAAGTCAAAAAATTATACATACTCTAGAACAAGCTAGAAATGTAAAGAATAAACAAGAAACTTTTACTCTATTAGATAAAAAACTTTTAGATCAACATTATAAAGATGGATTCAGATACATCCATTTGGGTCTAGTTCAGGTGGCGGTTAAACCTTTACATAAATTAGGATTAAATTCACCCATATTATTGATATTACGAGACTCCAGGATTAGAGATTTTCATGACTCTGTTATAGCCATGTTAGAATCTAATCTTAATGATGGTCCTGTTTATTTTAATTGTTACCCAAATTACTCTATGAGTTTAAATGATGATATCACAAGTTCATCTTTAGTGATCTGCGTACAACATCAAAATGATAACTTTACAGAAGGAATATCTAATGTAGATATTATAACTAGAATAACCTACAAGGTCACGAATGTTAATTACAATTATAAATCTTTAAGATCTACACCTAGAAATGAAACCTGTATCATAGAAGCTAATCTTAAGAAATCTAGTGTTATTACCCCAAAAATATTAACTATCTCGGAATTAAAAGAAAAAATCCCAGAGGAATGGATAATAGAAAATGCTACGCAATCAGAAAAATTAGAATCGAGATCTATTAGAGATATTATCACTGATCAAGATGGAAACATTCGAATTAGAATGAATAGGAGTCAATCGTATAGATACAATCAGTCGCCCAGCATAGAATCTTCCTCTGCTAGACGTTCTACAGATTCCACGATTAGATTAAATTTAGCAGGAGTAAATTTCGCTCCGAATATACCTCAACCTATTTATCAAGAGAGAATCAGTAGATCTCCTTCGCCTACTGAGTCTCAAATACTTGGAATGATTAATTCTGAAGAACCTTTTGAAATTGATAAGCTTTGGATTAGAGAAGAATTTTTGTTAGATTATAACAAAGGTAAGCGGAGATGGTATTTCAATACCTTTTCAAAGAATGAAACAGACTTATATCTAAAATTGTTTTATCAATTTTTACAACGACATGAAATTAATATTTACTTTTTTACCTGGTTTGAATTATATTGTTTAGAAAATAATATATTAAATCCTTATGCTAAAAAATTATTTCTAAACACCAAAACAAGAATGAGTATTAAATGGAAAACCTCTAAAAAAGAAATAGTGGAATCTATCCATCCACCTTTAGAAGCTTTAAAAATTACACCTCCTAAAGAAAACATTGAAATAGAAGCCTCACCTTTTAAAGCTATAAGTAACCCAACAGAACAAAAAAAAGATGTAAACAATATTCATAGTCAACTAAATTACACTAATCAAATATTACACACCATGTCGCAGCAATTAGAGAGAGTTGAACAATTGTTACCAGAATCTCTAAACCCTAAAGTAGCTGATCCTACAAGGCCAGTTTATCATTATAATATACCTACAGATAAAGAAATTAAAGATTTGACCTTAGGATTTAATCCAGAACAGAAACTAGACGAATTAGTTGACAGATTAAAAATCCTGAATATAGGATCTACATCAGAAGTAAAGATTAATACCCTATCTTTTGGAAATGAAGAAGAGAATATCATTTCTAGATTAGACAAGGCCCCGCGGCCTAAAACTCGAAATTACTACCCTAGACCTTCTTTCGTTGATGTTCAGTTTGAAGAAAGAAATAGTTTTATAGGAGATAGTTACTCTGGAGATTGTATTATAGAATGGAACATAGATGGTGCGTCTGAACAACATATATTAAATATTATTCAAAATATGACTATGGCGGCTACTGCCTTTAAAATTAAAAAGAATTCTGATAGAAAAACAAAAGATATGCTTGTAATGGGATTTACAGGTCAATTAAAAGGTTGGTGGGATAATATCCTTAGTGAAGAGGATAAATTAAAAATAGATTCTGCAATTAAAATTGAAACAAATGAAGAAATTTGTGTTACAACTCTATTATATGCTATCACTAAGTTTTTTATAGGAGAACCTTTAAAATTACAACAAAGAGCCTCCGATCAATTATTAAACCTATACTGTCCAACCATGTCTGATTACCGCTGGTATAAAGACATGTTTCTTTCTAAACTTTGTCTTCGTCCTGATGGGGCTGCCATTTATTGGAAAGAAAGATTTATTAGTGGGTTACCTAGATTATTTGCGGAAAAAGTTAAAAGTAACATTAAACAAAATTATAATGGTGAAATACCTTTTAATTCATTAACAATGGGAGAAATATCTAATTACATTGTTGAAACTGGTTTACAGATATGTACAGATTATAAAATACAAAATAAAATTAAAAATGAAAAAGCTAATAATAAAAGAGAAATGGGATCGTTCTGCGAGCAATATGGTGCTACCCCCTTACGAGCTCCTAGTAACCCTAAAAGCAAAAAGAAGCCTTTTAGTAAGTATAAGAAGAGTCTTAAAGAATATAAGAAAGATAATTACCAAAAAGAAAAATACCAGGAAAATAGAAAGTTTTATAAAAATTCAAAGAAAAAGAATAAGAAAAACTCTTACCAAAAATCTAGTAATAAAACTAAAGATATTAAATGTTATAAATGTGGTCGATTTGGTCACTATGCTAACGACTGCAAAGTAAAAGAAAAAATTCAACAAATTAGTGATCTAGACCTATCAGAAGAATTAAAACGTAATTTAATTCATACCTTAGAAAATATAATGTTATTATCAGATGAAGATTTTTCTTCATCTTATGAATCTTCTGAAGCTGAAGATATTAATTTGGTGGAAATTAGTGAATCTAGCGATGAAGAATCAGAAGAATGCTTAGGTATAGACTTCTGCAACTGTAATAATTGCAGTAAAAGCATTAATGTTTTAACTAATCATCAGGCCAATACGTTAATAGGAATTTTAGATAAAATGGAAGAATCAGAAAGTAAACAAGCTTTTATGAGACAAATTAAGGATATAATCGATGATAACGAAATGGAAAAGAAAGAGTTACATAAGGTAGAATTTAAGGATGTTATGGAACTCTTTAAGAAACCCTCTCAGAGTTCTATAACTCTGAAGGATTTACAAGAAGAAATTAAAATCCTTAAAAGAGAAATTCAATCCTTAAAATCTAGAGATGATGAATTAGAAATTAAACTGTTAGAAATACAAGGAAATATGATTATTCAAGAACAAAATAAATATAGAAATATGGTATCCCTTCCGTCTACCAGCAAAATTGATAATGAAGAGATATATATTAATAAGATAGAAAAGCTGATATCTCATAAGTGGTATACCAAAATTAGTCTTGTGATTAAAAATACCACATATGAATTTACTGCTCTAGTAGATTCTGGAGCCGATCTAAATTGTATACAAGAGGGGTTAATTCCTACTCAATATTATGAAAAGACTAAAGAATCTTTAAGAGGAGCTAATGGTGATAGATTGCAAGTCTCTTATAAATTATCTAACGCTAAAGTTTGTAAAGATAAAATATGTTATAAAACCTCCTTCCTATTAGTCAAAAATATTACTGAAGAAATTATTTTAGGAACGCCCTTTCTAACCTTACTTTATCCTTTTAAGGTTAATGAAAATGGTATAACCACGTCTGTTTTAACTAGAGAAATTATTTTTTAGTTTTTGGATAAACCAAAAATTAGAGATTTAAACTCTGTTCAAGGAAAAGCTGTATCCCGAATTAACTTAATAAATAAAAAGACAAAACAAATTAATTTTATTAATAAGGAAATACATTCTAAAAGAATAGAAGAACAATTAGATTCTCTAGCCATTAAAGAAAAGATTAGCCATGTTTTAGAAAATTTTAAAAATGATCTTTGTTCAGAACAGCCTAATGCTTTTTGGAAAAGAAAAATACACACTGTGTCTTTACCTTACGAGCCAGATTTTAAAGAATGTAATATACCAACTAAGGCTCGTCCTATACAAATGAATCAAGAGCACCTAAATTACTGTAAGAAAGAAATTCAAGATTACCTAGATAAAGGTTTAATTAGGCCAAGTAAATCCCCTTGGAGTTGCTCGGCATTTTATGTAATCAATGCTTCCGAGCTTGAAAGGGGAAGTCCTCGGCTTGTTATAAATTATAAACCTTTAAATAAAGCATTAAAATGGATTAGGTATCCAATACCTAATAAAAAAGATCTAATTAATAGATTACATAATAAAAACATTTTTTCTAAGTTTGATTTGAAATCTGGGTATTATCAAATTCAGATAGAAGAAAAAGACAAGTACAAGACTGCGTTTGTTGTGCCTTTTGGACATTATGAATGGAATGTTATGCCTTTAGGTTTGAAAAATGCTCCTTCAGAATTTCAAAACATCATGAACACTATATTTTAACAAGTATTCAGATTTTACTATAGTATATCTAGATGATATATTGGTCTTTTCAGACTCTATTAATCAACATTTTCACCATATGGAATTATTTTATCAAATTATTAAAGAAAATGGATTAGTATTATCTGAAAGAAAATTAAAAATCTCTCAAACGAAAATTAGATTTTTGGGTTTTGAAATAGCACAAGGAATGTATACCCCAATTAGTAGATCTTTAGAATTTGTTAGTAAATTCCCCAATGAATTGAAAGATAAGACCCAATTACAAAGGTTTTTAGGATGTGTTAATTATGTATCAGATTTTATTCCTAATTTAAGAATCATTTGTACTCCTTTGTTTAAAAGACTTAGGAAAAATCCTCCTCCATGGGATAATACAATGACTCAGAGTGTTTTACAACTTAAATCAATAGTTAAGAAACTGCCCTGTCTGGGAATACCTGACCCTACAGCTAAATTAATAGTAGAATCTGATGCCTCTGATCTTGGGTTTGGAGGGATTCTAAAGCAACAATTACCGGGCATGGATAAGGAACAAGTGGTCAGATACTATTCTGGAACTTCGAACCCAGCCCAATTAAAATATAGTACTATTAAAAAAGAAATTTTATCAATTGTTTTATGCATTACAAAATTTCAAGATGATTTGTTTTCAAAAACTTTTTTATTAAAAACTGATTGCAAAGCTGCAACTAGTGTTTTACAAAAAGATGTTAAAAACTTGGTTTCAAAACATATTTTTGCAAGATGGCAAGCATTACTCTCCTGTTTTGATTTTGAAATTGAGCATATACAGGGAATCAAAAATTCATTGCCAGATTTCTTAACCAGAGAATTTCTGCAGGGTAAACATGAGTAAAGCTCCTGCTGACCCTCGTGATAATTATGGACCACCAAAGAAAATTACAGATATATATATATATATATGGGTCATGATCAAATGACACCAACTAGTTTGACACCAAATGTTACACCGCTTAATAACGCTTTAACGAAATCAAATTTTACAAAATTCACCATTGGATTGGAAGATTATATCATATAGATCATTCATGTTAAATTTATAAAAATATTAAACCGTTTAATATATTATTGAGACTCGTCAAGATTAACAGTTTATGCGTTTTTATTGAATGCCGTTAATCTTGACGATTCTCAATAACTTTTTTTTTTTTTGAAAAAAGTTGATGGTTTATAAGTACCACCAACTTATTTACAAAGAAAATACTACATTTGCTGCTGCCAAGGATCGATCCCCTAACCAACAGCCTACACCCGCTCAGTCAGCAAGTGTCAAACTAGTTGGTGTCATTTGAGCGGTGTAACATTTGGTGTCAAACTAGTTGGTGTCATTTGATCCTGACCCTATATATATATATGACAACTCACATCTATTAAAAAATAAAACAATGCTAACTACATGTAAAAATAAAAAATCTTCCTCACTCACATAACAAACATTAACTCAGAAATTTGCAAACTCTCTCTTCCTCATAATCACAGCCGCAAATAACCTTCTATCAAGCGTAAAAAATCTTTTGAAAAAATCAAAGAAAGAACCTTTTTCCTCCGCTGTAAAAAGTTCTTCCAATAATTCTAGACCGAAGTGTTAGCCAATTAAAATTTGTCATGACTTCTTTTAAATCATTTTATCGTTATCATCATTAGGCATGTAAAAGATCAGAAAAATTCAATTAAATCGACAATCCAAACAAAAAAACCGATTTTTATG
This sequence comes from Trifolium fragiferum, assembly GCA_954870985.1. Lineage (NCBI taxonomy): Eukaryota > Viridiplantae > Streptophyta > Magnoliopsida > Fabales > Fabaceae > Trifolium > Trifolium fragiferum. Next base: position 27,516,213 of record OX940796.1, read on the forward strand.
GTTCATATAAAAAAACCGATGTGGTTTTTAAGTTAATAATTTTTTTAGACAGCTCACGTGTATTAAAAAATAAAACAAGCCAACTACTTGTAAAAAATAAAAAAAAAATCTTTCTCAAGTCACATTACAAACATTAACTCAGAAACTCTCTCTCTGTCATAGTCACAACCGCAAACAACCTTTTATCAAGCGTTGTTTTGATTTACTTTCAAGCATCTGCTCTATTTGTTTGTGATTTTTTATATTCATTTTGATTATGTGATTTTCTTTTTCCAATTTACTCTAAAAAATTGTTCTGCTCTCATCTCATGCAATTTTTTATTTTTACTTTGCAACTTAATAGTTTAACTCAATTTTTAGATTAATACTGATTTGGTCTTCGATCATTATTTTAGTTATATAATCAAACATATGATATGAGCTACTTTAATTAGTTATATAATATGTTTTAGTATTTTGGTTATATAATAAAACAGAGCGGTTAGAATAAACATGTTTTAGTTATATAACATTTGGTCTTAGTTATTGATTTTGGTTAAAAAAAAATTTACAACGGTTTAAATATGTTTTGGTTATATAATTAAACTAATAATTAGTATGTGTGTTCCTTATATAAATTTCTTTTAATTAATTATTCAATAAATTATCAATTTTTGGATAAAGAATAAAAAAAAGAGACGACTGAACAAAAACTATCTAATTTTTATAGTACTCCGTATATATTTTAGGAACAAATTTATGAGTAAATATATGAAACTCATAATAACTAACAAGTTCTTAAAAAAATATTTAAAAGAAATTAAAAAGGTGTGGCAATTTATTTATGCCAAAAATGAATTGTACAGGCCGATTTCTTTGAGAAAAAGACAAATAAAGAAAAAAGTATTTTTCTCGTTTAAAAAAGGTATAATTTGCAAAAGAGAGTCATGAGTCTAAACTTACAAGGCTATAAATACACACACAAACACCTTTGCAATAAAACAAACAATCTCAACACTCTTTCAATCTTATTCTATCTCTCTCATTTTTAATTTTTTAACTCTTTAATCCCTTTCTCTTGAAGATCATGGAAGAAACAAAATCAAAGTTCAAGAGGATTTGTGTATACTGTGGTAGCACTTCTGGAAATAAACCTACTTACCAAGAAGCTGCTGTTGAACTAGGAAAAGAGCTGGTATATATAAAAATAATTTTTTTCTTCTTATTGTCTTTTTATTCTTTCTTGAAGTTGTTATTTTTGTGAGTTATACAACACTAAAACTTTCATCAATCATGTTTTTCTTTCAAAAACTTCTTTTTACTACTTTTTTTTCTTCTTGTGTGTGTGGTCAGATGCTGCATTCTTTCTAGTTTTTATCATGTTTAAATTTTTTTTTTATTTTTTTTCAGTCTTTTACATTTTTTTTCTTTCCTTCTTGTTAGGCCCTCTTTCTTCTTGATCTTCTAATTTTTTTATTTTTATTTTTTTCTCAAAGAAAATTTTATAAATTCTCAAATCTAGGTTAAGATTGTTGAGGAATGAGAAGATTGTTGTGTTTGGCATGAAAGAGAGAAATTGCTAGCTGGAATCTGACTGTCAAGTTGATCAGACTTCTTGCATGATCTATTTTATTTTCTTATACTAGTATACAATCTTTACATATTATTATTAATATCATACATTTTTTTTATAATATGATGAAAATTAATTAAAAATCAAGAAATGCTATGTGCACTTTTCTAGGAAAATGAACGTGCAAAGCTTTGTATCATTACACTATAAGGAGCGTGCTATTAGGCTCTTACCATTTCCCACAACACAACCTTCCATGATTTTTCCCTATAGCCAAGGGAGAGCTACCTATTTTGCAATATTAATCCCAAATTTTAATTTTTTTTTTCATTGACCACTCCACTAAATCAATCAATCTACTAGTACTACTTGTTATATCATTATCAATATTTTTTAATTTTAATATTTTTTATTATTAATATTATTTTGGTTTGATGTCATGATTATGATAATGACACGTGATTTACTTTGTGTGTTTCAATGTGTGAAGGTTGAAAGAAGGATTGATTTGGTTTATGGAGGTGGTAGCGTGGGTCTGATGGGTCTTGTTTCTCAGGCAGTTCATGATGGTGGGCGCCATGTTCTTGGGTAAATTAGTACTTTCTTCTCTCTCCTTAACCCAATTTTATTTTTATTTTTAATCTTATTTTGAAATATTATTTGAATATCAAAATACAAGTAACCAAAAGAATGTTGTGGGTGTTTATTTTTATCTATTTTATTAATTTATCTTTTATAGGGAGTAATTTATACACATAAAAAAATTGAAGTTAAATGAACAAAGTTAATCATTCTATTGATTGCTATGAAGTGGGTAAAATCTTTCTATATGTTACCTATTGTCCCATGCCTGTTCCCTAAGAAATTAATCATTTCAATGTAAGACATTATGGGGGTTGGATCTTAAAATATTGGAAGTGTGTGGGACAATTTTTAATTTAATTAACCCCCTTAATAGAAGCTTCTAATGTAGGATGAAAGGGAGCATTATATTTACGATGTACTAATAACTATTGATAAATTGATTCAAAGTTGTAACAACTTCAAATTTGTTGGAGGTCGATCTCTGACTTGTACATATAGAAAAATTTGATTGAAAAAGAAAATTTATCTTGTTTGTGCCACATATTTGCTGACGATAATTACAAATAAACTATGGTAGAAACTTTTTATTTATAACAAGGGTCATGCACTCACGGCTAACTATATCGCCCCTGAGAAACTAGTTAAGGATATTTAAAAAGAGCAAATTTTGCATTGAATTAAAATAATATTTCTTATGCTTTTTAAAAATAAAGTACACAAATTCCATAATTTTTTTATTTTATTTAGGTCCTTAACTAGTTTAGGGGTACTAGTTACTATTTTCCTTATAGCAAATAGTACTGTCTAATGTAGTTAATTTGGCCTTTTACTACATTGTTAGGTTTTTAATGAAGGGGTGTAATTAAAAGTAATTATGAGTAACCTTTACTTATGGTTAGAAGCTTTTTGAAGACATTGGATAAAAGGTGAATGCCTTTTGGCTATTTTTTTTACGGAAAGGGACAGTAGAAAGTTCTTGCGCAGGAATTGGAGCCAATGTTAATTTTTGGCTTTTGCTTTTCACTTACATGCACTTTGAAAATACATAGACATATTTATAACTCTTCTCTTTCATGCAACTTATTTGTCTAACATTTGTTTAATTTAAATTAAACTTGTTTTTTATCCATATATTTTATTTATTTTATGTTAAATCACAATCATTATCTATTAAAAAAATATACTTGTTATCTTTTGTAATGTTTGACTAATGATGTATACATTATGGATTTTTTTATGCAGTGTTATCCCAAGAAGTCTCATGCCAAGAGAGGTAAATTAAATCATTTGTGATAATGTGTCTCTTGCTAGTTGCTATTAGGCTTTAATTTGTCTTTTTATTTAAAGACAGTCATATAAATTTTATGAAGATTAATTGTTAATGCTAAATGTCAAATGGCTTATGAAATTATTAATTATATTATATGATGGAAATGAAATTAATGTAGATAACTGGTGACCCTATTGGGGAAGTGAGAGCTGTATCTGATATGCACCAAAGGAAAGCTGAGATGGCTAGGCAAGCTGATGCCTTCATTGCCCTTCCAGGTATGAAATCTAGCCACACTATAGTAAAACAAAAATTATTATATTATAATTAGCAAAAATACAAGAAAAAATAAAGAGTTGTACATATAGTTTGGACGTCAAAAAAAAAATATTCAAAAGTGGACCTTTCAATTTTTAATAAAATATTAGTATATTAGGGCTGTCTCTAATACGTATCCAGTTTTAAGGTGATTCTATTTTTAGTAAATTTTTATGAAATATTGTTTTTTGTCATGCATTTTTTTTAATTAAATTCATTTTCTATTAAAAGTTGTAAAGGTTCATCTTTGAACTATTCTGAGAGGTCTATACTAAGATACACCCTATTTTTTATCTATATTTTCTTAAAATACTATAACTTTTTATTTTTTGAGGTCCATATAGAATTCCCTAAAAGAAAGGGCATAATCATGTGAAGTGGATATTATCATGTGAAGTAGGATTCTTAATTTGATTACATATGAAGGTTTATACTAAAATGTCTTGTTATTTTGAAACATCAGGTGGATATGGAACCCTTGAAGAATTGCTGGAAATTATTACATGGGCTCAACTTGGGATTCACAGCAAACCGGTTAGTATTCATTTTTATTTTATATTTTTAACAATTTTTTTCTTAAAAAGATAATACACTCTCTCATTATAAAAAAAATAAAAAATAATACTTTCTCCGTTCCAAATTTTTTTCCTTCGAAAAAGATAATATTCTTTCCAATTTCTTCATGTTGCCTATATTTTTTTACTAATAAATAAATATAAATATTAGTATATAAAATGTTAGATTTGTTTTTATAAATATTTTTAAAATATTAACTTTTATAAGTTTCACTGTTCTCTTTTTTTTCTGACAAATTATATGATGCCGTTTTTCCTTCCCCTTATATTATACTTTAGGGAGATACTAATGACATTAATTAGTTACAAACTAATTAAGTTGACCGAAGTTATAATATAGACATAATATTATACAATATAAGTAGTAATAAAACTAGAGACATGCCTGAAAGGTGGGAATGAATAAAGTATCTTAATTGAAACTATTTAGCTTTTTATAATCAAAACAAAAATTAACAAGCTTAACTTGCCTCTTGTGAACTCTCTGGAATCGAATTTCTGCTACTTTATAAAAATATGAACAAGTCATATTCCATTTAATTAGTTAATGTTTGCCTTTTTAATTATTTGGACAGCACTTGCCTTAACAAACTTTGCCTCCTATATATGATGCATTGATATACGTATTTTATTCGTTGTTTTCATGTTTAAATATCATTGTTTTACGTAGGATGACATGTTGCTTACAAGTGCCTTTTTATTTTGTGTTTTAATTTTCCTAATAAATTAATTAATTATTGATGTTTTAATTTTCAGCATGATACATAACACTAGGAAGCTTCGTATATAATTGAACCGAAATGTGGAGACTTAATTAATTTAAATTCACATGAGAAGATAGTACTTCAATTAAGATTTTGTTTAGTTTATCGTTGTCACATTACTATTTTATTTGATATGATAGATATATTATGATTCTCCATTTGAATGGGAGAAAGATATGTCACAATAAAATTGGTAATAATTAAAGAAGTTAATTAAGCAACAACACAACAAATAAATTAATTGGTCAATGGAAGACCACTAGAAATAAGGATTTGGATATTCTCTTGTTAGCTATATAAATTAAATATATAGTATGTATTTACTATAATCGTGACATTATAATTTATATATCAAAAAAAATTTAAAAAGTAATTATTATAAATTGTGACATTAGTGTTTGATTGTTAACATTTATATTTTATTTATGGTGTAGGTGGGCCTATTGAATGTGGATGGATTTTACAATTCATTGTTGTCTTTCATTGACAAGGCCGTTGATGAAGGCTTTATTTCACCAAAGGCACGTCGCATTATCGTGTCAGCATCCACAGCCAAGGAATTGGTTAGGGAATTAGAGGTGAGTGTTCAATTTCATTCCATTCTTCTTCATCACTTTAATAATAATTTTATTAAATTGCTTTAAAAGATACTACTAATAATGATTATGATGATATGAGTTATTAGTTAATAATTAATTAATACATATTGCTAAAACAAGTGGGTCATTATGATGATGAACATTTAATGTTTTATGAAGCAGGAACATGTACCTGAGCAAGATGAAGTTGTATCCAAGTTGGTGTGGGAAGAAAGACTAAATTACGTGCCCGAATCAGAAGTTGCCATGTGATCATGATCTATTCATATTTATATATATATAACACTAGTGGGCATGCATGAATTAATTGATGAAAAATTAGTTTTTTTGGGTCCTTGTCTTTTTTTTGGGGTCTATTTTCAATGTATTTTGGGTACATAAAATAGTCATATATATGGGCATAGGAATCGTAGATAGTTGATACACTATCTTTTTGTTTTTCAAATTAATGTTGATGTTGATGCCCCTAGTATACACTAAATTAGGGTGGTTTCAAATTATGAAGAAGAAAAATTCAATGAAAAGTTATGTTATATTATTGCTTTTGCAATTAAATGTGAATTATATTATTCCTCCCTTCGTAGCTTAATTAATACTACACTATTATAAGAACATATTTTGTTTTTTTTTTTGGTTACCGAACATATTTTGTTTACTTACATTCATAGTTTTGTTTATATTACAACAAATAACCTTAATTAAAAAATAAAATAAAATGAATTAACCTTAACATCGAACATCTTTTGTTTACTCCCTGTCTTTTTTCTTTTTTTAAAAAAAAGAGGTAATTTGTTGTTTACATACACAAATATCTAGGTGCAACATGTCGAATTGGTTTTTAGAAGAAAAGAAATATTGTAACTAATAAAAAATTATAAGGCTTAATTTAGATTTGACGACATTTTACTGGAAGGTATAAAAAAAAAACTTTTTACTGGAAAAATTCAAATAGTTTGTTTGGTTTGCGGCTCTAACACATTGATATATTTAAAATTTAAATAATAATAATAATAATAATAATTATTAAAGAAATGCTAGTGTACTCCACCAGCAATAGATCTGTCACCAACGCACTAATTCCGACGATACAAAATCGTAGCACCAACACACCAGATTCAACACCAAAACGGGTAGTGTATGCCACCACCACAACATCACCATCACCGTCGTGACGAAACCACCACCACAATCAGCTTGAACAGAATCCAAACTGAACACCCTCACTTTTGTGATACAAAAACCAACGGCAGCGTCGCCGCCTTCCACCGCCATAGCAAGCAATCGTCCACAAAAACGAGCAGCTCTCAGCAGAAAACGGGAACAAGATGAAACAGAAAAACATGACTTGAAACACGCAGCCCAGAAGATCAAAAACAAAACATTATTGGACATCACACCAAAGAATAAGAAAAGAACCTCTGGTCTGAAACACGGTGGTGCGGAGGCTGACCGTGATCCTCGTCACACCACCACCCCCGCCCTTACATAGTGAAAGAATATAACACCCCATAGATAAATCTAGAATAATCAAGGAGTATTATTATTGATAACTGAAATTCATTATTATTACAACAAAGTTCTTTGCACACACAGGTGCCAAATACATCAAGAGTACAAAAATTAACAGCGGAAACATTAAGACACGATAAGAAAATGAGAAAGCATGAAAACTAAATGCAATCCTCCAAGTGCAGCAGCGACTCCAAGACCAATGCTTACCTATTCAACCTGTTTTCCTGTTTCAAATAGGGAGTGGGGTGAGATAGTCACTTCGTCCCAGTGAATTCTACTACCCTCATAGGCTATAAAGCCGGGGCTCCTAATCAGTCATATCATAATCTAAATCCATAACATAATTATCATAAGCAATAATATATAGGTGTAACACAAAGTTTATCTTGTTCATTTTAAACCGCAAACCCTCTAAGGTGAGCACGTCTCAGGGGTTCGCCTTATCCGCGAACAGAAAGCGCTCCGGCATAAAGCTCACATAAATTTTTCTAATGGAACATCTAAAACGAAGTCCATACTGATAACATAATCATATAATTAATTCGACTGATCACTAAATTTTAACATGCTACCAATAATTTCCAAACCCGGGGTGCATACAACATTCTAAAATTTCTTAAGTTATTACCCTAAGAATTCAACTGTAATTGACCTCCTGTTTACATCAATTTAGTTACATTTCTGCAAAATAGCAATCTTTAACGAGGATATAAAACGAGTGCTTCAGTTATCGTTTGAAAATAGGAAAATAGGTCATTTCTGGGCTTACTCGCTACGGCGAGTCACCAAGCTTGCCATGGCGAACTAGCAGGTACTGGCCTAAACAACTCGCAAGGCGAGCAGAGGCTCGCCATGGCGAAGTTCTTCAGCCCAGAACCTGGAGCTCGCCATGAAGGCTCGCTAGCAACTCGCTATGGCGAGTTCACACAGAAGTGCCTCTGTTTTGCGAAAATCTTTGAATTTTATAAACCACACCTACAATCCTCATTCAAGACAGTGCAGAAACACATTTTAAATGATATAAAACAGAATAGCATGAATTTTGGGAGCTAAATTCATACACACAGTTATTTCCTATAAATTCCTATGTTTGCATGCATTTCATAAATTTAGGAAAACTAGCTAAACTAGCCTAAGAACCCACCTGGTAATTGAAGCTTTAACCCTTGTTCTAAGCTTTACTAACAGCTACTGAGCCTCCTAGCCAACCCACGAGCTCTGGACAGAAATGGAACTTGGATGAGCTTGGAACCTCTAAGACACTCTTATGATTTGGAATGTGTTTGATGAACGATTCAGCTGAAATATAGGTTATTTATAGTGAGATTTTCTGATTCTAAACAGTAGAGAAGTTGTTTGATTCACGAATTTGCATGTTGTCCATTGGTTGGTTTTGAGGTGAGTTAAGGGTTGTTGTTGTTTTGTAACATGTGAGGCCTGGATGGTATAGCTCAGATGAATTCCTCTGTTCTGAAGAGTTGCAGATAAAGAATCTCCACTGTATTGAGGATGGAAGTATTTGCATGTGATGGATGATTCCAAACTTTAGTGTTAGTGGAAAATTGGGGATTTTGGCTTGTGTTGGTTGTTGTTGCTCGTGAATGAGAGAGCAAGAGGGAAGCTAGGTGTGGTTTTCTGTTGTGTTAGCTGCAGGGATGGTTTGCATGTATTTGGAGTGTTTAGCTAAGTGGATCTATGACTCACAATTGATAGTGAGGTGTAGAGCCAAGAGAAGAATGAGTCACATGAGGGAGGGAGTTTTGAATCTTTATCCCAATTGATTTTCATGAGTAGAGTTAATGTATTAATTATGTAGTTTTAGATTTAATTAAAACTACTAAATCATACAAATAATACTCCTAAATCGCATGGATTAATTAATCAAATATATCTAATTAATTTCAATTTTAATAGATTTATTCTAATTAAAATTAATTAGGCAATTTTAGAAATTGGGGATGTTACAATCTACCCCCCTTAAAGAAATTTCGTCCTCGAAATTCAGAAATTTACCTTAGAATAGGTGAGGATAACTGTTCATCATGTCCGATTCCAATTCCCAAGTGTACTCGCCGTCCGGAGACTGCGCCCATTCAACTTTGACAATGGGAATTCTCTTATTCCGAAGAGTTTTGACATCACGATCAACAATTCGAATAGGATCAGGTTGGTAAGTCAAGTCCGGCTGAAGATCTATCTGCTCGATTGCTATTGGCTGATAGGGATCTGGAATATACTTGCGAAGCTGAGAGACATGGAACACGTCGTGTAGCCCTGACATAGAAGGTGGAAGAGCTAACTGATAGGCTGCTGAACCAACGCGTCGAAGGATTTGATAGGGTCCAATATATCTTGGAGAGAGTTTCTTGGTTCTAAACACACCTCGCAAACCCAACTTCGGAATAACCTTCAAGAATACATGATCTCCTTCCTCAAATTCCAACGGTCTCCTTCTTTTGTCGGCATAACTCTTTTGCCGACTCTGCGCAACCTTCATCTTTTCACGGATTGACTTAACCTTTAAAGTTGTCTCTTGTATGAGGTCTGGTCCCAACAATCCGCGATCACCGACTTCCGTCCAACACAAAAGAGTTCTACACTTTCTCCCGTACAGAGCTTCAAACGGTGCCATTCCTATGCTGGAATGGTAACTGTTATTATAAGAGAATTCAATCAAGTGCAAGTAGTTGCTCCAACTACCGCCATCTTCCAAAACGCATGCACGAAGCATATCTTTAAGAGTTTGAATAGTTCTTTCAGACTGTCCATCTGTCTGAGGATGATGTGATGTACTCATTCTCAACCGAGTACCCATCGCATGCTGGAAGGCTTTCCAAAACCTAGAAGTAAAGATTGGATCACGATCTGAAACGATGCTGAGGGGTACACCATGCAACCTCACAATATGCTCTATAAAAATAGCTGCATACTGCGTGGCCTTATAGGTTGATTTCACAGGAATGAAGTGAGCTGACTTGGTCAATCTATCCACAATTACCCAAATTGAATCTTGACCCTTCTGGTTACGGGGTAAACCTCCAACAAAGTCCATAGTAATGTGTTCCCACTTCCACTCCGGAATTTCCAAAGGTTGCAATGGACCTCCAGGTTTCTGGTGTTCAATCTTCACTTGTTGACAAACCAAACATCTAGACACAAAATCTGCGATTTCTGCCTTCATGTTCGGCCACCAGTAGTTCTGTTTCAAGTCGTGATACATTTTGGTGGATCCTGGATGAATCGAGAATCCACTTTTGTGTGCCTCGTCAAGAATCAGCCTTTTCAGTTCATCGTCATTTGGTACACACAATCTCCCTTCATACAACATAGCACCATCTGATGCAATTGAGAACTCTGGGTTATTCAATCTCCTTTGAAGGTCCATATCACTTCGCTGCGCCTGCACTACCCTTGAGCGCAGATCGCATGACAACTCCATACGGTTGACTCTAATGCCGCTCTTTCTGTACACCACATTCAGATTCAAGTCTCTGAACTTCTCATACAATCCACACTGCTGCATTAAGAGTTCGGAAGCATATAAGGCTTTCCTGCTCAAAGCGTCTGCCACAACATTCGCTTTGCCAGAATGGTAGTTGAGATTGAAATCGAAGTCCTTCAAATATTCCATCCACCTACGCTGCCTCATATTCAGGTCTTTCTGATCAAACAGGTATTTCAGACTCTTATGGTCGCTGAAAAGATCAAATTGGACACCATACAGGTGATGCCTCCAAATCTTTAGAGCGAAAATAAGTGATGCTAATTCCAGATCATGGGTTGGATAATTTTGCTCGTGTGGTTTCAATTGCCGTGAGGCATATGCTACCACAGCTCCATCTTGCATTAGAACACAACCAAGATCTTTATGTGATGCATCGCAATACACCACGTACTTCCGATTAGGATCAGGAATGACCAATACTGGAGCACTGGTCAGCTTTTCTTTCAACGTCCGGAAACTCACTTCACAATCAGCATCCCAAACAAAAGGAGTACCTTTCCTGGTCAATCGGGTCAAAGGTAAGGCGATTTCCGAAAATCCAAGAATGAACCTCCGGTAATAACCTGCTAATCCCAAGAAACTTCTGACTTCTGATACATTGTTGGGTCTTTCCCAACTAAGAACTGCTTCTACTTTGGATGGGTCAACAGACACACCGCCTTGGGAAATGACATGTCCCAGAAATTTAATTTCTGAGAGCCAGAATTCGCACTTGCTGAACTTAGCATATAACTTCTTCTCTCTCAGAACTTCCAAAACAATCCTGAGATGTTCAGCATGATCTTCTTGATTGCGAGAATAGATTAAAATATCATCTATGAAGATGACAACAAATTTGTCGAGGTAAGGCTGGAAAATCCTGTTCATGTAATCCATAAACACAGCAGGAGCATTAGTCAATCCAAAAGGCATAACTAGGAATTCGTAATGCCCATAACGCGTCCTGAATGCCGTCTTAGACACGTATGAGGATTTGATTTTGATTTGATGATAGCTGGAACGAAGATCAATCTTTGAAAAGACAGTGGCACCCCTGAGTTGATCTAAGAGATCATCAATCCGAGGTAGCGGGTACTTGTTTTTGATAGTCACTTTATTGAGCTGGTGGTAATCAATGCATAAGCGCATAGTACCGTCCTTCTTTTTCACAAGCAACACAGGCGCCCCCCAAGGAGAGACACTTGGACGAATGAAATGCTTCTGGAGTAGTTCCTCAAGTTGAGTTTTAAGCTCATGAAATTCTAATTGAGACATTCTATAAGGGGCAACTGAGATGGGCTGTGACCCCGGAACAAGATCTATAGAGAACTCTATTTCACGCTCGGGAGGGAGACTCATAATATCATCAGGGAAAACATCTAAATACTCGCTAACTATAGGGATATCGCTAGGACTCAAACTAGACTCAAGATCAATAGTGAACAAGACACTGAAACACTTGCTGCTGGCACCTAAATACTGGATCATCTGGTGAGTGTTTTGCAATAAAGCAGATAAGGCTCTACTTTCTGCAGAAGTTTCTGAAGGAATTAACAAATTCTTTTCCGCACAACCGATGTACACGGTATTGGCTGAGTGCCAATCCATGCCAAGAACGACATCAAAGTCCTTTAGAGGTAGAAATATTAAATCAATGTGGTAGACCTTACTTCCGACTAAGATGGGACAATTTTGACAGACTTTCTTTGAAGTAACTCTGCCGCCAGTAGCGACAGCGACAAACATTGGGGGTACGAGAGGTACAGAAGGAATTCCTAACCGCATGACACAGTCTACGGCTATAAAAGAGTTGGTGGCTCCACAATCAAAGAGTACTAAGACCTTAGACTGTCCTAACAAACACACATCCATAATTAAAGCATTATTAGATCGTATTTCATTGCAGTCTAAAGAATATACCCGACCTTTATTCTTTGCAGATCCACTGGATTCACCGTGCTTCTTCAACTTCGGACACTCATTCCTGAAGTGCCCAGGTTGCTTGCAGTAATAGCACATATTCTTGCCTTTCATGCATTCTCCGCTGTGAGGATATCCACAGTCTGAACAGTTCTTGGGCGAGCGTTGAGAGTGACTCTGCTTGCCCATGCTGGAGTTACCCTTAGACTTCAAGTTCAAACCAAACTTACCAAACAAACCCTTCTTCTTCTGATTCACCTCATTCTTCTCCTTGTGGATGTTGCTGAGACCAGCTTCGGCGTGATAGCTCTTCTGCACTAGATCACCAAAGCTAGTGATCTGCTGCATTGCCACGTCCTGAGCTATATCCGCTCGAAGCCCTATCCTGTATTTCTTCATTTTCCAGGCTTCGGTAGGGGCATCGTCACCATCAGCAACATACCGGACCAACTCGTTGAACTTCATGGTATATTCAGCTACCGTCAGACTACCTTGCTTCAACTCAGTTAATTCTCGTTCCATCTGGAATTGGTAGCTCTCAGGAATGTAATGACCAATGAACAAACGCCTGAAGTTTTGCCAGTTAATCTCCGTATGGCTGGCTTCCATGTACTGTTTGGTACCTTCCCACCAATTGCAAGCGTCACCCCTGAAGAAGCGGGAGACGAAGGTTACTTTATCTGTCTCTGAGCAAGTCATGGAGTCCAGAATGTCAGTCATCCTTTGCAACCATTCCCTAGCTTTAGCGGGGTTATATTCACCATAGAACTCTGGAGGGCTCATTCTACAAAACTCTCGGAAGGCAGCGCTCGACCCCAAGTTCTGAGGAGGGGGAGCATTCATGTGCTGCTGAAACATGGCCATAAACTCCTGATGCTGTTGCGCTTGTTGGGCTTGAAACTGCTGATGCTGATGCATCATCTCTGCCCACATGTTGGCGTTAGCATCTCCGAACACTTCTGGTTCCTCATCACTATCATGCCTTCTTGGTGGCCTTCCAGGTCCTCGTCTCGGTCCAGACATTTCGCTCTAACTGCCAATATAAAATCAAGTTAGCTAGGCCTAAAGTGACATGACACCTAGAACGTATGTAGGGAAACTAGACAACTACTGGGATTGGAATGGTAATACTAATGAACTCACGCAAGATCTGAATCGACCTGCTCTGATACCAATTATAACACCCCATAGATAAATCTAGAATAATCAAGGAGTATTATTATTGATAACTGAAATTCATTATTATTACAACAAAGTTCTTTGCACACACAGGTGCCAAATACATCAAGAGTACAAAAATTAACAGCGAAAACATTAAGACACGATAAGAAAATGAGAAAGCATGAAAACTAAATGCAATCCTCCAAGTGCAGCAGCGACTCCAAGACCAACGCTTACCTATTCAACCTGTTTTCCCATTTCAAATAGGGAGTGGGGTGAGACAGTCACTTCGTCCCAGTGAATTCTACTACCCTCCTAGACTATAAAGCCGGGGCTCCTAATCAGTCATATCATAATCTAAATCCATAACATAATTATCATAAGCAATAATATATAGGTGTAACACAAAGTTTATCTTGTTCATTTTAAACCGCAAACCCTCTAAGGTGAGCACGTCTCAGGGGTTCGCCTTATCCGCGAGCAGAAAGCGCTCCGGCATAAAGCTCACATAAATTTTTCTAATGGAACATCTAAAACGAAGTCCATACTGATAACATAATCATATAATTAATTCGACTGATCACTAAATTTTAACATACTACCAATAATTCCCAAACCCGGGGTGCATACAACATTCTAAAATTTCTTAAGTTATTACCCTAAGAATTCAACTGTAATTGACCTCCTGTTTACATCAATTTAGTTACATTTCTGCAAAATAGCAATCTTTAACAAGGATATAAAATGAGTGCTTCAGTTATCGTTTGAAAATAGGAAAATAGGTCATTTCTGGGCTTACTCGCTACGGCGAGTCACCAAGCTTGCCATGGCGAACTAGCAGGTACTGGCCTAAACAACTCGCTAGGCGAGCAGAGGCTCGCCATGGCGAAGTTCTTCAGCCCAGAACCTGGAGCTCGCCATGATGGCTCGCTAGCAACTCGCTATGGCGAGTTCACACAAAAGTGCCTCTGTTTTGCGAAAATCTTTGAATTTTATAAACCACACCTACAATCCTCATTCAAGACAGTGCAAAAACACATTTTAAATGATATAAAACAGAATAGCATGAATTTTGGGAGCTAAATTCATACACACAGTTATTTCCTATAAATTCCTATGTTTGCATGCATTTCATAAATTTACGAAAACTAGCTAAACTAGCCTAAGAACCCACCTGGTAATTGAAGCTTTAACCCTTGTTCTAAGCTCTACTAACAGCTACTGAACCTCCTAGCCAACCCACGAGCTCTGGACAGAAATGGAACTTGGATGAACTTGGAACCTCTAAGACACTCTTATGATTTGGAATGTGTTTGATGAACGATTCAGCTGAAATATAGGTTATTTATAGTGAGATTTTCTGATTCTAAACAGTAGAGAAGTTGTTTGATTCACGAATTTGCATGTTGGCCATTGGTTGGTTTTGAGGTCAGTTAAGGGTTTTTGTTGTTTTGTAACATGTGAGGCCTGGATGGTATAGCTCAGATGAATTCCTCTGTTCTGAAGAGTTGCAGATAAAGAATCTCCACTGTATTGAGGATGGAAGTATTTGCATGTGATGGATGATTCCAAACTTTAGTGTTAGTGGAAAATTGGGGATTTTGGCTTGTGTTGGTTGTTGTTGCTCGTGAATGAGAGAGCAAGAGGGAAGCTAGGTGTGGTTTTCTGTTGTGTTAGCTGCAGGGATGGTTTGCATGTATTTGGAGTGTTTAGCTAAGTGGATCTATGACTCACAATTGATAGTGAGGTGTAGAGCCAAGAGAAGAATGAGTCACATGAGGGAGGGAGTTTTGAATCTTAACCCCAATTGATTTTCATGAGTAGAGTTAATGTATTAATTATGTAGTTTTAGATTTAATTGAAACTACTAAATCGTACAAATAATACTCCTAAATCGCATGGATTAATTAATCAAATATATCTAATTAATTTCAATTTTAATAGATTTATTCTAATTAAAATTAATTAGGCAATTTTAGAAATTGGGGATGTTACAAAGAAAGATTTGGATTGAGGGAAAATCGCAGATCTAGTTTTCTTTAGTGTGAGGCTAGAGAAACACAGGTTTAGAGAGAGAAAACTAGACACTAGGTGTTTATTAGAATGTTATAGATTCGCATAAACTCTAACTCCTCCGGTATAAATGAGTCTTATGAGTTAGGTCAAATATATTTTACTTAATCCTAAATACCTCTCAATTTTGGCACTTATTAACTTGATCACCAGAGTATTATACAACTATCAACTAATTACCCATTACAAATTATTCAGATCCTAAGTTCGAAAAGGATCATTCAATTTTTTTTAATAAAATGTAGGCAAAATTATATTATAGGTTTTGTATCTTATTTATTTGCAACAAATTCGTCCTTTATATTTTTTCTCTAAACTGATTATTTATCTTCATAAATGTCAATGAGTTAATACTTTTTTTTCTTTTTCACATAGGTATTTTATCTTTATAAACTTGCAGGAGTTAATATTTTATCTTTATAAACACGTACGAGTTAACCACTTATTAAAATATAACCCCTTTGTCCCATTTGTTCCATATTAAGTGACCTAGTTGACTGTCACATGTATCAATATATAATTTTGACGATTAATATTTTTAATTATCTATTAGTAAAATTTATAAAAATTTGATAGTTTAAAAATATTTATTGAAACAAACTCAATATCGTATAATGTATATATATATATATATATATATATAAAATAATTTATTACCAAAGAAATACAATCAAAACAAAATATATAACTGAATAATTTAAAATGAGAAGAAAGAAATATTTTATTAATAAAGGAGGAACTCAATTGAGAATATTATTAATAATTTTAAAAATTTTGCAATGGCAAAATTACATTGCAGATATTTTATCTTATTTTTTTTGTAATATTCTGATCATTTATCTTTTATTTGTAATAATTTGGTCTTTTATCTTATTTATCTGTAATACTTTGGTCCTTTATTTTTATTTGTAATGTTTTAGTCCTTTATCTTTTATAACATTCACATATAAATCATTTTTCTCATTTAGTTTTTTAGTTAAAAAATGCTGAATTAAAGTTTTTAAAATACCATTTTGTTAAAATTAAATAAAACTCATAAGTTTGATTAATATGTTCATCATCTTTATCAATTCTTTCATATCATCTTCTTTAAAAGACCAAAGTGTTACAAAATAAAATATAGACTTTGTTTGGGAGTTGGGTTAGGAGGGGAGGGGGAGAGAAAGGAAAGGCTTGTGGAGGGGTAAACCATTGTTTGAGAGTTTTTAAAAAAATAGGGGAAGGTTTTGGGGGGTTTCGGAGGGCTTATTTTGTCCAAATTTAGAGTTCCCACAAATTGGGGGATTTTGGAGGGTTAAATATATAAATTGATCATTTTACCCTAACAATAATATCGAATATAGTTTTTTATACATAAAAAATTTAAGTAATTATTATTGTATCAAATTTTTAATAAAATTATAAAAAAAAAATTTCAGATTTAGAAAAAAATAATTAAAAAAAAGCCTTTCATGCTTTCAAGATTTTTTATAAAATTGGTAAAAAAAAAAGTATAAGATATATTACAAGGTATAACACAATTTATTGATTTTAAAAGAAAAAAAAGGATATTTGTCAAAAAAAAAAAGGATAAAATAGTAAAATTATCACATAAGCCATCCATCTCATTTTCTTGTTGGTTTTTTAACTCCTAAACAAGGAGAAAATTTTCCCTCTTTTCTCCCTTCCCTTCCCCTCCCCTCAAAACTCGCAAACAAAGCCATAAAGAACATGAATGCTACAAAAAAATAATATAAAGAATCAAAGTGTTACAAATAAAAGATAAATAACTAAATTATTATAAAAATATAAAATTTGCGGTGTAATTCTACCTAAATTTTTGGAAAATACTAAACAGTGCCCCGAAACAATAGTTAAGCATATTAAAATAAAAATTTTATTTCGAAATACGTGTATTGTCTTTTTAAAATTAATTTTATTTTTATTTCCTTTTTTGATATGCTTAACAAGTACCTTAAAATACTGACATGACCTTAAGTTTTTTAACGTGTACTCTTGATTACCAAGACTCTTTTATAAATGGAAAATATTAATTAGTACCATCGAGGCATTAGTTAACAGGATCCGTTTAGGCTGGTCAAAATCAACAATTTGTTCATCTTGGACCCATTAAAATTACTGGGAACATTAAAACAAAACTCGATCCATGAAATCAAACCCACCTTCTTCTTCTTCTTCTTCTACACATTTGACAACATTAATAATTTCTCTTCTCATTTTTATTCTCATTCCATTTATCAGACCAAAACAAATAATAATTGCCTAAACAGTTTCTGAAATCAAACTCAATCTCTGAAAACTCAATCTCAGTAATTCGACCAGTTTAGGTGCGATGAGTGTGGTTGTGAATAGAGTCAAGTATTTCTTCAGTCTGATTTTGTATTCTTCTGTCTGATCTCAATCCAGGGATATTTTCAGAAATTGAATCTAGAATTATTGTTGTTGTGTAAGTTTCAATTCCAATCCCCAATTTCAATTCCAATCCCCAATATATCATCTTAAAAATCGCAATTAGCTTTTTGTCTAATGACACAAATTTAATTTAATGTCTAATGAATAGAAAAAGACACCACCCAAAAAAAAACTTTTCAATTTCTAAATAATTAATTAAATCTAAAAAAACTATTAATGTATTATAGAGAGATAAATTATACATTATATCATATTAATATTTAGTGATGATACAATTTCTTAAAATTAAAAGGATATATCAACAATGAAAAAATTAATTAAAAGGGATATCAAGTAATATATAAGATATTTCCAAAAAAAAAAATAATATATAAGACCTTTAGTTTTATCTTTCGGTTATGTTTTACTTTGTAAATTCAATCGGTTACAAATCTTCCATCTTCTATATGTTAAACAACTTTTATATTCTTTAAATACATTTTAAAAGTTGTAGAATTATTTTATTTTTTGTAGAAAATCTTAAACAAAGTTGAGTGCTATATATAGATACATTCCAACTTCCAAGCATTTGTTTTTGTGGTGCATGTGATATGTTATCACTCTAATAAAATATCATGTATATAAGAAATTTTATTTCTATGGAATAATTGTCTTTCATGCATGGAGTTTGAAATAATTATTGTTTGATTGTTAATATTATCTTACGAAACACAAGACATCATCTTTAACTCATTTTTCTCTAATATCTATTTCAGATTGAAAATTGTCATTTGATACTTTGTTCATTAGTTGCAAGGTAATTGTTAGAATATTGTATATATTTTTAAATTGTTATTGATTTATTTTATTCAATACATTTTTTGGATGCTTTAATATTTTTTCTCTCAATCACCAAGTGTGTATAACAGTCACCATCCCCTAAATTAATAAGCTATATAGATTCTTCATTCTGGTACACATAAATGAAATTAAAGATCTATCTTTTATCTATATATTTTTATAAATAAACGTCAAAACTTACAATGTCATGATGTTGCATCTCTAAAAAAATTTCTCATAACCTTTTAGAATCTGTCCTCTTATTAATTTTGATTTGTTTTTGTGGTGGCAGGTGTGCAAAATATTAAGAAATTATTATACCTATGAAATATTTATCTTTTATGGAGTTTGAAATACTATGTATTTGATTGCTCTTATTATCTTACAATGAATCATTTCCAAAAGTTATTTTCCCTATATATTTCAGGTGGACAATTGTTATTTAGTGCTTTGTTCAATAGTTGCAAGAGCTTTGATTAATTAATTTGTTAGAATATTGTATATATTTCCAAATTGTTTAAAAGTTAATTTATTTTTTAATGCATTTTTTTGACTTATATTATATATATCTCTCAATTACCAAGTCTTATATTAAATAAATTTTATTTAGGGAGCACGAGAATTAAGTTTATTTACGTTGCACGAGAATTAAGTTTATTTAGGGCGCGCAAGAATCAAGTTTATTTAGGGCGCGCAAGAATTAAATTTATTTAGGACATGCGAGAATTAAGTTTATTTACGGCGCGAGAGAATGAATTTTATTTAGGGCGCACGAGAATTAAGTTATTTAGGATGTGCAATAATTAACTTCATTTAGGGCGAGTGAGAATTAAGTTTATTTACGGTGTGCGAGAATTAAGTTTTATACGATGAAATTTAACAATTAATTAATAGTTTCTTCTTTTTTTTTTTGTTACAATTAATAGTTTCTTCAATACTTAATAGTTTAGTAGTTTCTTCAAATTATATATGGACTTCTTACGGTCCAGTCAACAAAACAATCTGGTTACAAAAAAAAAAAACAAAAGAAACAATCATGTTTGGCAGTTTTACATAAAACGGGCCGGGCCGGTCGGGCTTCGTCGGGCCGGGCCAAAAAAGTCCGGATGAAAAATGGGCCATAAAATAAAGCCCGAGTCTGGCCCGGTACGGGCCGTCGGGCTTTCGGGCCGGCCCGGTTTTTCATTTTTTTTAAAAATAAATTGTTTTCTGGCAAAAAAACATATATTTATATTATACATAAATATATATGATTAATAATTCTTGAGTGCCCTAATTTTTATCATCTGTTACTCTCACAAGTTTCTCGCGCGCCCTATTTTTACTCATTCGCTACTTAGAAGTTTCTCGCTCCCCCTGTTTTTACTCATCCGCTACCTATGAGTTTTTCGCGCGCCCTATTTTTACTCATTCGCTACTTAGAAGTTTCTCGCGTGCCCTAATTCTACTCATCCTCTACCTACGAGTTTCTCGCACGCCCTAGTTTTACTCATTCGCTACTTAGAAGTTTCTCGCGCGCCCTAATTTTACTCATCCGCTACCTATGAGTTTCTCGCGCGCCCTATTTTTACTCATCCGCTACCTACGAGTTTCTCGCACGCCCTATTTTTAATCATCCGCTACTTAAGTAGTAAAAATGATAAATTTAATTATATTTGAGAAACTCGTAGATGGATAAAAAACTCTTATAATACAAATTAAGTTCAAATAATCAAAAAAAAAATTACTTATATTTATTTTTAATTTTTTATTATAATTTCATCGGGCTTTTCGGGCGGCCCGTATTTTATCGGGCTTTTTCGGGCCGGGCTAAAAAAGGCCCGGATAAATTTTATGCAACAATTTTACGGCCCAAGCCCGGGAAAATTTAGGGCTATTCGGCCCGACCCATTTTGACAGCTCTACATACACCCGTGTTCTTGCAAAATTGTCCTAGAAGGTAGCAAATTTTCAATCCTAGCCGTCAGAATATATCTATATTATATCCATGGTAATCTAATGGATTGGTCCAAGATGAACCAATAAAGTTGTTGGTCCTTAGAGCATAAACATCCATAATACCCATTTGAGTTCTTTAAATGGATTCCACTTAATTTTATATATTAATTTATATTTTTTTAATTATTTAAGTAACTCAACTACATTTTCTAAATATCCATACAACTTATTAAAAACTCTAATTTGGGTCCACTATATCTCACCGTATTGAATCTTTTACTCTTTGTGCATCTTAATATACATTATTTTAATCAAAACAACCAGTAAAAGGCGGAGAGAGAGCGTTCCTATGCAGAGAGACGTTGCAAATTAAAGAACGTTGTTTTAGTGTGAAATATCGATGTGCCTCTGACAACCAACGTTTTTGAACTGTGTAGAAACTCTATATGTCAGGCGATAATTATGCTCTTAGACCAAGTGCAATGGTGATGTTGAATGGGTGTTGAGAGTGTTGAAACTATTGGAGGAGGGGTGTTGAATATGATGTGGATGAGAGAAGTGTTGAATGGATTCAACACAATTGAATGCCTGCACCGGGGACACGTGGCGCGCGCTCATTTGTCCACAGCAGGCTCGTGTACCACACGCGGGATCAGGGAGAGTGAGGCGCAGGGAGCAGGAGAGAGAAAACGGACATGTGACATGTGGTGAAATCTGGTTGGCTGGCTGGATTTTTACCACATCTTATCTTTGAACTCAATTATTTCAATGCAAATTAATTTTTTTATTTTTTATTTTTTAACCAAAATTTGTAATTTTTTTTTCTCTATAAATAGAGACTTGGTTCATTTGATTTGGACACAAAAAAAACCAAGTTTTTTACTATCTTAATCTTCTTTATCTTTCTATTAGTGTTTAATTTGAAGTTTTAGTCTTTTTTTTTGTGTGAAATGGATCTCAATAATAATTTCAACACCCAAAATTCTTCTAATTTTCCATTTGGCTGTCAAAATCCCAACAATTATCCAAATCCAATTTTCCAAGCTTTCATCCATATTATGGATCTATGATGAGAAATCCATCTCAAACACCTCCATTTAATTTGTACCGTATTAATTACGTTATTTGTATGATGTATTGCATTTTAAATTAAGAATATAATAAAAAAATTATTTTAATTATTTTTTGTTAAGTGTTTATTATTTTAATTTAATTTAATTTTAATCGATAATTATAATTTTAATGAATCATAAAAATAAAAACTTAAATTTAAATAAGAATATGAAATAAAAAGTGGTGGGGTAAAGAAGGTGGTGGAGTAGAGTGTTGAATGAAAAAACTATTGGAGAGGTAAAAGTTAAATGAAGTGTTGAATTATTATGTGAAAGAGAGAAAAGATGATGTGAAGTGTAAAAAATGGGTGTTGAGGGTGTTGAATGTTAATGACCATTGTAGATGGTCTTAGTTAACATACGGAAATGTTTCTTTAAAACTTGTGTGATCAACTCTATAAAAAGGGATATTTTTCAATAGGAAACAAAAAAAGACGTTTTGTATGCTAGATTGCTAGGCGCTAGCGGTTGTTTTAACACACGTGACCGGCTAGCCAAAGTCCATGATTTTAGTCCCTTCTGTTCCGTGAGACAGGCAACTAATGGGATTGGCTCCTGCCTGCTTGCAATCAAAAAACTATTCTTTGAGATGTCAACTCGATCGAGCCTGCACCATTCCCTGCCCTCAAAACCTTCTGATGGCGGTTGTTAAATTTTACTAGTGGATTTTGCCAAAATATCACTACAACAAATATCAAATTTTGCAGTAACATTTTAAATCTAAATAAAATGTTAGTATACATTCTCCCGTTCCTTTTTACTACTTGTTTTTTAATGTTAAATTTAACGTTCATGTTTAAATGTCTTTTTGGTTTTTTATGAGGATGATTTGTTAATTACTTCCTTCATTCCTTATTATAAGATAAGTTTGATTTTTTAAGTTCATTGAAAAATCAATATATCTAAACTATAATAAGGTCCATATACATTGAGTTTTCAATGAACCTAAAAAGTAAAATTTATAATTACAATATAAGATAAGTTTGTTCTTATCACTTTTAACGGTGTGTAACATCCCCAATTTCTAAATTGCCTAATTAATTTTGATTGAAATATATTTGTTAAAATTGAAATTAATTAGAGGTGGTTAATTTAATTAAACAAGAGATTGAGTGTGTCATGTGTATTAAATTGGGAAATTTCTAAACAAAAGTCATACACCAAACACTAATCTCATAGACTTGATTTAATTAACACCATTAGAATTCAAATTTTCCCTCTTTCATGACTCATAATTCCACCAAACTCAAGGTGTCATCTCAAGCCAACACCTCATGACTTAGGTGAGTCATAATTCCATTCACTTAATCCACCCTTAACCACATGCAAGCCAACTCTAAGCTCATTGTAGGAATTCAGCAGCTGAGACCTCTTCCCTCTCTTCCTCATTCACGAGCAGCAACAACAAACCACAAAGCCATCAATTTTCCCAATTCATCATAAACTCAAATATTTGTCTTCTTACTCCTTGTGAACACTAGCTAACAAACAACTCCAGTTCAGAGATTCCCCAACCTGCTGTACAAACCCAGAATCAGCTCAAGATGCCTGATTTCCTCACCTTTCCAAGACTCACATGCTACTAAACAACAACCCTTACCAACTCACCAATTTCTCTACCAATGAGCTTGCATGCAAGCAAAGCTCCGGCCAAGTCTAAGCTGTTCACACCCTCAGAAATTTTCCTATAAATACCCTCGTAGCTCAGTGATTCAACCATCAAGCACACTCAGATTCGTAGTTCACAAATTAAGGGGATTCAAGTGTCAAATTCCAAGTTTCTTCCAAGTCTGTTCGTGAATCTTGCTAGGAAGTCTCAGTAGCTGTTTGTAGAGCTAGATAAAGGTTAAAGCTCAATTTACAGGTGGGTTCTTAGGCTAGTTTAGTTAGAATTCCCTTAAATTTATGAATTTGCATGTTAACTTAAGAAATAAGAAATTAATTGTGTGAGGAGAATCAGCTCCCAAATTCTCTTCTATTCTGTTATATATTGACTATATTATATAACTGCACTTCCTCAGAGTTTGGTTGTAGGTGAATCTTTGGAAATATTGAAAATTCGTAAAACAGGGGTCTTTCTGACTTAACTCGCCATAGCGAGTTGCTAGCGAGCACTCATGGCGAGCTCAAGGTTCTGGGCTGAAGAACTTCGCCATGGCGAGCTCTAGCTCGCCTAGCGAGTTGTTTAGGCCAGTACCTGTAAGTTCGCCATGGCGAGCTTGCTAACTCGCAGTAGCGAGCTAGCCCAGAATTACTTCACTTTTTCAGTTTTAAAAATGTTTTAATCACTCGTTTTATATCATAATCTGAGAAAGATAAATTGCAGTTGTATAATGTATTTAATATTGTACGGAAAGTCAAACACAATTCTGAAAATTAAGGATAACTTAGAATTAAGGATGCATGTTCCCCCGGGTTATGGGATAATTATGGTAGTATATAACTCAACATCTAGAATCAGTCAATCATGCGCGGTTTAGTATGCTGCTTATGGGCTTCCAATGGAACAACCCATTAGGAAAATGATTGTGAGCTTAATGCCGTGGTCGAATCGGTCAGCGGATATGGCGGACCTTCGAGACATGCTCACCTCGAAGTGTCTTAGCGGAATAAAATCAACAAGATACTTTTGTGTGTTACACTTTTATTAATTATGATTATGATATTTACTATGATAGATTATCAACTATGGACTGATTAGGTACCCCGGCTTTATAGCCTAGGAGGGTAGTAGAATTCACTGGGACGAAGTGACTGTCTCACCCCACTCCCTATTTGAAACAGGAAAACAGGTTGATTAGGTAAGCCTTGGTGTTGGAGTCGCTGCTGCTGTTTGGAGGATTGCATTTGATTCTTGCTTCCTTATTTATCTTATCATGTTATCGTTTGTTTCCGCTGTTATTTCTTGTACTCTTGATGTTTTTGGCACCTGTGTGTGCAATTGAACTTCTGTTGTAATAATAATGAATTCAGTACCTTTAATAATATTCCATGATTATTCTAGATTTATCTATGGGGTGTTATAATTGGTATCAGAGCAGGTCGATTCAGATCTTGCGTGAGTTCATTAGTATTACTATTCCAATCCCAGTAGTTGTCTAGTTTCCCTACATACGTTCTAGATGTCATGTCACTTTAGGCCTAGCTAACTTGATTTGATATTGGCAGTTAGAGCGAAATGTCTGGAGAGAGACGAGGACCTGGAAGGCCACCAAGAAGGCAGAACGTAGAAGAAGAAGAACCGCAAGTGTTTGGAGATGCTAACGCCAACATGTGGGCAGAGATGATGCATCAGCATCAGCAGTTTCAAGCCCAACAAGCGCAACAGCATCAGGAGTTTATGGCCATGTTTCAGCAGCACATGAATGCTCCCCCTCCTCAGAACTTGGGGTCGAGCGCTGCTTTCCGAGAATTTTGTAGAATGAGCCCTCCAGAGTTTTATGGTGAATATAATCCCGCAAAGGCCAGAGAATGGTTGCAAAGGATGACTGGCATTCTGGACTCCATGACTTGCTCAGAGGCAGATAAAGTAACTTTCGTCTCCCGCTTCTTCAGGGGTGACGCTTGCAATTGGTGGGAAGGTACCAAGCAATACATGGAAGCCAGCCATACGGAGATTAACTGGCAGAATTTCAGGCGTTTGTTCATTGGCCATTACATTCCCGAGAGTTACCAATTCCAGATGGAACGGGAGTTAACTGAGTTGAAGCAAGGTGGTCTGACGGTAGCTGAATATACCATGAAGTTCAATGAGCTGGTCCGGTATGTTGCTGATGGTGACGATGCCCCTACCGAGGCCTGGAAAATGAAGAAATACAGGATAGGGCTTCGAGCTGACATAGCCCACGATGTGTCAATACAGCAGATCACTAGCTTTGGTGATCTAGTGCAGAAAAGCTATCATGCCGAAGCCGGCCTCAGCCACATTCACAAGGAAAGGAGTGAGACCACACAGAAGAAAAAGGGTTTGTTTGGGAAGTTTGGTTTGAACTTGAAGTCTAAGGGTAACTCCAGCATGGGCAAGCAGAGTCACACTCAACGCTCGCCCAAGAACTGTTCAGACTGTGGATATCCTCACAGCGGAGAATGCATGAAAGGCAAGAATATGTGCTATTACTGCAAGCAACCTGGGCACTTCAGGAATGAGTGTCCGAAGTTGAAGAAGCACGGTGAATCCAGTGGATCTGCAAAGAATAAAGGTCGGGTATATTCTTTAGACTGCAATGAAATAAGATCTAATAATGCTTTGATTATGGATGTATGTTTGTTAGGACAGTCTAAGGTCTTAGTACTCTTTGATTGTGGAGCCACCAACTCTTTTATAGCCGTAGACTGTGTCATGCGGTTAGGAATTCCTTCTGTACCTCTCGTACCTCCAATGTCTGTCGCTGTCGCTACTGGCGGCAGAGTTACTTCAAAGAAAGTCTGTCAAAATTGTCCCATCTTAGTCGGAAGTAAGGTCTACCACATTGATTTAATATGTCTACCTCTAAAGGACTTTGATGTCGTTCTTGGCATGGATTGGCTCTCAGCCAATACCGTGTACATTGGTTGTGCGGAAAAGAATTTGTTCATTCCTTCAGAAACCTCTGCAGAAAGTAGAGCCCTGTCTGCTTTGTTGCAAAACACTCACCAGATGATCCAGTATTTAGGTGCCAGTAATAAGTGTTTCAGTGTCTTGTTCACTATTGATCATGAGTCTAGTTTGAGTCCTAGCGATATCCCTATAGTTAGCGAGTATTTAGATGTTTTCCCTGATGATATCATGAGTCTCCCTCCCGAGCGTGAAATAGAGTTCTCTATAGATCTTGTTCCGGGTTCACAGCCCATCTCAGTTGCCCCTTATAGAATGTCTCCATTAGAACTTCATGAGCTTAAAACTCAACTTGAGGAACTACTCCAGAAGCATTTCATTCGTCCAAGTGTCTCCCCTTGGGGAGCACCCGTGCTACTTGTGAAAAAGAAGGACGGTACTATGCGCTTATGCATTGATTATCGCCAGCTTAACAAAGTGACGATCAAAAACAAGTATCCGCTACCCCGGATTGATGATCTCTTAGATCAACTCAGGGGTGCCACTGTCTTTTCAAAAATTGATCTTCGTTCCGGCTATCATCAAATCAGAATTAAATCCTCAGACGTGTCTAAGACGGCTTTTCGGACGCGTTATGGGCATTACGAATTCCTGGTTATGCCTTTTGGATTGACTAATGCTCCTGCTGTGTTTATGGATTACATGAACAGGATTTTTCAGCCTTACCTCGACAAGTTTGTTGTCATCTTCATAGATGATATCTTAGTCTATTCTCGTAATCAAGAAGATCATGCTGAACATCTCAGGATTGTTTTGGAAGTTCTGAGAGAGAAGAAGTTATATGCCAAGTTCAGCAAGTGCGAATTCTGGCTCTCAGAAATTAAATTTCTGGGACATGTCATTTCCCAAGGCGGTGTATCTGTCGATCCATCCAAGGTAGAAGCAGTTCTTAACTGGGAAAGACCCAACAATGTATCAGAAGTCAGAAGTTTCTTGGGATTAGCAGGTTATTACTGGAGATTCATTCTTGGATTTTCGGAAATCGCCTTACCCTTGACCCGTTTGACCAGGAAAGGTACTCCTTTTGTTTGGGATGCTGATTGTGAAGTGAGTTTCAGGATGTTGAAAGAAAAGTTAACCAGTGCTCCAGTATTGGTCATTCCTGATCCTAATCGGAAGTACGTGGTGTATTGCGATGCATCACATAAAGGTCTTGGTTGTGTTTTAATGCAAGATGGAGCTGTGGTAGCATATGCCTCGCGGCAATTGAAACCACACGAGCAAAATTATCCAACTCATGATTTGGAATTAGCAGCAATTATTTTCGCTCTAAAGATTTGGAGGCATCACTTGTATGGTGTTCAATTTGATCTTTTCAGCGACCATAAGAGTCTGAAATACCTGTTCGATCAGAAAGACCTGAATATGAGGCAGCGTAGGTGGATGGAATATTTGAAGGACTTCGATTTCAATCTCAACTACCATCCTGGCAAAGCGAATGTTGTGGCAGACGCTTTGAGCAGGAAAGCCTTATATGCTTCCGAACTCTTAATGCAGCAGTGTGGATTGTATGAGAAGTTCAGAGACCTGAATCTGAATGTTGTGTACAGAAAGAGCGGCATTAGAATTAACCGTTTGGAGTTGTCATGCGATCTGCGCTCGAGGGTAGTGCAGGCGCAGCGAAGTGATATGGACCTTCAAAGGAGATTGAATAACCCAGAGTTCTCTATTGCATCAGATGGTGCTATGTTGTATGAAGGGAGATTGTGTGTACCAAATGACGATGAACTGAAAAGGCTGATTCTTGACGAGGCACACAAAAGTGGATTCTCGATTCATCCAGGATCCACCAAAATGTACCACGACTTGAAACAGAATTACTGGTGGCCGAACATGAAGGCCGAAATCGCAGATTTTGTGGCTAGATGTTTGGTTTGTCAACAAGTGAAGATTGAGCACCAGAAGCCTGGAGGTCAGTTGCAACCACTTGAAATTCCAGAGTGGAAGTGGGAACACATCACTATGGATTTTGTAAGTGGGTTACCCCGTAACCAGAAAGGTCAAGATTCAATTTGGGTAATTGTGGATAGATTGACCAAGTCAGCTCACTTCCTTCCTGTGAAATCTACCTATAAGGCCACGCAGTATGCAGCTATTTTTATAGAGCATATTGTGCGATTGCATGGTGTACCCCTCAGCATTGTTTCAGATCGTGATCCAATCTTTACTTCTAGGTTTTGGAAAGCCTTCCAGCATGCGATGGGTACTCGATTAAGAATGAGTACATCGCATCATCCTCAGACAGATGGACAGTCTGAAAGAACTATTCAAACTCTTGAGGATATGCTTCGTGCATGTGTTTTGGAAGATGGAGGTAGTTGGAGCAACTACTTGCACTTGATTGAATTCTCTTATAATAACAGTTACCATTCCAGTATCGGGATGGCACCGTTTGAAGCTTTATATGGAAGAAAGTGTAGAACTCCTTTGTGTTGGACGGAAGTCGGTGATCGCGGATTGCTTGGACCAGACCTTATACAAGAGACAACTTTAAAGGTTAAGTCAATCCATGAAAAGATGAAGGTTGCTCAGAGTCGGCAAAAGAGTTATGCCGACCGAAGAAGGAGACCGTTGGAATTTGATGAAGGAGATCATGTGTTCTTGAAGGTTACTCCGAAGTTGGGATTACGTGGTGTGTTTAGAACCAAGAAACTCTGTCCAAGATATATTGGACCCTATCAAATCCTTCGACGCGTTGGTTCAGTAGCCTATCAGTTAGCTCTTCCACCTTCTATGTCAGGGCTACACGACGTGTTCCATGTCTCTCAACTTCGCAAGTATATTCCAGATCCCTATCAGCCAATAGCAATCGAGCAGATAGATCTTCAGCCGGACTTGACTTACCAACCTAATCCTATTCGAATTGTTGATCGTGATGTCAAAACTCTTCGGAATAAGAGAATTCCCATTGTCAAGGTTGAATGGGCGCAGTCTCCGGACGGCGAATTCACATGGGAGTTGGAATCGGACATGATGAACAGCTATCCTCACCTATTCTAAAGGTAAATTTCTGAATTTCGAGGACGAAATTTCTTTAAGGGGGGTAGATTGTAACATCCCCAATTTCTAAATTGCCTAATTAATTTTGATTGAAATATATTTGTTAAAATTGAAAATTAATTAGAGGTGGTTAATTTAATTAAACAAGAGATTGAGTGTGTCATGTGTATTAAATTGGGAAATTTCTAAACAAAAGTCATACACCAAACACTAATCTCATAGACTTGATTTAATTAACACCATTAGAATTCAAATTTTCCCTCTTTCATGACTCATAATTCCACCAAACTCAAGGTGTCATCTCAAGCCAACACCTCATGACTTAGGTGAGTCATAATTCCATTCACTTAATCCACCCTTAACCACATGCAAGCCAACTCTAAGCTCATTGTAGGAATTCAGCAGCTGAGACCTCTTCCCTCTCTTCCTCATTCACGAGCAGCAACAACAAACCACAAAGCCATCAATTTTCCCAATTCATCATAAACTCAAATATTTGTCTTCTTACTCCTTGTGAACACTAGCTAACAAACAACTCCAGTTCAGAGATTCCCCAACCTGCTGTACAAACCCAGAATCAGCTCAAGATGCCTGATTTCCTCACCTTTCCAAGACTCACATGCTACTAAACAACAACCCTTACCAACTCACCAATTTCTCTACCAATGAGCTTGCATGCAAGCAAAGCTCCGGCCAAGTCTAAGCTGTTCACACCCTCAGAAATTTTCCTATAAATACCCTCGTAGCTCAGTGATTCAACCATCAAGCACACTCAGATTCGTAGTTCACAAATTAAGGGGATTCAAGTGTCAAATTCCAAGTTTCTTCCAAGTCTGTTCGTGAATCTTGCTAGGAAGTCTCAGTAGCTGTTTGTAGAGCTAGATAAAGGTTAAAGCTCAATTTACAGGTGGGTTCTTAGGCTAGTTTAGTTAGAATTCCCTTAAATTTATGAATTTGCATGTTAACTTAAGAAATAAGAAATTAATTGTGTGAGGAGAATCAGCTCCCAAATTCTCTTCTATTCTGTTATATATTGACTATATTATATAACTGCACTTCCTCAGAGTTTGGTTGTAGGTGAATCTTTGGAAATATTGAAAATTCGTAAAACAGGGGTCTTTCTGACTTAACTCGCCATAGCGAGTTGCTAGCGAGCACTCATGGCGAGCTCAAGGTTCTGGGCTGAAGAACTTCGCCATGGCGAGCTCTAGCTCGCCTAGCGAGTTGTTTAGGCCAGTACCTGTAAGTTCGCCATGGCGAGCTTGCTAACTCGCAGTAGCGAGCTAGCCCAGAATTACTTCACTTTTTCAGTTTTAAAAATGTTTTAATCACTCGTTTTATATCATAATCTGAGAAAGATAAATTGCAGTTGTATAATGTATTTAATATTGTACGGAAAGTCAAACACAATTCTGAAAATTAAGGATAACTTAGAATTAAGGATGCATGTTCCCCCGGGTTATGGGATAATTATGGTAGTATATAACTCAACATCTAGAATCAGTCAATCATGCGCGGTTTAGTATGCTGCTTATGGGCTTCCAATGGAACAACCCATTAGGAAAATGATTGTGAGCTTAATGCCGTGGTCGAATCGGTCAGCGGATATGGCGGACCTTCGAGACATGCTCACCTCGAAGTGTCTTAGCGGAATAAAATCAACAAGATACTTTTGTGTGTTACACTTTTATTAATTATGATTATGATATTTACTATGATAGATTATCAACTATGGACTGATTAGGTACCCCGGCTTTATAGCCTAGGAGGGTAGTAGAATTCACTGGGACGAAGTGACTGTCTCACCCCACTCCCTATTTGAAACAGGAAAACAGGTTGATTAGGTAAGCCTTGGTGTTGGAGTCGCTGCTGCTGTTTGGAGGATTGCATTTGATTCTTGCTTCCTTATTTATCTTATCATGTTATCGTTTGTTTCCGCTGTTATTTCTTGTACTCTTGATGTTTTTGGCACCTGTGTGTGCAATTGAACTTCTGTTGTAATAATAATGAATTCAGTACCTTTAATAATATTCCATGATTATTCTAGATTTATCTATGGGGTGTTATACGGTGTTTCAAGTTTTGTGCCATTAAATGTAATTTTAACTCTAAACTAATAAAAAAATATAAAAAAAAGATAAGCATAAAAAAAAATCTTCCCATAAAAATAGCATTAAACACCACATCTCTAAATAAACAAAAAAAGGAAAAAAAAGAAGATAAGCATAAAAGAAATCTTCCCATAAAAATAGCAAGGGAAACCATCTCTAAAAAAAATAATCAAATCTATTTTAACTTCAAAAATAGGTAAAAAAAAATAATTAAAATAAATTTACGCATAAAAATAGAAACAAAAATCACCATAAAAGATACGCGCCAAAAATAGTAATTTTGTTAATGAAAAAATAGTAACTCAATCTAACATATAAAAGTTTATACATGAAAAAAATAAAAATAGAAGAACCTAATAAAAGAAGATACTTATTTATGAGTTTAAAAATAAACATGCGTAAAAATAACTTATGAAATAACATAAAAGTTTATTTATAAATTATAATCATAAAGTATTTTCATAAGCTTAAAAATAAGCCAAATTCAAATGGGCCCAATATATTAAAGGTATTACTACTAAAAATCTTAATTTGTCTTCATCAATTATTAAAAATATTTCAAATATTCTATTTCGTAAAAAATTAAATTATATTTTTCAATTTACAATTTTTCTATATAATAGTTAAATTGTACTCTATATTTATTATAAAAAACTCTACTCTATTTTTGTTTACTCTTATAAAAAAATACAAGAGAAGTATATTATCGATGAATATATATTATAATAATTATGGGGTAAATATATATTATAATAACACACAAGACAATTGTTTTAATAATTTTTTTTAACATACACGGGAGAATTGCTTTAATAAAAAATAACATATTATAATAATATTTTTTTTTTGATAAATTAAGAGCGTCTAGATATCAAGTTATAAGTGGGCACCCCCACTCATCACCATCCTCTATGTATAAGCTCATATGTATTAATAGAAATGGAGAAAATATATATATATATATATATATGGGGGGCTAGACTAGAGGTGGGAATAGGTCAGGCCGGTCTACGAAGCCTTAAGGCTTAGCCTATATAGGCTTAGGCCAGCCTATTTCTTTAAATAGAGCAGGCCAAAGCTTTTTTATAAGTCTATTTAGTCAAATAGATCAGGTTGCAGACTATTAAAAAAACCTTATTAGTCTACTAGACCGACCTATTTAAGTTAATATTAATAATGTTTTTAATAATATTATTATTTATATATTAAAATATATAATTTCATTAAATTATATATTTATTATATTTTTTAGTAGTTTAAGTTTATTAATCTACATTAATTTTTCACATATAAAAATGTATTATTATAAATTAAAATTGAAATATGATGATACATAGTTAAATTCTCTAAAATATAATATTAAATATCAAAAGGACATTTGTTTATTAGTTCATAAGTATTTTTAAAAATAAATAGGGTAAATAGGTCTATATCCCCCTGCAAAATAGGCGAGTTTGCATTTGCTCCCTGTAAAAAAATTTTGTAGGAATACCCCCTTGCAATGTTCAAAAAAAATTTTGGTAGTGTATTTTACCCCCCTATGTTGGGAAAAAAAAAATCGGCAAGGGGCTAAAATACATTACCAAATTTTTTTTTAAACATTGCAATGGGTATTTTCTACAAATTTTTTTTATAGGGGGCAAACGCAAAACTCGCCTATTTTGCAGGGGGTAAAGACATATTTACCAAAATAAATATAATTATTTATTTAAATATGTTCATGTGAAATAGTTTTTTAAACAGGCTAACAGGCCACATTAGACTTTCAAAAGGCGAGACTCAGACCTAAAAGATAAGCCTATGTATAGGCCACAGGCCAGACTCAGGCCTTTGATTTTTTTGACAGGCCAGGTTCAGATTTGGCAAAGCCTAACTCGGCCTAGCCTATTCCCACCTCTAGGCTAGACCTTACCCCGATAAAAAAGAAAAAAAAATTATAATAATACACGGAACAATGATTGATGATATATATTATAATAATACACGGTACAATTATTTTAATCAAAAAAATGTAATCGTACACGGGACAATTGCTTTAGTAAAAAACAGAATTGAATAATAAATATTTGTTATTATTAACCATAATTTATTACACATAAAATCATACACGGGACAATTGCTTTAATAAAAAAAAAATACTTAATTTAATAAGTTATACAATAAAATAGCATAATAACGTCACTTATTATTATTTTTTTACACGACATCACTTATATTTTAACAATATTTTATAAATAAAAGTTAATAGACTCGTGCGAATGCACGGGTCTCAAAACTAGTTTCTTATAATAAGGAAAGAAGGGAGTATATGAGTATATCATTTGTCAATTGCTTTTACTCTTTTTCAGTAAAACTAATTAATGTTATATATTTGGAAAACTAAATTTTTTGTTTTTTGTACATAACATATTAAGATTTTTTTATAGATAATATATTAAATTTATTGGGAAAAAATGTATGCAAAAAATAGAAAGATAAAATGCAAAAATACACTTTCTTAATTTGATGTTACTATTCTAAAAAACAAGTAAAAAGGAACAAATGAAATATTATTTAGATTTAATAACATTTTAAACGTTACATAAAGTCTAGTATTGCCAATAACATTAAAAAAAATAAAAAATGTAGGCAAGGTACAGTCAAGGTACAACTAATTCAGGTCGAAGACGATAGATATTAACTTAGTTTCTAATTATCTTTGTTGGTGGTCGAATCCGTTGCGGTGTTTAAGTCTCGACTAATTATTGTATTTACCTTGTTGTCTTTGATACTCTTATAAATTTTTATAGTCTTCTTCGATATATCTTTGCTGAGGTGACTTCTCGATTATATATATTTATCTCATTTTTTATTGTTAAAAAAAAGGTACAGCTAATTCATGGGTAAGAAATAATTTCCACCTTAGAGCTAATTCAAAAAATGTTGGCAATGAGATAATTTCCATTTTAGGGAGATTTAAAAAAATTATTCATTATTAATTATGGGTAAAGAGATGTAAAAAAAATTATTCATTATTAATTATGATGAGTAAATGAAGAAAAAGAGTAAATTAAATGCAAGTTTGCATTAAATTTTATGAGAATAAGTAAAAGTAAATCTTAAAACTAATAAAAGTAAAAAAATAGTTTGTTGTTTTTATTTATAATTTGGAACAAGAATTTTTTATTATTTTTATAAATTGATACAGAGGGAGTATATATTTTGTAGGCTAATTTATTTATTTATAACTAGATGTTTGATCAGCCTTAATAAAAAAAGTATCGAATTCATAGGGACTAAAGAGAT
The DNA here is from genome assembly GCA_954870985.1 of Trifolium fragiferum. Taxonomy (NCBI): domain Eukaryota; kingdom Viridiplantae; phylum Streptophyta; class Magnoliopsida; order Fabales; family Fabaceae; genus Trifolium; species Trifolium fragiferum. The sequence continues at coordinate 27,551,297 of OX940796.1, forward strand.
ATAGGGTAAAATTTTACTTTTTTTTATAAGCAAAATTTGAATTATAAGGGGTACAATGGATACTCAACCCTTACAATTCAAAGGCGGAGCCTGAAATCATCGGAAACAATCTAAAGAATTTTTACACCAAATAGAAAAGACTACATTCGCATTATTCAGTTCCCAGCCTATAAACCAACACCAAGAAACATAAATAATTTGTTCCACCAAAGAAGAAATATTGACAAATTCGTCGCGAAATAATATGTTGTTGCGTTGACACCAAAAGCTTCACGTCGTTGCCAACCAAATTATATGACGACACCTCTTGTTATTGTTATCTTTTAATGAATCACCAAAAGCGATAAGATGATTGCAAATGTTCCACAAAAGGTATAACCTTCATCCCCATCCACCTGAAAATTGTGCTCCAAACTTCAACCGAAACACTACAATTAAAGAAAATGTGGTTGATATCTTCGTGCTCCTTGAAACAAAACACACAACACCTCTCATGATTGTTAGTAATGATACCTTTGTTGTATATGGCCTCCCTAGTTGGTAGTTTTTCAAGCAACAACCTCCAACCAAAAATGCTTACTTTTGATGGGACGTTATTCACCCATAGCTTCTTCAAAACATTCGCCATGGCTGGATCAATCTATGTCGCCTCAAGGTTGTTGGGCAACACTATATATGTTGTTTTGACAGTAAAAAAACTAGCTGCATGTGCTAACCATCTTAGCCGATCGTCTCATTCAGGGACGAAACTAGGTAGTGTTAAAAAGGAGTTGTCGCCACCCTTGAGCGTCTTAATGTTATGTTATATATATATAACATCATTATGCTAGCCTCTGTCAATTAAAAGAGAACTATCATCACTAGGCTTGAAATCACAAGTTTATCACAAATAAATTGTATAATATTTATAAGTTAAGGAACTAAAATGAAACAAAAAAAATATTATAGGACCAAAGTGAAATTATAAATTAACTTAAAGGATTAAAAGTGTGTAATTTAATAAATTTTTTGTATTAATCCTCTGGTTTTTAGGGGAAAGAGACTCTGGTTTCGACCGTAAGATAGTTGTGCAGATAAGTGAAATCACAACTAATTAAAACATATATTTTCTTAGGTCTTTTTGAATGCAATTATTAATAAATAGATATTAGTAATTATGGATTTTCTTTCTTGTGTCTTAAATTTTCGCCCCCCTTGACACTTTTTTCTAGTTCCGTCCCTGGTCTCATTCCCTACAAGGCCGAACGTGAGCTAATAATAACAATAAATCTTGGGTTGTTTCTAGTTCTGAGTCGGAAAAATCGGCAGTCCATTTGAGCTTCCAAGACCAATTGTCACGATCCTATAGGACCCTATGGCCGAGACTAAATTATTGGGTTGCGTCGATTTGGTGTAATGATGCCGAACCTAACCATTTATCCTTCCAAAAAGCTATATCATTACCATCACCTAGAATACTTCTTATATTACCACCAAACCAACCACCTTCCATCTCACTACCTAATCTCCAAATATCTCGCCACCAAATAGAGGCCTTAGTGAGACCTTTCTTTTCGTCCTCATACAAAAAATTGGCTACAATGGATCCATATCGGAAATGCAAAAGCTCATACCAAGGTGTCGTTCAATCCTCCAAATACCTCTACTTCCATTTACTCAAGAGAGAAGAATTAAAGGACTCCATATTTTTTATCCCCAAACCTCCTTTTTCCTTTGATTGGCATGTTCGGTCCCAACTCCCCCAACACATTTTATTACCATCCAACCCTCTATCCCATAAGAAACTTATTTGAATACTCACCATTTCTTTGATCACACACACCGGCGCTTTATAGAAGGAAAAGAAATAAAGTAGTAAACTAGATAGCACGAAATTAATAAGGGTGACTCTCCCTCCTATAGATAAGTGACGCGTCAATTCCAAGTAGGCATGGCAAAATAACTCACCCGCAGGTACCCGTCCACCCATCCGAGTTGACTGGGTTTCGGTTTGAGTTTTCTCCGATTTTAAAAGTTGGGGCGGGTAATGAGGATATTGATACCCACCCCGAATCTGCTTCCCATATCTGAATTGCCTTATGCTTATGGCATTCAGATAATAACGACAAATCACGGGGTCATCCTCCATAACCTTGTTCTTCGGGTGGTGCTTAATGGGAAGACAAATTTCTATCTTGAAGTGATTTTGATGAAGACAAATATGTAAAAAGAAGAAAAAGATTGATTATGCTCAAGTTCTCAATGTTGAAGAAATCCAAATTATCACAAGAAGATGTTGATCAAGTTATGGAGCTTAATACAATATGCAATTCATTATTATAAGCTTTAGGTGCTCATAAAATTTCATCTAAACCTTTCTAAAGTTACTATAATAATGTTGCATGATTCTCATTCAAAAAGGTTTTTAACTTATTTTTTTCAAGTTTTGAACGTTTCCAGAATGCTGTTTTTCAAGCAGTGGAATGCTGTTTTTCAAGTAGATAAACAGATTTACCTCCACAGGTAAATCGATTTACCAGCACTCTGTTGCTGAATTTTTAACAGGTAAATCGATTTACCTGATAGGGAAATCGATTTACCCTGTGTAATTTTGCAGTTTTTGTAACGTTAAAAAGGGGAAGGGAAATTGCTTTACCTAGTAATGGAAATCGATTTGCCTATGCTTGAATTTGAAAATTCTGATTCTTTTCACACATTTTCATTATTATACCTCTTCCAAATAATTGCAATTTTATACTCCAAGAGGTATCATATAATCTATAAATATTGATCAGAATTTTCTCAAAACAATCAATCACTTTCATTAATAATATTCATAACAATTCTCTGCATATATTTTCACAAAACTCTGAAACTTTCCTGCATAATTTCATATCAAATAAAAGTTTCATGAGCACTTAGAGTTTTAAAATTCTGAATTGTTATATTGAAAGGGAAGACAAAGTATAGAACTTTGTTTATCAAAATTCTATTGTACTCAAATTTGTATCCAAACTCTTGTCTAAAATTAATATTGGTGTGAACACCTTGCTGTCCAGGATTGTTGGAAGCAAGAGAGTGAAAAAGAGAGAATTATTCTCTTGTTTCACTTTGTTAGGGAATCACCTTGCTGTCCAAGATTATTGGAACCAAGAGAGTGAAAAAGAGAAGATTGTTCTCTTGTTTCACTTTGTAAAGGTCATAGTGAAATCTTTCACAGGGTGTGAAGGTACTGGACGTACCCTTAGATTAGGAGGGGAACCAGTATAAATCCTTTATGTTTTTCTTCTCTTCCCTACACTTTTTTATTTTTCTGCATAACATTCATACATTTATCACAAACCTTCAAGAAAAAGAATCCAAACATCTCTAAAATACCCTAAAAAATCTTAAGAACCTAATTCACCCCCCTCTTAGGTTGCACTCTTAAAGTTACAATTGACATCAGAGCAAGTTCTAGGTAACTTGTTCCTAAAAGATCCAGAATGGCTTCCGCAAATCCGACTTTTAGAGATGGTGGAAGTAGTAACAAGCCTCCATTGTTCAATGGTGAATATTTTAATATTTGGAAAATTCGCATGAAGGCACACTTAGAAGCACAAGGAGATGGTATATGGAAGGCTGTTGTTGATGGACCATTTATTCCTATAAGTGTTGTAAATGGTGTAGGCACACCCAAAATTGAAAGTTCATGGGATGAAGATGATAAGAAAAAAGTTCTCAATGACAAAAAGGCAATCAATATACTTCAAAGTGCGCTTAGCATGGATGAATTTTTCCGTATTTCTCAATGCCAAACGGCAAAGGAAATATGGGATACCTTGGTGGAAACTCATGAAGGAACCATTGATGTTAAAAGGTCTAGATTAAACACTTTGAGTCAAGAATACAAACTATTCAGAATGCAACCCGGAGAATCAATCCTCAACATGCAAAAAAGTTTCGTGCACTTGACAAATCATCTAAAAGCACTTGGTAAGATTCTTAATAACGATGAACTTAATCTTAAAGTGCTTAGATCGTTAACCAGGGAATGACAACCAAAAGTGATGGCAATATCCGAGAAGAAAAATTTATCCAAAATGTCTTTTGCAACGTTGTTCGGAAAACTTCAAGAATATGAGACATAACTTGGAAGACTTGAAAAGCATGAGAATCAAGATAAGAAATCCAAAAGCATTGCATTAAAGGTTGATTCCAACGAAAATGAAGAAGATGATTCGGAAGAAGACGAAAACTTCATGCACCTTGTAAAAAGGTTAAGTGAATTTTTTATTAATAATGATAATTATTCTAACTTTGTGAAAAAGGAGAAATTTTTTAACAAGAAGGAAGCATCTACATGCACACAAAATATCACTTGTTATGAATGTGGGAAACAAGGACACATAAAGACGGATTGTCCAAAACTTGCAAAGAAAAGTAGTTTCAAAATAAGAAAGGAGTCAAAGCCCAATAGAGCATATATTGCATGGGATGATAATGAAGTAAGTTCATCATCCGACTCGAAAAGCGAAGAATATGCAAACCTTGCATTAATGGCATCATATCATTCCAATGATGAATATGAAGAGGTTAGTAGTAAATCTCCTTCTTGTGATAATGACTATCAAGGTGCTATAAATGAATTACTTAATGAATGTAAAATTCTATATAGAACGGTGTCAACACAAAAGAAACAAATTTTATCTCTTGAAGAAAAAATTGACACTATGGAAAAGAATTTTGAAATTGAAAGACAAAGTTGTCTTGAAAAAGAAAATCAGAATTTTACATGCAAAGAGTGTGATTCACTTTCCTTCCAAATTGTTCAATTGAAAAGAGTTCTTGAAAGATACAAAAAAGAACAAGTTGGATTGGACAATATCCTTAGTCAACAAAGATATTCTAATGATAAAAGTGGACTTGGTTATTCTAAATTTGACAAACCAAATATTAATAATAAAACTATCTTTGTTAAGGAAATTGATCAATCTACAAAAGAGAAAGTGAATAAAGCACAAAATGTTCATTATCACCCTAAGAAGAGATCTCCTAAAAGGAAATCATATGTTCCTAGATATAGAAGTAATTTTGTTCCTACTTGTTTTTATTGTGGTATAAGTGGCCGTACACCTAATGCTTGTTATGTAAGAAACTTTAGTGTACCAAATGGACATTATGTGTGGGTAAAGAAAGGAACTAATTATGAAGGACCCAAAACAACTTGGATACCAAACAAAACTTAATTTGTTTTGTAGGTTTGCTTGAATACCACTACAAATCTCAGGTATCTTGATAGTGGTTGCTTCAAGCATATGACGGGAGAAGTACTCAAATTTTCAAATCTTTTTTGATATAAGCAAATTTTCAAATCTAGTGCTTAAAGCCAATGGTTCTGTCACTTATGGAGACACCAACAAAGGAAACATTCTTGGCCAAGGCAAAGTTGGAGCACCACCTTTCACATCAATTGAAGATGTTCTTTATGTATAAAGACTAAAGTACAATCTTCTAAGTATAAGCCAACTTTGTGACAAATGCTTCAAAATCAAGTTCACTAAGGATGAATGCTTGCTTGAAGATGAAGCCAATAATGAGGTAAATTTCCAAGTCTTTTCCTCATCCTTTTTGCTAATAACAAAGGGGGAGAAGATGTCTATGTATATGTATGCTTTTTCTAACAATTGTAGCATGCAATATCTCAAAAAATACTCTCATTCAAATATCAAGGGGGAGTTAACATTGTTAGGATAAGCAAAAATTATCAAAGTTTCATCGGGTTGTCATCTCCAACAATTTGTTTTGATGAAGACAACTTAAAAGAGAATACTCATAGCCAAAGCATGTAAAAATTCTCATGGTAAAAACTAAAGCATCAAGCATTTCACCCATCTTTCCCTTCTTTTTGATAATGTCAAAAGGGGGAGAGAGATGTATATATGTATGTGTGTTTTCCTTGTCTCCTTGATATTCAGGTACATCATGAATTTTCAAATAAACACAAGTCATGAATTAAGGGGGAGATATGCATCCTAGGGGGAGTATTCCGAAAAACTCACAAACATCAAGTATGTATTTGTCATGATAAAAAAGGGGGAGAATGTGAAGACAAACTTCTAGATTGAAGTGATTTTGATGAAGACAAATATGTGAAAAGAAGAAAAAGATTGATTATGCTCAAGTTCTCAATGTTGAAGAAATTCTAATTATCACAAGAAGATGTTGATCAAGTTATGGAGCTTAATACAATATGCAATTCATTATTATAAGCTTTAGGTGCTCATAAAATTTCATCTAAACCTTTCTAAAGTTACTATAATAATATTGCATGATTCCCATTCAAAAAGGTTTTTAACTTATTTTTTTCAAGTTTTTAACGTTTCCAGAATACTGTTTTTCAAGCAGATAAACAGATTTACCTCCACAGGTAAATCGATTTACCAGCACTCTGTTGCTGAATTTTTAACAGGTAAATCGATTTACCTGATAGGGAAATCGATATACCCTGTGTAATTTTGCAATTTTTGTAACGTTAAAAAGGGGAAGGGAAATTGATTTACCTAGTAATGGAAATCGATTTACCTATGCTTGAATTTGAAAATTCTAATTCTTTTCACACCTTTTCATTATTATACCTCTTCCAAATCATTGCAATTTTATACTCCAAGAGGTATCATATAATCTATAAATATTGATCAGAATTTTCTCAAAAAAATCATTCACTTTCATTAATAATTTTCATAACAATTCTCTGCATATATTTTCACAAAACTCTTTGAAACTTTCCTGCATAATTTCATATCAAATAAAAGTTTCATGAGCACTTAGAGTTTTATAATTCTGAATTGTTATATTGAAAGGGAAGACAAAGTCTAGAAATTTGTTTATCAAAATTCTATTGTACTCAAATTTGTATCCAAACTCTTGTCTAAAATTAATATTGGTGTGAACACCTTGCTGTCCAGGATTGTTGGAAGCAAGAGAGTGAAAAAGAGAGAATTATTCTCTTGTTTCACTTTGTTAGGGAATCACCTTGCTGTCCAGGATTGTTGGAACCAAGAGAGTGAAAAAGAGAGGATTGTTCTCTTGTTTCACTTTGTAAAGGTCATAGTGAAAATCTTTCACAGGGTGTGAAGGTACTGGACGTACCCTTAGATTAGGAGGGGAACCAATATAAATCCTTTGTGTTTTTCTTCTCTTCCCTACACTTTTTTATTTTTCTGCATAACATTCATACATTTATCACAAACCTTCAAGAAAAATAAAAAGAATCCAAACATCTCTAAAATACCCTAAAAAATACTAAGAACCTAATTCACCCCCTCTTAGGTTGCACTCTTAAACTTACAATTGACATCAGAGCAAGTTATAGGTAACTTGTTCCTAAAAGATCCATAATGGCTTCCGCAAATCCGACTTTTAGAGATGGTGGTAGTAGTAACAAGCCTCCATTGTTCAATGGTGAATATTTTAATTTTTGGAAAATTCGCATGAAGGCACACTTAGAAGCACAAGGAGATGGTATATGGAAGGCTGTTGTTGATGGACCATTTATTCTTGTAAGTGTTGTAAATGGTGTAGGCACACCCAAAATTGAAAGTTCATGGGATGAAGATGATAAGAAAAAAGTTCTCAATGACAAAAAGGCAATCAATATACTTCAAAGTGCGCTTAGCATGGATGAATTTTTCCGTATTTCTCAATGCCAAACGGCAAAGGAAATATGGGATACCTTGGTGGAAACTCATGAAGGAACCATTGAAGTTAAAAGGTCTAGATTTAACACTTTGAGTCAAGAATACGAACTATTTAGAATGCAACCCGGAGAATCAATCCTCAACATGCAAAAAAGTTTCGTGCACTTGACAAATCATCTAAAAGCACTTGGTAAGATTCTTAATAACGATGAACTTAATCTTAAAGTGCTTAGATCGTTAACCAGGGAATGACAACCAAAAGTGACAGCAATATCCGAGAAGAAAAGTTTATCCAAAATGTCTTCCGCAACGTTGTTCGGAAAACTTCAAGAATATGAGACAGAACTTGGAAGACTTGAAAAGCATGAGAATCAAGATAAGAAATCCAAAAGCATTGCATTAAAGGTTGACTCCAACGAAAATGAAGAAGATGATTCGGAAGAAGACGAAAACTTCATGCACCTTGTAAAAAGGTTAAGTGAATTATTAATTAATAATGATAATTATCCTAACTTTGTGAAAAAGGAGAAATTTTTTAACAAGAAGGAAGCATCTACATGCACACAAAATAATACTTGTTATGAATGTGGGAAACAAGGACACATAAAGACGGATTGTTCAAAATATCACTTGTTATTCTCTTGTTTCACTTTGTTAGGGAATCACCTTGCTGTCCAGGATTGTTGGAACCAAGAGAGTGAAAAAGAGAGCATTGTTCTCTTGTTTCACTTTGTAAAGGTCATAGTGAAATCCTTCACAGGGTGTGAAGGTACTGGACGTACCCTTAGGTTAGGAGGGGAACATGTATAAATCCTTTGTGTTTTTCTTCTCTTCCCTACACTTTTTATTTTTTTGCATAACATTCATACATTTATCACAAACCTTCAAGAAAAATAAAAAGAATCCAAACATTTCTAAAATTACCGAAAAAATCCTAAGAACCTAATTCACCCCCTCTTAGGTTGCACTCTTAAACTTACAGTGGTGGTTCTTGGTGTGCTTCATTTTCATCTTCAGCATAATCGACATCATCATTTATGTATTGATTTGCATCAAAATCAGGTTGGGCAACAGACGCTTCAACATGTGCTTGGCCTAAACGTGACCGTGCACGTGAACGCGAACCACCCGCTTCAGCATCATATGTTCCTTGCACCACATGTTGTCCATGCCTACCACGACCTCTTTTCGGTGCAGAAGGAACACCCTTTAATCGAGCAGAAGCACGTGCTTTGATATCCCTACCATGTCTACCTCTATTAACACATCTTCTTCCATACCTATACATACCAAAAAAATAAAATCCAAACTCAATACAAAACTTATAATCTATGATAAAATTAAACTTACAATTCAATCAAACATTTAACCGTAACACAAATTAAAACATAACTTATATGGAAACACTTTTTTACTTCACTTAGACATTTTGTCAAACACTAAGGATACAAGATAATACCAAACAACATCGAATTCTATTAAAATCTAATACTCCACATGCAATCATGTAAACGTCTAATAAATATGACAACTAACAAATAATAAACAATTCACACAACAAAATCAACAATTCAAACGGAAAAATCAACAATTCAAAGATACAACTTTCTTTATGAAGGAAAAAACTTCTTAGAGTAATGCATTTTGATGACAAACACAATGAATGATCAAAATGTATGAAACTTACTTGATTAAGTATGTTTTGAAGTTGGAAGTTGAGGTTCTTTAAAAATCACACAAGAGAGGTTGATGAGTAGTGTTTGGTGTTTTTGTTTTGAAAAAATCGTAACTGATGGAATAAAACAGTTCTGTTTCTATAACAGACCGCTTCAGTTTGTAATTAAAAATCGAAATAATTAAAATTTCGGTTCGTAAAAACCGACAGATTGCGCAATGGCAAAAACGTAAGTAAGGGGGTATAAAAGAAACACGGGGGTATAAAATTTCGGTTCCCATAACTGATCAAGACAAATACATCAATGATTTATGAATTAAATAACGAACTTATTATGTAGAGTATGATATTAACGATGTGAGTTTAACGTTTATCTATTATCGCATTTGTTGTATAATATATTTGATGAATATTATATTTGTTATTTTATTTTCATTTTAGGGTGCTGTTAAGTTACCTAAAATGTTTGCTGCTGATTTTGGCGATGAAACCAATCGCTATGCGAATTTGGTTGATCCAAAAGAAAATCAGTTTGAAGTTTTTGTTGAAAGAATTAATAACAACGTATTTTTGACACATGGTTGATCCGCAATACGTGATTTCTATGAAATTTGGATTGGTGCTTGGGTTTTAATGGTATACACGAGAGATGCCAGTTCGGATTGGTGCTTGGAATGATCGATTTGATCATTTAATATGTCCTCCTAAATTTGTCCCACCAATAAATTTTTTTATAAATAAAACTTCTGTCAACACAGGTCTAATTAGCCATAATTCTACCGGTGCACAAATACTCTAAAAATATGTCTACTCAAAAAAATTAATAAAAAGCTAAGCCTAATTTTTTTAACATTCTCTCCATATTTTTTTTTTTAATTTTCTCTAAAAATAATTCGAGAAAACTTTCTCAAAATTAAACACGTTAGATATTAATCAAATTATATAATATTTTTTTTGACCAAAATAAAAGGTATTCATTCATTTAAATCGGTAGAGTATATCAGATTCAAATACAAATTCAATACCGCTAAAAACGAAAAGGATGAATCTACGAGCAAACTCATAGTATCCAAGTTAATAGATAAAACGACATACTCATGCCTACAGATAATGTGATAAAACTAAAGTAATCTGCCTCCGGATTTGCATTGTTGACGAATTTAATCATAGTCTGAATCAATAGTTGAATCAAATTATATAATATTGTTTTGCAGAAAAGCCGTTCAAAATGACAAAAAAATTGTTACTTATTAGGAAAATGCTATGCACTATTTAAGAAAACTTAATAGAGTAAAGTGTTTTTTTTTTTTTTACTGGAAATACCTCATCTCTTTATATACATAGCATAATTCCCACGGAGCTCTCTCGTGCATTCTAAAAAAAAATTGCTTATGTGGCGTTTAATTAGAGCTAAATTGAGTGTAAAAAATTTTGAGTTAAATTGCTTAGGTGACATTCAATTAAAGCTTTTTTTTTTTGTATCTTCTCTAACGAATTATTATAAAAAACAATTGTTGGATATATACAACTAAACTAGATCTTCTCTTTTTCTTTTCTTTTTTATTGAGTTTTTGTTTTCATTCAATTAGAACTTCTCGCACATTTTCTTATTGTAGTAACTTTAATATTATATATTTTTATATAAACTCTATTTTTTTGTAGAATCTTTGTTATTATTATTTTATTTTTTTAGAAACTCTTTCTTTTTGCGTGGATTGATATTTTTTTATTTTAAAGACTATAATATTCTATTTTAATATTATTGCGTAAGTAAAATTCAATTAAAGTTTTTCTATTATTTTTTTTGTGGAAATTCAAATGTTTTATTTTAATTATTAATATATATTATAGTTTTAATGACGACAAACTTATTTAATTCATGATTAAATATTATATACTTAATATATAAAAACTAAGTAAACACTTCGATTTCTATCCAAAAAAAAGAAGTGAACACTTCGACTAAAATTTGATTGAATATGTATCTATTATCCAATTATTCAATTAAATGTTATATTTTTATGTTGATTTGTTTTAAAATAAATTTAAATCATATTTCATATTTTTTATGGGATCACTCATTTGACTATTAAAATTATACATTGACTATTAAAATAGGAAACAGAGAGCACTTCTCACTACACTATTAAAATTATACATTGACTAATTATCTCTAAATTTTATCTAGCACAATGAAAAGTGATCCATATGATAAAAAGTGTTCATAGATGATAGTGAGAACTAAGTGCAAGAAATATTTTTTTTGAACAAGAGTGCAAGGATTTTATTGATATTCTTAAAAAATAATAAAGAATTTACAATTATTTTTTGTTCATGGAGCAGCCATAGAGTCCTGTAACGGACACATAAGACGGCTAGAATGAGAGAGAGAGTCTCAGTGGTATAAAATGAAAAATGGTTAGCATTCCTCACCCCATTATTAAAAAAAATACATTCAATAATGAAAATTTGAATTTCAATGCAGATCTATACTTTTATATTTTATAATGGGGATCACTTATTTAAAATTTTATCGTGCAAGATAAATATGATTCCCAAGATGAAAAGTTAATGTATGAGATACTGAGAACCGAGCACGAGAATTTTAGTAATATTCTCTCTCTCTCTCTCTCTCTCTGTGTGACTAGGTACAACATATATATATATATATAGAGAGAGAGAGAGAGAGAGAGAGAGAGAGAGAGAGAGAGAGAGAGAGAGAGAGAGAGAGAGAGAGAGAGAGAGAGAGAGAGAGAGAGAGAGAGAGAGAGAGAGAGAGAGAGAGAGAGAGAGAGAGAGAGAGAGAGAGAGAGAGAGAGAGAGAGAGAGAGAGAGAGAGAGAGAGATAATCTCTTAAGGGAAAGCGGGAAACACTTCCCACTCTACTATTAAATAGACATTGACTAATTAAAATTTGAATTCCGACTACGAGAGTTTTTCCTTATTTTGTGTTCGTCGCACTTTCACTATATTACATCCAACTGAAAAAATCTATGGGAATTGAAATCTAAAATAAATTAATATAATTTTAATTTTTTTTATAATCAATGGATTTTTTTTATAATTTCAATTTCAAACTTTTCATAAACATTCGTTCAAACCTTTTTCGGGATGCTAATTTATCAATTAAAGTGGAGATCCATACATAGATTTTTTCATTTGACGCTCACACGTGAAAATTGCTTCATTGTGGTCCAGTAACAAAAAAAAGGTTGAGAATAGGAACATGGTCAAAGTATCTTAATATTCATTTAAAATTTTGTTGATGAAGTTCCTACAGAGACGTGAAAAAGAGGGAGTCAGATAAAATCTCATAGTGTTGTTGAACGGGGAATGAAAGAGTATCTTCCACCACGCTATGGCCCTATAACATCCTTAAACATATATCGTATTTTCATACTCAAGTAAATTATACAAAATCAATCTCATAAATAATTGAAAGAAAAATATAGCCAAAATTCAAAATAATATAAAATGAAAAGTGACATATACATAGACAACCGTCCAAAGAAAAAAAAAAGCAAATAAATATTGTTAAAAAATGAAAATTATTATGTTCGAGAGATGTAGAAATAATGATAGAGAAATAAAATCTCTCACGGGTGTAGAATGAGAAATGTAGAACACTTTTGATCCCACTATTAAAAATGCACCTAGACTAATTAAATTTTCATTTGAGAATGAAGTTTATAATGATTTTATATTTAAAATGTCACTATATAGTCACATATACGAAGATGAGAAATAATCTATCTCTTAATAGCGTAAAACGGGAAGCGAAATAATATTCGTCATCTAGCTCTATCTTATAACATTGTTAAATATACATCATGCAAAATATATCTCATTTTTTAAAATAAACACATAAATAATATTTAAAAAGAAAATTATCCCGTGTAGGGCAACGGGTAGCATACTAGTATATTAGAAAGAGACACCCAAATGGGAATATAGAGTAAAATTATTTTGGAGTTTGCGTAGTCAATATTTTTAAAATATAAAAAATATAATTTCCAATGAATTTTTTTTATAGGGTTTGTCTAAGTTCATCCATCAGTTTCTGCAATTTTTTTTTATAGAAGTTTGTCTAAGTTCATCCATCGATTTCCGTAATTTTGCTTCCTTCCGCTTTCTTTCCATAGAACCAAACGGAGCTCAGTAGTTCATAGGGGTTCGGAATTCTAGTATAGACAAGACTGAACGAAATTCCACTACCACTCCCATTCCCGGCACGAATCTTCTGCAGCACGTAGCTCTGCATGGTTAATTACACTTAAAAAAGTTTCAAACGTTGAAAGGTTGTTGAATGGTTGTTACACTTAATTACTACTACTACCAAACAGCCAAACTCAAAAACCACTCTCAAACAATTCAACCATTCACTTTTTCTTTTCCTTTTTCATTCTACAATGCAAAAACACCAACACCATTTCTCAACCTTCACATTCCTCAACGAGATCTCATCGTTCGCTTCATTCTCATTCCTCTTCTCACCGTCACCATGTTCTCCTCCTTCTGGCGATCCATCGATCGCTTCTCCGTTCAACACTTCAAGTAAGTTTAATCGTTAGTTAGGGTTTCATTTCAGATTTTATGCTCTGTTTTTTTCGTAATAAGTAATTTCTATTGCGCATTTTTAGGTTTTTCTTGTTTCTTGAGCTTGAACTTTGTTTCGTGTAAATTGGATTGTTATGAATTTTTTTATGCTTATGGATTTTGGAATTTAATTTTGTTTCAGATGTGTGATTAGTGATTTGCAGAAAATCAAAGTTGTGAACGAGCATAATAGGGTAATACAAGTAAATTTGTTTGTGCATTCTATTTTTTCCATTCTATTTTTTTAGAAAGAAAATAGAGGAAACCATCAAATTAGTCGATGATTCGGTAAGACACTCTCAAATAGGTAACTGGAATATTTCAAAAACTTTGCTGACTCTATTTAACTGTCAAATTGGTCCGGGTCCCTATATTTAAACACTTACTATCAATTAAGTCCATATATTTTACAACTTATTATCTATTTGGTCCTTAAAGGTTATCCACTTATTCTCGATTTGTAGTCTGCAAATATAATCTGAAGGACTAATATGATGAGTAAAATTTAACGGAGTCAGAGACCTTTTTGAAATATTCGTAAAGTCAGGGATCTATTTGAGATCATTTTACAAAGTCAAAGACCAATTCGGTGGTTTCCTCAAAGAAAATTTAAATTTAATTATGATTGCTGTTTTTTGCAGGAATTTGTGGTTGATTTATTGCAGTGTATTGTGGAGATAGTAACCTATGGTGATAGACAAGATCCTTTGATTTTTGAGTATGAATTTGTTGTGGAAATTTCGTTTTTAAGATGTTGTTGTTATTTTTGTGATGAAATTTCAGTAATTTGTGACTGATAGTAAACATTTAGATGTTTCATGGAGTACCAAGTGCTTGCCGAGTTTGTTCGCATACTTAAGAGCAGTGAAAATTCAAAGATTGAGGCACCGCTGCTTCAATATCTGAGCATAATGATTCAAAACATGGATAATGAACAAGCAATTTGTAAGATGGTTAATCTTTATTGATGTCTCTGGCTAAGCTCGTTAACTTCTAAGTCTTACCTGTTTATACATAAATCGTCAGTACAAGTACTTACTATAAATTGGTATTTCATATTTGCATGTTGCAGACTATTGCTTCAGCAATGGTTATATTAACAGCATTATTTTGCATCCTTACAAGTTTGATGGGGGAGACTTAGCTTCATACTATGTGTCTTTTCTAAGGTTTTGATTCTTTTTGCCTCTCATTATTTGCTGGAATTCATTTCTCCTTATTGATAGAGACATGCAGTTATAAGTCCTACCTTTTTCTGCCAGTCTTCTCTTTTTCGTTTTTACTTGGTTATTGAATAATATTGGGAAGGGTACTAATTGTGATTTTAATATTTTGCTTACGACAGATCTGTCTTTCAAGTTATCACAATTTAATTTGAAAATAATTTGTTTTTTGTTTATTTCTTCATTCAGGGCAATTAGTGGTAAATTAAATAGAGACACACTTTGCCTCCTTGTGAAGGTTCACGGGGTAAGTTAAAACGCATAATGTAACGGTTTGCTGCTGTATTTTAGATCTTTCCACTCTTGAAAGGCACTTATTACGCCACAATTGTCGACTTAAATCGATGGGGATCTTACTTCATCAAACAAATATTGTCATTAGCAATGATAATTTAATAGCACGTTCTAGTTGAGAAAGATATCACTGAAAATTAATATGTGCTTCCTGCCTTGTATAGTGGTTTGTGAAACTTTCACTTACCATTTGTGAATATGTTGAAAGGGGGAAACCATTACTATTAAGTCTCTACTAGCATTAAACATTTACTAGTGAGAGTTAGTTTGGCAGGTTAGTTGGATCGACATTGTCAGAAGAAATAAAGCATGTTGTTTAAGTGGGAAGTGGGAGAACATTGTTGATTTAAGTAGGGAGATTTTGCCTGTTCTCTCTAATAACATACCATACCGAGCTTCTATCAACCAGTAGCTGTGGCTGTTGGGTAGTGTGTATTAAATGATTCAAAAATTAAGGGTTAGACTTAGAAAAAATGAAGAACCACATTCTTGGATAATTAGATAACTAAGGAAATTTTATCTCCGTCCCTAAATGTAGTTGGTAGTAGTGATAAATTTATTGACAGTGAATGTTGTTTTTACAATTTAATCCTTTAAGAGAGAGAATTTGTTTATGTTTTATCATAGTATTTATTATTGTAAAGTGTAGAAAAAGCGGAAAATAATTAGGGGTATATAAGTAAATAAATAATAAATGTGGTTGGAAAATGAAAGACGGTCTTATAAAAAGGGACAAACAAATTACTCACGAGGATTTTATATTTAGGGACGGAGGTAATAGATTGCACGTTTGAGTAGAAAACTGAAGGAAGAACATTTTGGTTCCAAGAAAGGGAATGAGGATCTTGGTAGCTAGAATAGAAGGAAAAATGAAGGATTGAAAATCAAGAATGGTGAAAAGCGAAAACACCAGGGCTCCAGGAGAGGCTGAGATGGAGATAGTTCTTGTCTTTTGAGAATTTTTTGAGGCCTTAGGTCTAGGATGGTGTAGAACTTTGTAGTTATACATTGTTGTTCTATAATAATGGAGATTATCTATATCTTTTGTAGTTATCATCAACATTATTATCAGTTGGGCGTATGCCCTCATCTTAATAAAAAAAAAGAAAAGGTTATTGTCAGTTAACTCGTGATGGAGATATCATTTTGTCCAGCTGAATATAGCAACAACTTTTTAAAGATTCTGTGTCAACATTCAACTGCAGGATGCTGTAGTCTCCTTTCCCTTGTACACCGAGGCTTTAAGATTTGCTCATCACGAGGAAAAGATGATTCAAACAGCAATACGTTCATTGGTTCTCAATATATGCAATGGTATATGGCTGCTCTTTTACTTGGAACCTCCTATAGGCATGTGCTCTAGAGGAATCTTTTTCTAAATTTTACTATGCTTTTGTCTTGGTTCTACAGTTAGTGATGACACGGTGTATCAATTTATATTGACTCCTCCTGTTTCCGAATATTTCTCTGAACTAGTTCATAGATTGAGAGATCTATGCTTCTGCTTAGATGTTATTCTCCATGATAAAGGGTATTTTCACTTTAACTTTTTTAAAGAGATAATTCTTGTTGCATATGCCCTTGGATACTTCTAATTCTGAAGAGCTAACTTCCCTACATTGAAGCAGGGAGACAGAGAATCAAAAAAGAAGAAATGGGGTGATTCTTCAATCTGATAATATTGTGGACGAACTGTACTACTTCAAAGACATTCTTAGTGTTGGCAATCCACATTTGACAAGACTGGTTACTGATAATCTGCTGAATGGGCTTGTGTCTCCTGTACTAATCTCATTACTAGCTTCGAAGAATAATGATGTAAGCTGAGAAGAATTCCTGTAAACTAGTCAACCTTTAATTTTAGTTTATCTTAGCTTTGTGCCATCTCTAAATTGACCCTTTAATGTTCAAGTCTGCTAATGATGATCAGGTCGTTCCCGCCAAATCCTGAATATTTAATCTATAGTATATTGTATTGGGAATGCATTAATTTGGTATTCAAAACTTTAGGACTCGTTTACTTTGTGAAAACATTGTCTATTTTCATTTTCTAAAATTTGCATTAGTTTTGTAATTGAAAATAGTGGAAAAAATCATTCACAAAATCCCACTACTTATTTTTAAGCATTTCTTAATTTTGACTTTTGACTTATAGTTGAATAGTAATTTAAGTTTATGTTTAGAAAGAGAGCTGTCATATACTTTAATAAAAGTTTTGCCCTTGTGCTTATGTATTAGCTGCATCTTATGGTTTTCTAAAGGGGAATTGGACAAAATCTTTATAAAAGGAAATGAACGTAAACAAATCTTGCTGGTTAAAACTCCTATATTATAGTTGCTGTTGTCACACATGACTTTTATTTAAACTTTTTCTCGCATGATGTACTCATTCAAACGTTATATCTGTCCAGGAGTCAGGTTTATCTGCTGTCGCTTCACTATATATTTTATCCCGCCTTCTTCAAGTTGTTGGAGGAAGAAGCATGATTAACAATGTGGCGTGTGTCATATTCTTTTCTCATTTTTTGAACTTAAAAGTGAGAATTCAAAGTGAAGGGAAAACTACTGATGGCCATGATGATGTTAAACCTTTCGTAAAGTGCTTTAGTGAGATTGAAAGAACTATATGTTATGCTCCAGAGTTAAATGGAGCTGAAAGCATCACTGGGAACTATTTAGGTGCTCATTGGGAAGATTTCGTGTCTGGTTTTAGTGCTGATGAAATTTGTTCCAAAAGGTTAGCATTTTTGTTCTTCATATTTTGTCATTGTTGTGTGTAAATTCCATTATAGACTTTATAGTGTTGAGATTGTTTTGTTCTGTCTTGACCATCCGTTACTTTCCTTTTGTTTGTGTATATATGCCTGTAAGAAGATCCAGGGGAAATTGTGGGAGATAAGATAAGAAATTTTATTTCATATTAAAAGGATCTCGTTACTGGAAGAATAGTGAATGCTGATAAAAGAAATTCCCAGATTAATAGTAATGCTTTAGAAGTAGTTGTCACCTGGAGGAAGCATCCTCTTAGGCTGACCATTTATGTATTATGATCCTGTGTATCTAAGTGTACATATAACGAAATTTCTATCGTTGCAGGAGAGGAATACTTGAATTTGTTTTCTCTGAGGATTGCAACCTATTATTACCATCTGTATTTCTGTTTCTCATTTTGGCAGAAAGTAAAGGTATTGGATTTTTTTTTGAATCGGCAAATAATTTTATTAATCTCCAAAGCACAAACCATGAACACAAGAAGTATCCAAGGAAAGGCAGATACAAGATACAAAAGGAAACAAATACTACAAAACCACAATGTATCACAAACATAAGGCACTAAGACACGAAACCACCAAATACACCAATTAATCAAACAGCAAGGTACTTCAAAAGACAAAAAATACAGACACACAGCACAACAAACAGTAACAGGAGCACAACACAGCAGCAGCAGAAAAACCACACAGCTGAAGCTCATATCTCTGAAACCTGTACAAAGACAACCTCAAATCAACATCGAGTCAAAGCAATTACATGGATCCCAGTTCCAGTCATAAAACATACACGGGCTTCAATTTTCCCAAACTCCAGTTCCATGACAACACTTTTGTACTCTCTACCACCTCTAAATACTCCTTGTTACCGTTTGAAAAGATAACATCATTCTTTGCCTTCCAAATTTCCCAATAGTCCTTGTTATTGTTATTTCCTTCGGTTATGTATCCTATCAATTGTCTTTTAGTACGTAACTGAATTATTTGTTTGTTGCTTTTTCATGCAAGTTTTGCAGATCTTGATTGTTCCGTATCTCCAATGGTAGGACTACATGGAACTGGGAATGTTATGGTAAGTATCTATTGAATTGAACTGAACAGGATCATAAACTTTTAGAATGGTATACTACATTACATCCATTTCAACACCATGTTAAGGATCATGTATATAGAAACAAAGTATTTTTGTTGAATAAATGTTGGAATTCTTTTAACCATGCTGAGATATCTATAAGCAAGTACAATATTGCTTCCATAAATATTTATTTATGACTTCTGTTCTTGCTCACTAACATATTTGAGGTTGACATGCTTCTATTCAATTATCCTTCTTTTAAAATTAGTTTTTTTTCTTCCTACTTACATAATCTCTACTAATTATATTACACAACACTCCCCTTCAAATTTGGGAATAGACATCTACCATTGTCACCTTGCAAGTAATATATATCGTAAAACTGCTCTGTTGTAAGACCGCCACTATCCAATATCCCTTCAATAAAATTATGGAAACAAAGTTTTACTAATTATATTACAGAACATTCATCATCAACTATCTGAACATATTTTACCTATTGAATGGTTAACTATGCCCACACTTAATTCATCTTTACACAAATTATATTTGAAGTAATTTTTCCTTGATTTTTGAACTGAAAGCTGCTGGTGTTAGATGAACCATGTATTAAACATGATTTCTTTTTCTTTCATCTTCTTTGTCTGTTTCAGTTGCAAACTAATGGTGCGTCAACTTCTAAGCCTGCGGATGGTAGTATCTTTAGATTTATTCCTGAGGTATATGTAACAATGTTATTTTAAATCTCTTTAGTAAAATTATATTTTTGTTATTATATTTGTTATGTAATTTTAATTTTGTCAAATTTTGTTCTGTATAGTGTACACAATGATAACAAAATAACCATGTCCTCTTAAATTTGACAGATTCTAAATGCCCTCCTGAAGGTTTTAGTCTTCCAGCAATCCCTCTCTGCAATGATGCAATGGCATGTTGGATGGTGCTTACGAAAGCTAATTAACTTCAACAGAGAGGGACTTAATAGTGATAATCTCCTCCTGTTCACTGTAAGTATTCAACAACTTCAGCTAATTTGCATGGAGTTCTACTTGTAAGCCCCCTAATTATTTCGCTGAGAAAAATTAATACTCTATCCCTAATTATAAGCCCCCTTTGAAAAAACGTTTTGTCCCTCATTATAAGCTCTAATGTAAGTTACTAGGTGCATATATCATTTTTCCCCAAACACACTCTTTATTAATACTACTATTTTATCTTAGAAGATGAAAAAGAAAAGTTAGACACATTATTAATATATTTGATACAAGCAATATGTGCTTATACTTAGGGACGAAGGGAATATTTTACATTGAAGATGCATTGATTTTGGAAATTGCTTTAATTATTTTTCATTCATACCAATTATAACACCCCATATTGATTTATCTAGAATATCAATTGGAGCATACATAATTGAATCGGGATACATTAGAATTACAGAATAAACTTTGTACTACACAAGGTAGTCCGAGGAATATATCCTCAAATACATGAATTAACTGAATTGAATAAACTGTCATAATGTAAATTTTAGTAATTTTACATCAGAGTCATGGAAACTGATAAAATACAGGTACATGTGATATAAATCTTAAACAAAGCTTCTAAAGATGGAAATAGATAAACATCGAATAAACTTCCGTTAGCATTGCTAGTCCATCCAATCCACGACTTCTTACACGAGCAACCTGTTTATCTGTAGTCAAATAATAGTGGTGTGAGACTACTAAGCTTCAGTGAATTTCTTACTACCCTCTACTTGGTGTACTAACACCGGGGATTTATAACTCAGTTGATCACTTGAACTCATATTCATTAAGCATAGCATAAACATAAATAAAGGTGTAACACACATTAAATATCTTGGTTACTTTTAATACTCACGGACACTTGAACTCATATTGTCAGATCAATCTCATGATCGGATTAAAAAATAATTAAGCCAAAGCTTCTAAATAATAAAATGATAAGCTGCAAGATCACATATTGGCATCTAATAGAGACTTGAATGGTGAAGTGGGCCTTGACTATGGTTCTAAGCCCAAAGTGTGGAGATTATAAGGAAGCCTGGACAAGGAAAAAAAATGATGAGCTGGCAGAAAGATTGAAGAATGCATGAGTTAGTATTAGAATTTATGAGGTCTATACTCAACCACAAAAGCTAGCTTGAGAGTTGAGGTTTGCACTACATTTATAAAGGCTATCTATGCCATAGATCTAGCCAATGTGGAACTTCTAACACACCCCCTCACGTCCAGAACTAAACAAGTTGGAACGTGGAATCAACAATAACAGGTGGCCCAAATATGGGAGGTCTCCACAACAAACAACAAATTGATCTAGGATAGGCTCTGATACCATGTCAAATAACCGATTATCCCAAAAGCTTAAGCTATTAGGATAGAGCTACATCAATGGTTTTATATTATTTCTAACAGTTAGTATAGTGGGAAAAGGAGAGAAAGAATCATTATCTAGAATTCTGTTTAAAAAGAGTGGCGTCATCACTTTTGGTGAATGAGAGAAGCCATTGTGCTTGTGGGACTGATAGTCACTTCTATCAGTTTGTTACTGTTGCTTTTGTATTTTCTGTTATCTATAATTGTTCTTTCATCCGATACAATTACAGTTTTCCACCATTTCCTTTATTCTTATTTATAAATTGCATTAGATAATCCATCAATTGGTCCAATCTACTGGATCGATTGCGACAGCCAACGTCAGGGACTGTAGATGCCACGATCCATGGTGGGAGACAGGATTGATGCATTGCAAGAACAGATGGGTGAAGTGAAGACGACGCTGCAGTCGCTACTAGCACTCATTCATTCTTCACTCTTTCTGTCAACTCATCATTCTTTATTTTCCTTTCCCATGCTTCCTAGTATATACTCTCCACACTTTGGGCTTAGGACCATAGTCAAGGCCCACTTCATCATTCAAGTCTTTATCAGCATCTCTCCTAATGTGCCAGGAGTCTTTGCCTGCACACTTGCCTTCTGATTTGAAGTTTGATCAGTTAAGCATATAAATGAGCATATAATTGATCTCCTAATGTTCAACAGGGGTATAGACACCTGACACGACATAAACACCAGATCCAAAATTTAGGACACACACATATTATAATATTATAATTAAAATAACATAGGGTATCATTTGTAAAATATTAAAAAAATGTGATTTTGGATGATTCAGATAACCAAGCAGAAGCAAAGCTCAACAGAAATAGGAAAAATAACTAGAACTAGTTACAAAACTGTCCTTTCCCAAGAGGACGATGTTCTGTCTACATCGGAATTCAATATGGTTTAATATAGTGCCCACTAGGGGTTGCTATACCGCTATAGTGGCTGCTACTTACTACAGAGCTTCATAATCATAGATTCTAAGATACATGATTAATGAAAATGTGTTATTTTTAAGTAAAAACTAGCGACATACTAAAAAAGTATAAGATGATCCAACAAATGAAAAAAAAGTGTCTGGCTACATGAAGTTCAAGTGTTCAACCCATTAAAAATACTTGATCTAACTTCATTGTGGTCTTATTCGTTCGCTTCAATGTCAGTTAATTCTATCGCTTCAAGTTGGATGCAGGTGGTGGTTGTAACCTAGTAAAGAAAAGGATATGAAACTCTTTTTGTTGCTTTAGCCTTAGGAATTACCCTTGAGAGACTTGGCCATAGAAACTTGAACTCAATTGTCAGTTGGACGTGGCCAATGGCTCACACGGGCAAAAAATTTGCTCTGAAATATTGGATGTGAGAGGGTGCAGTGAACTCTCAAGTGTTTGTCCTCAGATGACAGGCCACTTGGCGTCTTCTATGTAGAATAGATGTCTCCTTGGATAACTAAAAATCAGATATGCAGGTCACTGCAGTAACTGAAAGGAGAAAACAGGGTGACAGGGATTGAAGCAGGAAGCTGTGGTACCAAGTTGACATTGATCAGTGGACACTATCTGTGTTAATTTTAGATGAGATGATGTCTAAATATATACCGAAAACAGAATCAACAATCCTTTCAATAAGATCAGGAAATTTGAAATAAAAAACTACATAATCTATTCTATCTAAGGAAAAATACCATGGAATAAAAGAAAACAATGAAAATTAATTACAGTCAACATCTTGATTTGTTACTAGATTGTTTTGGGAAGATATGTTCGAAAAGCCCTAGTTTTGATATGCACTGTATAGGAATTAAAGAATGACTTATCCATGCCATTATTACTTCTAAATATCAAATTGTATTTTTGCAAAGTTTCTAAAGTTTTATAGTTTCTAGTTTCCATTGGCAGACTTCATATGATCAGTCTCGGGCACGACTTCTGAAAGAACTTGATGGAATTTGGTTTGATCATATTGCAGATGCTCTCAGAACTGAATGGAAAAGCTGTTTAAGAGGTATTTATAAGTTTGTATATGCTTAATGGAACTTGGTTCACATTTTGATTGAAAACATATGTATTGTGTAACTTGAATTTTGATCAGTTACAAGTTAGTATATGTTTATTATGACCGAACAAATCGCAAACATATTTTTGTAACAAAAATCAGGAAGGTAAAATTCTTGTTGAATCATTGAAATTTTATTTTTTGGTTGTCCAATAGCATCCCTTAATTCAGGTAGCTAAGCCTGTCTGTTTGGCTTAGGCTTGGTGATTGTTGTTGGGCTAACAAAAGATAAATAATCTTCAACAGATTATACATATTTTCCTCTAATGCATATTCCTTATGTTGCTTGCAGCTCTTGAACAATCTTCCCAATATAAAGATCCATTATTTATGTTGGAGTTTGTTCTTCACCAACAATCTACCAACGGTATTGTCAACTTTGGATGAACTATTCGTTTAATGAAATCCTATTTTCCAGTTGATATTAAACCGTATCAAGTGCCGATTACAATTTCATCAAAGAGTAAATTGATTGATGTCTATTACAGGAGAAACATCTTCATATTTTGCTTGGCAAAGGATGGACAACGCAATGAAGGTATTGTTATTTAGTCTGTTCAATTGACTTTCATATTATTAGTTTTATTCTTTAATCATCTCGTTACTTTCTACAAACACTGAATGGGTGCTTGTTTTCAATACGGACAAGAAATTTAAATTGACTTTTACTTTTCACCTTATTTACCTGGTACATCCATGATCTAGTGCTCAACATATGCTTTTTCTAATGGTAGATATTTTCCTAGTTGATTAGTCAAGACATGAGAGTTCAAGTGATAGAGATTACATTACATGTAATTAGTAATTACACATTGAATTCAAGCAACAAACCTATGATCAGATGAAATAAACAAATGCTTGAAATGTAATTTGTAATCGGGAATCAGAATGAACCACGAGTCCATGATTTATGCATGTATTTTCCTGATTATAAACTGCCTGTTAATTTCGTCATATGCATATTAGTGTCTCATCTCTAAAATACTGAAGCAACTTCTGATACTTATTTTTTTCAGGCATTCATTCTTCACTTCCAGCTGAACACATTCATTTTCAAAAGTGTATTAGTTGAGAAGCCATTGTTGAACACTATTGCCAGTTCTACCAATGATTCTGGAGCAAACCGTACTTCAGATGTTTCATCTGCTAGCTTTGGGTCCAATGTTTCTTTGGGTGGGCATCATATATCTAAACTTGGTTGTGCCTTTGGCAATTGTTATTTTTGTTTTATTTCTAATGCTGTGTAACTTTTGTAGAATGTGGAATTCCATGTCGGATTGCATTTTCAAATTCTGAAATTAGGGATGTATATGTAATACCAGTGGCACATGGAATGATCGGAAAGTTACTTCTTGCAGAGAAACACCCATTCCGCAGTCGACATGGAGTTGTGATTGCAATTGCTCCACTGGCAGGGTTATGTGTAAGTCGATGTTGTCTTAACTTTTTGCTGGCTAGAGAATAGCTTCTGAAATTTTAATGTATGATTATAATTTTGTTAAAAAGAGTGAAACTGTTTGATCTTTTTGTCATGCGTTGCCAGAGTCTCATGCATATAATCCTTTGTACTCTTTTTCCATGCAATGCATTTGTGTTAATGTAAATGTTGTAGATACCACAAACGTATGCTTGTGTGTATTTCTGTCTTGCACTAAAGTTTATGTTGTTAAAAAGTTTTAATTTCCTGGGTTTGATAGGGTTCATTGAACTATCAACTGTACTAAATTAACGTTGGAAAAACTGTTAACACTTCATGACTTAAAGTTTTGCTGCACCACAGTTTTTTCCCTTTTAAAAATCATATATCAAGAAAAACAATCATATCATAGCCATTAATCTTTAGTTTTTGAATCTGTCATGTTTCTATTTCTTCAGCGTGTTTCATTTGCATTTTTTTTTTCTTGTTTTTGAGACAGCCTAAAATTGATGAAGACCACCCCTCATGGTTGCTTCTTCGAATAAGAAATTTTGACCCGCAGTTTTATACAATTAAAGCCAGAGAAAACAACCTAAGCATGCCTGAGCCGTTGGCAGATGGGAGATGGATTCTTGGTTTCCCAAATGCAAAAGCATGCGAGGAAGCTCAATTGGCAATTCTAAATGAAGTTACCCAGCTGAGATCAGCCGTGGAGTACATTCTTGCTCCGTTACTTCAGAAAGATCTTGGATTAGCTGTAGACACAGGTAGTTAAAGTTGTGGTAATGATTTACTGTGGCCTTACAATTCCCCCCCTCGACCCTTAGAATTTGTCTCTCACTTTTATCGTTTATTCTTCATATTGTTCCCTTTCTTAATTTTCTTATATTTGGGTTCTGTAAATAAGATAAGATTTATGCTGCATGTAATAACTGATATTAAAGTGTGCAATATTTTGTTCGATATGGACCGTTAATTAGGGTAACAATAATAATGGGCCTTGTTAGTTAATATTAGCACGTAGTTATTATTATTATTATTATTTGGAAATAGGTAGTTATATTATTAGTAGCCAGTTTTTATAGAAAAAATACCTTTCATATGTAACTGCAGTCTGCAGTCAGAATAAGAATTAATTAATTAGGATAATGAGAGATGTTGCCTATAAATAGAAGGGGTGTTTGGGAAAGAGGGTATTAGGGATTTGACTAGAAAGGGGACATTTTGGTATTTGGAGGTGCAGACCCTCATATATTTCTTGAGCATATATACTTCTAGCAGATGTTTATCTGATTTCATGTAGAAATGTGGTTGTTTGTAATACTTGAATACAAAGTTTCTGTAATTCCCGAACTTAGCTAGTTATCATAATTCCTTTAAATATTTGGCTGCTATCATATGGGAATTTTGGTAGTTCAACTGGTTTGAACTTAAAAGATGGAGTTAAAGAATTGCTAAGTGCCAGTAAAGGAGAAAAAATGCTAACATTAACAACTAATTACTAACCGTTTAAAAAAGATTGGCTGCTATCATTTTCGCTGGTTTGTATTACATATTTATGTTAGCATAGGTTTTGATTCTGTACTCTGATCTCTAGTATGTTTGCCCCTTTGTTATGCTTGATCATCAAGTAACTCCTGCATTTAGGAACTTTACTAGGATTCCAGCATCTGCATTTACTAACCCAAAAATAAATACTTCAATAATTACACACACTTGTTTACCTTGTAAAAAATAAAATAAAATAGTACATTAGTCTAATTTATGGTGATATTGAAAAACAAATTGGATACACTAATTTCCTTCCCTTCCCATATATTTCATCTTTTATTTTTTTTGTTAACCAAGGTATTTTTGCACACAATCACACAGACTAATCTATTGAAGTAATAATTCCATTTGGTCTCTGACTCTTCAACGAAATTGCTAGATCGCGTTCATCATTGCATAGCAATTGACATGCCAACCCAAAAACCGGTATTGATATTTACATCGCTCCTTCGCATTTAATTTTACATCCTCTAATCCCTTCAGTGCTTCTTTTATTACTGCCATTACGCATCACATTGTCTTCCTCTTGATTGAATTTGTTTGCATTACAGATACTATTAGGAATGAATATATTTGACAACATTTATAAATAATTCAACAAATGTTTTTCAATTATCCCTTGCTACAAGAGTTGTCACAAAATATAGGGATACTTGTATATACTAGAACATTATAAGCAATTTGACCAAATCAAAACAACTCTACATTTACAGCAACACTAATTATAAAATTGAAGCCAAAAAAATACATTCCAAATATGAACTAAATTGACAAATTTCCACAAATCAATTTCTGATTTGAAGAACAAAATAAAAACTTCCCTTGAGCAGTGGTGGTTGTGGATTGATGTTTGGAAAAGGAAGGTCTAAACCTTCTACTATCCTCATCTCTCCATCTTCTCATTTTGATAACATTACTTTATCATTGAGCAAATTATGCTTTGTTTGTACAAAAAACCTATTTCAATCAAGAAGCACCGTATACTTTGGTTGTATGCACTATGTTCACTAGAATTGTATACATGTGTCTTGATCTTATTTAGCGATGCTACTATGTTGATAGAGTCATTGGGTCAAAGTTGAATTTGAGCTTAGTTTTTTTCCCCCCCATTTGATAGTAAATAAATTTGCACTCCAAATCCAACCTATCATACCTTCTCTAATTCTCTTCCCCTAATATGAATTTAGGGTGCACATCATAATTTGAAAAACATTAGGGGCCTCCAACCGAAAATCCACCAACATTTCCACATCATTTTCTTTTAATATATGTTGAAACAATAAGAAATGGATGTTGTCTTTTTAAGATTCCTATAAAGAACTTCCTTTATTACAGATGGGTTAACTCCATCACATTGGTCACCACCACAAGATTAACTCACCACAACAACCCCATTTTGTGCACCCAAAGTATCTGTATATACAAATAGCCCGCCATGAGGTGCCTAGATTCGATTCTTCTTCTGAGGTTAAGCACAGATAACACGAGGTAGAGTAATCATTTGTATTCCTGATGATATACCGGCTTTCTTTCTAATAAATATAAATAAATCACAAGTGCATATCAGATACTTAGGCATAAAATAATTAGAAACTTTTGGGAAAAAAAAGTGTTTGGTACGTAATTCCATCACCTTTACATTAACAAGGCTGTCATGTCAAAATTGGAGCACCTTTTTCCTCCCCATTCATTCTAGCCTTTAAAGCTGCCCATCCTGCCCAATACTATTAACAAATTAATCTTGTATTCCCTAGTAATATCTCGTGAATATGCCTAATTCAATTGAACTGGTTGTAAAAAAATAATAAAAAATAATATAAAACAAATAAAAAGTTAAGATATTGTATATTGTTAGTTTTGTAATAATAAATATCATATATATGAACAAATTTATTATTGTGCGAAAATATAATTAAAAATAATATATAAAGTACTTAAATATAGATATTTAAATGTTAGTTTAATAAAGATTTTGAAGACGAAGCCTCTTTGGAGTGGGGGATAAAATCCCGTCTCCATCCTCAAAACTCTTTTAAGGGTGACTTTCTCTTCTATCTCCATTCCCACAAGGAAAAATTTTCTGTGTTCGATCCCCCAAATGGAATAATTTGCACGGGAATTCCATTTACAACTAAAATTGACATTCCATTTACAACTAAAATTGATATACCTAGAAATTAATTTTCAAGACCAATTTAAATAGTTACCACAATGGACATATAATTACTCCATGGACTCCTAATTATAAGACCATTTACAAATGTTTATTAACTATACCTATACCTAAACCTAATTAATTGCATAAATAACCTAAATAGTGAAGTAAAAAATAATCAATTACCTAAACAAAACATTGAACTTAAGTAATTAATGAACTCTTCGTAGGAACAAATGATATGGGAGAACTCGAGTTCGGTTCTTAGTGAAAACATTCTTTGCTAGACTTTTCTAATTTTACGGCCGAACATTCTGGATTTGGGCTCCCCTTCCTTTTAAAACCAGAGGACTAATATAAAAAAATTAACTATCCGTAATGAATGATTAATGAATTGAGATTTGAGACACTCCTTGTTATGTGGATTTTTATTTGCATAAGAATATATATACAGATTTTTGAGCAAATAAAAATAGAGAACAACTAGGAATAAATAAATACAATGAGATTGAATTGATTTTTATTGACGCAGAAGCTACAATTCTCAGCTTCGAACAAACTCGCGTTTCCGGGCTAAATTGATTTTGAAAAGATGAGAGCCAAACACTTGTAATATCATTAAACTCACGTTTTCATCCTTAAACTCACGTTTGAAGTTCTGAAACGCTGAACCAAACGAACGCTATGTAACATACTATAAAAGAGTTTGGAAGTTAGTGTCCAGTGGTGTCTCCTAGGGTCGGGTAGGAATTTTTTCTGGTAGGTTTAGTGAATCATTATTGGTGTACGGGTGGATTGGGGCGTTTGATTAGGTGTTGGTAATTGTGTTATATCACGTTACCTTTCGTTGTATGTTCCACAACAATTCCTTACACTTCTTGTGGAGGAATTGTTTTTTAATAAAATTTAGCCGATTCAAAAAATTATAAAACCTCGTTGGATACTTACATATTTGCTTTCTGCCACATGGCCACGTAGAGGTCGAAGATGCTTATTTGAAGCTCAAAAAGCATAAAATGAGCGTCCCTTTTGAGTAGATAATGCCATATTTTACTTTTAATATTGCTTTATGAGAAACTACTTTACTTTAAGCAAAAGTAGAGGGCATATTAATATTTTGAGCTCTAATTAAATGTGTTTGAATGGAAATCAAGAGGGTGTTTTGATTGTGAAAGAAGAGAAAAGATAGTCATGTACCTTTCACTATGCCACAAATTTTATGGTTTCCAAATACATCTAGAGATCAACACTTAGGTTTGTTACGGATTATATAAAGAAAGTGATTTTAATATTCATTAGTTTAAAGATTAAAAGAAAAATGCTATTTTATCGAAAGGGTAACTCAATTTTAACTCCGGATTCAACCTACTTCTTCATACATATAGTGTATGAGTCTAATCACTAGACTGGACCAAAAAATGCTATTGTGTTTGTTTATAATATTGAAAATAATTATTCTACTCGAAGTATTTTATTTTCTTCAAATATTTATTCCTTGATAAGTCGATGAAAATCTTGAAAAGTAATGATTTCGTCTAAAAGATATTTTTTTTCAAAAAAAAGAAGTTAATAAACTGGCCCTTAGGATAACTTTTTTTCATATACATAACAATAACCCTTTATTTCAAAAAATAAAAAGTTAAACCGTTAGTATTAGTGGGGTTCGTAGAAAGAAGGAAATATAGGTGCTGTTGTAAGTGTATATATTCTTGTGTCTTTTTTGTTCAAACACTTCTTTTCTAGCTAGCATAACAGAGTGCTATGTGTGTTCAAATAATTTGGTGCCACTCTCTTTGCAAGTCTTTTTAGGCCAACAAAGATAGAAGATACTTTTTGACTTCAAAAATGTTCTATTGCTAGTTATAGCCACAGTAAATGCTTGTGCTGATCACTCACACCCTAACCAAAAGCACAAGATACTTTATAAACAGTTTGTAGATTTGGATTACCTGTTAACAGATTCATTTTGGGTTGTAAATGTAATTCTATAAGCATCTACTTAATTACTTTTGGTAGTTGCTTTAGTCACGTGAATTGAAAACAATAAGTCATGCCTAAAGGAACTTACCATTGTAGTTTTATACTTTGGTTAATCGAATTGCAGTAAATGGAGTTAACAAATAATTAGTGCATCGTTTTATACTTCAAAGTTTTAATAAAATTATTACAACATCATAATTTTTGCAAGCTTACCGTGAATTTGTACTGGCACTAAATTAAAAACAGAAACATAGACTTAAGTTGTTTGGTCAATGTTGTTGATGTTAGGTTGTGCGATGATAAAATTGATTTCGAATGAATTGATTATGTAAAATTGATTTAAACTAAAAATGAGTTGAATATAAGTAATTTATGTTTGGATAGATTTAGACAATTCATTTTATTTAAGGATATTCAAACACGTCAAAATCAATTCTTTAATTTATCAATTTTGTTTCTTACAAAAGTGGAACCAAACATTCACGTTTTATTATTTCTTAACATTATTTTTTTACCAAATTTGAATGAGAAAATGTACAATTCTATTTCAAATGATTCAAAATCACATTGTCTTAATATTTGAGCTCGAAAATATTTAAGACATATCTAAACTTAGACATTTCCACATGTTGCTTAAGTGGTTTGCACTGTTTCTAGCATTGAGTGCTCATCAACTAGTCATCCATTATAACATCAACTATCTATCATTGTTAGATGATTAATTGTCCTTTTTTTTTTTTTTTTTTTTTTCTTTCTTTCTAGTGATGTTACTCAATATGTTTTCATTAACATGATGCTTTCTTTCAAAATGACATGCATGGATTGAAATTATATATAACTGACTGATTCACACATTAATGATACGTCATGGGTCATTGCACAAAACTATAGTAAAAGTGAAGTATATGATTGAGGATTGAAAGGGAGGTATCTGTGTTCGAAAATATTCTCTGATTGATTTCTTTTTCGTGAACACCTAGATAGATGGAAGAGGAGCACTTAGTGGGTGGGTGCTATATGTGCATGCTCTGCTTTCTATGTAAAAAAGCCAATATTGAAGAATTGAAAACTTATGCCTCCAACATAAATTTGACACAACTATCCATGATATGTGCAATGGCTTTATAATTTTTCACTCCTTAGAATTTTGGATTCACCATAACTCAATCTTATAAAATTATTATAATATAAGCTTGTAAGAGGAGTACCAAATCTACTAATAAATTTATGTTCAGACTATTTATTATTCGACGTGAGATTCTTGATACACCCTCTCAGGCCAAATATTGGCGAGCTTTGTGCGTAGATATATATGGTAGGTGGTTTGATAGCGATCCAACAAATTAGGAAGAAAACTTCACACCGTCTTAGAATTTAAGGACGAGCCTAACTAAATCTCATATAATCGACTTGTAAAATGAGTACTACCTCTACTTATAAATGTTAAAACCTTTTATTATCCGCGTAACACTATTGATATACCCTCTCAGGCCAACGATTATTGAGCTTTATACGTGGATATGTAATTTCATAGCAGATGATCTAACGAATCAGGAAGGAGACTTTGATACCATTTTAGAATTTTAGGCTGAGTCTAACTCAACTCCATAAAATTGACCTAAGGTGAGAACTGTCGTTTTGTAAGGTTGAATTAAGTAGTAACCCAACCCAAATTTTAAGATTGGATACTTCTTGTGATCGGATATTGTGGTTTAAAATAAAAAAATCAACTATATTAATGAAATCTATGGTCCAATGTTACACATTTGAAAAGATTTAACTTCAAAATGACTTATAACTGAGAGATATCTCACATCTAGTAAGCTGATTTTGTACTAAACACGTTTGATAGATTTGTGATATGATGAGTTAGATAATTTTGTTCAATTCTCTGAATATATATAAGAGCAAAAATGTTGTAACTTTATGCAATTAATGGAGAGAGAAAGAATAACAAGTGGGAATAATACAGGCCAGGTAGAGAATGTTGGTGTTTGAATTGATCCCCATGCAACATGATATGTTATCAAAGGCGTCTGTAGTTAGTTTATAGTTACAGCATCATTAATCCGTAAAAAAAAAAATAAAGAAAAGTGTTTCAACACTTTATTCCCATGTTGCCTTTGGGTCTGGAAGAAAATCGTACACATTTGGCGATTCCTTCGCTCAAATGTAAGACTATAGTGAGGCCCCATTCTCTTTTCAGGCTCTCGATTTTGGCACTCTCATGGACAAAGATGCTATTGTTAGGTATGAGGAGCGTGATCGTCATTTACATTAGGTTTAAGGACAATCACATAAGGAGTTGTGTATCATTTTTTTTTACCTTAAATTTTAAGATATTAAGTTTATGAATTCTCTCGGTTACCTCTGCTAATAGACATCTTATAATATATCTTGAGAGAGAAAAAGATAAATAGAGTAATGTAATGGATTGGTGATGCAATTAGAA
The DNA here is from genome assembly GCA_954870985.1 of Trifolium fragiferum. Lineage (NCBI taxonomy): Eukaryota > Viridiplantae > Streptophyta > Magnoliopsida > Fabales > Fabaceae > Trifolium > Trifolium fragiferum. The sequence continues at coordinate 27,584,604 of OX940796.1, forward strand.
GATTTAAAGATAAAATGAAATGTTGAATGAGTGTCTAGGGTCTACATTTAAAAAGAAATTCAAGTATGTTTGTTTATGGAGAAAGGAGATTTAATTTTCAATCAACCGTAAATAAAATTTGATCATTAATTGTTTAATTATTAGAGATCAAATTCAAGTATGCATGTGACCCATCATATTTTATCTAAACCGTTACTAGGTGTACAATCGGACATATGAGTTAGGCCTTGTAAACCAAAACCTGAGAACGTCCATCGAGGGCCGAGGTCAAAATATAAAATAGAGCTTGGAATTCGGGAACAATAGAACGAAGGAATGGAAAAGAGTTTAGAGAGAGTTATGCGAAGGAGAAACTCTATTAGCTGAGGAAAGGCGAGGCATAGGGAAAAAGGACTGTCCCTAAGAAGAAAGCCTAAGAACATTAAATCACCTTCGGAGTTCTGATCATAGCAAATCGCTAGCAAATTCCTCCATCCTATTTTTGCAAGAACACCGCAAAATGTGTTCTATAGATGGAACACATCATTCACTTTAGAAAAAATTGTTCTAATCAAACACTTTTTCTTTATTCTTTTATATGTTGTGAAAAGAAAAATAGACGTGATTTATCTTATAATAACTTTCAATTTTTTTTTGTTTCAATTAACCTAATGTTTTTGGCTTTCACCATTTGGTGTGATTTGTTATTATTAAGTATATATTGATATATAATTCTAAATGCAAAATAGAAGAATTCTTTCATACCCATGATTAGTTGGTACTTAGCTTTTTCCTCTCTTGAAAAAGAAGAAACAACTAAGTATAACATTAAGCATATATAGAAGAGAAAGTGCCCCCACTTACAAACACCAAAAACTTTTATACGAAAAATTTGTTGAATGAAAGAGAGAGAAAGAAGACAAAGCTATGTTGCCTTTGATATACTGGTGAAATAGTCCTACTTGTCAGCACATGCAATCCACTTTCTACAACAAAATCCACTTCGGACCCCAAATTTATTACCTCACCCACAAGTAAAGCACAATACACACACCTCCCATAAATTTCACACACTTAGCTTCCTCTATAACTCCTCTCCTCTTTCTCTCCTATACTCCTTTTAGACCAAACCACCATCTTTTTCATCCTTCATATTATAATCTCAAGGTTCTAAACAAACAAAGTTTCATTCAAAAACAATTAGTGGTATCAATCCTTCACCTTTTATATATTATTATCATCATAACAAAACCTAGCTTCCTACCATATAACTATCTTATTATATTACCAAAAACTACTTTTGGTTCTTCATCACCCTAAGTTTCCTTCTTCTATCCTACTTCTTAGTCTTTTCATTATATCATCACTCTCTCAATCCAAAAATGAATACCATCTTACATGATCCAAGATATATACCAACCAGATATTAACCCTTCAAAGTTTCACTATTAATTTCTAGCTTTTCTTCTCATTTATTTTACTTAATTACCTTATAGAAGATAAAGATGAGAACCGGAAACTGTTCTTTGCAACAAGGCCTAACTACAGAGGCTGCAAACATAGTAAAGCAAGCAATAACCCTAGCAAAGCGCCGCGGCCATGCTCAAGTAACACCACTCCATGTAGCAAACACTATGCTTAGTGTTAGCAATGGTTTATTAAGAACAGCTTGTCTTCAATCTCACTCTCACCCTCTTCAATGTAAAGCTTTAGAGCTTTGCTTCAACGTTGCACTCAATCGTTTGCCAGCGACAACTTCTAGCCCTATGTTAGGTTCTCATCATTCTCAATCTCAATCTCAGTATCCTTCTATCTCAAATGCTTTGGTTGCCGCTTTTAAGCGCGCTCAAGCTCATCAGCGCCGCGGATCGATTGAGAATCAACAACAACCGCTTTTGACGGTGAAGATTGAGCTTGAACAACTTATTATTTCAATTTTGGATGATCCTAGTGTTAGTAGGGTTATGAGAGAAGCAGGGTTTAATAGTACTCAAGTGAAAACCAATGTTGAACAAGCTGTTTCTTTGGAAAACCCTTCTTCTCATGTGAGTAGAAAATCAAAGGAAAACAATAATCAAACTCTTTCTTCTCATTCTCAAGAGAAAGTTTCCAACAAAGCATTGGTATTGGATCCAATTAGGGTTGAAGATATCAATAGTGTTGTTGAAAATTTGAAGATGAATCAAAGAAAAAGTATTGTTGTTGTTGGAGAGTGTGTAACTAATCTTGAAGGTGTACTTAAAGGAGTGATGGAAAAATTTGATAAAGGAGATGTTGATGATTCACTTAAAGGTGTCAAGTTTATTTCTCTTTCTCTTTGTGATTTTGGAAATGTTTCAAGGCTAGAAGTTGAGGAAAAAGTTGAAGAGCTTAAGGGACTTGCAAAAAAGAGTTTTCTTGGAAAAGGGTATGTTTTGTATTTTGGAGATCTTAAATGGTTGTTTGATTATAAGAAACAACAAGGAATTAGTGGCTATTATTGTTCTATTGATCACATGGTAATGGAGATAGGAAAATTAGTTAATGGTGTTGGAGAATGTGGAAAGTTTTGGTTGATGTGTTTTGCTACTTTTCAAGCTTACATGAAATGTAAAAATGGACAACCATCACTTGAGACTATTTGGAATCTTCATCCTATCACTATTCCAACTGGAAGCTTGAGATTGAGTCTCATTACTGACAGGTAAAAGTTTGAATTATATGTACTCTAGTCTCTACTTATTTAGAGGTAATTCGGTCGAAAAATAAATAAAATCTAGTCGATGATTGTTTTAGTCAGGATTTAAATTTCAACGGTAAAGTTTGATATCATTAATTGTAACTGTGTATGGCTTTATTTCTATCTTTACTTTTGCTTGAAAAACTGTTTCCTTCTTTGGATGAATGATTATCTATCTCAAAATAGACATTGGAAAAGGGATAAATAATGGAATTGTCTTTTGCTTTTTAAAGGTTAAAACTTCAAAAACCAAAAATGTCAAGCAAAATAAGTAAAAAATGTTTTAGTTTTTAATCTTCTTTCATATCATAAGGGAAAAATCACAAAATATATTACAAGTTTGTGCACTGAAACCAGAGACATGTCAGTCATTATAGTGTTGCTTTTTTGATTGATTAGATTTAGAACAAACAAACTATGAAAAAGGCTTTTCTTTTAGATATTTATTTAAATAATAATTTTTTTTAAAATTATTATTTTGACATAGCCTATGTAAATTTTTCTCACCAATAATATGATAAAACAAAGTTTATTTAATTTTATACACTCTTTTATTATATATGGTGATACATATATATACTATTTGAATTTTTGAAACATGGCAGGAAATAAATTGATAATCTTATGATATCATTTTTTTCTCTTTTTGTTCTCAGTGGTTTAGAAAATGAGTCAACAAATGAGAAAGCTGAAAATAGAACAAGCTGGCTATTACATGAAGGAGTGGGAGATGATCAGATAATTCAAAAGCAACAACAACATTATGCTTGTTTTGCAGAAACTTCAACAAAAATTGAGAAAGAAGTTCGAAGCTTGCAGAGAATGAGTTCTTGTAAAAGTGATTCATCAAGTTCAAGTCTTCCTGCATGGCTACAACAATACAAAAATGAGAATAAAGGAATCATCTCAAATGATAAGGTCTCATTATCTTCATAATCATATTATCATAGCATAGCAATTATTTTTTACCATGCCCCACTAATTAAAATATATTGAAATTATGAAATGGATTTAATTAGTCAAAAAATGTAAAACATTTATATGGATCCCAAAAAACAAAATGTCCAAACATTATTCTTACATTTTTTTAATAATTTTAATAAAAAATATATCCATTTTTATTAATTATAAAATCTACTATTTTACTAAATATGATAAGTATACACATTTGAACTATTTTTTAGAGGTTCTTATATCATATTGCTCTTCAATATCAATAATCATATTTGATTTTATAAATATTTGCATTTTTTTATAAATAATATTATGGTATCTAATATTTTGAAATATGATTGAACATTTGTATATTAGTATTACAGCTATCTTACATATAGAATCCTCTTATTAATATTTTTTTCCCTGTTATATGACTTTTTCAAATTTTCAACTGATATTGTTTACTTCTATACCCTTGTTATGTTACTACTTTTTCAGTAAACATGTAATAATATATTGAAACTCAAGTTAATTAGCTATTATAAAAATTGTTTAGTAAAATGAAAATTAATTTTTATTTGTATATTTTATCAGAATGCTCAAGTGGGAGAGCTTTGCAAAAGGTGGAACTCTATGTGTGCTTCAATCCAAAAACAACCCTATCATTGTGATGATAAAATCCTCACATTATCTTCAGCATCACCTTCTTCATCCACTTCAGGTTTCTCCTATGAGCAACAACAGCATCCTAGCGAGCGCGACCACCATTTTTGGATCTCTCAAAGTGGAAGCAAGTCGAATGAACCTTCTAACCCTAATTCAACTTCTTCTAGTGACCTTATGGAAATGGAGCAACTAAACAACTTCAAAGAACTCAATTTAGAGAACTTGAAAACTCTATGCAATGCTTTAGAGAAAAAGGTTCCATGGCAAAAAGATATAATACCGGAAATCGCGAGCACGGTTTTGCAATGCCGATCCGGTTTGGTAAAAAGAAAAGGAAAAGTGAGAAACAATGATGATGATGCTAAAGAAGAAACATGGTTGTTTTTCCAAGGTGTTGATTTGGAAGCTAAAGAGAAAATAGCAAAAGAACTTGCTAAGCTAGTTTTTGGATCCTACAATAATTTCATTTCAATATCACTTAGTAGTTTTGCTTCAACAAGAGCTGATTCAAGTGAGGAAAGTAGAAACAAAAGATCAAGGGATGAAGTAAGTTGTAGTTACATTGAAAGATTTGGTGATGCAATGTCAAATAATCCTCATAGAGTATTTTTAGTTGAAGATATAGAACAAGTAGATTATTTTTCACAAGTTGGTTTCAAAAGGGCTATTGAGAAAGGAAGAGTTTTGGATTCAATTGGTGAAGAGGTTGGTTTTTGTGATGCTATTATTATTCTAAGCTGTGAAACTTTTAGTTCAAGATCAAGAGTTTGTTCTCCTAAAGAAAGATCCACTCAAGAAGACAAAGATGATGATGATGTTAATGTTGCTACTTTGGAAGAGACAAGTTCTTATGTTTCCTTGGATTTAAATGTTTCTATTGATGATGATTGCAATGAGGATGATCAGTTGGTGGATGAAATTGGGCTACTTGAATCCGTAGACAGAAAGATTCTCTTCAAAACTCAGGAATTATGAAGAAGTTTTCATGAACTATCAATCTTTTTTTTTTTTTTTTTTTTTTTGTTGTTAATTTCTAGCTAGGCATCTCTTAACTCTCTTTGTTAATCCTTAATTGGCAAGAGAATCCTCACGTCTTTTTATTCTTAAGCATTAGTTTCGTTCTTTTTAAGTTTATTATTATGTAACTACATGTATATTTGGAAGGTATATCATTATCAACTATCTTTGTTACTGGAATGCTCAAAAACCTCTTCTACTTTATCCATCTTGTTAAAAAAAAAGGATATTGAACCTAATCTAACTTGTTCAAGCTTTTGTTAAATTAAAAAAAAAAAAAAAAAAAACTTGTTCATGGCTTTTTCAGAATATATTCTTTTGAATATGGAACATACCTTCGCTTTTATTTTCTCTCTTCTAAAAAAACTACTCATTTTCTATAATCACATATCTTGAGCCATTGACATTGACATTCCTATCGGTAGTTAACTTTACAAAGTGAATAGACATTCATTCTACAACTTTGTTCTTTATGAAAATCTATCTATGTGGATGTTTTTTAGAATCATTAGATCCTTTTCATTTTGCCAAACTTCAGTTTGAATGAAGTTATTATATATAAAAAACAGCAAAAAGATGGCAGGTCTCACATATTGTGGTTGTCGGACAACTCTTTGGTTGTCAAAATAACATTAGTGTTATATAATATTGAAAATTTGAAATATACTTGTCGAGAAGATATCGGTTTGAACAGTTTATAAAGCTGTTGCTGTAACATCCCCAATTTCTAAATTGCCTAATTAATTTTAATTAGAATAAATCTATTAGAATTGAAATTAATTAGAAGTGGTTGATTTATTAAGTCATAGGATTTAAGTGTGAAGAGTGTGAGATTAATGATTCCTCTAGAACTTAAGCTACACATTAACACACTAATTCCATGAATTTAAATCAATTAAATCAAAGATTCAAATTCTCCCTCTCTCTAATGACTCATGGTTCCACTTAACATTCATTCCCCCCTTAGTCCAATTACATAGCATGCAACCCAAGCCTCTCTCACTTCATTTGTAACTTCAGCAAAACTGAAGCCTATCTCTCCCTCAATTCTCTCTCCTCTCACGTGAATCAAACAACAACAACAACAAATGCCACCAACTCCTCATTGCTCCTAAACTCAAACATTTGTTATCTTCTCCCTTGTGAGCACAAACCAACATCCAGTCAGGTTCAGAGATTCTCATTATGCAGAGAATCACTGCTAAAGCTCAATTCTTCACTTCCCTAAGCTTCACAAGTTATTACACAACAACCCTTTTCTAATCACCTCATTTATCAACCAATAAAAGCACATGCAAACCAACCACTGAGTAGATTCCTTACTGTTCTAGCTTCAGAAAACCACCTATATAAACCTCTTCATATCAGCTGAACCATTCATCAAACACAATTCCATTTCCTTAGAGCAAGGGTTTCAAAGTGTCTAGAGGTTCATTTCTGTCCAGAGTTCGTGGGGCTTGCTGGGAAGGATTGGTAGCTGTTTAGAGCCCAGGAATCAAGTCTAAAGCTTCATTCCAGGTGGGTTCTTAGGCTAGTTTAGCTAGATTTCCCAAAATTATGAAATTGCATGTGTAACTTAGGATTTAGGGAAATAATTGTGTGAGGAGAATTAGTTCCCAAATTCTCTTCTATTCTGTTCTATATTTATTATATTATATTTCTGCACTTTCTCAGAGGATGATTGTAGGTGAAACCTTTGAAAAATGGAGATTTTCGTTAAACAGAGCCGTTTCTGCATGAACTCGCCATAGCGAGTTGCTAGCGAGCCTTCATGGCGATCTGAAGGTTCTGGGCTGAAGAGCTTGGTAACTCGCCGTAGCGAGCTAACCCAGAAATTACTCACTTTTTCTATTTTAACAAGTAAACGATCACTTGTTTTATGTCCTCTTCTGAGATAGATAGCTTGCAGATATATAATGTATTTAATGTTAAACGGGAAGTCAGGCACAATTCTGAATCTAGGGATAACTTAGAATTAAGTTTGTATGTTCCCGGGGTTTTGGGATAAATATGGTAGTATGTTAATCACTCTAGTATCAGTCAATCATGTGCGGTTTAGTATGCTGCTTATGAGCTTCCAATGGAATAACCCATTAGGAAAATGATTGTGAGCTTAATGCCGTGGTCGAATCGATCAGCGGATATGGCGGGCCTTCGAGACATGCTCACCTCGAAGTTTCTTAGCGGAATAAAATCAATAAGATATTCTTGTGTGTTACACTTTATTTATAATTATGATTATGACATTTTATGTTAGTTATTACTTATGGACTGATTAGGAGCCCCGGCTTTATAGCCTAGGAGGGTAGTAGAATTCACTGGGACGAAGTGACTGTCTCACCCCACTCCCTATTTGATACAGGCAAACAGGTTGAATAGGCAAGCTTTGGTTTTGGAGTCGTTGCTGCTGTTGGAGGATGGCATATTTAGTTTTCTTTGCTTCCTTGTTATCTTATCGTGTTGTCTTTGTTTCCGCTATATTTTATGAACTCGTTTGTATTCCTGCACCTGCGCGTGCATAAATTGAATAATGTAATTGTAATGAACTCAGTACTATTTATAATATTCTGCATTATATTCTAGATAATAATGTGGGGTATTACAGTTGCAATCATACAAGGAACCTCTTTGAGATTGCATATGACATAGGTTTTAGGCTAAAGTTTCCGCGGTCGAAGAGTTGGTAGATAGTACTTGAAGAAGAAGACAATAATTTAAGAAAATATTAAAAAGAGAGCAAAAAGTGTATAAAAGTTGCGCTTCCATTGTGGTCACGATGACTTTTATCGTGTCACGATGGGAAGACTTGGTGTCCAAGGATCAAAAGCGTAATCTGTTTTATTTTTTAAACAAATCCATTCCATCGTGTTACGATGTTGTCCATCGTGGCTACGATGGCTAGCTGTAGACTGTTTGGAAAACTATAACTAGAGCTCTCATTACTTTATTATTATTTATTCAAAAAATTAGAGAAATACTACTCTCTAAAGGAGGAGGAACAAAGGAGGACAAATAAACTCTCTACGGAAAGAACTTTCCTCATGGGAGGGTAACTTCCTCAACAAGGCATCTGCGTGATTGGTATGCATGATTTTTATTCTTGTAATTTAATTATGTAGATTAATAGCTATATATCTTTAGGTTTAGGTGGAGAAGATGAACTCCCATAGAAATGCTTGAGAACATGTAATTGGTACGACAAGTTATAATATTTTATTATTTAGCAAATATGTTTCTTATTCTTTATGCATTAATGACGTAATTTCGACTTTTAGCCGATGATAGGAGAACGTTGATAGGAGAAGGATTCAATAACAAATTAAACCGATGAATCTCAAACAATAAATAATAGGGCTAATATAATCAGCACGAAAACTCCGACGCTATGTGTGCGACAGCTGAATAGGAACGAAAACTCCGACGCTATGTGCTAGTAGTAATAGGATTAGCTGAACATAATGACTGCATGTATGTTAATCCGAACCTTAGCTAGGGTACGTGACAACTCGGAGTAGGCTCCCCAGGGCACACTAGTTAATATGTTACATGGTAACTTATAATGTATTAGGGTAATATAAGGATATTACCATAAAAGATATAAATTAATCTGCCGAACATAGACTGAATAGTTGTATTATGCGCCAATTATCAAGCAGGAATATGGAGGAAATCTATTTATCTAACTTGTCCTTATCTTTCTGAATCACTATCTTTATTTTTCTGCAAAGTATATCGCTACTTTTCCAAACAAAACTTTTTAAAAATCAAAGCAAATGAAAACCAACAAACTTAAATAACGCTATAGAAGCAAATGAAAACCAACAAACTTAAATAACGCTATAGTCCAACCGTAAATATCTATTTCGGCCTTGTGTTTTGGCCTACTGATGTAGTATTTTTCTATCAATCAAAATTAAGTATTATATATCGTTTCCACAGGGACTGGTGTGATATCGATGCCGTTCAACAATTAATATAATTTTAAGTTAACGATTAATTTGGTTGTTTGTTGAGACTACAAGAAATAAGTTGCGAAAATAAAATACGAGAGTAATAAGGCGGAAAACTTGTTAGGATTAGAGTTTGTTGACCAAGCATCACATATATTCTAATGACCACACATACGAATTCTAGCTTTTAATCGATATTATCACGTATCCTTCAACAATATTATTTATGTCTAAATAATATTGTGAGTTCTATTGCATCATTTGATTGTTGATTTCCCAAACTATCAAACGATCCAATAGTTGATCGTATCGTTTGATTGACGATTTCTCAATCTATTAAATGATATGAAAGCATGAAGCTTAGATACTCAAAAATGATTATCAAGACATAAATCCCATGTCTAGGATTTATATTTTGATAGATAATTATTCTAGATCAAGATTCAAAAGTATTTTTCAATAACAATTTAAATCAATTAACATAAACATAAAGTGCAAGAATAATATCAATATCAAATCAAATGCTAGAATCATATATTAAAGATCAAAAGATTAGATGTTTAACTTGATTAAGTACCTCTAATCCCAACAATGGAGATTTAGCTACTCATTGTCATGATAACTTTGCAAGATTGAACTAGGAGATGAGAATTCATATACAAACTTGTGATTTTTCAACAAATATAGAAGAATCCACCTTCTATCACTCTCACTCTATGTTTCTCTCTGAAAGTTGCTCTATTCTCTCTTTATGATATTACATTATTGAATCTAAAAATGATTGAAATGAGCTTTTATAGTAGTTCTGTTCTGATCAGCTCGCCAGGGCGAGCTATTTACTCGCCATGGCGAGTTTGATGTTACTTCACCAGTGGATTTCTGCCACGTCAGCTATGAGGATTTTTAGCCGCCTTTGCTCGCCTCGCGAATAATTCGTTCTCCACGGCGAGATGTCTCGCCTTCCACTCGCCATGGCGCCTTTAGGGCAAGTAACCTTGAGTGCTCTCTGCCTCTTGCTCGCCTCTGGTTTGCCTTGTGCTCGCAAGGCGAGTTAACCTTTAAATTTTTCTTTGTTTTTCTTCTTTGCTTGGTGTCTGGACTTTAAATTCCTGCACAAATGGATGGAGTAAGATATCAAAAACGTAATAGGGCAATTACACAATTTCTCTCGGCTTTTCCCAAAATAACTTGTGAGACAAGTAACAAAAGTACCTTAAATGTAAAGTGAATTTAACTACTTTTTGGCACTTATTACCTACACACTATGGTCCCGCCGTAAGTTCTTTTTTCTTAACGGCGTAAGTTTTTTTATTCTATAATATTCTTATTAATATGGTCCTTTGTTGTAATGTAGATGATTATAAAAAGTTGAGAGTGTCGGTCTAGTTGAGATATTTTTTTCGTTCTCGTATAAATTTTTCGTCCAAAATTTAGCTTTATTATAATTTAAGTATCGTATGTAATAGTTATTGAATAATGGTCAATGGTTCGACACAGTCTAAGGGCCTGTTTGGTCTGGCTTTTTATTCTTTTTAGAATGAGAAGTTGGGCCAAACACATTTTTAATAAAGCTCTTAATCATAAAAAGCAACTTTTTTCAATGTACAAAATTGAATAAAAAGTGCTTCTAAGAGAAGAGGTTGAAACCTACTTGTAGGAAAAAAATGGTTTTTATTATCTTTTTTTTAGTTTACTAGTTTTGAGACCCGTGCATTCGCACGGGTTTATTTACTTTTATTTATAAAATATTGCTAAAATATAAGTGACGTCGTGTACCAATAAAATAAAAAATAATAAGTGACGTTATTATGTTATTTTTTTATAAAATTTATTAAATTAAGTAATTTTTTTTCATTAAAGTAATTGTCCCGTGTATGATTTTTGTGTAATAAACTATAAGTAATAATAACAAATATTTATTATTCAATTCCTTTTCTTTTTAATTAAAGCAATTGTCCCGTGTATTATTAAATTTTTTTATTAAAACAATTGTTCCGTGTATTATTATTATTATTATTATAATATATATTCATCAACATTGTTCCGTGTATTATTATAATATATTATTTAATTCCTTTTTTTATTAAAGCAATTGTCCCGTGTAAGATTAATTTTTTTTATTAAAACAATTGTCTCGTGTGTTACTATAATATATATTTACCCCATAATTATTTATTATAATATATATTCATCAATAATACACTTCTCGTGCTATTTTTATGAGTATATTTGTTTTATTCTCTTTTTAATTTTTTTTATGAATAGATTTGTTTTATGCTTATCTTTGGATTTTTTTTGTTATTTTTGTTTTGTATCTTTTTTTTATGAGTATATTTGTTTTATGCTTATCTTCTTCTTTTTTTGTTATTTTTGTTTTGTACATATCTTTTTTTCAATTTAGAGTTAAAATGACATTTAAGGGCATAAACGGTGAAATATTATTAAACGTACCAAGGACAAAATAGATTTTTTAGTAGTAGTTTCTTTTAATATATTGTAAATAGATAGATTTTTATTTCATTACTAGTTTTGAGACCCGTGCATTCGCACGGTTTATCGACTTTTATTTATAAAATATTGTTAAAATATAAGTGACGTAGTGTTTAAAAAAATAAAAAAAAATGACGCTATTCTGTTATTTTTTTTTGTAAAACTTATTAAATTAAGTAAATTTTGTTTTATTACAGTAATTGTCACGTGTATGATTTTTGTGTAATAAATTATAATTAATAAAAACAAATATTTATTATTCAATTATTTTTTTATTAAATCAATTGTCCCGTGTATGATTATATTTTTTATTAAAACAATTGTCCCGTGTATTATTATAATATATATTCATCAACAATTATTCCGTGTATTATTATAATATATTATTCAATTACTTTTTTTTGTACAAATTTATTTTTTTATTAAAGCAATTGTCCCGTGTATGATTAACTTTTATTTTATTAAAACAATTGTCCCGTGTGTTATTATAATATATATTTACGTTTACCATATAAATATTAGTATAATATATATTCATCAATAGTATACTTCTCATATATTTTTTGTATAAGAGTAAACAAAAATAGAGTAGATTATTTTGTAATAAATATAGAGTACAATTTAACTATTATTTTTTTACGAAACTAGTTTTGAGACCCGTGCATTCGCACGGGTCTATTGACTTTTATTTATAAAATATTATTAAAATATAAGTGACGTTGTGTAAAAAAAAAATAATAAGTGACATTATTCTGCTATTTTTTTTATAAAAGTTATTAAATTAAGTAATTTTTTTCATTAAAACAATTGTCCCGTGTATGATTTTTTTATAATAACAAATATTTATTATTCAATTCTTTTTTTTTTTATCAAAGCAATTGTCCGGTGTATGATTAATTTTTTTGTTAAAACAATTGTCCCGTCTATTATTATAATATATATTCATCAATAATATATTCATCAAAAATTATTCTGTGTATTATTATTAGAGTTGTCAAATGGGCCAGCCCGGCCCAGCCCGACGGGCCAGCGCGTTTAAGTGGGCGGGGCTGGGCTGGCCCGATTTCTATATGGGCTGCCAAATTCTAGCCCGGCCCTAGCCCTATTGGACCATGCAGCCCGATGGGCTAGCCCGGCCCATATAATTTTTTTAGCGCACGCAAAAAAGGATCAATGACACAACTGACAAAATAATTACCACATAAAACAACCATCAAATCAACATTCATACAAAATATATCTACCAAATAAAGATCCATGCACAAGTAAGAGTATTTGTGGCAACATACAAAGTGCATCCTTAGATAATCAAAATCAAAATATATTACAAAATAGTTAACTTCTTGGCCTAAGCCCCTTGAGCACTTGATTCGGCATACAAGTATATTTTCTCTACTTCCAACTGGTACATCTGTGATTCATAAAACTTGAGAAGTAAATGACTAAAAAGTCAATATAATAGAAGAATTATTATTAACAACAAATAGAATAAACATAGCAACTAGCATTACAAATAAAAGAACTTGATTATTTAAAACCATGCAACTAATTATGTGTAAGCAATTACTTTAAAAAATAGTAGTGGGCTTACTTTAAAAAAATGGTTTAGCCCAAAATTATTTTTTTTTAACTAAAAACTCTTTTTTTTTTTAATTTTAAACGGGCCAGCCCAAAGCCCGATGGGCAAGCCCAGCCCGATCCATTTTTTTATTGGGCTAGTTGGACTGGGCTAAAAAAGGCCCGGACATTTTTTTAACGACTTTTTTATGGTCCGGCCCGACCCAAATCCATGGGCTAATGGCCCAGCCCATTAGCCCGACCCATTTTGAAAGCTCTAATTATTATAATATATTATTCAATTTCTTTTTTTTATTAAAACAATTGTCCCATGTAAGATTAATTTTTTTTATTAAAACAATTGTCCCGTGTGTGTTACTATAATATATATTTATCGTGTAATTATTTATTATAATATTTATTCATCAATAATACACTTCTCGTGTATTTTTTATATAAGAGTAAACAAAAGTAGAGCGGATTTTTTATGTTTATTGTTTTCTATTGGTATTTTTATGAGTATATTTATTTTATTCTGTTTTTCTTTTTTTTTGAAAAATTTAAATTTTTTTATGAGTAGATTTGTTTTAGGCTTATTTTTGGATTTTTTGTTATTTTTGTTTTGTATTTTTTTTTTATGAGTACATTTGTTTTATGTTTATCTTTTTTTTTTTTTTTGTTATTTTTGTTTTGTACAAATCTTTTTCCCAGTTTAGAGTTAAAATTACATTTAAGGGCATAAACGGTGAAATATTATTAAACCTGCTAAGGACAAAATATATTTTTTAGGAGTAGTTTCTTTTAATATATTTTAAATAGATTAAAACAATTGTCCCGTGTAAGATTGATTTTTTTTATTAAAAAATTGTTCCGTGTGTGTTACTATAATATATATTTACCCCGTAATTATTTATTATAATATATATTCATCAATAATACACTTCTGATGTATTTTTATATAAGAGTAAACAAAAATAGAGCAGATTTTTTTATGTTTATTTTCAAAAGTGTTTTCTATTGCTATTTTTTTGAGTATATTTATATTATTCTCTTTTTTTTTTTAAATAATTTTTTTATGAGTAGATTGGTTTTAGGCTTATTTTTGGATTTTTTTTTGTTATTTTTGTTTTGTATCTTTTTTTTATGAGTATATTTGTTTTATGCTTATCTTCTTCTTTTTTTGTTATTTTTGTTTTGTACTTATCTTTTTCCCAGTTTAGAGTTAAAATTACATTTAAGGGCATAAACGGTGAAATATTATTAAACGTGCTAAGGACAAAATAGATTTTTTAGTAGTATTGTAAATAGATAGAAGATTTGAAATATTTTTAAGAATTGATGAGGGCAAATTAAGATTTTTAGTAATAATACCTTTAATATATTGGGCCTGTTGGAACTTGACTTATTTTTAAGCTTATGAAAATACTTTATGATTATAATTTATAAATAAACTTTTATGTTATTTCATAAGGTTTTTTACGCATGTTAATTCATAAGATTTTACTGATAAAAAAATTTATCTTTATAAATTGTTTTCATAAATAACCTTAAAAAATTTATAATGATACATAAAAGTTTATATTTTTGCATAAGATCATAAATAAGTCAATCCAAACGGACCTATTGCGTTTTTGATTTTGTTTTTATGTTTTTTTATTTTTAAGCTCATAAATAAATATATTCTTTTATTAGGTTCTTCTATTTTATTTTTTCATATAAGCTTTTATATGTTAGATTGAGTTACTATTTTTTTCGTTAAAAAAAATTATTAAAAATAGTTATTATTTGGATTATTATCTTTTTTTAGAAGTGTTTTCCGTTGCTATTTTTATGAAAATATTTCTTTTAAACTTATCTTTTTTTTTTTTTTTTTCTTTTAGTTTGTTTAGAGATGTGATTTTTAATGCTATTTTTATAGGAAGATTTCTTTTATCTTTGTTATTTTTTTATTAGTTTAAAGTTAAAATTACATTCTATTGACTTTTATTTATAAAATATTGTTAAAATATAAGTAACGTCGTGTACAAAAATAATAAAAATAATAAGTGGTGTTATTCTGCTATTTTTTTATAAAAGTTATTAAATTAAGTAATTTTTTCATTAAAGCAATTGTCCCGTGTATGATTTTTGTATAATAAACTATAATTAACAATAACAAATATTTATTATTCAATTCTTTTTTTATTAAAGCAATTGTCTCGTCTATGATTAATTTTTTTTATTAAAACAATTGTCCCGTGTATTATTATAATATATATTCATCAACAATTGTTCCGCGTAATATTATAATATATTATTCAACTTTTTTTTATTAAAACAATTGTCCCGTGTAAGATTAATTTTTTTTATTAAACAATTGTCCCGTGTGTGTTACTTTAATATATATTTACCCCGTAATTATTTATTATAATATACATTCATCAATAATACACTTCTCATGTATTTTTTATATTACAAAAATAGAGCAGATTTTTTTATGCTTATCTTCAGAAGTGTTTTCTAATTGCTATTTTTATGAGTATATTTATTTTATTCTCTTTTTTTAAAAAAAAATTAATTTTTTTTATGAGTAGATTTGTTTTAGATTTATTTTTGGATTTTTTTTTTGTTATTTTTGTCTTGTATCTTTTTTTATGCGTATATTTGTTTTATGCTTATTTACTTCTTTTTTAGTTATTTTTGTTTTGTACTTATCTTTTTCCCAGTTTAGAGTTAAAATTACATTTAAGGGCATAAACGGTGAAATATTATTAAACGTGCTAAGGACAAAATAGGTTTTTTAGTAGTGGTTTCTTTTAATATATTGTAAACTAGTTTTGAGACCCGTGCATTCGCACGGGTCTATTATTTTTATTCGATATTTAAATTTGTCATAAAAATGTTGTTAAAATATAAGTTATACTATTGCACTCTTTCTTGTAAAACTTATTAAATTACAAAATAAGTTTTTTTACTGAATAAATTTATTCAATTAAAGTTATTGTCCCGTGATATTTTTTAAATAAATTATAATTAATATATTCAAATTTTTATTTAGAAGCTATTAAAAAGCAAAAAAATTTAGCTTATTGATTTATGATAAACAAATGTCCCGTGTATGATTTTTATAATAAATTATAATTAACAATGAGAATTAATTCTTTTGTTGCTTCTAAAAATTATTTGTGAATGCACATGCTTATTGATTTTTTCTTGATTTGTAATTTTGATATTATATACTAAAGTAGAAATTTTATTTTATTAAAGCTATTGTCTCATGTAGTTTTATGTAAAATTTATTAGAAGAATATATTTATTTTATTTAAGTTATTGTCCCATGTATATTGTTATAATAAAGTACACGGGCCCATTGATTTTTTTTCAATATTTATGTTCATCGTTATATTAAGGTATAAAATTTATTTAGAATGTAATATTTAAAATTTTGTTATATAATATTATTAAAATATAATTGAAATCATTGTGCTCTTTCTTGTAAAACTTATTAAATATTTAAAAAAATATTATTAAAGCTACAATCTCGTGTATGATTTTTGACCCGTGCATTCGCACTGGTCTATTATTTTTATTAGATATTTAAATTTGTCATTATATTAATCTAAAAATTTATTTAAAATAAAATATTTAAAAATTGGTCATAAAAATGTTGTTAAAATATAAGTTATACTATTACACTCTTTCTTGTAAAACTTATTAAATTACAAAATAAGTTTTTTTACTGAATAAATTTATTCAATTAAAGTTATTGTCCCGTGATATTTTTTAAATAAATTATAATTAATATATTGTAATCATTCAAATTTTTATTTAGAAGCTGTTAAAAAGCAAAAGAAATTTAGCTTATTGATTTGTGATAAACAAATGTCCCGTGTATGATTTTTTGTAATAAATTATAATTATCAATGAGAATTAATTCTTCTGTTGCTTCTAAAAATTATTTGTGAATGCACAGGCTTATTGATTTTTTCTTGATTTGTAATTTTAATATTACATACTAAAGAAGAAAATTTATTTTATTAAAGCTATTGTCTCGTGTGGTTTTATGTAATATTTATTAGAAGAATATATTTATTTTATTTAAGTTATTGTCCCATGTATATTGTTATAATAAAGTACACGGGCCCATTGACTTTTTTTCAATATTTATGTTCATCGTTATATTAACGTATAAAATTTATTTAGAATGTAATATTTAAAATTTTGTTATATAATATTATTAAAATATAATTGAAATCATTGTGCTCTTTCTTGTAAAACTTATTAAATTTTTAAAAAATTATTATTAAAGCTACAATCCCGTGTATGATTTTTGACCCGTGCATTCGCACTGGTCTATTATTTTTATTCGATATTTAAATTTGTCATTATATTAATCTAAAAATTTATTTAAAATAAAATATTTAAAAACTTGTCATAAAAATGTTGTTAAAATATAAGTTATACTATTGCACTCTTTCTTGTAAAATTTATTAAATTACAAAATAAGTTTTTTTTACTGAATAAATTTATTCAATTAAAGTTATTGTCCCGTGATATTTTTTAAATAAATTATAATTAATATATTCTAATTTTTCAAATTTTTATTTAAAAGCTGTTAAAAAGCAAAAAAAAATTTAGCTTATTGATTTGTGATAAACAAATGTCCCGTGTATGATTTTTTGTAATGAATTATAATTATCAATGAGAATTAATTCTTCTGTTGCTTCTATAAATTATTTGTGAATGCACATGCTTATTATTTTTTCTTGATTTGTAATTTTGATATTATATACTAAAGTAGAAAATTTATTTTATTAAAGCTATTGTCTCATGTAGTTTTATGTAAAATTTATTAGAAGAATATATTTATTTTATTTAAGTTAATGTCCCATGTATATTGTTATAATAAAGTACACGGACCCATTGGCTTTTTTTCAATATTTATGTTCATCATTATATTAAGGTATAAAATTTATTTAGAATGTAATATTTAAAATTTTGTTATATAATATTATTAAAATATAATTGAAATCATTCTGCTCTTTCTTGTAAAACTTATTAAATTTTTTTAAAAATATTATTAAAACTACAATGCTGTGTATGATTTTTGTAATAAATTATAATTATTAATAAACAAAAGGGAAAATTACACTCACCTCCCTTGAGATTTATTAAAATAACACTGACATCCCTTCTAGTTTTAAAACTTATACCAACCTCCCTTAAATTTTTATAAGTACACAAATACCTCCCTTATCTACCAACGCTGTTAATATTCCGTTTGTTCAACAATCATTAGTTGTATTGATTTCATATTTTAGGGTTTAGTTGAAGGTGAAAGAACACTAACCTCCTTTTTATATCGAAACCTAGTGAAATGGATATTTATTCTTTTCTCATATTAGCAAATTGACACTATTGTTTACAAGTTTCACATATATCAACGAATTGTTGTCGCATATTAACGAATCATTAAATAAAAACAAAAGGTGATGAAGCAAATTGGATATGTATTGTTTTCAAATATCAACACAGCGAATTGTTAAAAAAAAAAAAAAGAAGGAATTTGGAGAGAGCAAGAGATTAGTTGGACATAGAGATGGATCGATTGTTCTCTTTTATATTGGCATTCTATTTTATTTTATTCTGGAGATAAATATAAGAAGAAAGCAATTACAAAAAAAAAAAAAAAAAAAGAAGTGATTGTGTGTGGTGTCTTGCCTTTCAATGCTTAGATATTGTTGTTTTGATATAGAAATATGTGTGTTTCTATGATTCTTTTAACAGGTTGTGGTAGAAAAAATAGAACTCATCCAATAAAATAAAAAGTTAACGGTGTTAGTTGATAAGAGAGGTGTTCGTATATTTGATATAAACTTAAGGGAGGTTAGCGTAAGTTTTCAAACTAGAGGGGGAGCCAGTGTCATTTTAATAGACTTCAGGGGAGGTCATTGTAATTTTCCCTAAACAAAATTATTTGATTTTTTTATGTATCGGTGATAAATATTTTGTCATGTGTCATGATAAATATTTTGTCCTGTGTTTTTTTTATATATTTATTATCGTTAAATCTTCTATTATTTAAAAAAAAACTATTTATGAATCGTTTATGTCCATTGATTTTTTTTTTAATATTTAAGATTGATATTATACTAAAGTATAAAATTTATTTAGATTAAAATATTTAGAAATATGTTATAAAATATTTTTAAAATATAAATTGTGCAGTTTATATAAATTTATTAAATGACTATATTTATTTTATTAAAGTTATTGTCCCGTGTATATTTTAATACTTCCCCCGTTCCTTTTTATTATTCTTTTTAGAATAGTAACATCAAATTAAGGAAGTATATTTTTGCACATTATCTTCCTATTATACCCTCATTTTAATTTACAAAATAATTCATATTTTTTTCACACACTTTCTTTTTCCAATAAATTTAATATATTATGTATCACAAAAAAAATAATTTAATATGTTATGTACCCATAAAAAAATAAAAAACAAATATTTAGTTTTTTAAATATATAACAATAATTAGTTTTATTAAAAAAGAGTAAGATAAATTGACAAAGAGTATAATTGACAAATCGTATCCTTAAAATACAAAAAAAAAAACAAATAAAAAGGAACGTTAAATCTGACGACAAAAATCTAATAAAAAGAAATCGTATCCAATTCTTTTATGTATGAGTGAAAAAGATTTGTCAATGATTTTTTATATTTATCGATAAGAACTACTTGTTTTGTTTAAAAAAAAACTATTAATTAATTTTTATGCTTATCTTTAGAAGTGGTTTCTATTGCTATTTTTATGAGTAAGTTTGTTTTATTCTTTTTTTTAATTTTTTTTTTTAATATTTTTTTATGAGTAGATTTGTTTTATGCCTATCTTTTTTTTTGTTCTTTTTTTATATATTTTTTTATGAATAGATTTGTTTTATGTTTATCTTCTCTTTTTTTTTTGTTTGTTATTTTTGTTTTGTTTTTTTTTTTTTTGAGTTTAGAGTTAAAATTACTTTTAAGGGTATAAACGGTAAAATACTATTAAACGTGCTAAGGACTAAAGAGGTTTTTTGGTAGTAGTTTGTTTTAATATATTGTAAATAGATAGATTATCCGTTATTATTATTATCTTTTTTTAAGTTTGTTTTAATTTTAATATTATTAGATGTTATTATTTTGTTTTTAAGTTTGTTATTATCTTTAGTAAATTTAGTTTAATCTAATTTGGAGCTAAAAAAACAACAATTACCAAACAACTTTAGATTTTTTTTCGAAAGTTCTTATTTTCACTTTCAACTTTCAAGTAGCTTCTAAGACCTAAAAAAGCCAGGCCAAACGGGCCCTAATTGTTAGATTGATATATGATGCATTTGTTTAAGCTTTAAAAAAAAATATTTTGAAAAATTTCAGAATTTGGGTTTAGAGATTTTAAAAAATTTAAAATTATTTTATGTTTGTTTACGATCATAAAAAACATTTTATTTAAATATAAAGCTTCTACACTTACATTCTTTATTTTAAAAAACAATAGACACTAGAAAAACTATTATGTTTAGCTTTTCATTTTTGAATTAAAAATTATTTTTTACAAAATAATTTTCCCAAACAATTTATTACGGACATAATTTGACCACTCCTTGTAATTTCGACTGTGACTAGTATAGTAATTAACAAAAGTATGATCTAAGCGTAAGGGTTGTGCAAAGTAGAAGCAACTTTTTTTTTTAATTTGGAAATTAGAAAGTAGGATCTTCACTAAGATATATCAAAAGAGCACAACTTTTTATGCTTTGGGTTATGATTTTGCAAAAGAATAACTTTTTTCCTTTAATTTTCGTAACCCAACATTCTCTCATCTTTGAAAAGCAAGAAAAGGTTGAGGTTTATGGGTTTAAAATATATAAATATATTTAGAGATTAAATAAATAAATATATTAAGAAAAAGATAGATAAGCATATATTCTTTAAAACCTTAAAGTTGTTACTACTTTAGAATCGCTAAAAGATCATTATCTTCTCTACTTTAATTGAAACCCTTGAGCATAAGTATAGAATTTGTCGCTTATATGGCTTTTTAAAAGATGGATTAATGTAATGTGTGGGGGACAAAAGTGGGGTTTTATATGGTAATGCCTCTTACTCGTTTCTATTTTGGAAAATGCTGGCCTATATTTTAGGTTTGATTGTAATTTTCATCTTCTATTTTTACTATTTTAAAGAATTTGTTTTTCTGTTTTAAAATTTGACAGTTTATTCCTTTTATCAGATATTTTGTCTAAATATTATGCTTATATAACATGTTTTAAATTAAGTTTATGAAAATTTTTCTTATAATTTACTTGATGTTGGCATTTTCCCATTATTATTAGAACATATATAAGTTGTTTAAAATATATCACATCACCAATTTTTTGAAATTTCTTTTGATGGATAGACTAAAAATGAATTTTTTTAAAATACATAGACCAATTATGTAAAATGACAAAAATAGAGAGAGTAAAACTGTACTTAAGTCTAAATTTTAAGGATACGTGTTAACATTTTCTTTTAATTTTTACTCTAATTCATTCTTTTCTTTTCTTTTTTTTATAAAAAAGAAAAATAGAAGAAGTTAGCTGTTTCTAATAATTTTTTTACTTGGAAAATAAAACGGGGTTAAAGCCCTCAATTTTTATATGCGTAACAATACATCACTTTACATGAGAGGTGATCTCTACCTTAGGATCGGAGTAGTAATTAAAAACTAGAAGTGACACTTGTTTTGAGATAGACTAATTTGTTACATATATATCTCGTAAATAGAGTACTTGTATTGGAAAGAAAATACTAAATTGTTGTAACAATTAATATTAGAGCATAAGCATCGGTTGATTTTTGGGGTGGTATTTGCCAAGTGTAACACCCTTGTCAGAGTAGCATGTGTATTTGGAAAGAAAATGAGTGGTAAGAATGATATACGGGTGCCAAGAATGGATACCGTAGCATTGCAACTTTTCTTTCTTTTTCTTTCTTATAGTGTGAATTTTGTAGGGTCCATATTAGAGTTTTGGATGAGTGGTATGGATATTCAGAAAATATGATTGAGTGGTTTAAATAGTTAAAAAGTATAACATAATATAAAATATTATGTGGGACCCATTTATACCACTCATATGAATGGCATGGATGTAGATGCTCTTAAGTTCCCGTGTCCATGACTTTGGGATTGGTGTTGGATTGTAAACCCTGTGAGGGTCTAATTGGTTGTTTATGGGTCAAGATCGATTTGATTTTCTTTTCGTCGGTGGCGTTTAATTTAATAGGAGGTGCTGCTGATTTTCCGATAGCCACCTTATTTTGTTACAGTGCACTAATTGTATTGTTGGCTTGGTCGGACTAGTTAGGTACCAATTCTTGCCTTTATTGCGGGTGAGCCATGACCTATGTCTCCCTTTTCCTTGATCGTTCATGCAGATAAATACATCTACAATATCATGTTAAAATAGAGATGACAAAATATGGTCAGAAAAAGAGGTCGGGATTTATTTATTTTTTGAAAGTGAATTGAATATTATTAGGGTACTAAGTTCATGATAAAAAAAAGGTACCACGGGTGGGTGAGTATTGTCAAACACGATTTGGTCCACTCTGGGTCATTTGGGCCAAAGTGTATGCAGTGTTTATTGACGATGTGCCCAATGTGAACAAAATCACAAACCTTAATAAGATTCTTGTTAAAATTGATTCCCCAAATTATGTTTCCAAGATAGTTCCTAATGTGTTAAACGACAAATAACATTAATAAAATCACTTTAAAACGTGACAGCCCTGAAGCAACAATCAATGGCCAAGTGAACAACAATATATTCAGTTATCACCTCTATTGTCGCCGGATCTGCGAATCCTAGATTGTCCCAAATAGCTATAGCCACACAAGTCCTTGTGTAAGTGCACGTATACTCTCATTTGTTTAGAATGATGTAAAAAGTAGTATCAAAATAAATTGATTTGGTTAAGGCAATTTTAGGTTCACAAAGTTCTTCAAAACACTTTGGTGCATACAGGGTATGAACCGGTGCATGATTTTTAGATTTTATGCACTGATGCATAGAACCTTTGAACTGGTTTCATGACTCTTTTAACAAATGTCCGAAGCATTTTTGTACAAGTACAATAGCATTTGGTATCGATGCTGTTTTTGGAAAGAATCCAGGAAATCTCTAAACAAATTGCTTCTGGTATTTAAATTTTTGTTATTGCTTTTAATTGTTGTTGTTAACTGCTTTAAAAATTTGATTGATTAACTTGTATTTAAAGTTTCTTTATAAAGTGTACAATAGGGATGTACATGGATTGGATAAATCTGGTCGATCCAGCTAAACGTTTTTGGTTATTTTAAAGATGTACATATATGAGTATGAATAAAGTGCAGAAAAATAAAGTAGGGAAAGAGAAAAGGAAAACACAAAATTTATACTGATTTTCCTTTTAACCTAAGGGTACTTTAGTTCCCTCATACCTCGAAGGATTTTTCACTATGTTAGATCTTTGTACCGATCGACCTCACACCAAAACTCTCCTACAATCTTCTAACATAACAAAGAAGCACACTACTTGATTTTACATGCATCAAACCTATGGTATACTTTGAATCTCCTTTATTCAAATGATATTTACACAAATCATCAACTGCTATGATAATTCTAACATAAATCAGAAAGTAAACCACTTTTTGTTACAAAATAAATCACCACACACTTGATGATAATTGGAAGTTTTTAACAAATATGAATATAATGTTCTTGAATCAATTCTAATTAAGAAAATTAATCTTTTCTTTTTCTATGATCACAATTCAAACATATATACTTAACTGCACATAAAGCATAAAAGAAACTCTTTTCAATGATATAAAAATTATGCACAACACACAAAAAAAAGCACACAAAAAAAAAGTTATGCAGAAAAAGTTTCTTTTAAATGAATGTATGAACACTTATATATCAATATATATGAATATTTTATTTGAATATTAAAATATTGACATTATATATTACAGTGTATATGCATATCTTTATATCTTTTATATATTTTCTGCACATTTTATAAAATACACACAGAAACAAAAGACATCTTATTTAACATCAATATTTTTTAGTAAAAAACAAAAACATTAATATTTTAATGGACAAATATCATTTTTCATATTTATACGTCGGTTTAGTGATGTTGGCTTGGGTCCTTGGAATTTGCTTCTCCTAAGGTCTGAAGTTTGATTCTCTCTGGTATCAATTTCGGTGGGCTAGTTCATACAGAGTAAAAAAAATAAACTCTGACTTTAAACGGAGTCCGCACAAGTGGACGGTGAAATTGATCCTCTCGAATTAGTCGATTACCGAGTTTAAAAAAAATAAAATCGAGTACAATGATTCCACTAAAATTGGTGTGTGGTGTAGGTGATCTTGTTGCATAAGGACAATTACATACCCCCGTTGTCTCAAAGTAGGATGATAATAAAGAGAGTGCGTCACAAATTTAAAGGGCCCAAGATGATGTACTAAACTTGTGTCATAAGTTACCACATTTGGCTAAGAAATATGAGCAATTCTGTAGTCACAATAATTTGAAATAGCAAAATCACTTTTTAAAAACTCTTATCATGTATCTTTCTCAAGATATGTGTTTTATCTACCTGGCTTTTTCTTGTTCAAATAACGTTTCCAACTCTTAAATTTGACATGTTGCCTTCATTTCACTTATTTCTCATAAAGTTCTCTTAAATATTCTTTGTGAACTTTGTTTGTGGCAATCCTGGCTTATAATTTTAAAAGCGGGAAACAGTCATTTTAGTCTCTTAATGTGCAATTCACTGTTATTTTGGTTCCTGATTGAGGAAAAAAAATACAAAATAGTCACTGACTCTGCAATCCATTAGTCACTTTAGTCCCTCACGTTAAAATTGACCGTTAACTTTACAAAAAAATTGATGTGGCATTTTTTGAAAGACATGTGGCACGCTGACTAATTAGCATTGTTGGACAAGTGGCATGATGATATGGCCAAAGACCAAAATGACAAATTTTTTTTTTCATTTCTTCATCTTCTTCCTCTCATTTTTCTTCAAATTAAACATTCATATAAAATCAATGACCTCCTTTGCATGTGTAATCAGCACCATTGTCATTCTCTGCATAACACATATCTTTATTTCTCATATCTACAATGTTGGCCTCCATAGACAGCAACTTTCATAGTTATTTTTCGGCCACCATAGACCTTCATGGTTCTGGATTTTATATGATTCTTGCAATTTTGTATAACTTTTTTTTTTTGAATGGCATGCAATTTTGTATACGAACTGAGATTTCTACAATTTTGATTCCTAAACTGGGATTTGAACTCAGATTTCTTCATGGACTCAGATTTATGCAATTTTGTATGATTCCATTTTCTTGCCAGTAGAAGTGGGTAATCAAATCCATGCTTTGATTCCTAAATTGGGTTTCGGGTCAGATGCAGTTCTTGCTAATTCACTAGTTGATATGTATGGTAAATTTGAATTCGGAAATATGAATCTCGCGAAGCTTAATTCCTGAAAAACTCACGAACTATGTAACATATAAAAAATTTCCATTTCTCCCTATCCTCTTTTCACATTGTCGGGTCGGCGTCCCAACCATGTCGTTCTTTTTCATCTTCTCTTTCTCTTGGTACTCTCGCTTTCTTTTACAATGATATAGTTTGGTGCTTTTGAAGATATTTCAAAGTGGTGCATACATTTTTGCTGCCATATTTTTGTGTGCGGGAATGGTAGAATCATCAATCTCATAGTTTTTCAATTGTTGTTTGATTTGTTGCCCGAATTTTCATTTGTGCAAACATGAAGAATTTGTCATCACCATTTTCCATTGTTTATTTAATTTTTTTGTTCATTTTCTCTCTCTTTTTCTTTTCTCTCTAACTAGCACTCTGTTTATTTTTCATATAAACACCTTGGGTAGTTACTGACTTACTCAATAAAACATAGCGTGATGGAATTCACAAACCAAGTTTGTGTTGCCGGTGGGAATGATACTGGCACAAAACACAGCATACGAAAATCTAGCTTGCAGAGTTGCATTTCTACTAGCTTTCAACAATTTGAAGAAGAAGAAATGAAAAAAAAAATATTGTCATTTTGATGCCTAGCCATATCATCACGCCACTTGTCCAACAATGTTTAGTTAGCGTGCCACATGTCCTATTGGATTAGACTATATGTGTTTTTCGAATTGGAATAAAACCCACAATGTTTTACGGCCCAATACACCCTTGGGACCATATAACTCATCCATGTTATATCCAAGGTGCATCGTATTCTATGTTGCATTGTCAATAGCGTATAAATGCCACATGCATGAAGTGCACACCTCTCGGTTCTAGTCACGTAGTGGAAGCTACACAGTGCCGTTCCTAACATTTTATCGCCTTAGGCAAAAAAAAAAAACCTTCTTTCATTTAATATAATATAATAACATTAAATTAATACATATTTCTTGGGTATGTACCTTTTTGAAAATAAAATTTTCAAGAGCCCGTTGATATTTTATTAGCTCTTCCTTTTATTTTTTTTCTTTCCATTTTTCATTACCAAATAAATGTTTCTTAGGCAACATCTTTTAAGCTTTAAATAGAAACAAAAAAAACTCAAGTAGAGAACAATAGCACGTGGAAGCTGACTTCGAAGAACAATTGAAAAATCGTAAGATCCAAATGGTTGAAACTAAATGCAAAAAGTAACATGTTAAGTATTAACAATTTGTAGAAAATAAATTTAATAACGTGTTAATAAAATTAGGAACACTAAATAAAATAACGCCAAAACCTAAACAAGAAAAATCTATAACATTCTAACATACCTTACAAGAATACAAGAATTAGAAAGAAAAAAAAAAACTCAATAGGAGTTAAAAAAAAAGACAAATGGTGCCGTCTTTTTGTTGTATTGCATGGTTCTATTTTAATGTTACCATTATGCCTAATTATTTCCTAGATATATATAAAAAAAATGGACCTCAATCATATTTTAAATAACACTTATTTTCAAGGCTTAATCATATTTTCTTTC
This sequence comes from Trifolium fragiferum, assembly GCA_954870985.1. Classification (NCBI taxonomy): domain Eukaryota; kingdom Viridiplantae; phylum Streptophyta; class Magnoliopsida; order Fabales; family Fabaceae; genus Trifolium; species Trifolium fragiferum. The sequence continues at coordinate 27,611,993 of OX940796.1, forward strand.
CTTAAATATAATTGATTTTTTTACAATAGTATGTTTTCTTTCTTTAAATATAATTCATATTTTATTTTCAATAATATATATATATATATATATATATATATATATATATATATATATATATATATATATATATATAACAAAATATACTAGGCCCCTAAAAATAATGGGCCTTAGGCTACGACACTCATTGCCTACCCTCAAAACCAGGCCTGAACTTACAAGGTTGTTATACAAATCTTCAATTATATCCCCTGCATATACACTAACTCTAAAGTAAGTGTAGTTCTTCTGAGATTGACTGCATCATAAGGTTAAAACAACTTGATCAGAATGACTTAGCTAAAACAATTAAGTTTAAACCACTTGTGTATATTGATGATGTGCAGATGCAACATGTTGAACGAGATGTCCTAGACATCTTGTTGCTAGGTTTAGAACATATTAAGGCAACATGTTGAACAAGATGTCCTAAGACGTGTGGGTAGGACATCTTGACCCAGTTACAACTTAGAAGATAATGCTTATCCATTAGCACGCATATCTTTTCAAATATGAAGAAGGTGCGAATCTTCAAGTAACAAGCATAGATTAGGATTAATGATAAAGTTTGTTATTAATTCTATGTGTTAGATACGATCGGATTCGTAACTAACTTTGTGGATAAAGATTAAATCTTTTATATTATAAAGTTTGTTTTAAAACAAGTTTGTTTTAAAACTTAAATTCCTATTGTTGTGCATCTGAAAGATTGAAGATTATCCGAAGACTTGCACACCTATATAAAGGACTCAACGTAAAACTTGAAACTCAACCCACAATAACTGAAGATTGTGAGTCCAAGACTTTGTACCCACTGTGCAAAGTAATAATAGCTGAAACTTAGGTTCTAAGGATTAGTTGAATGTTGTTCTTGAATGGTTTATTCAACATCATTGTTTTAAACGACAAATTTAGTTCGATCACTTGGGATTAGTGATTAGAGGGAGTTGGGTAGGTTCTCATATTCAGGGGAGTGAGCCCTTTGGTAGAGGATTGCTAGGATTAAGGAAAGACATACATATCAAAATGTGTTTGGTATGCGCTGTAAGACTAAGTATTAATTCGGAGTAATAGTTTTCACTTCCTGGATTGGTATCCCCCAGAGTAGGTGTGGTTTGCATCGAACTCGGTTAACAAACAATTGTGTCGTTTATTGCTTTGTTATTAACTTCAGTATTTGTTACTAGTGATCTAAGTAACCAGTTGTCTAAAAAATTTGGATTGTCACACAGGTTGTCTTAGACATTGTGTACGACATCTGTCCTGCAAGAGAACAAAATTTCAATTGGCATCAGAGCAGGAACCCTAACCTGCTAGGTGAGCTCCAGGGAGATAAATTTTGTTCAAGATGGAGAAGAGAGGATCAATAAATAGACCACCAGTCTTGGATGGATCTAACTATGATTATTGGAAGGCAAGAATGATTGCCTTTCTCAAATCCATGAATCAAAAAACATGGAGGGCAATTATCACTGGGTGGAATCATCCAATAGTCATAGCAGCAGATGGCTCTACAAGCCTCGAAGGAGCAGGAGAATGGACCACAGAAGAAGAAACTGAGGCTAGTGGCAACTCTAAAGCACTCAATGACATATTCAATGGTGTTGATGAAAACATGTTCAAGTTAATCAACACATGTACTGAAGCCAAACAAGCCTGGGAAATTCTCCAAACTGCACATGAAGGAACTTCTAAAGTTCGTATGTCAAAGCTGCAACTTTTCACCACAAAATTTGAGAACCTTAGGATGGAGGATGAATAAACTATATCTGAGTTCAACACTAGACTACGAGATATAGCAAATTCGTCCTTTGCCCTAAGAGAGAAGATACCTGAAGAAAAAGGTAGCCAGAAAAATCTTTAGATCATTGCCTTAGAGATTTAACATGAAGGTAACGACTATTGAGGAATCTCAAGACTTGAGCACGATGAAAGTTGATGAAGTCATTGACTCATTACAAACTTTTGAGATGTCTCTGGATGATAGACCTGAGAAGAAGATGAAGAACGACTTTTACATTTGAGGAAAGCAAACTAATGAAGATCTATAAGAAGCAATAGCCTACCTCACAAAGAATTTTAATAAATCTTTGAACAAGTTACAAGCGAGATGGAGGACAAATGTCCCAAACAAGACGTCCAACATCAAGTCACAGGACAAATCCAAAGAAGAGAATACTTCTAAGCAAAGCAAAGAAGTAAGATGTTCTGAATGTGAAGGATTTGGGCACATCAGACTAGAATGCCCCAACTTTCTCAAAAAACAGAAAAAAGGGATGGCAGCTACCTTATCTAATTCTGAGGAAGCAAAAGAAGAAGTAGTTGATAATGCCTTCACTTGAACGTTTGATACTAGCAGCAGTACTGGTAATGAAGATCTCCTACAAGAAGAATTGGATGAGAAATACAACAATCTCACCATTAAATGGGAGCAATCTTGTGAACTTATAAGAAGACAAGATAAGGAGATGGAAAGACTTGCTCAAGAAAAGGAAGCACTAGAGGCATCAACAGCTGACTTAAAAGAACAAGTCACCTTGTTAAACTCAAAGCTCAATGAAATAACAAAATATGTGAGAATGTTAAACAAGGGAACTAATATTCTTGAAGAAGTTCTTGTGCTTGGAAGAAACCCAAGTGACAAGAAGGGATTAGGTTTTGACAACTACATCAGTGACTACTCAAATGATGTTCCTGAGAAAACAATTCCCCTAAAGATGAATTCTAAGGGCCAGATGTCAAACCACATGTCTCAACATCCCCCTCAGCACAAGCATAAGAAGTTAGGATCTATTCCTCAACAACTTGCAAGACCGAAGAAACAAATGACAAAAACAAAGCATCTGGCTCAACACAAACAGAAAAGGGTTAATCACATGGCACAACCTCCAGTTCAACATAGAAAGCACATGTCAGACCACATGTCCCAACATCATGTTCAACATGTGTCCCCTCAATACAAAGAATATAAGGGCCCACTGAAAGGATGTAAACATTGTGGGAAATCAGGTCATCTAATCACAGAGTGCTTCAAACTCCATGGTTACCCTCAGAAGCCTAAGTCACCAAGTCAGAACAAAAAGAAGATCATATCTCAAAGGGTGAAATACAAAGATGTTCAAACTAAAGTATGGAAGCCAACACCACCCTAAAATGCTCAAAGTCCTCTTAGAATATCTTCACCTAAAAATTGGTATTTTGACAGTGGATGTTCTAAACACATTACTGGAGATAAGAGATATCTTATAGAATTAAGGTCTTACTCAAAAGGAAGTGTTACTTTTGGTAATGGAGTTAAAGGTAGAGTCACAAGCATTGGAAAACTAGATGGTCCAAACTTTCCATGCCTAGATGATGTTCTACTGGTTGAAGGTCTCACTGCAAACTTGATTAGCATTAGTCAACTATGTGAACAAGGACTAAAAGTGCACTTCAACAACTATGAGTGTACCATTCCTAATGATCAAGAGGTAGTGATGAAAAGGATAAAGTCAAAAGATAAGTGCTATACTTGGACACCTCTAAATAATGGTCCATAAATAGCTTGCTTGTCTGCCAAGGAAGAAGTTGACAAGATGTCCCACAAGATGTTCCAACATATGTACAACAGACAAGGAGCCGAAGAGATTTTGGTTGGGAGTGTTAGAGTGCCTCTGGGTATTCACACGCTCAACAACGTGTAATAGGCACTATACAGGTAACGTGCAGATTAAAGGAACATTAATGATCATTATATCTGCACGTAAAAAAAGGTAGCCTTAAGTTCTCAAACAATATATAAAAGGCTACTAACACCTCATATGTGACACTACCAAATGTCTCAACATCTTGTCTAACATCCTCTCCAAAATAAAAAATTAATCTCTTCTAGAAATCACCTGCAACAATGTCTCAACAATCAAAGAACATCAACTCTGAGAATCAAGATGATTCAAAGACACATGCAGAAGAGGCATCTTCCCAAATGCGTAGGGTTCCAGATTTATGCGTTCATCAACAAAGGGTCATCACAAATGCTGTATCAATTACCATGGTTCTACCAGCTGAGGGCTCAATCAAGACAAAGAAATCTAAAGGGTCTTCTTCAAAGAAAAGAAAGAACCCTAAGAAGGTCAAAGCTTGTACCAACAAGTCTTCATCAATCAAGGAAGTTGATACAAATGAGCAGAAAGAAAAAGATTCTACTCACAAAAATCAAGAATCTAACACCGAGCCTGAGGAAACAAATGCTAAAACGGCTGTAGAAACAAACCTGAAGATTACTGAGTCACATTCCTCACCAACCAATAGTATTCCTCCATCAGAAACCATCACCAACATCTTCTCAGAACCTCATGAAGAGGATCCCAACCCAGATCAAACTATGCCAACAGAAGAAAGCTATTGGTGAGAAGAGTTCAAAGAAGAAACATAGGTCGTTACTGTAAGTGACTCTGATACAGATGTCGAAGCAGATGTCCTAGACATCATGACATATGGGAAGAAAATAATTGGAGGGAGAAGAATTCCTGCCAACATTCCTCCAGCTCCAATGGATAGGGTTTTCTTCCATTCTGAAGAGAGCGCTCAAAAGTGGAGGTTTGTCTATCAGCGAAGAATAGCTCAAGAAAGAGAACTCAACCAAGAAGCTCTTGAATGCAAGGAGATCATAGAGCTGCTAGAGAAGGCTGAGCTGATGAAGACTGTGAAGGACCTGGGTAACTGCTATGAGATGTTGGTGAAAAAATGCATAGTAAACATTACCAATGCCTACAGTGAAGAGAATTAAGAGTTCAGAAAAGTCAAGGTAAGAGGTAAAGATGCGAAGTCCTCTCCTACCTGTATCAATGAGTACCTTGGAAGAAACCCATCAACATAAACTAATGAAGCCGATCTACTGCAAGAAATCATCAAGGAAATTACAGGAGGTCAGGTAAAAGAATGGCCTAAGAAGGGACTGCTGTCTACTGGTACCCTTAGTATTAAATATGCTATTCTCAATAGGATTGATGCAGCAAAATGGGCACCAACCAATCATGGTTCTTGGATCACCCTGATGCTGGCAAAGATGATATTTCTCATAAGGACCAAGAAGAAAATCAACTTTGGTGATCACGTTTTCAACCAAACCATGAAGCATGCTGTCACTTTTGCAATCAAGCTGCCTATAGCCTTCCCAACCTTGATAACAAGAATGATCTTAAGGCAATATCCAGCCATTCTATACCCAGAAGAAGTTTCAAACAAGAAGCCTCCAGTTCTGAGTTTTGACAACAAACTTTTTGTTGGTACACATGTCCTAGACATTGTGTTTCCAAAGATGAAGGAGGCTGCTGAAGCATCTAGCTCCCTGCCAAGAGCAAACAAAGATGATGTTCTTGCTGAACTGATGCAAATCACAAAAACTTTGGGAGAAACGATCAAAACCACCACAACCAGGAAACAACATGTGGACAACTTGATTAAGTCCATACAAGAGGCTGAATCTGAAGGAGCTGAGAACGAAGATGCTGAGAATGAGGAAGAGGCAGAAGATAATTAAAGAACAGACCCTGAGTATAGGAAAATAAGTACTTTTGTATTTTTCCTTTTATTTTTGTTCATCTTCTGTAATATTTTGTGGCCTACCAAATGTTCTAAACATTGGAGGTTTTGACATCCGGCACTTAAGCAAGTGCAATTTTGTAAGATTTTCCTATTATTAAATCAATGAATACTTTACTTTACCTTTGTCAAATTATGGTAAAACGAGGAAGTAGTAATTGATGATAAGGATATCTTTTTGGCATGTAGAATCACTTTTTCTTGCTTTCAGATGAAATAAAAGCATGCTTTAAAAAATTAAAAACTAAAAGCTATGCTAAAATAAGTGCGTCCAGAGCATAATTAAATGCTTATTATTGAACCTGTGTAAAGTCTAATGAGTCTTGATCACTCTGATTAAGTACTTTCCGCTACAACTCAAGACTATGGTTCACCAAGTCATTATGTATCCTATTCCTGGACTTACAAAATTTTCTGTAATGGATCATATGAAGACAAGAATAAGTCTGTCTCATACTAGCAAAGGTTCATCACAACAATCAAGATTGAAGAAGTCTTAAAAATTGAAGACACACTAGATTCTGAAGATCAAAGACCTTGAAGATCTCAGAACAAAAGTTGCATCAACAGAGATCAATTTAAAGATTGAAGAATTTGAAGATTGAAGACTGAAGAATGCACATTCAGTAAGTGATTTGTGGTTGTTTTAGCCATAATTTTCCAAAGGGGGAGCTTGTAGTTCTTCTCAAATTGGCTGCATCATAAGGCTAAAACAACTTGGTCAGAATGACTTAGCTAAAGCACCAATGCTAAAGCAATTAAGTTTAAACCACTTGTGTATATTGAAGATGTGTAGATGCAACATGTTGAACGAGATGTCCTAGATATCTTGTCACTGGGTTCAGAAAATTTTAAGGTAACATGTTGAACAAGATATCCTAAGACATGTGGGTAGGACATCTTGACTCAGTTACAGCTTAGAAGATAATGCTTATCCATTAGCATGCGTATCTTTTCAAATATGAATAAGGTGCGAGTCTTCAAGTAACAAGCTGAGATTAGGATTAATGATAAAGTTTGTTATTAATTCTATGTGTTAGATACAATCGGATTCATAACTAACTTTGTGGATAAAGATTAAATCTTGGCTTAAATATGCTTTTGGTCCCTGCAATTATGCCTTGTTTTGAAAAGAGCCCCTGTAAAAAAAAATATTTGATTTTAGTCCCTGCAATATCTCAAAACTTTCAAAAGAGCCCCTGACTGGTTTTAGTGCTGACGTGGCCAATTTTTAAATATGTTTTTGGTCCCTGCAATTCTGTCTTGATTTGAAAATAGCCCCTGTAAAAAAATAAAAAATTGATTTTAGTCCCTGTAAAATCATAAAATTTTGATTTTAGTCCCTGCAATATTATGAAGAAATCCAGTCAGGGGCTCTTTTGAAAGCTTTGAGATATTGCAGGGACTAAAATCAAATTTTTTTTTTTACAGGGGCTCTTTTCAAAACAAGACATAATTGCAGGGACCAAAAGCATATTTAAGCCTTAAATCTTTTATCTCATGGAGTTTGTTTTAAATCAAGTTTGTTTTAAAACTTAAATTCCTATTGTTGTGCATCTGAAAGATTGATGATTATCTGAAGACTTGCAAACTCAACCCACAATAACTGAAGATTGTGAGTCCAAGACTTTGTACCTAATGTGCAAATTAATAGTAGCTGAAACTTAGATTCTAAGGATTAGTTGCTTGTTGTTGTTGTTGAATGGTTTATTCAACATCATTGTTTTAAACGACAAGTTTAGTTCGATCACTTGGGATTAGTCATTAGAGGGAGTTGGATATATTCTCATATTCAGGGAGAGTGAGCCTTTGGGTAGAAGATTGCTAGGATTAAGGAAAGGCACACATATCAAAAGGTGTTTGGTATGTGTTGTAAGACTAAGTATTAATTCGGAGTAGTAGTTTTCACTTCCTGGATTGGTATCCCCCAGAGTAGGTGTGGTTTGCATCGAACTGGGTTAACAAACAAATGTGTCGTTTATTGCTTTGTTATTTATTTTAGTATTTCTTACTAGTGATCCAAGTAACCGGTTGTGAACCAGTTGTCTAAGACATCTGGATTGTCACACAAGTTGTCTTAGACATTGTGTACGACATCTGTCCTGCAAGAGAACAAAATTTCAGTAAGTACATACATTTTCATCCAATCAATAATCTTTACAAAAAAGAAATGGAAAAAAACTACTGTAGATTGCTTTCAACTATGCCACATCATCCAACTATTTTTGTCTATTCATTTGCTTAGGATCCCAATTCTCTAACTTTAGAGAGTTCAAAGTCACCTAACTTTCAACCTTTTTTGACCATTGAATTAATCTAAAGCTATAAATAGTGCTACCTCAAACTGTTCTTTATTTTTTCTAAGAAGAGATGATAAACTCAACACCATAACTCCGTTATTGCTCCATTGGTAAGCCAAATCTAGATCCATTGCGAGTTCTCTTTTAATTTTTTTTTTTTTTAAAAAAAAACATGTTTATTCCAATGTTATTAGAAAAACTAAGTATGTCTCATTTAACTTAGCATTGATTCATGGAGATGCTAAAGAAAATCTTAGTTGTGATTCGGTTTCAAGAAGTGACGTAGATTCTATTGTTGATCATCGTTGGATCACGACAGAATTTTTAAATGACATTAAATGTTATGGATTTTCTAACCACGAACTCATTCTTAAGGTTGACGTACATATCATGGTGCTTAGGAATCTTGATGTTTCATCTGGTCTATGAAATGGCACCCTTCTCACTATAACTCATCTAAGATCTAATGTTATTGGTGCGCAAATTACGACTGACAATAATTTTGGTAATATGGTTTATAATCCATACATGAAGCTTATTTCATCAGATGCTAATGTTTCTGTTAGTTTTCAACGTTGCCAATTTCCTTTATGTGTTTGTTTTGCTATGACAATTAACAAAAATCAGGTTCAAACGTTGAGCGATGTTGGTGTGTATCTCCCTAGACCAATTTTTACACATGATCAAATGTATGCTATTGTTTTAAAAGTTAAAACCGGACTGGGTTACAATTTTTTTTTAAGAAGCTAAATTAGCCCACATAAATTGGCATCAGTGAGAATCGAATATGAGATCTTAAGAGGAGCACACTCTCATGTCTAAAGTCAATACCACCAGACCAACCCAAATGAGTTTGGGTTAAAAATTCTTATTAGAGATGAGACTGAAAAAACTAAGACATCTACCGTAAATGTTGTATATCCCGAAATGTTTCAAAGAATTTAAATGAAAATTGTATTTACTTATAGTTCTTATTCTTATTTGAACCTCCTATTTATGATTAATAATTTTGAGTTTTGTTGTGGTGGGGGTGCTAATAATCCAATATACTTATCTGGAGCTTGGCATTTACTGTATATTTCTTTATGAGTTTGTTAATTGGACAATTCATTATACAGAATTTTTTTCACACCCCCCAACTATCTTTTTTACCCCTTGAGTTTCCATTTTTACCCCTCTGGCTACTTAGGAAGCGAGTGTGTAAAATTGCAAAAACTGAACACCACAATTTGCATCCTAGGATGCGAACTTTATAAAAGTCAAATTTTTTAGTCCTCTTCACCCTTTATAAAGTGTAAACTGAGTTCGCTCTCTAAGTAGCGAACTATGTTTTAGTTCGCACTATAAGTAGCGAATATTTTATACTCAAACTAAACGCTGGTGCCCCCCATGGATGAAAAAATCATGAAAAAAAGAGTTCGCTCCCTAGGATGCAACCTCTTTTTTTTCATAATTTTTTCATTCATGGTGGGTGCCGGCGTTCAATTTGAGTATAAAAAATTAATACTAGCTACTTAGAGTGCGAAAAAGTGCTCGATTTCCAGATAGATGACCCGTGTCAATCTAACTCCCACAAGTCGCTGTTCGCACCATATAGGATCAAGAGGTAGTGAGCGTAAATTTTGCTGAGATATTGTTATAATTGATTTGTTACATTACACGTATCAAATTTGAATATTAAGTGTCAACATACAAAATGGTCAACCGTGCGACAGCACGGGTTAAAAAACTAGTTCATATACATTAGTCTTAAGTTGTTACTTTAGGATTGGAGTGCTAATATTTTTGCAGATACTTTTCTTCATCATGTCTGAAATTTACAATCACCATAATATTACACCTTATCACACAAATAATATTTAACATAGAAAAATTAATAAATACTATTTGTAAATCTATCAAAATTGTCTAGCTCAATGAATATAGTGTAACGTATTTAAATAAAATGTATATCAAAACATTTACTTTTGCGAAATACTATTTTATTTCAATCTAACTGCGAGAGAATGGTCAGACACAAATAAATATTATAGTCTAAAAACTCAAAACATTTATCATGTAATGTCTAATATTTATTCTTTTTCCCAAATGAAACACATAATTGTCTCGAAGATTTTCTTAGTATTTGGTAGGAAAATATTATTTTAAATACAAAATTTACTTTTTTATTTCCTTAACTAGAAAACTATTTTTTTTAATAGCAAATATAATATTATATTAGTGAAAAAAGGACAAGAATAAATCCAGATAAAAAAAAACTACTTAATGTGATCCTTCATTAAATAGTTTAGTTGTTTTGTGATGGCTCTTTTTTTTTTTTTTTTTTGAATGGCAAATAGGTATATTATATAAATATAAAAACATGAATTCAAGTACAAATCATGAGAACTAAAAGTACTCAGCGATATACTAAAGACAAAATAAGAAAAAAGAGGTACACCACAAAAACTCAAAAAAGAATCCCAGAGGAGAACCATTTCGGGTGTATTGATGAGAACTCTGGTATGGGTCAAGCTAATTATGCTGCAAGTCTATGCGATAGCCCAATTGAAGATTGTGCAGACAAAGGAATGAGTGTGAAAAGAACCACTCCAAAGCGTTTTAAGTGATTTTATTTGGCTGAAATTGTAGGGTGTTATTTTACTTTGAGACGTTTTGGTTTTGTTTTATCTGATTATCTTTTATGGGTGTTTCTTCCTTCGGGTGTTTTTTCAGGTGTTAGTTTTTGTTTGTAGGTGTTAAGGGTGAATTTTATTAGGGTGAATTCTGTTTAATTGCACTTTCTTCTCTATCTAACCTTTTGGTTAGATTTTATCAATAAAATTTAATTATCGAAAAAAATAAATAGAAGCCACCACGATCATCCAAAGCAACCACCAAGAAGAGAGAGGAAGAGCCAACTATAATAGAGGCACCTCAAGAGAAATCACTATAAGTCAGAAACTGGAACAACTAAGCACCACACCTCACCTTATCTTATTCGACCAACACATAAGAGGTTGCACCTCCCATTCGCAGAGGAAGCAAGGGCTATCAGAGTTTTTACCTAATAATTCTTGACCAATTTGTAATGGGTAGGAGTACTTGTACTTCGGTTTTCCTCCTACCTTATTTATCATTTCTTTTTCCATTGAAAACAAATCTTTTTATATATTTAATTTATTTCTCTTTATAGTTTAGATTTATTTATTTATCGATCAATGAGAACAAAAAATTGAAATGAATTTGCATTCATGGGACACTCACAACTAACTTGTAACAAATGTTTATTTCACATGAAAATGACTTAATCTACATTAATTACATTAGTTATAGACTAACAAAGTTTTGTGTGTCCAAAAGAGAAACGTGATTCCATATGAAGTGAAGAACAGAAGGTAACGAATACATTCCAAGTCATACGTTTTTTAAGCAAAAGATATTAATTAAAGAGATGAAGACCCCTTCTAAAGAATAAGATGCTCCTACTTTGGCATCTACAAAAGACAACAATTTAGAATGGAGACAAAGTTTCAACACACATTTAATTTGAACCTTTCGCAGACTTTGAGAAAGGAAAAACATTTCGTTCTTTTATTTCATGTCATTGTCCAACTTCTCTTATATCTTTTTTTTTTTTTTTTTTTTTTTTCTAGTGTTTTCCATGAAAGTAAGGGAAAGTCTAGGATCCAAAATCTCTTATACTCAAGTAAACACACATAATATTCTTCTTTTTTAGGATATATGCTTTTGATGAACATATCATTTGAAAGTGATGATGAGAATGAGGGATCCAAGGCACTTTCACGTTATATATAGATCACGACGATGGAGGTACCACCACCATGCATATGCATGCATGCATGCTTTTATTCTTTGTGTGTGATTGTGGTCTCTATGTAGAAAATATTAAAGGGATGGTCAAAAGATTATACATGTGCCAGCTTTGGGGTAGATTACGTGTGTGCATACACATCGGAGGGTCAAATTATACTAATGTAACAATATATCCTGTAAATTTATTTTAGAATTTTTTTTCTTTGATCTTAAATCATGTATTCAACATGATATTTAGCATTATTTTTGTAACATGGTTGAATATGAATTACCAATTGTTGGTTGGTCCAATGATGATTGACGCTGAATTTGATAGGAAAGATTACTGTTCGATCTCCGCATTTGCGATTGACAGAGAGTTGAAACCACTTGATGATATAAATGACCTCCAAACTAATTATTAGGTGATTCAGTGGGCCGGATACCAGTGATGAAAAAAAAGTTTGAATATGAATTTATATTTAGAGTGAAAATCATGATGCCAACTTCTCTTGTTATAAATTATGTCATTTGTTAACGACATCAAATTTTCTCTAATGTTCAACAACATGACAGTAACGTATCTTTCAAATGTTTTGTTTGAAAAATAAAACAAAATTAAATTTAGAAATTTATCCTTTTACTTAAAACATATGTTGAATTGATAGGATTGATTTTTTAGTAAAAAGCAAGTGAAATTATGTTTGCTAACTTTTAGGTGGGAGTAAGTTAGAAACCTTCTATATATAAAATTTTCAATCGACAATATAACATTAAATGAAAGTCCAAGTTTTAACAATTAGACCAAATTCTTTCACATTTGATCACCTATAAAAAATAATTTGAGATCCAGTCTTTTTGAAGGTTTCCAACTGCAGAAAGAAATATATTTACATGTGAGTTCGTACAAACTATCAACTATACATGGTCTTTGAGATGACCGATTCTGCCATGTGTTGACAATAAATTAGTGAGAGGTTGAAAGAAAATTGTCCTTATTTTACTTATAGTTCTTATGCCTCCATATTTGTATATCATTGTTTGAACCTATAATGACTCGAAACTGATTTGTCATTCTGAACTAAAAAAACACCACACTAGGACAACCAAAATAAGTCCCACAAGACAACGAACAAAACAACGATGCCGCACTTAGGCGATAAAATCAGAAAAATAATAACTCAAATATAAGTTAATAACACTTATTTATACCGATGACAAGAAAAATAATGAAAAGAGGTGATTTCATATAAAAAATGACCCAAAATCATCCATGCAAGTAAATGAATGAAGAAGAAAGCTTAGAGAGAAAACATAACCGCTCTTAAAAAAAATAGGGCCGCCTCGGGTCATGATTGCATATAGGAAGTCCTCGGAAGGTCTCTTTTGTTTTGAGAATAAATTATAGGAAAAAGCTAACATGTGTCCTTAGGACACATTTGAATGATTTAAAAATCAAAAATCCTTCCGATGGGAGCAAATCCGCGTTAAATTTCTACTTTGGAGCCGATGCTTGATGCACTCAAGAGGAGACTTGGTTCATGGTGAAATAAATATATTAGTTTGGGTAGTAGGATAGTTCTTAATTTGACCCTTAATGCAATCTTTGTATTTTATCATTCCTATCTAAAAGTATTAAGTGTCGTTGGAGGTTAATCGGGAATGAAGAGGCTCTTTGCAAAGAAGTGTTATGTAAATATGGAGACAGAGTGACAAAGAGAGTCATATTGGATACATATGTGAATGATTCATGTTGGCTCTTTGTGTGTTGACTAAATTTTTTGAAAACAAGTTCTAGTTAGATGTTAGGCCAAATGCTCCGACATATAGCTGACGTGTTCGCGTGTTTATTTGTACACCAGACGCGTGTAATTTATGGTAGCAACAACAATCAACATTTAAGGAAAGAAACTATATGGTTGATTCTAATGTTCGATATTATAGCATGGATCAAGCTATTGCAAAGCTGGAAGGTTTATTAAGCCCAAGAGGCCAAGACAACTCAGGCTATTTAAGGAAGACGTAAGACCTAATCTATGTACTGAAGTCGTCGTTCACAAATTGAGTCTTTTAGGTTTTAGTGTTTTTTGTTGTTTACTGTGAGACTTTCTTGTATTGCCTTAATGCAAGAATATGACTGTGTTTATTGAGTTGTAAACTTGTGAATCACTCCTAACTTTGAAGTACGGAGTTGGTTTATTATCTAGGAGTTTGTCTCCACCATTTGATTATTGATTGTAAACACGGGTTGTGTGTTTGAGGAAAGAGAGATGGGATCTCATATATAGGAGTTCCTAGGTAGAAGTTGCACGGATAGTGTCTAGGTGATAAGACGTAAACATAGTGTTTGCTGAGGTCTTTGAACTAGAAATATTATAGTGAATTTCTTTTCTGGCTTGGTAGCCCCCCAGAGTTAGGTGACGTTGCACCGAACTGGGTTAACAATATTTAATGTTGTTTATTTTATGTTGCTTGATTTTTATTATGTCTTGTTATAGTCAGATGTCATAACGTTTGACTCAACGTCGTCTTTGCATAAGTGTTACTACATTGTATATGCCATGTGTCTGTAGTGCGCCCGAATTTCAATTCAAATTGGTGGAAGGATGTTTGTTCCACGGGTAGAAATTTGATTGTAAATTGGTTCGAACAACAAGTGTTTCAGAAAGTTGGGAATAGTGTGTCAACAATATTTTGGAAGGATAAGTTGGTCGGTGATATGATTTTGAAGGATAAAATTCTACAAATTTTCCCTATTTTTAATCGAAAAGATGCTTTGGGAGAGAGTTGTTGGAAGGAGAAGAAGGGTCTTTGAATTGGAATTTTAGTTGGCGCCATCACCTATTCGTTTGGGAATCGACTTTATAAAATAAACTTCTGGAGATGATTAATGAGGTACGGCTGAGGGATTGTGAGAATGTTTGGGGTTGGTGACAGGGTAAGGGGGAGTTGGGATTGTGAGAACTTCTTGCACCGATGCTTAGTATAGGTCGGGTGGTTGTTCTGTCACAATCGCATGTGTTTCGTCATATTTGGAAGAGTAAAGTTCCATAAAAATTAATTGCTTTTGTTTGGAAATTATTACTCAACAAAATCCCATCTAGAGATAATTTGCAAACAAGAGGAGTGAACTTGACTGTAGAGTAAAGGGGCTGTGTGTTGTGTGATGCAGCTGAGGAAAATGCGGTACATCTATTCTTACACTTTCCTTTTGTGGTGAGAGTGTGGTATGAAGTGTTTAATTGGTTAAGGGTGATTCATATTTTGCCACCAAACGTTTTTACTCGCATGCATTATGTTAGTAGTTTTGGTTTAGATAAAAAATCGACCGAAAGCCTCTTGTTTTTTTAGTACAGTACTGTGGTGTCTTTGGCGTCGCTGCAATCAAGGAATATCCGAGGCTCGCAATGACGGTCATATAGATTTGGTTGATGAAACTAAAGTCGTATCTTAGCGTTGGTTTTTGAGTAATAATGAAAAGGCGAATAGCTGTTTTTTGTAAGAGTGGTTGTGTGAACCTTTATGAATTGCTAATTGCTACTGGTTCAGGCTTTTGGAGGGTTGTTTCTGATCTGATATGGAGTACTGAGTTTTTCCATTCACTATGGTTCCTGGGTAGTGTCCACTGCTATTCTGCATCAGCCAAGGGGTTTTCTGGTGTTTTGAGGGGTGTGTTTAGGGCTTCAGCTGAGTTTGGGCCTGTGTGCCTTCTTCCCTTTTTCTATTTATGCAGCCCAACTTTTATGGCTATTACTGTTCTTCATTTTATGTTTGAGGGACTATAATAAGATGCTTTCTCTTCCCACCCCCCCTATATCTTTTTCACCCCCCAATATTCCGATTTTGCCCTTGTAAAAAAGTTCGGAACGTATTTTCCGAACTTTTCCTAGAGTAAATTCGACAAAAATTTCGGAAAACACATTCCGAAATTCACATTCAAGGCAAAAAAAAGTTCGGAAAATACGTTCCGAACTTTTTGACCAAGGGCAAAATCGGAAATTCGGGGGGTGAAAGAGATATGTGGTGGGTGGGAAGAGAAAACTTCCTATAATAATCTAGTATATGGCTATTACTGTTCTTCATTTTATGTTTGAGGGACTATTATAATCTAGTATACCTTTTTATTTATATAATTTTGTATTTTAGCCTCCACAAAAAAGTATTAGTAGTACTCTTCCACAATTATGAATTGTACTAAAAAATAAGTATTAAATTGTACTAAAATTTTTAACAATAATTATTAAATGACAGGGTTAATTATCTATATGTATATGAACCATAAAAAATAATTTAAAGGTCTTACTTTTTTTTTTAATAAAGTTGAACTGTTACAATGTTTAATGATTTTTTATAATAATAAAAATATAAAACAAAACATCCGCTTTTAGTTAGACTTCATATTAAACACCCTTAGTTTAATAAATGGAACATAAATCTATCTTATTTTAGCACAAGAATATACACGGTAAGAGTTTGCAAAATAGAGCAATAGTGTCAAAAAAATTTCTTACTATATTTAATTAAAATTTTAGAGGGGAAAAGAGAGTCTGTGTGGGAGAGGGGTGGGGGATTTTTTAAATAGTGTCCTTGTTTATGCACGGAATGGACTCTAAAACCACAAGGTGATGCAAGGCCCAAAGTTACTAGACAAAATATAAACTATTAGAATTGAGTATTTCTCTTTGCGTCCCTTGCTATTTCTTGTGTGCCTCCAACGTTTTCAATTTCATCCACTCTCTAAAACCACAAGGTGATGCAAGGCCCAAAGTTACTAGACAAAATAAAAACTATAAGAATTGAGTATTTCTCTTTGCGTCCCTTTCGTGTGTGTGCGGGGGGGGGGGGGGGGGGGGGGGTTAATAGTGTCATTGTTTTAGCCCGGAATGGAATAAAAACATAAGAACTAAGTATTTCTCTTTGCGTCCCTTGCGTGTGCCTCCAATTTTTTCAATTTCATCCCCTCTCTACTTAAGTAGCGAGTTACAATTATGTTTAACTCAACCCCAGTATTTGCACTTGTCACCTCCCCCAGATGAAACAACATTCTAGTTTGAAAAAGAATTGTTCATTACTTAACCCGTGAACGCTCTTCAACTAGTTCACATTTGAAAATGTGAACCCTGCCCTATATAACACGAGTCCCACCATCTTTTCCCACATTTCAACATTTTCTAAAAAAAAAAAACAAAATTCTCTAAGAAACCCCCAAAAGTACCAAACTCGAAACTTCATTATTTCCATTGTTTTTTACGCATTTGTGATCGAAATCTCCTAACAAGTGAAGACCAAACAAGATGTTAGTGTATATTTTCCTGAATATACAATTTTATATGCATTTTTTTAGAACTAGTGTTGTTTGGTTGTTAAGTAGTGAACAATGAAGGTATTATCTAGTTAACCTG
Organism: Trifolium fragiferum; assembly: GCA_954870985.1. Taxonomy (NCBI): domain Eukaryota; kingdom Viridiplantae; phylum Streptophyta; class Magnoliopsida; order Fabales; family Fabaceae; genus Trifolium; species Trifolium fragiferum. Next base: position 27,629,112 of record OX940796.1, read on the forward strand.
CAAACCATTAATAAATTTCCCATGATACAGTACATCTTTTCTATCTAGTCAACAATAGTTAATTAAAATAGTTTTTATTCATTCTTATTGAACCATCCAAATTTAAGGCATTCTCCAGAGTGTTGGGACAATGTGATAATTTTGGGAGAAATTAGAGAGAATAGAACGAGAGAATTGAAACGAGAATTAAGAAAAAGAGTTAAGTTGTTGTATTCATCCACATGGGGCAAGGTATTTATATACAAATGGGGGCTTGCTTCACTGCCAAGCGATCGTATATTAACTACCTAAGCCAAAACAAAAACTATAACAAACTAACTAACTATTACTAGCTTCAGAAACTTTCTCAACTTCTGAAGCTCTGCAACTTCTGAAGCTCCGCTCAGCTTCTGAAGCTCTGCTCAGCTTCTGAAGCTCTGTAGCTTCTGAAGCTTCTCCAACTTCTGAAGCTCTGTAACTTCTGAAGCTCTGTAACTTCTGAAGCTCTGCTCAGCTTCTGAAGCTCTGCAACTTCTGAAGCTCTGCTCAGCTTCTGAAGCTCTGCAACTTCTGAAGCTCTGCTCAGCTTCTGAAGCTTCTCCAACTTCTGAAGCTCTGAAAACATGACTTATTAATTCAACACACCTCCTAAGACATGTTTTCCAAAGCATTCATTCCTATAAGCTTCTTCAGAGTGTCAAACCTTGCCTTAGCCATAGGTTTGGTTAGAATATCTGCAAGTTGGATCTCAGTATTGCAATATTCCACCTCAAGCTTATCTTTGTTCACTTGATCTCTCAAAAAGTGAAACCTCCTCTCAATGTGCTTACTTCTTCCATGACTAACTGGGTTGTTAGCCAAATCAATTGCTGACTTGTTGTCAACAAGTAGCTTCATCCTTGTTGTCTCTACTGCATTCAATTCAGTGAGCAACATCTCAATCCAATTTGCTTGACAAGCTGCAAATGAAGCTGCCACATACTCAGCTTCACATGATGACAATGCCACTATCCCTTGCTTCTTAGAACACCAAGAGATTGGTGCATTACCTATCATGAACAGGTATCCTGCAGTACTCTTCCTGTCATCTTGATCTCCTCCCCAATCTGAATCTGAGTAACCATAAGCCATTAGCTTCTTGCTACTGTTCCTTTGGTTTGGAATTAAAATGCCATGATCAATGGTTCCTTTCACATATCTAAGGACCCTCTTTGCAGCAGTCAAGTGATTCATCCTTGGTTGATCCATAAATCTGCTCAGCAGACCAATACTATGACATAAATCAATTCTAGTATTGCACAAGTACCTCAATGATCCTATGATCTGTCTGTACAGTGTTGAATCAATCAACTCATCCTCAGTATTCTTGCTCAGCTTCACACCTGTTTCCATAGGAGTAATTGCAGGGTTGCAATTGCTCATGTGAAACCTCTTCAATATGTCAATGACATATTTCTTCTGATGCAAGAAATAGCCTCTATCTGTTTTCACAAATTCCATGCCAAGGAAATATGATAGCTCTCCCAGATCAGTCATCTCAAACTCCTTCATTATGTCTGCTTTGAATCTCTCTAGCACAGCTTTGTTTGATCCTGTGATCAACAAATCATCAACATACAGACACAGTATTATAATCTCATCATGACTTGAGCCTTTCACATATACTCCATGTTCTGATGTGCATCTAGTGAAACTCAAATTCAGCAGGAAGCTATCAATTCTCTTGTTCCAAGCTCTTGGAGCTTGTTTCAAACCATAGAGAGCTTTGTTCAACTTGTACACTTTCTGTTCTTGACCTTTAATCTCAAATCCTGGTGGCTGCTTCACATATACCTCTTCCTCTAATGGTCCATTCAAAAAGGCAGATTTCACATCAAGCTGGTGCATAGCCCATCCTTTGTAGGTAGCTACTGCAACAACTAGCCTAATTGTCTCTAGCCTTGCCACAGGTGCAAACACTTCATTAAAGTCAAGTCCAGGCTTCTGAAGAAAACCCTTAGCTACTAACCTTGCTTTGTACTTAGCAATTTCACCACTTGGTTTCATCTTCAGCTTGAAAACCCATTTCACATCAATAGGTCTCTTGTTTACAGCTTTGTTCATCAATGTCCAGGTGTTATTCTTCTCAATTGACTTCAGCTCCTCTTTCATAGCATTCAACCAATTTGAATCTTTCAAAGCTTCACTTAGAGTCACCGGTTCCAACTCTGCAATCATTGCTTCATTGACCAGTTCTCCATCTTCAGTGATTGCTTGATCAGGAAACACATCATACTCATTCAACCTTATTGACTGTACCCTTTCTCTGGTTGATCTTCTCAACTGTTGATTAGGTGCAGCATTAGGTTGATCATCTTCAACTTCTATCTCCTCTTGATTTGTTTCTTCAAGCATGAGTCTTCTGTTGAGCATTGAGCCTTCAGCACTTGTGCCTTCAGTCCAATCCCAACCCTTTGATTCATCAAACCTGATATCTCTGCTAATCACAACTTTGTTATCTCTAGGTGAGTACAATTTGTAAGCACCAGTGGGATGATAACCTAACAATATCATTGTCTGACTTCTATCATCAAGTTTTCTTCTAACTTGATCAGGAACATGTTTGAAGCAAAGTGAGCCAAATATTCTAAAATGACTAACACTTGGTTTCAAACCTGTCCAAGCTTCATGAGGAGTCTTGTCTTGTAACCTCTTTGTAGGACTTCTATTGATGATGTAAACTGCTGTAGAGACTGCTTCACCCCAAAACTTATGAGGCATATGCTTAGCTTTAAGCATACTTCTGGCCATGTTCATGATGCTTCTATTTTTCCTCTCAGCTACACCATTGTGTTGAGGGGTGTAGGGTGCAGTGACTTCATGCTCTATACCTTCATCTTCACAGAATTTTGCAAATTCATGTGAAGTGTATTCACCACCTCCATCAGTTCTCAATTTCTTAACACTAAATCCACTTTGATTTTCAACTAGTGTCTTAAATTTCTTGAACTTGGTAAATACATCACTTTTCTTTTCGATAAGGTAGAGCCAAACATGCCTAGTACAATCATCTATGAATGTCAGAAAATAGTTGTTGCCTCCAATGGATTTCACCTCAAATGGACCACACACATCTGAGTACACCATTCCTAGCTTCTGAGTTGATTTCATAGGTAATTCATTCTTGAATGAATTTCTGGCCTGCTTTGCTGCACAACATTCCTCACACACTTCACTTGGTGCTCTGATCTGAGGCAAGCCATGAACCATCTTCTTGGAATTCAACATGCTTAAACTTTTGAAGTTTAAGTGTCCAAACCTGTGGTGCCATATCCAATTCTCTTCTGTACTAGTGACTGAGGCTAAGCACTTGAAATCAATCACATTGATTTCAACCTTAAAGGTTCTATTGCTTGACAATGGAGCTCTTAGGATTAACCTACTTTTAGCATCATGAATCTTCAATTCTTTATTAGCCATTGTCACTGTATAATCCTTTTCAAGTAATTGACCAAGACTAATCAGATTACTTGTTATAGAAGGAACATACAATACCTCATTAATGAAGGATTCTTGACCATCTTTTCTCTGCACAAGAATTATCCCCATACCTTCACTAGTGATCTGGCTGCTATTAGCAAACTTGATATTCCGTCTCACTGAATAGTCAAGCTTCAAGAACCACTTCTTGTTGCCAGTCATGTGATTGCTACAACCAGTGTCAAGATACCACAAGTTGGATTTATCAGCGTCAGTGTTTGTACTTGCCATGAGCAGGGAATCATCAGAGTCACTACCATTTCCCTTTGCCAATTGAGCTTCATCCTTGTCACTTCTCTCAACTTTCTTAGAGTGACACTCTCTAGCATAATGGCCAAGCTTCTGACAATTATAACACTTCACATCCTTCTTATTAATCTTTTTCTTTGAACCTTTCTTGTTACCTTTGCTAGACTCTGAATCTTTAAGGTTCTTGCCATCATTCTCTGAATCTTCTTTCTTTTTCTTGTTTTTCCCTTTGGAACCTTTCTGAAACTTTGCCTGCAAAGCTTGATCAATAGCTTTATTTGAGCTCCTCTGTTTGACTCTCAGTTCATGTGCCTCCAATGAAGCTTGGAGCTCCTCTATCTTCATAGTGGCCAAATCCTTTGATTCTTCTATTGCTACTACTATGTGATCAAATTTCTCAGTCAAGGTTCTCAAAACCTTCTCAATCTTGGACCTCTCTGACAGAGCTTCACCATTTGACTTCATCAAATTAGTGATACTCAACATTCTTGAAAGATACTCAGCTATCGTTTCTTGATCATTCATCACCAACATTTCATATTGTCTCCTCAGAGCTTGCAGCCTGATACCCTTCAGTTTTTCATCACCTCCATAAATCTTTTTCAATGTATCCCAAGCACCTTTAGAGGACTCTTCCTCAATGATCTTCTCAAAGATATTAGGATCCACACACTGATGTATGATGAACAGACCTTTTGCATCCTTTTTCTTCAACTCGCGATGCAAGGCTCTTGCTGCTTCATCAGCATTTGCAGCCAAGTCTGGTACTCCATCATTAACAGTTTCAAGAACATCTTGAAACCTGAAAATGACCTTCATCTGCGCACACCAACGATCATAGTTTTCACCTTTGAAAACTGGAAGATTTGCAGGAAATTGTGATGAGGTTGTGCCATTGTTCGCCATTGTTTCTTGATCAAAGAATCAATGCAAAACGTGAATCACAACCGGGCTCTGTTATACCAATTTGTTGGGACAATGTGATAATTTTGGGAGAAATTAGAGAGAATAGAACGAGAGAATTGAAACGAGAATTAAGAAAAAGAGTTAAGTTGTTGTATTCATCCACATGGGGCAAGGTATTTATATACAAATGGGGGCTTGCTTCACTGCCAAGCGATCGTATATTAACTACCTAAGCCAAAACAAAAACTATAACAAACTAACTAACTATTACTAGCTTCAGAAACTTTCTCAACTTCTGAAGCTCTGCAACTTCTGAAGCTCTGCTCAGCTTCTGAAGCTCTGCTCAGCTTCTGAAGCTCTGTAGCTTCTGAAGCTTCTCCAACTTCTGAAGCTCTGTAACTTCTGAAGCTCTGTAACTTCTGAAGCTCTGCTCAGCTTCTGAAGCTCTGCAACTTCTGAAGCTCTGCTCAGCTTCTGAAGCTCTGCAACTTCTGAAGCTCTGCTCAGCTTCTGAAGCTTCTCCAACTTCTGAAGCTCTGAAAACATGACTTATTAATTCAACACAGAGATATCATCAAAACCATGATATCTCGTAGTGACAATTGTTCATCATCAATCATTTTTACATACATTTATTTCATCAACAATTCATACATGTAATTTATAAACAAAGGCAGTTCATTAGCTTCTAACGGAGGATTTTCACCATTGACAATTGCACAATCAATCATGCGAGCGACGGAGAGGCATAGGTTAAATTCATACATGTAATTGGATTTTCAATAGAATCGCTTTGATACACGAGTTGCAAGTGTGAAGCCAAACATTCCACAACTTTGGTGATTATAAACATTCCATTCAACACATAAGAAGTGTCTGTTCTCATAGCTATTAAATTCTTGAAAAGATAGTTAAATTTAGGATTCGTGAAAAATTAAGGTTGCATATTTTGCGGCATACACAAAATTGAAATTGGAATTGCGAAACTCGAATAACAAGAAACAAAATTGAAAGTATGATATAACATAAAATTGTAGTATTCAAATTAAACTAACTAGACAATCTGCAATGAAACATAGTGCATCCACAATTTAAAATATTAACTCATTATTAAAAAAAGTTAAAAATAGAACTTAGCCTAAAATTGCCAAAAAAAACAACACTTTGAATCGAAAATAAAGAAGAATTGACAAGAAAGAATGACAAATTGTTGGCGTAAATAGTTCAAATTAACCAATGATGGAGACGTGAGAAGAGATTGAAGATTGAGAGAAAAGGGAGAAAATGCAATTGAAAGTAAAAAGAACTTTGGTGAAGACAGAGGCAGTCAAAAAACAGATTGATAATTTTTTATAATTTTTTTTTGTTTGGAATAAACCAAACAAAGAGAATCAACAAAGAGAAAAGAAATAATATTTTGGTAATTGAAAAGAATTAAAGGAATGATGTAAATTTTATTAAACACAAAATATGTACTCCAAAACTAATCAAGTGTGAGAGGTTGTTACTTTAACAACAAGTTAACTAACCAACTCCAAAACTAATCTAACTAACTCATCATTATCCTTTTAATCACACAAGATAAGGACTTACAACAAAGACACAAAAATTAACTACTGCTACATTGCTAATAGAATTATCAGAATTTCAAATTTGCGATAAACTCGCTACTCGCTAGGGCGAGGGATAACAAGTGGAACCGGCACACCTCGCCAATGCAAGTGAGTTAGCTCGCTAGGCGAGCTATAGCATAGTTGAATTAAAACCAATATTTTTAAGACGTTAAATATACGACTTTCGAGATTATATTACTAATTTGTCTTAACAAAACCTTGAAAAAATTAAAGCCAACCACGCAATAATAACACCCACATTTTGGAGGAAACAAAATATCGTTTTCCATCCCAACGAGCTATCTGCCACTGTCACATTTATACCCTTAATCAGCAAAAACGTGACAATGCAACACTTCTAATAAGGGCACTAACAACTTCCCCAACACACACTCAGACTCTCCACAACATACATTGAAGGTGGTCCTAACTATTTGAAGGCCCAATTTAAATATTAAAAATAAATTTTTAATAAAAAATTAAAAGAAATTATTTTCTATCTAAATTATTTTTTTTATTTGATTGAATTTTTTTTACTAAACATATGATATTTTATAACATTAGTAATATTTAACTATTATTATATGATCTCAAAATTAATCTATCGAATACATATAATATTTTATAAAAACTAATAATATATAACTATTATTATAAAACTTTAAAAATTTTGAATTGACGCCTTCAAAATTTTGAAGTCCGATGCCGTTGCGTTTGTTTGTTGCACCCCATAGAACCGGGCCTGCACACACTTTATTTTATTTTTATATCAAAATATATTGACTCTTGAGGCATGTAAAAATAATTATATCAAAAGTGTGTTTGATTTCAATGAAAGAAGAAAAATAATTATGGAAATTAATAAAAAAAGTTAGATAAACTTTAATTTAAGTTTATAATATAATTTCTGTAATTTTCTTTTTTTATTTATTTTAAACCAAACACCTTTTTAAAAGTTTTAAATCTTAAGCTCGAAAGATTTGCATGATTTTAAAAAATAAATATTTGATAGAATCTTATAGAATAAAAATAATACAAGACAAATTTTAATATTTTGAATATTCTTTTGTCTATAATAATTATTTTAGATAACATGTATTTGAGAAAAAATAATTATCTTGTGATTTAGTTATAACAAAATCTTTGGTCTTTTTTCAAATTTTTATCTCTAATTTGTTCAATTTCAACAACAATTTTAAAATAAAGACCAATACAACAAAAATATTTGTATAGAAAAAAAATACCCCATTCAATTTCTTATATGTCAAAGTTATTCGGTCTCTAAAAAGTCGAAATAAATTTAAATCAAATTTTTTTTAGTAGTTTATTGTCTTTACTATATAATCACACTAATAAAAAAAATATCTGATTTAAACTATGACATCTATACATAAAAAATGTAATATTTCTACTAAATAAGTTATATTTATGTTAGTAAAAAAATAAATTATATTTACATCGATAAGTCCAAATCGTTTTAATTAGAACTAGACATCCTCTCATTTTTCAATTTTCACTTTTGAATCTTTTGCTTCTTTTTTGTAGATCAATTTTTTTTTCTTCCTGAAAATCATCATTTTGTAATTTCCCTATTTCACCCCTACACTTGGTTTAATTTGTGCCGTTTTGTATTGAAACGACAAAGCCAAATCAACCACCACATAAACAAAATCAAATATCCACACCAACGGTATCTCATGCGTGCGTTTCATTTCATCATCACTCACTATGATGGGTCTAAACAAATTCGGAGCAACGATCACTATACTAACGGCCGTTACTCTAACAGCTCTCGCCGTCGAGATTCTCTACGTTCTATTCAAACGCCGTCACAGACTCCGTCCACGTGTTCGCGCAGAGCCACTAGAACCTTCTCTTCCAATTTCAACAACATCTTCACCAGACGAAAGAGAATGCGAACGCGAGCTTGAAGAAGAACTTGAGAATCAAATTGCTAAGTATCAGTTCCATTACGGTCCTTCGAGAGTGTTGTTCACGATCAAGGAAGAAGAAAGAGAAGGAGTTGAATCTGAGAATGGTTCGGAATGTAGTAGCGTTGGAACGGTGAAGAAAGCTTTGGCGGTGAGAAACACGCGTTTGAGTGAAAATGTGGTTGTTGTTGATGATGATGGTGAAGTTGTTGTGATGGTTGATGAGTTGTTGAATGAAACGACGCCGTATTCTACTCCTTGTGCTACTTCTCATTATTATACACCACAGTCTTCTCCTACACGCGGAAATGGATGAACATGAAATGAAAATGGATTAGTCATGTGTTAACGTTGTTGATTGAAACTAGGTAAATAAGATAAGATTAATTTTGTTTTTTCTGCTAGTAATTTAGATTAGTAGTTTTAAGTTGTTTTGTTAGATTTAATTTAATTTATATCTTTTGTCATGTACTCAAGTGGATGGATCCACACTATATGAGAAAGTGGGAAATTCTGATTCAAACTCAAACAATGAAAATCATGATGCTGATTGTTACACCAAGCATGAGAAAGTGACTTGACTCACACTAAACCTGAGAAAGTTAGAAATCTAGCTTTGAACTCAGATACCGCAAATAACGGAGTTTATTATTTAGGGATTTGGATTTCATGCGGTCGAAATTTCTATCTTATACAAATTCAAATGAGATTTATTATTTTTTTAAAATTCAAATGAGATTAAAATTGTTGTTGTTATTGTTATTTATTATATTAAATGCGGTTTACCGGTTTATATTTAAATTAATAATTGCTTGTTATTATGTTCCTATCTTAATTTTGATTTAAAGGTGACAACAATGAACGGTCACGTTCTTCTTGTTTGCTTTTTGTACACGTCTGTTCATTGCACTTTAATTATGAAAAGAAGACTCGTATGTATATATGCTTTTCCTTTTCTATGTTCTGATTTTTGTTCAGATGTTTATTGTTTACTTTTTATTTTTTTGAGTTAAAGGACTTATAGTTATAGTTTTTTATGTAAGGAGTGGGTCTCTTCTCATCACTCTTCCTTGAGAGTTGTTACACACACCTCTATGATATTCAATGACATTCTCATAAAGGAGATGATGAAAATATGTACGATAAACAAATTGTTTATGGTACAATGTTTGGAATTTTGGATACTGCTCACAGCAATTGAATTTCTTAAACTCCCTATTTTATATTAATAAATGAAAATAAATTTTTATTGTTTTAGATTGTTTGATCTTAAATTCTTAATTGAACAACCAAGTAGATGAATTCATACTTTCCTTAATTGTAGGAAATTCAACTTCACAAATCACAATGTTTAAGTTTTTTTCTACGCCATTCCTTGATAATTTAATGTTATTTACCCAACAAACAATGAAAACAAGTCATTTTTTGCGAAGTAAAGTTTGATAGAAGTTAGTTGCAACGATCAAATACCACATGCAAATTTTATTTATGTGATTTGTTCTTGTTGAATGTTAGACAAATACTCCCAAATTATTTAAGGAATAGTATAGGTCTCATGCAATGTTTATGGTAGGTATTCAAACATGAAAGGGTACTTTGCCATTTTAAGAAATTGTAGAGGTGTGGTTGAAAGGTGTAGGGGTGTAGGAGTAATATTTATAATTTCTCAGTTTTGGCATATTTTTGGTACTCAAGTTTTACATACAAAGCAAGCATTAGTTGTGCAATCAAATTAAGCGTCCATTTTGAGGAAAGGTTTAGTTAGCTTGATACATAGAGAACCTTAGCCACCCACGACACTCTTTTGTTAGTATTTTTTCTTGATGATTAAGAGAGTAGGAAAGATACAGGAAAACAGTAATATAAATATTGATTGATTAATGGGTAAGTTACTACGTCCTTAGAGGTTAGTAATTACAACTCTATTAAGGGAAAATTAGTTTATTTGGTTCTTGATTCTATACATAGAACATCGGATCCAGATTCCATGCTATAGGAATTTTAGACGCAGATGCTACGCATAGTTTTATAATCTCACCTCCTGATTTTAAATCGGACAGCTCAGATCAATTATTGTATGACGCAATAACTGCAGAAAATCCTGCATTCCTGCTCCTAGAACATATGCCATATATATTTTGCCTCCGTGCACGTGTATATAGCTTGTGCTTATCCCCGGTGGATCTTATTATAATATTTTGCTATTTTAGAAAGAAAAAAAAACTCACGTACTCATTTTTCATATTTTATCAATCAATGAATTTTAATACTACTAATTCAAGGTGTCTTTTACTCCTGGGCAATATTAAAAATGTAGCCGATAAAATTATGTTAAGTTAATTCTATAATGTACAATAATTTTGAAGATTTAATAAACAAATGTTTCAAAAAAAAAAGATTTGATAAAAAAATATGAATAATTATCATACCAATTTTTAACACAGGAAGAATAAAATGAGTCAATTGTGTGAAGCAATCTTTGTGCCAAAACTAGTGTGTGGGTGTGATCACAGTTTAATAGTGTAAACTGTGTTGATTCTCAATCAATTCACATCGAGGTGTTAGTGTGATCGTGAGTTTCAAAGTTCCAACAGTGGTATTCAGAGCATCTGGTTTGATCTTGAAGGGTTTCTTGCACATTCAACAATGTCTAGCTCCATCACTTTACTATGAACTTGCCAATTCTGAACAACAGAAACATGATAATTGATGCAAGCAGATGGAGGTTGTCTTCAGATATCAAGACATGTGGAATTTGGTGATTGATGGTGTTCCAATCCTTGGGGGAAAAGCAACTAAAGTGGAAGTGAATGAAAACAAAGAACTGAAGAAGAAAGATTTTAAGGCTCTCTTCATCATACACCAATGTGTATATCTTGACAACTTTAAAAAAGTTGGGGATTGTGAAAGCTCTAAAGAAGCATGTGATTTACTTGCTCAATCCTTTTTTTTTTTTTTTTTTTTTTTTTGGTGAACTAAGAGCATAATGACATCAAAGAGCCTAGAAAGCATCCCAACTAAGTTGGCACCCCTTGTAGACTCTAATCATCTGCCAAGTACTCATAATAATATATATAAAAAAAGGAAAAATATTTACAAGATGGGGGGCAGCACCAAACCCATAAAGAGAGAAACCAACAAGAAACAAACAGCTAAAGCCACCAGACAAGAAACCGAAGTCAGTTCATCCGAAAAAAGGTGAAGCCGGTACGATCGAGCAAGAATTCCCAATATGTGAAACTAGGTAAAAAAGTCCACCATTGAAAGTCATTAATTAAATGGCCATGTGCCGCTAGCTTGTCCGCACAAGCGTTACCTTCTCTATATACATGAGAGATTAAAAGATGCATGCGATGAGAAAAACAGTTGTGCCAACGGTTCCGAAGGTCCCAAGGAACAATTGAGAAATCCTTGGAAGCTTGAATTGCCACCTGAGAATCACATATAAATTCTGCAGGCGGGAAAGATCATACCAAAGAACTGACTGGAGGAAAAAACCACAATCGAGGACCAAGCACTCCCCCACAAACCCCAAAGATTTGGGATTGCGTTTATTCTAGAGTTGACACAAAACTTCGATACATTCAAATTTCGCCAAAACAGACCCTGGACTTGATCAAACGAAATCATAGGCTCCGCAAGAAAAATAACATCCGAGTTATGACGCGCACATAAATTATGGAGGGCAATCTGAGAAGGAGCATTGCCAATTCCCCATACATTCCAAAACAGGATCTTCATTGAGAAAAGGGTGGGATGGAACCCTTCGATCGGGTGTTGTAATTACCGGTGCTCTGTGCGAACCGCAGTTGCTTTTTACGACCCTTAGAAACATAGGGAGTGAATGGAGGATCATCCGAAACTACCTCATAAGCCCTAGCCAACCAAGCCTGTTTGAGTTTTTCCATGTCATCGATCACCACCTGTTGAAGCTGCGTGTCTGCGTCTGATACTGTAACATCAACAACATTTAACACCGGAGCACTATTTGCGTGACCGGAATCATGTGTGGCTTTAGTTTCTTCAAGAATCGGACCAGTACTTGCCTCAACCATGGGACCCACGTGAACTCCAGCAAGGGCCTGGTCATCAATCGTCTCCTCTGCCCCCTTCACATCTTCATCTGAGTCGGTTTCCACTGTAACCAAATCCTTCTCGTTTTGCTCCATGAAAACCGCGTGTGGCCTATGAGAACAATCAGGCATCAGTTGCTTTGCCGGTATTAAATCTGCAAACGCGATATTACCAACGTCAAGGGAGGCTATCGTTTGCTGCAGGAGGGGTGTCGTATGATCGTTTGCTGCAGGAGGGATATCATATGATCGTTTGCCGGTATCAGATGCAACCGCTTTTATTTTCTCTTCGTGAACTACCTGATGCGTTGCCTTAATCACATATGTAGGGCGTTTGGCTTTCTCTTGAATCACTGCGACAGCGGCAGATTTGGTTTTCTTGGCCGGGTGTAGCCAACGGCAAGAAGTAAGATCATGGCCGATAACGGAACAGTGAGGGCAAAACAACGGAAGCCGCTCGTAAACCACCTCCACCTTAAACTCATATCCGTCTCGTTCTACCGTAATTTCATCAAACAATCGACTTGACAAATCAATATCAACAAGCACTCTCGCGTAATGACCGAAGGCTCTTTTCGTCGTAGCATCATCCAAAGAAAGCGGTGTTCCAACGACACTAGCAATCTCAAACAAAGTGCGTTGCCGCCAATACTCTTGAGGTAATTCCATGATCCGAATCCAAATTTGGGCATGGGTTTGTCTTGGAGCATAAGTATTGAAATCGTTTGTCCATTTTGATAGTCTCAAAATCCCCGGCTTGAGGTTAATGGATCCCATCGACCATGCCAGACGCATGTCCTCAAAAGAGGTAAACTGAAATTCATAAAAACCTCTCCCCAGAGATACCAGATGCCACGGGCAACTAGGGTTCCACAACGCCGACAACCTCGTCTTTAAATCCTTAGCCGTCATCGGTTTATCCCCTTTGTTGAGCGATAAACGACCATGGAGGTTTCGTTTACAATCATTAAGTCCCTTTTCATACTCAGATTGAGTGATCTTGATATGTAGAGATTCGCCTTTGATTGTCGGCGAGGGAAGCTGACTAACCAAAACCTCGCAAGATGTGTGTAGCACTTGAGCGAAAGAACGTCCATGAGAAGAAGATGAAGGAGCAGATCGTATAGGGGGAGGGGGGCTGGCCAGACACGGCCAGCTGCAGATGCCCACCATACTACGCCCTAGCAGAGCAAGATGAAGGACCTGTTTGTTTTTTTGAGATTGAAAAGAAGTGAAACTCCAAACATTCAAGATGCAATATAGATTGTTGCAGATGGAGGCAAGTGAAAGCATTGGTAATTTCTTCACCAAGGTTACAAGACTGGTGAATTAGATCAAAGGGTGTGGTGAAACATTAACATCAAAGGCTGTAGTGGCAAAGATCTTGAGATCTTTGTCACCAAGATATGATCACTTGGTAGTGGCAATAGAAGAGTCAAAAGATTTGTCTACTTTGACAAAAGAAGAGTTGTAGGGATCTCTTGAGTCACATGAGCAAAGGATGAATGAAAGAGCTGCAGGGAAATCAAAGCCAGAGAATGCATTACAGGCTCGGTCAAATAAAAACAAGAAAGGTAAAGGCAAGTGGAATGGTAATAAGGGTAGAGGTGGATACAACAACAACAACAATGGCAGAGATTCACAAGGTGAAAGCTCTACCAGTCAGAAACAAGGAAACAATAATGGTGGTTCTAGAGGTGGCTATGATAGACCGAAAAATGTACTATTTATTTAGTTAAATTAATACAATATTTCGGTTATTTTTATTTCGATTTCGTAACTTTATATTATAAATAGTTACTAATTCCTGATATTTTATTTTATCAGATAAAAAGTAAACAAATTGAATAAAGGAGCGAAAACGGAGGAAAATGGGACACACAAGTGCAACCCATTAACCAAGGACACGTGCACCCCCACCCCCCCTCCCCCCCCTAATCAAAACATGCCGCCCAGCGTGTTGGAGAACAAGCGGGAGTGGTCAAGGCTTATGCACCAAACAATGAAAATTACTTAACACATCCCCCATATTACTCGTCCACCCCCAAGTTTCTCACGTACCCCAAAATTTCTCGCGAACCCCCAAAATCTTTTACGCACCCCCCCAAATGACTTGTTCCCCCGATTTTTATTTATTTATTTATTTTTGTCCCCCACATTTCTAGACTAAACCATTTTGTAGTGCGAATGGTTTCAGAGATATGCACTCCAAAACTATTAAGTGTATAAGATAGTTTCGGCTAGACATCTGAGAGGGGAGATGAAAAAAATTTGTTAAGTGCATATAATTATAGGGTTGCATTTAATGGTTTTGAAGTAGAACCCTCTAAAATCATTCCACCAGCAAAGTGGTTTTGAAGTAGAACTCTCTGAAACCATTCCACCAGCAAAATGATTTTTTGCTTACTCTATTTATATTCATGAATATAATGTAGCAAAATGACAATCCAACATGATCTAAATATGAAATGCTTAATTAGACAACTGACGACAAGATATTAGACATGGTGAAAAAGGAAATATGGTGAAAAATATAATGTAGAATGCAGATTACCATCAACATGGTTAAAAAGATATTAGACAATTAACAAACTAGCCGACAATCAATTCAATTCAATTCGCAAAAAAAATTACCCAAATGAACAGAAAATCGATCAAGCAAGGCAAACAAACAATCAATCGACGACAAAGTAACGGCGACGAAGACAATTAAGATGAGAGGAACAACAACGTAGGTTAGGTATGCGGTGGAAAATTAACAAAATTCAATTGTGAAAAATAGAAAGAGGAATTTGAGAAGATAATAGAAAAAATCTCAATTGAATACAAGAGAAATTGCAGAGACAAGAAGGGATGATTGTTGACTTGTTGTTGCTGGGGACGGTGAAAGATAGAAACCATAGAGGTTAGAAAAAATCAAAATTAATTAAATTGAATTAAATAAAGAAAACAACAATTGGATGGCAGCTCATTCGCTGCGTCTTCGTGAAAGGCCAGTCGCTAAACTAAGCCTTTTCCTATTTTATACTTTTAAGACATTGAATGCATAAGTTTGAAGATAAAATTTCGAGAAGCACTATTTAGCATTTTCCATATGTAAATAATAGAAGAGAAATGATATACCTACAACATTTTCTAACAACAATACTTACAACTAATGCTTTATACATCCATTTCCATTTTATTTTATTTTTTTTTAGAAGACAGCAAGGCACATGGGAATGATGTCACCACATAATATTTTACTTTTTCATTTTCTCTGTTTCTTCACCACACGCAGAAAGAAGAAGAATGACCAAACATCACCACCGCCTGTCATCTTCCTCCCTCTCTCTCTCTCTCTCTGCCAAATCTCTTCTCCCTCCACTGTCTTCATCCTTTTTCTGTCCTTTGACCATTGATTATACACCTTGAGCAACATCTTCTCCACTGAATCCATAGTCCTTCACAATAACAAATTTCGATTCTTTCATCGTGAAGCGTCATTGAAGAAGAATAACAATTTCCTAATTTATTTCGCCGTCCACTCTAAAAGAAAGATGAAATCCGGATTATCAATATTTTACCTTGTCGAAGTTTTCATCTTTTAGTTGGTTGGCTTAAGTCGTGTGTTTTTTAAGTTAAAGAAAAATATAACCCATTCAAAAAAAAATATTGGAAAGAAGAAGAGAGGAGCTTCCTGTTTCTGCTAGTGGTGTCGTGTTTCGTATGGTAGTGTGGATCAACAATGGAAAAGAAGAACAACAATGGGTGAAAATTGGAAGTTTTGTGGTTGTTGTGGTGGGTCCTGGGTGATTCACGTTCTCTATCTTTATATATTTTATTTTTGATTTTATTAAAAATTAAATATGTGTTGTAAGTATTGTTGTAAGAAAATGTTGTAGGTATATCATTTCTGATAATAGAATAATTGGTAAGAATAGCTTTATTTTCTAGGAAAAATGTAAAGACATTTAGTTCAATAAATTCAACTATAAATTTGGAACTTGATAAGTGCAAAAAAGTAGTAAAATCATATAGTAAATTAAGGCACTTATTAACTTGTTTTGTAAGATATCCTTTTGAAAAACCCCAAAATCATGTAAATAGTTGTTTTTTATTTTATTTTGTTTAGTATATCTTAATCCTAACCCTTTTGACAGGTTTTTGTGCTAAAAATTGAAGAAAAGCCAAAGAAACAAAATCTGCAAACTGAAGCTTGGTAGCTGAGCGACCAGTGGTAGCTGAGCGACCAAATTGAGGAAAATCTTGGAAAACAAGCAAAGAATTCTACACGTGTCAAGTAACTCCTTCACCAAGACAAATTGGTAGCTGGGCGACCAGATGGTAGCTGAGCGACCAAATTGAAGGAAGTCTTGGGCATCAAGTATTAAATTTTACACGTGTCAAACAACCTCTTCACCAAGACAAGCTGGTAGCTGAGCGACCAGCTGCTTTTCACGCCTATAAATAGCCTTCAAGAGGAGACCATTAAACACAATTTTCCAGAGAGAAGTAAAACAGAGAAATCTGAGAGCCCGAGGTGCATTGCCTAGGAGATTGAAGGTGGATTCACACATCTTTGAGACATCAAGGGTGATGTTCATTCACTTCTATTTTCCTCATCTTTGTAAGCTCACCATGTGTAACTAAATCTATTGTTGTTAGGATTAGATGTAGCTTGTTTATGAATATTTACAACTCTTAATCATGTTATGATATGTTCTAATTCATTCATCATTATTGGTGTTATCTTTGATCTTCATGTTTAGCTTTTGATTTAAATTTATAGACATATAATGTTTGAATCAAGAATTTAAAGATAATCACCTATTAAACCCTAATTTCTAGACATAGATTTAGGATTAATATTCACTTTTTGTATTGGGATTTAATGCTTTTGTGTTGTTTGAATTATCCGAGACATCGGAGTTTGAATAATGTAATTAGTCGTTATATTGATTAATTGTTGAGACATCGAGGGTTAATAAATATAACGTGATTCTCGTCGTTATCTGGACACAGAAACATACGTGAGCAATACGTGATAATATTGATGAATGGTTAAAATATATCTAACTGATTTAGAAACGTAGATACGAGTAAATGAGTAAAGTCTAATCCCGACAACCTTTTCTCTTTGAATTCTAAACCATTTCTTTACCATCACTATATTTTCTTACTTTTACATAAACACACATCTCTAATTACTTTACTTAAAATTATATTAATTGTTGAACGGCATCGATATCGCACCAGTCCCTGTGGAGACGATAATTTAAACTTACTTTTGTACTTCAACAAAATGGCGCCGTTGCCGGGGACTGGCGTTTAGATATTGGAGCATTGCAACAATTTGTATTCTTTTAAGTAATTGTATATATTTGTTTATATTGTATAGTTGTAGTTTGCACTAATCCTTCTTTGCTAGTCAAAGAAATTTTTTCTTGTTTGTTAAATCCTTTTTCAGATCCTCCATCACAAACAGAACCATGACTGATCGTGGTTATAACAACTTCTATTCTCCTAATGAGTATGATTCATATCAACAATATCCTTTTGAAAATTATGGGCAGACTCCATATTATTACCCTCCTGAACCGTATGAGCAATCAACTATGGGGTCAGAAGCTTACTCAGAGGCTAGATTGGTGGATACCATGATTAAATTCATGGAAATGCAGCAGCAACAAATGCAACAGATGCACCATATGCAGCAGGAAAATCTAGAATATCAAGAAAAATATCATGCTAGATTGAAGAATTTTGAAAAGCAACTTGGTCAGATTAATGAAATGTTAGCCAATAACAATAACCAAGGAGGAACATTTCAAACCAACACTCAAACCATGCATGAAGAGAAATATAATAATCTCACAAAGAATGAGGAATGTGGAGAGTGTGTGGAAGAAGATGTTGAGAAAAATGAGGAAGAAAGAATAGTTGAAAGAGGTGGTGTAGTGAAAACAATGGATGAAATGGAAGCACCACACAAAATAGAACTTCCTCAAGAATTTCCATATATTGAAAAGGCCAAAATTGTTGATAATGAAGTGATGATGATTGTAGAGGAAAGTGAAGGATTATTTGACAAGGAAGAATTAGTGGAACAAAAGAAGGAGTTGGAGAACAAGGCGGAAATTGATCGGGTCATTGACGAAATTTGTGCCTTGTTCAACAAAAAAGAAGTGAGGAGGATATGGACTCCGAAACATTTATTTCTCAAGTTCATGGAATTCCTCCCAAATCAACGGAAGCAAAAGAATGATGTGGTTTACGTTTCATTTTGGCCGCCCTAACCAAAAAGGCGTCAAGCTAATGACGTAAAAGAAGCGCTTGTTGGGAGGCAACCCAATTTTCTTTCCTTTACTTTTATTTACGCATTTTTAATTTCGCATATGTTATAATAAGTTTTTGAACATGTTCATCCTCTTATGAAAACAAAGTCCTTGAATTGGTGTGAATTCTATTTGAAATTTTGTTTCTGCTATTGTCACTAAACATATCATCACCTATAAAAATTCTTACAAAAACATAGGGTTGTATGTTTACCTTGTGAATGCAGGCATAACTTCATTTTCTCGGCCTAAGGACAGTCCACACTTCTTGAAGAGGAGGGAGTAGCAGAAGCAGAGTATTAAAGCACGCCATACACAGTGACATTTTATTGTTTCAGTCATTTAAATTCATGTTCTATATTTCATTGCAAATGTTGACTGAACAAACATGGTTTAAATCTTTGTGATTGCTAAATGTGCATATGAATTAATATGTCTAAGATTTGTGATTAATCAAAAGCAAATGCATGATCAAAATAATTTCAATTGCTTAAGTTGAGGTCAAAAGTTTGTGATTATCTTTAAATGATAGGATGAATTTGAACTAAGTAGCTTCATTCAATTTGATTTCATTCATTCCTTCTTAACATGATTAATTTATTATGAATCATGTAGACCTAGCCGGGTGAGATGGTGTGAACCTTCCATTGTTTATATATTTGAGAGCCGGCAATTGTGTTTAACTCTGTTGATTTTAACTGAATCTTGCTATTACTTGATGTGTTTGAAGTCATGGAAATGATCAAGGCCATGTTTCTATATGAGTGCAACTACTTTGGCTAAATATAACCTACCTTGTGAGTTGTGTGATCCTTTGTTACCCCACTTGAGCCAAAATTTGAAAATTTTGTTTGTGATGAACCCTTGAACCACAATAAAGAAAAACAATGACTTGACCCTTGTCTTAGGATGATTGAGCATTGAGTTTATGTAGGGTTGAAAACAAGTTGGGGAGAAGGAGGTTATTTGATCAATTTGAAAAGAAAAAAAAAAGAAGTAGTTGAAAATGGTGATTTTGAGAAAGAAAAAGAATGTCATCAACAAAAGTAATCAATGAAATTGCAAAGAAAAAGAAAGAAAAGATTGTGGCATAAAGAATCACCAAATGTGAAAAAAGGGGAAAGTGAAAGAGGGTGAACAACTTATGAGATGAAAGTACTCAAGAAAAATGCTCTCTTATCCTTAAGGCTCTTTGAATCCAAAGAAAAACAATGATTTCTTGTAGTCTAGCCCCATTACACGCTTAAGAAAGTCCTTAGTGATCCATGATTGATAGCATGTTTTGTAATTATGTTGAGATGTATGTTTGAATTGATTTGTTGTGAACACAATGTTTGGATTGAGAGAAACACTACACCTTTGAGTTGAAACACTTGTGAGAATTATGATTCTAGTTGATTATCATGTTGATTTGGAAAGCTTGAAATCTTGCTTGAATTTAGAAACTATTTCACATTCATGCTTTGATTCTTTGATGATTATGAATGATTGGTATAAACTTGCAATACATTAAATCATGCAAAGCTTAAAATGATTTACATTCAAAGTTTTTGATTGATTGCAAAGCTTAAATGAATTATGCACTAATGATATTTGAGCCATGTTTGGAGAGTTAATTTTGGACTTTTGTTTGAGGACAAACAAAGTTTTAAGTTGGGGAGAGTTTGATAAGTGCAAAAAAGTAGTAAAATCATATAGTAAATTAAGGCACTTATTAACTTGTTTTGTAAGATATCCTTTTGAAAAACCCCAAAATCATGTAAATAGTTGTTTTTTATTTTATTTTGTTTAGTATATCTTAATCCTAACCCTTTTGACAGGTTTTTGTGCTAAAAATTGAAGAAAAGCCAAAGAAACAAAATCTGCAAACTGAAGCTTGGTAGCTGAGCGACCAGTGGTAGCTGAGCGACCAAATTGAGGAAAATCTTGGAAAACAAGCAAAGAATTCTACACGTGTCAAGTAACTCCTTCACCAAGACAAATTGGTAGCTGGGCGACCAGATGGTAGCTGAGCGACCAAATTGAAGGAAGTCTTGGGCATCAAGTATTAAATTTTACACGTGTCAAACAACCTCTTCACCAAGACAAGCTGGTAGCTGAGCGACCAGCTGCTTTTCACGCCTATAAATAGCCTTCAAGAGGAGACCATTAAACACAATTTTCCAGAGAGAAGTAAAACAGAGAAATCTGAGAGCCCGAGGTGCATTGCCTAGGAGATTGAAGGTGGATTCACACATCTTTGAGACATCAAGGGTGATGTTCATTCACTTCTATTTTCCTCATCTTTGTAAGCTCACCATGTGTAACTAAATCTATTGTTGTTAGGATTAGATGTAGCTTGTTTATGAATATTTACAACTCTTAATCATGTTATGATATGTTCTAATTCATTCATCATTATTGGTGTTATCTTTGATCTTCATGTTTAGCTTTTGATTTAAATTTATAGACATATAATGTTTGAATCAAGAATTTAAAGATAATCACCTATTAAACCCTAATTTCTAGACATAGATTTAGGATTAATATTCACTTTTTGTATTGGGATTTAATGCTTTTGTGTTGTTTGAATTATCCGAGACATCGGAGTTTGAATAATGTAATTAGTCGTTATATTGATTAATTGTTGAGACATCGAGGGTTAATAAATATAACGTGATTCTCGTCGTTATCTGGACACAGAAACATACGTGAGCAATACGTGATAATATTGATGAATGGTTAAAATATATCTAACTGATTTAGAAACGTAGATACGAGTAAATGAGTAAAGTCTAATCCCGACAACCTTTTCTCTTTGAATTCTAAACCATTTCTTTACCATCACTATATTTTCTTACTTTTACATAAACACACATCTCTAATTACTTTACTTAAAATTATATTAATTGTTGAACGGCATCGATATCGCACCAGTCCCTGTGGAGACGATAATTTAAACTTACTTTTGTACTTCAACAAAATGGCGCCGTTGCCGGGGACTGGCGTTTAGATATTGGAGCATTGCAACAATTTGTATTCTTTTAAGTAATTGTATATATTTGTTTATATTGTATAGTTGTAGTTTGCACTAATCCTTCTTTGCTAGTCAAAGAAATTTTTTCTTGTTTGTTAAATCCTTTTTCAGATCCTCCATCACAAACAGAACCATGACTGATCGTGGTTATAACAACTTCTATTCTCCTAATGAGTATGATTCATATCAACAATATCCTTTTGAAAATTATGGGCAGACTCCATATTATTACCCTCCTGAACCGTATGAGCAATCAACTATGGGGTCAGAAGCTTACTCAGAGGCTAGATTGGTGGATACCATGATTAAATTCATGGAAATGCAGCAGCAACAAATGCAACAGATGCACCATATGCAGCAGGAAAATCTAGAATATCAAGAAAAATATCATGCTAGATTGAAGAATTTTGAAAAGCAACTTGGTCAGATTAATGAAATGTTAGCCAATAACAATAACCAAGGAGGAACATTTCAAACCAACACTCAAACCATGCATGAAGAGAAATATAATAATCTCACAAAGAATGAGGAATGTGGAGAGTGTGTGGAAGAAGATGTTGAGAAAAATGAGGAAGAAAGAATAGTTGAAAGAGGTGGTGTAGTGAAAACAATGGATGAAATGGAAGCACCACACAAAATAGAACTTCCTCAAGAATTTCCATATATTGAAAAGGCCAAAATTGTTGATAATGAAGTGATGATGATTGTAGAGGAAAGTGAAGGATTATTTGACAAGGAAGAATTAGTGGAACAAAAGAAGGAGTTGGAGAACAAGGCGGAAATTGATCGGGTCATTGACGAAATTTGTGCCTTGTTCAACAAAAAAGAAGTGAGGAGGATATGGACTCCGAAACATTTATTTCTCAAGTTCATGGAATTCCTCCCAAATCAACGGAAGCAAAAGAATGATGTGGTTTACGTTTCATTTTGGCCGCCCTAACCAAAAAGGCGTCAAGCTAATGACGTAAAAGAAGCGCTTGTTGGGAGGCAACCCAATTTTCTTTCCTTTACTTTTATTTACGCATTTTTAATTTCGCATATGTTATAATAAGTTTTTGAACATGTTCATCCTCTTATGAAAACAAAGTCCTTGAATTGGTGTGAATTCTATTTGAAATTTTGTTTCTGCTATTGTCACTAAACATATCATCACCTATAAAAATTCTTACAAAAACATAGGGTTGTATGTTTACCTTGTGAATGCAGGCATAACTTCATTTTCTCGGCCTAAGGACAGTCCACACTTCTTGAAGAGGAGGGAGTAGCAGAAGCAGAGTATTAAAGCACGCCATACACAGTGACATTTTATTGTTTCAGTCATTTAAATTCATGTTCTATATTTCATTGCAAATGTTGACTGAACAAACATGGTTTAAATCTTTGTGATTGCTAAATGTGCATATGAATTAATATGTCTAAGATTTGTGATTAATCAAAAGCAAATGCATGATCAAAATAATTTCAATTGCTTAAGTTGAGGTCAAAAGTTTGTGATTATCTTTAAATGATAGGATGAATTTGAACTAAGTAGCTTCATTCAATTTGATTTCATTCATTCCTTCTTAACATGATTAATTTATTATGAATCATGTAGACCTAGCCGGGTGAGATGGTGTGAACCTTCCATTGTTTATATATTTGAGAGCCGGCAATTGTGTTTAACTCTGTTGATTTTAACTGAATCTTGCTATTACTTGATGTGTTTGAAGTCATGGAAATGATCAAGGCCATGTTTCTATATGAGTGCAACTACTTTGGCTAAATATAACCTACCTTGTGAGTTGTGTGATCCTTTGTTACCCCACTTGAGCCAAAATTTGAAAATTTTGTTTGTGATGAACCCTTGAACCACAATAAAGAAAAACAATGACTTGACCCTTGTCTTAGGATGATTGAGCATTGAGTTTATGTAGGGTTGAAAACAAGTTGGGGAGAAGGAGGTTATTTGATCAATTTGAAAAGAAAAAAAAAAGAAGTAGTTGAAAATGGTGATTTTGAGAAAGAAAAAGAATGTCATCAACAAAAGTAATCAATGAAATTGCAAAGAAAAAGAAAGAAAAGATTGTGGCATAAAGAATCACCAAATGTGAAAAAAGGGGAAAGTGAAAGAGGGTGAACAACTTATGAGATGAAAGTACTCAAGAAAAATGCTCTCTTATCCTTAAGGCTCTTTGAATCCAAAGAAAAACAATGATTTCTTGTAGTCTAGCCCCATTACACGCTTAAGAAAGTCCTTAGTGATCCATGATTGATAGCATGTTTTGTAATTATGTTGAGATGTATGTTTGAATTGATTTGTTGTGAACACAATGTTTGGATTGAGAGAAACACTACACCTTTGAGTTGAAACACTTGTGAGAATTATGATTCTAGTTGATTATCATGTTGATTTGGAAAGCTTGAAATCTTGCTTGAATTTAGAAACTATTTCACATTCATGCTTTGATTCTTTGATGATTATGAATGATTGGTATAAACTTGCAATACATTAAATCATGCAAAGCTTAAAATGATTTACATTCAAAGTTTTTGATTGATTGCAAAGCTTAAATGAATTATGCACTAATGATATTTGAGCCATGTTTGGAGAGTTAATTTTGGACTTTTGTTTGAGGACAAACAAAGTTTTAAGTTGGGGAGAGTTTGATAAGTGCAAAAAAGTAGTAAAATCATATAGTAAATTAAGGCACTTATTAACTTGTTTTGTAAGATATCCTTTTGAAAAACCCCAAAATCATGTAAATAGTTGTTTTTTATTTTATTTTGTTTAGTATATCTTAATCCTAACCCTTTTGACAGGTTTTTGTGCTAAAAATTGAAGAAAAGCCAAAGAAACAAAATCTGCAAACTGAAGCTTGGTAGCTGAGCGACCAGTGGTAGCTGAGCGACCAAATTGAGGAAAATCTTGGAAAACAAGCAAAGAATTCTACACGTGTCAAGTAACTCCTTCACCAAGACAAATTGGTAGCTGGGCGACCAGATGGTAGCTGAGCGACCAAATTGAAGGAAGTCTTGGGCATCAAGTATTAAATTTTACACGTGTCAAACAACCTCTTCACCAAGACAAGCTGGTAGCTGAGCGACCAGCTGCTTTTCACGCCTATAAATAGCCTTCAAGAGGAGACCATTAAACACAATTTTCCAGAGAGAAGTAAAACAGAGAAATCTGAGAGCCCGAGGTGCATTGCCTAGGAGATTGAAGGTGGATTCACACATCTTTGAGACATCAAGGGTGATGTTCATTCACTTCTATTTTCCTCATCTTTGTAAGCTCACCATGTGTAACTAAATCTATTGTTGTTAGGATTAGATGTAGCTTGTTTATGAATATTTACAACTCTTAATCATGTTATGATATGTTCTAATTCATTCATCATTATTGGTGTTATCTTTGATCTTCATGTTTAGCTTTTGATTTAAATTTATAGACATATAATGTTTGAATCAAGAATTTAAAGATAATCACCTATTAAACCCTAATTTCTAGACATAGATTTAGGATTAATATTCACTTTTTGTATTGGGATTTAATGCTTTTGTGTTGTTTGAATTATCCGAGACATCGGAGTTTGAATAATGTAATTAGTCGTTATATTGATTAATTGTTGAGACATCGAGGGTTAATAAATATAACGTGATTCTCGTCGTTATCTGGACACAGAAACATACGTGAGCAATACGTGATAATATTGATGAATGGTTAAAATATATCTAACTGATTTAGAAACGTAGATACGAGTAAATGAGTAAAGTCTAATCCCGACAACCTTTTCTCTTTGAATTCTAAACCATTTCTTTACCATCACTATATTTTCTTACTTTTACATAAACACACATCTCTAATTACTTTACTTAAAATTATATTAATTGTTGAACGGCATCGATATCGCACCAGTCCCTGTGGAGACGATAATTTAAACTTACTTTTGTACTTCAACAAAATGAACTCCAGACTTTTTATTGTCTATTAGGGTCCATTTAGGCTGCACCCAAACATGTATTGGTCCATCCTGGATCAAAATTTGTGACCATTAGATCAAACAAGTCTATAGGTTTTATAATGCAATCACCATACTATATCTTACTCTTCAACTCTGTCTCTTTCATTACACTTTTTCACTTTCTCTCTGTATTCTCAAAATCTCCTTCATTACATTTTCTCACTTTCTCTCTGCATTATCCAAATTGTGCAACCACTACAATCTCATCCTTGTTATCATCCTATGTTAAATTTAATATTGCAGAAGGCAAAGGGAAAATGAGTGAACCAACATTATTTATTTAAAGAAAACAAATATGAAATGAGAAGAGAAGAGGGGAACAAGCAAGGTAAAGACTTGAGAGCCATAATCAACACAACATAGAACAATCTCTTTAAAAAAATAGAATAATTTATTTTCATTCACAGAGAAAATAAAATATGATTGTGGAACTAATTTCATACCATGAGTCTCAACCAACCAAAAGGCAAAATCAACCCAACAAAGAAGGAGATATGGAATAGTTAGGATTTGGAAGAGGAGCAATCCAAAATTTAGGGAGAGAGTTTGTCTATTCATAATGGGTATGGTGGTGGTGAAATTGAAGCAATAAACGACCTTGGCACCATCTCCAGAATCAAAGCTTCTACTAAAAGGTTGAGGGTAAAGGAATGAGCTTGCAACTATATGGACGTTGGAGCTCGAAACGCAGCTGCAAAGGATTGAGAAAGTTGGTTTGTCTGCGGTGGAGAGAGTGTTGAGGCAAAATCCCAATTTGATGTTTTAAAGATAATAAACATCTTGATTATATTTTAATGTAATTATGATCTTTTTGTTATCTAACAAGTGTTTGTGAGTGTTTTAATAAGACAGGATTAATTGAGCAATTTATATCAAGATTATTCATTTTATTTTGAATAAGAACACGAGTGGGAGAACGATCTCAGAACGTTCTCAGGATCTCACGCTCATATTAATCAAGAACAAGAGCTTCAAAGACTAATCACTTTTTTATTTAAAGTGAACATTGTACAAAGACAAAGAAGCACTTTTCATGGTAGTAACTCACAAGATCACAACAGTTCACATATCAAATAAGGCAAGGAATTTTTATGAAGAAATGTGAAGCTTTCCTCTTTGGCCAATATTGAGGAATAAGCATGTGCAAGTGGATTTAATTCCAGAGACAAAATCACAAGTTGTCCATTTTGATCATAGACAGATTTTTCATGGACCAATCCGATGTGCACAACAAATTTAAGACTATGAGTGAAAGTGTACTTTATGAAGTTCTTTAATAAACATTCTCCCATGCAAACTCTCTCTCTCTCCAGAGACTTTTGGGATACCAAGTACAAGTGAATAGTGGTGATTGTACTTTAAAGCTACACGCCTGATCTGTAGCAGTTGGCATCTCACATGTGTGAGAGTTTTTCCTTGAAGAGCAAGTTCATCACCTGCTCAGATTGGAGAACGTTCTCAGAACGTTCTTGGAGTTGTGCATCACGTGCCTAAAAGATCATCAACGGCTTTTCTTACTGAAGAAGCTCATTTGAATCAATCACAGCTCACTGACAGCTCATCTACCACACTCCTTTGAGATTCAAAGACAAGGCTCAGATTCAACAACATTCTCGGAACGTTCTCTGAAGCACAGCAACTTTTGAATTTAATGAGGTGTCATCTTATTGAAGAAGTTTCAAGCATATATCCGTTGCAAACGGCTATACTTTGTCACCAAGCAAAGAAATGACATATCTCAGCTATAAATAGAGCCCCTTGGTGACCTTGAAGAGGAAGAGCTTTTACTACAACTTTTACGAACTTGTCATCGTCATACAAGCAATTCTCTTAAGCTCTTCTTTGATCTCTTTCACTCCTTCTCTGTAATTCTATACTAGGTTTAGTATAAATTCATTTGAGTGAATTGAGAGTTTTACTTCTTTAAGCTTCTCACTTGGTGAGTTTGTTTAAAGCTTAGAAACTTTATCATCATACTTTGTTAAAGATTACTCAAGTCAATAGGGTTGTATTGTTTGAGTGTTTTGGAATATCCTTACTAGTCTGGAGGACTAGGGTATCTTTAAGCTTGTAGGGCTTAAAGGGATCTTTGATCTTGGTTGAAGATTGCTGGAAGAAAGATTGTATTTTTCGGATCGTTAGGATCTCATAGTGGATACACTCACAAGGAGCGTGAGGATTGGACGTAACCCATAAGTTAAGGGGTGAACCAGTATAAATTGTTGTGTGTTTCTCTCTTCCCTTATCTCTTTATATTTATGCAATCACAACACACACAATATAATTTATTTGTTTGATTAATTATTCTGAGATTGATCTGAGAAAGTTCTCTGCCTTACCACTTTCTTCAGAGAGTAGTAGAGAAAAGGGGAAAATAACCAAGTGCAGTTGGAGTACAATAGTGTGTGTGGATGAGATGAATCTAATGGTAAATAAAAATTGGTCCAACATGGACTAATACTTTGGTGGGTGCAAGCTAAACGGAACCTGTCTATTAATGTATCTCTGATAAAACAATACTATACTATTTTTTTTATGCTCTAAACATGTAGATATTAGATCGATAATTCATCCCCATATGAGAAAGGTGCATTGATAATATTTGAACACTCTATGCTCAATTTGTTTTGCAAACAGTTGAAGAGTAAAAACAATAAAACAAAGATAAACCACTATAATTATAGACGGAAATATCGTGGGTAACGAAAATTACTTTTTATCGATACACACTGATATACCGTGGCCCGTGGGAACCGTTAAAAAATAAAAAAAAGTTATATTTTATACATAAATACATGTACGGATATGCCATGGGTGACAAAAATTATATTTTATGCTTACCTACGGATATGTTGTGGGTAGTGAAAAGTATATTTTCCCGCCCAAATATATTTGGTGGAAACAACATTTTCGTGAAAAAAATTGGGAGGGATAGGATAATTTTATTATATTTACCTTATCCATGGACAAGTCATGTGTATTACCCACGGAAACAGCCCTGGGTAAAAATGTCCTGAGTATACACAACTTTTCTTGTAGTGAACAAGTTCGATAAAATAGAGCATTTATATGATTTGTTTTTAAATTTCTATATAATGGGTATCATATATTATTTTCACAATGGTTTTAGTCAAAAACCAGGTATTTAAAGTTGTTGTCTCGACTCATTTTAAGACTCTGCTAAAATGTTTCACACACCAATGTTAAATAATGACTTTGTCATACTAGTTTAAAATCCGATGTGAAAAGTGGTATTACAATAGAAGGTGATATAACAACAAGTTATACAGGTGTTAAATCTCAAATAACCGGTGTTAAATCCCCAAATCCATACTATTTACATTTACAATAATTTCCCAGACATCTCACTTTGTGATGAAATAAGCAATAGTGTAATCTTGGACAATCACGATCACGAACACATGGAACGTTAACTGAAATGTAAAAGAGGAAAAAAAATTATTAAAATGGGATAATATATTATGTGCGAAGTAAAGAAGAAAATTTGAATAGGACGTAAAAATGACTTACTTTGTTGAGAATGAGATTGGGTTGAAACTAGAAATAGTGAAAGTATAATAATCATAACATATGCAAATTTGAAAATTTTAACCATATTCTCCATCTTTTGTATCTATCAAATATAGTTTTATTCTAACACCTTTTAATTTATAAAGCTCTTGTTCTCCTACATCAATAAAATAGTTTTAAAAAGATTAAATTTTTATAATTATCATCATATATGTCTCTTAAGTACAATAACATGTCAATTTGTCCCTTTAGCCCCTTTAGTAATAGGGTCAATTAAATTTTACAAATCAAAATAATCTATTCTTATTTTTTTTAACCATTTATTATTAAAATATATTTGCTTATGTTAGAGAGAGAGGGGTTGCCCTCTTATAACCTTTGAAGGATTTCATTAATCATAATCTACGATTACATACAATTACTAGGATAAAAAACTATCCTTGATTTTTTGATTGCCAACCTAAAAGACTTTCACCAAAATGCCACCCACCAGGATTTCTTGCCCCTACACAAGAGACTTTTTAACTCCCCAAGGAGGATTTTCTAGTTTGCTTAAAAGTTGTTGCCACTAATCGGGCCCGACCCTTATGGAGGTGTAGGGTGAGCGACGACATCGAGTCTCAAAATTTTGAAGGTCTCAACTTAAAATTTTGAGGACCTATAATAATAGTTATATATTGCTAATTTTTATAAAATATTAAATGTTTTTGATAGATTAATTTCAAGGTTCTATAATAATGGTTAAATATTATTAATGTTCATAAAATATCATTTGTTTGGTGAAAAAAAATTCCAATCAAGTAAAAATATAATGATTTGAATAAAGGATGATTCTTTTTAATTTTTTATTTAGGGTCCATTTTTAATATTTAAAACGGATCTTCAAATAATCTGATAAGGATCTAAGTGCTTCCATATGAGTTGTTGGATCTAACCAAGTGATAATATCCACACAAAGTAGCAAGAAAATGATAAACATAAACAAGAAAAAGGTGGAGGAGGGAAGAAATGAAAGAAATCGCCACACTCCACAAGGGAATGATAAGATCAAGGAAGAATCACCACAAGAGTAAGAGGCTCTTGATAATATTTAAGTTTGGTTCAAAGAAAAACCCTAGAGAGCATTTCTCTAAACTCACATAAAAAGTATTTTCTTCCAACTTAATAAAAGGCATACAAGTGAAGGGTATTTATAGTCTAGACAAAAGACTAAGATGCACATAACTAATGACATGGTGCCTAAGTTAACAAGTGTTTAGGCACACACATAAACTAAACTTAATTCCTAATTAAAAGTATGATTATTACATTCCAAAATTAAAATTAAGTCTTATGATAATTTTATGATCAAAAAATTAGTATGATGTGGACCAATCTTGTCATATGTCTTAAAGCTAAGAAATTTAATAATTTGTTGTTTCAATTGCGCCTTTAGCTTCCTAGCATTGTCTCTAGTCAAAGGTCCTTCCACTCCTAACTCTTGGAGCTCATTAGCCTTCATGTAGGGTTGCTCCTCATCATCCCCTCCCTCTTGAAGAGAATTTGTCCTCAAATTTAGCTCACCATCATTTTTATCACCTACATCAAAAGGAGATAGATCGCTAACATTGAAAGTAGCACTAACTTGATACTCATCGGGAAGCTCTAGCTTGTATGCATTGTCATTGATCTGCTTCAACACCTTGAAGGGGCCATCACCCCTTGGGTTAAGCTTAGATTTTCTTAAAGAGGGAAACCTTTCCTTCCTTAAGTGAATCCAAACCCAGCAATCACCGGGTTCAAATACCATCTTTTTTCTAGTCTTGTTAACATGTTTGGCATATTGTTCCACTTTCTTTTCAATATTGGTCTTCACTTTAGCATGCAAGTCTTTGACATACTTGGCTTTTGCTTCGGCATCCCTACTTAAAACATCATCACTAAGAGGTAGAGGAAGCAAATCAAGTGGAGTTAGTGGGTTAAAACCATAGGCAACCTCAAATGGAGAAAATAATGTAGTCCCATGTGGAACTCTATTATATGCAAATTCAATAAATGGAAAGCATTCTTCCCAAGCCTTTGGGTTTGCATGTAGAAATGTTCTAAGAATGGTGTCAAGAGTTCTATTGACCACTTCGGTTTGTCCATCCGTTTGTGGGTGGCAAGTAGTGGAAAATAGCAACTTGGTACCTAGTTTAGCCCATAAGGTTTTCCAAAAGTGACTCAAGAATTTAGTATCCCTATCCGAAACAATGGATTTGGGTATACCATGTAATTTCACAACCTCTTTGAAAAATAAATTAGCAATATGACATGCATCATCAACTTTATGACAAGGAATAAAATGTGCCGTCTTAGAAAAACGATCAACAACAACAAAAATGCTATCATGCCCATGTTTGTTCCTAGGTAGACCCAAAACAAAATCCATTGATAAATCAACCCAAGGAGACGAAGGAATAGGAAGAGGGGTATACAAACCATGAGACATGCTTTTAGATTTAGCCTTCTTACAAACTATGCACCTAGAACAAATTAAATGCACATCATGCTTCATCTTAGGCCAAAAGAAATGTTCATGCAACATGTTAAGAGTCTTATGCTCCCCAAAATGACCCATTAAACCGCCCTCATGCACCTCTCTAACAAGCAATTCCCTCAATGAACATTTAGGAATACATAGTTGATTGCCCTTGAACAAATAACCATCATGTCTATAAAAAGAGTCATGTGCCATAAGCTCACAATCATGAAAAAGAGAAGCAAAATCAACATCCAAAGCATATAAATCTCTAATATGATCAAAACCAAGAAGTTTAGTTTGAAGGGTAGAGATTAGAGAATACCTCCTTGAAAGTGCATCGGCTACCACATTAGATTTTCCTTTCTTATGTTTGATGGTATATGAAAATTGTTCCAAGAATTCAACACACTTTGCATGTCTCTTGTTTAGCTTACCTTGACCTTTTAGGTATTTTAAGGATTCATGATCACTATGTATCACAAATTCCTTAGGAAACAAATAATGTTGCCAAGTGTGCAATGCTCTAACTAATGCATATAGTTCTTTATCATAAGTAGAGTAATTCAAATGCGCTCCACTCAACTTCTCACTAAAATATGCAATTGGGTGACCCTCTTGTAACAAAACGGCCCCTATCCCAATATTAGATGCATCACATTCAATTTCAAAAGCTTTTGCAAAGTTAGGTAACGCCAAGATAGGTGCATTCATCAATTTTTTCTTTAAAGTATTAAATGCATCTTCTTGCTCTTGTTCCCACTTAAATGCAACATTTTTCTTAACAATCTTATTCAATGGAGCGGCCAAAGTACTAAAATTAGGCACAAAACGCCTATAGAAGCTAGCAAGGCCATGAAAACTCCAAACATCACTCACGCACTTTGGTGTTGGCCAATCCCTTATGGCCTTAATCTTTTCTTCATCCACCTTCACACCTTGTGCACTCACTACAAATCCTAAGAAAGTGACTTCACTTTGGCAAAAAGTGCACTTCTCTAAATTAGCAAACAACTTTTCTTCTCTTAAAACTTGTAAAACACTCTTGAGATGTTCAATATGTTCATGCATGTTCAAGCTATACACAAGTATATCATCAAAATAGACAACCACAAATTTTCCAATGAAATGTCTCAAAACATAATTCATCAAACGCATAAAAGTACTAGGGGCATTTGTCAAACCAAACGGCATGACTAACCACTCATAAAGACCAAATTTAGTTTTAAAAGCCGTTTTCCACTCACCCCCTTCTCTAATCCTAATTTGATGATAACCACTTTTTAAGTCAATTTTGGAAAATATGCAAGCACCATGTAATTCATCTAACATATCATCAAGCCTAGGTATAGGGTGCCTATAATTAATGGTGATGTTATTAATAGCACGACAATCGGTTTAAGTCAATTTTGGAAAATATGCAAGCACCATGTAATTCATCTAACATATCATCAAGCCTAGGTATAGGGTGCCTATAATTAATGGTGATGTTATTAATAGCACGACAATCGGTGCACATGCGCCATGTGCCATCTTTCTTTGGTACTAAAATTACCGGCATGGCACAAGGACTTAGACTCTCTTGAACTCGACCATTTTCCAACAATTTTTGGACTTGCCTTTCAATTTCTTTAGTTTGTTCCGAATTACTCCTATAAGGAGGCCTATTAGGCAAAGAAGCACTAGGAAGCAAATCAATGTGGTGCTCAATGCCCTTAAGAGGGGGTAGGCCATGAGGGAATTCCGTAGGAAACATATCATCAAAATCTTTCAAAAGACTATCGAATGAAGAGGGAATAACATCATTTGAACTAGACAAACACAAATCATTGCAATAAAGGAGATATAAAGGTTGTCTAGTCAACAAGGTTTTCCGAACTACATGCTCTCTAATAAACAAGTTTGCTACCTTAGGTGTAGAGTGATGGCTACTTGATTCACTAGCATGCATGGTATTTTTGTATCTTTCTTTTTTAGCCTCTTTCTCTCTTTTTAGTTTCAAAGTAACTTGATCATTACAAATTTCTTTCGGACTAAGAGGTAAAAGAGTTACTTTGTGCCTTTTATGCATAAAAGTGAAAGTGTTGGCTTTTCCAGCATGAAAAACATCCCTATCATATTGCCAAGGTCTACCCAACAAGATATGGCCGGCCTCCATAGGCACAACATCACACAAGATTTCATCATGATATTTACCTATGCTAAAATTAACTAATACTTGTTCATCAACCAAAATATCAACATTTTCCTTAAGCCATTGAAGCTTATATGACCGCGGGTGTTTAGTGGTTTTCAATCCAAGTTTGGTGACTAATCTAGTGCCAGCCACATTTGTACAATTTCCACTATCAATTATCAAAGAGCAAACATTTCCACCAACTAAACATCTAGTATGGAAAATATTTTCTCTTTGAGATTCCTCATTATCCTTAACTTGTACTCCTAGAAGTCTTCTAACCATGAGAAGATCTCGTTCAACGGGAGGCACTTCACGTCACTCTCATTGTCACTTGAGGATGAGTGTGAAGAAGAATAAGATGAAGATGAAGCGGTTACATAAGCATCTCTGCCTTTTGCAATCATTGATTTTTTATTTGGACATTCGAATGTTTTGTGACCTCTTCCTAAACATTTGAAACATTTAATTGAAGAATGAGAAGAGGGACTAGGATGAGGATCTTTAGGTTTAGAAGACTTACCTTTCTTGGCCGGAGCCAATGTAGAATCTACGTCTCTCTTGTGCTTGTCTTTCCAATGTGTGGGGTCTTTGTTGGAGGAATACTTTTTATAAGTACTCTTTCTCTTCAATTGTTGTTCAACGATGGATGATTTGTGAACAAGCTCCTCAATATCCATAAAGTGTTGTAACTCAACTACATCTTTAATATCAAAGTTTAGGCCATTAAGAAACCTAGCTATTATGGCATCTTCATCCTCTCTAATACTGGAGCGAATTCTTAAAATCTCAAAGTCCTTATAATAGTCCTCCACACTCTTGGAACCTTGCTTCAACCATTGGAGTTTTTGGTGTAGCTACCTTTGATAATGAGATGGTACATATCTCTTTCTCAAAATTGCTTTTAACTCATCCCAATCATCTATTGGCCTAGCATCACATCTCCTCTCTTTTACAGTTTGGTCCCACCAAAGCAAAGCATGATTCTTAAACTCTAAGGGGTAGCCAACTTAACTCTTCGTTCTTCTCTAATGTCATGAGCTTCAAACAATTGATCCATCTTAAGTTCCCAATCAAGATATGCTTCCGGGTCACTCTTTCCATGAAATGAAGGGAACTTAATATTTCCACCTTCATATGTGTCATTATGTCTTTGGTTCCTCTCATGTCTATGATAAGCTCTATGGTTCCTCTCATGATTCCTTCTCTCATAATAATCTCTATGGTTCCTCCCATGTTCTCTTGATCTTCTACTTCCTTCGCTTCCATGGTTACCCTCATCATCATTAGAATCTCTCATATGATCTCTATGCCTCCTTTTCTCTTCATGATTTCTATGTCTCCTTTCACCCTCATTTTCAAACCCATCTTCATTTTGAGAGGATCTTCCATGATGCGATCTCCTCCCTCTTTGATTCACAAGCTCTTCTCTCAAAATATTCATTTGAGTATTCAATATGTTGGTAAAATGATCCATAAGAGAAGTGGTTCTAGGGGAAGGGGGATTTTGTTCACTTTCACTCATGATTTCAACAAGTACCACAATGATTAAAAATTAAAAAAATAAAAAATAAGAAGAAAAATAAATAAAAATAAAACAAAAATAAAAATAAGGACATCTCCACTCGCTAAGTGTTTACACTCAAGAAATGTATCACTCGTGTATATCACTCAATGTTGGCTTTTTCTATAATGTTCACTCTAGCCTTTTTCCACTCCCTAATGCAAATCTTCAAGTTCTTCAAACAACCAAACAAATCTCAATCAAGTTTGTGGTAAACCTCTAAACAAATGTGACAAAACACACATGAAAGCTATCATTCAAGAGGCCAAACAAGACAACAGAAACTCAAAAGACAAAAACAAAAAACTAAGGAATTTAAAAGACAAACAAGAAAATATAAGCAAAGGAAGACAACTAAAATAGATTATCAATGGAACAACTAAGAAAGTTGAAACTAAATGAGCAAAAGACTAAAATAAAACTTGCAATGACTAATAATGGGAACGATGATTGATGTTGCAAATGAACCAATTCTGGATTTTTTTTTTTTTTTTAATGACTTTTTTTTAAGTGCTTTTGTCAATAATCACTTTTTTCGAAGCACTCATTGTTTCAGCTTTTTCTCTGCATATTTCAATTCCTTTCATTTTTATAATGAAGTTAGGCTTTGGAATTTCCAGATTTGGACATGTATGGAAGAAATAACATCAAAAACAAGTTTGTAAATGAAGTTTTGGATCAAACAAGTTGCAAGTGAAGAAGATGAACCCCAGATTTTTTTTTTGGCTTAAACATCATTTTAGTCCTTGTAAGTTCGCAATTTTTTGATTTTAGTCCCTGTATCTTTTTTTGTTGCAAATTAGTCCCTGTATGTGCAAATCATTTTGATTTTAGTCCCTAAAGCTAAAATCCGCAGGAAAATCTGCAAGAAAATTTGTTGGTTTCCTGCGAATTTTCCTACGGATTTTGATTTTAAGGGACTAAAACCAAAAGATTTGAACATACAGGGACTAATTTGCTACAAAAAAATATACCGGGACTAAAATCAAAAAATTGCGAACTTACAAGGACTAAAATGATATTTAAGCCTTTTTTTTTATAATTTTTTTCGATTTTTTTTTTTTGTAGCCCAGATTTCAAATTTCAGCAAAATAAAACATGTAATCACTCAAATAGACATTTTCACACATAGTATAACACTTATAATCAACAATTTAACTCAAGATTACACAATATTTGGAACAAGATGCAACAAAGTGAAGCTAAAACTTGAAACTTCTTAAGAACACAAAACCTAAGAATAGAACTTAAAGAAAAAAAATTACCACTTGGTGAGAGGCTCTAGATACCACATGATAAGGATCTAAGTGCTTCAATATGAGTTGTTGGATCTAACCAAGTGATAATATCCATAAGGGAATGATAAGATCAAGGAAGAATCACCACAAGAGTAAGAGGATCTTGATAAGATTCATGTTTGGTTCAAAGAAAAATCCTAGAGAGCATTTCTCTAAACTCACATAAAAAGTATTTTCTTCCAACTTAATAAATGTCATCAATTGAGTATCGTACTATTCTTAAATATCGCCTCATGATTCCTTTATTTCCTTCCGATGAGGTTTGCCATGTTTGCCGTAAAGCGTGTCTGGATAACTTTGGGGAGCACGCAGTACATTGTAGAGAGCTTCCAAGCTTCAAATATAGGCACGACTTTGTCCGAGATGTCCTTTTTGATGTTTTTTTAGGCGTGCAGGAATATCTGCAAAAAAAGAGGCCCCTGTGAACTTTTTGACTGATCCACAGGAAGTGCGATCAACTCTCAGACCGACAGATGTTATGGTGTATGGGTGGGTAGGTGGAAAGCATGCATGTGTGGATTTTACTGGAGTTTCACCACTTGTTGGTTTAAGGGCCGGGACTTTTACTGTGGGACAAGCAGCCCTCAAAGCTGCTTCAAGTAAAGTGGTAAAACATGAAAAAGCATATTCTGACAATCAACATGCTTTCATACCATTTGCTTTTGACACTTTTGGCTTCCTAGCACCAGAGCCTATGAGTCTTTTGCAACGAGTTCAAAATGTTATGAATAGCAATGTTGTGTCCCCTAGAGCTAAGAATGTTATTTTTATCCGAATTGGTTTTGCCACTCAAAAAGGGTTGGCGGCGCAGCTTGTTGCCTATTTGCCTTTAATTCATATGTAATTACTTATTTATTAATATATATTTAACTTATGCAAAAAAAAAAAAAAAATCAAGTGAAGGGTATTTATAGTCTAGACAAAAGACTAAGATGGACACAACTAATGACATGGTGCCTAAATTAACAAGTGTTTAGGCACACACATAAACTAAACTTAATTCCTAATTAAAAGTGTGATTATTACATTCCAAAATTAAAAGTAAGTCTTAAAATAATTTTATGATCAAAAGATTAGTATGATGTAGACCAATCTTGTCATATGTCTTAAAGCTAAGAAATTTAATAATTTGTTGTTCCAATTGCGCCTTTAGCTTCCTAGCCTTGTCTCTAGTCAAAGGTCCTTCCACTCCTAACTCTTGGAGCTCATTAACCTTCATGTAGGGTTGGTCCTCATCATAATCAGGACCGACCTTGCCACTAATGGATCTGTTACAAAAACATAAAGTTTTTATTTGTGTGATACAAAGTTATGGTATTCCTAATCAGAGAGTGTAATGATGGAACCATAGGTGAAACTCATGTTATCAAAAGTATTATTGTCTGGTAAATTCTTTATCACACTAACTAACTAATTTGATATTTCTAGAGCAATTATTAACAAACAATTAATTTAGATCAAGTTAGTAGTTACTTATCCCTTAAAATCAATACAATATTTACAGATTTGGATCCTCTAAAGCAGGTACAGCAATATTTTTGGCCACTTGATTTATCCGGTGGTTGAGATAGAAGATAAAATTAAGTAATTAACATTCAAAAACATCGGTAAAACACTATAGCCAATTTCTTTCCATTCCCACCGTCTTGCAATTAAGCTATTGCATTTCGGATAGCTTCCAATCTTCCATTACCGTCGCCATAACACTATTTTCTTTATCTTATTTTATTTATTAAACACCGTGCATTTATTCAGGATAATCATCTTTTTAAATTATAATTTTCTTAAACACAATTCAATCAATCTTCAACCGTTTTCTATACATATTTTATTTATTTTATTCTCTTCGTGATTATGCGGAGCAAAGCAGATTTGGGCAATAGATCATAACATAATCAACAAATTGGGGAAAAATTTTGAAGCAAAATCAACGAAGAATTCAAACTCAGGGTTTCTATCATATACAACTTAACTAATTGCCGAGCTTGAGGAATAGTCGAAGCCATACCCGATCGAAAAAGTATGTTATCCAAACACATTTCAAGTAATTGTAATTAAACTTGACCGATTGATCCTTTGGCTTTTCCAGCGATATAAACGTAATGAAAATGCAATTTTTATTTTTCTTCTAAACAAATAAGATATTGAGATTTTTGAGTGGGAGGCGATTGGATTATAAGTTTGCTTTCAACTGCAGAACATTTACTCCGGGTAAAGCCCCCATACAACGTATTTTTTTAAAACGAGACCGTCTGTAACGTGACATAAACACTCCTTTTTAAAATGGAAAATCTCATAAAGAAAAATTAAAACTAAACTAAATGACAAATAGGTACAACATGACAATTTACTCCGTTATTAAGCTTCAATATCAACAAATTAAAGGAGAAATTTTGCAAAACAATTGACAACAATACAAACCCCGGGAGGAAACAATTGGAGTGATCAACATACTGAAAATTCAAAAACCCACCGCTGTTACATAATCAGTGATGTTGTAGCCGTATTCTCTCTTTCTTAGAGCACTCGACTGTCTCAACAAGAAGAGAAAGCGGCGTATAATTTCTTTTTACATTTAATTTTATTTTGCTTGGTTTTTAAATTCCAACCGTCAGATTAATCCAACCGTTGTGAATGGATGGAACAGAGGAGGATGCAGACAAATATGTTGTTGATGATCCGGATTGCAATATTTATCTTATAAAAAATAACAATAAATACCAATTATTAAATGAATAACTATTATTAGTTTTTATTGCATAAACTAAACACTCGTATATTACATGGATCAAATCTCTATTATATACATAGCGAGATTCCCACGGAGCATTCTCGTGCATTCTCAAGAAAAATTGCTTACGTGGCATTTAATTAGAGTTATTAGAGTTTTTGCTTATGTGACATTCAATTAGAGTTTTTCTATTTTATTTTGTATTTTTTTAATCTTCTCTAACCCATTATTTTTTAAGAAAACAAATTTTTGGATATATACTATTAAATTAATCAGATATATCTCTCTAACCCATTATTATAAAACAAAATTGTTGGATATATACAACTAAACTAGAGCTTTTTTTCTTTTTTTTCTTTTTTTTTTATCGAATTTGTATTTGTTTTTTTTTTTTTTTGTGACTCAATTAAAGATTCTCTAATATTTTTTTATTGTAGAAACTTTAATATTATGCAAGTATATTTTTTTGTAAAAAATATAATACTTTTTTTTAGAATCTCTAATATTATATTTTTTTTGTAGAAACTCTTTCTTTTTGTGGGGATTGGTACTTTTTAATTTTAGAAACTCTAATATTATACGTATCTTAATATTTTTATTATTATATTTTAATAATATTGCGTTGGTGAAATTTAATTAAAGCTTTTCTAATATTATATTTTTTTTGTAGAAAGTAAAATATTATATTTTAATTACTATAATATATTATATTTTTAATGTCGACAAACTTATTTAATCCATGATTAAATATTATATATTTTCTATATAAAAACTATGTGAACACTTCGGCTAAAATTTGATTTGGCATGTATCTATTATCCAAACATTCAATTACATATAATATTTTTATGTTGATTTTTTTTTAAAATAATAAAGAATTAACAACTATTTTTTGTTCAAGGAGTAGCTATAGAGTCCCGTAATGGACACGGAAGACAGATATAATTAGAGAGAGATTTTCGATGGTGTAGAATGAAAAACGGGGAGCATTCTAACCCTCACTATTAAAAATATACATTGACAAATTAAAATTTGAATTTTGAATGTGGAAGTTATCCATAATTTCATATTTTGTCATTGGGATTACTTATTCAAAATTTTATCTAGCATGATGAAACATGATTCCTATAATGAAAACTGTATGTAGATGATAGTGAGAACTAAGCACGAGAATTTTATTGATATCCATTAAAAAAATATAGAATTAACAACTTTTTTATTGATAGAACCCCTATAGAGCTTTGAGAGAGGGGATTTCTCGGTGGTATAAAATGAAAAATTGGAAGCACTTTCCACCAAACTATTAAAAATACACACTAACTAATTAAAATTTGAATTCTAACAGTAGGGCTTATCCATATTTTATTACGGGGATCCCTTATTCAAAAAATTTATTTAGCACGATGAAAATTGGTTCACCATGAAGAAAAGTGTATGTAGAAGATGGTGATAAATGAGCACAAAAATTTTATTCATATTCATTATAAAAATAATATAGAATTACCAACTATTTTTTGTTGATGGAACCGCTATAAAATCGTGTAACTGAGACTATATATATATATAGAGAGAGAGAGAGGGGGGGGGGGGGAGAGAGAGAGAGGAAAACAGAAAACACTTCTCACTACACTATTAAAAATATATATATTGACTAATTAAAATTTGAATTTCGACTACGGAAGTTTT
Source organism: Trifolium fragiferum (assembly GCA_954870985.1). NCBI lineage: Eukaryota > Viridiplantae > Streptophyta > Magnoliopsida > Fabales > Fabaceae > Trifolium > Trifolium fragiferum. Next base: position 27,670,202 of record OX940796.1, read on the forward strand.
TTCATATTATGTGTACATTGCACTTTCACTATATTATATCCAACTGAAAAAATCTATGGGAATTGAAACCTAAAGTAAATTAATATAATTTTAATTTTTTAAAATCAATGGGTTTTTTATTTATAATTTCGATTTTAAGTTTTCCATAAACATTTGTTCAAATCTTTTTCTGGATGCTAATTTATCAATGTGAGTGAAGATTCATACATAGATTTTTCCATTTGACGCTCACACATGAAAATTGATTATTTGTGGTACAATGACAAAAAATAGTTTGAGTATAGAAACACGGTCAAAGTATGTTAATATTCATTTGAAAAATATTATAAAATTTACAATTATTTTTTGTTGATGGAGTCCCTATAGAGACATGAGAGAGAGGGAGGGAGAAAGAATCTCATAGTGTTGTTGAACGGGGAATGAGGGAGTACTTCTCATCCTACTATGTCCCTGTAACATCCTTAAACATATATCGCATTTTCATACTCAAGTAAATTAAATAAAATCAATTTCATAAATAATTGAAAGAAAAATATATGCAACATTCAAAATAATATAAAATGAAAAATGACATAGACAACCTTCAAAAGAAAATGAAGAACACAAGCAAATCAATATTATTAAAAATGAAAATGATCTTGTGGGAGAAATGTAGAAATAGTGAGAGAGAGAGACAGAGAGATATAGAATCTCTCACGGGTGTAGAATGAGAAACGCGTAACACTTTCGATCCCACTATTAAAAATGCACCTAGATTAATTAAATTTTCATTTGAGAATGAAGTTTATAATTATTTTATGGGTAAATAGGTTTATACCCCCCTGTAATGTAGGCGTGTTTTGTTTTTCCCCCCTGTAAATTTTTTTTTTTGTGACTCGCCCCCTGTAGTGTTGAATTTTTTGGACTCGCCCCTTGGATGCACTTCTTAAATCGGTTATTTTGTTCAAACCAATTTAAAAACTGATGTTTTTTAAATCGGTTAATCTGTTCAACCGATTTAAAAAGTGCAAATTCCTTGCACCCAAGGGGGAAAATAAAAAAAATTTACTTTGCAAGGGGCAAATCACAACAAAAAAAATTATAGGGGGGAAAAACAAAACTTGCCTATATTACAGGGGGTAAAGACTTATTTACCCTATTTTATATTTAAAGGGCCACTGTATAATCTTGGAGATAAAGATGAAAGAAAAAATCTATTTCTTAATAGTGTATAACGGAAAGCGAAATAATATTCTTCATCTCGCTTTATCCTATAACATTATTAAATATATATCATGCAAAATCTATATCAATTTTATCTTACTATTTTTAACTAAATTGTTCAAATAATATTAAAAAAGAGAATAATCCCGTGCACGGCACGGGCTAACATACTAGTAGTTTTTAAAAGAAACATCAACAATTCCTAAACTTGAGAGATTTTTTTTTATTTTTTTGGTACATAGAGAAATTGACAAAGTAAATATAAGAAATTCTCACACAAATGAAAGAACCGGGGTTCGAACCCCGATTATGACGTCCATGCCTTGCAATTTCAGCAAATATTTGACAATTAAGCTAAAATTTATGGGACAAACTTGAGAGATTTAAATAAAAAAATGTTAAATCCCGCGAAAAGCGTATCATGAATTTTCACAAATATGCATTATGCACTATACCTGCTAGTCAAAATAGTTTGGTCTCTACATATTTATTATTCACCATTTCCATCCCTAGATCATGACAACTTCAGCTCACCAGCTACGATGGATTTAATGACAGCTGCCACTGTCTACAAAACTAGACTCACTGTGCATACCTTAACAAACATTTTAACAAGAGACCAAAACTATGACTCTACTAGATGTATCAATGCTTTTGAAGGTGCATACCTTGACAACCATTTTAACAAGAGTGCACCAAGGTTTGAAGATGATCCATAGTCCATACAACTTCATAAATAATTATGAACTTTTTTGTTATAAATAATTGAAAAAAAAAAATAATACTAATTAATTAAAGTGATATTAGTGACAATTTTATAATGATCCATAAGATATTTGAACTATACAGAAACCAAGTTAACCCAAAAACAATGATCTCAAATTATTTTGATCATGAAAAAGTATATAAAACAAAATATATTATGGCCCTGTTTGGATTAACTTAAATTTGAGCTTATACAAACAGCTTATGCAATATAAATTAAGTTTTATATTATTTTATAAGTTCAAATTATTGAAAATTATATTTTTATAAACTATTTTATCATAAACTATCTTAACAAACTTATAATAATACATAAAAATTGCATAAATTGTTTGTATAAGCTCAAAAATAAGCTAATCCAAACAGGACCCATATGGTATTTACTCAAGTCTGTAGATTATACTAACATCAGAAGCAATACACACTACACAGAGTGAACAAAGATTATCTATTAACAATGATTTGGAAACTGAGTAAAAAAAAATAATCAACGATCTAGTAACACAACGGAGATTCACTATTTACAAAATGGAAAATCTAGTATTGTAAACTGCTATGTAAAGTGACGGGAAAAGTTGAAACAAGACTAAATATAATTCGATCATTATAGGTAAATCCGAAATCTTTATAGACAAACCAAATCACACGTTCACAACCTTGAGTTGAATGGAATCCTATACAAAAATCAGTTAATAAAAGAATCATAAAATTAAGCTTTTATTGTGCCACTTAAGTTGTATATAAAGTTTTGAACCAAGAGTATAAAGAGTTCTTGGTTTACAAAAAAAAAAAAAAATAAGGAGAATGTTAACTTGTGTCCTTAAGGCACATGATAAGAAGATAAATATGAAAAATATTTATTAAAACATATATACCATTAATTTATCTAAGCATTAAATTTTTTGTATCATTAAATGCTACATTTCTATTTTTAGGGAACTTATCATGTGCCCTTAGGGCACAAATTAACATCACTCAAAAAATAAATATAACCTACATCTGGTAAACACAAAGTACAAAGATGAATTCTTTGGTCTCATAAATGAATCTCACTCAAGAAAGCATTTGCTAATAACAAAAAAAAGAAAAACACATTTAAACTAAAACTTTGAACTAAAGTGATTAATGAGATCACATTACTTAAGATGAACCATTGCAAACAACGTGCTGATGATTTTGTTTACCCAAATCTCTAATATATTTTTTATAGCAACTCCATCCGCCCAAACACACCATGACTTTTTCTTTTCCCAACCCAACCAAATGAACTTAATACAAATTTCTCAATATTACATACGCAAACATGTCTTAGAGAACAAATTTTATTTTAGTTTTCTAACAATATGTTTAATATCTATATCTATATTAATATATATTTACGAATCCCTAAAGAAAATTTTAAAGGAAACTTTTACCAATACTATTAATGACTAACATTAATGACTATGCATTAATGATTATAATTTGTAAAAAAAATATATTTATTTTTATTAAAGCATAAATACATATTACATATAAAATAATATGAAAAAAATGTATATTAATATATATTTACGAATCCCTAAAGAAAATTTTAAAGGAAACATTTACCAATAGTATTAATGACTAACATTAATCACTATGCATTAATGATTATAATTTGTAAAAAAAATATATTTATTTTTATTAAAGCATAAATACATATTACATATAAAATAATATGAAAAAAATGTATATTTGGAATAATTTAAAAACTATAGATTACTAACCCTATAAAATAATATAAAAAATATGTATATTTAAATCTGTATCTGTATTAATATATATTTACGAATCCCTAAAGAAAATTTTAAAGGAAACTTTTATCAATAGTATTAATGACTAACATTAATGACTATGCATTAATGATTATAATTTGTAAATCTATCTATATTAATATATATTTACGAATTCCTAAAGAAAATTTTAAATGAAACTTTTACCAATAGTATTAATGACTAACATTAATGACTATGCATTAATGATTATAATTTGTAAAAAAAATATATTTATTTTTATTAAAGTATAAATACATATTACATATAAAATAATATGAAAAAAAGGTATATCTATATTAATATATATTTACGAATCCCTAAAGAAAATTTTAAAGGAAACTTTTACCAATAGTATTAATGAATAACATTAATGACTATGCATTAATGATTATAATTTGTAAAAAAAATATATTTATTTTTATTAAATCATAAATACATATTACATATAAAATAATATGAAAAAAATGTATATTAATATATATTTACGAATCCCTAAAGAAAATTTTAAAGGAAACTTTTACCAATACTATTAATGACTAACATTAATGACTATGCATTAATGATTATAATTTGTAAAAAAAATATATTTATTTTTATTAAAGCATAAATACATATTACATATAAAATAATATGAAAAAAATGTATATTGGGAATAATTTAAAAACTATAGATTACTAACCCTATAAAATAATATAAAAAATATGTATATCTATATCTATATTAATATATATTTACGAATCCCTAAAGAAAATTTTAAAGGAAACTTTTACCAATAGTATTAATGAATAACATTAATGACTATGCATTAATGATTATAATTTGTAAAAAAAATATATTTATTTTTATTAAAGCATAAATACATATTACATATAAAATAATATGAAAAAAATGTATATTAATATATATTTACGAATCCCTAAAGAAAATTTTAAAGGAAACTTTTACCAATACTATTAATGACTAACATTAATGACTATGCATTAATGATTATAATTTGTAAAAAAAATATATTTATTTTTATTAAAGCATAAATACATATTACATATAAAATAATATGAAAAAAATGTATATTGGGAATAATTTAAAAACTATAGATTACTAACCCTATAAAATAATATAAAAAATATGTATATTGGGGATAATTTAAAACCATATATTGGTAATAATTTTAATATTGTATATTTCAAAAATTAATATTATATTATTAGGGAAAAAATGTGGAAATATTGTATATTTCGAAAATTAATATTATATTATTATTTTCGAAATTATTATTATTATATCATTATTATTACTATTTTTCAAAAATTAGTATTTTTAATATTATTTTCGAAAATTAAATCTTATATTATTATTATTATTACTATTGTTTTATCAAAATTTTATTATATAATTACATTGATGTATTGTATAAATAATTTTAATTTTTCAACAAATGGCTAAATATAGAAGTTCATAATAACCTTTGATTACAATAATAAAAACTTGATTCATATCTCCATTTTTAAATTTTCAAATTCGAGATTCTAATTTGATTCCCTCTAAAAACCTAAAAACCTGACGGCTCAGATCCAAACCCAGGCCAAATTAGGGTTCCCTAATTGAGTCTATAAATAGGATCTTTGAATCATACATTTTTCACGCAAAATTCCTCATGTGATTTTGTTTGTTTCTTTACTTTTTAATTTATTCACTCTTTTATATAACTTATTTGTTTCTTTACTTCTCTTTAATTTTTTCTTCTTTATTTTCTTCTTCTAATTATATCTTTTGATGATTCCCTCTTTTCAGGAATGTAACGTGTAGAAAGCTTCGTAGAGAAGATTTACATATGTCCTTTCAATCTCGAGAACACTTTGAGATGTGTTACGAAGTCGAAAACAACAATTATTGATGAATGGTTTTGTAACGCTTACTTTTTATGTAAACTTTTTTTTTTCTACGGAAATATATTCTATATATGTACATGTTAGTAGAATCAGAAGTTGTGATTTTATATATATACATGTTAGTAGAATTAGAAGTTGTGAGAAGAACTATATGTCTCATCTCTATGATACTTTTTTTTTTCTTTTGACTAAGTCTCTCTATAATATATATGCTACATGTTTTATAAGATTTTTATTTTTGATTAAATATTTTATAAGTTGTAATACTTCTTTAATAATTTAAATTATTCTCTCATTCAATAAACGGATTTAGATTCTCATGTGCCACATGAGTGCAGTTTTTCGTTTTGTGAGTCTGAAAAAAGTGAAATTTAAAATAAAAAGTAAGCAAGTAACGACGATAGAGAAGAAACGATGGGAGATATACATAAAAGAAAATGGTGAGACAATTGGAGAGAAAAATAAATTTTACATATTTTGTCAAAAAAAAATAATTTATGATAATTAAAAGAATTTTAAGTGTTGTAAGAAAAATAACAAAGAGAACCCAAAAAATAAAAATCAATGAAAGATTTGTACCCTAAAAAAATCAATCAAAGAGAAACGAAAATTAAATCTCTCCTATTTTTCTCCTTCCATATATTAACTCCTAATAATTATAATTGTAAATGAAAACAAATTATCAAAAAAAATTTGGGTTTGGAAACAAATCAAACTCTTAATTGTAATTTTTTTTGAAACGCACTCTTAATTGTAATTAATAACCAATTTACCAATTATATCATTGTATCAAATAGGGAACCAAATTAAAATGGTGGTGAAAGCTAAAAAAAATTAATTAAACCACGTACCAAGGGCATAAGTTAGCACATTTTTTTAAGGTTTTTTTTTCCTATATAAGGCACATCATACAATATTGAAGTAGCCACTCATTCTTTTAAATAAAATGAGTATTTTTTCTTTTAAATATTTAGATTTTTTACTATATTTTTACATTCTTATGATGAATTAATTATTGTAGAGTGTCATGATGCTCAAATTTAAATTGCATGCTTACAGAACGATGTATTTACACTTTCATATGATCACCATGGTTTAGTAGGAAAAAACAAATATGACCACCATGATTTTTTACAATTTTTTTTTTAATTATAGTTTTGGATGAATGTAATGTTTTATTTACTATGAATTATCTTATACCTTTTTCAAAAAATAAAAGAAACAAAAAAAAAGTTATACATCAGGGTGAACATATTACAAGCAAATAAATGTTTAATATAAATAATACACGGGGATGAATATTTAATACACGAGGATGAATATTTCACAATATTTGTTGATATACGGGGATGAACATTTTATAAATAAATAAATAAATGTTTAATATAAATAATACACGGGGATGAACATTTAATATATGATGATGAATATTTCACAATATTTGTTAATATATGGGGATGGACATTTTATAAATAAATGAATGTTTAATATAAATAATACACGGGGATGAACATTTAATACACGAGGATGAATATTTCACAATATTTGTTAATATACGGGATGAACATTTTATAAATAAATGAATGATCAATGTTTAATATAAACCGTATACACGAGGATGAACATTTAATATTGAAAGCTAATACAGACTTTTATATCATATACCCATATAACATAATAATATATGTTTTTGCTTACAATATAACTACTACACATCACATTTATATCAAAAACCAAAAAACTATACATTTTATTTTAAACCATTTATATATTTTTATAGGTAAAAGCTAACCCGTGCTTGGCACGGGTAAATTATACTAGTATATATAAGAAGGAAAATGTTAAACGGTTCTCCTAGACACGGTTTAAGGAAGCATTAAAAATTTGATCTATACGAGTTAATTAGGATGCTTAATCCCTCCCTCCCCATAATATTTCAAAAGTCTTTTCAATTTGACTTTCAAATACCTAGAATTCGAACTCTTTAAAAGTTCAAATGTTCGATAATATTTCATTCATGTCTAATTATCATGAATATCAAATCAGAATAAATAACAATTACCAACACAATCCTTAATTAACAGCTTCCAAACCTAAGAATTAACAAAGAACTCGAAATAATAGAGAAAATAACAAATATAAATCAGCTAACGGAACAACCACCATTTGTCATCCCAATCACAATTAGTGGCTCGAAATTCATTACCGAACGAAATTTCACTGTCCGATTTCAAAGAAACCTGCAAATCACAATGAACCTTAGGATTCCCTTCCCATGTTTGGAACATACCAAATTTAAACCTTGCTTTAAGCAAAACCTTCACAACAATTTCATAAACTCCATTTTTCTTCTCTTTATTCAGTTCCGAAATCTGATCAGAATTTAAAGTAATCACCTGCTGACCTCTAAAAACCGCGTTCAAGAAACTCGTATTCTTGTGACTCTGAAAGAATTTTCCAAAAGTTTGAAAACCAAACCTAACATCCTTATAAAACGCAAGCATTTCGATGTTATCATAGTAGATACCAACTCTTCGATTAGGGTTTCTGATCGCGGTGTTGATGGAAAGATCATAGTGGAGTGTGTTGTTGTTTCTAAAATTGAATTGAGTAAGGGATGCATCAGTTACAGTGAATTTGATGTAGTTTGGGCGAACGATAAGCCAGAAGAGAACTGCGAATATTACTACGGCAATGATGATGTTGCAGATTATGCTTAAGATGTAGTTGAAAAAGTAGCCAATACAGCTGCAGAGACATCTGCAGCAGAAGTTACAACAGCCGCAAAGACATCTGCTGCAGCAGCAACCGTCGCCAATGTCATTGTTTTGTCGGCGGTAGGATTTCGTCTCCATGAGATTCTTTGGAGAAGAGAAAAATCATTCAAATTTTAAAGAAGTTGGCAAGGTATAAAAGGATTTCCACTCTGTAACTTGCAAGAAGTTAGTGGGCAGTTGCGTAGTACGGGAGCAAGTAACTTCTATTTTGTAACTGTCTCTGCTGAGAAAATATGATTTTGGCAGTTCAGATTTTTTCAATTAAAATTAAAATAATGATTTTCATATTAGAGAAATTAAAATAACGAGTAAAACAAATATGGTCTCGGTAAGTTGAACGAATTTTGTTTTCGTCCCAGTAATTTGTTAAGTCAACATTCTCTTGGCATGTCATCATTTTTGTATGACATGGCTATACTAAAGACTAAAATTAAAGTAATTTAAAATTATAGGAACAAAATAGGAGGATTAAAAGCATAAATTTAACTAACATTTTTAACTACGAATTAACCCAAAGATCGTTAAATGTGCTTAATTTGACATACTATAAAATTACCCTATTCAATTGGCAACAAGTAACCTGAAGGCTTAGTCAAAGGATGGATAAGAGAAAGCCAGGACAATATATCTTTGGCATTTGAACCTTGATAATATTTTCAAATGAGCATTGCTATTTAGTAAGAAATTTTTACACAAGAAATGCAAGAATCAACACATGACAAAATCTTAAAGGATGATGTGATTTAATCTCTTTTTTATGTGGAAATCATGGTTGATAATTGTAAACAAGGGTGGAGATTTATTCTTACAATTATTCTCCTTAAATTTTCTTACTAAATAACATTTTCCTTCGAATATGTTAAGTGTTTTTCCTGATAATAAACAAAACCAACATTTAGTAAGTTGCTTCTTTAGACATGAGAAAAAACTGTCTCTAAACATTCAAACTTAATAATCTTGTTCCATAACTTTTTGGTAAATTGTGATTAGCTAATTTACATAACTTATAAACACATCAATTTACATAAATATAAACGACTTAAAAAAAATAACAATAATTTTATTCAAATACTTAAATTACCTATTTTGACTTATTATTTACTCAAAAATATTTATAACATTTCATTCATAACATGGTTTGAATACAAGGAGGAATATATCAATGGTTACTAAAATTATGGGGCACTACCTAGCTAAATATGGTTACTCTAGCATTAAGTTAAACTTATTGATGCAAAATCAATCAATTTTATTTAAGAGCTTCCAACATTTCATTAACTAATTTTAAACTTCTAGAATCAATTTTAAACTCCTCAAAGAAAAGAGCCAAACATACATTGTGGTTAACACTAATGATACAAGACAATTGAGTTCATGTGCCTTTTGAGATATTTGAAGATGTAACTCAAAAATGGATCATTTAAGCAACATAAAGTTCATAGAAAAATAAAAAATAAAATAAAAAGATATTTAACAAGACATAAGCAATGCGAAGTGACCAAAAAATATGTTTTGTTCTATATGATATGCGCTAGATTATTACCATGAAAATTGACTTGTCATTTTTGTTATTTATAAGTTATGGTGAATAACTATGCTTTCTTTAAGTTGAATTTGTTGAATTTGTTAAATGTGTTGTACGAGATTGACAGTTTATTTTATCGATTTAATTATTATGTTAAGTTAATTATATTCTTGCATGATATGCTTGTGTGAATATGAATTGTTGAGTTTTTAAAAATCATTGTTATGATATATTCATGTTTTCTTTCCATGATTTGATATACATGTTACTTGAATGTCTATGTGAAATGTTATATTTTGCTTTTGTGCAAGGTAGATGTTCATGTTTGTATTTCGTAGTTTGTCCCTTGTATCCGACATGTGTGTAGACACTGTCGATATTAGTTTCCTCTTAGGAAAATAAATTTAGAACCATAGAAGCCTACAATATAGGTGTGAGGATCGGGATCTCCGATAGAAGTTGTAGGTGGATTTGAGATAAGTCGAGGAGAAAGTTTGTATCCCTCTGAGATGTTTGGTTGTAGGAAAATAAGATAGATGTTTGGTAAAGCTAATGTAGTAGTAAATGCATTGAATATGGAGTTTTGCCATGTCGGCGTTTTTGGCGAGAAATTTTGAGTTGATCAAACAGTTCAGAAATATGAGATTGATATGTGAAATGACGCTTAGTGTGAATTGAGTAGGATAAGCTGACAAGTCATATTCTTGAGGAAATTAGAGAAAGTTGAAGGTGGATTTGAATTTAATGAACTGACTGATGTAGATTAATCAAAGTAAAGAAATGAATTTTCGAATAGTTGAGAATGCAATAATGAAATTCTAAGAAACAATTATGTGGTTGATTTAACCGGGTCAAGAAGAAAAATTATAGGAGGAAGTCTTCTATCCGGTGAGCAAGTCTTCTATAGTCGCTGAAACTATGGTAAAAACATTTATACACAATCAGGAAGAAACCAAAATGTAAAATGAATTTTCTATTAACTAAAAGGAATAAAGGTAAAAGTAATATTTTATAAGTGTGTCTAAAAGATTTATATATTTTTTAAATAGTATAATGGCTAGAGTTTTTTTTTTTTTTTAAGCCAAACGAAAATTATAATAAATAAAAAGAGAGATACAGAGACCGGAGGAACATCAGGCCTAACCTAGTTACAATACAAAGAAATACATCGTGAACGCATAATAGCTAGAGTTTTGCTTTTAAGTAAATAAGTAGGGTCTCTGAAATTTAAACTCCACTTCTACATATATAATGCAATGTGTAGGGTCGGCCTTCAGCTATGAGTAGTGAGTGCTACGGTCTTAAGCCCATTATTTTTGGAGGCTCGTATTTTTTTATTAATGTTGAACGGTTTGACAACTATGCCAATTGAGAAGGATATGCTTGAGATCATTGATTTTGATGTGATTATAAATGATTTTACATCTCAAAGTGCTCGAAGAAATCGCTTCTTATGAATTTTCGAGTAAAAATAAGTTTTTTTATATTTTATAAAACTATTATTATTATTCTTTAAACAAAAAAAAAACTATTATGCATATTATGGTAACTGAAATATTTTATTTTTATATTTAACCTAAGGTCCATAAGATGTCATGAACGGGGCCGGTAATGTTCTTACCAACCGAGTTTTGCACACAACAACAACTTAGAGATTTATATTTTATCTCTCAAGTTTAAAAAATTAAACAAAACTTTAAATAATAATAAAGTAGGGTTATGGATACCAAAAGGGGAAACCATCATTTTGATACATATATTTGAAGATGAAGAGATGATGATGAAGAAGATTGATGAACAAAATGTTGAAGATGAATTTTTTAGAATTTTTTAATATAAAAAAAACTGACAGATCATCTTTTTTTGCAAAGTTAACGTTATAAATTAACATTGAGAATTAATTTGACTAACGAATTGAAAAGTCGAAGAGTATTTTATATTTTTATACGAGTCGAAGACTATTATAACAGTGAGATGCACATTTAGAGACTAAAATAATGGTTTTCCATCAAAGTAAACTTCTCTATGTACAAAATAAAACAGAGCAAGCTTTCTCTTTGGTAGGGTGACTATTGGCTCTTCACGCATATTAACAACAGAGATGGGAGGTTGAATTATTCTGATCTCAAATTTATAAATATTTTCCTTTGTTATATGGAAAATGCTAAAGAGTATTCTTGGAGCACTAGTTAAATATATAAATATAGAAATTATGTTTCAGAATTTGGGTATTCAATGCATCGAAAATATAAAAAAGTTATTTTATCAATATTAATTTTATTTTTTATTTCTATTTTTAGAATATTTAACAAATGTCTCGAGGACACTATTTAGCATTACCCTTATTATAATACTCCCTCTAGTTTTGTACATAAGCGAAAAAAAACACAACCTTTAAGAAAATAGATAATATGCATTAAGTAATGAGAAAAAATTTCCAATTTTACTTTTGCTTTTGGGTTTATTTATGGGAAAATGTTAAATAGTAACCCGAGACACTAGTTAAACATACTAATATAGAAATTTAATCTTAGAACTTATGCATTCAACATATTAAAGTTGTCTTTTTGACATTAACTTTATCTTTTTATTTTTTATTTTGATATGCTTAATCAGTGTCTCGAAAAGCACTGTTTAGCATCACCCTTATTTATAACCGCACAAAATAGTATAGCTATGTTGGAAGCCACATAAAATAGTATATAGGTTTATAAAAAGTTGTAATAAGATCGGAGGAAGCAATGTAAAAGGATTGTAAACAATGCTAAGTTACAAACCAATCAAAATAGTTGCTCGAATGGATAAGAGAGACTCACAAGTCACAACTCACAATGGGGTGACTTATGCAGTAAAGGCTTGACTTAAAAGCTTGACTTAATTCAATCTGATTTTTGCTTCTATTTTTCTTTCTAAGGAGTACTTCTTAAATTTGTGTTTTTCTTATATATCTCCTGTAATGAAAAGCCCTTCAATATACTAGTCTTCAGGAAGGGAGGCCTTTGAAAGCCATAACCATAAGGCAGAATGCATTTAGATTTAGCTGTTCAACACCAATTGAGGATTCCAAACAGAAGTCAACAGAATTTGATTTCGGAGTGGCGTACTCCTCACAACCGCGGCAATTGGACCGGCCGCAGTGTGGCAGAATTCACACTATGCGCTAGTGATTGCAAGTAACATGTTGAAAGTTTGTTTTTAGGGAACAAGTTACAAGTTATAACATTGAATCATGTAATACAAAAGTTGTAATTGTTGTGTGTATGGAAAGTTGCAAATCCTGATGAATAAATAAACTTCAGTTTAATTTCTATCTACAATTTTTAGCACTACAAACACAAATTTGAGTTTGGGATACATAAATCCCATCCCTTCACAAAACATGTAGAAAATCCTCTCAAAAATGCAAAGAAATTAACAAAGAACTTGAATCAATAAACTATAATGTAAAACAAGAAAAGTAACAATTAACAAAGGAATTGAATCAATAAACTATAACATAAAGCAAGTACTCGTAAATCAATAACAGCAATACTAATATTAATATCAAAATATAATCTTCATAACATAAAAATCCTCCAGGAGCATAACAATGATCCAATGAAAAATACTAACAAATCAATTAAAAAACAAGAAAATTAGGGTTTGAATATGAGATTAATGGAACAACTTCCACTTATAATCCCAATCACAATCAGTAGCTTCAAACCCATTACCCAATAATTTTCCATTGCTTGATTTTAGAGGAACCTTCAAATCACAATGAACCTTAGGTTTCGCTTTACCACTCTTAAACAAACCCAATTTAAACCTAACATTAAGCAAAACCTTCACATCAATATCAAAAACCCCATCTTTCTTTTCCTTTTCAAACTCTGAAAGCTGATCTGAATTCAAAGGAAGAACTTGTTGACCTTTAAAATTAGGGTTCAAGAAACTCGTATTCTTATGATGCTGAAAGAATTGACCCAAAGTTTGAGAACTAAATCTAACATCTTTATAAAACGCAAGCGTTTCGATGTTATCGTAATAGATACCAACTCTTCGATTAGGGTTTCGGATCGTGATGTTAACGGCGAGATCGTAGTGAAGTGTGTTGTTGTTGGTGAAATTGAATTGAGTAAGAGATGCATCAGTGACGGTGAAATTGACGACGTTAGGTCGAACAATGAGCCAGAAGAGAAAACCGAGAATCACAATTATGATGATGATTGTTGTTAGGATTTTGCAGATTATGCTTAAGATGCAGTTGAAGATGCAGCCGCAACAGCCTCTGAAACAGCCGCAGAGACAGCTGCAGCAGCCACAACCGTCATCGTTGTGGTGGCGGCGGTAGGGTTTCTGCTGCTGCGGCGGTGGAATTGATGGGCCGTAATAAGCGCCGTTGAGTTGGTTACCGGCCATGATAAACGTATTCAAATTATTTCAAAACGTTGGGAAAGTGATTATTTTTTCAAGACGTTGGTAAAGTGATTAATGAAGAGTGAAGAGTTGAAAAATATATAATAAAATATCAATGGAAGTGAGGGTATAAAGGGAATTTTGAGACTGTTTTTTGGAGTAAGTTGTAACGTTAAGTGTGATAGTGAAGTGCGTGCGTGTGAAGAGAATTGGAATTAGAATAAGCGCGTTAAGTGATAAGCATTTTTCCTTTCAACAGAAACCACTGATATTGAGGAAGAGGAAGAATTGATGTGCAAAGATAGAAGAAAAATTGGGTTTGCGTTTAAGAATAGATAGGTTTTAATTTTAATTTTGGGAAAATCTTATGAGTTAAGAGAACAATGAAATAAACTTGATAAGATTCATTATTTAATTGAGATTTAGTCAAAAAATTAATTGAGATTTCAAGCGTTATTATTGCCTTTTGGCTTGGACCAATCTTTATTGATGATCGTGATCAAATAGAAAAGAATAATAATATTCCAAAAATAGAAGAAGAAAAGGGATAATCCTGTTAATTAATAGTATATTGTTTTTTTTTTTTTTCGACAACAATATTTTTTTTTCTAAATTGTATAATTTTTTCTAAATGTATAACTCTAATTTTTTATTTATTTTTTGGTTAAAAAAAAGGCAAAGTCTCCAAAGAGAGAAAAAAAAACTACAAAATTAAAGGAACACTCTCAAATGTAAGCGTTGAATATATCGTCAAAAAGCAAACTATAAAGATTTTTTATAACTGTCTCCAAAATAAGCAAATTAAAAGAGTATAAAGATAGACTAAGTTAGTCGGTCGATCAGTTGATATGTTTCCTTCACGCCAAATATGATTTATCTAAATTTATCGATTCAGATTCCTTAAGTCCTGGGTGCGCCGAATCAATAGAGAATTGTTCTATTAGTGATGCAAATTTTTGTTACCATATGGATTAGCACCTTAATTTGACTCATTATAAACATGAAGGTGGGTAACTCCTCGTCTTCAAGTCAATTCCATACCGATATACATGCTTCACGTCTCTGGATATTGTGCATCGCAAGTTTCGAGTTTGTGGGACATAACTAACTAAGCAAACAATGTTGTTATCTCGAAGAAGATCGCCACATCCTGAAAGTTTAACTTAATTATTGTGTATGCTAAAACCGATCACACATAGCGAATCGTCTTCGTACTCTAAGTTCGCACTGGAAGTCTATATATTTTTCTAGGAAAACTTAAGTGCCACTACCTTCTCCCCCAGATCCAATCCCATTCCTCAATGATGTAGAGCCAAAAGACGGTGGTGTGGTGATTTTTTTCCGGCTATGCATCATCTTCTACAGCGGTCAAGCATTGGTTGTTCTCTGGTTCACTCTATGTGACTCGGTTTGTGTGGTTGTTTTTGTTCTCCTTCGATTGTGTTCCCTTCTCCGGTGAGGTCGGTTTCCATTTAAACCTTTTTTTCGTAATGTTTATGTTCTGTTTCCTAGCGAGATCTTTGTACTTTCCACCCGTTTGTTTCGTGGTCCTTTATTTTTGTTCTCCGTTTTGTTTCCTCTGTTTGTTCGATAGTTGACTGCTATTCTTCGCCGGCGGAATTTTTTTTCTTCCATTTTTTTCGTTTTGGTTTTATGTTATCGTGCTTGTGTTATGCGTTTTTGTGGGTTTCTTTCTGTGGTGTTTTTTTTCCGTGTCTTTGGTGTGAAGGGAGTGAAGTAAAAGTCACAAAGCACAGCCTTGTTACCTTTTCCATTTACCAGAAGTATAAGGATCAAGTATGGTGTGATGTTGTCCCGATGGATGCATGCCACCTCCTCCTTGGAAGACCTTGGCAATATGATCGTCGCGCCCATCAAGACGATTATGCCAACCCGTATTCATTCATCAAAGAGGGTGTAAAAATAAAGTTAACTTACCACCGGGCGAACTTGATAAAAGCAAGAAAGAGCCTAAGTCATTAGTGTCTTTAATCACAAAGGCACAATTCAAAGAAGACAAGTGTTAAAAGAGTAACATGTAACAAGACAAGTGTCCTTATTGAAGATTACAAGTGTTTCTACATGCATGACTACAAGTGTGCTTCATGAATGGATTATGCAAAAGAAATGGACTTGGGCCAACTTATATGGGCATATGCTTGGATCTCAATCAGGTGGGGTTTTGTGTTTACTTTCGGTGTCCGCATATATACGGTGTCGTCGATTAGGTGGGGGTTTGATGTTTACTTTCGGTATCCGCATATATACGGTGTCGTTGTTATGTAATTTCTTTCTTACGGCAAAAATTTTGAATTTCGCAAAACACGTTCCGAAGTTCGTATTCAAGGAAAAAAAATTGAACAAAAACGAGTGGGAAAAGAGGTGTGTGGGGGGGGGGGGGGGGGAGATGAGAATCTTTCAAAGAATACATTTAAAATTGCACGGCGCAGTCCAACCATTAGTTCATACTTATAAAACAAAAGCCAAGGCCAAAGAATAAACAATATTACGTTGAAATATTTTACTACTGTACTAAAATTCAAAATATTACAAAAACAAAAGGAATAGAAAAATAAAAATCCATTCAACAAATAAGTGATGCCTGTGAAATGATGATCCTCACAAATTAACATGGCATGTGGTGGGTTCAAATGCATTCATAACCTTAGTCCCATTGTTAGAACCAATAGGAACATCAAAACCACATTTAATGTTACCCTTAATATCATCATTATAAGTAAAATCACCAAGCTTAAACCTGATCATATAGTACAACTTCACATCAACATGAAAAACCCCATCTTTCTTATCACGGTCAAAGTCAGAAATTTGATCATGATCAAAAACCATAACACGTTGTCCAGAGAAAACACCACTCATACGATCCGTCTTTTTAGAGTCTTGACGGAAGAAAATACCACTAATATTTGTTGAAGCAAACCTAATTCCTTCATAGGAGACATGTCCTTCCATTTCATCGTAGATGACACCGAGTTTTTTGTTTGGGTTATGGGCCGTGAAATTGAGCACGAGGTTGTAACGAAGGGTGTTGTTGGCGTAGTTGAATTCGGTTAGTTTGGCTTCTTTGACACTGAATTTGAAGGCTTGAGGTTGAACAATGAAGAAGAAAATGAGGATTGCGAGAACTATGAGGACGATTATTGCTACGATGAACTTCCAAATTACGCCAAAGAGGCAACCACAACATCTTCGACAACAATTACGGGGTTGTGCTTCCGCCATATGATGTACTCGAGTGAAGAAGAAAAATTAGGAAATTGATAAATTATTATAGAAGAGTTTATAGAAGCAAATGAATGAAGGACGTTGAAAAAGGACTATAAGGGGGAGGAAGTATTTATAAATACTATGTAATAGTGGGATAAAGGACGTTGAAAAATATATTGAAAAGTTCAGAATTGGTGTGCTTGTTAGTTTTCTATGTAATCCACTTGATATTGAAGATAGCAGCTTGTACATGTTACACCAAATTAAAGAATATAGATAATTTTGTATGTTAGTAAAATAGAAGATATAATTTTGTATGAAAAATGAAATTTATAATTATTTTATAATAAAATTAATATTTTATTAATAATTAGAAAGTGGAATATAAAAAATTAAAGAGATTAATAAGATAACAAAAGATATAATATTAAACGTTAATGTTCGTTGATATCATAAAACATTAATAAATAAGAAAAGACCAAAATTGATTGTTATGATGAAAGTAGGCACGTTAGTACAGACCACACAACCTTTATCTAATTCTCACTGGATCTTGAATTAGGCCACTTCAAATGATGGGCATAAAAGTTCAAACCAACTTGTCAATGTCAACTACGCGTAGCGTCTCATACTTAAGCCAGTAAACTACAGTTATATGGTGAGATATACACTATATATAAATGTTTATTCTATTACTAGTCGATTGTCAAAGGTCATACTATATAAATGTTTATTCTATTACTAGTCGATTGTCAAAGGTCATACTAATAAGCACCCTAACTCCCTAAGTATATTGATTAAGAATTCTGAAAAAAAAAAAAAAAAAAACTTCAAGTTACGGTTATATAGTGATTGTAGTCATTTTAAACTACAGTACGATTTTTATAATTTTAATAAATGATTGGTAGTAAAATTGGATTCAATGTAGTGTGACGGCAGCAATCTGCACATGAGTTGTCCGATCAATATTGGACGGTTTTAAAAGATATGATTTTTAAGTTTTTTAAATATTACGATATAATCACATCTTTTCAACTGCACGATTGAGAATCATCTCAAATGGCCATATCAGTTATATGTAATAATGTATTCTTTTCCAACAGCTATAATCTTAATTGATATCACTCTAGCTCTATAAAAGATAACCCGTTTGAAAGAAATATTCATTGAGTGAGAACTGATGTAAATGGACGAAGTTCATGAAGATCAATTAGTAGTGAAAATTGATTGAATGTGTACTTGAATTCTAAGGTATATGGTTTGATTCCCACAAAAAGCAAAAACTCTACCGAGAGGAGAGTAGAGAAGATCGTGAGGTACAGTATATGGCTGCCTACTAATTAAATGCATAGAAAAGGGGCCCGAGTTGTTACATAAAACACGAACCCAACCCTTCCGACAATGTGGAGACAAGTTGCGAAACCAAAACGAATCGTATAAGTGGTGTTTGATACATTTAATACCGAATCATCGAATCCCACCATCTCGAATCAAGCGGCCAAGTAGCTCAATTGGTAGTGGAGCTATGGAGATAGATCTAACATGTATTTAATCCTAGAGTACATGATTTGATTTCAACAGAAGAAAAAAACTCTACTAGAGAAGAGTAGAGAAAATCGTGAGGTACAAAGTCAGAATTACCTACTAAATAGATAGTAAAGGGGCTCGAGCTATAATATAAAACATAACCCATCCCTTGTAAAACGGTTAAGACAAGTTGTGAAACCAAAGAAATTTGCTATGTAGGCCCCCATCTTTGCTCCCAGGCCCCCCAAACTAACAAAAATGTCCCCGATCAACAATTTTGTTAAGTACGCGACGATCAATAAACAACTCCGTTGATTACTCGACGAAATTACGTGATAATTTTGGCCAAATCTGGATCCTGTGCATGATGCACACTTTGTCGTCTTGCAGTTATTGAACCGTAGTTTCGTTGTCTACCTGACGAACACGTTTGTTTTCGTTGTCTACCTGACGAACACGCTGATTTTTGTTGTCTACTCAACGAAATTAGTGGATATATAGCTGACAGAACAGCTGATTCCTATCATTAGTACTATTTGAAATATTAATCCCAAAAGTAGATCTAGGGCGATTTTGGTGTTGAGGAAGCTTGGAATCAGTTTTCGTTGCGTAGTCAACGAAATGTTGGTAATTTTGTTTAGATGAATCGTTTCGTCGTCTGTGTACCGAATATTTTCAAATTTGTTACGTAAACGACAGAATTTTTGTCCACTAACTCAGGGATATTTTGGGGGCCTGAGAGCAAATCGGGGGGCCTAGATAGCAAATTTTGAAACCAAAACCCATGTAGCCAAGGAGCCCACACGAGCCACCAACCTAGATCTGGAACCGCAACAAATAGTAACAACCCAAATAGCAACGCCGGCGAATGGCGAAGGAAGGTGCAGAAACGACCATTAGAGGTCGGAGGAAGGTTGAGTGGTGGTGTGAAGAACGAAAGTCACTCGTTGCACTACTGAGATTGGAGCTATATCTGGCATAAAGTATTCGGATTGGAGGGGAAAGACGAACGTGCCGATGGTTGTTTCTGAGAAGAAAAAGATGTTTTTGTTTTACTCCGGTTTCTATCTTTTAAAACAATTTTAAAAGCTAATCTTAATAAAAGTCAACACTTAACTCAATCAAGAAAAACATTCGTATAGCCTAACAGATTTTCATCAATTAGTAAAATTAAACTGATTACTAAATTCATTCTACAATATCCAACAAGTTCAAATTAATTTGAAAACTAATAACATAATAAAGTGGTTTATACTTTAGGAATCAGCAACCATATATCACGTAACGCAAAGACCTTGTGGAATTCCTTTCACAAAACAAAATACATGCACACATAATTCAGCAAATACAATTCACGAATTATCAAGTATAAGAATGTATATCCGAATCAAATTCAATCACACAAGTAAATATAATTTAATCACACAAAGGCACATAAGAATAAATATAGTATCATATAAACATGTTATACACATAACATATAAACGAAAATTGCAAGATAGAACAGAAATTTACTTCAAGAATTCATAAAAGAATTTATTAAGAGTTAAGGACACAAAAAAAAAAAAAAAAAAATTCTGCATTGAAAACCATTTTTTTTTATATTTTATAGATGTTGACTGCACAGACCCCAGCGGCACTAGTTAGCATTTTCCAAGAATTAAAACCTCAAAAGAAAGGAAAAACAGGGGAAGAGAACGAGGGTAAGTATCCCCTAATCTTTTCCTAAAGTATTAAAATGGTACCCTAGTGTAACCATACGCATTTACTAAAATATTTTAATAAGCAAAAAATTAAATTATAAAAAGTACAAGAGTACTCAATCCTTTCTATAAAATAAAGATATTCAACTCTTACAATTCAAAGTACTCAATCCTTTCTATAAAATAAAGATATTCAACCCTTACAATTCAAAAAGAGATACAATGATCTAAATACTTTATAAACAAGTTAAGAGATTATTACACCAAGCGGAGAACTCTATATCAACATTATTACTAGTTATGTCTGTGAACCAAAACCACGACATAAACTTAAGTTGATCCACTAATAAGAATATATTAACAACTTCCCTTATATAAAGAATATTGTTACACATACGCCACAAACTTCATGTCGTAACTAACCAAACACAGTAAGAAAACTCTAATTTACAAACATATTTTAAAATTAGTTTATGGCGGAATATTCCCTGTAGTGAGGGAAAAATTTGCCACAAAATAGAATATTCCGCCACAATTATTAACAGAAAACATAAAACAAAAACGAAATGACGTAATAGCCACAGTTACTTGCGGAAATATCGGTCAAGAAATTCAAAAAATAACTGTTACAATATTGTGACAGAAATATGCGCCAGAAACGAATATTCATGCAGTCAAAAAGCTATGTCATATCAACCAAGCTAGTGGCGGAAATATCCTCCAGGAATTTAATTCCTACCGACCGAATATTCCCTCGGTACCTTGTGAATTTTGCCGGTGATGGGTTTACATGCAATGGCTAATATTTATCTCTTTTGTATTTACTCCATCTTCCATTTCTCTTTTGTATAAACTCCCTCTTCCATTTCATTTACATATTCATATCTCATCACTATACCTTATATCTAAAATCATTAAAATTCTCTCTAAATTACTCTTACCATTTTCTTACATCATGTAAATCTAATAAAATAAGATACTAATGAAATGTCAATTCTACCCTCCTCTCACCATATTAAGCCACCTCACTAAAACCATTTTGTTTTGTTTTTTTTTTTTTTTTTTACCATCACTTTGTTTTATTTTTAGTCCTTATAAATATCTTAAATTTTATTTTTAGTCTATTTAAAAAATGAAATGACGGAATAGCCACAGTTACTGGCGGAAATATCGGTTAGAAAATTCAAAAAATAACCGTTACAATATTGTGACAGAAATCTGCGCCAGGAACGGATATTCATGCAGTCAAAAAGCTATGTCAGATCAACCAAGCTAGTGGAGGAACTATCCTCCAGGAATTTAATTCCTACCAACCGAATATTCCCTCAGTACCTCGTGAATTTCACCAGTGATGGGTTTACATGCAACGGCCGATATTTATCTCTTTTGTATATACTCCATCTTCCATTTCTCTTTTGTATAAACTCTCTCTTTTCATTTCATTTACATTAATATCTCATTCCTATACCTTATATCCAAAATCATTAAACTTCTCTCTAAATTACCCTTACCATTTTCTTACATCATGTAAATCTAATAAAATAAGATACTAATGAAATGTCAATTCTACCCCTCCTCTCACCATATTAAGCCACCTCACCAAAACCATTTTGTTTTTTTTTTTTTTTCCCATCACTTTAGTATATTTTTTTATATATTTTAATTAAATAAATATCTTATATCAATCCATTTTTAGTCCCTATAAATATCTTAAATTTAAATTTTATTTTTAGTCTCTATAAAACATTTCAACAAGTTTTGGTTAACCAAATATTTTTCATCACATTTTTTTACCCGTGCTTTTAAATTAACTCATGTGCTTTGTTAGAAATTTAAAAAAAATAAAAATTCGCTGTCATATTTAATACATTATAGAAATATCTTTTGCTAAAATTTAATGGACTCAAAGTTGAAATGTCACATATTTTGCGGCACCAAAACTTATTCAATTTTTTTTAGAGACTAAAATAGAAATTTGAGATATTATAGGAACCAAAAACTTATTAAACTTATATACTATAACCACAAATTTGAGTTAGAAGAGAAAATACAGCCTAAATTTTTTTATTTAAATTAATACTTTCTTTAAAATAAGTTGTACAAAGTGATTTTATACAAACAAATACAACAATAAAATAGAATATGTTCATCATTGATATATAAAAATAATATGATACACATATTTGTCATTGATAAATATAAACAAACATTTTTTAATAAATAGATAAGATAGAGTTTTGATATTGATACATAGAAAATATATATATATATATATATATATATATATATATATATATATATATATAGGGGATGTATCAAGTGAGAAAACTAATTTTATGTGAGAGTGAGAGGAAGTATTCTCAGCCTTTAGATTTAAATCATTGGCTCAGATTAATCCTCTTACGATAGTGACTCCCGCACTCAAATTTTCTTGATTTTCTCAATTCAACTTTCGCTCCTATCTTTTCCTCTCCCATCTTTGTAGCAAATCTAACCCTGCGCTTGCTGTTCCAAATAAAAACTCTGCACTCATATTCTACCACATCTCCATTGTTGTTTTTATTTAATTTTTTCCTTAAGTTTACAAATTCTATCTTGCCTGATTCATTAGGTCACAAAGTAGAAATTGGAATTTAATAACTTGGCAGAGCGATACGATAGTTAGGGGTGAATTAGAAGTAGGAATTCAACGGTGAGCGTTAAATACAAACTCAAAATTACAATGATTTGGGTTGAATACAAACCCAGAATGACAACACAAAGTTTCTTAATCATGTAGCAATAACCAATTTGGCAATTTCCAGATAGAATTTGTTATGATTTCAGAACAAGATCTGAACTTGAAACATAAAGTCGCTTGGAAGTTGGAGAGAAAGAGGCTACAATATTTTTTTTTTTTTGTTGAGTGATCCAATATTACTCCCTAAATAATTACCATTTAAAATTAATTAAATCTCAACCATACATTTGAATCCAATGGTTTAGATCAACTCTTCTCACTCTCATATAAGGGATCCCTTTCTCACTAGATACATCCCATATATATATATATATATATTCATCTTTGATAATTATCATAAATAAAAAAAACTGTAACTTTGCATAGTGTTAGTATGTAGGAACACATATATTACTACTCTCAACGATCCAAAATGCTAGAAAAATAGTTTTTAAGCATATTATCACAAGTATTCTTACCGCACTATAGGTTAGTATAATGTACGTCACTCCTATTGATTATAATATGTATTTTCTCTGTTCCTTTTTTAATTATTCGTTTTGAATAGTAACACCAAATTAAAAAAAAATTTTTTTTTTTCACATTATCTTCCTATTATACCCTAATTCTATCCACCAATAAATTTTTAGTTTTTTGCACACACTTTATCTTTCCAATAAATTTAATATATTTTGTAAAAAAAAAGTTTTAATAAGTTATGTATAATTTTTTTTTCTTAAAATATAGCATTAAGTAGTTTATCACTAAATTCAACGTTTTTAGACAGTTAAAAAGGAACGGAGGGAGTAAATTTTATCCCATCTCAAATTTTATTTATTGTATTTAAAAATTTAGAATGAACTTTAATTAATAGTTTTTTTTTTTTTTTTTTTTTTTTTTTTTTTTTTTTTTTAACGTATGTAGAACACTTATATCATAAATTGCTACTATTAAAACAAAAAATATCACATAACAAGTTAAATATTATTCATATATGAATAAATTGTCACTGATAAATATTACAATTATAACTATCATACATTGAACAACATTAATAATTTTATAATGGGACTAATTTTGCATTATACTATTTTAATTCTACGATAAAAAAAACCGCGGCAACACCGTGACCCGTGCGTAAGCACAGTTATTATACTAGTTTAATATCAGAAATATCTTTCACTCCAACTTTTTTTTCTATCTCATTCCACTCCAACAATATAATGTATATTTGAAATGTAAATTTTTTTATATTATTTTTTACAAGTTTTGTCTATTATTGTAAATTTTAATTTACATTATTAATTATTGTAATTTTTTATGTTTATAATTTAGAAGTGTTCGTTGGCAGTGACGTAATTTCACATGCTAGACGTTGTGGTGTGGTTGGAAGAGTATTTGGTATGGCGAAGTCAAACTCTACTCGACATGCCAAGTAAGTAATATAAATAAAGGGTCTTCCCAGTGTCCCCAGGGCACTCTTTAAGGATTATATTTAAGGAAATAATTTATTCAAAAAGTTGAACATTTCAATTTTCAATGCGTTGACTTCACACATTTTCATAATTTTTTTTTAATAAAAATTACTATGCCCCGGATGCACTATTTAACATTTGTCATTAATAAATTGTGTAAACTTTATGTTTTGAAGTTTAAAATAAATTTTGTAAGTTTAACAATTCTTGTAATTGATTAATTTTTTGTATAAATTTTTTTACTATTGTTATTTGTGTTAGAAAAAAAAAACTTGGCTTTAATTTTTTTTTTTTTAAGTAAAAGCTATATTATATTTTTCATTGGCTATTAACTAATATTAAAAAAAAGAGTTTTATAAAAAAAATGTTAATTCAAAAATACGTATAACCTAAATGTTGTTATTATAATATTTATCATATAATAGGTTCTATTAGTAAAAGAAAATTTAGAGATATATGCCACCCAATATTAGGTGAAAAAAGAAGAAGAAGGGTTAATAGGTCTTTACCTCTCTGCAAAGTATGCGAGTTTTATTTTTCTCCCCTGTAATAATTTTTTTGAGATTACCTCCTGTAATGTTTTTTTATTTTTTTTTCGTAGTGTAATTTATCCCCCTGTCAAATTTTTTTTTAAACACAGGGGGTAAAATACACTACAAAAAAAATAAAAAACATTTTAGGGGGGTAATTTCAAAAAAAATAATTATAGGAGAAAAAACAAAATTCGTCTACTTTGCAGGGGGTAAAGACTTATTAACCCACCCAAGAGCACTTAGATGAGATGGCGCGGGTCTCTTCTATCTTAACCAAGGTCCTGGGTTCGATCCCTGACTTGGGCATGCAGCAGTGTTAAAACTCTTAGGGATAGTTTGCCACCCATTTGGGTCCCACAAGGCTCGAGGGATTAGTCTCTGCAGTTGCGCGCAGAGGATATCCGGTTTACACAAAAAAAAAAAAAGACTTATTAACCCAAAAAAAATATATTTTTTGTGAAAAAAAAAACTAATATTTTTTTTGTTCTAATATAATAGGATTTTTATTTAAATAATTTGTCGAAATCTCTTATTAACCGCTTTGTATCCAAATTGATTAAAGTGGTCTTGCACATTCCCTGTCATTAAGGGACTCCTAATTGATACTCTCCTATTTTTACTCATATTTCTATAATAATAATAATAATAATAATAATAATAATAATAATAATAATAATAATAATAATAATAATAATAATAATAATAATAATAATAATAGAAATAAACATAGTTATCACCGTATAACAATTACTAGTTTATGTTATTAATATGGTATTTGGTTTCTTACAAAATAAATTTTTTTAAAAATATCTCATATTTGATACATTTTTTTTTTTTACAAAATATTTGAATACACCTTTGTTCTTCATAAAAATCCCCTTTTTTTAGATAGAATTTCTCCACATACCCCCGTAGTTTACTAATGCCATGCAACACAATCGCTTTTCCTAATAGCCCACTACAATTTTACTACACTACACCACTCGTCTACTCATGTTTATTATTTACACTCCCTTATCTCATTTTCTTTTTCCTTTCTAATATTCTATTTTCTTCACGAAACTACTTTCTACCATTTTTTATCTTATTTTAATATCTAAATCTAAATCTAAATTCAACTAAAAGTATATTTGTTTTACTTCCCTCCAATAAGTCACTACCTCTATCCCATGTATCAACTAAATAATACATAAACCCGTGATGAGGACATAGGGTCTGTTTGGTTAGCCCAAAAAAACTAGTTTATAGCTTATGTCTTATAGCTTATAAGCTAAAAGACCTGTTTGGTAACAGATTTTTCTGTATGAGCTTATAACTTATTTTACTGACTTATAGCTTATTTTTCAGATGCTATTTCAAGTAGCTTATTATTTTTTCTTCCATTTTTACCCCTTATTATTTTAACTAATGTTCACTCTTACCTTTTTTTATTTCACTTTAAAATAAACCATACCTTTTTTTTTTACTACTGATAAACCATAGTTTTTTTTAATAAATATAAACCATACTTTTTTTTAATAAACCATGCATGATCATTCATTATTACCTTATGGCAATTTTTACGTGAATATAAACATTATGTATGCACTACAAAAAAAAAAAACTTATGTATGCTACTCACTATAAAAAAATAACGTTGCTCAATTTTATAAAATAGCCTAATAATTATTGTTTTGGACCAAAATATAATAATAAACCATACTTTTTTAATCTTGTAAAAAAAAAAAACCATACTTTTTTAATAAAAAAGTCAATAAGAAAACCCATAATTTTTTGAAAATAAAATTTCAACCAATAACAATTGCTTAGTAATATAAAAAATATATATTATATTAGTACATTTAATTTTTAAATTTTAAGTGTATTAAATATTAATTTGACATAAATTTTATTTTGAATCAACAATACCCTTTTATGTCATTTTACATTTATCAGCTAGTTGAACCGCTAATTTTACCAAACACTTCAATTAACTTATTAGCCATCAGTCATAAGCTATCAGCCATAAGCTATAAGCTATCAGCCATCAGCTAGCTTATCAGCCAACCGCTAATTTTGCCAAACAGAGCCATAGTCCAAAACATAAGAAATGCAATCAAAAACTTAGGTGGTCCTATGACAAGAGTACGTGCAGGAAGAGTCAATGATGTCTTAGTTCACTTCATGATCAAATCCATAGAAGGTCCAACCCAAATTGAAGAAGACATAACCCAAGTTGTAGAAAAAGAACCAAAGTTTATGAGTATCATCCAAACATGTGAAAGTGACACAATAAAACATAAGAAAAGTGGAAAAATATAGATCTCCACAAAGCATATGAAAGTGGAGCACCAAGCAATAAAAGAGGACCACTATCTCTTCTTTAATTTGCATTTTCCTTGTAATAATTCAGCCCACTATCATGATAATTAGTGGCTGAGGTCTTTTTGCTTTCTTTGGAGTTACTTTTTGCTTGTTTATTTCATCATAAGCATTTCCTATATAAAGGGGGCGTGACCCCTTGCTCTTAAGTTTTTGATTGGACCAAAACTGATCATATCAAGAAATCTTTTTCTTGTGGTGATCTTCATCCATAGGCTTATCAATCTCTTAGAAAGAGTGTGGCGCTCCTTCTACTTAGTCCATTTCTTTTCTTTTTACTTTGCTTCAATTTAGTTCCTAATTGTATTTGTGTCAATTTCTGCCTATTTCTCATTTATAATTGACACACCCATCTTTCAAGCAATATATTTTCATTAAATCACAAGAATTTAAAGGTTCAAAGTTATTTCATGAATTATGAAGAAAATGCATAACTTTCAGCAAATGGTGCATATCTACCCGTCAAAATTATCTAAATTCTACTAAAATAATAATAACTAATAGAATTGTAACTAACTAGATTCTAATAAAATAATTATTTCTAAAAATTGTGGTGTTACATTCATTCCTATAAAAAAAATTGCATGTTTTTATCCTTACATTTTTTGTTTTGTTTTTAGTCACGTGTTGTAAACACTTCTGTGAACGGAAAACCACCTGCGACTGCCACCATGATACGACGGAGGAAGAAAACCACCCACGACCACCACCAAGACACATTGAAGGAGGATAAAACCACCCACGACCACCACAATGACACGGTGGAGGAGGATAAAACCACCGACGATCCCCATTTCCAAGGGGAGAGGGGTGGTTAATGACCACAATGAGGGCTCATCTCCCTTTATAAATAGATGACAAAAAATCATTGTAAATCTCTCTAGTATTTTTGACGAATTTTAACATTACACTCTGTAATATTCTTTAACACACCCCCCATTAATTTTATCAGAATACATCATTTTTCAATTATTGTCTGATACAATAAATGTTGTAGTGATCTTAACGGAACTTATATTTCTAAAGGGGCTTATATTTCTAATAATATAGTAATATGCGTGTCTATTTTTTATAATTTTTATTAATAAATTTCTACTCATTTACTCAAGAGGGACGAAGGTAGTAATTTTTTTGTGGACCTGTATTTCTACTTATATATTCATATTCTTGTCTATTTTTTTTATAGTTTTTACGCGGTACTAATGACATGAATTTATATAGTACTTTTAGTATTTAATTAGTAGTAGTTTAGGATTTTGAAGAAATGAAGTTACTTGCAGAAGAAGATAAGAAAACAAGAAAATACAAAGAAAGGGAGCAAAAATGGACAAAAAGGCACTCTAAGATGGCACGATGGATAAAGATATAAAATATAAAGATTGCGTTAAAAAAATATAAACAAACCGCCTTCATCGTACAACAATGGTATCCATCTTGGTACGATAGTACAAAAGTCTAGCCCATGAAAACTATAAATAGAGCTCTCCTCCTCCACAATTATTCTTTCAAAAAAATACAATCCGGTCTTCTGAAAAGTATTCAAGTCTCTTTGGAGCAAGGAGGAGGAACAAGGAGGGCCGAAGAATTCTCTACAAGAAGAACTTTCCTCACCACATGAAAGGTAACTTCCTTAGAAAGGCATATATATGCGCCATTGATATGCATAATTCTTTTCTTGTAATTTAATCATGTAAATTATTAGTAGCTCAGAAACCTTTAGGTTTAAGTGGAGTAGATGAACTCCCCTGTCAATGCTTGGGAACATGTAATTGGTAGATAAGTTTATAATATTTATTATTCAGAATGTGTTTTCTATTGTTTATGCTTTAACGACGTAATTCCGACTTCTAGCTGTTGATCGGGGAACACGTTTAGGGGTAGTATCTAGTCACGAATCTGACTGCTATCTTGGAACTAATAAATAATAGTGTTAGCCGCATAGATACGGTAACTCAGACATTCTAGGATAGTGCTTAAGAGGATTAATTGCACACACATTAATGACGGCATATTTGAAGCCCGACCTCTTGGCTAGGGTACGTGACACATGGAGTAGGCTCCCATGAGTATCCCTAGTTGACGTGGTCCATGGTGACTTATACTTGTAATTAGGGTAATATTTGAATGAGCAATCATATTACTATAAAAGATAATTAATCTGCCGAGCAATATTTTGAGTAGTTATATTATGCGCCAATTATCAAGTAGGAGTAGGGGAGGGATTCAATCTATTTAAACATGCCTCATCTTTCTGAATCAACTATCTTTATTTTTCTGCACTAGCAATCACTATTTTTAAACAAACTCTATTTTTAAACCAAAAACCTTTTCAAAACCAAAGCGAATGCAAACTATCAAAGCTTAAATAACGCTATTAGCACTTGGCACGATCCCTGTGGATAGAAACTCCTTCTAGACATCTAGAGTGTGGATTATTACTCGATGACTTATTGATTCACTTGTCAGACTGTAGTCACAGACTTATATTTTTTCTCATATATTATTCTCAAGAGGATCTTATATTTAGAGACATAGATAGTAATTTCTACAGGGATATTTATTTCTACTCATATATTAATTAACTACTTTTTATAATTTCAACGGGATCTATATTTATACTCATATATTAATATACATGTCTATTTTTTCTATAAAATTTTAACTGTGATCTATATTTCTAATCATATGATAATATGCACGCCTATTTTTTTTTATAATCTTTGTGTGAATTAATATTTCTATGCGCACCTATATTTCTACTCATATATGAGTACACGTGCCTATTTATTTTATAATTTCTAAGTGAGTTTATATTTCTACTCATATATGTACACGTGTTTACTTTTTTATAGTTTCCGTGTGAATCAATATTTCTACTCATATATTAATATGTGTGCCTACCGTTTATCTCATGGATAGGATAGATTTTTGAAATTAATACATAAAAGATACTTATTTTAAAAAAATATGAATTAAATATGAATTTTTATAATTTTTACTTTTAAATTTTTCCGCAGTCATTTTTAATACACTATTAGCATTTCATAGTGAAATTTTTGGAATGGTATCTAATATGATGAATCTAAGAAAAGAAGACTATTTGCCAAAATCATTCTCATACTGACATGTGGCACCTATTGACCATTCTACCCTTAACTGTTTCATTTAATCACATGTTTGTTTCCCACTCTTTCTTCAATTTCGAATTCAAATTTTAACTTTTCACTCATTATATACTTTTTCTCACTCTTCATTTCAAATTCAATACACTTTCTTTATTTCATTCTCCTTCTCTCTAACTTTGTTCTTCTTTTCTCTCATCAACCCTTCAACTTTTGCTAATATAATGAATGAATTTCTTTTTGCAGAATTTTCTTTTGCTAATATAATGAATGAATTTCTTTTTGCAGAATCATCAAAATTGTTCTTCTCTTCTAATTTTTCATTCATCTTTTTTGTAATTTTATGTTCATCTTTTTCCTCATTTGATGTGATTTAATAAGTTCTAATAATAACATTTCATCTTATATTTGCAGATTTGTCAGAGAAACTATATAACAAAGATGAAACCTTCTTTTTTCAAACAATGGTAATATCTCTCCTTTAACTTCTTTCAAATACTATTATAACTACATCTCTCTCTCTCTTTATTTTGTTTTCTTCTCGATCTAACTTTCTTTATCTTCATTTGATATCTTCACCATTCTTTATCTTCATTTTACAGATGAATCAATGATATTCTTATACCCCTACAAAAAACATTAGTAAGTAGAGTTCAAAATGACACCTAAAACATAACCATTATTTTTTTCTTATTTAAAAATGGAAATATTTTTTAAATACATGAATGTCCTTATCTCAACAAGGATATCAAGAGAAAACAAAACTAGAGTTAGATCTCGGTAAAAAAAAAAACTTCAGATCTAGAAATAGAAACAATACTAAAGTTTCTCTATTAATTTTTTCAACTGTACAAAGAAAAAAACAAACTACTGTAATCTGGAAAGAGGGAAAGAAGAAAGACAAATAATTCCAAAACTAACAACTTGCTTTATTTGTTGACTTTTGATTTTTTTTAATTTTAATTTTTATAGGAAAATGGAAGCTACACTAGGATGAAATCACGTTCATGGTATTCATTTGAAAAAATAGCAGAAAAAGAGTGAGGGATGTTAACATCAAATAAATTAAATTAGACACAAAAATTATCCTTTCTAATTCAGATCTAAAAAAATGATGAGATGCAAACAAACATGCATGAATACAACTTAACTTTTTTACTTTATTGGAATATCAGAAACAAAACATAGTCACTTTTTATTTTAAAAACAATCAATTTTCTTATTGATTCTTAACTACATATTTTTTGCAGGTGAGGATGAAAGAAAAAAACCAAAAGAAAGGAGATGAAGCTTTTTTTAGTAGTATATGATAGCTGTGATAAAACTAAAAAGAGTATTTTTTTTTTGTTCATTCATGATTGAAAATTCAGAAAATAAATAGATAAAAAAAAAGATCCAAAGTTGCAGAGCAATAACAAAAGTGAAAACCATAACAAATCCAATAAATGGTTTTTTTCTTCAACCTAATCTTTTAGATCTTAAAAAAATGAACCGAAATCATAACACTGTAACACAAATAAATAATTATAACTATATAACGAAAATAACAAAAGAATATGCTACAGTTTCTGGAGCGGTGGTTTCCGGCACGGTGGTCTCCGACTATGTTAATTTGATCTTATTTTTATGTGGGTTTTGTAGAAGAGTTGAAGGGTAATAACTTTATTGTAATATCCCGACTGTAAAATTTCTTAATTAATTTTTATTAGAGCTTTGTCTCTTATTTTAGGAATTATTACTGGAAATTAATCTTAGCTAGACCTAGAATCCAAGTGTTTAATGTGTAGAAAATTGGGAATTTTCATTACACTTAACCAAATTGAAATTCACATCCCATGACTCACTTTCACTTTCTCTCCAAATGCAACACCTCACCAATAGCTATGACTCACTATTCCACTCAACACCTCATCACTACACTAACTCTCTCAAGCCAACTCCTCATCACATTACCTTTTAATACAAAAGGGTGATACATGCAATTCTAATTCATTATTCTCATACACATAACCTCAACTCTACTCTCTTCTCTCCCTCTCACGCCATATACACACATACACATGCCAAGTCTTCCAAGTCTCCACTTATCTTCCCTTTTCACATGTTCATTATGATTTCAAAAACTCTCTACATTCAAACTGTCCAAACTTCAGAGATTTCATACATGCAAACACTAGAAATTAGAAACATATGCTCCCTTTTTCCTCTCTTCCACGCATCAATAACAACCCTTTCACTCTCACTAAAACTCCACTCAATCTTCTTGCATGCAATAAAAAAAAGTTCATCTCTGTTCTATCAGTAGGAATTCTATGATGTTGTTATTGTACCTCTCTGTATCAAGCATCAAACACATTCCAAAAATCATAGAGCAAGCTAGAGTTCAAAGTTCACCATTTTCATCAAATCCTTCAAATCTGTCCAGTGGGTTCGTGGGAGTTGCTGGGAGTTTTGATAGCTGTTCTAGAGCCCAAGAAGCAAGGATTTAAAGCTTCAACAGGTGGATTCTTAGTTAGTTAGTTTAGATTCCCAAAATATGAAATCTTGCATGTTCACTTAGGAAATTAGGGATTAATTGTGTGAGGAGAATTAAAACCCCAAGTTCTCTTCTATTCTGTCATATATTATATCTACTATGTGTTGGCACTGTTTTATTTGAGGATTGTAGGCCGTTCTTTTGAAAAATCTTTGAAAATCGCAAAACAGAGTGTTTTCTGCACAAGCTCGCCATAGCGATCTGCTGGCGAGCCTTCATGGCGAGTGAACAATCTCTGGGCTGATAAAACTCGCCATGGCGAGCATTTGCTCGCCTAGCGAGATGATTTAGGCCATACCTTGTTAGTTCGCCATGGCGAGTTAGTGACTCGCTGTAGCGAGCAATGTGCAGAATGACCTTTTATTTTCAACTTCCTAAAAATTCAAACGCTCGTTTTATATCCTCGGATAATCCTGATATTTTGCAGACTACGTAGTTAATATAATGTGGTACAGGAAGTCAAGCACAATTGGAATTCTAGGGTATAACTTAGGAATTTAGAATTATGTATGTTCCCCATGGGTTTGGGTTAATTATGGTAGCAAGGATTAATTTTAGAATCAGTCAATTATGTGCGAATTATATTATCGTTTTATGGACTTCCTTCGGAAGCTTCCATCAGGAAAACTTAAATTGTGAGTTGTATGCCGGAAACACTTCGTGTTCAGCGGACAAGGCAGACCTCTGAGAGATACTCACCTCAGCGTGCCTTGCAGTTAAAATCAATAAGACTAATAATCTGTGATACACCTTTATTTTATGCTTTAGGATATTATGATATGAATATGCTATGACTGATTAGGAGCCCCGGCTTATTAGCCTTTAGGAGGGTAGTAGAACTCACTGGGACGAAGTGACTGTCTCACCCCACTCCCTTTTCGATATAGGTAAGACAGGTTATTTCGGAGCAGGGACCAGGTTGGATCTGATGATTGGAGCTGTGCTTGGATTGTCAGCTTAGAAGATTTATTCTTCTTCCTTGTTTTAGATTAGCTTGTTATTTTGTTTTCAATGCTTCCCGATGTTTGTATTGAACATTATAATATTATCTTAATGATATTGTAGTATTCAGTTATATTCCTTTTAATTAATGTACTCAGATTCCAGTTTTTAATGTTTCGACTAAATATTCTAGATATTTTTAGTTGGGGCGTTATATTTATTGTGATGATTTATCAAAAGGTGGACTATAGTTGCTGAGATCTAACATAGAAGGTGGAAATTGTGATATTGAAAAAACTCTTTTATCTGAAAATATCTTTGATCGATACAAGATAGAGGATGAAAATAGATTTTGTAGAGATGTGAATGAGAGAAAAATATTGATGGAAACTTTTGGTGTGGTTATTGATCAGGATGAAGAAAACGCAGAGAGAGGAGGGAGATGAGCGGCGGCTAGGGTTGGGGAAGAATGAGTTGGATATTCTTGATAGTCAGAATTTTATTTATTTATTTTGGGCTGGGCCTCTGAGCCCAAATTAACAGATGATCTAAATATATCTATAAAAATATTGCTGTCTTTTCTCCCTCTTTATCTAAAATATTTACAATTCTATAAAAAAAATTAGAAATAAACATTTTAAAGTTTCGATGCAGGTTAATTTTATCAACATATTACGTCGTTTGTATAATTGATTAATAATATGAATTTTCATATTTTACTGAACAATTTATAAAATATGGGATATGATCAAATGACATGTTTGACACCAAATCTCATCCCTTCATTTTATTTAATCCAAAGGTCTAAATAATTTTTGACAATTTTAAATATTTTTGGATTTCTCTAACAATTTTTCCTTAAATAGATGATTTCTCACTCTCTCTATCACCTGAATAAATGTTTATTTCTATGCCATGGATACACAGTGTAAAGGATCGGAACTCAATAAAAAATTACAAGTGGTAGTATACTGTCTAAGGATGATACTCCATAAAATATTATCAAGTGATATATAGTAAAAATACTCCATAAAAAATCTGCCAGAAGACTTATGCTGAATTGGATCCCCTTTGTTTAGAATAATTTCATTGTCTTTATGGTAAGATCCACATGAATGTCATGATCTATTTTTTCTCTTTCTTTGATAATAACGGTATATGAAAAATGTTTTGAATTGTCTTTAGTAGCAAACAAAAACTATGAAAAATGTTTGAATCCGGTGATGTTTTGAATTGTAATATGATTTTTGACATAATTGACGAAATTCAAATTAAATTGCATGGTTTTGTAGAAGAACAAGAAGATTTCATTATATCAAATTGACTCTACTATTGTGCTATATGCCAAACATTAGAATCTGAGGGACAATCACCGTGGTATGAACAAGTGCTTGTGATTATGAATTTATGACTCTCCCTTTAGGTTATGAAGAAAAATCTGATTTATAAGGAAATATTTTGAGTCAAATCTGAAAATCATTAATTTTGTCAAAATTGTTTTAGATCTTTGGATTAAATAAAATAAAATAAAAGGATTGAGATTTGGTGTCAAATTAACTTTGACACATTGGTGTCATTTGATCATGATCCATAAAATATACATTTTACATGTCTTAAAGTTTAAGTTTGTCACATGATACGCTACACATGTCTTAAAGTTTAAGTTTTTCACATGATACGCTATACATTTTACTCTTATTATATTTTTAGTTCAATTTATCAACAATTTATGCCATGGATGTATATGACTAATAATATGGACTTTAATATTTTACTAAAGAATATAGAGATACAGTAGACATGCCTTTAAGTTTAAGTTTTTCACGGGATAACATGAACATGTTTTAAAGATGAATATTTTAAAAATAACTATTTAGTCATTTTTTAAATTATAAATAAACATTTCTTAATCAATTTTATTATATCTATTTCAAACCAACGCTGACAAACAAATTATATGTGCTACATTTTTTAAAATCACTATCATACATAGGAAGTTGATTAATGGTGTAATATAAAAGAAGTAAATATATGACGATGTTAAATTAACTATCATATATATACCCGTACAAACATAAGTGTATTGTTACGATACAATGTCATAATATAAAAAATGAAATATATAACTATGCACCCTCGAGATAAATTATAATCTTTTGTGCAAATTTTTGTCTTCTATTCTAATTTGACATTTTCTAAGTTTAGATTTTTGTTATATTTATCAAGAATTTATGTCGTTAATATATATGACTAATAATATGGACTTTCATATTTTACTTAACAATATTGAGATACACTCATACACTAAACATGTCTTAAAGTTTAATTTTTCACAGGATAAGATTAACACTATTTAGTTATTTTTAATTATAAATAAACATTTCTTAATCAATTTTATTATTTCTATAAGTTATTATATTTCAAACCAACGTTGCAAAACAAACTATTGGTGCTAAATTTTTTAAAATCGCTATCACACATGGGAAGATCATTAATGTCATAATATAATATAAAAGAAGAAAATATATCACAATGTTACATAAGCTATCATATACATACCTCTAAAAACATACAAGTAACGCTATGATACAATGAAGTAATATAAAAAAGAAGGAAATATATAACTATGTCGCCCTGGGAATAAACTACAATCTTTTCTGCAAAAATTTGTCTTCTATTCTCATTTGACATTTTCTTCAAAAAAAGATTAAATATTCATTAATTTTTTCGAACATTTATGTCGTAAATATATGACTAATAATATGAATTTTCATATTTTACTAACCAGTATATGAGATATGGACTTTCTTAATAATGGATTCCATCATCTATGAAGACTTCATGTTATGTACTACTTGAATATGTAACATATATCTCTATATAGTAGTTATCTAAGTTGTGTTTAATTATTCCGTCGACTTTGACTACTTCAACAGTTCATGAACAAAAAGATCTGCTAATGTAATAAATATGTGTTTATCCTATTTTGTGAGTCGTTTATAAATATTTAATTAGCATATGTCTATATATTTTACAATTCAAAAGTAACACCGAATATAGTCATTATATATATATATATATGCGATAAATCCCGTGCGAAGCAAGGGATGAATCACTATCACTATCCATCCAATAAATCTGTAGTCATTCAAGTTACCAAAATACCCTTGCAAATCCCCATTCCATGAAACAATTCCACGTGTCTTTTTCTTTACCATGTGATGCAAATCTACTTCAATTATTATATTTTTATTTCTCTTCTTTCAACACCCTTTTTTTGTGGCAAAATTTCAATTTCAAATTAAATAGTATAATATTTCTATATATCAATTAATACCATACACTTTTGAACCACCCTCTCCTAACTTTGTTCTTCTTATATTTTATACAGCTATAATATAAAAAGGCAACTACAAGTAATAGATATAAGTGCAGTCTATAAAATTTATTAAAGTATGAAAATCCATATTATAGTTTATCATATTCCATATTATTGAAGTAATAGATATATGTGCAGTCTATAAACTTACATTACTTTCACTTACTATTTAACTTCATTATAGTTTATCAGCTTTTTCATTCATACATTCATTCAATAAATTCAACTTAAAGCATATCACCATTTGAAAACAATACATAACAAAAACAAATTATATACAAATACAAATATCTAAAATGACTCTTCTCTCTGATCCGATATATAACAAATATCTCACTTACTAATTTTTTCTATTTTGACAAGATTATATAACGTATATTTTATAAAAGTATAATTTTTTCTCTGATCCAATATTTTTTTAAAATAAGTATAATTTCCTTACAAATTTTATCCAACGGAATACAAAATAAACCAAATATTACTTTTTCAATCAATCTAACAAGTCTTTTTTTTACTTATATTACTAAATTAAAACAACAAGATAATGTCAATTTCTAAATTATTATACTTATTTATATCTATAAATATAATCTTATTGTTCTAGACTAAAATTTAGTTTAATGTAGGAGAACAAATTCAAAAATAGTAACAGAACAATGCAACATTCTTTGAACTGTCATTTTATCAGACAAGGTACTGCAAACTTAAACTTTAAATTATTACCTTCAACTCTCACCTTAACTTTAAATTCATATGTTTTATATTTGTTTGCATTATGACATGTTATACATTTAATCATATGTTAAAATTGAAATACAAAATCTTTCAAACAAGCTTGGTATAAAAAGTTGATAAAACAAGATTATGAGTGGTTACTACGTTCAAATGGAAGCAAATCTTTGGTTCATTTGCATCTTTATAAACATGACTCATATATGTCTTATGGAATAATCATTGCAAATGTGTTAAATTTAAATGAACTAACACATGTCTTAATGTAATATGCAAATGTAGATAATCGTTTCAAATTAACTATCATAAAAAATGAGACTAATATAAATGCTAATGTCATGAATACTATTGCTGATTTTGTTAATTCTGCTACTGTTAACAAGAGCGCTGCCATCTCAAGGTAAATTCAATTTGATCATACTTTCAATTTCATCATGGTAATATTTTCAACTATAGATTATAATTTATCATATCTAATATAGTTAACATTTGTGTACTTTGCTATCTATCAGTTACTTATATGTTATTCTTTTGAATTATATCTAAATCATTAACGTCATTACACTCTACTTTGATGTAGAATGACAAGGTTGCAAGCTGAAAGACAAACAAGAAAATCTTTTAGGACTGTTCTTTCTCCACTTAAGGTTATTTCCATACTAAATTGGTTGTTGAGATTTACATTATCCATATGATTACATATTTAACTTTGTTTTTTCTATATTTAGAGTGAAATTCAAACGCCTGAAGGTTTCAAGAAAGCATATTTATTTGAATTAAAACAACAAGATAATGTTGACATCTGAATTATTATACATATTTATATCTGTAAATATTATCTACATTTGCATATGTAGATAATCATTTCAAATTAACTATCATAAAAAATGAGACTGATATAAATGTTAATGTCATGAATATTACTGTTGATTTTGTTAATCCTGATTTTATTGAATATGTTATTATTTTTACGAATATTACTGTTGATTTTGTTAATCTTGCTACTGTTAACAGGAGCGCTGCCATTTCAAGGTACGTTCAATTTGATCATACTTTCAATTTCATCATGATAATGTTTTCAACTATAGATTGTAATTTATCATATATAATATAGTTAGTATTTGTGTACTTTGCCATCTATTAGTTACTTATATGTCATTCTTTTGAATTATATCTAAATCATTTAACGTCGTTACACTTTACTTTGATGTAGAATGACAAGGTTGCAAGCTGAAAGACAAATAAGAAAATCTTTTAGGACTGTTCTGTCTCCACTTAAGGTTATTTACATACTAAATTGGTTCTTGAGATTTATATTATCCATATGATTATATATTTAACTTTGCTTTTTTTATATTTGTTAATATAATGACTATGTGTGTATCTTATGTTGCAAATCGTTTATAAATATTTGATTAGCATATTGAAAATCACTAAGAGGTTGGATGAATTATTGGTACGACAATATCATCAAATTTGACGTTTGATTCAAATCCATAATTTTTTACATATCAGCATTATATATCAAATTATTACATTTATCAAATATCTATTTCAATAACAATATCACATTTACAACTACTTATTTTCTAATATCATGACACCTGACGACACAAGATCCCCCGCAACACAGTACGCGCGGAACGCGCGACCCGTGCGCATGCACGAGTATAGGTGGAGGAGGATAAAACCACCCACGATCCCCATTTCCAAGGGGAGAGAGGTGGTTAACGGCGACAATGAGGGCTCATCTCCCTCTATAAATAGATGACAAAAAATCATTGTAAATCTTTCTGTATTTTTGACGAATTTTAACATTACACTATGTAATATTCTTTAACATACCCCCCATTAATTTTACCAGAACATTTTGGCGCCCACCGTGGAGCTTGAACCCACAAACACAAGGTTAAGAGCCTCGTGCTGGGGGGGCTGTGGATCAGACGAGATTTCCATTTCTATAGGCCCAATAAAAAATGGCCCAACTAAATGATCCAAAGGGGTTTGAAAATATGAAACTTGGCGGGAAAGTAAATAAAGGCGCAAGTGAAAGAAGAAGGTCGCCCATCACGTGTTGTAAACACTCCTGAAAACGGAAAACCACCAACGACTGCCACCATGACAAGACCGAGGAAGAAAACCACCCACGACCACCACGAAGAGACGGTGGAGGAGGATAAAACCACCCACGACCACCACAATGACACGGTGGAGGAGGATAAAACCACCGACGATCCCCATTTCCAAGGGGAGAGGGGTGGTTAATGACCACAATGAGGGCTAATCTCCCTTTATAAATAGATGACAAAAAATCATTGTAAATCTCTCTGGTATTTTTGACGAATTTTAACATTACACTCTGTAATATTCTTTAACACACCCCCCATTAATTTTATCAGAACAACATCATTTTTCAATTATTGTTTGATACAATAAATGTTGTAGTGATCTTAACGGAACTTATATTTCTAAAGGGGCTTATATTTCTAATAATATAGTAATATGCGTGTCTATTTTTTATAATTTTTATTAATAAATTTCTACTCATTTACTCAAGAGGGACGTGGACTTGTATTTCTACTTATATATTCATATTCTTGTCTATTTTTTTTTTTATAGTTTTTACGCGGTACTAATGACATGAATTTATATAGTACTTTTAGTATTTAATTAGTAGTAGTTTAGGATTTTGAAGAAATGAAGTTACTTGCAGAAGAAGATAAGAAAACAAGAAAATACAAAGAAAGGGAGCAAAAATGGACAAAAAGGCACTCTAAGATGGCACGATGGATAAAGATATAAAATATAAAGATTGCATTAAAAAAATATAAACAAACCGCCTTCATCGTACAACAATGGTATCCATCTTGGTACGATAGTACAAAAGTCCAGCCCATGAAAACTATAAATAGAGCTCTCCTCCTCCACAATTATTCTTTCAGAAAAATACAATCCGGTCTTCTGAAAAGTACTCAAGTCTCTTTGGAGCAAGGAGGAGGAACAAGGAGGGCCGAAGAATTCTCAACGAGAAGAACTTTCCTCACCACATGAAAGGTAACTTCCTTAGAAAGGCATATATATGCGCCATTGATATGCATAATTCTTTTCTTGTAATTTAATTATGTAAATTATTAGTAGCTCAGAAACCTTTAGGTTTAAGTGGAGTAGATGAACTCCCCTGTCAATGCTTGGGAACATGTAATTGGTAGATAAGTTTATAATATTTATTATTCAGAATGTGTTTTCTATTGTTTATGCTTTAACGACGTAATTCCGACTTCTAGCCGTTGATCGGGGAACACGTTTAGGGGTAGTATCTAGTCACGAATATGACTGCTATCTTGGAACTAATAAATAATAGTGTTAGCCGCATAGATACGGTAACTCAGACATTCTAGGATAGTGCTTAAGAGGATTAGTTGCACACACATTAATGACGGCATATTTGAAGCCCGACCTCTTGGCTAGGGTACGTGACACATGGAGTAGGCTCCCATGAGTATCCCTAGTTGACGTGGTCCATGGTGACTTATACTTGTAATTAGGGTAATATTTGTATGAGCAATCATATTACTATAAAAGATAATTAATCTGCCGAGCAATATTTTGAGTAGTTATATTATGCGCCAATTATCAAGCAGGAGTAGGGGAGGGATTCAATCTATTTAAACATGCCTCATCTTTCTGAATCAACTATCTTTATTTTTCTGCACTAGCAATCACTATTTTTAAACAAACTCTATTTTTAAACCAAAAACCTTTTCAAAACCAAAGCGAATGCAAACTATCAAAACTTAAATAGCGCTATTAGCACTTGGCACGATCCCTGTGGATAAAAACTCCTTCTAGACATCTAGAGTGTGGATTATTACTCGATGACTTATTGATTCACTTGTCAGACTGTAGTCACAGACTTATATTTTTTCTCATATATTAATCTCAAGATGATCTTATATTTAGAGACATAGATAGTAATTTCTACAGGGACATTTATTTTCACTCATATATTAATTAACTACTTTTTATAATTTCAACGGGACCTATATTTATACTCATATATTAATATACATGTCTATTTTTTCTATAAAATTTTAACTGTGATCTATATTTCTAATCATATGATAATATGCACGCCTATTTTTTTTTATAATCTTTGTGTGAATTAATATTTCTATGTGCACCTATATTTCTACTCATATATGAGTACACGTGCCTATTTATTTTATAATTTCTAAGTGAGTCTATATTTCTACTCATATATTTACACGTGTTTACTTTTTTATAGTTTCCGTGTGAACCAATATTTCTACTCATATATTAATATGTGTGCCTACCGTTTATCTCATGGATAGGATAAATTTTTGAAATTAATACATAAAAGATACTTATTTTAAAAAAATATGAATTAAATATGAATTTTTATACTTTTTACTTTTAAATTTTTTGAATTTTTCCGCAGTCATTTTTAATACACTATTAGCATTTCATAGTGAAATTTTTGGAATGGTATTAATAGAAGAAAATAAACATTTAAGGCATCATGCCACGATGGAAAAACAATATTTTAAGCAAATCTACAAATGTATTGTTCCATAGTACTGTGCACATTTTTTAGTGTAAATAGAGCTCCAGAACACTATAATTTGGACATATCATGAAATTGAGAAAGAGTTCAACAAGGATTGATCACTCCAAGGTTGATGGAAGGCAATTTTCCACCATTAAGAATAGTTTTAAGCGCTTTATCGAGGTTATTTTGTATGTGTAATTTTCTGAACTCTTTATTTTATTATTTATGCATATGACTAGCTAAACTCCTTATGTTAAGTTGAGCATATGAAGTCCCCTTGAATTATTTGTTTCCCTGTAATTTGTTTTAAAGATTATATTCATTACAATTCATTTTATCAATGATTTAATTATCTTTGTTCTTCATGCTATATTCATAGATAGACTTAATATTTATGAATCGTTAACAAGAATTAATTGACTAGTAACATAGCTTTTAAGACTCGATCTGAGATAATTATTCAAATCGACATTAGGGATAATATCATTGAACTTGAGTTTTGTGATGAAAGAAGGGCATAATACATTTACTTTGCTTAACTTCACCGAATTAATGTTCACCAAGTTAATGCATTCATAATTTCCAAATCATCTACAAAAATAGTAAGTGTTATTAATTAATAGAGTAATTTTAGTATGCAAAAGCACATTTTACTATATTTGAGTTAGTTCGTCGTGGTAATTAAAGAAATAGGGGAGAAATTCATATCAGCCTAAGCATCTTTCTCAATACTTGTAATTACTTTTTCAAACAAACTCTTGAAAACCCCCAATTTTACTTTCTGTCTTTCTTCCTAAATTCTTTCCAATTACTTTGTTACACAAACTTATATAAATATTATTATTTGATGACAAATTTGGTATATTTACCAAAGGGATATCACACACACAATTTTTTACTTCAGGTCTTTAGTGCAAAAACGGAAGTTAATTAATTAGAATGTGAATGGTGTTAAGGAGAGGAGATGTTAGGGTATGTAATGA
Organism: Trifolium fragiferum; assembly: GCA_954870985.1. Taxonomy (NCBI): domain Eukaryota; kingdom Viridiplantae; phylum Streptophyta; class Magnoliopsida; order Fabales; family Fabaceae; genus Trifolium; species Trifolium fragiferum. The sequence goes on from OX940796.1 coordinate 27,714,365, forward strand.
AGCCAACTAAGAACCTTCGAGAAGCTACATGTGACTAAGACAATCCTTTAGGGGGGCCCACAGATGTGAAGGAAAGGAATGATGCCAGCACTAGTGGAGTGATGATTCCACGTAGAGGAGAGAGAACTAAGAATCCGCAGAGCAGGTGGAAGGAGTACATGAAGCATTGAGCCAGCTACAAATAGTACTATAGAGGAATATTATTGTTATGTGATTATTGAAGTTGTTATTTCCTTCTCCCTTAACACTCTCTATTCACATCTTTGTACTTCTCTAGTATTTGCTGGAAACTCATTATTTCAATTCCATGATTTCCTCCATAATTCCACTTTATTATCTCCTGCTATTTTACTACTGTTTCATTGGTGCTTTCATCTCACCATGGCAGACAACAACAAGATGAAAGAGCTAGCTGTCGGCGTGAAGAAAAACGTTGATGATCTTAAGAAGCTGTATGATGAAGTTCAGATCCTGTTTGAACGATTTTGTGCGGTGAATGATGCTCGTTTTCAAACCATGGAGGATCTGCAAGTGTCAACCAATGAGAAACTAGACAAGATTAACGAAGCTCTTTCACTGTTACTACGCAACAGCCCTCAGAGCTCTTCCCATGGTGTTGCGAACTTAATCAAAGCTCCATTTCATTTAAGAAACGTGAAGTTAGAATTTCCACGATTTGATGGTTCCAACGTGCATGAGTGTATATTTCGCGCTGAGCAGTTTTTTTGACTATTTTATAGTACGCCAGATCCGGATAGATTAACCATTGCTTCTGTGCATTTAGATAAGGATGTAGTACCATGGTTCCAGATGGTACAACGTACTAACCCATTTCATTCATGGCTAGAATTTACACATGCTGTAGAACTTGATTTGGTCCGTCTATATATGAGTGTCCACGTGCTACGTTGTTTAAATTGACTCAGATTGGAACTGTTGCTGAATAATATATTCAATTTACTTCGTTATCTAATCGTGTGTATGGCTTGAGTACTGATGCTATGATTGATTCCTTTATTAGTGGCTTAAATCCTGAGATTCGTCGTGATGTGTTGATCCAAACACCCCCCACCATTGTAAAAGATGTATCATTGGCCAAAGTGTATGAAGAGAAATACAGTTATGCAACTAAACCACAAAAAGCCAACCCCAATACATATTCAAAACCACCATTCAACTAAACTAAACCAGATATGAGCATAAAAACACAGCCCCCATCCTCAACACACCCCCAACCAGACCTATGAGCCAATTTCAAAAAATCCCAATATCAAACGCATATCTCCTGCTGAGATGCAGCTTAGAAGGGAAAAAGGACTGTGTTATTGGTGTGATGACAAGTTCTCCTCCACTCATAAATGCCCAAATAGACAATTGATGTTGCTACACTATGATGATCCTGCAGAAGAACAAATCACTAGTGTGAATGAGATACCAGCTGATTTAACCACAAAAAACCTTAACCAACATCAACCACAACATCATTTATCATTGAATGCCATGAAAGGAGATTCCAACATGGGTGTGCTTAGATTCTCTGGATCAATTGAACACATCAAGGTGAAAGTGCTGATTGATGGAGGTAGTTCAGATAATTTCTTGCAACCTCGGATAGCTAAGTTTTTGAAGATTCCTGTGGAACCAGGTCCTGTGTTCAGAGTGCTAGTGGGTAATGGTGACATTTTGACTGCTGAAGGAGTCATTCAGTACCTACCATTGAATATACAGGGCGATGAGTTGAAAATCCCTGTCTTCTTACTTCTTGTGGTTGGGGCAGATGTAATATTGGGTGCAGCTTGGCTAGCTACATTAGGACCACATGTAGCTGATTATGCTTCACTTACATTGAAATTTTTTTAATGTTAAGTTTATGACATTAGAAGGTGAAAGAGCTCCCAAACCTGCAGTAGCACAGTTACACCACTTAAAGAGACTACATAGTACTGATGCTCTAGCTGAATGCTTCACCATTCAATGTCAAAAAAATTATACTGCTGAAGATGTTTTCAATAAGTTACCTACTAATGTTGACCCTGAGATTGTTATGTTGCTTCACACATATAAGAGCCTATTTCAACAACCAACTACATTAATTGCCACCTGACAGAGCACATAATCACCTTATTTCATTTATGGAAGGCTCTAATCCTGTCAAGGTTAAGCCCTACAAATATCCACACAGCCAGAAGGCTCAAATTGAGCACATGGTACAAGAAATGCTACAACATGGTATTATACAGCCAAACTCAAGTCCATTTTCTTCACCAATTATCTTGGTGAAAAAGAAAGATGGGACATAGAGGTTTTGCACTGACTATAGGGCTCTAAATGCTATTACTATCAAAGATTAATTCCCAATTCCCATAGTTGATGAGCTTTTAGATGAGCTGTTTGGAGCTAGATATTTTTCAAAGTTGGATCTCAGGTCTGGTTATCATCAAATACTGCTACAACGAAAAGATAGATATAAAACAGCTTTCAGGACACACCAGGGCCACTATGAATGGTTGGTTATGCCATTTGGCTTAACCAATGCACTAACAACATTTCAAAGTCTCATGAATCATATTTTTCAACATGCTTCTAGGAAATATGTGCTTGTATTTTTTGATGACATAATAGTCTATAGCAATACATGGCAGGAGCACTTGAGTCACTTAGATAATGTATTAGGCATTATGCAAGCCAATACAATGTTTGTCAAACTCTCTAAGTGTTCATTTGGAGTTTCAGAGATTGAGTACCTTGGGCATGTGGTAAATGGGAAAGGTGTTTCTATGGACAAAGATAAAATACAAGCTGTTCAAGAATAGCCCTTGCCTAAGAATGTCAAACAGTTAAGAAGGTTCTTAGGTCTCATAGGGTACTATAGGAGATTTATAAAATCTTATGCTAAGATTGCTGCTCCTTTGACTGATTTACTGAAGAAAGAAAGTTATGTATGGAATGATCAAGCTGAGATGGCTTTTAATCAATTGAAAAATGCTATGATTTCTGCTCCTGTGTTGGTCTTACCAAATTTTCGAAAGCCTTTTATTTTGGAAACTGATGCTTATAGTGTAGGAGTGGGTGCAGTGTTGCATCAAGATGGTCACCCTATTGCTTACTTTTCAAAGAAGATAGTCCCTAGAAATAAAAAGAAATCTACTTATTTTAGGGAGATCACTACTACAAATATGACTTATTACTAAAGAGTTTACATCAGTGGAAGATATGCCGGATGTGAAAAGTAATATGGAGTACGTTTTATATCAAATTTCAATATTCACAGAAGTGAAAAATACATAGAGACTACATATTACATCTGGTTTGACCGTACCTGAAGTGAAAAGTCAACGCGTTGGCAATGCTGTAATTATGGTCATAAATTCAGACATTGTCTGCTTGGTCATAAATTCATCATACGTACAAATCAAAAGAGTTAGAGGAGTTTAATGGATCAAGCCCTGCAGACACTAGAGCAGCAACAATGGTCACACAAATTTTTGGGTTATGACTTCACCATAGAGTATAAAGAGGCAAAGAAAATCTGGCAGCAGATGCACTATCTAGACTAATGACACTATCATGGTCTGAGCCACAGTGCCAATTTATTCAATCAATAAAAGAAGGGTTAAAAGGAGATAGTCAGTCAAGGGAAGTCATAGAAAAATGTAGACAACAGGGCAATGCTTATTTACACTACACTTTCAAAGAAGACTTATTATATTGGAAGAATAGAATTGTCATTCCTCAATATAAAGACTTAATCCAACAAGTCTCAACTGGATTCCATTCATCTCCATTAGGTGGTCATGATGGATTTACTAGATCTATGGCTAGAATTCAAGCTCAATTCTATTGGCCTGCCATGAAACATCATGTATCTCAATATGTGCAAAATTGTATGGTGTGTCAATAGGTTAAAACATCCAATACTTTGCCTGCTGGGTTATTACCACCATTGCCTATACCATCACAAGTTTGGGAGGATATAGCCATGGACTTCATTACAGGTTTACCTTTGTCCGTTGGCTATACCACTATCTTAGTAGTCATTGATAGACTGACTAAGTATGCTCATTGTTTCCAATAAAAGTGGCTACTCTTGCAAATCTGTTGCTGAAATCTTCATGCACAATGTGGTGAAATTACATGGCATGCCTAAATCCATAGTGTCTGATAGAGATAAGGTGTTCACAAGTTCTTTTTGGCAACACTTATTCAAATTACAGGGCACTACATTGGCAATGACTTCTGCTTATCATCCTCAATCAGATGGTTAATCTGAAGTTCTTAACAAGGGGTTAAAGCTGTTTCTTAGATATTTCACTTTCAACAATCCTAAGTCTTGGTTCAAAGCATTATCATGGGCTGAATTTTGGTACAATACAGCTCTACAAACTAGCATTGGAATGACTCCATTCAAGGCTCTATATGGGAGAGATCCACCAACTCTGACAAGATATGAACCTCAAGCCAATGACCCTCCAACACTTCAAGAGGAGTTTATGGAGAGAGATAGATTGCTGCAGCAGTTGAAAACTCATTGGAGAGGGCTCAACAATATATGAAGAAACAGGCTGATAAACATAGATTAGATGTCACCTTACAAGTAAGTGATTTGGTCTTAGTGAAACTTCAACCATATAGGCAGCAATTTGTTGCATTGAGAGAGAATCAGAAGTTGGGAATGAGATATTTTTGGACCATTTGAGATATAAGCTCAAGCTACCAGATCATGCGAAAATCCATCTTGTTTTCCACATATCTCAATTAAAGTCATTCAAGGGAGTGCCTTAGAATTAGTACATGCCCCTGCCACTCACCATGTCTGAGAATGAACCCATCATACACCCTACAGAGATACTACAAGCTCGTACTATATTCAAGGGTAATCAAAAAATCCATCAGGTCCTAGTTTAGTGGGATCAACATACAACAGCTGAAGCAACTTGGGAAGATGTTGTTGACTTGCAGAACATGTTTCCTTTCTACAACCTTGAGGACAAGGTTGCTTTTAATGGGGATGGTATTGTGTTGAAGCCAAATGATAAGAACCTTCTAGAAGCTGTATGTGACTCAGACAATCCGTTATGGGGCCCACAAAATGTGAAGGAAAGGAATGATGTAAGCACTAATGGAGTGATGATTCCACACAGAGGAGAGAGAGCTGAGAATCCACATAGCAGGTGGAAGGAGTACCTGAAGCATTGAGCCAGCTACAAATAGTACTATAGATGAATAATATTGTTATGCAATTATTGTAGTTGTTATTTCCTTCTCGCTCAACACTCTCTATTCACATCTTTGTACTTCTCCAGTATTTGTTGGAAACTCGTTATTTCAATTCCATAATTTTCTCAATAATTTTGCTTTATTATCTCCTGATATTTTACTACTGTTATAGTGTCTTGTGAAAAACTATTGAGAGTGTCAGCACTATATGAAAGGACCTTAGGAGAAGTGAGTATAATTTGCCTTTTTAATAATAATATAGCTATAAATTGAGTTATATACTTTTTTAATAAGATGATCAGAGTTTGTACTTTGATTTTTTTCTATATATATATATATATATATATATATATATATATATATATATATATATATATATATATATAATGCAATATGCTATCAATTGAGCTAAACTCATACGAAATAAATTGAATTATAGTTATGACACCATATAAACTTTATTTGCATAAAAGTTTTTTTTTTTGCATTGGGAAGGGGCTAAGCCCAAAAAAGAATTACAAAGAGATAATGCGGGGAGTACCAACTCCCGAAGAATCAAAGGAACACAATTGATCAACTCCTAGCGGAGGTGCATCAAACAAAGTAAAGGCATCTTGCTGGCATCCCAGAGCAGCCAAGACATCTGCAACTCGATTTGCCTCTCGATACACATGCCGGATTTTAACATTCCACCCCTCTTGAGATAAGCTGCGTATTCGACGAACTAAACTCCTCCCACCATTGCTGCCAAGTCTATCGCCTCCGATGATCCTCACCACTGTCCTAGAATCAATTTGAAGTTCTATGTTGTTGAGTCCATTTTGTTTCGCAAGACATAACCCGTTGTATACTCCCCATAGTTCAGCATTAAAGGCAGATGTGATACCTATATATTTGGAAAATCCTATAATCCAATTGCCGCGATGATCTCGCAAGACACCACCACACCCGGCTATTCCATGTTGCACAGCACCGTCCGTGTTTAAGCTAATCCAATCACTCATCGGTGCTTCCCATTTAACATTAGTAGTAATTCTAGTCTTATCCATAATGACATCTATACTTCGTTTGGCACTGTTGTAGTTCTCTACATACTGCATAATGTATCTTGAAGCATGTCTCGGTCTCACAAACTCAAAGTCAAAAGTCTCTTTGTTTCTCCATAGCCATAGGTGATAACATGTCACAGCCCACACTACACACCACTCAATTATTTGCATAAAAGTTTTAATCTCTTGATTTTGGTGATTAAGAAAAAGAAAGTGGACCATACAATGCTCCGTGACAATTAATTTGGGTTTGGCATCTTAGCTTTGATTTGATTAGAGAGTAGCAATGAAGAAGGACCCACTTATTTATTAACTTTACAATGAATGGAAGGAAAACTTTCTTTCTATCTATCGCAATAGTTGCCAAGGTAGGTGAGAGGGAGTTTGAAAAGGACACCACCACTACCTTGCCACATGGAACAATAGCTAGATAATACACCTACATTCCCACTAATAGACGTCCACAACCTCTTCAATAATTCACCTTTACCCCTAAACTTATTCTCATATTGTTAGGTTGTTAATTAATAGTATATGGTAATATTCCAAATGGAATGATCACATCCTTTCTATAGTATATACATGAAGTAACCTGGAACTATAGCTGGTTTGTATGTACGTATATTTTTATTTTATCTTTAGGTGAATGAATCTCTAAAAGCTGTTGAGCAAAAGTTGTGTACAATTTAGTAACTGCAAGTGATACTAGTTGTTCAATACGTACCAATAAAGATCGTGCGGAAAAAAGACATGCACGTGACGTGAATGTCCATACATATATATTTTATGAGATTTCATAGATATTTAGAGTTAGATATTTAGAGTTTAGACAAAAAAGAAAAAATGATTTCAAAGATATATTGATATTAAAATAAAATGAGAATATATAATTATTGGTGTATGTAATTAGAACCGTAAAAATCAAGGTTGTCAAAACCGGACCGAACCGGCCGGTCAGATCGTGAACTGGTGATGTATCCAATTTGGTTAGGCCTGAAAACCAGCCTGCAAGCGAACCGGTAAAAAACCGGTCGAACCGGCCCTGAACTGGAAAAAACCGATGAACCGGCCGGTCCAAGCGGTTCGATGGTTCCGTTTTGTTTCTTAAAAAATAAGATCAAAACAGCGCCGTTTCATATATATATATATATATATATATATATATATATATATATATATATATATATATATATATTTTTAAAAAACACCAAACAATGTTATTTGGTATTATTTGTAAAAGAAAGATTAAAAAAATAAACAAATAAACAAATAACTATTTTGTGTTATTGGATTTAGTTATGATGTAATTTTTAATTTAGTTTGAATTAGAAATTTTATTTCTAATGTACTAAAGTTTTAATTTTATATTAACTTTATAACATTTCATCTTTTTCATGTGTAAAAATAAGAAATATTAAGTAAATTTTTTTATTTATATGTTAATTAAAATATATATTTAATTAAAAATGGTCTGACCGATCCGACCCCGATCCGACCGGTTGAACATTGAACCGATAAGCTCACCATTGTGTAATCAAGCTTATAATGAGAAATAAAGATGAAAAGATTCACAATCAAGAAGTTCTGGATTTGAACGATTATTGACTTGTTTACTATGTGGGATTGTAAAGAATAGACTAATCAGATGGTCGATAGTTTATTCCCGCACACAATATAATATTAATAATATGGGCGCTATTTTTATTTTAATATTAGTTTTAAAAGGTCGAATGATAAAATTCACACACATTTTTAATATTAAGAAATGAAGAATTGCAAAAGTAAAAAAAATAAAAAAAATAAAGAATTGCAAGTTTAAGCTCGCATTCCATCATATAAAATATCTTTGCAGGTTCTTACCATCTAAATTGTACGTGTGTGACTAAATTAATTCAATTTATTATACAAAAATTGAGTCCAATTTAATTTGGATATCAAACTAATTTATTATTCGTAAAAAATACTAATTTTTTTATACACTAAAAATATATACTTATTAAATTATTATTATATATATACCAATAATTAAACAAAAATAATTTTCTCACACCTTCATACGTACAAAAGAAGGAAAAAATTGAATAAAGATACTAATCGATAGTTAGTTCAGTGGTGATCGACGCTGAACTAATCGATACTAATGGAGTAAAGAGATAAAAAGAATGAAAAAAATATTTACCTGAAGGCAAAAAACATGCAAATCAAATAAAGTCTAAAGACATTATCTTTTTTTGACATTATTATTAATGAAAATGACAATGGATTCTTCATCATCCACTTATTTCCTATCTAAATTTATCCAAGATATACATAAGTTATTAACCTTGCGGTTCCATTATATCGGCATATGCTAGTACATACTTGTTATTTTATTACATGTTATTTTGCTATATCTCAGCTGAATCTTTCATATTTTTTCATAATTCTATAGCAAACGGTAAAATTCAAATACACAAATACAAAATAAATACAAGTACGTACGGTATAAAATACAATACAAAGAAATAGATACACAAAATTACAATAGCTTGATGATAATTAATTTACTCTCAAACGCTAACAGAACAACGCTGATCCAACTGATACTTAACGGCGTTTTCACCCATATTAACGCCGTTACCATTATTACCAATAGAGATATAAGCAGGACAACGAGCATGTAAATGATAACGACCCGAAATAAAAGCACCAACCTTCCAACGAACTCTACCGTCAATTTTAACGTTAACATAAAAATTACCGTTAGATTGATCTTGTGATAAGCTCACAAAGTTGAAAGGTGCAACAGGAACATCGGTACCATAAACAAACGGCGACCAAACGTTGATCTCTTTGTGTCCTTGGTAGGAAGGCGGGATAGATGTCCGGTAAGTAATTTGTTGGCTCCGGTAAGTGACGTAAGTATCAAGACGATCGTAGTAGACACCGATGTGATCGTTCGGGTTTCTGGACGATAGGGTTATTTGGAAGTTGGACGTTAAAAAATTCGGTTGTGTCGCGTTGAAAGCCGCGACGGTTATGTCTAAGAGGATGAAAGTTGGTTTTGTTGGTCGTAGGATTGCCCATATGAGGAGAATTGTTAATAGAATTATGAAGAGGAATACTATGATTCCCCAAAATATTCTTCGGAAGATTTTTCTTTTTCTTCCTTTGTGATGGTCACACTCCTTTACCGACATGTTGATGTTGAGAGTGTGTGTGTGTGAAGAGTGAGTTTGTTAGATGAGTGGAAGTATGAATGAAGAATAATAATTAAGATATTAATTTGGAGAAAGAGTGAGAGTGTGTGTGAAGTGAAGGAGTATTGAGAGAGGAAAATATAGAATGGTTTTTGTGAAGAGATGGAATTATGAGGTGGTTTCGTGTGGTTCACGCTTTTTGTGTGTTTATTATTTGTGTCTTTTTGTGTGTTTGGTAATGTGTAAGTGTACGTTTGAGTTATTTTTATGTGCAAATATAGTGATAAATACTATCTAAAAATTTAGATATATAAGTGAAAAAATGGAGTTTAAATTAATACTCACATAGTTAAAATTATGAAACTAAGTGATAAATACTATCTAATATTCTCAGCTGAAACTAAGTTTTAGTGGTAAGATATGATATGATAAGATTATGAAATATATGGTAATAAGTGGTGTTTAGAAATTTGGATGTATGTAATGTGAATTTGAATGGTGGAGGCTGTTTTTCTAGATTGATAGATATTAGATGGATAGATATGGGTGTACTATACTTTGTTGGAGAGTATGGAGGCTAATGACTTTTGGTTGTTGAGGCTATATTGTGTAGGTTTTTTATTATTCTTACAGTTTTTAAACACTTTCCTAACTTATACCAAAACAATTACCATTTTTGAGAGTTTATTAGAGAGAAAATTTTAAGTGAGAATCTTTTTTTAATCTTAGTCCCTAGATTTATATATTCAGTCTGGTTACACATAGCAAACATAAAAGAAATGGAATACCTATATTATTTTCGTCATTACGACTGTCTTGAATTTTTATCAGATTATTACTATCTTTGTACTTAAATATTTGATCTTCTGATATAAATTATAAGAATTAGAAAAATTATTATTATGAGAATAAAAATTAAATGGAGTTTAGAAAAGAAATTTGAATTATACGTGGTTTCTTCGCGAAATCCAATAGAGAAAATATATTAAATTGTTAAGCAATGCTATTTGTTACAGAACAATTTAAAGAAAAATTGCAAGAATTGACACGTGTTATTATTTTAGAGGATAATTTTTAATTTATTATAAATATAATATCCTTTTATCATAAAACATAGGATAGTGGTGGTAATAAATGGGTGAGATTTATTGTTGCATTTCTTATTTTTACTTTTTTTCTTACAAATAAGCATTTCTCTAAATTGTTTTTTTTACATAATGTTTAGTTTTTCAGTTCTGGCAAATAAACATCTTATTTGATCAAATGAAAAAAGAAAGGAAAGAAAAGCAAGAATATATATCTACCGACGTAGCTCAAGTATATACGAACGTGAGGGGTTATACCTTTTTTCATTTCCACTTGTCACTCGTCCATTTCAATGATGACACGATTTTCATTAATGCTGATTCTCACAATGTCAAGAATGGGGTGCTTTACTTTTAATTAATCAAAACTTACAAAAAGCCAAAAAGGCAAAAAGGTGGCCTTTTGAAAAGGATATATCCACCATGAATTATTGGTCATTTAAATTGAATTATTTTTGTATTTATGTGAATGAATAAATTTTTATTTATCATTATAAGTATTTAAGATACATTATAAAAAATTAATTTTTAAAAATATAATATTTGTTAATAACAATTTATAAATTAACATAAAATTTATTTATTTATATAAATTATTTTTACACATATGACGCATGAGTCTTATTCTTTGTTTTATAATGTAATGTTAAAATATTATTTGTATAGATAATAAATTTAAAATTGAAACAATAAGTATTATTAGAATAACATATATTAATTTAATATATAATAACAAATGAAGGCATCATCTAAATGTATTCTATGAGAAATAAAAAACATATATAAATAAATGTCAAACACCATCATAAAATTATGTTTAGATTTAATCTCATTGCTAAACTTTTTAACATGTCACCTTCAAGGTCACTTCCGGACCCGGTCCAGCTACTTGTGTAATTGTTCTGGACTGGACTCCTTAAGTCCAAGTCTCCTCAAGATCAAAGGCTCTGCCCTCCAGAAGGGCACCCTCCCCGTCGGCCAAACGTTACAGAATCCTGCATTCTGTAACGGCCGACCACCGGAATGATGAACATTAACTGCTCATCATGGCCCAACGGCCAAGTTCCGGCAGCCACTTAATGGGCATTAACTGCCCATTAAGGGCCTTAGCCCAGCGCTGGGGATATATATATTCCTCATTTCAGAGGAGTCAGGTACGTTTTACCAACCTTGAAAACCTTAAGCTATCACACAAATCACTGACTTGAGCGTCAGAGTGTATACAGGTACACACCCCCCTTTCGCTTCAACAAGGGGCTTGCTGAACAACTGCTGCCGGTCATCACAGTGGATCAGAGCATTCAGCTAACCATATGCTCAGCGACCACGCTGACAACAACAACACCAACGGGATGGTCGTATCCCAAATGGAAACAGACCCCACCTACCAGCCTACCAACGAAACCAAGTCACTGGTCGTACCTATTCCTCCCCCTGGAGCTACCTTAGAGAACATTATGACCGTGCTGCTGACCGCCGTCAACAATCAGGGACAAGCTATTAGGGAGCAGAATCGTCGCATCGAAGCTGTCGAAGAGTCGCGCATCACAAGAGCGGCTACGAGCAGTTATAGGCGACGAGAGTCCTCTCGACGGGACTCAAGGACTAGGTCAAGATCACCACGGGCATACGAAACTAGGAGCCGTATAAGCCCTGCTAGAAGAGTTGTTGGAGCGAGGAGATCCCCAGCACGATCAACTGGGCGCAACTATCACTCCCCTCCTCGCCATCGTCATCGTTCTCCACAAAGTGATGAGGAAAGGCACATGGGGCCTCTTTCTGATAGGATCATGAGGGTACCACTGCCCGTGGGGTTGGAAAAACCACCTGCAATGGACACCTATGACGGGACTACTGATCCAGACGACCACATCGAAAACATTGAGGCTGTCCTCGACTACAGAGGAGTTCGAGGATCCATCAAATATAAGTTGTTCTCCACTACGTTAAGGAAATGAGCAATGGCATGGTACAAGAATTTGCCACCAGGGATCCATTGATTCATGGGATGAGCTGTGCAGACTCTTTACTGCGCACTTCACCGCTTCCAGGAAGCACCCCAAGACTGAAGCTACTCTCGAAGCGATCGTCCAAAAAGACAAAGAGTCCCTGAGAGAGTACATTGACAGATTTAACAAGGCTGCCATCGAGGTAATGACCGATGACAGGATGAAGTTGTATCTACTGGAACGAGGATTGCGCCCGTCCAGCGATTTCGCCAAGGCGATTGGAATAGAAGAAGTTAGAACTTTGGACGCTTTCCTCGAAAAAGCACAAAAATACATAGTTTACGAGGAGAAGCAAGTTGCTGCTGACGCAAGAAAGCCAAAGTGTCAAGAAAAAACTGGACCCTCTCGAGCAGGAAATGAGAGAGGAAAAGAAAGAATAAGGGAACCAAGGGAGCCAAGACCTCCCCGAAGTAAATTCATGGATTACACCCCTCTGAACGCTCCTTGCGAGCGAATTCTGGCAGAAGTGTCCATGGCTGAATTTAAGAAAAATGGAGTTCGCGCCCCAAAGCAACTGGTCGTGAAACCAGGACTCGACAAGTCTAAATACTGCCGATACCATAAGAGCTACGGACACGTGACCGAGGATTGTATTCATCTGAAAGATGCAATCGAAATCATGCTGCAAAAAGGACTCCTCCAGAAATTCAGAAAAGAGGAACGTCAGGGGCGGGAAAAAGAACCCGAGGTGGGTCAACCGTCCAGAGAGGCGCAACAACAATCGGGGGCGGGCAACAGCAACATGCAGATTGCCTACGCCATCTCAAGACCCGATGACTTCATTCTCCCCGAGCACAAAGAAGGTGAAGACTTGCTCGAACATCTAGCTGCTCATATGGGATCGCTGGTAATCTCAGGAGGAGGATTTGGAACTTCTACTATAGGGTCGTTGAAGAGAAAGTTTGAAGAGTTCGAAAGTGTATGCTCGTTGGAACTTGTCCTCGCGACAGAAGCAAAGGAAGGATCTATGCCCTTAGCCTTTTACAAGGAGGAGATCCCCGGAGGCTCACCTAACCACCAAATTCCATTGCTAATAAGGGCCAGGATGGCCAACTTTGATGTAAGAAGGATCGTAGTGTGACGTGATGTACGCTGGTTTGTTCAAGACTCTGCAATTGATAGAAAAGAACCTCGCTTCATATCTTGGTGCTGACTTGCAAGGATTTAACGGAGCGACTACAAAGCCATGGGGGTACGTGGATTTAATTGTGACCTTCGGAGAGGGAGAGGCGACCAAATCCATCAACGTCCAATTCTTGGTCGTGGATTGCCCATCTCTGTACAACTGTATCATGGGAAGGCCTGCTTTGGCAAACCTATTCGCCGTATCCTCGACCATCCACTTAAAGATGAAATATTACACCGTGGATGGCAAGATCGCCACTCTGAACGGGGATATAGCTGCAGCGAGGAAGTGTTTTGAAGTTGCTGCGAAGAATATGAGTTCCCTCCTTACTCCGAAGAAGAAGACTGATCACAAGATGCCCGTTGTGAACGCCCTGCAAGCAAATGACATCGTGGACTTAGATGCACGCATCAACGAGAAAGAGCTGAAAGACGAGGAGGACCCCATCGCGAAAAAGGTGCATCGCCCTATTCCCGATGGCGAGTTCGAGATCATCCCCTTGAACGATGACTATTCTCGAGGAATCAAGATTGGTGCTGATATGCCCGAGCTGGTGAAGAGGCAATTGGAAGCTTGCTTGAAGGAATACGCTGAACTGTTCGCTTGGAATGCTGCTGAGATGCCCGGAATAGACCCTGATGTCGCTTGTCATCAGTTAACGATAGATCCTAGGGCTAGAGCTGTAGTTCAGCGACGTAGGAAGCAGTCTCCCGAAAAAGCGGAGGCTGCTGAAAAAGCTGTAAAAGACCTCCTAGTGGCAAATTTTATTTCTGAAGCCAGATACACTACATGGCTGTCAAATGTTGTATTGGTGAAAAAATCTAATGGAAAGTGGAGAATGTTCGTTGACTACACCGATCTCAATAGGGCTTGCCCTAAAGATTCTTATCCTTTACCTAGCATAGATAAACTCGTAGATAATTCCTCAGGGTTTAAACTACTATCGTTTATGGACGCTTATTCAGGATATAATCAAATTAAAATGGCTGAAATCGATAAAAATAAAACAACATTTATGACTGAATCGGGCAATTATTACTATAACGTAATGCCTTTCGGGTTAAAAAACGCCGGTGCCACTTATCAAAGAATGATGAACAAAGTATTCAGAAATAAAATAGGAGATATGCTCGAATTATATATGGACGATATGATCGTTAAATCCGAACAGGAAATCGACCATGTATCCCACTTAAGAAAAGTATTCGAGAGAGCAAAACATTATAACATGAGATTTAATCCGGAAAAATGCACGTTTGGGGTAAAAGCAGGCAAATTCCTCGGGTTCTACCTAACAGAATGAGGAATTGAAGCTAACCCTGAAAAATGCAAAGCTTTCTTTGAATTCCCTACACCAAACTCGAAGAAGTCAATACAATCCCTGAACGGAATGTTGACTGCTCTAGCACGCTTCGTCACTAAATCTGCTCAACACGCGCTGCCTCTTTTCAAATTACTTAGAAAAGAATCCGCTTTTGAATGGACGGAAGAATGCGAAAACGCTCTCCAACACTTAAAACGAGCACTATTCGAACCTCCAGTCTTAACACGCCGAATAATGGGCGAGACTTTATTCCTATATCTGGCCGTGGCTCACGAAGCCATAAGCGCAATATTAATTCGAGAAACCGAGCAAGGACAAAAGCCAGTATACTTCATCAGCAAAGCTTTGCAAGGACCAGAACTTCGATACTTACAGATCGAAAAAACGGCGTTGGCAGTAGTCGTCGCTGCGAGGAAGTTAAGACATTATTTCTTGGCACACTCGATCGCAGTACGAACCGACCAACCAATAAAACAGCTACTCGCAAGGCCTGATATGGCCGAGAGAATGCTGAAATGGTCGTTAGAGTTATCGGAGTTCGACATAACCTACGAAAGCAGAAAAGCTCTGAAAGCTCAAGTGCTAGCAGACTTCGTCGCTGAAATGACTTTACCAGCGACCTCGAGCAAAAATAAATGGACCATATACGTCGACGGATCTTCCAACTCCAAAGGCAGTGGAGCGGGAATAATCCTAGAAAACGACGAGGGAGTCCTCATTGAAGTGTCGCTGGAACTCTCATTCCAAACGACCAATAATCAAGCCGAGTACGAAGCTTTCCTAGCAGGATTGCGATTAGCCGAGGATATGAACGCAGAAGAAATCATAATCTTCACAGATTCCCAACTGGTTGCATCCCAAGTAAACGGTGAGTATCAAGCTAAAGACAAGCGTCTAGCGGAATACTTAACCCTTATACAAGAAAAGTTGACTAAATTCAAAGAGTCGACCGTGCAACACATTCCTCGAGAGCATAACTCAAGGGCAGACGTCCTATCAAAACTCGCGAGCACCAAAAAGAAGAAAGGGAGGAATCAATCACTTATCCAAGAAACGTTACAAAGACCGAGAATTGAGAAAGCTCTCGAGGTGAATCTCATATGTGCAATCAACGCCAACTGATGGATAAATCCCGTGAGAGAATTCCTCGCCTCAGGAATGATCCCCGACGACCCTAATGAGGCAGTCAAAGTCAGAAGAAGAGCGTGCTCGTACGTTTTGATAGACGGCCATCTCTTCAGAAGAGGATTTTCAACCCCATTGCTAAAATGCATCGAGGAAGAAAAAGTGGAATCCATCCTACAGGAGATACACGAAGGAATCAATGGGCAACACATTGGTGGACGATCGCTCGCACGAAAAGCACTGCGAGCAGGATACTACTGGCCAACCATGCAAACGGACGCCAAAGAGCACGTCAAGAAATGTGACAAATGCCAAAGACACGAGGATATGCTCTTAGCTCCACCTAACGAGCTAAAGTCGCTATCGTCCCCGTGGCCGTTTGCATGGTGGGGGTTGGACCTTTTAGGACCATTCCCGCGAGCACCTGGTCAAAACAGGTATTTAATCGTCGGGGTAGATTACTTTACGAAATGGATAGAGGCCGAGCCCCTCGCCCAAATCACATCCCACAACATTCTTCACTTCTTCAAAAGAAACATCCTCGCAAGGTTTGGAATTCCACATACTGCCGTAACAGACAATGGGACACAATTTACAGATAAAAGATTTCAAGAGTTTCTCATGAACCTAAAAGTGACACAACACTTTACATCCGTCGAGCATCCCCAAACGAACGGCCAAGCCGAGGCGGCCAATAGAGTAATTTTGCGAGGCCTAAAGTGAAGGCTAGGCGAGGCAAAGGGTAAGTGGGTCGGGGAACTATATAGCGTGCTATGGTCCTACAGAACCACACCACACTCGACCACGGGGGAAACGCCATTTCGATTAACTTACGGAACTGAAGCTCTTATCCCCGTGGAAATAAGGGAGCCAACTTGACGAACGGAAAACCCTCCGGATGAAGACTCTCGAGAAGGCAAAAAGACTCTCGAGAAGTTTAGTCCTACGACGAAACCAAAAAGACTCTCGAGAAGGCAAGCTCGCCGCTAATTGGGAAGGGCCTTACAGAATCCGAGCAAAAACGGATAACGGGGCTTATTTCCTCGAAAATTTATACGGTGAGGAAATTCCTAGAACATGGAATGCGGAAAAGTTGAAGCAATATTATAGTTAGCGAGGTTTCGTGTATTCGGCGACTCACTAGCGGGCTAAAAGCGACTTTAACGACGAGAGGTTTGGCCTTTACAACGGAGGATTGCTTAGGTACGGGCAATGAATCTAAAAGAAGAAAAGAAAAGCCAAGTTTTCTATCGAAGCTTGTCTTGACGAGGAACCACTCTAAACGAGCCCCATCGTCGCAAGTACACGACAGGCACGGATGCCCAGCTCGCGATGGGACACTCCGGCCGCGAGGATAAAATCTCCGACGATTCTATCATCGTTATTCGTTTGGAAACCCGATCCAAACACTCGAGCAAGTTCCCCAAACTACTCGAGCATGGCGTTCGTAGATACATTCTATCTCGTGCAACAGCCACATAAATATTCAGAAAATCTTAAGTACGGATATGACAAGAACGTATTCAAACTATCGAGCATCGTAAGTAAAACGCGTGCATAAAGATAATAAAGATACGAGCATAATGAAAAGGCAAGTAGCTAAATCATTAAAATGCATTCGAAGTTAAAATTGTGCTTGGTTACAACAAAAGGCAGCCTCGAAGACTGCCCAACAAAAACTGAAACAAAACGGGGCAAACAGACGCCCAAGTGCCGAAACGGCGAGCATAACGCCAGCACAAGTTAAATAAACACCGAACATATTCAGGCCTAGTCTTCAGCAGGAGGAGGAGAGGCAATGGCTACATCGATGACTTCCTTGAGCTCATCGAGGCCGGCTTCCACGAGCTCTACTCCCGGGTTCAAAACCTTGAGTTGAGCAATAACATTGACAAAACTGCTATGCCCAACCTCGACCATTGAGTCTTCATACTCAGCAATTTTCTTGATAAGGTCGGCGCGACTTGAATTCCGATAAACTCCCTCGGGGTCAACAACATCCTCTTCTTCGCTACAAAGACAAGGAGCAGTCTCAGCCCGCTTTTCCAACTCCTTATTACGAGCATCCAGCTGCGCGCAAGTGACCTCCAGCTCCTTAAAATTTTTCGTCAAGTCCTCCAACTCCCGCTCCCTGGTCACCAGCGTGCTTGCCATCTCTTGCTGCAGGGTATACTTGTTCTTGTAATCCTCATATGCAGCCTCTGTTTCACCCAACTTCAAACCCAGGTCATCTGCACGCTTTTTCTGCTGGTCCCTATCACTCAGGTAACGGCTTTCACGACCATTTAAGAAGTTAGCGATCTCGATGAGCTTGAACGCAACAACAGTTGCAGTAGCCAACTCTGCCTTCAAAGCCACTGGTCCCATATCATGGATGATTGCTTGGTCGGCCTCATCTATCACGACCTCCGTGTTTTTGTCGAGCAAATTTCCATGAGTAAAAACAGGGGGCACAACAAAGCGGCCAGCAGGAACCCCAGCATCGGGCAAGAAATGAGGGCTGCAGCGAATGGAGCCTCCTTCCCCACCTGTGGCAGTCCTTTGCACCTTGGACGGACGAGCATCAACGCTGGTCGACTCAGTAGGGCGCTTTTCAGCGACTGGAGGAGGGAGGACGACATAGGCATTATCATCACCCTTGCGGGCATTTTTGGGCTTGTTAGCACGACGGAGCTTTTCCTGAGCACTCACCATGTTGACTGCAAAGAAAAGGAAACATACGACCATTAGAGCGAGCAATAAAGAGGAATAAACAATGACAAGTAAATCATATAAGCAAAAAACAAAGTCATGTAAAACGAGCATACTAAGGGCCTCCTCGGCTTCAGCACGAGTCGCGCAAGCGAGGATCTTCTTCACGTTAATGTAACGGGGAACCGTCAAAGGATTCCCTTCATCATCGAGACAGGGGACACCATCCTCATCAGTTACTGTCTTCCCCTTGAAACTCTTGACAAAATTTTGCAATTTCAAAAAATCCTCCCACTCTTCGGGAGTTAACTCCTTCTTCGGAGTGGTGAACTTCTTAGCGGGCACCAGATAGTGCTCCACTTCCCAGCGGAAATGAAACTTCCTGTAATCAACCAAAACAGGTTGCCCGTTCTCTCCAGAACGACGTTCCCATTTTCATCTCTATCGGGGCCAGGAACAATAACATCCGCCCAACCCAGAGAATTCTTGGGACGAACAATATAAAACTCGTCTTTAAAAGGTCGAAGGGACTCCTCGTACATGTAGAACAAGCGCCGAGTCTGCTTAAACGACACCCAGTGTAACACCCCCTTTTCAGATACTGAAAAGAAGAGCGTCACAGTTCTCTATCCAATTTCAAATGCTTAAATAGAAGTAAATATATATAATTTTGCTGATTTATTTTTATTGTGAAATGAAAGTAATAAGTGAGAAATGTACTCGAATACGTACTAGTTTTTTTTTCTTTTTAAGTTTTTCAAAATTCTCTTTATATAAATTTAGAGTAAGCCCATAAATACTATACATCAATTATATCAATTACTTATGCTCAAAGGATTTGCGAAACATAAAATATTTTCATTGTTCGTAAGTATCTTACAATCTTTCAGTTGAGAATAATTAAAAGATAATTTTCTACAAAAGACTCAAACCCACAATTGATCACGAGCTGGTCAAAACACTAAAGATGTCATCGAGAGAGTACTCCAATGACGTCGTCAATACCCCTCAGACTCCGAGATAAAAACTAGGTTACTAGTCAACGCTAACAATCTTTGTATTTGAACTTCAACTTGAGGTCTATGATATCCTGCACTAACTGTTGTAAGGGGTGAATTACTCGTACACAAGTTACCATCATGATGATGTCACAAGGCTACACATAATATTATACTATTATAGGTGCATTTTTATTTTACTAGTATATAGACATACCTGAGTATAAATCAAGTAGAACCAAGTAGTCAAATAGTCACATATAATCAATATCGATCTCAAAAATATTAATTACAGAAAAAATTATCTCAACATCGCATATCAAACACTAGTCAAAGAGAAATATAATACACTTTATCAAATATATCAATTAGCAAATAGATTAATCATCAAAATTTAGTCATTTATACTTTATATAAAATCCAATCATAATTCTTCACTCGAAGTTGGTCTTCTAACTTAAAGTTAGTCTTCTATCTTATTTAATGACATCTTTCTCAAACCTACTCCATGGAGACCACTATTATGAGCATAAGGCCGTTTCTACTGCCATATCATGGTCGTTTGCAACGAACATATATCAAATATGTCTCAACCATTCTGGCCCGAGCGCTGCACCTTATTATAGATAGTCCTGCACAGTCAGGTTTCACCACGTCGGATTTTATTATTTCCTCCAGTCAGAGGGGCTAACACTGACTATTGGTAGGAGTTCAAAACGCCGGTGAACCCCAGTAGGTCTGTAGGCGACCCAGCCGAACCTATCCTCAGTCTTACATACTTTATAATACTGTAAGAAACATCCTGTTTTGCTCCTCACCACCTAGGGTGATTAGTTATGTAATTCTTCATCTTAAATTGTTTTTGTCACATATAGTTTGACATATTAATCCTCAAGACTCATAATGCAATTTATGAGAGATCACCTTAAACTTAAACCATAAGCACTCAAGCACATAGATATCATGATAAATAAACAAATTTAGGACATAAATAATTTATTTATTTTATCTCATAAAATATTGATAGTAACAATTTCAATAGCCAAATCAATTGACAACATTTTTGAATTATATAATGAAGAAACTTTATTCAGACGTATAATCAATTAAGTCAATCACTCAACATTTTGCATATACCTTGACGAATTTAAAACTAGTAACATTAAGTACACAACTTCTCCTAATTATAACTAATAATATATATACAAGTAACACATTTCTTGTGCTCATCGAAACTTATTATTAGTAATTCCTCTTACCTCAAAGCTTTCCAACATAAATTTGAGTAATCACCTTCTTCGAGAACACCTATTCACTCATCAAAACAACTATCTTTTAACTAACTATAATTATATTAAATAAATCTTAACACTACTAATGTATTACGGGAAATCATTCAAAAACTGGAACCTAACATAATTAAGAAAAGTGCATGACATTTTGCTTCTTATGCATATATATTTTTAATCGTGTATGTGTATAACTTAAGATCATGAAACAAAAAGACTTTCAACTCATCATGATAATCTAAATGTTTAGAAGGATATGGTTATGTTACCATGTTTTCGTTTTTCTTTCTTTCTTTCTTTTTATTTCTTCTTTTCTAAACAAATAAATAAATGAATCTTGCTTAGCTAAAACTTAGGAAATTAATATAGAATAGTGACCGAGTCAAATATCAAAACAAAACCAAATAAAAGTAAGGGTGACTAACAAAATTTGAATAAGCACCCTGTATTGAAAGAAAATGACTTTTAACTTGACATGAGTTAATTGGTTAAGCTAATTAATATAGAGAACTATTGACATAATTAACATTCGAACAATAAACAGGACTGTTTTAGAAGTTTAGAAACTAAGGAACAAAAGAACCTAAACTTAAAAGCTTATTGGAAATTAAGAGTTTCTAGAGGAAATTAATGAATGAAAGGCACCAGCTTTTTAACATAACAAAAACTGCTAAATAAGGGAATATAAGACTATTAAAAGAATGAAAAAGAAAGAAGAGATTTGGTACCTTTTAATTCTCTGCATGAGAGTGATAGTTGTGTGCAATCTAGTGAACATTAGGCTCCTATTTATATAATTTCACATAAGCTTCTACATGGTAAAATTGAAGCCCACGTTTTCCACTTCATTTGTGAAAGAAAATAAGGCCACGTTTTTACTTTGTGAAGAAAGCTTAACCACGTTGATACATGCACATGGGTAATTCTTATCTTACTAATTCATTCTTATCTCTTAATTTTCATTAATTTTTAATTTATTCTTTTATAACATAAATGATAAAATTAATAACACCCTCTTAATCTTCATATTTTTGTGATTTTAAAAATATTTTTCTTTTCTTTTTCTGTGATAATAATTTATACTGTCTGTCATACCCCATTTTTTGACCACCCCTAATTTCTTCATTTAATTTTGGCTCATTTTAAACATGTTAATTTTCATCACATTATTATTATTTGTTAATTTAAAATTGCTAAAAAATAGTATTTTATCCTGTTTACACTGCTTAACTGTTTCATTTTTAGATAATTAATTACATGACATTTTGAACTTTTTCTTGCTCCATAAATTTCCAAATATGCTCTTGTACCATAATTTGTTCATAAACTTGATTTTGTTCCCATTTTACCCTTTTCAAAATTTCAAATATTGAGGTAACTTCTTTTGCAAGTAATCTCCTTTTTCATCCATTTCATCATAATTTTTTATTTATAATTTCATCTCCATCACTTTTATATGTTATGAGCATGACAAAAAATATTTTAATTTTCATTTGCATTTTTATTTTGTATATTATATTATTATGTTCATATTTACATTTTAAATTCAAAAATTCATTTCTTCACCAACAAGTAACCTTTTTTATTCAAACTTTTTTCAATTACTTTCAACTTAACTCATGCATTTTATAAACCCCAAAAATGGACACTTTTGCCCTTGCTCATAAATATTTTCATTTTTCACATATTTATTTATTTACAAAAATAGTTTTAAATTGGTTTAAAATTATTTCTTCCATCAAATAAATCCCAAAAATCTCATGATCCTCTCCCAACCATTTGATCTCAGAATATACCTCAAAATGCCATTTGCATCAGATCAATACACTTGTACTCTTGATTGAGCATCATCACAAAATATCCATTTTGCAAAAATTCAAGAATACCCCTCTCATTCACTCACAATCACTCTTCTCATAACCTAAACCTATTCTATAAATACACACACGTTTTTCAGAGCCAAAGGGGGGTGATTTTGGGAGAAGGAGGCAGCTGAAGAACAACCCATTTTTACTCACTTTTACAAAAATTCCCAAACACGAAATTCTCATTGTTTTCTTGCAATTAACATGTTAATAACCTTCTAAAGACCTTCAGAACAAAAACCCTACCTCCAATTTGAAGCTTCAGAGACGTTTTGGAGCTCGTGTTCAAGCTCAAAGTTCGTTAAAAAATCAACTTCTCCTAACGTGTTTCTGGTAGCTTTCTTGCTCCTTTTTAATGCCTTTCGTCTTATTTCATTACTATGAAGCTATCTGGGTTGTTAGTTTGCCATGAAACGTGCTAGTTTGTGTGTTTGATTTGAAATTTTCAAAACTTTTTCTCTTCGTTTTTTAAAATCTAAGTGTTATTTCATGAAACTAATTGCATATTTGGATTCCTTGTGAAAATTCGTGAAGAACCATATATGATTCGTGCATTTCTGGGCGTTTTTTAGTACTCCGGTGCCGGAAACGGCGCCGGCGACGGCGAGGACTCAACGGAGATGATGATCCATGGGTGAATCTCCGTCCTTACCCAGTTTTAATCATGGCCGTTGGATTCATCACACGGCGCGTGTGTTCCTTTGATCGCACCCGTCAGATCTCATTAAATGAAGATCTGACGGTGGTCAGACGATAGGACCACGATACGTGTCCGTACCTGATCCTAGCATGCTTGTATGCACGCGTGTTTCTCATAAATTCCCAGATTTAATCTAGGCCGTTGTTTTCATCCAAGGGCGTACGTGAGAAGGCGAAACGACCGTTTGATCCTTCCTTGGGAAGATCTAATGGTTGTACTGCGTACTCACGCATATGTGCGTCACACTGAATCACAGCCAACATTTTCCTCAGATTTTTTTTTCTCTGCGCGTGGGCTTGGGCTTTTTTTTGCTACTGCACCCCTTTTTTTTTATTTTCTTTGATATTTGCACCCCCCTCTGTATAAATTTTATTTTTATTATTCTGAGATGTAAATTTAATTTTAAATTATATTTTTGGCCATTTTAAACTGATATGTCACAAAATCATTTTTTAAAACATTTATTTGATATTTTTCCTATATTTTCCCTATTTATTAGTGTATAAATTAGGTTTAACTTAATTAATGTTTGATAATATGTTTGTGTTATTTGATCTATGATGTAATATGAGTGACATACTGATATTTGGACTTTTATCTTGTTTGTATACCTGATCATATATTATTTTAATTTTTCTTTGTCTTTTTACACTATTTTAATTAGGTCTAAATGCTAATAATTAGCTTTAAATAATATGAAATTTATTTTCTTTTGATTTTGTCATGCTATGAACTTTTAAATGATATTTGTTGAAGGTTACTCTCTGTTTTTTTGTTTTATTGATTTATTTTGCTTTGATTCCATTTTAATTGTATTAATTAGTTATAATGTTCACATGTTAGGGTTTTAATTAATTTTTAATTGATGCTTTTAATTGCCATGAAAATTATTATATGATTGTTAACATGCTTGATTGTTGTCTCTATGACTTAGCTCTAGGCTTTGGATTTATGATCACATGTTATATTTTTGCTATCTTTTAATTACATTTAATTAAGATTGATTGTTAAAAATTAGCTTAATATGTTAATAAATTATTTGTCTTATGTTCTTGTTATACCATGAACTCTTGATTAATTTTTGTAGATGATTACCCTTTGATTTTACTTCATTTTTGTCTTAATCACATGATTGACTTCTATTTATTTGATGTTTTTTATTATATTAATTAATTATGAAATTTACACGTTAGTTTTTAAATGACTTGTTTGATGTTTTAATTCTTAATTACCATTAACTTTGCCTATGTTTGATAATATGTTTAATTCTTGTCTCTATGATTTGATCCTAGATTTTTGATTTAATATGATCGATTCTTAATAATATGATGCAATTGTAAATTGTTTTCTTTATTCATTTAAAAATAAATATGCATGTATGTGAGTTTGAAAATGTTTGATTTATTGTGGGAATGTTTCCATGGTTTGAGGTAGTATTGTATGCTTTGATGAATTTTCAATTCCTTTTTTTTCTTCATTTTAATTAGAAAATAAATGCATGTGTTTATAATTTGAAAATATGTGTGACATTGCTTGGTTTACTTTCATTCAATTGTTTATCTTGTTATGATGTGATGATTTTTGCTTTTCTTTGCTTCTTTCTTGTTTGTTTTTACTCTCGTGTTTTATGTGCTAATTTCGTCATTAATCGTTATTCACTTTCATGCTTCACACACCACTCATATTTTATTATTCACCTCACATTTATTTATTCACTACATGCTTTATGTTCATTTTATGCTTCATGATTATTATGCTTTGTGTTTACGTCTCTAGCATTTACATTATATTATATGCTTTAATTTCATATCCCATTTATTTATATTTATGTCATTGTTATTATTATTATTCAAATCCCCCACGCATGTTTCCCCCCCGGTTGTAATTTTAAATGCGCATTATTGGCGCGATTTATTTTCAGTCATTATTTATTGCTATTATTTATTTAATTCAATCCCCTTTGCATGCTACCCCCCGGATGTATTGTGTGCTTTAAATTCTCGCTTATTATTGCTCGTTAGTATATTTAATGTGTTAATCCGAAGAAAGGAAAAACCTCGACCTATATGTCGTTGCAAAAAGTCTAGGCGCGATTCAAATATTTTAGGTTATTTAGTTAAAGCGTTAGAACTCTCGTTAGAACCATTAACCCTTTTTAGCCAAAAAATAGAGGTCAACACCTCTTCTCAAAAATATCCAAAATATATCACTTATCAAAAACTTTTTTTTTCAAAACAACTTGGATTTTAAACCAAGTCGTTAATCAAACTTTTTCTCAAAAAAACAACTTGGATTTTAAACCAAGTCCTCAATCAATCAAACTTTATTTTCTTTAGGTGAAAACACTTGATTTTTCAAATCAAGTCTTATTTTCAACTTCAAAACTCATTTTCATTAGATTAAAAAACCTTGGAACTCAAGCCAAGTGCATTTTGTCACTCAAAACTCATTTTCCCAATAAAATACTCAATTAGCCCTAAATCTTATACATATTTTCAAACACATAAAAACAAAGCGCTTAAGATAGAATACAAGAGGTTCCTATAGAGTACTATAGACGCCTAGGGTGCTAATACCTTCCCTTTGCGTAACCAACCCCCTTACCCCGATCTCTTTATTTAGGGTGTTTTAACAGACTTTTCTCCCTTCTTCGGAAAAATAAAAAGCTCGGTGGTGTATTTAAATGTTTTGTGATTCAACGCTTCCTTATAGCTTGACATCCAAAAATCACCGTGACACTGTCTAGTAAATAACTGTCCAAAATTTGATAGAATTTTAAGTCAAGAATTTTATCACAAGCTACGAAGATATTTCATGATTGAATTCTAGACTTACTTTTCTTAAATTTATTCAAAATAATAAATTACTTATCAGTCTATACAAAGGAATAAAACTATCAAGACATACACAATAATGTTTCCCATATAAGTGTAACTTTACTTTTGAAATGCTAGACTAGATGAAAAGTTAAACCATCTTTGGTAAGATTAAATTTCCCAAACATAATCATCTCTCACATTAAATTAATAGGTTAGATCTATAATTTTTCTATATCTATTGTTTACTTTCAAGAAAATAATTACTTACACATTCTCACACTTTAGACATAATATTCTATACACACTGATAATATTTTTTTCAAGCTATTATGAAAGATATAATTAAATAATAAATTCATTTTATAAAAATACTTAAATTAATAATATAAAGAAAATACTAGTTTATAAAATTTGGGGCGTTACATTACTACCCCACTTAAAAAAAAATTCGTCCTCGAAATTCGTAAGTAAAAACATTTAATATACATCTATCCTATATTTAGAGAAATTTGTAACCTCAAATTATATACTTAGAAGAATATATACATAATCTTCTTAATATACTAAAAATATATATATATACTTCTTTGACAAATCTTTTTATAAGGTTAATGGACTCAACTTATGAGATATCATGTTCCTATAATTCTATAACCATGCATGCTAAAAGTACAATTAAAGTTCACCATTTTATTATACCAGCTCAAAATCTAAACATACTCGAAAATATGTAACTAATTTTATTCATGTAAAGAAATGCCTACCCAATGAACAAATCATTAACAATAATTGACCTCACTATTTCAGTTATTTATAATCTTTCAAAAATTATCATTCATCTTAATACTAAAATCATATTACCATTACCTTTCTTGTTAATGAGATGCATATTTCTTGAAGTTTCTAGAATATTTGAACAACTACTAGAATAACCCATAACTAGATTTCTATTAGGAAATATATATCTAGAAAGAATTATCTAGATTACCTTGTACATCTATAAATATGTAACCATGACTCTTTTATATGTATATTCAAGTTGAGAAACATTGTAAGATGGCTATGGTGGTTTGGTATGAGATCTTCAAATGGTTGGGGATTGTAATTGTAATGCCGCCAAATCTTTTTATCCTTTCTGATTGTTGTTGGGAGGTGGCGAAGACTATAAAATTTAGAAAAGGCTTTTTGTTAGTTTGATACACCGTGTTTTGGTCGATGTGAAAAGCTAAGAACAATCGCATTTTCAATAATGTGGAGGCTGAACCTTTGGAGATTGTAGACTCAGTCTAGGTCCTCTCGTGAAGGTGGAGTGGAGATAGATTGAAAATTCTTCTATGTCTTTTCTATGAGTGGTTATGGGATCCCGGAGATTGTTTCAGTCGTTAGTGGCTTTGTTGTCTCAGGGTTCTTATTTGGGTTGTTGGAGTTTTTTTCTTCTGGTTCTGCTGTCTTTTCCTTTGGCTAGGGAGTTTTTTTTTTTTTTTTTTTGGATTTGTATTTATGCTCATCTATTTTGGGTGATGGCTGTAGCATTTAGCCTTTGCCGCTGTAGCTGCTTAGTTGCTAGGCTTTGTTGCTTATTTTCCCTATTTGTGTGGAGGTGTTTTCATTGGCTTCTTTCCCTTGTATTTCTTGCCCCCTTGGTATGGCTTATGCCTTGGGTTGTGGTAATAATATTTTGATATTCAAAAAAAAATTATATTCTTACTCTAAGACATCATACTATTTGCTACTATATATAAACTATGAACGAAATTCATGCTACACTATCCAACTAGATTCTAATTTATCACTACTACCTCAACTACTATATATAACACTACCTAAAAGAAATTATTCAATCATAATCTTATAGTAAGTATAATTAAACTCTCCACTATATATACACCACAATAAGATATCTCAAACACTTGGTAAAATAATCATATTAAATATCAAAATCATGTAACTCATCAATTCAATTTTATTTTATTTTTTTCCTAATAGTCTTGTATAGGTTCATCCTAGAACTAGTTTGTTTCACATAACTTACTCCTAAGTTTAAAATTGGTCATAGACACTCTCTTCAAAATTTAACATAATGAACCTTAACTACAAGTCTTGATTTATTTATTTATTTTAAACAACACAATTTTATTTAAAATAATTTCTACTTAAATACAAGAGGTTCCTAGTTAAATAGGAGAAACACAACAAGAAATATAAATTGTTTAAGCATATAGCTGGAAAACAAAACAAGACAAAACTAATACACCATACTAGAAGCCGACCAATCAACTTGTACTTACCTAAGCACAAAAATGCAGCAACACGCCAGCATACCTAACAAGTAACAACTAGAAGAAAAACATGAAACAAAAATAGCATGCTAGCAACAAACACAAAGCCTAGTAAAACAAAATCTCATGCCCTAAAGCAAAAAAAAAAAAAAATGAAGCAAAAACAACGTACTAGCACCTAAAACAAAGACTAGCAAAGCAAAATCTCATGTCCCTTAAATTCTACCATAACAAAATATTATTAAAATATCTTTAAGATTCACTATTATTATTAGTTTTGTTTTTCTTTTCTTACTATCTTACTACTAACTCTAAAAATTGACATCCGTAAGTTAAAATCATCTAAACTTCATGCTCACATTCAATTATCATAAGCTGTAACACAATGTTGTGCTTTTTTAAATTTCCAATACTAATAGCTAATTACAAAATCACTTAAACATACGAAAATTGATGCTTTTAGTGAAGTAAATTTTCAATTCATAAGACTCTCAAACAAGCAAGACCTTTCCATACTCTAAATATGTCATCATAACACTATCATATTTTCTTTTGTTTTAACTAAAGAATTTTTTTAGTTATTAATCGTATCAGAAAAACATTTTCCGGAACTTACAGTTCTTTGATTCTCTATTATACCTCATTATCTATAAACTAGTTATACATATAGAAAAATCAACAACTCTTAATAGTATCTATACTAGTCAACCAAACTATTCTCAATAATTTAAAGGTATTAACATCTTTCAATAGTTCCTTAGCTATTCCACGTAAAAAGAATAATTGACTAACCATCAAGAGTTCTACTCATTCTCGACATATATCCATGTTTGTTACTTACATGACTTACAAAATTACAATTATGATTAGATCTTCCTCACGTCCCATATGCTAATAAACAATTTTAGAAAGAAAACACATAGAAAACAATCCAAAAAAAATTAAACAGAGATCACACAACACAAGCCTAATGGACCTATTTCCCAAAGACTCCCGAAAGACTCGACCAGCTCTGATACCACTAATGTAACACCCCCTTTTCAGATACTGAAAAGAAGAGCGTCACAGTTCTCTATCCAATTTCAAATGCTTAAATAGAAGTAAATATATATAATTTTGCTGATTTATTTTTATTGTGAAATGAAAGTAATAAGTGAGAAATGTACTCGAATACGTACTAGTTTTTTTTTTCTTTTTAAGTTTTTCAAAATTCTCTTTATATAAATTTAGAGTAAGCCCATAAATAATATACATCAATTATATCAATTACTTATGCTCAAAGGATTTGCGAAACATAAAATATTTTCATTGTTCGTAAGTATCTTACAATCTTTCAGTTGAGAATAATTAAAAGATAATTTTCTACAAAAGACTCAAACCCATAATTGATCACGAGCTGGTCAAAACACTAAAGATGTCATCGAGAGAGTACTCCAATGACGTCATCAATACCCCTCAGACTCCGAGATAAAAACTAGGTTACTAGTCAACGCTAACAATCTTTGTATTTGAACTTCAACTTGAGGTCTATGATATCCTGCACTAACTGTTGTAAGGGGTGAATTACTCGTACACAAGTTACCATCATGATGATGTCACAAGGCTTATAATATTATACAATTATAGGTGCATTTTTATTTTACTAGTATATAGACATACCTGAGTATAAATCAAGTAGAACCAAGTAGTCAAATAGTCACATATAATCAATATCGATCTCAAAAATATTAATTACAGAAAAAATTATCTCAACATCGCATATCAAACACTAGTCAAAGAGAAATATAATACACTTTATCAAATATATCAATTATCAAATAGATTAATCATCAAAATTTAGTCATTTATACTTTATATAAAATCCAATCATAATTCTTCACTCGAAGTTGGTCTTCTAACTTAAAGTTAGTCTTCTATCTTATTTAATGACATCTTTCTCAAACCTACTCCATGGAGACCACTATTATGAGCATAAGGCCGTTTCTACTGCCATATCATGGTCGTTTGCAACGAACATATATCAAATATGTCTCAACCATTCTGCCCCGAGCGCTGCACCTTATTATAGATAGTCCTGCACAGTCAGGTTTCACCACGTCGGGTTTTATGATTTCCTCCAGTCAGAGGGGCTACCACTGACTATTGGTAGGTGTTCAAAACGCCGGTGAACCCCAGTAGGTCTGTAGGTGACCCAGCCGAACCTATCCTCAGTCTTACATACTTTATAATACTGTAAGAAACATCCTGTTTTGCTCCTCACCACCTAGGGTGATTAGTTATGTAATTCTTCATCTTAAATTGTTTTTGTCACATATAGTTTAACATATTAATCCTCAAGACTCATAATGCAATTTATGAGAGATCACCTTAAACTTAAACCATAAGCACTCAAGCACATAGATATCATGATAAATAAACAAATTTAGGACATAAATAATTTATTTATTTTATCTCATAAAATATTGATAGTAACAATTTCAATAGCCAAATCAATTGACAACATTTTTGAATTATATAATGAAGAAACTTTATTCAGACGTATAATCAATTAAGTCAATCACTCAACATTTTGCATATACCTTGACGAATTTAAAACTAGTAACATTAAGTACACAACTTCTCCTAATTATAACTAATAATATATATACAAGTAACACATTTCTTGTGCTCATCGAAACTTATTATTAGTAATTCCTCTTACCTCAAAGCTTTCCAACATAAATTTGAGTAATCACCTTCTTCGAGAACACCTATTCACTCATCAAAACAACTATCTTTTAACTAACTATAATTATATTAAATAAATCCTAACACTACTAATGTATTACGGGAAATCATTCAAAAACTGGAACCTAACATAATTAAGAAAAGTGCATGACATTTTGCTTCTTATGCATATATATTTTTAATCGTGTATGTGTATAACTTAAGATCATGAAACAAAAAGACTTTCAACTCATCATGATAATCTAAATGTTTAGAAGGATATGGTTATGTTACCATGTTTTCGTTTTTCTTTCTCTCTTTCTTTTTATTTCTTCTTTTCTAAACAAATAAATAAATGAATCTTGCTTAGCTAAAACTTAGGAAATTAATATAGAATAGTGACCGAGTCAAATATCAAAACAAAACCAAATAAAAGTAAGGGTGACTAACAAAATTTGAATAAGGACCCTGTATTGAAAGAAAATGACTTTTAACTTGACATGAGTTAATTGGTTAAACTAATTAATATAGAGAACTATTGACATAATTAAGTTTCGAACAATAAACAGGATTGTTTTAGAAGTTTAGAAACAAAGGAACAAAAGAACCTAAACTTAAAAGCTTATTGGAAATGAAGAGTTTCTAGAGGAAATTAATGAATGAAAGGCACCAGCTTTTTAACATAACAAAAACTGCTAAATAAGGGAATATAAGACTATTAAAAGAATGAAAAAGAAAGAAGAGATTTGGTACCTTTTGATTCTCTGCATGAGAGTGATAGTTGTGTGCAATCTAGTGAACATTAGGCTCCTATTTATATAATTTCACATAAGCTTCTACATGGTAAAATTGAAGCCCACGTTTTCCACTTCATTTGTGAAAGAAAATAAGGCCACGTTTTTACTTTGTGAAGAAAGCTTAACCACGTTGATACATGCACATGGGTAATTCTTATCTTACTAATTCATTCTTATCTCTTAATTTTCATTAATTTTTAATTTATTCTTTTATAACATAAATGATAAAATTAATAACACCCTCTTAATCTTCATATTTTTGTGATTTTAAAAATATAATTTTTTTTTTCTGTGATAATAATTTATACTGTCTAGTAAATAACTGTCCAAAATTCGATAGAATTTTAAGTCAAGAATTTTATCACAAGCTACGAAGATATTTCATGATTGAATTCTAGACTTACTTTTCTTAAATTTATTCAAAATAATAAATTACTTATCAGTCTATACAAAGGAATAAAACTATCAAGACATACACAATAATGTTTCCCATATAAGTGTAACTTTACTTTTGAAATGCTAGACTAGATGAAAAGTTAAACCATCTTTGGTAAGATTAAATTTCCCAAACCTAATCATCTCTCACATTAAATTAATAGGTTAGATCTATAATTTTTCTATATCTATTGTTTACTTTCAAGAAAATAATTACTTACACATTCTCACACTTTAGACATAATATTCTATACACACTGATAATATTTTTTTCAAGCTATTATGAAAGATATAATTAAATAATAAATTCATTTTATAAAAATACTTAAATTAATAATATAAAGAAAATACTAGTTTATAAAATTTGGGGCGTTACACCCAGCCTAGCCTGTATGGGTCTTTTTTGGGCTTCGAGCGTTGGAGCCCGAACACATAGAAGAAAAGGGGAAGAGTCGGAACAATGTCTAAATGGCTGCAGACTATCTCAAAGGCTCTCAAGAAGGCCAAAGAGTTTGGGTGCAGTTGTGAAGGAGCGACCATTAAATGATGGAACACGGCCACTTCGAAATCTGTAAAGGGCAGCCTATACCCAAAGTGCTGAAACGCGATCTGGTACATGGAAAA
Organism: Trifolium fragiferum; assembly: GCA_954870985.1. NCBI lineage: Eukaryota > Viridiplantae > Streptophyta > Magnoliopsida > Fabales > Fabaceae > Trifolium > Trifolium fragiferum. The sequence continues at coordinate 27,747,682 of OX940796.1, forward strand.
GTTCGCGAATCCGAAATCATGGAAAATGCGACGACGCTTCCCAGGGACGATGATCTCCCAGTTGTCATTGGGGGGATCTTGAATAACTTTAAAGAGTCCTGCCATCTCTACCCCATCTGGTTGCCCGGAGAACCGCGAGCGCGTCAACCGTGGTTCATCCACAACCCAGTCTTCGGGTACCGTATCAGCCGTAATGGGAGGTCGCTCATCTATGTGTTCCGAGGATTCCGGCACCTCAGGTGCATCTTGGGCTTCCACAGGCAAGGGATCTCCTTCCTCGTTGAAATTAACATTCGACGACGAGGGCTCTTCCGCCATTTAAACCTGAAAGACGAGGAAGAGAAAAAGTGAATTCGACATCTTTGAAATATCAAATCCACCCTTCCACCGCCGTTCAAGTGAAAGGGCGTGGACATGCGTTTCGAAGAAATCCTTAACGTTGCTCGCGCAACGAAGGTAAGAGCCAAGTGGTCGCGAAGCGTAATTGGCGAGGATACTGTGGACACTTAACGTATCAACAACTAAACTAAAATCTATCGAGCATTCGTTTCTTCCTATGTGTGCTCGGGATAAAACCATGTGAATGGTCGCTACGATATTAAAACTACAGTCGTAAAATGGCTAAAATGGAAGTTGCAAAGACGTCTAACACCAGCAACCGCCACGCCAAGATGCTAAAATCAAGTAAAGTGTAGTTTCTCTTCTAAAAACTACCATCTTTTTAGGGGGTAGAGGGTGTTAACCACCACTTACGAACCCCAAACCACCGTGTTAAAAGAAGCACAAAATCCTAAAATCCAACATACAATCAAGCACTGTAAAACGGAAAAAGAAGTAAAAATACTTACTTGGTTAAGGATTTGAAGATGAAAAAGGATCACGAACGGAGTAAACTTAGGGATTTCTTCAGAGACTGCAGGAATACGAAAGGCAAGTTTTAGAGAGCAAAAGCGATAAATGAACTGAAGAGTTCAAAAATCCCTCCTTTTCCCTATAGGGTTAATAGGTCTTTACCCCCCTGCAAAGTAGACGAGTTTTGCTTTACCCCCCTGTAATTATTTTTTTTGAGATTACCCCCCTGCAAAATTTACTTTTTTGATTTACCCCCTTGGATGCACTTTTTAAATCGGTTATTTTGTTCAACCGATGTAAAAAGTGTTGTTTTTAAATCGGTTATTCTGTTTTTTTTCCTGCCACGTCAGCAAAAGGGGGGTAAATCAAAAAAATAAATTTTGCAGGGGGTAATCTCAAAAAAAAAATATTACAAGGGGGTAACGCAAAACTCGTCTACTTTGCAGGGGGTTAAAAGCCTATTAACCCTTTCCCTATATATAGAGGAATCTCGTGCAGACGCACCTGTACGAATCGAAGGAACGCCACCCAAATCTGAAACGTAGCTTTGATCCAAGGGCCACGATCTAAAACGATCCAACGCTTCGGATTGAATCATCATAAAAGCGAAAAGGCGCGAAAATCCAACGGTTCGGAACCGACCTCGTAAACATAGGCTACGCTGCTAGGCACTCAAGCGTTTCAAATAGCCTTTACACGTGGCAGCAAGAGACGAAGCGGTTTGTCCTTTCAGGTCACTTCCTCTGAACACTAAAATCTCGCAGAGCCCTAGAAAATCCCCACAAAAATCTCGTCGCGATTAATGGCGAAATCATCAAGAAAATCTCAACGGATAAAGGCAAATTAAAATCCCCGCAATAAATAACATGATCCTCAATAAAAGCCAACGAATTGAATGATCCTCAAGGTCACGAGGACAAAAAAGTATTAACTTTTTCATCCTCGAAGTGAAGCGACGATAGTTTCACACGAGAACAAAGAAACGAATAAACGTTTTCCTCGTATCAAACAAATGCAAAAGAATTCGCCATAAGCTCCTCGATATGAACAAACAAATCCACGATACACTTTGATCCTCGTTATTCATACGTGCAAACAAAGGCTTAGAGCCAAAGTTAAAGTCATCATGCTCGTAAACGAGCATAACGACTTGGGGGGCTTCTGTTCTGGACTGGACTCTTTAAGTCCAAGTCTCCTCAAGATCAAAGGCTCTGCCCTCCAGAAGGGCACCCTCCCCGTCGGCCAAACGTTACAGAATCCTGCATTCTGTAATGGCCGACCACCGGAATGATGAGCATTAACTGCTCATCATGGCCCAACGGCCAAGTTCCGGCAGCCACTTAATGGGCATTAACTGCCCATTAAGGGCCTTAGCCCAGCGCTGGGGATATATATATTCCTCATTTCAGAGGAGTCAGGTACGTTTTACCAACCTTGAAAACCTTATGCTATCACACAAATCACTGACTTGAGCGTCAGAGTGTATACAGGTACACACCCCCCTTTCGCTTCAACAAGGGGCTTGCTGAACAACTGCTGCCGGTCATCCCTTCTGATCAGGTAAGATCAGTAACATATGCTGTGGTAGTGGGTCTCTTAAAAATGAAGACCTTAATTTTATTTTTATGAAATAGTACAATTAGTAAATTAAGGGTGCAAAATTTAATATATTACATCAAATTGCAAAAGTTTAATTTTCAGACCCATAATATTTTTTATAGAGTTCGTCAAAAAAAAGTATTTTTTACAGAGTAGTAATATTAATAAATTATGATGCAAAATTTAATACAATACTTAATTGACAAATTTTCTTAAGAAAATATTCGAAGAATGACTTATCTTGAGTAGTTAGAAAATATTTTATTATTATTGATTAGAATATAAATATTTTTACGTTAATCACAAGAATGGTTATTTTTTATGCGATTTAAATCGAGGATAATTTTCTTAAAATGTTTTTGCATTCCTAAGATAATATGAAACTAAATTTCTTGTTATTACTCTAGCATAACAAACTAACATAAAATTACATTCCGATCAGTTAACATATTACAACTAGCTCACATCTTCTTCAGGTGTGAGATTCTCTACATACGGAATCCAAGAAAAGAAAGCTCTTCTATTTGCCCATCAAGTAAAACAAAAGCTCTAATACCAGGTCATGAGGGAGATTCTCACTCGGTTGAATCATCACATCGAACTTTGACAAACTATACAAGTATGTTAATTAGATACCAATGTGATGATCCAACTCAGTGAAACTCTAACATAGTGAAGCTCTCTCTCTTGGCCCAACATTAGTTTCAGAATCCAATTTTATTTGATATAGGAGCAGGAGAGATTATTATAGCGTTGGATATATGAAAGATACGACTAGTCATACACTTTGAAGCAAAGATGTTTAACAAATTATTAGATATTTTGATTGACCCGCCTAGGCATGGCAATGGGACGGGTTGGGGATGGATTTTGCCATCCCCAAACCCAAACCCATAAAGTTCGGGTATCCCCAAACCCGTCCCAATTCTTAACGGAGATGAAAATTAAAACCCCAAACTCATACCCAACGGGGTTCATCTATCCCGTGGGTTTCGGGTATCCCCATTCCGCTATACCTCCATATGAATTTGAGTTGCACTTTGTTGTATTTTTTATTAAAAAAACACTTAAAAATAAAAAATGATTTTATTTCAATAATATTTATACATAGAAAATAAATAGAGAAAATAAATTTATTAATATTCAACTTAAAAATATGAATGTAATAATCTAAAATAAAATATGAATGCAATTTAGAGATTATATTAATATTCAACTTAAAAATAGGAATGGGGATAACCGAAACCCACGGGGATACCCGAACCCCGTTTGATATGGGGTTGGGGTTTTAATTTTCATCCCCGTTAAGAATTGGGACGGGTTTGGGAATACCCGAATTTTATGGGTTTGGGTTTGGAGATGGCAAAATCCGTCCTCGCCCCACCCCATTGCCATGCCTATTTGCCATGCCTACCTGCCAACCTAAAGATTGATTGTTTTCGTTTCATTGGGCAATTAGAAGAATCATGTCCTATATAGCCACAAGTATCACTAGAGATTTTAAGTGAAATAACTTAATTGTGTGTTAAACATGATATAAGTGAAATATATCTCTTATATATTTACGTTAATCACAATTAGAAGAATGATTGGTTTCTTATTTACTAAATGAATAGATCATTAGAGATTTTGAAATATATCAAGAAATATTGAATATAATTAAAAAGTGTTTGACATTTGGCATTGACTCGAAGAGTGCTCTTTATCTCTGCGTATTAACTCGTGCTCTTATTGAGACTGCTTTCATTGTTTTCATCATGCGTAACGAAGAGATCGTTGAGGCACTGCGTGCCATGAAAACTAATTTCAAACAATACATGGTATCCACCGAAGCCCGTCACATCGAGTTATCCGAAAATAATAATTGACAAGCATCCAACACACTCCCCGAAACCCTAATCCTAAATTTCTCAGCGGCAAAGAAACGAAAACCACCCATCACCGAGGCCAAAGATTACCAACCACTCAACCTCGCCTCAAAGAACGATTAACAACCACTGTACAAAAAACTAGAAGAAGACAAAGTAGAAGAAAAAGATGACGAAGATGTAACATCGGAAGCAACTTCATCATTTGAAGAATGTTGTGAATTTGATTTAAAACTCACACCAATAATCTTGATGTGTGGATCAAATAGAACAACATAACCAAAATTAGTTGATAGAGATGATGATCGTTGATCCAAACAATAAACACGGCAAGAAAGAAAACAACACGATGATTTTTTTTACCTAGTTCGGTGTTAATGAACTTACTCTGAGGGAGAGAGCAGCCCCTCCGTTCTACTATGATCAATGAGAAATTTTACACAAGAAATTCCCAAATAGGGTTACAAGAATTAATCTTAATTCTAACATAATCTCAAATCTCTTCCCATTACCAAGAGACTCAATTGACCTACCCAAGGTGAATCAAAAACAATTTTCTCAAACCCCTATGATTATACAAAGGGCAATCATCTTTAAAACCCTAGCCTTAATTGAAGGCAAAAACAGTAAAATTTCCTTAAAACAACTCAGAAAACGCATTCCATATATATAGGCTCGCTAAAGTTTGCATCCAGCGAACTCTGTTTGCATTCCGCGAACTCAACAGAAACTTCTGCTATTCTGCTTCGCATCCCGCGAACTCAACAGAAATTTCTGCTTTTGAGTATTTCAATGCAATTCCAAAAATCTCTACATTGACTTTAAAACGATGGTGATGCCAACTTCCCACCAACCACTGTGTGCTGCTCTCTCCATCTTGAACTACTATTCAAAATCACCGGTCAAGTCCAAGTCTCACTTGAACCTTGACCTCTTCCACTTACTTCCAAAAACTCTTGCTAGAATCACAAGTTGTACCTCAAACCCTTCATCCCTCGGAATGCCTTCCGCCCTCATGAAGGTCTTGTCTCCAACTACCATAGAAATTTTAGGTAGCCCCACAAGACTCATCGCAACCTCTTAAGCCCCGAAGTGATCAAACTCGTCCTCTTGGAGATACGCTTGCATCCAACTATCATCAACCTCTTTTAGATAGTCCTACAAGCTTCACCCCACCCTCTTCGAACCCCGGAATGCCTTCCGTACTCTCGAACACTTGCTTGTTCCCAACAAACCTTGAAATCTTAGGTTGTTGCACAAGCTCCAACATCAAACTCTCCTTGTGCCCCACTACCTTAAGTAGCCCTACAAGTTACTAAGTTCTATTGTCGGTGCTCCCAATTGCTTCCATGAAGTTCTTCAATATGTCTTGCACTTCTTCAGCCTCAAAACATACCCCACAAGATCTTCACAGTCATACCCAAAAGGTGCATCACTACCGCTCTCCTCCCTATCTCCTGCTAGATAGCCAAGGGCTAATGTTGGTTCCCCTCAACTTAAAACTCAACCAAAGTCTCAAACTCGGTACTAACACTATGAACCCCACCTTGCAATTTGCAAAATCATCCGACTTGATCAAAAACAACCACAAAATCCAATAATTGGACCACGTCATGAGAGCCACCAAAGTCTTGAGTCTCACTCTCCTCCGGTTCCCAGCTCGACACTACAAGTGCCTCCGCCCTCTCATAACTCTCCTCTCCGGATGAACCTTCCCCAACATGCACAAAACCATTATTGTCCTTCAACTCCAGACAATCGCTCTTGAAGTGACATTTCTTTCCACAATAGAAACAGCTGCATATGTCTCCTAACTTAGCCCGCTTTCCACTACTTCCACCATTTCCACTTGAAACGTTTAAGGCATCCTTATTATTTTCCACCTTCAAGTTTTGAATATTAGTAAGTTCTTTGGTCCTTAAGGCCGCTTGAACTTCCTCCAAGTTAATAGTGCCTTCATTGCCAAAGAGGATGGTATCCTTGAAACTTTCATAGGACTTAGGTAAAACATAAAGAAGGTGAAAGGCTTTGTCTTCATCTTAAAGAACCACATCAACGTTTGCCAAATCATCCAAGATTTTGCTGAATTTCATCAGTTGCTCCGTTATGAATTTCGTCTCTACCATTCAAAAAAATTAAAGACGTTGCTTTATGAACTGCCTATGTGCCAACGACTTGGTCATGTATAGTGAACCAAGTTTGGATCACATAGCTACATCTCTCAACACCTGATCTCCAAGACACAAGATGATCGCACTTAAAGCTTTATCATTAATCTCGATCTTCTCCTTGGCTGAGAGATTAGCTGGCATTTGTGCTTCTCCCTTTAACGTCTCAACACACTTGTTCTGAATCAACATCACCCTCATCTTCACCTTCCACAACCCATAGTCATTACTCCCGGTGAACTTCTCAATATCAAACTTCGAACCATAGTACATGATTATCGATTTGATCACTGCCCCACGATGGGCGCCAATTGTTCTGAATTCGATTTATAACTCACACCAATAACCTTGATGTGTGGAGCAAATAGAACCATGTAACAAAAAATAGTTGATAAAGATGATGATAGTTAATCCAAACAAAAACACGACAAGAAACAAAAGAACACACGATGATTTTTTTACCTAGTTCGGTGTTAATGAACTTACTATGGGAGAGAGAGAGCAGTCCCTCCGTTCTACTATGATCAATGAGAAACTTTACACAAAAAATTCACAAATAGGGTTACAAGAATTAATCCTAATTCTACCATAATCCTGAATCTCTTCCCGTGACCAAGAGACTCAATTGACTTAGCTACCCAAGCTGAATCAAGAACAATTTTCCCAAACCCAAAAATCTAAAATTCCCTTAAAACAACTACGAAAACGCATCCCCTATATATAGGCTTGCTAAAGTTCGCATCCTGCGAACTCAACAGAAACTTCTGCATCTGAGTTTTTCAAGGCAATTCCAACAAAGAAGATGATGAAGATGATCTAGTTGGTGTACCTCTTCTCGATAATGCGACTCACACTTTTAACCATAAACGCATCACTCGTAGCCATCATCTCTGTGTACGATCCAAGACCAATCGACTTACCCTTGTTAAACAAAGTAAGCAACTCTCATGTTTCTTGCCGATGTATACACGAGAGGTAACAAAAACTTCATCCCAATTTGATAGCACAACTGGTCTTAAGATGAATTCCATGTTTATTATTATCAACTTATGGGTTCCGCTACCGCCGCTGAAACCTCCATATATAAATTTTCATAATATATGGAGTTCTCTAGAGATTTTGAAATATATCGCGAAGTATTTAGTTAAAAAGGGCTTGGAGTAAGACACTGATTCGAAGAATGCGTTTAATCTTTGCGTATCATTAACTGTCAAGTGTGAATTAAGGTCATATATTGAGGTTAAACATGATATAAGTGAAATAACTCATAAATTCAATGTTTAAAAGTTTGACATGGAATGTCCAACTTAATTGTGTATTTGCTCAAAGTTTAATACAAGAATTCAATCTAATTAATGTGACTCCTCATCACGCGCCAACAAAGTGTAATTACTAAATAATATTCCCTCTGATTCTATATATAAGCAAAGTTTTATTTTTGAGGTTCATTATCTAGATTATAATATAATCTAAATACATTCATTAATCTAGATAGGTAAATATGGTGATAACATTAGATTAAGTGATTTGGGTGCAAATTCAAATTTGCAATGTCCAACACTTTTTTTATTTTTTTTTATTTAGGCTTAATTGCAGTTTTGGTCCTCCTAACGCATATTTTGTTTAAAATATGATGATACAACATGTTTGAAAGAACTTTATGAAAGATTTTTCTTACTATTCCATTGATATTTGTATTTTTTGATTATCGAATCATATACCACGTCGTTTAAATCATATCATATCGTCAATTTATAGTTAAAAAGTATGATAGAGGAACCAAAACTGTCGATTTTAAAATAACAGGACCAAAGCTACAAAAAGTTAAAAATAAAAAGACAAAAACTGCAATTAATTAAGCTTTATATTTATTAGGCTAAACTGTTCATTTGGTCCCTTACGTTTATTTTAGATTTGAATCAGGTCCCTTACGTTTTAAAAGTTTCATTTTGGTCCCTCACGTTTCCACTGATTGCATTAGTTAGTCCCTTCCGTCAAATTTCTCACTGACGCCGTTTGAGCAGTACACGTGGCAGATGGATTTGTACAGGTGGAACCAAATTCTGTCTTTTTGATCAATCGAATGAAACCGAACATGCCACGTGTTATTTTTTTTCTAAAACTATAGAAACAAAAAAAAAAAAGCAACCAGTGGCCATTTTCATCTATGTTTCTTACACCACCGTCACTAACTTTACCATCTCCATCTTGCTTGAGCTCTGCCGCTTCCACTTCTGTTGCGTCATGGATTTATTTCATATAGAAGAAAGAAAAAAAATTGATGGTGGTTTACAGGTCGACGGCAAGTGGAGGATCGACTGCGATGAGCAACAGAGATCTTGTCGACGGCGGGCGAAGGGTCGACGGCGGTGAGATTTGAATAATTTTTTTCTCTTTTGTTGTGTTCATGGAAGAAAAAAGAGATTTGATTTGGAGGTAGACATGGATTCAATCTCTGTTTCTTGCTTTTATTTGATGCTATAAGTGTAGATTTAGTATTAAAAAAATTTAATTTGGTGTAAGAAATGGATATGGAAAGAGGAACAGTGGTGAAACAACACATCGGAGAAGATGGTCAGATTTTTTTAAAATTTTTCAAACAAAAAATTGTGACACGTGTCATGTTTTAGTCCACTCGATTGATCAGACGAACAAAAATTGCGCAATGGCAACGTGACTTTCGCGCGTAAAAGTCATTCAAGCGCAATCCTATATTAACGTTCACCTGTACAAATCTGTCTGCCACATGTACTGTTCAAACGACGTCAGTGAAAAATTTAACGGAGGAGACTAACTAATGCAAACAGTGGAAACGTAAGGGACCAAATGAACAGTTTAGTCTATTTATTACAATATCACACTTCTTTACACTTAGTATAGTATGTGTAAATTTAACCACAAATTAACTCTTTCAAACAAAAAAAATAAAATCAAAGTTTTATTGTTAAATAATTAAATAAAAATTCAAAGAATATGTGAAAAAATACTATAAATTTTCTATTTTGTCAACCTGATGGCCGAACAACAATAATAATTGGTAGATGCAGCTAAGCTCTAAAAGGCTTAGGTTCATGTACATTCACTGACATTTAGGATGATCTTCTTGTACTCAAAGGGTCCCCACAAGTTCTTCTTCGAACCTCTCAAATTCCTTATAACTTCAAGTCTTCACCAAGCCTTCCCCACTTCCGCTTTTTCATAAACTAGTCGCCGAATAAACTAGTCGCCGGCCCGTGCGATGCACGGGTTCGGCGGAACAACAAATTGATGTTAATCATAGTCACTGCCAATCATGGTTGTTGTTTTAGATTAGGAGTACAACAAAAGGTAATAATGAAATAAAGTCGATTTTGATTGAATATATAGATCATGATAGCAATTTACAAATTATAGTCTTAATAAAAAAAAATTCTAGAATATTACAACACAAATCTTAACACAAAAATTAAGATTGTCAAATCCAAACACATAATGCCAAAGCTAACAAATCCTAACATCATCTCCCCGTCTATTCTAAATTTTTATGAGTAATAACTCGTAATAGTGATTTTAAAACTGTTATTAGCGGAAAAAATTGTCATCTTCCCGCGAATTATAAATAATTTCTAATAAGCGATAAAATATGTCACCTCCCCGTCAATTATAAGTTTTCATCAATAACAACTTTTAATAGTGATTTTAAAACTTTTTATCAATAATAACTTGTAATAGCGATTTTAAAACGTTTATCGGTGATAAAATTTTCATCTCCCCGTGAATTATAAGTTATTATGAGTAATCCTTATAATAGTGATTTTAAAACTTTTATTAGCGATAAAATATGTCATCTCTTCGTCAATTGTTAATTTTCACCAGTAATAACTTATAATCATAATTTTAAAACTTTTATCAGCGAAAAAAATTATCAACTCCCCGTAAATTATAAATTTTGATTTGTAATAAAATATGTCATCTCCCCTTCACCAGGTAACCACTTTAATCCCAATTATATTGCAAAATTTGCAACCCTTTTTCACACTTAGACTTAGTGCCTTTCATCAATTGGTAATGCATTCACAGGTCCATTGTTAAAGAAAAGCTCAACCTTGTAGCCCAAGCCATCTATACAACACTCTCTCGCCATGCCTCGAGACGGTCCCACGGCTTCAAGCTACAATTAGAAGTTTGCAACCCGGTCTGTTTCACAGGCTCTAAAGTCTAAACATGCCATCATATCATTTCATAGATAGTGCTAAAATTCAAAATATTAAAGACTTTCTCCTTCTGCGGGGCACTGCAAAAATTTGCGACACTTAATTTTACTGCGAACTATCTTTGCCAAAATGGGTGCTGCTCATGACCAAACTCCTGCAGGGCTTCTCTTTCTTTCCTTGCGTGTTTTCTCATTATACCGGGAAAAAAACTCGAGATGCTAACAATAAGAAATAGATGAAAGCAGTACTTAACAGCTTATTTACAAAATATACCTCCATTCATTTCCTTGAGAAGAAAGTTGAGATAGTACATAACAACTTATTTACAAAACAAATGTAAGTAATATACAATTAATCAATTATACATTGATTCTTGTTACAATCAAGTGATAACATCAGAAAACAGAAGAAAAAAAAGGATTCACCAAACTACAAAAGAATAAAACAAAAGTGATTCTCAAATTAAAAGGAATCAAACATAGTAATTCCTCTACACCAACTTATAGTAACATTTGTTTTCAAAAATCAAAACCTCATTGCCCTTGCCACATGGACACTTAAAAGTAAGGCTTAAACATTTTTCAGCCCACTCTACACTCACAGCCTCTTCAACATCTTCTCCACATTCATCCTACAAAAAAATGAAACAACAATTAGCACTGTAAGTGCATTAGTCTCTGCAACAACATCACAAAAGCAATTGCATCCGCATTTTGTCACATTTTACCATAACATAAGAGTTCATATTGTAACCGCAATTGCGATAGCAAACGCAATTTATAACCAATCAAAGGACCAAATACATTGAAGATAGAAATAGAAGACCAATCACAATCCAAGATCAGGATATATACCTGAGATATGACTTTGTCGTCTTCAGCAACAGGAGATTGCGGTTTTGTAATTTGCAACTGCAAGTGCAATTACAACTGCATTAGTCACACTTATTTGTAATTTTCTAAAATACATCAAGAATCATACCACCAACCATGATCAAAACCTATACTCATTATGTTTCAAAGCCATCAACATTTTAGGATATCTATGTAAATAAGAAAAACTAATGATCACTTTATGAACAGAACCTGTGATGTTCTAAATTTGAGTCCGCAACTACAATTGCGACAAAAAATATAACGATTTTGAAGGTATTCGCAACAGCATCACAGAACCAATTGCGGATGCTTGAGTAATTCCAGAAGAAGAGAGAAATCAATAAACCATAACATTGCAATATCATTCAGCCCGTTGAAAGATATATACTAAAAACATCTAATTAAAGGATGGATGGGTGATAAGTGGAGAAGCTATTTTTAAAAAAAGAAGCAAATATTTACATCTATTACTAAATTTATGAGTAACAGAAATTATGAGCTACCTCTCCATTGTTCTTGAAGACTCTCTTCGTGTTTGTATACAGGCTGCGCTGCCCACACAAAGTAATGACCGATCCTTAGAAACTTGTTTGCCTCAAGAAGCAAAATGCCATCTTCATGAAAATAGGATATCAGTACAAAGAACTGGAGTCTTTAAACATAAATATGATTGCAGTTTTACCCATATTTTCTTAAATGCACCGAGTTAAGATACGGAAAATACCAAGATACATATTTTTTCAATTGAGAAGCTCCCATAATCTAGAATATAATCCAAACTTATGAACATAAATGTATCAATTTGATCAAATCTTTCTACACATAATTATATTCACCGCCAACAAAGATACTTACCAAGAAAATTTTATTCCACGTCAACCAATCCAAGAAGTATATAATAATACCATTTTTCCTGTATTAGAACCATACAAAGCTAATGAAATTGTCTTTACATGGTTGACAGTGAAAATAAAAACAGAGCAGAAATAAAAGAAAACCATCTGAATATAGATGTTTGCGAATCTCACCAGGATTAATCAAATAAAATCTTGAACAATTAAGCAATTAGAACTTCAAAATTCACCCATAATTTCATTTTTTTGAGAAGTCTGTCTCATTAAGCATTTAGTAGATTAGAACTATATGTAGGGCCTATAACATATTCTCTTTCCTTAAGAGATACAACCTCAAAACCTGTAATGTGATGCAACGATTTTCAATGAAATTTAAGAGTAAAAGTAAGCACCTTTAGTTGATTTACAATCTGAGTTTAACAGCAACAGTAGGTGGTTTTTTCCAGCTTCTGTCCAATCCACTAACCTGTTATATTCATTTTAAGTGGGAAAATTAAGCATTAGTTGAAACTGAAACACAGAAAACCATCAAATAATAGTTTCATATACCGATAGCAATTAGTTTCATATGGATACAATACAATTTGCAGCCGTTAAAAAACACATTGTTTTATTATACCATTGAAATTAGATTCCTCTTCCGGGTAGAACACAGTTAATGATTTAAACCCTGTAGATTCTCCTGTTCCTATTTGCCACCATGGTCCAAACCATTTAGACAAAATGAATAAAAAACTCTTGATAAGCACTAACCAAAATACAATTATAAGCAATAACCAAAATATGATTCATCAGCATGAATGAATAAGATTAAGTTAACTTTGTGAGGCAACTTTCACAATCAGTAGAACCTTTCCACTATATTGACTCAGACTCACATCATTTCCACTGATATCCTGCAATCATAGTTCACTACAGTTCATATAAGAAACAAAAATAAATCAAACAAATAAGCACTTTTTATTAATCTCTTAAAAATAGCATATGAGCATAGGAATGTAAAAGTTGTGTCATTATTAATCTCCTAAAAATAGCATAAATCAAACCATGATGTCTTTGCCTTTTAAAACATGACCTTAGGTGATCTCCCATGCACTTCCAACTCCAAATCATTGTAGTTGCACTTACCTTGTCTCAAACACCAAATATTTTCATGGTGACAAACCTAGAGTTCCATGGGATACGAAAAATCAGCACTGCATGAAACAAATAAAGCAATCCAATCACTATTCTTAGAATTGGAAATTGAAAAATGAGTTCAACTTCAACACCTCATTAAAAAAAGGATCTTTATTAGCCTAATCTCCTTCTCCATAGAGAAAATTAAAAGAATGAAAAGAACACAACACAGTGAGATGTATATAAAACAAATAAATTAAAATTAGTAGATCAAGTAAAGTGAAGATATTAGACCAAACTAAAGCAACTTTGATCAATCCATGAAAATGACATGGTAGTACAAAATAAGACTATGCTAACACATCACATTCACATTCTAAATTAGGCTCAATTCCAGAATTAGCATGTCAAACCATTGACACCTTTCGTGGCAGTTTTCACCACAGGCTTGGCAACTACTTCATACACCTCAACTGAGTCATGTATACTCAGTTAGAGGAATAAAAATCAATCAATAAACATATGAACAGAATAGAGCATTGACAGAGAAATTCAGAACTTGTTTGGATAAATTTCCCAATAAGTACTTATATTGAAAAGTAATTATATTTTTGCCATTAAGATTCAAACAATAGAATCAAGAACATAATAAACTAATATAAAATAAATTTGAATCTTTGATTATACATTATAATAGTGATTATGCATACTGTAAAGACAATTATTATTCACTATACAAAAAACATTAGAAATTCCAAAACACTTTTGTAAAAAAAAAATAAAAAAAATTCCAAAACACCATACAAAACAATTAAACATATATATTATAATCATACCTTGGCATCACTAACAACAAATAGATTTTCTTCAATTATAAAGATGAATAAAAACAAATTATGCAGAAAATTTCCATTACCTTTAATCTCCATTCTCTCATTCCTCTTTAAGTGACTGGAAAAGAGTTTGTTCCTTCAGAAAATGCAGAGCAAATAAACCAAATCAAATAATCAAGCAATTGAGCAAATTTACTAACATAAAACCCATTTAATCAAAAATCAAATTTTTACACTATTAATGAAATATCAAATCTGTTTTCTGTCAAAATTCATACATCAATTTTTGACGACATCAAGAAAATTAAAAAGAATCATTTTTTTATCAAAAACCAAACTTCACTCTATTAATCTCCATGCCAGACACAAAATAAGAACAAATCACAAATCAAATCAAGTAATAAACTAAAACAACATAAATAAATAACCAATTTTTCATCAAAAAAAAAAAATATTCTTCCACAATCACAACTAAAAACAACATAAATTAAAAAAACCTAGTTTTCATAAAAAAAAATCAAATCTTTCACTACCAACAACTCACTGTAAAACTTCAGACAACAAAGAGAGGTTCTCCTTCTTGAGGGACTGAATCTGACAGTGCAAATATTTTTCTGCAAAAAAAAAAAAAAAAACTGAGATTCAGCCAATAGAGAAAATGGAAGAGATATGAGATTATCATAGTCACCTGAGTTTATTGACATCCAAAGGTCCAATTTCATGGAAGATTTCAAACATGCAATGTCAAAATTTGAGGAATTAAAATTTGGGGGTTAGGGTTGATGAGGCGAGAGCAGAGAGAGAGAAGCAACGCGAGTGAGAGAAAGAGAAAGAGATACTGATGATGTGGTGATGGTGTGCGGTGGTCGGTGGCGTGCGATGGCGGTGGAATTCGGTCGGAGAGGGTGGGGATGGAGAAGAAGAAGAAGGGAACGCGTTTTGAAAGAAGGGGCAAGAGTTTTGTCCCTTTGTTTGGTTTCAGAGACTTATTGGCTATGCATACACACGTAAGACCAATGTTTCCAAGTAAGCACTTGACATATTGCTGACATCACATGTGACATAATGGAGTAGGGTTTCATGAGAATCAATAGGGTTTACCCCATTCATCCTTTTTTATATTGTAAGATTTGTTGTGGAATAAATTTATCTTCATATTATTCTTAAAAAAAAAGTAAAGGCTTAATTACCCAGCAAGTATTTTAATGATATTTTTGTTTTACTTTGATTTCTTAACAGAAAAACGTTTTACTTTGGTCCTTATTAATATGTCCGAAGTAAGTATGATCTTTTCCGTACAGTTTTTCTAGAAACCATCAACTACCTCTAATATATAGATGAGTTGAAAATAAATCGAGTGCATCAACACAACTTAATCAACAACTTCATTAACAAAAATATGGACAGAAAAGATTATATACTAACTGACAGACATATCAATAAAGGATCAAAATGAAATATTTTTTCTTTAAGGGATCAAAGTAAAATAAAAAATATATTTAAGGAAAGACTAATTAAGCCAAAAATAAATTATCTTCATATCATGTTGAAACAAAAAAGTTATCATCACATTCTAACAAAATGAATAAATCGCTTAGACAATTTTATATGGTATGATTTAATCTGACTTTTTTAGGTTTTAGAAGCTATTTGAAAGCTAAAAGTGATTTAAAAAAATTAAAATTTTTTCGTGATTTTTTTTTTAAACTTCAAAACTCCTTTAGCTATGTTTTTTACACATAAAAATTAAGTAACAATTTTTTATCAAGAACTTTGTTCTAGCTCACCTATAAGTCCCACATCGCTTGAAACTCGAGGCTAATGGTAGTTTATATACAACATGCCAAACTCCTCTAACCAACCAATGCGCCTTTTCTACAAAGGATAAAATCTTGACGGGTTAACCCCAAAGCGGACAATCTCTCGGGGATGTGGACTTGATATCAGATCTAAACAGTGGCGCCGTCTGTGGGAACGATAAAGTTCGTTCTCGAACCCAGCCCCTTATCCTCAACTGGGGGGCATCTGTGTTGGCTCACCTATAAGTCCCACATCGCTTGAAACTCGAGACTAATGGTAGTTTATATAACACGCCACACTCCTCTAACCAACCGAGGCGCCTTTTCTACAAAGGATAAAACCGTGACGGGTTAACCCCAAAGCGGACAATCTCTCGAAGATGTGGACTTGAGGTCAGATCTAAACAGTGGTGCCGCCTGTGGGAACGATAAAATTCGTTTTCGAACCCAGCCCCTTAGCCTCGACTAGGCGGCATCTATTCTGGCTCACCTATAAGTCACATATCGCTTGGAACTCGAGGCTAATGGTAGTTTATATACAACACGCCACACTCCTCTAACCAACTGAGGCACCTTTTCTACAAAGGACAAAACTGTGACGGGTTAACCCCAAAGCGGACAATCTCTTGGAGATGTGGACTTGAGGTCAGATTTGAACAGTGGCGCTATCTGTGGGAACGATAAAATTCGTTCTCGAACCCATCCCTTTAGCCTCGACTGGGGGGCATCTATTATGGATACACCAAATAGTCCCACATCGCTTGGAACTCGAGGCTGATGGTAGTTTATATACAACATGCCACACTCCTCTAACCAGCCGAGGCGCCTTTTCTACAAAGGACAAAACCGTGACGGGTTAACCCCAAAGCGGACAATCTCTCGGAGATGTGGACTTGAGATCAGATCTGAACAAACTTATTGAAAATCTATTTGGGCTAAATTCTTCTTTTATTGAGTAAAAAAGTTTGAAAAAAGTTAGGTCAAACAACACCTAAGAAATATTGAATATATAACTTGTATATTTGGTATAATGGAAATCGAATACATGAATTATTCGATGAATTTACAAAGTAAATATTTACTTATATTAGTAATATGTACAGCTGGATGAAGTTAGATTAATTTTGTATGAAGAGCGACAAAATATATTCAACTTTAATCATATTAATTAGAACTCACAAAAATATTAATAGTAATGATGTAGTGCAAGTGATTAGGGTTTTGGTCCTTTTAAGTAGGTAGTCAGAGTTTGATTTATGATTCGTATTGATGAAAAGAATTCAATTGGAAAGAAAAAACACACCTTATCTGCTCCACAATTTCTTCGACAAAATTAGCCATCACTATCCATGGTCAGAAATGATTAGCTATATCATGGTGATTTGAAAAAAAAAATATTTGGTAAAGATTGTAAATAAATTAAAGGGTAAATAGGCATTTCCCCCCTACAATATAGACGAGATTTGCAATACTTCCTAGAAAAAATTTCTTCAGGATTTTCATCTTGTAAATTATTATTTTTATTTGCGTTGCCCCCCTTGCTCAACACATGACAGCTGACTTGGATGGAAAGACCTATTTACCCTAAATTAAATTTATATAAATAAGAATACATCAAATTTCACTTTATATTACAATGTAATTTACATTTAACTCAAATAAAATATGACGAAATTTTATTTTATATTACACTATATTTTTTTATTTTTTTTTTACAACCATCGTAACTTATGAGTTTCATCACGAACCCATGAAATAATCTCATCTCATGTAGTAAACATGAAAAAAAAATTCTACCCCAACAATTATACCTTTACCCCTACAAATAATTCTTTTTTCCAATTTTACCCTAATATTTGATTTTACCCAAGGTTGTTAAAATCGAACCGGACCGGTCGGTTGGACCAGTCAGACCGTGAACCGGTGATGAATCCGGTCCGATTAGGCCTGAATTCCAGCCTGCAGGCGAACCGGTAAAAAACCGGTTGAATCGGAAAAAACCGGTGAATCGAAAAAAAACCGGTGAACCGGCCGGTCCAGCCGGTTCGATGGTTCCATTTTGTTTTTTAAAAAAGAAGGTCAAAACAACGCCGTGTTATTTGATTTTATTTGTAAAAGAAAGATTAAAAAAATAAACAAGTTACAAACGATGTTATGATACTATTTTGTGTTATTAGACTTAATTATTATGTAATTATTAATTTTGTTTGAATTAGAAATTTTATGTTTAATGTACTAAAATTTTAATTTTATATTAATTTTATGACATTTCATCTTTTTCATGTGTAGAAATAAGAAATATTAAGTCATTATTTATTTATTTTTATTTATATATTAATTAAAATATATATTTAATTAAAAACGGTCAGACCGGTTCGACCCCGATCGAACCGGTTGAACCATGAACCGATAAGCTCACCGCTTCGATGAAAACCTTGATTTTACCCCTACAAATTTTTCAAACCAGCATACTTTACAAAAAGAAATCTGGTAATCAACAACAAGATAAACATTACTACCGGTTTAACTTTTTTGAGAAAAATTCTGGAATATTAACCACGGTTGAATCGTGGCCATATTAAAAAATCTGGATTTTTCACGCACATACATATACCACTACACCTTAATTTCAGATCTGTTGTTACCGTCAAATCTGCAAGATTCATTCAATCGCCGTGACAAATATCAGCTTGAAGAAGACAACTTCCTCCTCCCGTCACACAAGTTTAGAAGAAAATGATTTCAACGATACTAAACGTTGATTCAAAGAGTGACGTTGGGACAAAGACTGAACCACCGTTTTCGACGGAGGAGCGTCAGCACTGGCGGCAACGAAGCTCAAAATTTGTCCAAAATCAGGCTGTGAAGGTAACGCCCAAAGAGCCGCTAGTGTAGAAAGAGAAGCAACAGATAGAGCGTCTTCTTTGGCGTTGGCGGAAGAAGATGAAGAATCATCGTCGGTGCGAATACGTTTATCGAGAATAAACGGTGTCGGACAGAGGAGAGGCTTGTGGTTGTTGTATTATTATTATAATTATAATAATAATTATTTATAATATATTTCAAAAGTCTTGTGTTATTGTGTTTGGTCAAGGCACGTTTTATACCTTCCTAAATATAAGGAACAACTTTTACAATTTGTTACTTTGTTGCCACAATTCAAGGAGTTCACATAACATTCTACATGACCATATATATGTAACGATTAGTTGAGCAAAAAAACAGTAGTAGAAAAACAATTCTCATGCACAAGAAAATATTAGGCAGAACACCAAATTAAATTTCTTACTCCATTGTTTCATTATTCTCCTCTATCATACATTGAGTCTCTGAGTTTAACATCAACCTGTGATTATTGAGAGATATATTCTTGCCAGTTCTGTAACCTCAAGTATGACTCATACTTGGGATGATCCTGTTGAATCCTGGGGGATTTGCGCTTATGAGGCGGATAAATCCTTAAGGACAGTGCGATCAGCACGCCTCAGGTATAATTCGTGGTTCGATATTTTGCAGATCATTTGTAGTTTCTGAGTTCATGATTGCTCGCTTTACAGTTGTCAGCTCAATAAAGATAAGTTTTTATGATAATTTATTCGTACTTTTATGTGATCATTTATTTGATAGTTATACTTATACGAAGTTTATTATTATTGATGTGATGTAGGTCTAACTTTTACAACAATCTTAAGGATCTATCTTATTTTTGTGACCTAATTCACATACCGATGACCACGAGTCTCTTTTGATAAAGACCTAATAATTGAAATGGAGGCGGTCTGCATTTAATCATAGCGTCGGGAATTTATGGAGAATTGACTCTTCGGTACTGCTCCATTTTTTCCTTCAATACGGTTAGTGCACTCCCTTAGATATGAAGTTGCCTCATAGCATGATATAAAAATCCACGTGAGTCTTTATTTCACAAAATTTGTTTGTGTGTGGTGTTATCATATTTTTTGGTTGCTGTACATGTTTGTCTGTCTTTGGTTTAAACTCTTGGTGTAATTTTGTTTTGTATCCAGTGTTGACAAATTATATTTCTATTTAGTGTATTCTCAATAACTTGATTAATTGAGACATAATGTAGTAAAACAGCTGTTAAAGGATGGAACAATATCGATCGATTATGTGAAGTCAGAAGTGAACTTAGCCGATCCTCTGACAAAGCCCCTGGGAAGGAAAATAATTTGTGACACATCGAGGGGAATGGGACTTAAGCCAACTGAAATCAACAAGTGATAGGAACCCAACCTTTGTGATTGGAGATCCCATGAATAAGGTTCATATGGGTAAGAACAAGTTACTTGTTAGATCTGCTAGCACTAAAATTAATTAATAATTAATTTTTGTTTTAGTCCCTTTCCTATGGTGTGAATGAGAAAGTGCTAGATGCTGCATTATAGAGAGGATAAGCTCACGTAGCTTTTAATGAATTTCATATCCCTTATGGGTAGTGTATGATTTGCAGTATACACTTGATGAAATCACCTATGTGAGTGTCAAGTGGGGCCGCTTGTATGAGATCATGGCGAAATCTCTAGAGCACTCATGAAATAATCCAGGCACGCGCACGGCCTATTCGCGCAACACAGCGGAAACAGCAAGAAATGTGGGGGTGTAATGCGATTGGTAGACCGCTAACATACGCTAAGTGGCATTGGTTCATATAGCTTGCTACACCAATGTCACTGTGTGTTAAGTACTATCAGTCTAGGACTAGTTCATATAGCCTGCTACACCAGTTTGATGCAATGCACCTATAATGTTAACTCAGAGTAAATTTTCTTCTTTCAACTTTTGAAATATGTGGGGGATTGTTGTATTATTATTATAATTATAATAATAATTATTTATAATATATTTCAAAAGTCTTGTGTTATTGTGTTTGGTCAATGCACGTTTTATACCTTCCTAAATATAAGGAACAACTTTTACAATTTGTTACTTTGTTGCCACAATTCAAGGAGTTCACATAACATTCTACATGACCATATATATGTAACGATTAGTTGAGCAAAAAAACAGTAGTAGAAAAACAATTCTCATGCACAAGAAAATATTAGGCAGAACACCAAATTAAATTTCTTACTCCATTGTTTCATTATTCTCCTCTATCATACATTGAGTCTCTGAGTTTAACATCAACCTGTGATTATTGAGAGATTTATTCTTGCCAGTTCTGTAACCTCAAGTATGACTCATACTTGGGATGATCCTGTTGAATCCTGGGGGATTTGCGCTTATGAGGCGGATAAATCCTTAAGGACAGTGCGATCAGCACGCCTCAGGTATAATTCGTGGTTCGATATTTTGCAGATCATTTGTAGTTTCTGAGTTCATGATTGCTCGCTTTACAGTTGTCGGCTCAATAAAGATAAGTTTTTATGATAATTTATTCGTACTTTTATGTGATCATTTATTTGATAGTTATACTTATACGAAGTTTATTATTATTGATGTGATGTAGGTCTAACTTTTACAACAGTGGTCTAGTAGCGAAGTAGAGGAAGAAGGAGACGGAAGTGACGTGGTGTCAAAAAAAATTTAGAAAAGAAAACAATGGAAACTAGGCGGTGGAAGTAATAGATTTATGGAGAGGGGAAGCAAGAGATGCCTATTGTTTTTCTCATTCGTTTCAATGATGAGTCTCTCCTTCTTCCTGAAATGCTTGATTTCTTTGTTTGTTTAGCCATTTGTTTGTTTCAATGATTAGATCCCCATTTGTTTTCTTCATAGTTTAAGGTGTTTATGTTACCAGATCTGTTTTTGTAAAGTATGCTGGTTTGAAAAATTTGTAGGGGTGAAATCAAATATTAGAAGGGTAAAATTGGAAAAAAGAATTATTTGTAAGGGTAAAGGTATAATTGTTGGGGTGGAAAAAAGAATTTTTAGTAAACATCCTCTTAGTGTCTGTTTGGTTTGGAGTTGAAAAACCCCAAATGCGAGTTTGCCTTCTTAAAACGTGATTCCGTCGAATTTCGAGTTGTTTGGCTAAAAGCAAACGCAATTCTATGCGACGCAATTCTCTGTCCAGACGTGAGTAACTCTAAAGCTGAAAATCCTAGCTTTCACGTCAAATGAAAATCAATTCTAATCAATTAATTTTTAGTTACATGAAACTTACCTATTTTACCCTTAAACTTCTTCTTCTTCACATCTCAGATTCAAATCCATATGGATCTTTGTTTCCTCTTTGTAAGTTTGAGGTCATCAAACAAGTATTTAGAGATGGAAAAATGGTGTGTGGGGCATATTTATTTCTCTTCTTCTTCCTATATGATACCCTCCACTGATTTTCTACTGGTTTCTTTTTTGTGGTGCGGCTGCTACAGTGCTTTGTTCTAGGTTGAAGAAGAAAAGCAAGCAACTTGGCTCAACTTTGACCCGACCTCAGTGGCCCAATTTGCTCTTTTTCTTATTTTTATTTTTGTTTATTTTTATATTGCTGGTGTGCAAAGAAATGGTTTGATTTTTTTAATTAAAAAATCACAATTATAATACAATATACATTTTTTTAAAAAAATACATCACTTGGCTTGGGAATTTAGGAATATCAAAAGTGTCAATAGAAGTAGATTGCAAACTAGTAGTGGATGACATTATTGATAGTACTAATAACCATACTGAGGTTGGAAACACTTTGCATGAGTGTAGGATGTTATTAGATAGTCTTCCAAACTTTAAGATAAGTTTCATCCGGAGACAAGCAAATTTTGTTGCTCATGAGTTAGCAAGGGTGTCAAAATTGTATGCTAGTCACCACATCTTTGATTCTATCCCATCTTGTATTTTACCTACTTTGATGAATGAAATGATATAACTTTGTTATTGTCAAAAAAATAAATAAAGAACATATAAATAGTTTAATTTAATAATACAAAAATTAAATGAAATATGATTTTAAATACACAGGTGTAAGCCTATTTTAGTAATTATACATCTAAAATCAATTTTAATTCAAACTATCCAAACAACATAAAATGTTGAGAATCACTTTTAAATTACTGTATCCAAACATAAATCAATTCAATTAAACTCACTTTTAACCAAAATCAATTCTACTAAACTCAATTCTGTCAAACTCAATTATCTCTAACGCAGAACCAAACACATACTTAGCCGTGAACTTTATGCGAAAATCAACTTTACGATATCAACAACCTTCACATTAACCTTAGATTTATTGTTTGCTTTCGCATCAGGCTTAGGTTGTTAGTTTTACTTCACATCAACCTTAGATATTTCATTTGGTTTTGCATCAACCATAACTTAAACAATAAAAAAAAAAAAACAACATAACATACACAATATCAATATGATTCGCACATTATCTATCAAAGAAATTAAAGTATAGAATGGAATGAGGTAGGTTTAATTTTAGAGTCAAATGTGATGCATGTATAGTTTCTTGATATTTTGATTGTGTATTTGAAACAAAATTTCGAAAAAAATGAGAGGTTTTTGAGGAGGAAAAAATGTTGGTGATGGTGAATCTAGTGATACCATTCACACTTATGACTTCCACTTTTCAACTTAAGTTATGTGAATTTAATCATTATATATATATATATATATATTAATATGAAAAAAATAAAATAAAATGATCATATATAACAAAAGGAAATGCCTCAATTAGATTAAATTATACATGTCCGGTGTCCCCATCCATTTTCCCGTTGCTTTTATATTTTTCATGATAGAAGGCTTTTTGGTTTCTTCTTAAAAGCATTAAAAAAGAGGATGATAAAATAGAAGGCTTTAATTTCATGATTAAATGATAATCATATTGATGTGATGTAAGACCAACTTTTCCAATATCAACTGTCCATGTATTAAAGCCATAAAAAAACAATATATGGCTTTGTTTGGATTAAAAAATAAATAAATAAATAAAAGGAAAAATTATTAAAGAGAAGAAAGAGGAGAGACTCTTCGCCGATAGTTGCTCGTCGAGGCTTGTGTTATTCGTGATTCCTTGACAGCTTCAATCCTCCTGTTTTGTTGTCTGATGACATCTCCTTGCCGGTTGATGGCGGCTACTAGTGCAGCCATGATCGTTTCCAAAGGCGCTCCAGAGGCCATTGGTGGGATATCCAGAGGATCCAATGGTTGCTGCGGGTTGTAGCTAGGATCACTTTCTGTCACAAAGGTGAAGGCTACGTCTATCAGGTGGTTGTCGTTGGCTCCTTCTCCCTGAATGTGGCTTTCAGCATCATTAGTGTTGTTAGTTTCTGCCATTGGTCGTGTTTTAAGTTTTTGGTAGTTTTGGTATTTTTGCTTTTTTGGAAAGAAAAAAACGCGGAAACTGTGATTCCCACAGACGACGCTACTGATCTTATCTTATCAGAGTCGACCTCGCATGTGCCCTTGTCGTTGTTGTGCCCCTAGTGGAATGGGAGGGGGGTTGTGTACATACTTTGACACTCAAGTCAGTGTGTTTATGTAAGTTGAGAGGTTTTCAAAGGTAAAAAGTATCTACCTGACTCTTGCAAATGAGAAGTATATATAGCCCCAATGCCCTTATTTATGTTATAATTTTTTGAACAAATATGTTTATAAATTAATTTTAGGTCTTGACGGAAATAACAAAATAATGCATGTTAATGTTACCGAGAAAGAAAATGCATGTTAAGGTTTTTTTTGACATGATATTAAGTGAAGGTTTATTGTTGTGCAATACATACAAACTATACAAGAAAATTATAGAACTAGTGGTGATAAATAAATTTATGGATGCAAATAATTGATGGTCATTCACTTTGGTGGTTTTTATGTCTTTTCATCCAAAGTTACATCTCCCTTCCACTATGGGCGAAAACATTTTTTATATGGGACCCAGCTCAATCTTTCTTTCCTTTGCTTTTTACTGCTGTTCCAAACGGTGGAAAGTTGATAATTCCACCATCTTTCTCTCCCCTCTCA
Organism: Trifolium fragiferum; assembly: GCA_954870985.1. Lineage (NCBI taxonomy): Eukaryota > Viridiplantae > Streptophyta > Magnoliopsida > Fabales > Fabaceae > Trifolium > Trifolium fragiferum. The sequence goes on from OX940796.1 coordinate 27,772,767, forward strand.
ATCTTTCCTTCTTCTTTCTCTTGAAACAAACATAGTGTAAGTGATGCCAAAAAAAAGTATGGTGATGCCAAAAAATTCTCCAAAGCAAGGGTTATTTGGTCTTTTTATAAATTTGGAAAGTCATTCCAAGTTTTCTGCCCATTTTTGGACAGAAAGGTTTTTTACGTGGGGTCCACTAAAAGTAGGGCTTTCTTTCCCTTCTAACAGCAAACCAAACGATGAAAACACACATCTCAATTCTCTCTACTATCAATCGATCCACTTTCTCTTGAAACAAACAAGGCTTTAGAGTGGACGGTCAAATAAATGGTTAACGGATACCGTCTGATTTATTTAGTAGTTTTGTAACATTTATTTGAAAATTTCTTTTCGAGCGGTTCCTTATCTCTCACGTGTTACTTGAGATTCTAAATTTACTATCTTTATAGCTAGTTAAATAGCAAGTGTGTGAAATTATAAATTTACTATCTTTGATTGGTCACGTGTGTGTGGCTATGCTATAGCATCCTTCAATCACAAGTCTAGGCGAACTCTTTAAAATGGGACCATTATCTAAAAACAATTTCACTCACATTCATTATTTCATTATTATTTTTTTCAATTTTTTCTTTTTTTTCTTGTGTTATTTTTTAATTATTTCATGTAAACGGCCACATAGGTCGTAGTCGATTGCTCATATTGTTCCTATCAGTGTTATTTGTAATCATGGTTGAGAACGATATGATAGTCAAAGAGAATTTTTTGTCGCCAAATTGAGAACGATATGACTAACCAATATGAGTGCAGAATGGAGTTTTTCCCATCCTATTGAACTGGATGGTGGGGACAGCTAGGTAGGTTTATGTAGGACCAAAAACAAAAGATTTTCACTAGCTAAGTGCGAACATTTACTTGTAGGCTAAACTCTTTCAGTTAACACTTGAAAATCGCTGCGTGGGAGATATTATTTAGGTCTATATTGTTATATTTAAGGGTTAATTCAACATTTGGTCCCTTATGTTTATTTTAAGTTTCAATTTGATCTTTCTCCATCAGTTTTGTCATTAACACTGTTTAATTTGGACATGTGTCCAAGTGTCAAGGTGTTGACGTTTCTGTCCACGTAAGCAAACGATCTGTCACATGTGATAAAACTGACAGAATGGAACAAATTGAAACCTAAAATAAACATAAGAGACCAAATTGAAACTTTTAAAACATAAGGGACCAAATTGAAATCTAAAATAAACATAAGGGAACAAATGTCGAATTAAGCCTATATTTAATTAGAATTTAAGATGTTAGGTTGAACATATTGTTATAAGACCGCATTGAGAAAATTGCGGAGATTAAGAAAGTGGATTGTAATATTAAATTTCTTGATAATTGGTATTCTTTTTACTATTTTATCCTTAAAGAAAGAGAATGATTTATTATTTTTTCTAAAGTATTTATAAAAAATTGTAGAAAAAAAATGCACTTCAATTAGGGGTATATTGGTAAAGAAATAATTAATGCTCTTCAAAATATGAAAATAATCTTATAAAAAGGGAGAAAGAAAAATCTAAAAAGGGTCTTATATTTAATTAGGAGGAGAGGTGGTATTAACATAGAAGTTGAAATGCTTGATGTAGTCTATGAATTGATGTGATTTTTCTATCTAATATTTTATATTTCGAGTAAGCCTACGGTTGTAATAAAGATGTTTATGGTTTAATTTTTCTATCTAATCTTTGAATATATAAAAATCTTTATATTAAATTTGTCTACTGATGACAGGAATTTCTATTGTATTATTATGTTAGTTTAGTAATAAATAATTGACCAAGACTGCCCAAATACAGGAAAAAACCTGAAGAATCGAAGCAAAGAGCAAAAGGAAACAAAAATACAAGAAAATGTCAAAAGGAAGAGCAAAAAGTGGATAAGTGCGCTTCCATCATGGCCACGATGACTCCCATCGTGCCACGATGGGAAACTTAGGCGCCAAGGAAGATAAACTCAATCTGATTATATTTTCAGAACATATCCACTCCATCGTGGCCACGATGGTGACACCGAGCCCATTAGAAAACACTATAAATAGAGCTCCATTCATTCACACATATTCATTCAAAAATTGCGAGCATTCTTTAGTAGTCTAAAAATGTTCAAGAAGAGCAACGAGGACAAATGAGCTCTCTACGGGAAGAACTTTCCTCCTTCAACGGGAAAGATAACTTCCTCGGCAAGATGTCTTTACCATTGGTAGGCATAGTTTTTATTCTTGTAATTTTAATTATTTAGATCATTTGTATATATTCTTTTAGGTTTTGATGGAGAAGATGAACTCTCCTATGAATATTTGGGCTATGCGATTGAGTCAAAGTTATAATAAATATCATTTATGTCTATGTTTTTTATTTATTCTCTTGCTTTAACAACGTAATCTGAAATCTGGCCGGATAAGCGGGAACACTATTAGAAGAGTATGGGTTTCGACCTTAAAACTACTCCGGAACTAGTAATAAATAGAGCTACAGGAATAGACACGGTAACATCCGATACTAGCAGTGACATGGCTGTTCAGATATGGAATCAGACACTAGCCGTGACATAGCTGTTAGAAACTGAATAGTCTGGTACTAGGCTCTAGAGGCATTAGGAGATTAATTGAGCGTAATGACTACATGTAAGATCAGTCGCGCCGTAGCTAGGGTATGTGACACATTGAGGTAGGCTATCGTAGGGTGCGCTAGCTAAGGTTGTTGGGGGACTTACTATGTATTAGGGTAATAGGAATATATTACCATAAAAAGGAATAACATTAATTGCTGAACAATAGACTAAGTAATTATATTATACACCGGTCGTGCAAAATAGGAGTAGTGGAGGGAGTCCATCCACCATAACTATCTTCATCTTTATGAATCACCCTTTTATTTTCCGCACGCATATCACTCTTTTCAACTAAAACATTTTTAAAAAACCAAAGTGAATGCAAACAAAAACAAACTTAAATAATGCTAGTAGCGCATTGGCATGATCCCTGTGGAAACGAACTCATTCTAGACACCTAGAGTGTGAACTATTACTCGACAACAGACTGGTGCACTTGCCAGACCGTAGTCACCTACCATTTCGCTTTTATGTTTCTAGTTCATTTTTGTTGCTGCTATTCCCGTAATGGAAGGTGAAATTCTGTTATATGGCAGGACAGATGTCGTACACAATGTCTATAGGACAAATTGTGTAACAATCCATATGTCTTAGACAACTGGTTTGATAATTGGTTGATAGGATCGATAATAATACTGAAGTAAATAAAAGCGATTAAACGACACAAGTGTTTGTTAACTCAGTCCGATGCAAATCACACCTACTCTGGGTGATACCAATCCAAAAAAGCAAATCAACTACTCTGAATTAGTAATTAGTCTTACAATGCACACCAAAACCTATTGATGTGTATGCCTTTTCTTAATCATAGTGTCTTTCTACCCAACAGCTCACTCCCCCTAGATATGAGAATCTACTCACTTCCCTCTGGTCACTAGTCCCAAGTGACCAAACTACCTTGTCGTTTAAAACAATGGTGTTGAATACACCATTCAACAAACAACTAGCAACTAAACCTTAGAACCTAAGCTTTATAAGCTACTATTACTTTGCAGAGTGGGTACAAAGCCTTGGACTCACAATCTTCAATTATTTTGTGTTAATTTTTACTTTAGCCTTGAGTCCTATTTATAGATGTGCATGTCTTTAGATTATGCTTTATCTTTTAGATGCACAACATTAGGCATTAGTTATTAAAACAAACTTCATTGGATAAAAAATTTGATTTTAATCTTTATTCAAACAAGTTAGTTACGATTCCAATCACATCTAACATATAGGATTAATAACAAACTTTGTTATCTATCCTTTTAACAACTATCACTTGAAGATTCACGCCAATAGCATATTTTGAGAGATGCACACGTTATTGGATATATTTGAATCTACAATAAGTTGTTACTGGGGCAAGTTGTCCTACACAAATGTCTTAGGACATCTTGTTTCAACATGTTGCTTGAACATGTTCTTTACCCAGTGACAAGATGTCTTACACATCTTGTTCAACATGTTGCATCTGCACATTTAGTTTATGATGCAACCAATCTCAGAAGAACTTCAGAAGGCTTCGCTTGCTACATACCCAGCAAGCTATATATCTTGTAGTTCGCTGATTAACTATCTGAAATTATGTTCTCTAGCAGGACAGATGTCGTACACAATGTCTAGGACAATGTGTCTATGGTCCAGATGTCTTAGACAACTGATTCGACAACTGGTTATGAGGATCACAATTTATTACAGTACTGAAGTAAATAAAAGCAATAAACAACACCAATGTTTGTTAACCCAGTTCGATGCAAACCACCTCTACTCTGGGGGATACCAATCCAGGAAGTGAAAACCACTACTCCGAAGTATTACTTAGTCTTACAACCACACCAAACACCTTTTGGCATGTACGCCTTTTCTTAATCCTAGTAATCTTCTACTCAAGGGCTAACTCCCCTTGAATATGAGAACCTACCCAACTCCCTCTAATCACTAATTCTAAGTGACGAAACTTAAACTTTACAGTTTAAAAACTTTGTTGAATGACTCAAGGCTACAAAGTATCAAGAACAATACTAAGAGCTACTAATGCTTTGCACAGTGGGCATAAAGCTTTGGACTCACAATCTTCAGTTATTGTGGGTTGAGTTTTAAGCTTTATGTTGAGTCCTTTATATAGGCGTGTAGGTCTTCAGATAATCTTCAATCTTTCAGATGCACTACAATAAGAATTAGTTTTAAAACAAACTTGTGTTAAAACAAACTCCATAAGATAAAAGAATTAATCTTTATCCACAAATTAAATACAATTCCAATCGTAAATGTTATTGTTTTGTTGATTAGCTCATTTTGGTAAAACAACTCTGTGTGACAATGTTTGATACAATGTTTCAACATCCGGATACTCATCCAGGTGGAGTGAAAAGCGCGTCTCTTTAATGCGCCGTCTTTTGTTTATGGAATTCGCGCCCTTATTACATGCTTTAATTACGCATGCTTAATCAGAATATTCCTACATGTTTATTTCCAAAAGTATCTTCTATACAGCTTTTGGAAACCTTTGATTCTACACAATGGACACGAGATGGAAATGTGCAAGTGATCTTGAAGCCCAAGTCCAAAGAAGCCCATGAAGACATCTAGTATATAAGCTTCTTTGTAAACCCTAGTTTAGTACGTGTGTGTTGTATTACTGAAAGATTTGTTGCATTAGGGTTTTGTGTGTTAGAACTTGTGTGAGCCTACCTTGCATTCTTTTGATGCAAGACTAGGACATAGGTCTTTTGTATTTGTGTGAACTACTCCTAAGCTTTGAAGTACGAAGTTAGTTTGTTTTAGAGTGTGATCACAAACAATTATATTCTTGATAAACTTGTAATCACGGGTTGAGTGATTCAGTAGGAGGTGAGATGGGATCTCAAGCTTAGGAGTTCCTAGGTTGAAAGAACACGGGTAGTTGCTAGGTCATAAGCGTAAACTGGAGGTTTGCAGAGAGCTTAAGACTAGGGCTATTATAGTGGATTTCTCTCCTGGATTGGTATCCCCCAGATTAGGTTGCTGTTGTGCACTGAACTCGGTTAACAATTGAGTTGTGTCCTTTATTTGTTGTCCGTTTTGTTTCTTGCATTATATTCGTGTATTTGTGAATGTTCCAACATCCTATTCAACATTCCAAGTGTTGGAACATTGCATGGAAAAAGAAGGAGGTTTTGTCAACAGACCACCTCTTCTTGATGGTTCGAGCTATGATTACTGGAAATCGCGCATGGCTGCCTTTCTCAAGTCTATTGATGCTCATGTTTGGAGAGCCATTTTGTCAGGTTGGGAGCATCCGGTAGTTACAGACAAAGATGGAAACAAAACCTGTGTGCTGAAGCCTGAGCTTGAATGGTCAAAGGAAGAACAGGATCTATCTACTTACAATTCGAAGGCCATCAATGCCTTGTTCAATGGAGTGAATAGGAGCATGTTTCGTCTGATCAAGAAATGTGTGATTGCTAAAGAAGCCTGGGATATCTTAGAAACTGTCCATGAGGGAACCTCTAAGGTAAAGATGTCTAGACTTCAATTACTCACTACGAAATTTGAATGCTTGAAGATGAAAGACGATGAAAGTGTTCATGACTTCTATATGAACATTCTAGACATTGCCAACTCCTTTGATGTGCTTGGGGAGAAAATGAGTGATGCTAAACTGGGTAGGAAGATACTTAGATCCCTCCCAAAAAGGTTTGATATGAAAGTGACAGCTATAGAAGAAGCACAAAACATCAACACCATGAAGGTTGATGAGCTAATTGGTTCTCTTGAGACTTTTGAACTAGCAATAAATGAAAGAGGGGACAAGAAAAGCAAGAGTATAACGTTTACCTCTAACATTGATGACAATGAGTCTAATGATGGCCTAGAAGAAGATGATGGATTCACAATAGCTCTTGCCATGGTTGGAAGGAAACTCAGACAAGCTTGGAAACAAAAACAAAATGGGCAGAACATCCCAACATCAACACGCAGGCTGATCAGTTCAAAAGGAATAAAAATGATGAGAAGCCAGCTCAAACAAAAGGTGTAGAATGTCATGAATGTGAAGGATTTGGTCGCATCAAGACTGAATGTGCTACCTTCCTTAAGAAACAAAAGAAGAGCATGACTGTTACATGGTCTGATGAAGATGACTCTGAGGAAGAAAATGAATCAGCAAAATGTGTAACTGCTTTGACTGGGTGTGTGTCTCAGATGTTGAGTCAGTTGATAAAGGACTATCCTATGATGATTTGCTTGCATCCTATAAGGATCTGTATGAAAAGGACTTGGAGATCAACAAAGTTCTGCACAAGCAAAAGAAGACAATCAACCAACTCATCATTGGAAGAGATGAAGGACTAAAGAAGATAGCTGAATTAACTGATGAAGTTACTCTACTGAATTCACAGCTGGACAATACAATGAAGCAAGTCAGGATGCTGAATACTTGTACTACTGTTCTGAATGAAATTCTGGATGGACAAGAAAAAAATAAAGGTGTTGGGATAGGTTTTGCTAAAGAAAGTTGAACAACAAACAACACAAAAATACAGTAAAGTTCATACCTGCAGAAAGTGAATATGATCCTACATCTGGAAAGCAGATGTTGAAGCGTCCCATTCAACATCATGGGTCAAGTTCAAATAGAAGACCTAGAAGATGGGTGTGTCATCACTGTGGTAAAAGAGGTCACATAAGGCCTTACTGCTTCAAACTGTATGGATATCATCAGTGGTATCACCACAAGGAAGTTAAATCACCAACATAGCAACCTGAGAGGGAGTGGAAGCCAAAGACTGAACAGAAGAAGGAAACAGCCCAGTTGCTCATATTGCTTTGAAAGCTACCTCTAGAAACTGTTGGTACTTTGACAGTGGATGCTCAAGACACATGACAGGTGAAAATTGGTATCTTGATGAAGTCAAATCTTATGCTACTAGTTATGTGACTTTTGGTGATGGAGCCAAAGGTGAAATTGTTGGCATTGGGAAAGTAGCCAAGAAGGGATTGCCAAGACTAGAGAATGTACTGCTTGTGAAAGGCCTTACTGCAAATTTGATCAGCATAAGTCAACTGTGTGATTAAGGTATGAAAGTTAACTTCACTGATTCCAAGTGTGAAGTTGTAAATGCACATGGTAAGGTCCTCATGGAAGGAAGAAGATCAAGAGATAACTATTACCATTGGATTGATGATGAAGAAATGAACTTGTCCTCCTGTTTGGTTAGTAAAAAAGAAGAAAAAGTGAGATTGTGGCATCAAAGAATGGGTCATCTACACCTAAGAGGAATGAAGAAAGCTATATCTACTGGAGCAATAAGAGATTTGCCTAAGCTCAACATTGAAGAAGGAAGGATCTGTGGAGAATGTCAGATTGGCAAGCAAACTCGAATGTCCCATCAAAAGTTAGAACATCAGGTAACATCTAAACCTTTGGAGCTACTGCATATTGATCTCATGGGGCCAATGCAGGTGGAAAGCATAGGAAGAAGAAGGTATGCTCTGGTAGTAGTTGATGATTTTTCAAGATTTACATGGGTAAACTTTATCAGAGAAAACTCAGATAGTTTTGAAGCTCTCAAACTTCTCTTCTTACAACTTCAAAGAGAGAAGAACTCTTCTATTGTAAGAATCAGGAGTGACCATGGAAGAGAGTTTGAAAATGCTAAGTTTTCTGAATTCTATGAGACTGAAGGAATCAAAAATGAGTTTTCATCTCCAATCACCCCACAACAAAATGGAGTGGTTGAAAGGAAGAATAGAACTCTACAAGAATCTGCAAAAGCTATGCTGCATGCCAAGAAGCTACCCTATCAGTTTTGGGCTAAGGCTATGAATACTGCTTGCTATGTTCATAATAGAGTGACTATGAGGAAAGGAACAAACTGCACTATTTATGAACTTTGGAAGAACAGAAAACCCACAGTGAAATACTTTCATGTGTTTGGTAGTAAGTGCTATATTCTAGCAGATAGAGAACAAAGGAGGAAAATGGATCCAAAAAGCGATGAAGGAATCTTCCTTGGGTATTCCACTAATAGTAGAGCTTATAGAGTCTACAACTCCAGAATCATGTCCATGATGGAATCTATTAATGTTGTGATTGATGATTTGGATACTGACACTGAACCAGATGTTGAACCAAATGTTGGAACATCCTCAACTCCAGGAACTGCACCTGAAGTCAGGATAAAGACTCAAGAAGAAGAAGTAATGGATCCTCCTACAGTCAACAAAGGTCCCTCTGTCAGGGTTCTGAAGAATCATCCTCAGGAACTGATCATTGGTGATACTCGGAAGGGAATCACAACCAGAAGAACTAATGAGGTAATTAGCAATTCATGTTTTGTGTCTCTGATTGAACCAAAAAGTGTCAAAGAAGCTCTTAAGGATGAATACTGGATTGAGGCTATGCAAGAAGAGCTCAACCAGTTTGAAAGAAGTGAAGTCTGGGATTTGGTACCTAGACCAAGTGGAGTCAATGTTATTGGTACTAAATGGGTCTACAAGAACAAGTCTGATGAAAAATTAGTGGTTACTAGAAACAAAGCTAGGCTGGTTGCTCAGGGATACACTCAAGTGGAAGGTCTTGACTTTGATGAGGCTTTTGCACCCGTGGCTAGACAATAAGCTATCAGGTTGTTATTAGGAGTAGCATGCATACTGAAGTTCAAACTGTACCAAATGGATGTTAAAAGTGCCTTCCTAAATGGCTACTTACAGGAGGAGGTATATGTGGAACAACCTAAGGGGTTTGTAGATACAAAATTTCCTGATCATGTGTACAGATTGAGAAAGGCCCTGTATGGATTGAAGCAAGCTCTCAGGGCTTGGTATGAAAGACTTACTCAGTTCTTGGTAAATCATGGCTACAGAAAGGGAGGTTCTGACAAGACTTTGTTTGTGAAAGAAAGTGAAGGAAAATTAATGATAGCTCAGATATATGTTGATGACATAGTGTTTGGTGGGATGTCGAATCAGATGGTCAAACATTTCATTTCTCAGATGCAATCTGAGTTTGAGATGAGCTTGGTAGGTGAGTTAACCTATTTTTTTGGGCTGCAAGTGAAGCAAATGGAAGACACAATCTTTATCTCTTAGAGTAAATATGTAAAGAGTATTGTGAAAAAGTTTGGTCTAGATTCTGAAAGTCATAAGAAGACTCCAACACCCACTCATTTGAAGTTGACAAAAGATGAGAGTGGAACATCTGTTGATTAGAGTCAGTATAGAAGTATGATAGGAAGCTTGCTCTATCTTACTGCAAGCAAACCAGACATTACTTTTGCTGTTGGTGTGTGTGCCAAATATCAAGTTGATCCCAAAGTCAGTCATCTTGCTCAAGTGAAAAGAATTCTGAAATATGTCAATGGTACTTGTGACTATGGTATCCTATACTCTCATGGTGAAGATTGCAAGTTAATTGGATACTGTGATGCAGATTGGGCAGGGAGTGCTGATGATAGAAAAAGTACTTTTGGTGGTTGCTTCTTCCTAGGTAATAATTTGATCTCTTGGTTTAGCAAAAAGCAAAATAGTGTTGCCTTATCAACTCCAGAGGCAGAGTATATTGCAGCTTGAAGTTCTTGCTCTCAAATGATGTGGATGAAACAAATGCTTCAGGAATACAATGTTGAACAGGATGTTCTAACATTGTACTGTGATAATCTCAGTGCAATTAATATCTCCAAAAACCCTATTCAACACAGTAGAACCAAGCATATTGATATCCGTCATCACTTTATAAGAGATCTTGTTGAAGATAAACTTATTACATTGGAACATGTGAGTACAGAAGAGCAGATCACAGATATTTTTACCAAAGCATTGGATGTGAAACAATTTGAAAAGCTCAGGGGTATGTTAGGTATTTGCCTGCATGAGGAGTTATAGAAGTTAATGGGCTTTCGGCGTGCAACTGTCTTATTTTCTTTCTCCCACATATTTTTGCACGCAATCCAAGGAGAATCAAATATTATCATTACTTTCCTCTTTCAACCGCTATCTACACGTTATATACTACTATGCACAACTTCTCAAGGTACTAATCCTAATTTTCTGTTCTTTGCCGTCACAAACTTATCAAAACTTTACTCCTCTCTGCAACGTTCAAAAATCATTGGGTAAATCATGTCTTCGTCAACCAAAACTCCCACAAAATCCCGTTCCACCACCTCTGTTCCTCTCAATGTTACTCCATCTATTGTTGAAGCTATTCCTCTCAATGCTGATCCTATTTCTACTGTGTTTCCTGATGAAACTATTGCCATCACGCCTCCCAAGACAAAAAGGCAAAGAAAAGTACTAAATCGGTCATGGAATCTCAATCGACCGCTGAACCCAAGAAGAAAGAAAGAAAGCAGAAAAAGGGTGAACTGAAGTTCCCCATGACTATGGAAGATCTTCATGTGAAGGAAGATCCGTTTAATCTCAAGGAAAAGGCCAATGTTGAAACATCTGGCAAATGAGACAAAGATGTAGATGTTGAAGCATCTCTCGACGCTCTTGCAGGGACTGAGTCCCCTGTTTCTGAAAAAGGTAATCTTTCTGAAACCCTAGGATTTGATAAACCTGCTGCTGAGAAAAACCTAGGTTTAGATGCCTTGAATGCTGCTATTGATAACATTGATGTTTATGACACTGAAGTAAGAGTTGAAAATAAAGGGGGTGATGAAGACCATCAAACACTTGAGATTCCAGAGAAGATACAGGATGTTGGACCGGATGTAGAAATATCCTTAGACCAACAGGCTAAAAATTCTGTAGGTGACACTGATGAAGATGTTGGTAATGATTTTGCTAATGTGGACTCTGAGAAGAATGCTAGCAGGCCATCTAGTGCTACTAGCCAGCCTAAAGACACTAAGGCTGATGCTGCTGTACCTGAAGCCACTATTGAACTTGAATCTGTTGATGAAGAAACCTCTGTTCATCAGGAACATGAGATCATAGATGTTGCAGACACTGCTGGTGATGTTGTTGATGAAGTACCTATCTCCAAAGCTTTTGGTATCTCCAAAAGGCTTAGGAGCAGTAAGGGCAAATCTGTGGCTGTTATGGAAGAAACACCTCAACCTGTGAAGAAGACTAAAGGGAAGGGTGTGTCTATAGGACCCAAGAAAGCCTGGAGTAAGGTTACTCCAAAGGTCTCTACTGTCAAGATAAGGAAAAGGAAAGCTGAGTCATCTAGTGAGACTGAGTACAATGTTGAAGAGAATGTGTCAAACATCTCTGTCACTAGTTCTGGTGTGAAGAAGTCAGCTATGAAGAGGGTCCCTCCTGTTGTCAAATCAGTAGCAACTGATAAAATTTCTTTTCACTACCCTGAATATGCTCACAGGTGGAAGTTCATCTTTCATAGGAGAATGGCATTGGAAAGGGAACTAGGAGCTAAGGCCATGAAAGTTGTTGAGATAGTTGATTTAATTAGGGAAGCTAGCCTTATAAAGACTGTTTCAAAATTAGGACCCTGTTATGAACAACTGGTGAAGGAGTTTCTGGTCAATATTCCTGAAGATTGTGATGATCCTCAATCTATGGACTTTCAAACTGTTTCTGTTAGAGGTGAAAAGATCAAGTTCTCTCCCAAGGTTATCAACACTTATCTGGGGATTGTTGAAGAAGAAGGTGAGGAGCTGAAGGTCTCTGATTCTCAGGTTTGCAAGGTGCTAACTGCAAACTAGATAAAGGTTTGGCCCAAGAAGGGCAAGATTTCCTCTGGTAAGTCGTCTGTGAAGTATGCAATGTTAAACAGAATAGCTGCAACCAACTGGGTTCCTACTACCCACTCCTCTGATGTAGCTACTGGATTGGGGAGATTGATATTTGCTATTGGCACTCACAAGAAGATTAATCTTGGTGAGTATATTTTTGAGCAGACCATGAAACATGCCAGGACTACTGCTGTGAAGCTTCCTATAGCTTTTCCAACTCTCCTGTGTGATATAATCCTTGAACAACAACCAACTCTCAAATATGTCTCTGATGTGGCTAAGCCAAGAGAAACTCCACTGTCCTTCCACTTCAAGCTTTTTGCTAATCATCATGTTCCAGACATTGTTGGAACATCTGGCACTCAGGCTCCAGTGGTCACTATGTCAAGGAAAGAGATTGTTGCTGCACTGAAGGATACCTGCTCAATGCTTGATGAGAAGAAGGCATTGTTTGAGAAAATGATTGCAGCTCTGGAAAATGAGGAGAAGGCTGCAGAGGGTGAGGGTAAATCAAGACCAGGAGGTAATGGTATGCCTTTATTTGGCAAATTTTGTAACTAAACGGGGGAGTAGTATGTTTTCTGGTTATCTGGTTATGTTATCTGGTTGTTCACTAATTACTGTGTTTTATTTTCTGATGTGCTATGCAATGTTGAAACATAACCCCTAGTCAGATTGAGGGGGAGTGTGTGCTTCACAGGTAATTTGATTGAGGGGGAGTGTGCCTATGTTTATCCCTCAATGTCTTATAGGTTGTTGAAACATCCAAACATTTTTCTCACATAAGAACTTGTTCCTCTCAAGGATCTTATGGCATGTGTTGTGTGCTTCTGCTGTGTTTACTGCCTCTGATATTCATCTTAGATACAAAAGTGTATGAATGGCTTTATGATTTATGTGTTTATGTTGATCTGAAGATTCATGCCAACTGTACTATGGATGCTTGTCAATAAGGTTCTGGTTTGTTTAGCCAAAAATTTCGCCAAAGGGGAGATTGTTATTGTTTTGTTGATTGGCTCATTTTGGTAAAACAACTCTGTGTGACAATGTTTGATACAATGTTTCAACATCCGAATACTCATCCAGGTGGAGTGAAAAGCGCGTCTCTTTAATGCGCCGTCTTTTGTTTATGGAATCCGCGCCCTTATTACATGCTTTAATTACGCATGCTTAATCAGAATATTCCTACATGTTTATTTCCAAAAGTAACTTCTATACAGCTTTTGGAAACCTTTGATTCTACACAATGGACACGAGCTGGAAATGTGCAAGTGATCTTGAAGCCCAAGTCCAAAGAAGCCCATGAAGACATCTAGTATATAAGCTTCTTTGTAAACCCTAGTTTAGTACGTGTGTGTTTTATTACTGAAAGATTTGTTGCATTAGGGTTTTGTGTGTTAGAACTTGTGTGAGCCTACCTTGCATTCTTTTGATGCAAGACTAGGACATAGGTCATTTGTATTTGTGTGAACTACTCCTAAGCTTTGAAGTACGGAGTTAGTTTGTTTTAGAGTGTGATCTCAAACAACTATATTCTTGATAAACTTGAAATCACGGGTTGAGTGATTCAGTAGGAGGTGAGATGGGATCTCAAACTTAGGAGTTCCTAGGTTGAAAGAACACGGGTATTTGCTAGGTCATAAGCGTAAACTGGAGGTTTGCTGAGAGCTTAGGACTAGGACTATTATAGTGGATTTATCTCCTGGATTGGTATCCCCCAGATTAGGTTGCTGTTGTGCACCGAACTGGGTTAACAATTGAGCTGTGTCCTTTATTTGTTGTCTGTTTTGTTTCTTGCATTATATTCGTGTATTTGTGAATGTTCCAACATCCTATTCAACATTCCAAGTGTTAGAACATTCCATTCCTGCGTGCCGGAATTTCAGTAAATAACACTTAGAATTAATAACAAACTTTATCATTAATCCTAATCTCAGCTTGTTACTTAAAGATTCGCGCCTTATTCAAATTTGAACAAACATGCGTGCTTAATGGATAAGCATCATCTTTTAAGCTGAACTGGGTCAAGATGTCATACCCACATGTCTTGGGACATCTTGTTCGACATGTTGCCTTAAAATGCTCTGAACCCAGCGACAAGATGTCTAGGACATCTTGTTCAACATGTTGCATATGCACATCTTCAATATGCACAAGTGGTTTAGACTCAATTGCTTTAGCATTGGTGCTTTAGCTAAGTCATTCTGACCAAGTTATTTTAGTCTTATGATGCAGTCAATCTCAGAAGAACTACAATCTCCCCCTTTGGCAAATTATGGCTAAAACAACCACAAACCACTTTGTTGAATGTGCATTCTTCAATCTTCAATCTTCAAATTCTTCAATCTTCAAATTGATCTCTGTTGATGCAATCTTCTATTCTGAAATCTTCAGGTCTTCAAGGTCTTTGATCTTCAGAATCTTGTGTGTCTTCAATTTTCAAGACTTCTTCAACTTGAGTGTGTGATGAACCTTTTTTAGTGAACCAAAGTCTTGAGTTGCAGCGGAAAGTACTTAATGAGAGTGATCAAGACTCACTAGACTTTTCAGAGGTTCAATTTCAGCATTTTAATTATGCTCTAGACACACTTATTTAGGCATAGCTTTTTAGTTTTTAATTGTTTTAGAGCTTGCCATATTCACCCGTAAAGCAAGAGAAGATTATACTTGCCAAAGAGTTGTTCTTATCATCAATTATTACTCCCCTTTTTTTACCATAATTTGACAAAGGTAAGGAAAATACTTCATTGGTTAAAGAAAAGCATACAAAAATTTCACTATCATGAGTGCCGGATGTCAAAGCCTCCAATGTCTGGGACATTTGGTAGGCCACAATCCTTACAGAAGATGAACAGAAATAAAGGAAAAATACATAAGTACTTATTTTCCTACGTTTACCCAGGTTCTGTTCTTCAATCTTCTTCT
The DNA here is from genome assembly GCA_954870985.1 of Trifolium fragiferum. Lineage (NCBI taxonomy): Eukaryota > Viridiplantae > Streptophyta > Magnoliopsida > Fabales > Fabaceae > Trifolium > Trifolium fragiferum. The sequence continues at coordinate 27,787,997 of OX940796.1, forward strand.
TCTTGCTCAGCCTCATCTTGAGCAGCTCCTTGATTCTCAGCAAGTTTCTTGGTCAGTTGTTGGATCAAGTGGTCCACACATGTTTTTCTTATCATACTTGACTTGATTGTCTCTTCCAGCTCCTTAGACACATGAATAAGCTCAGACAGTACATTGTTCTGTGAGCTTCTGTCCAGTGGAGCAGAGGTCTCGGCTGCATCTTTGTCCTTGAACGTGATGTCTGGGACATGTGTTTCAGCAAACAACTTGCGGTTGAAGGATATTGGTGGAGGTCTCTTACTCTCATATTCCTTAGGAAGTAAAATGCTTGGTGATCAGTGCATTTAGATGCACATTCTTCTACTATTGTACTTAGGAATTTCTCTAGTTTCTTTTAATATTTTTACTATTTTATTGTGCTTTTATATTTAAGTTTATTTTAGCCTTTATTTTATTTTCGTATTTTATTTTCAGCATTAGTAGCTATTTAATACATGTTCGCTGTGCAGATCATAACTTGAGCTCCGGGTATCGGATTGAGGCGTGGAAATATGCGCTGGAAAGCTAAGAGACATAGCTACAAGTTTTGTGTTGAGTGGAAAAGCTTTTTCGGAGTGCAAGAGTTTCTAATAATTCGATGAAGTTTCAGATTAAATAATTCGATGAAGACTTCATTTAGATTAAATAATTTCGGCCCAAACTTATGTTTTTGGCCCGCAACTTTTGGATATCTTTTTTCCTCTATATTATTAAACTGAACACAGCCATTTGGATGGTCATATTCAGTATCCATCCACGAAAAATCCATAAAAAAACATACTTTGTATGTTTGTAATGGAGAACTAATCACAAGGTTGATTTGTTGTGCTCGGATTCCGCAACTTTGAGGTTTTACTATAATTTCAATTCCATTTTTGATTTTTTTTTAATTCTTCCCTATGAATTCAAATGCTTAATTTGATTGCTTAATTTGATTGCTGCTCATAGGGTAGAATTGATTAAATTCGATTGTGTTTATGTTCCTAAATTATAATCGCGTAGCGTAGCTTTTTCGTTATTGCGGTTGGTAAAGTCATGTTTGCTTAATTCATGAGTGCTTAATTCTGTTTGCTTAATTCAGAAAATAGGATCATAAACCATATAATATCGTTTGCGCTTGTTTAATCGATATTGTAATCGAATAGGATCGAATTAGGGGAATTGGAATTAATTAAATCGATGATAAGTAGGAACCGAACCAACAAAACAACTTGTTTACTGTAATTGTTTAAATCATTTTTATCTTTGTTTCAATTTAAGTTCAGAACCTTAAATCCCCCATAATTACAGTTTTCATATTGATTCTAATATTACTAAATTGATCGCGAGTCCTTGTGAGACGATACTCGAGTGTCGCTTTCCTAACTACGTTTAAAACTCATTTTTGACCCGTGTACGACAGCGGATCACTTGGGTACTGACTTAGTATTATCTCAGTAATCACACTTGGAAAGGCTATTGGAAGCTTTGTTGCGCTGGTTTCCACATGCTTCATAGTTTGTTCGAAGACATGCTTTCCAAAGTCTACCTTCTTCCCCATTCTTATGAGATAGACGAGTTTGGCCAAGGTTGGAGTTACACCTGAGCTGTGATTTGTTGGGGCCCAATTAGCTGTGCCAATCCTATTGAGTATGGCATATTTGACTGTCAGTTTGGAAGTTTGAAGTAGTCCTTTCTTGGGCCATTGTTCAGCTTGACCAGAGGTAATCTCTTCAGCAATTTTGTCCATTGAGAGGATCTTCTTGTTCTCAGCTTCAGTACTCCTTCCCATAAATTGGTTAATCACAGTTAGAGAGAAGTCAATGATCTTTTCTCTTAGCTGTACCTTGTGATAGTCATCACTTCCTTCATCACCACACTCTTCAGATAGGTTGACCACAAGCTCTCTTACCAGCCTTTCATAGCACCTGCCAACTCCTAATACTGTTTTCAAGAGTTTGGCTTCTTCAAGAAGGGTGATAACCTCTTTGTAGGAAAGTGCTTCAGAGCTCAATTCTCTTTCTGTAGTAATCCTCCTCTGCATCACTATTCTCCATCTTTGTTCACTGTCTTCAGTATGGGATGATGTTGAGGGTGCAGCTTTCCTTTTCTTTGACATGATGTCTGGGACATCTTCTTCGACATCTGGCTCGAACTCACTTGAGGACTCTGGCTTCCTCTTCCTCTTCTGAGACTTCTCTTCTAAGTAGGACTTGGGAATCTCCACCTTCTTCCCCCTATTTCTCTTAACTCTATCAGCCACTTATTGAGTTCTTCTGGGAGCAATCTCTTCACTTTCTGTCTCTTCCCCAATCTCTATGACTTATAGGGATTCAGAGTTTTCTTCTTCTCCTTCAAAGAGAGCTATTTCTTGTGCATCCTTTGGATCATCTTCCATTAGATGTTCTTCAGATGTCGTGTCTCTTGATGTTGAGACATTTGTTACGACATCCTTGATGTTGGGGTCGGATGTCGTGACATCTTCTTCACCATTCTTCTCAACCTCTGTCTGAGGCTCAAGATTATGGTTTTGAGTAGCCTATTTCAGAGATGATTATTCAAGAATTTGTTCTTCAGCCCTTTTTGGTGACGATTGGAGTTCCAGAATGGACGATTCTTTGGGTTCTTCATCTTGTATTGGATTAATGAAGGGCCCAACCAAATTGCTGCTTCTTTTTCTTCCTGCCTTCGTTCTCTTGTTGATTAACGGTTGATTCTAAAACCCTTGTTGAATTACTAGGTTCTTCGCTTGTGTTGACTGCTTGATTAATTGAGCTCATTGTGATTTCTTGACTCATGTTTGTTCAGAGTTTCTTTGAGAAAAGATTACTTTTGAGAAAATTTGCAAGATGTTGTACCAGATGTTGAAGCGTGTGTGATAGCACAAGTGATGATCTTGGTGGCATTTTATAAACGGAACTAGATAATGTTACCTTATTTGTTGTGCAGAAGTAATGATGATTAACGTTATAATCCTTTCTGCACGCCACCCCGTCACTTAATGTTCTACACGCTTTTGGACGTGTGGAACTCTAGATTTCCTTTTCCACGTTCAGGTTGAAGTGATTCAACTTTCTGACGACTGTACAGATGTTGGGACATCTGGTAGGACATCTGGTCATTCTCTTCCTTGACTGTCAAGAAAGCTATTTTTGGACCATTTTTGGGAGGAGTCCATTTATAGCACCTGTCCCTTGACTTGACTTGACTTCTCTCATCACTATCTTTTGATCATTAGCTGTAACATCCCGATCTTTCAATTACCTAATTAATTTTATTAGAACCTTGTTTAATAAATTAGAATTAATTAGAGGTGATTAATTGAAATTAAGTCTTGAGAAATAGGCGTATTGTGTGTAAAAATTAGAAATTCTAATTTAACTCAACTACACCTTGACACTCTAGTCTCAAACTCATGAATTAACTTAGCAAGAGAGGTTTTTCCCTCCACTCAAAACTCTTCTCTTCTCATATGAGTCACTCCTCCACTCATTTTGCCAAACCTCACAACACTACACTACATAAGCTTTTCCCCACTCATATCACTTGAAAACTCTCATGTTTCATTTTCTCAAAATCAGAATTGAAGCTCCTCACCCTCATCCATTCTTCTTCTCACGCCAAAATACCCTTAACAATAACCATTGATTCTCAATTTCATTTTCCTCAAATTTCACATATACATACATCCTTAACCTTTTATTCCTCCATGCTCAAAACTACTCCAATCTCAGAACTGGCTGCATGTTACTGCATAACAGAAAACTCAATGGGAATCTCTCATCCTTCTCATTCTTAAACCCAATCTTCTTGGTCTCACAACCCTTTTCATTAAACTCAATCTCTCCAATCTTCAATCAAACTTGAGAAACCTGGTTGCATGTGTATTACTCTTCAAAAATACAAGTCCTGCCACTCTGGGACTGCCTTGGATGCTGTGGGTAAGCAAAAACCTTGGAAAATGCAGCAGAAACGCATGATGGATGATGCAGAAACGGGGCAACTCGCCATGGCAAGCTATGCAACTCGCCATGGCGAGTGTGACAGGAAGCTCATGGTTGCTTCTCAGCTCATTTTCTCTGTATTGGTGAGCTACAATCGTACCTTTCGCCCTTGGTCAAGCAGAATTTGTGCCACTAGTATATCTCAGAGTTGTCTCCCATTCCAACCATTAGAATCAAGAATAGGTGAGTACAAGTCTTGGTTCTTTCTCTTAAATTCCAAATTCGTGCTTATTCCTCCTAATCACAGTCTGGTTGTCTTGCATGTTGGTTACACTGAGCTTTTGGTGCTGCAATGTGAGACTTTAAAACCAAGCAAATTAGAAAGTTCATTCTCCTTCAAATCTTCAAACTCTGTCAAGGGGATTCGTGAGTATAGCTGAGGAATCGTAGCTGTGTAGAGCCCAAGGAGCAAGGATAAAGCTTCTTTTATCAGGTGGGTTCTTAGGCTAGTTAGCTAGTTTAATCAAATTTAAGAAATGCATGCAATTTTAGGAATTAATAGGCATAGCTGTGTGTGTGGAAATTAAGCCCAATTTCCACTCTATTCTGTTCTATAATATTTATTTTATGATACTGTATTATCTCAGCCAAGGATTGTAGGTGATACTTGCAAAATTGATGATTTTCGCAAAACAGAGTCAATTCTGCATGAACTCGCCATAGCGAGTTGTCTAGCGAGCATTCATGGCGAGCTCAATGTTCTGGGCTGATGAACTTCGCCATGGCGAGCTCTAGCTCGCCTAGCGAGTTGTTTAGGCCAGGACCTGTAAGTTCGCCATGGCGAGCTTGGTAACTCGCCGTAGCGAGCTAATCCAGAACTCACTCATTTTCTTCAATTTCAAAATACTTGTCACTCATTTTATACCTTCGACTGAGATAATGTTTTGCAGTTATATAAAATTAAATAATATAAACAGGAGGTCATCACGGTCGGACTATTAGGTGTTAACATATGGAATTAGATTATTGTATGCTCCTTGGGTTTGGGAATTATTGGTAGTATGTTATGAACCTAGTGATCAGTCAAATAAAAACATGTTTATGATATCAGTGTAGACTTCGTTTTAGATGTTCCATTAGAAAATTTATGTGAGCTTTATGCCGGAGCGCTTTCTGCTCGCGGATAAGGCGAACCCCTGAGACGTGCTCACCTTAGAGGGTTTGCAGTTTAAAATGAACAAGATAAACTCTGTGTTACACCTTTAATTATATTGTTTATGATAATTATGTTATGAATTAGATTATGATATGACTGATTAGGAGCCCCGACTTTATAGCCTAGGAGGGTAGTAGAATTCACTGGGACGAAGTGACTGTCTCACCCCACTCCCTTTTCGATATAGGTAAGGCAGGTTATTTCGGAGCAGGGACCAGGTCGGACCTGACGATTGGAGCTATGCTTGGATTGTCAGCTTTGAAGACTTAGTCTTCATCCTTGTTTATTTAGCTTGTTATTTTTCTGTAGTTTCATTTCCGCTGTCTGTATCGAATATTCATTATTATCATAATGATAATGTATTATTCATCTATAATTATTTTTAAATAATGTACTCGGATTCCAGTTATTAATGTTTCGACTAAATATTCTAGATATTTTTAGTTGGGGCGTTACATTAGCAATAATGCACTCAGAGTTGTTGAAGTGCACATCTAGTCCTTGTTCACACAATTGACTAATGCTTATCAAGTTCGTAGTGAGTCCTTCAACTAGTAGAACCTTGTCAAGGTATGGTAAGCTGGGATCTCTTAGCTTGCCTATACCTTTCATTCTACCTTTACCACCATCACCAAAAGTAACACATCCTTTGGAGTAAGGCCATAATTCTTTAAGGTATTTCCTATCTCTAGTCATGTGTTTGGAGCATCCACTGTCAAAGTACCAGTCTTCATATGAGGATAGCCTGATACAAGTATGAGCCTTTAGTTTTGAATCTTCTTTTGGCCTCCATACTTTCTTGGCTTGAGTCTCCTAGCACTTTACTTGTTGAGCAAGAATCTTTTTTTCATCCTTCCTTGGTGATCTTGACCTTTGGGGATATCCATGAATTTTGAAGCATTCTTTCATAACATGCCCTGACCTACCACAGTGATCACATCTATCGAGAACTCTTCTATTTTGGGAGAATAGCTTCTTAAGATGTGGTCTAGGTATGTGCTTCTTCTGCTGCTTGTGAAGCTGACCTATGTTCCCATTCTTCTTGTGTTGAACAGGATGTTGGGACATGTGGCTTGACATCTTCCTTTTTGTTTGAACAAACTTTTGAGACTTGTAGTCTATAATCCTGTCTTATGTTGAACAGGATGTTGAGACATTTGGCTTGACATCTACTTCTTAGTCTGAACAGAATGTTGAGACATGTGGTCTATGATCCTGTCTTTGTGTTGAACAGGATGTTGAGACATTTGGCTTGACATCTCCTTCTTGGTCTGAACATAGTGCTGAGATATATTGTCTATGATCCTGTCTTTGTGTTGAGCAGGATGTTGAGACATGTGGCTTGACATCTGGTCCTCAGGTTTCTTTAGAGGATGGGTTACCTTTTCAGGAGCAGATTCAGCCTTTCTGTAGGGATGATCAAATCCTAATCCAATCATGTTGTTCTGGACTGGACTTTTGAGGCTAAGTCCCTTAAAGCTAAAGGCTCTGCCCCCCTGAGGGACACCCTCCCCGTCGGCCAGATGCTTACCATCTGTAACGGCCGACCACCGGAATGATGGCATTTACTGCTCATCATGGCCAAACGGCCAGAATTCCGGCAACCACTTAATGGGCATTAATTGCCCATTAAGGGCCTTGGCCCAGCGCTGGGGGTATAAATATGCTCCTCATTCAGAGGAGCCAGGTACGTTTTCATACAACCAAGTAACCTATAATCTCACACATTTTCACTGACTTGAGTGTCGGAGTGTAAACAGGTACACACCCCCCTCCGCTTCAACAGGGGCTTGCTGAATCAACACCGCTGTTCCACCACTACTTCTGATCCTGGTAAGATCAGTGGCGCCGTCTGTGGGAAACTAAGTTATCCCTTTCTTTCAATCAAAGAACAAAACCTTCAAAAACTACCACTAACTCATTCAATAGTTAAGAATGGCCGCGAACAGTAGGTCCGAGCATTCAGCCGCTAACGACATGTCTAGCGAGCATGCTGACAACAACAACATTACCAATGGAATAGCCGTGTCCAACATGGAAACTAACCCCACATACCAGCCCACCAATGAAACCGACCCCCTGGTCGTACCTGTCCCTCCACCTGGAGCTACCCTGGAAAACATAATGACTGCACTGCTAACTGCCATCAACAACCAGGGGCAAGCACTCAGGGAGCAGAACCGCCGCATCGAAGCTGTCGAGGAATCGCGCATCACAAGAGCGCTCACGAGCAGTTATAGGCGAAGAGAGTCTTCTCGACGGGACTCGAGGACCAGGTCAAGGTCCCCACGGGTATATGAGACTAGAAGCCGCATAAGCCCTGCGAGGAGGGTTGCTGGAGCGAGGAGATCCCCTGCACGATCAACGGGGAGAAACTATCAATCTTCTCCTCGTCGTCACCATCGTTCTCCGCGAAGCGACGACGAAAGGCATGTGGGGCCACTATTCGACAGGATCATGAGAGTACCGTTGCCCGTGGGATTGGAAAAGCCACCGGCAATGGACACTTATGATGGGACTACTGACCCAGACGACCACATTGAGAACATAGAAGCTGTCCTCGACTACAGAGGAGTACGAGGATCCATCAAGTGCAAGCTGTTCTCCACTACACTGAGGAAAGGAGCAATGGCTTGGTACAAGAGCTTACCACCTGGGTCCATCGATTCATGGGGCGAGCTGTGCAGACTCTTTACTGCGCACTTCACCGCTTCTAGGAAGCACCCTAAGACTGAGGCTACTCTTGAGGCGATTCAACAAGAAAGCAACGAATCCCTATGAGAGTATATTGAACGCTTCAACAAGGCTGCCATCGAAGTAAGGACCGATGACAGAATGAAGTTGTATCTGCTGGAGCGTGGATTGCGCCCATCAAGTGATTTTGCCAAAGCAATTGGCATTGAAGAAGTAAGAACTCTGGACGCTTTCCTCGAAAAGGCGCAAAAATACATAGCCTACGAGGAAAAGCAAGTCGCTGCGGACGCTAGAAAGCTTAAGCGTCAAGAAGAAACTGGACCCTCTCAAGCAGAGAACGAGAGAGGAAAAGAGAACGCAGGGAGCCCAAGCCTCCCAGAAGCAAGTTTGAGTACTACACCCCTTTGAACGCTCCCCGCGAGCGAATTCTGGCCGAAGTTTCAATGGCCGAGTTTAAGAAGAATGAAGTCCGTGCACCGAAACAACTGATTGTGAGGCCGGGACTGGACAAATCTAAATACTGCCGTTTCCACAAAAGCTACGGGCACGTGACTGAGGATTGCATCCACCTCAAATATGCAATAGAAATCATGCTGCAAAAGGGGCTCCTTCAGAAGTTCGTAAAGGATGAGCGTCAGAAGCGAGGAAAAGAGCCCGAAGTAGGGCAACCATCTAAAGAGGCACAACAACAAGCGGCCACGGATAACAGCAACATGCAGATTGCTTACTCCATTTCGAGGCCCGAGGATTTCATCCTTCCCGAACACCAGGAAGGAGACGACGTACTCGAGCACTTGACAGCTCACTTAGGGTCGCTCGTGATTTCCGGGGGAGGATTCGGAACTTCCACCATAGGGTCGCTGAAGAGGAAGTTCGAGGAACTTGAAAGTGTCTGCTCGCTAGAACCTGTCCTCACGACAGAAGAAGCTAAAGAAGGATCTATGCCTTTAGCTTTCTACAAAGAAGAAATTCCCGGTGGCTCTCCTAACCACCAAATTCCACTGCTAATAAGGGCCAGGATGGCCAACTTTGATGTGAGGAGGATATTAGTTGATCAAGGGTCCTCATGCGACGTGATGTATGCTGGATTATTCAAAACTCTGCAATTGACGGAGAAAAACCTTTCTCCATATGTAGGTGCTGACTTGCAAGGGTTTAATGGAGCGACCACAAAACCCTGGGGATACGTGGATTTGATTGTGACCGTTGGAGAAGGGGAGGCGACCAAATCCATCAACGTTCAGTTCCTGGTCGTGGATTGCCCGTCTCTGTACAACTGTATCATGGGAAGGCCAGCTTTGGCGAACCTATTTGCTGTATCTTCGACCATCCATTTGAAGATGAAATACTACACTGTGGATGGCAAGATAGCTACGCTGAACGGGGATATAGCTGCAGCGAGGAAGTGCTTTGAAGCCGCTGCGAAATTCCCGGTGGCTCTCCTAACCACCAAATTCCACTGCTAATAAGGGCCAGGATGGCCAACTTTGATGTGAGGAGGATATTAGTTGATCAAGGGTCCTCGTGCGACGTGATGTATGCTGGATTATTCAAAACTCTGCAATTGACGGAGAAAAACCTTGCTCCATATGTAGGTGCTGACTTGCAAGGGTTTAATGGAGCGACCACAAAACCCTAGGGATACGTGGATTTGATTGTGACCGTTGGAGAAGGGGAGGCGACCAAATCCATCAACGTTCAGTTCCTGGTCGTGGATTGCCCGTCTCTGTACAACTGTATTATGGGAAGGCCAGCTTTGGCGAACCTATTTGCTGTATCTTCGACCATCCATTTGAAGATGAAATACTACACTGTGGATGGCAAGATAGCTACGCTGAACGGGGATATAGCTGCAGCGAGGAAGTGCTTTGAAGCCGCTGCGAAAAATATGAGCTCCCTCCTTACTCCAAAAAAGAAAATGAACACAAGATGCCCGTTGTGAACAACCTGCAAGCAAACAACATCGTTGACTTGGACGCACGCATCAACGAGAAGGACCTGAAAGATGAAGAAGACCCCATCGCGAAAAAGGTGCACCGCCCGATTCCTGATGGAGAATTTGAAATCATTCCTCTGAACGGTGATTATTCAAAGGGAATCAAGATAGGAGCTGACATGCCCGAGCTGGTGAAGAGGCAATTGGAAGCTTGCTTGAAAGAATACGCTGAGCTGTTCGCCTGGAATGCTGCTGAAATGCCCGGAATCGACCCAGATGTCGCTTGTCACCAGCTGACAATAGATCCTAGGGCTAGAGCTGTAGTTCAGCGACGTAGGAAGCAGTCTCCGGAAAAAGCGGAGGCTGCTGAAAAAGCTGTAAAAGACCTCTTAGAGGCAAATTTCATTTCTGAAGCCAGATACACAACATGGCTGTCAAACGTTGTATTGGTTAAAAAATCTAATGGAAAATGGAGGATGTGCGTTGACTACACCGATCTCAATAGGGCTTGCCCTAAAGATTCTTATCCATTGCCTAGCATAGATAAACTAGTAGATAATTCTTCAGGATTTAAACTACTTTCGTTTATGGACGCTTATTCTGGATATAATCAAATTAAAATGGCCGAAATCGATAAAAAGAAAACGGCATTTATGACTGAGTCGGATAATTATTACTATAACGTAATGCCTTTCGGGCTTAAAAACGCAGGTGCTACCTATCAACGAATGATGAACAAAGTGTTCAGAAATGAAATAGGCGATATGCTCGAAGTTTATATGGACGATATGATCGTTAAATCCAAACAGGAAAACGACCACGTATTCCACTTAAGAAAAGTGTTCGAGAGAGCCAAACAGTATAACATGAGATTCAATCCAGAGAAATGTACGTTTGGGGTAAAAGCAGGCAAATTCCTCGGTTTCTACCTAACAGAACAAGGAATCGAAGCTAACCCTGAAAAATGCAAAGCCTTCTTCGAATTCCCTACACCGAACTCGAAGAAGTCAATACAATCTTTGAACGGAATGTTAACTGCTCTTGCAAGATTCGTCACAAAATCCGCTCAACACGCGTTGCCTCTTTTCAAGTTACTTAGAAAAGAATCCGCTTTTGAGTGGACGGGAGTATGCGAAAACGCTCTCCAACATTTAAAACGAGCATTATCAAAACCTCCGGTCTTAACACGTCCGAATATGGGCGAAACTTTATTTCTATATTTGGCCGTGGCTCATGAAGCCATAAGCGCAGTTTTGATCCGAGAAACCGAGCAAGGACAAAAGCCAGTATATTTCATCAGCAAAGCTTTGCAAGGACCAGAGCTTCGATACTTAGAAATCGAAAAGACAGCGTTGGCAGTAGTCGTCGCTGCGAGAAAGCTAAGGCATTACTTCCTAGCACATTCCATTGCAGTACGAACCGACCAACCAATAAAACAGTTGCTCGAAAGGCCCGACATGGCCGGAAGAATGCTTAAATGGTCCTTAGAGCTATTAGAATTTGACATAACATACGAAAGCAGAAAAGCTTTGAAAGCCCAAGTATTAGCTGACTTCGTCGCTGAAATGACTCCACCAGCAACTTCGAGCAAAAACAAATGGACCATTTACGTCGATGGATCTTCCAATTCCAAAGGAAGCGAAGCAGGAATAATCCTGGAAAACGACGACGGTGTCCTCATCGAAGTATCCCTGGAACTATCATTCCAAACGACCAATAACCAAGCAGAATATGAGGCCTTCCTAGCAGGGTTACGATTAGCCGAGGATATGAATGCAGAAGAAATCATAATCTTCACAGATTCACAATTGGTCGCTTCTCAAGTAAACGGGGGGTATCAGGCTAAAGACGAACGCCTAACAGAATACTTAACTCTCATCCAAGAAAAGCTGACCAAATTCAAAGAGTCAACTGTCCAAAACATCCCACGCGAACACAACTCAAGGGCGGACGTCCTCTCAAAACTTGCGAGCACTAAAAAGAAAAAGGGGAGAAATCAATCACTTATCCAAGAAACATTGCAAAGACCGAGCATTGAGAAAGCTCTTGAAGTGAATCTCATATGCCCAATTAACGCTAATAGTTGGATAAATCCTATGAGAGAATTCCTCGCCTCAGGAATGGTCCCCGACGACCCCAAGGAGGCTGTCAAAGTCCGAAGAAGGGCATGCTCGTATGTTCTGATAGACGGCACCCTCTTCAGAAGAGGGTTCGCAACCCCACTACTGAAATGTGTCGAGGAAGAAAAGGTAGAACCTATCCTACAGGAAATCCACGAAGGAATCAACGGACAACATATCGGAGGACGATCACTCGCGCGAAAAGCACTGCAAGCAGGTTATTATTGGCCAACCATGCAAACGGACGCCAAAGAACACGTGAAAAAGTGTGATAAGTGCCAGAAACATGGAGATATGCATTTAGCCCCACCTAACGAGCTAAAATCTCTATCATCTCTGTGGCCGTTTGCGTGGTGGGGGTTGGATCTCCTAAGACCATTCCCACGAGCACCTGGACAAAACAGGTATCTAATCGTCGGAGTAGACTACTTCACAAAATGGATAGAGGCTGAACCCCTGGCCCAAATCACGTCCCACAACGTCCTACGTTTCTTCAAGAGAAACATCCTCGCGAGGTTCGAAATTCCACATACCGTGGTAACGGACAACGGAACACAGTTTACAGATAAAAAAATTCCAAGAGTTTCTCGTCAACCTAAAAGTGACACAACACTTCACATCCGTCGAGCACCCTCAAACAAACGGCCAAGTCGAAGCGGCCAATAGAGCAATTTTGCGAGGCCTGAAGCGTAGGCTGGGCGAGGCAAAGGGAAAATGGGTCGAGGAACTATACAGCGTGTTATGGTCCTACAGAACCACCCCACACTCGACCACGGGAGAAACGCCGTTCCGATTAACTTACAGAACCGAAGCACTAATCCCCGTAGAAATAAGGGAGCCAACGCGACGAATGGATAACCCTCTAGATGAAGAAACAAATAACTAGCTATTAAGGGAAGAGCTCGATTTGGTCGAAGAATTGCGACACGGAGCTGCCTTAAAGGAAGCCGCGCTGAAACAAAAAATTGCTGCTCGACACGACTGAAAAGTCATAAAAAGGGAGTTCGAAGTAGGCAGTTTAGTCCTGCGACGAAACCAGAAAGACTCTCGTGAAGGCAAACTCACTGCAAACTGGGACGGTCCTTATAGAGTCCGAGCAAAGACGGATAATGGGGCCTATTTCCTCGAAAATTTATACGGCGAAGAAATTCCTAGAACGTGGAACGCAGACAAATTAAAACAGTATTATAGTTAGCGACGTCTCGTGTATGCGATTACTCACTAGCGGGCAAAAACCAACTCAAACGACGAGAGGTTTGGCCTTTACAACGGAGGATTGCTTAGGTACGGGCAATGGATCTAAAAGAAAGAAAAGCCAAGTTTTCATCAAACAAGTCTTGACGAGGAACCATTCTAAACGAGCTCCATCGTCGTAAGTACACGACAGGCATGGACGCCCAGTTCGCGATGGGTTGATCCAGCCGCGAGGGTGCGATCTCATACGATTCCATCCTCGCCTTTCGTTTGGGAACTTATCCCAAACACTCGAGCTAGTTCCCCAAACTTCTCGAGCACGGCGTTCGTAGATGTATTCCATCTCGTGCATCAGCCATTCAAATATTCAAAAAATTCAAAGTGTGGATATCACTACACACATCCAATTTTACGAGCATAGCAAAGAAACGCGTGCAAAGAAATAAAGGATACGAGCATAAAGAAAGAGCACATATAAGCTGAATAAAAAATGCCTTAAAAAGAAATTGTACTTTGTTACAACAAAAGGCAGCCACAATGACTGCATAACAAAAGATGAAATCTAAATAAAAGGGGGCAAACAAGCGCCCAAGTGCCTAGGGCGAGCATAACGCCAGCACGACTAAAATCATTCTTCGGTGTGAGGAGGAGAGGCGATGAATCCATCAATGACTTCCTTGTATTCATCAAGGCCAGCTTCCACGAGCTCCACCCCCGGATTCAAGACTTTAAGCTGAGCAACAGCATTGACAAAACTGCTGTGCCCAACCTCGACCATCGAGTCCTCGCACTCAGCCATCTTGTTTATTAGGTCGGCTCGACTTGAATTCCGGTACACCCCCTGAGGGTCAACAGCATCCTCCTCCTCAGTGCAAATAGAAGAAGCAGCTTCAGCCCGCTGCTCCAGCTCCTTATTGCGGGCTTCCAAATCTGCGCATCTGACCTCCAAGTCTTTGAACTTCTTGGTCACATCCTCTAAATCCGCTTCCACGCGCACCAACGTCGTCGCCATCTCCGTCTGAAGGGTGTACTTATTCTTATAATCCTCGTACGCTGCCATTACCTCGCCCAACTTTAAGTTGAGGTCTTCAGCATTCTTCTTGTACTTATCCCGATCACTCAAGTAACGACTCTCGCGACCATTCAGGAAGTTAGCGACCTCAATCAGCTTAAATGCAGCAGTGGTCGCAGCCGCCAGCTCCGCCTTTAAAGCCAATGGCCCCATGTCATGAATTATCGCTTGATCAGCTTCATCGATGACGACCTCAGTATCTTTGTCGAGGAGAGCAGTTCTTGAGAAAGCAGCAGCCTGGTCAGGATCAGGCAAGACATGCGGACTTGAACGAGCAGAAGCCCCTGCCCCATCAGCAACCTTCTGCACCTTAGAAGGGCGAGCATCAGTCACGATCGACGCCATTGGGCGTTTCTCAGCGACATGAGCAGCAACGGCATTTGAGCTTTCAACATCTTGACGAGCATTTTTAGCCTTGCTAGCGCGTCGAAGCTTCTCCTGAGCGCTCACCATTTCAACTGCAAAAGAGAAATGAACAAAGAATATCAGTACGAGCAGTGAAAACTAACGAATATAAGCAAGTGGCAAAATAACCAATCAAATAAAGACGCGAGCATACTAAGAGTCTCCTCGGCCTCTGCACGGGTCGAGCACGCCAACAACCTCTTCACGTTGATAAAACGAGGAACCGTCAAAGGTTCCCCCTCTTCATCCAAACGAGGGTTACCCTCGTCATCAATCACCGGTTTCCTACTAAAACTATTGACAAAATTTTGGAGTTTCAAGAAATCCTCCCACTCCTCGATCGTCAGATTTTACTTCGCGGTGGTAAACGCCTTAGCGGGCAGCAAATAATGCTCCATTTCCCAACGAAAATGGAACTTCTCGTAGTCAATCATAATGGGTTGCCCATCCTCCCCAAGGACAGTTCGCCCATTTTCATCTTGGTCGGGCCCAGGAACGATCACGTCCGCCCATCCTTGCGCATCCTTAGGACCAACGATGTACCAATCATCCTTGAATGGTCGTAAGGATTCCTCGAACATGCTTAAAAGGCGATGATTCTGCCTAAACGACACCCAACCTAGTCTGTTCGGATCTCCCTTAGGTTTTGACCGTTGTAAACCGAACACGTAAAAGAACAGAGGGATGGTGGGCACAATATCCAAATACGTACACACCACCTCAAAGGCTCTCATGAAAGCCAAGGATTTGGGGTGCAGCTGGGAAGGAGCGATCCTCAAATGATGGAATACTGCTACCTCAAAATCTGTAAAGGGCAATCTAAACCCAAAGTGTTGGAAAGCGATCTGGTACATACTGAAATGCGCAAACCCAAAATTATGGAATATGCGACGTTTCTTTCCGGGGATAATAATATGCCAGTGGTCGAGAGTAGGATCTTGAATATCTTTATAAAGGCCGGGGATTTCTACCCCCGCTGGATGACCAGAAAAACTCGAGCGCGTTAAACGAGGTTCATCAGCGACCCAGTCCTCAGGGTCCGTCGTTGCCGTTATAGGGACCCGCTCCATTATAGGTTCTGACGACTCCTGCGCGTCAACCTCGCCTTGATTCTCCTCGGGCAAAGGATCTTTATCCTTGTTTATATTAGCACGCGACGAAGAGGGCTCTTCCGCCATTTAAACCTGAAAGACGAGGAAGAGAAAAAGTGAATTCGACATCTTTGAAATATCAAATCCACCCTTCCACTGCTGTTCAAGTGAAAGGGCGTGGACATGCGTTTACAGGGTGATCCTTAATATTGCTCGCGCAACAAAGGGAAGAGCCCAACGGTCGCTATATATGAGCAGCGAGGGTTACGCCAGTTCTTAAAGAAAAAATAGCCAAGCTAAAATCCTATCGAGCATTCATTCCCATCTGTGAATGCTCGAGATAAAAGCTAAGAGCGGTCATTACAAAACCTAAACGACAGAGCCACAGAAATAGCAAAAAATGCGTGTCAAAGGTGCTAACCACCACTTACAAACCCAAACCACCGTATCTCAAAATTCTTAACTCCAAAAAACTAAAATATAGTACACCAAATGCTGTAAAAACAAGAAAAGGAAGTGGGAACTTACTTGATTAAGTAGTTTGAAGCTTGAAAACGGAAGATGATGATGAAGAAACTTGAATCTCCAAAGATGAACTTGCAAAGGAAGTTGAAGGGAGAGAGTTTTCGAAAGTATGCGTTTGGAATAGAGATAAATGAAGTAAACTTCAAAAATCCCTCCTTTTCCATATATATATAGAAGAATCTCGTACAGATGCACCCGTACGAAACAAAGTGACGCCTCAAAAACCTGGAACGTTGTTTTGATCCAAAGACTGTGATCTTAAACGATCCAACGCGTCAGATTAAATCATCACAAAAACGAAAAGGCGCGATAATCCAACGGTTCGGAATCGACCTCGTGAACAGGGACTATACTGCTAGGCACTCAAACGCTTCAAGTAGCCTTTACACATGGCAGCAAGAGACGAAGCGGTTTGTCCCTTCAGGTCACATCCACTGAACGCGAAAATCTCACAGAGTCCAAGAAAATCTCCACGAAAAACTCGTCGCGATTAATGGCACGATCATCGAGAGAATCTCAACGGATAAGGGAGGATCGAAATCCTCGCAATAAACGGCAGGATCTTCACTAAACGCCAATAAATCCGCAAAATCCTCGAGCCCACGTGGACATCGAAAGAAAGAGGACAATCAAACGACCAGCACAACGGGAATCCTAAAGGAAATTCAACGTCCTCGCAAAACATTGCAACACAAGCTCTTCGATACGAGCGAATGAATCCGTGGTCGCTTGCACGCGACGATGCACGTTGATAGTAAAAGGCGATCACAAATTTCGTCGCTCGTATACGCAAACAAAAGTTTGTTGCTTAAGTCAAAGTCATCATGCTCGTAAACGAGCATAACGACTTGGGGGGCTTCTGTTCTGGACTGGACTTCTGAGGCTAAGTCCCTTAAAGCTAAAGGCTCTGCCCCCCTGAGGGGTACCCTCCCCGTCGGCCAGATGCTCACCATCTGTAACGGCCGACTACCGGAATGATGGCATTTACTGCTCATTATGGCCAAACGGCCAGAATTTCGGCATCCACTTAATGGGCATTAATTGCCCATTAAGGGCCTTGGCCCAGCGCTGGGGGTATAAATATGCTCCTCATTCAGAGGAGCCAGGTACGTTTTCATACAACCAAGTAACCTATAATCTCACACATTTTCACTGACTTGATCGTCGGAGTGTAAACAGGTACACACCCCCCTCCGCTTCAACAGGGGCTTGCTGAATCAACACCGGTGTTCCGCCACTACTTCTGATCCTGGTAAGATCACATGTCTTCAACTATTTTCTCAGATTCATGGAACTCATCCTCTGAGTCAGATTCATAGTCTAGGCAACTCATAGATTCAGTTATGCTTATGAGTTTAGACTTTAAGAAATTATATTATTTTATTAGAGATGATTGTTCCTTTCTCTCCTGAATGAGCTTCTCAATGATTTTATCTTGCTCTCTTACTTCAGCAGTGTATTTTGAAATGTAGACTCGTCCTTCATCATCATCATCATCACTGCTTTCAGTATCTGTGAAGCTTTTGAAGCTAGCATTATTTCTGGTTTCTATTATCCCAAAGAATGCATTTTTTGTGGCTTCGTCTTCAATTTCATCCTCAGAATCAGAGAGAATCGCAGCCATTCCCTTTTTCTATTTCCTGAGAAAGTTGGGACATTCAATTCTGATATGCCCAAAGCCTTCACATTCAAAACATTGTACCTCTTCTTCTTCCTCAAAGTTATTTGCTTCTTTTGATATGCCTTGTGTCTTGTTGTTGGACATCTTGTCTGGGACATTTGTCCTCCACTTAGCTCGAACCCTGTTCACTGATTTATTGAACTTTTTGGTCAATAGAGCTATTGCTTCTGATAGACGATCTTCACTTTGGCTTTCCTCATATTTGAAGGCCAAATTCTTCAGTTTCTTTTTAGGTCTATCATCAAAGGTCATCCAAAAGTTTGTAATGAGCCAATGAGTTCATCAACCTTCATCGTGCTCAAGTCTTGTGATTCTTCAATAGCAGTTACCTTCATAGAAAATATCTTAGGAAGTGATCTAAGAATTTTTCTTGCTAGTTTCTGTTCAGGTATCTTCTCTCCTAGAGCAAAGCATGAGTTTGCTATGTCTCGAACTCTAGTGTTGAATTCTGATATAGTCTCATCATCCTCCATCCTTAGATTTTCAAATTTCAAGGTGAGAAGTTGTAGCTTTGACATTATAACCTTGGAAGTTCCTTCATGAGCAGTTTGGAGAATTTCCCAGCCTTGCTTGGCTTCTGTACATGTGTTGATTAGTTTGAATATATTTTCATCAACACCATTGAAGATAGCATTTAATGCTTTAGAATTGCCACTGCCCCCAGTCTCCTCTTCTGAAGTACAATCTCCTTCACCTTTTAGTATTGAAGAGACATCTTCTGCTGAGACTATTGGATGATTCCAACCTGTAACAATTGCCATCCATGCTCTTTGATCGATGGATTTGATGAAGGCAATCATTCCTGCTTTCCAATAGTCATAATTAGATCCATCCAGAACTTGTGGTCTATTTATTGATCCTCCATTCTTGTCCATCTTGAACAAAATTTATCTGCCTGAAGCTCACCCAGCAGGTTAGGGTGCCTGCTCTAATACAATTGAAATCCTATTCTCCGGCAAGACAGATGTCGTACCCAATGTCTAAGACAACTTGTGTGACAATCCAGATATCTTAGACAACTAGTTCGACAACTGGTTATGAGGATCAAAATTATTGCAGTACTGAAGTAAATAAAAGCAATAAACAACACCAATGTTTGTTAACCCAGTTCGATGCAAATCACACCTACTCTGGGGGATACCAATCCAGAAAGTGAAAACTACTACTCCGAATGATTACTTAGTCTTACAACCACACCAAACACCTTTTGGCATGTACGCCTTTTCTTAATCCTAGTAATCTTCTACTCAAGGGCTAACTCCCTCTGAATATGAGAACCTACCCAACTCCCTCTAATCACTAATCCCAAGTGACAACATTCAACGACTCAAGGCTACAAAGTATCAAGAACAATACTAAGAGCTACTAATGTTTTGCACAGTGGGCACAAAGCTTTGGACTCACAATCTTCAGTTATTGTGGGTTGAGTTTGAAACTCTATGTTGAGTCCTTTATATAGGCGTGCAAATCTTCAGATAATCTTCAATCTTTCAGATGCACTACAATAAGAATTAGTTTTAAAACAAACTTGTTTTAAAACAAACTCCATAAGATAAAAGAATTAATCTTGGCTAAATTGCAGTTTTGGTCCCCCAAGTTTCCTAATTGTGCGATTTTGGTCCCCCAAGTTTCAAACGAGCGATTTTAACCCCCTAAGTTTCACAATTGTGCGATTTTGGTCCCCTAAGTTTTAAACGAGCGATTTTAACCCCCTAAAATTCACAATTGCTCGATTTTTGTCCCCCAAATTTACCCCCTTTTTTATTTGCTAGTCCCCTTTTAATTTTTTTGATTAAAAATTACTTATGTGGCATTTTAAAATTAAATATACATTTTTTTATTTTTCTAAACAAATTAAAAAAAAAAATTTTTTTAAAAAAAACAACTTATAAAATATTTTTTATTATATGTAATTAGGTGATTTATTTATAAAATAATTTTGTTATAACAAAAAAGTAATATATTTTTTTATGAACTATTTTTCAAAAAATCAGTAAACAATTTTTTTTAAAAAAAAGTAAAAATTATTAAACTTTTTATTAAAAAATTATTTTTCCTGTAATACACATTTTTATAAATACAAATATTACTATTTATAATTTTTTTTTAATTTTAAAACATATTTTTAATTTTAAAAACATATTTTATTTATTTTTAAAAAAAATTATTCTTTTTTAAATGCCACATAAACAATTTTTTAGTCAAAAAAATCAAACAGGGACTAGCAAATGCAAAAGAGAGTAAACTTGGGGAGCCAAAATCGAGCAATTGTGAAACTTAGGGGGTTAAAATCGCTCGTTTGAAACTTGGGGGACCAAAATCGCACAATTGTGAAACTTAGAGGGTTAAAATCACTCGTTTGAAACGTGGGGGACCAAAATCGCACAATTAGGGAACTTGGGGGACCAAAACTGCAATTTAGCCATTAATTTTTATCCACAAATTAAATACGATTCCGATCGTATCTAACACTTAGAATTAATAACAAACTTTATCGTTAATCATAATCTCAGCTTGTTATTTAAAGATTCGCGCCTTATTTCAAATTTGAACAAACACGCGTGTTTAATGGATAAGCATTATCTTTTAAGTTGAACTGGGTCAAGATGTCCTACCCACATATCTTGAGACATGTTGTTCGACATGTTGCCTTAACATGCTCTGAACCCAGTGACAAGATGTCTATGACATCTTGTTCAACATAACCATGTAAGCATACATAAACAAGTTTAAATACACAATTTGTAAAAAAATTAACCATACATAAACTATAAAAATTATCTAGACATATTTATACAAAACCATTAATTATCCATACATATAAAAAATGTTGTCTAAAAATTGTTACAAACACACATTACTGCGTAGACGAATCCTCTCTACTCCTCTTCCAATAATAGAATGACCTCATAATAATCCTCTCGACCTGTTGTAGAATAAGATAAGGACGAGAGTTATGTGGTATCTCTCTGCTTACCAACGGTGCCTTTATTAGTTGACAAGTCTTGCTGACACCTGACCAAAAAGTTGTTCTATAGTTTTGTCAAAGACAAATTTAAAAAAAAATAAAAAACTTCAGTCTCTTGCCCTTCAATTTGTTAATTTTAGTCTCAAAAAAGTTTTAAAATAAAATATATTACAACAAAAGTTGTTTCATCGAGTGCCTTACTTTTTTGGGATGAAATGAACTTATCACAAATATGTGTCCCTTGCAATCCTTGCATTGTGCCTAATTTTGTTTTTGCAATGACAAGTAAAATTAATAGAAATGAAACAAGTGAATAACAAGAGTATAAGAAGTGGAAGAAATACTCTGGCCAATCAATGCAATGTATTGGCTGGCTATTGAATTGGGGCTTTTTTACTTAACTTGAACACATATATTAATTCCATTTCTGCCGTTTTTCTTTAAACAGGCAAAAAGAGATTAATTCAGGGAATACAAATTTAATTATAATAAAAACAATTAGATCTGATACAATGCAAAAATAGGTATCAAATTAAAAAATAAAAATCTATTTTCTAGAGATACAATGCACACATAAATAAGGTACGTAACAATTTAATATTAAAATTTCGGATTGGAATCACATTGTTGCTCGAAAGGAAAATAATTAAATATTAGTTTAAAATATAAATTATACTATAATAGACAAAAATAATAACATTATTTTTAACATTAATAGTAAAAATTAAATTGTACTTTGAAAATTCATAAATCAACATATAATATATATTTATTAAGTAATAAAACTATATATTATTTCATATAAATAAATAAGTACTATAAATTGTCTTTTTTCTAAAGAAAAATAATTTAGGTGTGTCAACATAGTTGGACTGTTTACTCACTTTCTGATGTTTGAATGTTCTTAAATCTTAATTTGTCGGGAAAGAATAGCTTATAATGCATTATTTATTTTATTATAAGAAAAATATTAAACAATACTTCATGTACTGTTTAAAGAAACACATATAATAATATGATCTTGAAAGTTATACAGTCAACTCCAAAAATTTAAAATGAATTAATTTCAATATAAAATTTAATTTTTTTAATTTTCTTAATTAGTGCACGGGACATCGAATGAGACTTTTTTTTTACTAAATTAAAGAATGAGACTTGATAAATGAATGAGACTTTTTTTTTACTAAATTAAAGAATGAGACTTGATAAATGCATGATACACATGACACGAGTTGCACAACATATCTCAAGAATTTCATTAATCATTGCATCATTGGCAGGCGAGAAACATGTGGTACGGTTGAGATTCCTTTTGAAGTTTTTAAGAAAACACATCCCCTTATCTCTCAAATTATTCAACCATTGATATTTTCTGGTTGCTATGTCCAAACCATTTATATTTACTGGTTTTCAAGCTGGTTTTATTACATACTCCCTCCGGCCTTATTTATAAACAAAAGTCATCAAAAAAATTTGGCCCTAAATATAAGCAAAAGTCATTAAATTTAACTCTAATTAATATTTTCTTTCAACAATACCCCTACACATGCATTTATTCATTTCTACAAGTAATTTATGTTAGAGTAGTACTAATGATGATTACATCTAAGTAGGAGTAGACTTCATAAAAGACAAAAGGGCATTTTAGGAATTGCACTGAAATTATACATAAAATTAGGATAAAAAATAAACTCCTTAATAAGTGTGCAAAAGGGAATTTTTACTTAAAAAAAGTTCGGAGGGAGTACGTTGTTTTGAGGATAAATTAAACCACAAATTGGTTCAATAAAAAAACCTTAATGTTATTTTGACAACCAAAGTTGTCCAACAACCACATAACATGGGACCCGCCACCTTTTTGCTATTTTTTATTATTTTTGGCCTGCTTCGATTTACGTGCATAGAAAGAAAAAAATTAATTGTTTACATGGGACAACTATTTTGAGTGTTCAAATAACACTCCTCATAAAAAAACACCACAAATTGGTTCGTTTGACTTTGACGGTTAAACTAGTTGATTTGCCAATTTGGTGCGATTTTTATTGCCTTACACAAAAGTAATTATACTACATTTTAATCGAGAAGATACTAGTAAGACGAGCAACACTTATTTAGACACAACGTATCACACACACAAATCAAAAAATTAAAAGAAAAATAAAATTTTGAATCAATTCATATCGCTTTAATCATTTTCTCTTTATTTTTATTTATTTTTTATGAGTGTGCCTAGCTAAGAAATATTATTTGAACCTATTTCTCGTAATATGTGACCAAACCCAGTATCAGGTAACAACATTAATTAACACAAAATTCGTGATGACATATTCCATTCAATCTATCCGAACAAATGAAAAGCATAGATTGCAAAAGTGTATATCTTTAATTATAATATACCAATTTATTTTACAAATTAATCACCATAAATTTTTTTTGACGGAATTAATCACCATAATTTTGAGTAGAGATCTAATAAAAATCATAAAATTGATTTGCGTATTCAATAGTAATTTAGAAAACCAATTAACACTTTGTTGGACTTGCATATATATAGCAGATCTAATACCGTAATCAAACATCAACGCAACATGAAGTAACTCAAAAATAATAAACATAATTAATAATAAGAACACCATTTATTTTATTAATAATTAATGAAACAAGGTGAGTAAAATAAGATCTACAAAAACACCATTATTTTATAAAACATTGAAGATAAATATCGGTCGAGGAACAGACCATTTCCATGTACCATTTTTTCCATCAACTGGAAACTTAACAGCCACCGGATGAAAATCAAATTTCATGGCCTTTGAAACACCATCCTTCAATGAAATCAAACCAAACAAACTCACACCAATTTGCACCGATCCATTACTTCTTTCAGCAACAATTCCATTTATTACATTACTTTTGTTACGGAATTCGTGGGCCACGGTTACTTTAGATTTGATCGTAGTCAAGTTGTGGGCCGCTAGGGCAAACGGCGGCAAGTCCATCTTGGCTAGGGTAATGTTCTCTTTTCCTGACCACCAAACATCGACCTTGAGGTCATTGAACGAAGCGTTCATATTGTTATAGTAGGGAGTATCGAACATGAATGTAAGATCAAAATTGGCCGTTAAATTAATGCCTTTGGTTTCCAGTGAAGTGATGGTAACGGAGTCAAGATGAACAATGGGATTATGGAGTTCAAAAATGTCTATTAAGCGACTTAAAACAAACATGTTGGCTATGCAGATGAAAATTATGAGGGGTATAGCGCAGAGAGAGTAATAAATAATGTATTTCAAGTTAGAATGAATGTGATGGATGTTGTGAACCATGATGGAAACAGGTTTTGCGTTGATAATGGAAGCCATAGATGTTGATGGTGGTGCTTGAATATGATATGAGTGTGACAAAGAGAATATAATTATTGTATACTAGTAAGTAGTAAAAGAAATCTATCTTATACAGGTTTTTATATTAGACGTTTGGTCAACAAAAATTAATGTATTTGGTCTTTATTTTAAACTAAATACATTAATATATGTTGAATATAGTAATTAAAAAATTAAAGAAAAAAATTGACTTTTCATTTACTGATAATTATTAATTTATTTTTTCACAAAAAAAAAAAAAAAAGCTTCTTTCAAAGGGTAGTACATGGAAAATTTTCTCAAAAAAGGTAATTTTTTTAGGCTTAAAGGCAGTTTTATCCTTCTTATTTTGCAGGAATCGAAATTTTACTTCCTCTATTTTAAAATTCAGAATTTTATCCCTTCTATTATAAAATCCGGAATTTTACCCTTCATATTTTATAATTCTTCAGATTTTGTCCCCTCTATACACTAAAAGAAAGAATTAATTTATATTCTTATCTTATCATAGTATTTATTGCTGACTATAAAAAAAAAAAATAATGAATTTATGACACAAAATTTTAAGATTTCAAAGTACACATTTTGTTTTTTGAAAAATCAAAGTACACATTTAAGATTTCAAATGACTCAATAAATTTTCTCCTCTTCTAACTCTAGCTGTCACAGTTTTTTTCCTTCTTAGTCTAACACAGAGGGGTGATTTAAGGTCAATTTTTAATTTGCCTGAAATCACCCCTCCAAATTGTTTTTTCTTTCTCATTATAATAAATAAGTGTGATTTTCACATATTTGTTTGTTTTGATTTTTATTGTCTCGTCTTTGGGCGGAGTATTGTGTATTTATGTTTGTCCCGTCTTTGTGTGACGTATTGTGTTTGTCCCGTCTTTGTGCAGTGTTCATTTGTTTCAGGTTGAAGGATTAATTTCGATCTAGTGCAGATCCAATCAACGTCGACTTTGCTGTCATCAAAGCTATAGATCCGGAGGCATGGACGTTCTGGACACTTCAATATAGTCATATTTATAGGCTTTTGCAATTGACCGTTTTATGCTATTAACATGGATATTGTGAGTTTGTTCACATATCTATCCTTTTTGTTTTTAGCGATTTTGAATTTGTATTGCATTGATGTACTCAATCAATTTGAATGAATAAATATCCTTTATTTTTAGTTATTAAAAAAACATAAAATAATTAAGAGTAAATAAAAAATAAAGTTAAGTTGTGTACACAATAATGAAGCTTCGATACTTCAAAAATGGCGAACTATCGTGTCCGATACGTTTTCGATACCGATACTCGTCCGATACTTTCCGATACTCGTATCAAAGAGTATCAGACAATTAATTTTTATTTTTTTTAAAAATAATTACCGATACGTGTCGGATACTTCTCCGATACACATATCATATTAGTATCGGGAAAATAATGTTTTTTTATGATAAAAATGGAGGAGATGAGACTGATACAATTTGTGTTTTCTCTTAAATAATGAATGTTAGAGTATTGTGTTCTTTATGGATTGACAACCATGTGTTTTTTGGATCGTACCAATGATGTTTTGTTTTTTGGATAGTAATAATGATCCTTTTTGGGTAATACTTAATCAACTTGAGATATGTAATTGTCACTTGTTTACTCTGTTTGGGTAATTTGAATGTTAATTTATTATCTTTCTCGATTTTTGTTATGTTTATATATTATGTATTTGTATATTTAATTTTAATTTTTTTTTTTGAACACGCCAAAATGAGATATATATATATATATATATATATATATATATATATATATATATATATATATATATGTGTACAATCTCCCGAGCACAAGATGTGCCACGAAAGACTACCTCCAATTACAAAGAATCACAAATATACAGAGAGATAACCAGAATAGATTAACCAAATCAAACAACTCAAGCAAGGCCGAGGCACAGGAAAGGACTAGACCACCAGCTATGGCAGTTAGAAGCTAATGTAACAGAAGTTGCTTTCAACCACCGGAATGAGAGGAGCTTGATCGTGTCCAACAGCTGAGAAGAAGAACTAGTAATGCCTCTGAACACCCTATGGTTTCTCTCCGTCCACACGATCCACACACACGCAAGCCAAATGAACTGCAAAAAGGAGCGCCGAGCCCGTGGAACGCCTGCTGAAAGGGAAAACTGGACCAGATAATCACGTAAGGAAGTGAACTCCACCACCGGAATGCCAATCCACGAATGCACTAACGCCCATATAGGACCAAAAGTACCACATGAGATAAAGAGATGATGAGCTGACTCTGCCTCGCCACACCCTGAAATACACTGAAGAGCTGATGTAGGAATGATTCCTCAAGTGACCAGGTTGGTTTTTGTGGGCAACCTGTCACGTAATAAACGCCACGCAAAGATAGAAACCTTCAAAGGGACCTGTGGGTGCCAAATAAAAGTATCTGCATCATCCATGGGAGCCGTAACCTGAGAAATCAATATCTGATAAGCTCCCCGAACAGTGTAGCCTCTGTCAGGGTCAGGCTGCCGCTGCCACTGTCACCTGTCTAGAGATTGATCCTGCAAAGAAATGGTAAGCAATAAAGACTGACACTCCCTCAACTCCTCCTCCTCCCACTCCCTCAACTGCATCCGCCACACCCAAGCACCCCACCTGTCTCCCAACCTCTTGCGAACATCTCAGCCACCGAACACCATTTGGTCTCCGAAACAGCAAACAGACGACCAAACCGCTCACTCAAAGGAGTCCAACCCATCCAGGGATCAGTCCAGAATATGGTATTTGACCCGTCTCCTACCCTCCTCGAAACACGCTCCTCAAACCATCGGTCCCTATCCTCCCCACCCCCTCGAATGCGCGCTACCTCCCTCCACCACAAAGACCCTCTACGCCCTCCCTCTCGGAGCCTGCCTCTCTCCAGCCCATACCGAGCTGCCAACACTCTAAACCATAGGCCCTCTCTATCCACTAACATCCTCCAACACCATTTGCCTAAAAGAGCTAAATTAAACTCCCTCAACTGCCGGACCCCCAAACCTCCGTACTCCTTACGTAAGCAAACAGATTTCCAAGTAACCCAAGAGATTTTCCTAGAGTCCTCACTCCCCCCCCCCCCCCCCCCCCCAAAAAAAAAAGTTAATCAATAGAGATTCGATAGAGGAGATGATACCTGAGGGAGCTTTGAAGAAGGAAAGAGCATAGACAGGAAGAGAGGTCAAGACAGATTTAAGTAAAACCAGACGGCCACCAAAGGAGAAGAAGCGACTCTTCCACCCAAACAATCTATTTTTTAACCGAATCACCACGGGTTCCCATAAGAGCAAACGACGCGGATCACCCCCGATAGGGAGTCCCAGATAAAGGAAAGGAATCATTCCCACTCAACAGCGCAGAACAGAAGCAGCTTCGCCCAACCAGGAGTCTGGGATATTAACCCGAACCAACATACTTTTGTTGAAATTAACCTTCAAACCCGACATAGTTTCGAAAAGCACAAGAACCGCACTGAGAGCACGGACATTCGCCCAACTTTTTACCCCCAGAAGAAGCGTATCATCAGCAAACTGCAGGTGAGACACCGTCACAGGGTCCTGCTCACCAATGCTATATCCTGTGAACAAATGTTACGTGACCACAACCTCCATTAACACATTCAGGCCCTCAGCCGCCAACAGAAAAAGAAAAGGTGATAACGGATCCCCTTGTCTCAGACCCCGCTCGAGGGGAAATTCCTCCGTTGGACTACCGTTGACTATGACCGACGCAGTAGCCGTGCTCACACACTCACGAATCCACTTCCGCCAAAGAACCGGGAAGGACATCTTCCCCATGACTGCATCCAATTAACCCCAATCCACCGAATCATAAGCTTTCTAAAAATCCACCTTAAAGAGCATGAGCTCCTTTTTCGCCCTCCGCGCTTCGTCCACAACCTCATTTGCTATAAGAACACCATCAAGAATCTGTCTGTCCTTCACGAACGCCGTCTGAGACTCGGAGACCACGCTTCCGATCACAAGACATAACCTATTCGCTAAAACCTTCGCCAGGATTTTGTAAAGGCTCCCCACAAGCGAAATTGGCCGAAAATCGTTCAGCCGTTGGGGACTATCCACCTTGGGAATCAGGGCAATGAAAGTGGAATTTAAGCTCTTAGTCAGTTTTCCATTGCGATGAAAGTCTGAGATAAAGTGCATAACATAACCCCTAAGGTCATCCCAAAAGTCCTTATAGAAACCAAAATTAACCCTGTTTGGACCAGGGCTCTTATAACTATCACAATCCCATACATCTGCCTTCACTTCAGCCTCTGAAAAAGGTTTGGTTAAACTCCCACACTCAGTCTGTGTCAACCGCTTAAAAAGCAGGTTGTCGATCCCGGGCCTATCCATATGCACGGCCTTAAAGTGAGACGTAAAGTGCGAGAACACTGCCTGCTTGATAGGAGTCACTCCCTCCACAGCTGTCCCGTTGACTTGGATAACGGAAATGGCATTACCCCGGCGGCGACTCGCAAGGACAGAGTGGAAGTACCTAGAGTTAGCATCGCCCTCCTTGAGCCACAACGATCGGGATTGTTGCCAGCTAATGCTAGCATGCAACAGGGATAACGAATGAATGTCAGAAGTGACCCCAAGAATCTCCGCAACCTCGTCATCTGTGATGTCCGCAATCTCCCCCTTTGGTCAAGCTCTGCTAACCTGGCCTTCTTTGAGTCAATCCGACTTGGCAAATTATGGGCATGAACCTTGTGCCAATCCTTTAGCGCCGCCTTTATCCACTTGAATTATTTGCAACCAACACAAGCGCACAATGATTAGATAAACCCCGCATACGGGCTACTTGCTTATAATTGGGCCAGTCTAAACACCACTCCTCGGATAGCAGGAACTTATCTAGGCGGCTCATCGAGCGGCCATCCCCTTTAAACCAAGTAAACTTGCGCCCATGCAAAGGAAGGTCAACCAAATTATTATCCTCAATGAAACGGTTGAAAGGTATGTGGTCAGAAGAACGATAACCAGCCCGGGAAGAGCAGCGCTCCTCCGCATGCCTAACAACGTTGAAGTCTCCACAGACGCACACCCTGTGCCCCCCCCCCCCCCCCCCCCAACGATTGCATCCTTGCAGAAAAAGAATCCCACAGTCTTTGCTTTGCCCCATCCTCACAGGGAGCGTAAACATTTACCACCGAAAACTCCTCCCCGGACAGAATAAACCGGCCGTGACACCAAAGAACATGATCACAACTTTCAGAAGCCCACACCTCTACCTCAGTCGAATCCCAAATAGTCAAAAGCTCTCCTGATGCACCGACCGAAGCACGATAGGAGAAAGCATGAGATGGATTACCCCACAAAGCCAGACATAGAGAAATATCACAAACTTGAAGCTTGGTCTCCTGAAGACACAAGATAGACGGTTGTAGATCCCCGACCAACTTATGCACCTCTTTTCGTTTTTCCATACCCCCCAAACCCCTAATATTCCACGTCACAATCTTCATCAGAAACACCCCCTCCCAAGCAGCCGAAACCCTGCGGCCCTAGCAACTCTTCTCCTTCTGGGCTCTCTTCCCCTTACCTGCTCGAGAAAGCACGCTAAACATATTCTCTTCTACCCCCTTGAAAGTAACACCAATGGATTCCCCTAACCCCCGGATATCATCCACAACCATCTGATCATCGCCATGCACCGCCACCCAATTCTTCCAATCGTTGGAGGTGGATCCCGACACTGAAGAATCGTTGGAAACAGCTTGACTACTCTCTGGGAACGAGCAACTCGCTTGGTCTCGTCCTCGACGTCTGCAGACACACTTTCCTAAGACCTTTAAAACCTCCTCCCGGTCATTTCCCGGTAATCGAGCTATTTTCTTAAGACTGTGAATTGGATGCCGAAGTACCCCACCAACTTTTCTACTAATGGTCTCTAAATGACCCACCTTCTTCTGACGACCCCCAAGAGGGCCCCCCAGCTTGTTCTTCTTACCTGCAGAAAAGATCACACCGGCCTTCCCGTGATTATGATCCTGGAGCCATTCCAAACTCCACGGCCCTGGTCGCACAGATCGATTCGCCGATGGGGGGCAGGAGGTGGCACGTACACACCGGGGCGAAACCCCCACAGCTGACTCAACTTCCCCTGAGACGTCCTTCTGGGTTTCCGTCCCAAACACATCACTCGGACCCGTCTTGGGTACAACGTTTTCTAACACTAGGTTAATAACCTTTGCATCCGACTCATCCTCATCTACACAGTCCTTCTCGACAAAAAGACCCTCATCCGACTTACTTATAGTTCCCCCAGCAGACTGTCTATCATCGTTGTTCGCAACATCCAGATTTGCTGTAATTTTGTCAACCAGCAAATCCACATTGCGATGAACCTCTGGCTCATTAAGCCCCACATGATCATCCATATGGGACGCCTCCGACCCGTCCTCCTCCTCAAAAAGACAAGTGTTCTCCCCCATCGCATATCCCCACTCCTCCACTATCTTAATATCCACCAGGGCACCATCCACCAACACCCTCTCCACTTTGGAAACAACCTCTAAAGTTGTCGTGGCAATTAGGACCCTAGCATAGTCCAACCTGTCCTTATCAACTGAACAGCTATCCGCACGTAAAAACCTACCACAATAAAAAACACACAGCTTGAAGAAGTCCATATTCCAAGCAGTAAGTGGAATGCCATACAAACGCACCCACGCACCCCTCTGGTAAGGCGTCCCGTCCCATTTCCATCGTGCCCAGTTTGAAAACACGAGGTTGAAAAAATCCTCAGCACCTCCCAAAATAGGCATAACATCAGCCCCCACGGTACTTCAAACAAAAACCTTATCAGCCCCCATCGGGCTGATGACCAGCTCGGCAAAGCCAGCATCAGTGATCCTATTCTGCACTACTGGGACCGCTTCACTGGCCTTGATTGTTGCAACTGCCCCGATCTGAGCCCAACGCACGTCCTCTGGCTTTGTTTTATAACTCCGAACGAGGATTATATTCTCATGTTCTGTGACATCTGTAGCGGGCGTGTCAGAGAATAAAGTAGATTTCCCCTCCCCGCGCTTCAAACCAGCTTGCTTAGCCACCCGCCTCTGATGCTCCTCTAAATTAATAACTATCTCCCCCACCTACACTCCCAGTCCTTTAGACTCTGCCTCCGTAGTACCTTGGTCGCCTATCTTGAGCTTTGACTTGGTGCCAACCTTCGCACCAATTGACACAACCTTCTTCAGAGAGTGCATATCTCCTTCACGCGTTCCTGTCCGTGCCACCTCTGATTTCCCTGCCAACTCCGGGACATTCTGTTCAAACTTGGCAACACTAGCACAGATGCGAAACTGCCCGAACTAGACGGCGTTCGTCAGTTTGGCAACGTCTCTAACATTAGAAAACTTAACGAAGCCGTAAGGTTCACCAAATCTATTCATCCTCTTAGCGACATAAACATCCTCCAAAATACCACAGACCTCAAAACCTTTCCTAAGATAAAAATTCGAAATAAACGGCGGAAAGTTAGTGAAGTAAAATGACACATACCGTTTCACGTTAGATCCCGCCTCTCCATCGACGTCATGAACTTGCTGCCCTATCCCATGGCCATAAGGTATCACTTCCTTCACCTCCTTCCATCCATTAATAGACCTGCCACGGTGCAGCCACCACCTCTTCGCCGACTCCGAGTTCAAATTAAAGCCTGACTGTGAAACGTTTCTTCCACCTGCAGCATGTATCTCACGCACGCGATCTTCTTGAAACCTACCTATACCACATGAACGCGACCTGCACCTAGCCCTTTGATCACGCCAAAACCGACCCTGAGAAGATGAGTTACGCTGGTTTTCCACCTGACGTGAGGCGTCGTTGCTTAGTCCCAAACCAACACGAGTTCTGTCGCGCCCATAACGTGAGTAATCGAGACGTTCGTGATTGAAGGAAACGGGATGGCTATCAGTGAACGAATAGGGTCTGGAGTGGAATAACGCATCAGAGAAACCAAAGGAACGTCTACCTTTCAAAAAGCTGTCAGTGACCTCGTCTTCCTGTCGCAACGCTTTTCGTCGTCGCTTTCTCACCTCAGTCGAAGCTCCGCTATCGGTTGAAGAGTCCCTCCGTATATGCCTTACTTTCGGTGAAGGCGATGACCGGAATCGCCGCCCTAGAAAAGCCCTAGGGGCGTTGCCTCTCTCTCTCTCACTCTACCTCTCTCTCATTCTTATATTTTAAATTTATTTTTAAAACAACGTATTGCGACCGTATCCTATCGGGAATTTTAAAAAATTCTCCGTATTGCCGTATCACTATCGTATCGGTAATGTGTCACGTATCCATAGGTACACATGTATAAATGGAATTCTAAGAACCTAGAGTCTAACAATCAAAGTGATGCAAAAAATATCGAAAATGAGTTTAAGAAAGAAACTATACTTAAAGTCAAATTTCACTGAAGATTTTTTATATTATTTTTCAAAAATTGAATAGATTTTAAGTTATATTTTAAAGAACAGTATATACAGATACTATTAGAGTGTATTTGGATAAGCAATTTTAAAATTCAAGAAATTTTGAGATTTCATGAAATTCAAATGCTTCCATTTGAATTCTCTTCATTTTAAAATTTTTTGTTTGGATGACACATTTGAATTCCCTTCATTTCAAAATATTTTTTTTTGGAAAAGGTAATGAATTATAAAGTAATTCATTCTCTTTTTTTTTATTTCAAGAAAATAAATCTAAAAAAAATTCCGATTTAGAGAAAAATGTACTCGAATTTTTTTTCTTCAATTTCAAGAATAAAAGATAAAAAATTCTTTCGATTTTGAGAAAAAAAATCTCTATTTCAATACTTCTTGAATGTCGTACAAAAACTATAAGCAACTCGGCCGATTTTAAATTTTATTTTTGTTATAGTTCTTTCATTTAATTTTATTTATTTTAATAAGAAAACCCTAGCAGAGCTAGCGATGAACCCTAATTTTTCATCTTGCTAGTTTTCGTTTCTCTTTGATCATCATGTCTTCGTTTCTCATTCCTTGGAAGTGTCTTGATCATGTCCCCGAGCCAGCTAACAACAGTGGTGTCCCTGAGAATGCTCCCAAAGTCCTCAAAACCTTCGCACAATCCCTAAACAACACAAGCAACTTTTGCGATATCCCTACATCACAGCTTCCTCAACCTGTGGTTAAAGGGGATAGGCTTGCGATTGAAATACTTGAGATCGCTTATCAAGCTGGTCTGGATGCCTGCAAATTCAATCTCCATGGAAGAATCTTATGGCCCAAAGGTTCCACGCCCTTGACAGTCGTTGCCTTAAAAGCCAAGTTATCTCATATCTGGAAAGGATTCTCTCAGTGGGGTGTCATCTCACTTGGAAAAGGTTATTTTGAATTCAATTTTTCGACTCTTGAAGATGTACGAAGAGTTAGATCTGTTCCTTCATGGAATATCAATCCTGGGTTTCTAAAATTGTTTGCTTGGACGAAAGATTTCAATCCTAGGGTTCAACATAATACCTCAACTCAGGTGTGGATTCGTCTATATGGTTTGTCCCAAGAATACTGGCACAAGACCATCTTATTTACGATTACGAGTAGTTTTGGCACTCGTATTTGCACTGATGTTGTCACTGCCAAACCTATGCATGAGAGAACTTTTGGGCAGTACGCTAGGGTTTTAGTGGATATGGATCTTAGCCAACCCTTGAGGTATAATGTTTTGGTGGAATGGAAGGGATTTGCCTTTTTTGTGGATATTGAATATGAGAATTCTTGATTTTTGTAGTCATTGCCAAATCATTGGGCACCATATAGATAACTGTAAGAGGAAGAGCAAGCAAGACGCGTCAAGTCAAGAACAGTTGGTTAAAAAAAAGCAGCAGCAGAAATAAAGAAGAGTTATGTGCCAATCAATGATGGTAGACATCCAACAAACAAGACAACAGAGGTAATCAATGTGGAAACTGAAACTATTCAGGTTAACACATCACCTGCTTGTGCTCCTAATCAAGATGGAGCTGTCAATGCTGAAGCTTCTCAAACTCAAGTTATATCAACAACCCCTAGCCCTGTTTACAAAGACACTACTGTTTTGAGTCCTGTTGGGAAGTCTCAAGCCAGTGAGCATTTGGCAGTCCAGGGACAACATCATAATGTTGATGCTACTCATTCTAGGGATCAGGTTGTGCAACAACATAGTGATTCTGATGATTCTTTTGTGAATGCCACGCAAACCCTAGGCAATGTAGATATCCTTGTTGATGTTGACACTCCTAGGCAGACACCTGAGAGAGTTGTGCATGATATGAATTTTTTGAAAGAATCCTGGGCCAATATGGTGGAAGATGAAGAGAACAACCAACAAGTTTTGGTGAATAATGTTGATGATCTCTCTGCAGATGGTTTCCAGTTAGCTCTTTCCAAGAATCAAAAGAAAGCTCAGAAGAAGATAATTCAGTCCAGCAAAGAATCTTATGCTACCAGGTCCAAGGTTTCTTCAAAACCTTTCAGATGAAGTGTTTCTACTGGAATGCAAGGGGATTGGCTAACTCCCCTACAAGATTAGCTCTGAAGAATCTTTTGCTTATCCACAAACCAGATATTGTTTTATTGTTTGAGCCACGAATGAATTTTGATGATTTTCGTAAAAGATGGCTTGTTAATCTTAATCTTAAGTTATTTGCTACTAACTCTAGGCAAAATCAGTTGCCTAATATATGGTGTCTCTATAAGATTGATCTTCATCCTACTATTCTTTTGTCTGATGATCAGCATGTGGCTTTCACAATCATGGATAATGATAAAATGCTTGCTTTTTCTACTGTGTATGCCTCCACTAACTACATTTCTAGGAGGAAGTTGTGGGATTCCTTAAACAATTTACAAATTCAACATGTGTTGCCCTGGTGTTTTATGGGGGATTTCAATGTGATTCTAGGTGCTCATGAACATAGAGGTCACTCTTCTCCAGCTAGACTACCTATGGAGGAATTTCATGCTTGTACTGACACTTTTCATTTGCTTCACTTACCTACCAAGGGTGATGAGTTCACTTGGAATAATGGGAGAGGTGGAAGTAGGCATACTGAAAAGAGACTAGATAGAGTTGTTTGTAATCAGGACTGGTGGGATGTGTGTAATGTCTCTTCTGGTTTTGCTCTCACAAAACACAAATCAGATCATTTTCCTTTGTTGTTTGACTTCCAAACCTCCTTTGTTCCCGTTGCTTCCAATTTCAAGTTTATGAGGATGTAGTCTTTGCATGATGATTATAGGCAGCTAAATAAGAAGCTCAAGCTTCTCAAGCTCAAATTGAAGGATTGGAACAAGTCTACCTTTGGTAATGTCAACAATGCAGTTTCTCAAGCAGAACTGCACCTTCAAAATATTCAGCAACAAATCCAAATGAATGGCCTTTCTGATGATTTATTCAAAGCTGAGAAACATGCCAACACCATTCTTGAAGATGCACTTCTCAAGCAAGAGGTTTTCTGGCAGGAGAAAGCCAGGCTTAATTGGCACCTTCAGGGGGATCGTAACACTAAATATTTTCATAAACTAGCCAAGATCAAGTCAGCATCTAAAGCTATTACTTCTCTCCAAGCTGGAGATCAGGTTCTTATTGATCAAGATCATATCTCTGACCACATTGTTAATTACTATAAGTCTTTGTTTTCCACTAATCTTACTTTGCAGGATTCTAAACTTGTGGAGGAAGTTATTCCTCAATTAGTCACTGAAGATGTGAATGTTGTTTTAACTATGCTCCCATCTCATGCTGAAATTAAAGATGCAGTCTTTGCTCTTAATAGTGACAGTGCTCCTGGGCCAGATGGTTTTGGTGCTTTCTTCTATCAACACTATTGGGATATCATCAGTAGGGATGTCATCAATGCAGTGTTACAATTCTTCACCTCTAATTGAATCATGCCTGGTTTTAATTCTAACATCATTGCTCTTCTTCCCAAGTCTCCTACTGCCAATTCTATTGATCAATAGAGGCCTATTGTTATGGCCAATTTCAAATTCAAAATCATTTCCGAGATTCTTGCTGACAGGCTTGCTACTATTATGCCTACCATTGTTTCAGAGGAGCAAAGAGGTTTCATTCATGATAGAAACATCAAAGACTGCTTGTGCATTGCTTCTGAGGCCACTAATCTCCTGCACAATAAATCCTTTGGAGGGAACTTAGCTCTCAAGATTGATATTACAAAAGCTTTTGATACCCTTGATTGGAATTTTCTTCTTAATGTTTTACACAAGTTTGGCTTCAATGACACTTTCTGCACATGGATCAAAGTTATTCTTAACTCAGCTTATCTCTCAGTTATTGTCAATGGGAAATCTCATGGTTATTTCAATTGTTCTAGAGGTGTTAGGCAGGGGGATCCCTTATCTCCTCTATTGTTTTGCCTAGCTGAGGATGTGTTAAGTAGAGCAATCACTCTTTTGGTCAGCCAAGGCAAATTAAGCCAAATCAAGGGTGAAAGGAATGTTATGATCCCCTCCCACTCTTTCTATGCTGATGATATTCTCATCTTCTGCAAAGGCAATTTGTCTGGCATCAAGGCTTTGAATAGGTTGTTTAATCAATATGCTATGGAGTCTGGTCAGGTTATAAGCACTTCTAAATCTACTATTCTTTCAGGCTACATTACTCCTGGTAGATTGTCTCTTATTGTGCAAGAGTTAAATTTCAAGGTTGGTTCTTTCTCTTTCATCTATCTTGGGGTCCCTATCTTTAAAGGTCGTCCTAAAGCTATTTATTTCCAACCTCTGGCTGACAAAGTTAAACATAAATTGTCAGCTTGGAAGGCAGCTCTCTTGTCCATAGCTGGCAGGGTTCAGCTTGTGCAATCTATCATACATAGTATGTTTACTTATAGCTTCTCTATCTACTCTTGGCCTACTAATCTTCTGAAGGATGTTGAGAGGTGTATTGGAAATTTCATTTGGAGTGGGGACACAGATAAGGGGAAGTTAGTCACTGTCTCTTGGAGTAAAGTTTGTCGCCCTTATGCTCAGGGTGGCTTAAATATTAGATCCTTGGTTAAATTAAATGCTGCCTCTAATCTCAAATTATGTTGGAGTCTTTTTCAATCTAATAGTTCATGGGCTACTCTTCTTAGAGCTAGGGTTTTTCGTGGCAACAAAATCATTCAACATCACATTTTCTCATCCCTCTGGAGTAGCATGAAGGAAGAGATCTCTACTATTAATGACAACTCTATCTGGTTGGTGGGTGATGGTAAGGATATCAATTTTTGGAATGATAGTTGGTGTGGCTTACCTTTGTCTGAGCAATTGAATATTCCTGAACATCTCAGACCTGGCCTCATCTCTATTATTAAGGATTTCATTCATCATGGTAACTGGCTTGTTCCTTCTCCTTTGGCCCAGGTTTTTCCTACGCTCTATTCTTTAATTTCCTAGGTTACAATTCCTATAGAGCAGTCCACTGACAAGTTGCTGTGGAAGCATACTGATACTGGTGACTTGAGCCTCAAGGATGCTTATTTATTCAAAGTTGTTCCTTTACAAGAAATGCATTGGGCCAAGGCTATTTTGAGTCCGGATATTCCCTCATCCAAGTCCTTGCTTGTGTGGAGATTAATGCATGATAAGCTTCCTACTGATGATCATCTTAGGGCTAGGGGTTGTTCCATTGTCTCCATGTGCAGTCTTTGCCAAGCTTCAGTGGAATCTTCTTACCATCTCTTCTTTGAGTGTAGCTTTGCCTTTAGGCTTTGGTCTTGCCTTGCTGGGTGCCTTAATCGTATGATTCAGTTCACTTCTATGGAGAATATGTGGAATCTTTGTGACTTGAATTGGTCTCTTCAATGCAAAGTGACTATTACTGCTGCTCTTATCAATCTTATTAATACCATCTGGATGGCTCGCAATCAAGCAAGATATAAAGATCAGCTCATGACTTGGAGAACAGCTATATCCCAGATCATTGCTTGTACTGCCCTTACAGGAAATAATACTAAGAAATCTTCTTCCAACTCTATCAGAGATTTCTCTATCTTGAAGTTCTTTAACATCACCATTCACCACCCTCGGGTCCCTGTCCTTAAGGAAGTGGTTTGGCACCCTCCTTTGATTTCTTGGTTTAAATGCAATACTGATGGTGCCTCTAATGGAAACCCTAGCATTGCTTCTTGTGGAGGGGTTTTCAGAAATCATCTCTCTGAGTTTATGTTTGCTTTTGCTAAGCCTATAGGGTTTGATTCCTCTTTAGTTGCTGAGCTTTGTGGTGTCTTAAAGGCCATTGAGATAGCTCACCATAATCATTGGAATAATATTTGGTTTGAAACGGATTCTACTTCTGTGGTTGCTGCTTTTAAGAATCCTATGAAACCTTTAGCTTGGTCTCTAAGGAATAGATGGAGGAATGCTATGCTCTTGTTGTCCCAGAAGAACTACATCATCACTCACACCTATAGGGAGGGAAATCAGGTTGCTGACCTCTTAGCTAATGCAGGCTTGAATCTTGCTTCTTACACTACTTGGAGTCTGCCTCCTTCTTTTATATATGAAGCTTTGGGTCATAATAAATTAGGCTTCCCTAGTTTTCGTCTTTGTAACTCTTGACTTATGATTCGGTTTATTCTTGTTTTGGTTGTTTGGAGCACTGCACTCTTTTTCCCTTCATCTGGTTTTTCCCTTAGGATTTTACAGGTAAGGTTTTTAATGAGGCAGTTGTACTATTTTTGCTACCACCTGGGTTTTGGTCTAGTCCCCCCAGGTTGTCCTTGTATCTTTGTTATCATTTTCTTTTTAATAATATTTGGAGTTTGGCTTGCTAATTGGGATTGCTTAGGGGTGCCAACCTAGTTGGGATGTCTTTGCAATCTTGATTGTGCCTTACTCTTTTGCTTAAAAAAAAAAATTTATTTATTTTAATATAATAATTATGATTATTTATTGTAATTAATATTATTTGAATAACTATAATAAATAACTCGGCCTGAACATTAAAATCGGCCTAAAATTGACCCTAAACCCAAAAAATCGGCCTAAAAATTTTAAAATCGTCCAAAAACCCTAAAATCAACTATAAACCCTAAAATCACCCGAAAACACAAAAAATCGGTCGAAAAACCTAAACTGGCCAAAAACCCTAACATCGTCTGAAAACAAAAAAAATCAGCCAAAAAACCTAAAATAAACTATAAAACCTAAAATCGGCCGAAAAAACAAAAAAAGGCTGAAAAATCTAAAATCGACAAAAAATCCTCAAATCAACTATATACTCTATAATCGGCTGAAAAATCTAAAATCGGCCAAAAACTCTATAATCGAATATGAACCCTAAATCGCCCGATTTTTAGGGGTTTCGACCGATTTTAGATTTTTTGGCCGATGTTAGGGTTTTCGGTCTTATTTTAGTTTTTTGGCCGATTTTTGGGTTTTTAGATGATTTTAAAGTTTTTGGTCGAATTTAGGGTTTTCGACTGAATTTTTGAGTTTTCGATCGATTTTTTGGGTTTTCGACGATTTTTTGGGTTTTCGACCGATTTTAGATTTTCTGCCGATATTTTTGGGTTTTCGGCCGATTTAAGGGCTTTTGGCTTATTTTAGTTTTTTTGGCTGATTTTATGGTTTCTTGCCAATTTTATGGTTTTCGGCCGATTTTAGGGTTTTTGGCTGATTTTAGATTTTTCGCCCAATTTTAGGGTTTTCGGTTGATATAAGGGTTTATGGTTGATTTTAAATTTTTCGGCCAATTTTAGATTTTTCGGCCGATTTTACATTTTTCACATTTTTCGGGCGATTGTAAATTTTTCTGCCGATTTTAGGTTTTTCGGCTGATTTTAGATTTCTCGGCCGATTTCAGTTATTTTGATCGATCTTAGTTTTTTCAGACGATTTTAGATATTTCGTCTGATTTTAGGTTTTTCCATCGATTTTAGTTTTTTCAGGTTTTTCCATCGATTTTAGTTTTTTCAGGTTTTTCGATCGATTTTAGGGTTTTCGGCCGATTTTAGATTTTTCTGCCGATTTTAGTTTTTTCGGCCGATTTTAGGTTTTTCGGCCAATTTTAGATTTTTCAGCCGATTTCAGTTTTTCAACCGATTTTAGATTTTTCGGCTAATTTTAGGTTTTTTGGCATATATTAGATTTTTTACGTTTTTTTGGCCAATTTTCATTTTTTAAGTTTTATGTCAGATTTTAGGTTTTTTGACTGATTTTAGGTTTTTTTTTATCAATTAGTAATTTTTAAAAGTTTATAGAGAAGAAGGAATTTCAAATTCTTAGTTTTTATGTGTCATTTGAAATTCCTTAAATTTAATTTAAACAAAATACTCCACAAATTCCCTTCATTTTTAAAAGAAAATTGCTATATACGCCCCCCATGTTTGCTCCCAAACCCCCCAAACTGACAAAATTACCCCTGGACAGAAATTTCGTTGCATAGACAACGAAAAAAAATGAATATTGGTGACAAACTCACCAAAGTGAGCAACAGTTGCGCGCCCTCCGGAGTTTGCCCACATTAAGTTAGTTTCGTTGTCTACCTTACGAACACGCTGACTTTCGTTGTCTACCTCACGAACACGCTGACTTTTGTTGTCTAGGTAACGAAATAGCAAAAATACTCATTTTCGGTACTTAGACAACGAAATTATGTCGGCAGTCAAAAACAGCTCCCCATGCAGTCAAACTTGGTTGACACGTGGCCAACTGTGATTGCCCACGTGTGTGGCTGTAATAGTGCACCAGCCAATTAGAATTCATCAAGAATTCTATAAATAGACAACTAATGTGCCATTTTTTTTACCATTCACTTCCTTTCCTCTTTTGCTCATAAATTTTTATTTTTTGCCTTTTATAGTTTCGTAGTTTTATTAGTTTTAGTTAGTTTCTATCGGGCGCATGGTCCGTCGTGGACTAACCATACCGCTCCTACCGGTGTTGTAAAGGCAGAATGGTTGGGAGTGGTATGTTATTCCACGAGGGATTTTGTGTCCTCACTAGGAACGGTACGGTTAGTCCAAATGGGTCTTGCTTGGCTTGTGGTTACTACTGCACAAATGGGACTGTCCTATAGTGTGGGACTAGTCGTCGGCAGATGAACCAAAGGAAAATTGCGCAAAATTCAGTGGGCGAAATAATGTATTATTTCTGCCTAAGATGACCCGAAGGGATATTCCGCTAGGCCAGCTTTACTTTTTCCCCGGAGCGAGTTTCTTTTGCCACGGATTTCATGTTTTTACGGGTTGGTTTTCTAGCGCTTTCGAGCAGCTGTATTCTGTTGCCCATACTTTCCTGTTACTCGGGGCAGGTTTCTTTTTCCCCCGGGATTACTAGGGAAAAATGTATTATTTCTGTCTAATGTATCCATTTGTAATGGTTGTAACAAAAAATAAATGAAATTGTTTTTGTTAATTGTGTTTTGCATTGTTAATTTTCATTTTCATTTTCATTTTGTTAAATTAAAATTAACTTAATGTAAATAACAAAATCAAGTATCCACTAAAATTAAAAAATTAACAGTATAAAAAATTAACATTATAACAAATTAACATTTAAAATTCTGGGTATTTCGTCTCTGTGAACATATTTCGTTGTCAAGACAACGAAAATCTGGAAAACTGCTGCCAGTTTTCGTTGTAAGGACAACGAAAATCTGGGAAATACGTGCCAGTTTTCGTTGCCTAGACAACGAGACCATTGATCACAGAACCAGTTGCAGTGGTTTATTGTCTATCCACATGGTTTTCGAAACCACGCAAACCTGTCTATGTTCCTTTTTATCAGATCTGTTCATATAATTTGAATATATTTTTCTCAACATAAATTACGAAAATTAAAATTACAAATAAAAATTACAAAACGCAAATATATTGTCGATTTATAAAGTACGAATATTACAAAATGCAAGTTCAAAAACTATAAGTTTTTCCACTATCATAAAGTACGAACAAAGAACACCAAAATACAAGACAAAATAAACAATGACAACACTCTAGGCTTGAGTGCTTGGTCCGGCATCGCTACTTTTCTTCCTCTTTCGCCTCCTTCCTTCACCACCCGAGTCTTTTCTCCTTTTGCGCCGCACCGAGTTACTCGTGATTGGCTCCAAATCATGACAAACTTTTTTCAATAATGCTTTGGCCTCCTCCAAAGTCATGTCATCCTCATCCTCCAATTTTTCCGTCACCTCCGTCCGCACTTTCCGACAAATTTCAAACACATCCAACTTCGAATCCTTGTTGTCCTCAATCAACACCCAAGATTCGCCGGCCGTGGAGGACTGCCCTTGATTGGTGCATTAATCTTTGGATGCGATACTTTGAAAAACCACGCAATATATCCAGGCACGGCTTCAAATACATGTGTGGATCTTGGACCCCGCATTTCCTCCGTCACACAATTGTCAATAAACATATTCTGAAAGGCGTGATCAATTGTGAATCTGTTCATTTTCGCCTTTGCAGATATGTACGGAGCTCTCGGTATTGACTGAACATGTCCATATTACCGGAGGACACGTTCAGGCAAATGCGGGGAAATCATTGCCGTTCCACACATAATCCAGCCCGAATACCAACAACAATCCTGAAACGGCTTTATATGGCGACGATCCTCATAGGGTTGCCACATGATGTCGTCGTGCTCCATCTGATCCAATGCCAGCCTTGTTTCGTCCGGTTGCTGACCCCCTTTCAACGGACGAAAATTTGCAGGAAACGGCAATTCTTGCTCATATTTTTCATTCAAAACATATGTCCCAACTCTAGGGAAATGAGCATGAACCCAAGCCTGCGCAAAATAAACAAATTCAATCAAAAATATATTATCAACGATAATGAATTATAACGGAAAATAAATAAATTCAAACAAAATACGATGACAACCATATTAATTTATTACGCAAAAATAGTAAATTAAATGAAAACAAGAACTACAATATTAATTTAAATATTTACCTGAAAAAGGCAATTGTAACCGTCGTTGTTTCCACTCTTCTGCCTGGTTTGCTTATCCAAATACCTGAACAGATAAGCGAGTCCTGAGGCACCCCAATTCCATGTGTTCAGCACAGCCAGGTCTTGCAAGTATGTGAGAAAAATGACATCCACATACCGCGTACTTTTGTTGGTGAACAGTGTCGCACCAAGCAAGTACAGCAAAAAACATCTGACCGTGCATTCCCTGTAGTATAGCACGTCGTCCTCCGGGTCCTTATCATTCTCTGCCTTCTGAGCATAGTTTAGGTTGTC
The DNA here is from genome assembly GCA_954870985.1 of Trifolium fragiferum. NCBI lineage: Eukaryota > Viridiplantae > Streptophyta > Magnoliopsida > Fabales > Fabaceae > Trifolium > Trifolium fragiferum. Next base: position 27,831,443 of record OX940796.1, read on the forward strand.
CAAGTATAACTGCAAAAGCTTGGGAAATCCAATATGCGCTCCCTTCATCTTAAAGAACTCATCCAGGCAATCCTTTTTGTCAAAGTTGAGGTACTCCTCACACATATCCGCTCCTTCTGCCTTCGTGCATGCAGTCCGTTCGTGGTTAAGCATCTTACCACGAATCGGAATGTGCAGCAAGCACGCAACATCATCTAGAGTGATGGTGACCTCCCCGACCGGTAAATGGAAGGTGCCGGTCTCTGGTTGCCATCTCTCCGAGAATGTCGTTAGTACACCCCAATCGACATTGTCGTAGTTTGTCTTCAGCAGGGGTGTCAATCCACTTGCATTTATCGGATCCCAAAACCAACGCAAGTGTTTTCCAGGCAACTCGAAGTCATTAATTTTCTTTCCGTTGTTCATGCACCTCAAAAATCGCGACGGAAACTGCATATATAAAAAATAAGGCATATTAATGTTAACGAATTAAGGCATACATAAAAATTAAATTTAACGAATTTCAAATTAAGTTCAACAATAACGCATATATAAAAAATAAGGCATATTAATGTTAACGAATTAAGGAATATATTAAAATTAAATTTAACCATTTTCAAATTAAGTTAAACAATAACGCATGTATCATAATCAACACACATAACACATATTTAAAAAAAATAACGCATATATTAATTTGTTAAAAAATTACCTTTCCCAACCACAAAGAGTTGGCAATATGCTTGCCAAATCCAGGCAAAACTGTCAGATCACTTGGGCCACCCGGGTATCCCCCCTCCGGTGCGTCAACTGGTGGCACCTTATATCCCTTAGTCATTACGGGCCTTTTTCTACGCGGTGTCCTCCTAGTAGACTTCTTCGGAGGAGACGACGTCCGTTCGTCAAAGTCATCCTCCTCTTCTATTTCTTCATCATGATCTCCACCATCACCATCCTCATCCTCATCTTCCTGCTCCTCCTCTCCCTCATACATATCATTCTCCTCAACCTCCGCCTCATCGAAATCATCCTCCTCAACCTCCACCTCATGCTCCGTCTCTAAAGTAGATTCATGATCGGGCACCGGATCAGGATGATTTTCCGCAGTAGAAGACACTTGCTTCATTCTACCACCCGTCCGTTTTGTACCCATTGTCTGTGCTAGGGCAGCACGCTCTCTACGGGCCGAGCTATGGGCAACACTATCCCTACCCGCTCTTTTACGAGTAACTTCTTCCATTTCTCCTGCAACATAATGACATTCAACATTATTATATCATCATCATCATCTAAATTCAAAACAACTAATTTTATTCTAATTTTCATCATCAATTATCATCAAATAATTTTTATCATCATCAATTATGATCAATTAACAAGATTATCATTGTTATACCCTAATTCTAATCCTATCAACATCAAGCAAAACTCAACATTCAATCCAAATTCTAAGCAACATATAACTTAATCAACAATGAATTTAATTTATCAACAAAACATTAACTTAATATAATCAACAATATTGAACAATGTTTTTTTAGCACAAACCCTAAATCCCCAATCCAACACATAAACCCTAAATCCCCAAATCAAAATCCCTAAATTAAATTCATCAACAAATTAAATTCATGCAATTGACTGTTATAATCAAAATCAAACAAGTAAAACAACTTTAATGCACAAAATCAAAGGGATTCTTACTTGGATTTTTGTTGCCTAAGTGACAAAGTTCTTCACAACCTCCCAAACCTTAGTTCCACGCTTCCTTTGATGTAAATCGAGTACTATTCAATGATTGGATGCTTGCTCGATCAAAATCGCATTGATAATCGCCCAAAAACCCTTTCCCAATCGTTTGCTTCGTTTTACTGTAGTGATTGGGGAATCGTTTCCTCCGTTTCTGATATGACATAGTTTCGTTGTCTATCCAACGAAACCAAGCGCGTTCATGAGATAGACAACGAAAATGTGCTTTTCGTTACTTAAGTGACAATTAGCCTTGTTTCGGTAAAATGACAATGAAACTAAAGTAAATTTGGCCAGGAACGCGCCTTCGTCCTGTAGTCAACAATTTATTTGGATTTCGTTGCCTAGACAACGAAATTTTTTATCATGTCCTCAGGGGTATTTTAGGATTTTTGGGGGGCTTAGAAGCAAATAGGAGGGCCTCAATAGCAAATTTCTTTTTAAAATTCTCCAAATTAATTATCCAAACAAGAAAATTTGGATCAAAATATTTGAGTTCCCTCAAAAAATTACATTAACTCAAAACATTCTCTCATCCAAACACAACTCTTACAGATTTGAACGGGCAACTCTCTCCGAGGTTGAAAGGTTGATATGCATGGTGATTTTAGCCGGCTTCATGCACAGGGAAAAAGTATCTACAAGATTATTAGCACTTCAATGCTCAAGTCGGTACTTGAATGAGAGAAATGTGAAGGAAATTGATGGAATCATGTGTACTTTAGGTGTTTGAGTTATATGCGTATTTATAGGTCTAATCTTGAATGAGTATGTATGAGTAGTGGCAATTTCACTATCTTAGTGGAGCCAAAAATAGTACTAATTTAATTTGGTTCGAGGTCAGTTCTGACATCAAGTGGTTCCAACCTCCTTTCGATCACAGTTACAGGAAATCGAACCGTGGTCTTCTCTATCAAATTTAACGTCAATCACCACTGAACCAACTAACGACCGGTGGAACACTAGTGATTTTGAAGTTATGATTCCTGCTATCAAAGGCAAAATGGGAAAATAAATAAATGTTTTTAAAATTGTGTGCTTGATGTGTTTAAATGGAGTTTATTGAATACTTATCTTTTTCTATGATTTTATTGATTAAGCTTGTTCCGCAAGTTTGATAAGTGTTTTTAAAAGTATTGATTTGTGATTTGATTGATTAAGTTTGTTCTAGAAGTTAGATAATCAATATCCTTAGCGCTTTATTTCTCTCTGGAAATTCGTATCTATGTAAAGCATATCTGATCCAAACAGACCAAATGACAGAGATTTGCTAATCATAATTTTTTATCATTGTTCGGTATTTCTTAATTTAGTTGAACCTCGGCCCGTTTGGCTTAGCTTATTTTTGAGTTTATGCAATTAGATTATGCAATTTTTATGTATTATTTTAAGTTTTTCAAGGTAACTTATGATAAAATAGCTTCTAAAAATTCAATTTTCACTAGTTTAAACTTATAAAATAGCATAAAACCTAATTTATATTACATAAGCCGTTTGCAAAAACTCTAAAATAAGCTAGGCCAAACGAGCCATAAGTAAAACTAAATTTCATATCAAATTTCGATATGAATTTATAATAGAATAAGAAAAAATCTAAAAACATGTCTCGGACACTAGTTAAACATATTAATAAAAATTTTATTAAAAGTTATGTATTTATTAACTTTAAAATGTAAAAAAAATAAAAATAATTAGATATATAACATTAATTTTGGCTTTAATTTCTTTTTTTATATGTTTAACAAGTGTTTTAAAGATACTATTTAGCATGACTTTTTTTTTTTTTTTGGTAAGCATTTAGCATGACCCTTAAAATAAACATAAATTTTATTTATATATTATTTGTATATAAAAATGTAAGCTGAGTTCCTAAAAATGATGTTTCTTGTGTTGGAACAAAATTATGATTTTGTATTGATTTTGATGATAACAATGTATTTAAAGTTAAATTGGAGTACTAATAATTTATTTTAGTGTGCAGGATTAAAAGTTAAAATTTGCGTACTAAAGCACCTTAGAATTTCTGAAGGAATTACTTCTGAGCAAACAACATCTGAGCTCACCATATCTGAAGCAAGTAATTCTGAGACTATCAAACTCTGAAGCTACGAATATCTGAAGGCTCATCAGAGATTAGTGTTAAGCTACATTTGAGAGTACAACTTTATTGAAGACTGTGCCTGACTAAGTCCAAACGTAGAAACCAAGAATGAAAAGGTTTGACCATGGAAAGGTCCTTTTCAAGTCAGGCTTCAGAAACGATTATTTCCTTATTTGGCTTTCACCAAGGTTCAAATATCAAAAGCCAAAAGGAATCTCTCATTTTGTAGTAAACGTTAAGCTCCTAAGCATCTGCAAATCAGAACAGCTAATAAGCTCACTGATCAATACAAAGGAGCGTCTCAATTCTTCAAACGGTTATAATCTTCAACGTTCACTTTTTCATCTATAAAAGGAAGAAGATTTGTGAAGAATTATTATCAACACTTAAGCTTCTGAACGTGCTGAACCTCTGTCAAATTCTAAAGCTATCAAACACTTAGAAACTTTGTGATAATTTTCTAAGTTAAGTCTTGTAACTGTGTTGTATTTTGTAAACACCTCTGATTGTATATCAAGTGTTAATCTCACATCTTTATTATTATTAAACTTGTGTGAAGTCTCTTGCATTGTGCTTGAGCATTGGAAGTCTCTTGCTTTGTGCTTGAGCATTGGAAGTCTCTTGCTTTGTGCTTGAGCAATTGGAAGTCTCTTGCTTTGTGCTTGAGCAATTGGAAGTCTCTTGCTTTGTGCTTGAGCATTTGTAATCTATGTGATTATAGTGAAATCTCTTGTAAAGAACAAGAGGACTGGACTACTCCTGTTAGTAGGAGGAACCAGTATAAAATTCTGAGTCTTTCTTTCTATCCCTATCCTCATATATTGTGTGACTTATTCATTATCCGCTGCCATTTCTTTTATTTTAGAAAAAGTCTTAACAAAATTCAACCCCCTCTTCTTGTGTGTTTTTCAACATTCAATTGGTATCAGAGCTCCGATCTGTTGCTCTTCACTTAACAGTGAAACAGTAAAAGATCTAGGGGTACTTAGTTGAAAAACATGTCTGGTGTTACCTCTCCTTCTGCTTCCTCTGGACCTGATCACTCTGCTGTTCCACCTCCTCACAACTATGATAGGGAGAGGAACAGTGATAATCACAGAGACAAACCACCTTACTTTAACAGTGATCCTACTACTTTTCCTTTCTGGAAAACCAAGATGTATAGCTACATCATTGGGACTGATGATGAGTTATGGGATATCATTGAAGATGGTATACATTTTGAACACATGGATGATGAAGGTATTGTAAGAAATACCTACAGAAAGTTCTTTGATGCTGAAAAGAAGAAACAGTATAAGAAGCATCATACTGTTAAGAATATGCTTATTGGTGCCATATCTCATGCTGAGTATTTAAAAATATCCAACAAGTCATGTGCCAAAACTATCTGGGACTTTCTATGTTCCACCTATGAAGGAAATAAGCAAGTCAAAGAAGCTAAGGCAAACTTATTAGTTCATCAATATGAGCTGTTCAGAATGAAGGAAGATGAAGATATTGAAACCATGTATTCAAGGTTTCAAACCCTTGTCTCTGGTCTTTAAGTTCTGAAGAAAAGCTACACTGCATCTAATCACGTGAAGAAAATTCTGAGGAGCTTACCTTCCAAATGGAGACCAGAAGTTACAGCTTTTCAGGAATCCAAGGATTTGGACAATGTGACTCTTGAAGATTTAATAAGCTCACTCAGAAGTCATGAGCTAGAACTTATGTCAGATGAACCTGTCAAGAAGATGAAGTCCTTGGCTCTAAGCTCTGTTCAGACTTCCTCAAAAGCTGCAAAGATCAAAGTGTCTGAACAAGAGGAAGAAACTTCTGATGATATGATGGATGAAAATTCTGAGAATGAAGAAATGGCACTAATGGTTAGAAGGTTTCAGAAATGGAACAAGAAATACAAAAGGTTTCTAAACAAAGGAAACAACTCAAGAAGTTCCTTTTCAAAGGACAAAAAGGAAGAACTGAACAAGTGCTATAACTGCAAGAAATCTGGACACTTCATTGCTGACTGTCCAGAAATGTCATCCAAGGACAAAGGAAAGAATAAGAGCTTTGGGAAAGAAAAGTACAAAGAAAAGGTAAGGAAAAGTTTGTTAGCCACTTGGGAGACCATTGAGATGACTCTGAAGGAGAAGATGATGAAGAAGGCAATCTGGCTTTAATGGCAAGAACTTCTGAAGGTAACAACTCTGATAGAGATTCTGAAGATGACTCAGATGATGAAAATGAGGTATACTCTAACATGACTAAATCTGAATTAATTGATTCTCTTAAGATTGCTGTGAAACATTACACTCGTATGGTAGGTCAACACAAAATTCTGAAGAATGTTCATGAATCATTGAAAAAGGATGCCAAGATTCTTTATGATGAAAATGAATCGTTAAACATTCGTATTTGTCATGTTGAATCTAACTATGTCTTGGCAGACAAGCTCAATGATGATCATGAAGATGCTCTTCACGAATTTATTCGTTGTACCTTCAATAGGAGTAAAATGGCTTCCATGATTTATCACATGACTCGTAACTATGGTGAAGGCATTGGTTATTCTCGGTTTAAGAACTGGGATAAACCTCTGAAATCATATAGTGAGGATGATACTCCACCTGAATTATTCTCTACCTTTGTTAAAAGTGGTACACTCGATCTGAAGGCATCCAACTCTGAAGGAGGTTCTGAACCTGAACCCAAAGACTCAGAAGTTCCAAGTTCTTCTGAACCTAAAATTTCTGAGTCCAAAAGTTCTCAAGTTAAGGCTCAGAAGTCATCTGAACCTCTGAGAAATCAAGGTAAAGTTACTTCAGATCCTTGCTTGACCTTTGGAACTGTGATATACTCCAGATCAAAATCCAAGAATCAAATTAAGCCTAAACATTCTTGTCAAAACTTAATTAATTCTAGATCTTGTGTTGATCATAGAAAACAAAGAAGGAATACTATTCAGAAGACTAACTCTAAAGGACCCATCAGAATATGGGTACCAAAATCTGAAATAGTGTTTGCTTCAGATGCTCATGCAAGGAAAGGTAAAACAGCAGCCTTGGTACCTGGACAGTGGTTGCTCACGACATATGACGGGAGAAAAGCATATGTTCCAAACCTTAACTCTGAAAGAGGGAGGCTCTGTGGGGTTTGGAGGAAAACAAAAAGGGAAGATCATTGGTACAGGTACAGTTGGTAATTCCTCCCTTTCCATTAAAGATGTTTGGTTAGTTGATGGACTTAAACATAATCTATTGAGCATTAGTCAATTTTGTGACAATGGATGTGTTGTTACATTTGATAAGGAATCATGTATTGTATCAAAAGACTCTGACAAATCTGCAGTATTCAAGGGAATGAGAGTTGGCAATGTTTATAAAGTAAACTTTTCTGATTTGGTTGACCAAAAGATTATATGTCTTTTGTCTCTGAGTGATGAGAAATGGTTATGGCACAAGCGTCTTGGTCATGCTAACTGGAGGTTGATCTCTAAGCTTAGCAAACAAAAGCTTGTTAGTGGTTTGCCTGACATTGATTATCACTCAGATGCACTCTGTAGCTCATGTCAAAAAGGAAAATTTGCTAAGACTTCCTTCAAGTCTAAAAACATTGTCTCTACTTCCAGACCCTTAGAATTGCTTCACATTGATCTGTTTGGTCCTGTTTCGACAGCCTCTATCAATGGTAAGAAATATGGATTGGTCATTGTTGATGATTTCAGCAGATGGACTTGGGTGGAATTCCTTCGTTCTAAGAGTGAAGCATTTGTGGTGTTCAGTGACTTCTGCATACAAATACAAAGTGAAAAGGATCTTCGGATTCTGAAAGTTAGAAGCGACCATGGGGGAGAGTTCGAAAATGACTCTTTCGAATCTTTCTGCTCAGAGCATGGAGTAATCCATGAATTCTCTTCTCCTAGAACACCACAGCAGAATGGTGTTGTAGAAAGAAAGAATAGATCTTTGCAAGAAATGGCTCGTACCATGATGCTTGAGTCTAACCTAGCTAAGTTCTTGTGGGCAGAAGCTGTGAGTACTGCTTGCTATGTTCAGAATAGAATCTACATCAGACCTATTCTGAACAAAACTGCTTATGAACTGTTCAAAGGAAGAAAACCCAATATTTCTTATTTTCATCAGTTTGGATGTACTTGTTATATTCTAGACAACAAGGTCTATCGAAAGAAATTTGATGCTAGAGCTTATAAGGGTGCCTTTATAGGCTACTCTGAACGCTCAAAAGCATACAGATTGTATAATTCTGAAACTCACACAGTTGAAGAATCTATACATGTTAGATTTGATGATAAAGAGCCTGACAATAAAATGTCAGAGCAAGCTGAGACTTTTGCAGAGTTTCAAGTTTCCTCAAATTCTGAGTGTGAAGATCTCTCCATTGTTGTATATCCATCTGAGACTCAAAATGAAGATATTTCTGAAGGCCTTGAATCTGAAGACCCTTCAGAAACTGAACCCTCTCAGACACCTGCTCCACCTAAGAGTAAATTCAAGTATAGATCATCTCATCCTGAAGAGCTAATTGTTGGTAACAAGGATAGCCCAAGAAAGACCAGATCTGCTTTCAAAGAGGATGAATCCTTAGTTGGGTTAATTTCATTAATTGAACCCACAAACATAGAAGAAGCACTCTCAGATGATGGGTGGATTGTTGCAATGCAAGAAGAACTCAATCAATTTGAAAGAAATGACGTTTGGGATCTGGTACCAAAACCCAAACACAAGAACATTATTGGAACAAAATGGGTATTCAGAAACAAGTCAAATGAAAAGGGAGAAGTTGTTAGAAACAAAGCTAGACTGGTTGCACAAGGTTATAGTCAGCAAGAAGGCATAGATTTCACTGAAACCTTTGCACCAGTAGCAAGACTTGAAGCAATAAGACTTCTCTTGTCCTATGCAGTTAATCATGACATCACTCTATTTCAAATGGATGTAAAAAGTGCATTTCTGAATGGAGTAATTTCTGAAGAGGTCTATGTCAAACAACCTCCTGGCTTTGAAGATATAAAGTGTCCTGATCATGTTTACAAATTGAAGAAATCTCTGTATGGTTTGAAACAAGCTCCAAGAGCTTGGTATGAGAGGTTAAGTATATTTCTTCTAGAAAACGGTTTTGAAAAAGGACATGTTGATAACACTCTTTTTAGAAAAACCTTAAAAACTGATATCTTAATTGTTCAAATTTATGTTGATGATATTATCTTTGGTTCAACTAATGCTTCTCTTTGCAAGAGTTTCTCTAAGCTTATGCAGGATGAATTTGAAATGAGTATGATGGGAGAACTAACATTCTTTTTGGGAATTCAAATTAATCAAAGAAAAGAAGGAGTATATGTGCATCAAACCAAATACACAAAGGATTTACTGAAGAAATTTTGTCTTGAAGATTGTAAACCAATGTCAACTCCTATGCATCCCTCTAGCAGTCTTCTGAAGGAAGAATCTGAAGGCAAAGTAGATCAGAAATGATATAGAGGTATGATTGGTTCCCTCTTTTATCTCACTGCTTCTAGACCAGATATCTTGTTCAGTGTATGCTTGTGTGCTAGATTTCAATCAGATCCTAGAGAGTCTCATTTAACTGCTGTTAAGAGAATCTTTAGATATCTAAAAGGAACCACTAATCTTGGATTACTTTATAAGAAATCCTTAGATTATCAGCTTATTGGATTCTGTGATGCTGACTATGCTGGTGATAAAATTGAAAGGAAGTCCACTAGTGGAAACTGTCAATTTCTAGGTGAAAACCTTATATCATGGGCTAGTAAGAGACAAGCAACTATTGCTCTATCTACAGCAGAAACAGAGTACATCTCAGCTGCTAAGTGTTGCACTCAATTGCTCTGGATGAAACATCAGCTGGAGGATTATCAAATAAGGATAAGTAGTATACCACTTCTCTGTGATAATACTGCTGCTATCTGTTTGTCTAAGAATCCTATTTTGCATTCAAGAGCTAAACACATTGAGATCAAGCATCACTTCATTAGAGATTATGTTCAGAAGGGAGTAATTGAGATTCAATTCATTGATACTGAGCATCAATGGGCTGATATCTTTACCAAACCTCTTGCTATTGATCGTTTCGATTTTATCAAGAAAAATCTGAACATGGTTTTTATTTCTGAATGATGTTTCTGAATGCTGTTAACTCTGAATGAATAAATTAGTTCTGAAGGGCCTCAAAAGTTTGGACGGCTCAGAAACTATTATATAGGTTCTGAAGCACTCTCTGATCTGAAGCAATCAGAATTATTTATTATTAAATATGATCTCTTGTGACTCAGATACCTACTCTAAGTGTTAGTTGACTGCTCAGTTTCTCTAACTGACAGCTGGCTTCTGAAAACACTACTTATCTGTGTAACTTCCCATCATGTCTAGTAACCGCTGGGTAATGGAGGAGAGCTAATGATGATTTTATTAAAAGTAAATGCCACGCCCCCATTACGTCACTATCTTGTTTCCCCCAATATTTTGAAACTTACACTATAATCACTTATCACACACTAGTCACTATCACTTCTCACGTTTTCAACTTCCTCTTTCAAAATTTTCATCTCTCTTTCTCTCAAAATTCTTTTCTATCGTCCTCAATCGTCAACTTCAATGGCTTCTTCATCTAAAGCTACTATCATTCCTAACCTTATTGAATCTCAAGAAGATGTCTCCAGAAATCCTGAACCTTCATCTGTTCGCTTTGAGCAATTAGAGCTAGTTGCAGAAAGTCCAATCGACTTTGAATCGTTTAGGGTAAACGATTTGGAACTAAGAAGTTACTTTGAGAATCAAGGATGGACGAACTACTTTGATATGCTGAACGGTGTCGTTTATCCAAATTTAGTCAAGGAATTTTGGGTTGGCGCGGAAGTGTTTACTAAAGAAAAGGCTAAAGCGGAATTGGAAAGGGCCATTGCCAAGAATCCAGAAGTTAACAAGAACAAGTCTTGTGAGGAATTAGGTTTGAAACCTTACATTGGTCCTGAAATTCGTTCAACAATTCTCGGTGTACCTGTGTCAATCACAAGAAAACACTTTGCTGAACTCCTTCAGATTCCTAATGAAGGATTCTTTCAAGTTGATACTGACAAACCTCCACCCCTAACCAAGCATAGAGCTGAGATTAAAGATACTTTATATGAGGATCCCACTCATATGGGAAGAACTTCTGGGCTGTTTAAAGTTGCAAAGCTTCTGCACAAAATTCTTCTCTCTACCATCATTCCAAGGGTTGGTGGAACTGATCAGATTTCGTGGGATCAAAGGCATTTGCTTCTCTTCTTAGTAAAAGGTACTAAGTTGAATTTACCAGCTTATCTCTTCCACTATCTCTGTACCTATATTAGAAACACTACAGAGAAATCTAAGCACTGGGTTGCTTATCCAAGATTGCTCTCTGAGCTCTTTTACCAATGGCGTTTGGTGGATAAGTTGAGGGAAGTTGGAGCTGAGGATACCACAGTTGAGTTAAGGACTCCCTTCCTTTCTGCTGAAAATCTGTGCAATGTGCACAAGATCTCTAAGGATAATCTAAAGTATCCTCAATCTCCTACCAAGAGAAGGGTAACATCCCTCAGAGATGATGTTCACCCTGTGTATAAGAATGAGCCAATGGATGTTATTGCTCATTACATTGCTGCTAGAAGGGAAGAAGGTGTTTATCTTACCCTTGATGATTTACAGTCTAAACCTGAGGATGACTATGTGGTCAAGAAAAGAAAGAGGACAACAAAGAAGAAGAATTATGAGCTTGCTGAAGCCCCAGAAAAGAAGAGGGTTAAGAAGGAAAAGAAGGTGAAGACCAAGAAGGTCTCTGAAGCTACTGCCAAATCTGAACGGGTACCTCAGCGCACTGAAGAGCCTTTTGTGGCACATGTTGACAGCGATTCAGATACAGAAGATGATGTGCCTCTGAGCCGCACTATCAGAATCAGGAAACCAGTTCAGATATCTACTTCAGGTATTCCTTCAACTTCTGTAAATACTGTTCTTAATGCTGCACAAACTGTCAACCCCTTATCTGAACAAACTCAACCTCCTCCACAATTCACTGAAACCATATTTGAACAACCTCCACCTCAAACTAATCCCACTCAATCTCCACCTCATCTTTCCACACATCCTACCAATGATCACCCATCTGTTGATGAATCTCAACCCATCAATATGATGCTGCCTGGTAGTAGCCAAATATTTCCAGCATTTCCCATTGTTGATGAATCCCCCACAGTCTCTGAGCTTGAAAGAGCTGTGGATCATGTACAAGAATCCATCATCTCTGTTGCATCTAAGAGAAATGAAACTCTTCATGAACTTCACTCCAAAATGCAACAACTCCATGATCTTCAACAACAAGAAACTCAACAACAACAACACCAACCACAATCACCATCTCCACACTCCACAGACACTCTCCAACACCTTGAACAACATCTTCATGGTGATCTTGTATATACTGTTTCATCACCTCAGCAATCACCCATTCACACTGCTTCCACCTCTGCACCTGCCATTATTGCTGAAACCATTCCTGACAACCCTAAATCCCCTCAGAAATCTCCTATTAAAGTTTCTGAGTCTGCCCCAATAGCAATGGACATAGACCAATCTGAACCCTCTAATACTCAAACTTTTGAAGTCCCTGCTGAATCACAAACTGAACCTCCTCAGCCTTCATCTTCTAAGCCACTCACTTCTGAACCCAACACTTCAGAAATTCCAACCTCTCCACCATCTCCTGGAACTGATTCAGATCTTGAAGAAATTCGTCTTCATTCTGAAACATTTCCTTGTTTCACCATGGTGCTTAACACTGAACCTCCTCAATCCTTCCGACCACCCAGAAAAGTCATTACCATTCCTAACTCTGACTCAGATTCTGAAGAATCTTTTACTTCAGAATCCTCGTGTGAACATTTGCCTAGACCACCACCCCCTCCTGTTTCCAATGACATGTTTGTGCGCGTTACTAACAAAATTTACAGGAAAGCAAAGGCACTTCATGATGTTAGGCATTCACTGATGAATCCAAGAGCTTATATCATGGCTTGGGTTGAACTAAGAGAGGAAGTTCTGAATGATTTCTATCATCTGGTGGATGGGGATCTGAATGAGATGTTAGATTATCAGATTGCTCTGAAGGCTTGGTTGGATAAGCTCAAGGAAGGGTATTTGAAGATATCTGAGAAGGCGGCGCGTCATTGGCAGGAAGATTACCTCAACACTCACTTCTCACTCTCTATGCAAAGTTCCATTTCCACTGCTCTGAAGTTTTCTTTGGACCCTGGTGATTTATTTGTGAGCAATTCAGTGATGGATGTAGTTGGCTCCTCTTCAGAACTCTCTGTACTTAAGAAAGAGCTTGAAGCTCAGAAGCAGAAGCAAGCTGCACTGGATGCTAAGATTGATCAGCTTGCCGCTCAGCAGAATGAAAAATTTGAGCGGATTGAGGCTAAACAGAATGAAATGGCAAATGATCTGAAGACCCTTATTACCCTTCTGACCCCTAAACCTTAGGATCTCTCTTAGGCACTTGTTTTATTTTCTTTTCTGAACAATTTTATCTTGGTTATGTTTTGAATATTTTGCGTAAATTTCTTTTGATTTTATGGCTTATTTCTTATTATTAATTCTTATCACTTTCTTCAAAACTTGTGCTTTGACTGACCCGTTTTTTATAATTACAAAGGGGGAGAAAATATTATATCATTTCATGTGGCAGTGAAATTAATTCTGAAGCTCTAAGATCTTACATTTTCTGAACTCTACTCTTGTTAAGTTATATAAGTCTTTTAAACTTTTAATGAGGGGGAGTAATAAATTTTGTCCAACATAAATTCGTATAATATAAGATACGCTTGCAAACCATGGCTTATATTTGTCAATCTGAAGAAATAGAGCTTGCAAACCTCTAATTCTGAAGGTAGAATATATGAAATTATATTTGACATTAAATATTACTCTTAGACTGTTTTATATTTATCATTGATAAACTTCTGAAGCTTATCAGACTCAGGGGGAGCTTGCAAACCTCAGAACCTGAAGTCAAGATGTTAAATAAAAACAACAACAATTGATTTTAAATACATATAGTTGTCATCATCAAAAAGGGGGAGATTGTTGGAACAAAATTATGATTTTGTATTGATTTTGATGATAACAATGTATTTAAAGTTAAATTGGAGTACTAATAATTTATTTTAGTGTGCAGGATTAAAAGTTAAAATTTGCGTACTAAAGCACCTTAGAATTTCTAAAGGAATTACTTCTGAGCAAACAACATCTGAGCTCACCAGATCTGAAGCAAGTAATTCTGAGACTATCAAACTCTGAAGCTACGAATATCTGAAGGCTCATCAGAGATTAGTGTTAAGCTACATTTGAGAGTACAACTTTATTGAAGACTGTGCCTGACTAAGTCCAAACGTAGAAACCAAGAATGAAAAGGTTTGACCATGGAAAGGTCCTTTTCAAGTCAGGCTTCAGAAACGATTATTTCCTTATTTGGCTTTCACCAAGGTTCAAATATCAAAAGCCAAAAGGAATCTCTCATTTTGTAGTAAATGTTAAGCTCCTAAGCATCTGCAAATCAGAACAGCTAATAAGCTCACTGATCAATACAAAGGAGCGTCTCAATTCTTCAAACGGCTATGATCTTCAACGTTCACTTTTTCATCTATAAAAGGAAGAAGATTTGTGAAGAATTATTATCAAGACTTAAGCTTCTGAACGTGCTGAACCTCTGTCAAATTCTAAAACTATCAAACACTTAGAAACTTTGTGATAATTTTCTAAGTTAAGTCTTGTAACTGTGTTGTATTTTGTAAACACCTCTGATTGTATATCAAGTGTTAATCTCACATCTTTATTATTATTAAACTTGTGTGAAGTCTCTTGCATTGTGCTTGAGCATTGGAAGTCTCTTGCTTTGTGCTTGAGCATTGGAAGTCTTTTGCTTTGTGCTTGAGCAATTGGAAGTCTCTTGCTTTGTGCTTGAGCATTTGTAATCTGTGTGATTATAGTGAAATCTCTTGTAAAGAACAAGAGGACTGGACTACTCCTGTTAGTAGGAGGAACCAGTATAAAATTCTGAGTCTCTCTTTCTATCCCTATCCTCATATATTGTGTGACTTATTCATTATCCGCTGCCATTTCTTTTATTTTAGAAAAAGTCTTAACACAATTCAACCCCCTTATTGTGTGTTTTTCAACCTTCATCTTGATCATGGAGGATGGTGCTTGGAGACTTTTGGTTTTTGAATAACGTGTAATATCTGGACTCTTTATACCGTAAAAAAAAAAAGTTGGAATCTGAAAAAATAAATAAATAAAATGATTAAAAATTCAGATGTAAAAATTAAAAAAAATAAATTAAAAACAAATGAAAATCAAGAATCCATTCTCCTATTATGTGACTACTATTTTCTCAAAATGTTTGCAAGTTGCAACTAAACAACCATTTTCTATCCTAACTTGCTGTTCAACATCAGCAGAATGAATGTGAAAACAATTTGAAAATGATTTCAATACAAATTAGTATAAAATTGAAAAGTTTGTTTAACTTTTAAAAGTAATGTTTAGAAACATAACTTTTATTTTGTCATTCTTTAACTAAAAATATTAAACAATGAGCTACATCAGCTACAAAGAAACCTTTTGACTCAAATCCAATCCAAAAAATAACCACAAGTCGGTCCAAACAAAACCGAAAACCGCAAAAAACCGAATAATTTTGAATGTGTTTGGATGTCCTTTTGTGAAAATCGCTGGATCGGATTGAATTTTTAATTGATTTTTCAAAACCGATGAAAAACCAAAACAAACCGCATACATATTTTTTAATACTTATTTAACTTTTTATTCGTATGATATATTCCATTAATATATTAATTATTGGTTTTTAAATTTCTCAATAATACTTATTAGTTCAATTCGATTTATTTCTTTTTACTATTTCATAGGTTTTAAATATAATTAATAATTTTCATTGCAAAATATTAATTTTTAACTTATTATATATTATATTTCACATCAAATATATTATTTTACAATATCTTTATAATATTAATATTTAATTAAAAAAAATTAATTTGTAATTTGAATATCCAAAAATCGATCCAAATTAAACCGCACAAAATTTGATCGGATTGAATCGGATTTTTTTCAATTAGTCATCCAAAACCGAACCGCAAGAAATATTAACTTTAGATCGAATAAATTTTTACCTCAAAATCGATCCAAACCGAACCGCGAATACCTCTACTTTTGAGACATACCTCAAACACTAAACCACCAGCTGAAAACCAAAATGCGACTGTGAGCATTATATGCTACCCAAAGTGATCGATATATGGTACAATTAATTTGCCAATTAACAATCATAATTGCAAGTATAGATCGAATATGTATGCAATAGAAATTTAGTTCAACTGGACATCACAAAGCTGATCAAGTAATCTATATTATAAACAAAGTACACCTTGGTGACCAAAATGTGACACGTGGCACTTTTAATGAAAATATAATAGACATTAATTTTAATTTTATTTAATATTTTATTTAATATTTTATAACGTTACATTTTTAATTAAATACGAAAATCAAAAAATTTATATTACCATTTAATATATTCAATTTTAATTAATAATTGAAGACGTTACAATTTTTAATAATATTGAAAATTAAAAACATTTATATTAATATAAAATATAATTAATAATTGAAGACGTTACAATTTTTAATAATAATGAAAATTAAAAACATTTATATTGATAATAAATAATTGAAGACGTTTCTATATATTTTTTATTTATCATAAATATATTTCCGTTACGTATAATTTTTAATTTTTATAATTAACGTTTTTATATATATTTTAATTATCATAAATATATTTTTAATTATTATAATTAACCGTTTTTATATGTATTTTAATTATCATAAATATATTTCCGTTACATATAATTTTTAATTATTATAATAAATATTTTTTAATATTATTTGAACGTTACATATTCTAAACCTAACTATAAATATGTCTTCCTTTTCTCCAAAATCTTCTCACAAACTCATTTGATATTTTCCACAACCAACTCACAAATTCATTTGTTAAGTTACTAAACAATGGCGAATAAAATTAACCTGATATCCGAAATCAACCAGACTAATGAGAGTTTGAATATTGTAGTTCGTGTAATTCGGATGTGGTTGGTGCGCGATATGTATGGCAACAATGCACCATTTTCTTTAGATATGATACTAATGGATTCAACCGTAAGAACTCTTCTCTATGTTTAAATTTCATTTACATTTAGTTTTAATATATTTTTCGTTATATAATATTATTTTATTGTCTTTTTGTTTAGGGAAACAAAATACATGGTACAGTGCGTCGCACTCTGATTTATAAGTTTGAGAAAGATCTTAAGGAAGATGTTGTTTACTCGATTAAAAATTTTTGAGTTGTTGCAAACGGTGGATCATACCGTACTACTAGGCACGAGTATAAATTAAACTTTCAGTTCCACGCGAAAATTAAACTTTGCAATTTGAAAAAAGTTCCTTCTAATATATATTTGATTGAAAGTCCTGTTCCGACATTTGCTCCCGACTATGATACAAATTATCTTTACGGTAAGAAATATTAGTACGTTATGTATTTGTTTTGTTGTTTTTGTCGTTATAAGGTAGACATGTGATATTATTAATCGTGTGTATAATCATATTTTGTAGACATTATAGGGATGTTAACCGGCATTGGAGCTCCAAGGGAGTATGAACGCAATGGTTTGAAGACTAAAATGGTTGCAATTCAGTTGAACTATGATGGGTTAGTATCACATGTGTTTTTTTTATCTTACTCGATCTATCACAAAATATTAAAATGCTTTGTTAAATTCGTGAATCATATAGGTTCAAGTTTAATGTTACCCTATTTGGTCAATATGTTGATGAGTTGAATGCATTTGTTGCGGCTGGAAAAACTGAAAACACAATAGTCGTTGTGTTAATGGCCAAAATCAAGTTGTGGCAAGGTATTTATTTTGTTGACTATCAAAAAATCTATTTTTATTTTTTTTTCATTGTAAATATAAACTTATAAACTCTTACAAATGTGTTTTTTTTATAGGAACTACAACAATTCAAAATTCTTTCAATTCAACTAAGTTGTTGTTTAATCCCGACTTCATAAGTGTTACTGATTTGAAGAAAAGTTATGCATAACAATCGTTGTGTATATTTTTCTTCTTTATTTAGATGTTTTATTTTACAATTTATGTGAAGTTTTTGTATTCGTATTCAATTTTTACATTCTGACATGTTAATATTGGTTATAGAATGTTGGAAAAAAATGATTCTCCGTCCCCTGGTATTTGTATGATCCGTGATCCTAATGTATTGACCGAAGAAGATGATTTTCTCAAAGTCACGCCTAGGATAACACTTGAGGGGTTGAAAGAAAGTCGTGGGGTTAGTTTTTTTCAATAAACGGATTAAATGTTTATATTCACCTTTTAGTACATGTAGAAACCATATATTGTTTTAATGATTTATACTACTTAATCGTTATTTATTTGTTTAAATTCAGGAATCATCTTACATTGTGTTGGGAACAATTAAAGATTTGTTTGATACACAAGGGTGTTGGTACACTGCATGTGAGTGTACCAAAAAAGTTATTCTTGATGACGGCATGTACTATTGTTTTAAATGTAATAAACATGTGGAAAATGTTAGCGAAAGGTAACATATGAAAATTGTATTTATTTTATTTTTCAAACAAATAAAAAGGTAGCAATAACGTTTGTTTGTTAACTATTATATAAGTACAGAATCATAATATCTGTAGTTGATTCAAGTGACTCTGCCACATTCGTCATTTTTGACCGTGAAGCAACAAAATTGTTCAAAAAAACTGCATCTCAAATGATTGACAGTTCTGGGGTAATGTATTTGAATTATTTGTAGAGATGTTAAAAATAATATATATTATATATGCTATTTTTGAATCTTAAAGTAATAATTGTATTTGTATAGGAAAAATCGTCAAGATTTCGACCTAAAGAGATTTCTGAGTTGATTGGTTCTACATTTTTGTTCAAAATTGAGTCCAACACCAATAATGACACAAAGTTTGAAAGGAATTATAGAGTGAAGAAAATTTGCAATACCGACGAAATTATCATGAAGTTCAAGGAGACAGAATCTAACACTAATGTATATACATTTCGTTTTTAATATTTTGTATACATGTTAACAAATAAAAATGAAAACTTATTCATTAATTTAATATGTTATATAGAATGTGGCTGCAGCGGGATCTTCCAATTTAGCTGACATTGTCATCGGTAAAGGGAAAACTATAAATGTCGATATTGCACAGGTATTATTAAGTTTTTTTCAATTGTTTATTTAAAACTGAAGACTCATACAAAAGAGTTTAAATAATAGTTTATATATATTTAATGTTGACAGGATTCGCACAAATTGATTTAACTTCGGATTCGCACAGTGTTACCCCTTTCAAAAGGTCTTATCCGTTTGGCCAAGAGAGTTCAACCAAGTCAAATTCAAAAGTCATGCTAAAGAATATCAAGATTGAAAAGGATTGAAGTTGTCATTGATTGGTTCCAACGTTGCCATTGTGTAATATGTCTTAAATTTAAATTTGTTTTGTTTGATTTAATAAATTTGAATAATTTGTCAATTGTGATTTTAACAATTTATTTTACACGGTGTTTTTGTCCACGTATTAATTTTGAAATATCAGTTTTATAACCTCAATGATTTATTAGCTTTAGAAATACAATAATTAAATGCAAATTGATGACAAAATATGAGTTACAACTTTTGTTATGTAACGTTCAAATAAATATAAAAGAATATTTATTATAATAATTAAAAATTATATGTAACGGAAATATATTTATGATAATTAAAATACATATAAAAACGGTTAATTATAATAATTAAAAGTATATTTATGATAATTAAAAAATATATAAAAACGGTTAATTATAAAAATTAAAAATTATACGTAACGGAAATATATTTATGATAATTAAAAAATATATAGAAACAGTTAATGTATTAATTATATTTTGTATTAATATAAATGTTTTTAATTTTCATTATTATTAAAAATTATAACGTCTTCAATTATTAATTATATTTTGTAATCAAATAAATGTTTTTAATTTCAATTATTAGTAAAAATTGTAACGTATTCAATTATTAATTAAAATTGAAAATAATAAATAATTAAATAGTAACCGTACTGAATTAACCATCATTAAAGCACGTACAATAAATAAATTCAAATTATAAAAAAAATTTATTGATTAATAAAATAAATTATATCGTCTCAATTTAAATGTGTCATAAATTATTATCTATACATTTTGTCACTATTCAATTTACATATTCACATAATCATAATAATCAGAAACATGATATTTCTTTTTTTATTAAAACCATAATAATTTGCATAAACGTAATACTACATTGAACACAATAAGTGTAACATCCCGGATTTTTGGTCCGAGACATTAAGACTAATTCTATTATTCCTTTTCGAAAAATACTACATTGTTTTAAAAACAGGTCGACATCATTATCTTTTCAAAATTTCAAGATCGTTAATCATTGCAAAATAAGAAAAACTTATTAAATTCAAATATTACAAGTCATCAACTTTAGAGTATGGTAAATTTACAAAACAAGTAGCTATAAAATTATTAAGAATCCTTATCTAAATTTACAATTTTAAAATAACAAAAACCCTTTGTACTTATCCCCGCGCACATATAAGTAACACATCAACTTCAAAATTCTTTGGTACCTACAACCATATTTAATGTAAGGGTCAATTTCCTTATCCAAATTGAAACATGCCGAACGGAAGGTAAATATCATAAAATAATAATAAAATCTTTGGTCATAAAGAAGAAATCAAATAAAATCGATGAAAGAGACTATTTTTAATAACCCCTTATACCAATTAATAATGCATGAAATGCACCTAGCTACAATGATCCGGATATCACCACTCCGCAGAGCAAAATAAAATGTCCCGCTTGGACAGTGTCCCTCTTGGACACAATACCCCTCTTGAGTATTAAAGTTCGGTTACCCCTCTTGAGTATTAAGGTTCGGTACCCCGCTTGAGTATTATTCCGAAACCACACCAAAACAAGTGCATGAATGAATGAATGCTCTCTCACTGAGTATCCAATTAAATCAAAACCTCTCTAATCCCACCAGATTAAGAGACCAAGTTAACACCTCTAGTAAAATAACCAATAAAATAACCAAATCCACAATCAACCACACACCAAGAAAACATATAATTAAATACACAACCAGCCACACATATCACTCAATGTATGTTAAAATAGCATAAAACGCAATAAAAATAATTCTATCATTCCTTCTATCATCATTCATCTTTATCAGTTCTCAATTCAATTATTAAATTATAATATAAACCCTAAGTGCATGAGTGTATGGGAAAAAAGCCCTTACCTTAGCCGCTTTTCTTCCTAGCATAATATTCTTGAAGTCATATGAGTTACTCGCGCAAATAACTATTTAAATTTTTAAAGAAAGAAATTCTAACATTAGAGACAAAATGGTGGTCGGAGTAGAAAGATAATGGACAAAGGATTAGAATCGATGATACCTCCGGAAATCACAAAGAAGAACTCGATGGAGGGAATGGACTTAAGAATATATATGTATTTCATGGGTGCTAGCGATGAGGTTAATGAGAATTGATAGATGGGAAAACAAGTGACATGTATATTTGTATATTAAGCTGGTCAGGTGGCATCATAAGGTTTTAACATGCAGGGAGTTGTTTGTCTTACAAAACTACGGATACAAGACTAAATAACAGTAATAACTCATAATTAGAATGAGAGAATTGACATACACATGAGAGAGGGCAAATATAAGTGTTGATTAGGGATGGTGAGAGAAGTAGTACGTTGATTGCTTTTGCCAAAGACAAGTGATTATGGTTTTGTTCCACTAATTAGTATGAATGCTAAATTTAAGACTACATGGAGAAGCATTAATGATCAAGTGGCTAAATTATAGGAGATTGGGTTACATGATACGTGGAGCACTTCATGTGTAGAAATAGTTTGGTTAAAGTATTTCAATCATGACTTAGTCAAAATAGATTTATATCTCCCCCCATCCTAAATTAAACAAATAATTCGCTAACCTTATAAATTAGTTAGGTAACCACTCCCTCATCTATTAATAAATTTAAATAAATAAAATGGGATGCTAGATAGTTACTATAGAATTTATTTATCAATTAACCAATCAAGCAATTAATTATTATCATTGTGACACCAAATTGGTAATATATATAATTAAATATATTATATAAAAATGGGTGTCCCAATAAATTAGATAAAAATAGAAGGTTATCTAATAATAAGTTAAGAAAATTATTAAGAATTATATGTATAAAATATTGGGATGTTACATTCTCACCCTCTTAAAATAGTTTCGTCCTCGAAACTAGAAAATATAATAATTAGGAAAGAATTCTCTCACAAAATAGAAGCATAAGTAGTAAAACTTGTAATACCCCACATTATTATCTAGAATATAATGCAGAATATTATAAATAGTACTGAGTTCATTACAATTACATTATTCAGTAAGCACACACACAGGTGCAGAAATACAAACGAGTTCAAATAACATAGCGGAAACGAAAGACAACACGAATAAATAATGAAGAAAGCATAGAAAGACTAAATGCGATCCTCCAACAACGGCAGCGACTCCAACACCAAAGCTTACCTATTCAACGTGCTTTCCTGTTTCAAAAAGGGAGTGGGGTGAGACAGTCACTCCGTCCCAGTGAATTCTACTACCCTCCTAGGCTATAAAGCCGGGGCTCCTAATCAGTCATATCATAAACTAAATCCATAGCATAATTATCTTAAACAATAATGTAAAGGTGTAACACAAGTTTATCTTGTTCATTTTAAACCGCAAACCCTCTAAGATGAGCACGTCTCAGGGGTTCGCCTTATCCGCGAGCAGAAAGCGCTCCGGCATAAAGCTCACATAAATTTTTCTAATGGAACATCTAAAACGAAGTCCATACTGATAACAAAATCATATTATTAATTCGACTGATCACTAAATTATTATCATGCTACCAATAATTCCCAAACCCGGGGAATCATACAACCTTAATTCTAAGTTATCCCTAATTTTCAGAATTGTGTCTGACTTTCCGTACAATATTAAATACATTATACAACTGCAATTTATCTTTCTCCGGTTATGATATAAAACGAGTGATTAAATCATTTTTAAAACTGAAAAAGTGAAGTAATTCTGGGCTAGCTCGCTACGGCGAGTTAGCAGGCTCGCCATGGCGAACTTATAGGTACTGGCCTAAACAACTCGCTAGGCGAGCTAGAGCTCGCCATGGCGAAGTTCTTCAGCCCAGAACCTTGAGCTCGCCATGAGTGCTCGCTAGCAACTCGCTACGGCGAGTTAAGTCAGAAAGACCCCTGTTTTACGAATTTTCAATATTTTCAAAGATTCACCTACAACCAAACTCTGAGAAAGTGCAGTTATATAATATAGTCAATATATAACAGAATAGAAGAGAATTTGGGAGCTAATTCTCCTCACACAATTAATTCCTTATTTCTTAAGTTAACATGAAAATTCATAAATTAAGGGAATTCTAACTAAACTAGCCTAAGAACCCACCTGATAACTGAGCTTTAACCTTTATCTAGCTCTACAAACAGCTACTGAGACTTCCTAGCAAGACTCACGAACAGACTTGAAGAATTGAGCTCCTAACCTCTTGAAAACCCTTATTTGCTCTATTAGATGGAAATGTGTGAATGATCAGAACTGAGGGATGTTAGGGGCTATTTATAGTTAAATTTCTGATATACAAACAGTGAGGGTCTTGCTCTGGTGAAGACATGCATGCAATTCTATTGGTTGATAAAGTGGTGAAGGGAAATGTTGTTGTTTAGTATCATGTGAAGCTCTAGGGAAGGTGAGGAATCCACACTCAGAACTGGAATTATGCAGGTACAGGAATCTCTGAGCTTGGTTTTTGTTAGCTAGTTTTCACATGAGGGATGGAGACAAACTTTAGAGTTTAAGATGAATTGGAGTTGAATTGGTTAGCTTGGAGTTTTGTTGTTTGCATGCGTGAGAGAGGAGAGAATAGAGAGTGATGATGCTTCAGTTTTGCTGAAGTTAGAAAATGAGAGAAGTGATTAGAATGCATGTGTTTTAAGTGGATATGAGCTCAAGGGTGGTTTGTGCTAAGGTGAGTCATAGGAGGGAGGAAGTAGAATTTGAATTCTTGGCTTAATTAACTTAAATTCATGGAATTAGTGTATTAATGTGTAGCTTAAAACCCAAAGGAATTATTTTACTTCACACACTTTACACCTAAATCCTATGACTTAATAAATCAACCACCTCTAATTAATTTCAATTTTTGATAAATATATTTCAATCAAAATTAATTAGGCAATTTAGAAATTGGGGATGTTACAAAACTATTATTTGGTATAAAAGATAGAGTTAAAGTATTCTGATATGTAAATAAAACATTCATCTCTATATAAAATTCTCGGGTGTTACATTCTACCCACCAAAAATTAGTTTCGTCCCCGAAACTAGAAGGTAGCAAAAGATTTAAATAGAATTTACAAAATTCTGTATGCAAAATCATTCAACCATTTTTATTTAAATGCACGACTAAGAACCATTTTAGAATTATTTTCGAAGGATGAAAAATTTATGTAAGTTACTCCTTTAAATGGATAACAAAATAAGGAAGTAAAATATAAAATAAAACACCATATATATCCGCTGCGCACTCTGATATTAAATAGATATTTCGATTAAATTTACGATGTAAGTGAACTTTCAAAAAGAAAAATAAAAATCATAATACAATTCAATAACATAAGATAAAATACTTTAGTAAAATTTTGATACAACAAGATAAAATATCATTTTAGAAAATAACATTTCACACTTTACAACAAAATTCTAGTATAATAAAATTGCTCCAAAAAGATGAGGTAAAAATAGCTCTAAAACAATTTATATAAAATAATGAGTCATGTCGTAAAATCAAATAATCAAGTAATGTAATAATTTGGAACGTTCAAAATCAGAAAGGTTCAATAACAAAAATAAATATTTAAATTAAATCCTATCGCAGGAGATTCACTAGATTAGTTCAGACACCTACCAATTAGCACATAAATGTCCTATTAACTTCACATGTTTCAACAGTTGGTGAGATCGGTCAATTCCAGTCATCATGATATGGTCTACTATTAATAAGAGATTGAGGGTGATCAGTTCCCCAATTTATCAATAGTAAGCCAACAATCATAATGGTAGTATAAACCATCCTACTTCAAGAGTCCTCTTTCGTTACAACTTACACTTAGCGTTTGTCGAATTTTCAATAGCCGCCACACTCTTAATCCATGTTTCTCACATAATGATATGACTTATCATAACTAAAGTCGGGATTTCAAGTAATCGTGCCTAAAGAACATACTATTTGAGAGAGGACATTTCAAACAAGTTTTGGGTGTTGTGCAAGTACGCACTATCTATTGAGGATAAATGATGTTTTACCTACATTCTACAAATTACTTTGAGCTAGAAAATATTTCTTCAATCTAGTCCTAACTCTAGAGTTCTAAAAGTAAAATCTAGTTAGCAACTAAGAATGTATTTTCTACAATTAAATCACAAAGTCAATAACCAAAGAGAATCAAACAACATAATAAACAAGATGCACTCAAAGTCAAATACATGTAGTAATACTACTTTTAGATTTCCAACTCTGTCAAAAAAAAAAAAAAAACCAACATAAAATAGACCCACTTTACAATAATCATTTACACCAAACCACACTTCTTCCATTTTTCCACAATTAATCCATCCAAAATTTATTTTAATAACTAACAAAATTAGTTTAATTACCTTAACTTTATAAACTTTAGTTTATCGGTTTTCACAAAAATCAATTTGGAAACAGTCATTAAAAGAATAAAATTTCAACACAAAATAACAGAGAACAGTATCACTATTAGTGACAGACAACAGAAAATTAATATTTCATAGAGAACAACTTTTAGTGACAGGCAGTAGAAAAATAACACAACCAGAAAATCAGTTATAGTGACAGACAACCATACAAACAGATTACACAGGGAAGAACTTTTAGTGACAGTCAAGAAACAAATCATACACAAAATAATATTTAGTGACAGACAGCAGCAAGATAAATAGTAATACATAAAATACAAAATTGGTATATTAGTCTTACAAAAATAATTTATAAGGACTAATATCATTGTCAAAATGAGCTCTAATTCACAAAGTTATGATTACCAAATCTTATAAAAATTAATTTATTGCCTACCTCATAAAATATTTTCTTTATTTGCTCAATTAGCTTTTACTTTGTAAAGCACTCCTTAATTTACATGAACTACTATTAACCATAAAAATCACAAAATCATAGGGACAATATTTATATAAAAAAAAAAATGCATATTAAGATGCTTACCAATTGCAATTCTTATATCACCTATCCAACTTACTTCCAATCATCTTATGTTTACAATCAAATAAATCGTGAATAAAATGCCCTTGAATACTACACTTTTCTTGACTCACCATTTTCAAGAAAAACCTCTATAAATCAAACATGCAAATACTCGATCCAAAAACAAGTATGCTAATACTATTATTTTTTTGCAAAAGCTATATTACCATGTAGTTACTTTTATCAAATAAAATAAAATTTATTTTATTTAAAACAAGTGATTACAAAAATTATTCAACAATATCTCACCTCAAAGTTTTTAATAGTTCATCATGAATGCTATTTCTTTTAAATAACAACTTTAAAATTTATTCAATAGAAAGACATATCAATACAAACATAGTTTAAATCATGAAGTCGTTTAGGTTTAAATTGAGAAAAAATTATACTATCATATTACAAAAATCACACCACAAATCATTGACAACAAAGTCAATTAACAAGGATCACAGAACTACAACATAGAGTTTAAGTTTATTAAAAGAAGACCAAGTAATCATGGGAATACAAGTAGAGAATAAAAACTCAACTTAAGAGGAAATTTTCAAATGGAGTAAGTCACTTAATTACAATGGTGCAACTATAGGAATAAGAGCTTCAGAGTATAAAACAAACTGATCACACAATAAAGTCGTATATATCATTATCAAACAATCTCTATTTCACAAATTGTGATAACCAAATTTTAAAAATTCCTTAGACGGAAAGAAAGTAATTATAAATCACTTGTAGCTATTTCATAAAAATGGTTCATTGCTTTTATTTTAAAAACACCCCATAATTTATAATATATGTAACTACCAATAACCACAAAATTCGTCGGAGCATAATGACAAGAGTTAAAAGAAAAGGTTTACACGAAATAATTCGAACTAACATGCTTCGTTGCTAATCACAATTAACAAGTAACTGTTTTAATTTTATATATATATATATATATATATATATATCATTAAAAATGATTTTCCACTATTTTAATTTGCCACTCATTAAAATAATAATTTAAATTGTCAAACTGATTCAAATTCATTCTTTTTTTTTCTTCCTTTTATACAGTCAAATATTTCTTGATATTATCTGGAAAAAGAACACTAAACACAAGACAACCAATAAAACAAACATGCAACTCAAGAGACTCCCAAAACAACACCGATCGATACAAGGAGAAACCCAAAACAAAGACATTAGAATGCCAAGGGATATAGGCAATACAACAACAAGCTTGCAACTAGGGTACAACATGAAGGCAAGAAAATAGGACACTCCACTAAGAAAAGATTATAACCAAGATTGTAAAAGTTCCCCAATTCAAATACACCTGATGATAAAAGAAAACAACACAATCCCAAACCATCCCCATGAAACAAGCTGCAAGCAAGTAATTACTCCAAGTTTAACACACTCCATTGGTGAAGCAACCACAAAATAGGCCAGGATTAAAGCAATATGTTTCACGCAAAAATAAAAGACTCATTACCATTAAAAATCAACAACATATATAATTTAATTAAGTCTATAGGTCACACACATCAATCAAACATGTGTCAAACACGATCGCTCCCACCCCAAAAATTGTCCAAGGACCATGCTCTGATACCAACTGTAACATCCCGGATTTTTGGTCCGAGACATTAAGACTAATTCTATTATTCCTTTTCGAAAAATACTACATTGTTTTAAAAACAGGTCGACATCATTATCTTTTCAAAATTTCAAGATCGTTAATCATTGCAAAATAAGAAAAACTTATTAAATTCAAATATTACAAGTCATCAACTTTAGAGTATGGTAAATTTACAAAACAAGTAGCTATAAAATTATTAAGAATCCTTATCTAAATTTACAATTTTAAAATAACAAAAACCCTTTGTACTTATCCACGCGCACATATAAGCAACACATCAACTTCAAAATTCTTTGGCACCTACAACCATATTTAATGTAAGGGTCAATTTCCTTATCCAAATTGAAACATGCCGAACGGAAGGTAAATATCATAAAATAATAATAAAATCTTTGGTCATAAAGAAGAAATCAAATAAAATCGATGAAAGAGACTATTTTTAATAACCCCTTATACCAATTAATAATGCATGAAATGCACCTAGCTACAATGATCCGGATATCACCACTCCGCAGAGCAAAATAAAATGTCCCGCTTGGACAGTGTCCCTCTTGGACACAATACCCCTCTTGAGTATTAAAGTTCGGTTACCCCTCTTGAGTATTAAGGTTCGGTACCCCGCTTGAGTATTATTCCGAAACCACACCAAAACAAGTGCATGAATGAATGAATGCTCTCTCACTGAGTATCCAATTAAATCAAAACCTCTCTAATCCCACCAGATTAAGAGACCAAGTTAACACCTCTAGTAAAATAACCAATAAAATAACCAAATCCACAATCAACCACACACCAAGAAAACATATAATTAAATACACAACCAGCCACACATATCACTCAATGTATATTAAAATAGCATAAAACGCAATAAAAATAATTCTGTCATTCCTTCTATCATCATTCATCTTTATCAGTTCTCAATTCAATTATTAAATTATAATATAAACCCTAAGTGCATGAGTGTATGGGAAAAAAGCCCTTACCTTAGCCGCTTTTCTTCCTAGCATAATATTCTTGAAGTCATATGAGTTACTCGCGCAAATAACTATTTAAATTTTTAAAGAAAGAAATTCTAACATTAGAGACAAAATGGTGGTCGGAGTAGAAAGATAATGGACAAAGGATTAGAATCGATGATACCTCCGGAAATCACAAAGAAGAACTCGATGGAGGGAATGGACTTAAGAATATATATGTATTTCATGGGTGCTAGCGATGAGGTTAATGAGAATTGATAGATGGGAAAACAAGTGACATGTATATTTGTATATTAAGCTGGTCAGGTGGCATCATAAGGTTTTAACATGCAGGGAGTTGTTTGTCTTACAAAACTACGGATACAAGACTAAATAACAGTAATAACTCATAATTAGAATGAGAGAATTGACATACACATGAGAGAGGGCAAATATAAGTGTTGATTAGGGATGGTGAGAGAAGTAGTACGTTGATTGCTTTTGCCAAAGACAAGTGATTATGGTTTTGTTCCACTAATTAGTATGAATGCTAAATTTAAGACTACATGGAGAAGCATTAATGATCAAGTGGCTAAATTATAGGAGATTGGGTTACATGATACGTGGAGCACTTCATGTGTAGAAATAGTTTGGTTAAAGTATTTCAATCATGACTTAGTCAAAATAGATTTATATCTCCCCCCATCCTAAATTAAACAAATAATTCGCTAACCTTATAAATTAGTTAGGTAACCACTCCCTCATCTATTAATAAATTTAAATAAATAAAATGGGATGCTAGATAGTTACTATAGAATTTATTTATCAATTAACCAATCAAGCAATTAATTATTATCATTGTGACACCAAATTGGTAATATATATAATTAAATATATTATATAAAAATGGGTGTCCCAATAAATTAGATAAAAATAGAAGGTTATCTAATAATAAGTTAAGAAAATTATTAAGAATTATATGTATAAAATATTGGGATGTTACAATAAGAACATCCCATAATAGTTCAACATCATCTCCTTAAGATTCTAAAGCAGAACAGCTACATGAATATTATGAGGATTATCATTCGTCAACAAAATCAATACATTATCACCTTTAACAAAATTGTTAGATCTACAATAATCGTTTCATCCTTTGCCAACATACATTTCATTCATGTCGAACTTGCTTAAATGAAGTTCACAACTTAACCTTTCATCATTGTCACGATCAATCAACTTTATCTCTGTTTGATTCCTATTGAAAAATATCTCGGAGCAATCGGCAGTAAGTTGCTGCCAAAAAAACAACATTTAATCATCTATACTATTCACAACAAATACTTTATTATTTACCCCATTTAAATATGTAACAAAACTTACCAAAATATTTTCACAATCCCTGATTTCGTGTACCCAATAAGTAACTTCGGAGCTATCACAAGCAATAACACCCGCAAGTCGACGAACATTTTTTTCAGGATTTATAACTTCTCCATCGCCAATATTTTCATAATTACTTTCTTCTATTACTAATCTTAAACCGCACACCTATTGTTTGTAACCTCATGTCCATTTATATATCATAATTTCTGTCCTACAGCCCATTTCATTCATTCCATGGTCCAAAACACTTGATTAATTAATTTTATATTTCTATATATCTTATATACTTAAATACAAAGTAGATATTTTATTGATTATTATAAATACTAATTATTCAAATAAATGTTTCTTATATAAACTTTAACGTTTAGTATATGAAGTTGTTGGTTTCATTTAAATATTAATTAAAAAATCATTGTTTTGAATATAGAATCATAACGGTTATAGTATTAACAATTTCATTTGAATGTTACTTAATAAAATAAATGTTTCGTGTATGAAATTATAACGGTTATGTTATAAACATTAAAAATTAACAATAATTTAAAATAATTATATTTAATAACATGTTTGTCACAATAATTATAAATATAATCTATTTTGACACGGCAATTGTAGTTCATCTTCATCTATATTTGACAACGACAATTTTTATTTAGTTGTTTCTCTGAGTATTACATGAAAACAATGTCTCATAAACATGATTTCATCTCTCAATTATCTAAAAAAAAACAATCATCTATGTTGATTGATTCTTCACGCAATAACATTTTTGAAAATTTTTTAACTATTACTCCAATGATTACCATTCAAGAGCTTAGGAGTATTAATCAGGTTCGTTTCAAATTTCATATAATGTTATACGTTATGTTAACATATTTTTAATATTCAATATGTATATAACATAATATTTATATGTTATTTGATACACAGAGCACCTCTGTTATTGTTTTGGGGAAAATAGACGAGGTTATTCATGACGATGATTGGTGGTATACTGCATGCTCATGCAACGAAAAAATATATACTGATTCAAATAAGAACTGTTGTAAAAAGTGCAACCGTCATGTTCTTCGCTTCACACCTAGGTATCTATTTATGCTTTTATAGTTTCTTAACATACAACACGTCAACATCAATATATTTTACTAACTGGTCAACACATTTTATATAGGTTCAAAATAAAATGTCGAGTATCTGATGATTATGGCAGTGCGATGTTTGTCATATGTGATCCAGCTGTTTCGTCATTGATCAATAAACCATTTCGCAATGTTATTGAGACAATATACAATCGTGTATGATAATCGTCAATAAAAATTACAATGACATATGTTTTATATTATAATTTGCATATTATGAATCCCTTCGAACAATAAAGCATGTCTCGAGATTATTGCTAACATTTGTATTCTGATTATATATTTTTTCAGAAGAATCCATCGTATCGTCTATCTAATGAAACTAGACAATTGGTTGGTCAAAAGTTTTTTTTTATGATTGATGTGGATGCTGGAGTCAACTATCTGATTGGGAATTGTTACTGTGTTGATAAACTTACAAAAGATGTAGACGTTATAACAAAATTTAAAGAATTTTATGCAGCTCAGGTATTTAATCATCGTATTTAACTAGGTGTTTATGGATATTTTGTTCGTATAATTTTGATTGATGTATGTGTCAACTTGAATTTGTGATGATAGGATGCAATAAGGAATTTATCGGAAACAACTCCTAAAACCCCACAAGCCTCAATAGTGAAAGATCTTAATCATGTTAATGCTATCAAGGTATGTAATAAAATAACAAAATATTTGGGAAATTATCATTTAAAGATATAATTTTATGTACAATGTATTTATAAATTGTGTTCATGTAAATAAATCATTTTGATATGTATCTAATATATTTTTTCACCCCTATCTATATATATATAGGATCAGATGACAAAGTTGTTGGAAACAAGTCCAAAAGCTCCACAAGTTGTGAAACAAAGACAAAATATTTCCATAGACCGTGTCTGCAAACTTTCTGTTAAAAAGAGACTGTTTTCTTAGTACACGAGATACATTACATATCTGATGCAAATGTTCATCAACACAAAAGGAATCTTAAAACAAAGAAAAAGTAGTTCCAATTGAATTTTGCGTGTTTCATTTCAACCACTTTATTGCAGTGTTTGATGTCATTTTGTTATTTATATTAAAGCAAATAAATTATATCATAAATGACGTTTTTTGATACATTGAACATTTTAATGTCACATTTTATCTTCAATTTTCACTTATTTTGTAGTAGTTGTTATTTTGATGTTTCATAAATGACGATTTTGTTATTTTTTTATTTTTAGTATGGACATGTTTAAAATGTTCATACAATCAAGGCACCCCACATGTTTATAAATAGTAGGACCATTGGTTTCGTCATTGTTCAATTATGGTTGACTAACATAACATTCTTTGAGATGAGTAACTACAAAGTGATAGTTAGTCAAAAAAAAAAAACTACAAATTGATAGTGTGTAAATAGCATACTTCATTTATTTTGTAAAGTGAACGTCGCACAAGAACAAATCTCACAAATGGTTGTGATAAAATAAAATTAAAAAAATTCTCATTTGACATTATTGAATAAAACAATTAGAAGTCTTTTTGAGAGGACCAAAATATAAGCTTATTAATTTGTATTTTAGGCACTTTCAAATACATGAAATAAATAAAAAAGAATAAATCATTATTTTAGAGATAATAGATAAGGCATTCTAACATACTCATATAGTAAGTTGTCGACCAAAAGCTAACATAAGTAAATATCTACAGTAACGACATCCCATATGTTTACTAATAGTAGGACCGTTGGTTTCACCAACGCTAAATTGTTAATTAATTAACATAAAATTTCATGAAATAGGTAACCACGAATTGATAATGTGTTAATAAACGTCAAATTAGATAAATGTTCAACACTATTATTATTAAATTTATTTATTAAAAGATGACATAGATAAAAATTTATTATAAACAAATTATTTTGTTGTATCATATCATTCATAAACATTTTATAAACACCGCAACAAGACGGAACAACAAACAAACACCGCAACAAGACGGGACAACAAACAAACACCGCAAACTAGACGGGATATCAAACAACGTCGCTGTAACATCCCCAAATTCTAAAATCATATAATTAATTTTAATTAAAGTTTATCTACAAAAATTAGAATTAATTAGTGATAGTTAAATTTAAATAAGTCTTGGAGTAAGGAAGTTATGTGAAAAATTAGGAATTTTAATTAAAAACCTAAACTACACATAACCTTAAATCCTTATAGTGATTTAATTAAAGGATGAGAATCAAACTCTTCTCCCTAATGAGTCACTAATCCACTCAAAACCTTGCTAATCTTCTCATGGCAACACCTCATTGCAACTAGTGACTCATTCTTCCAATTAGTAAACCACCACTTAAGTTACATGCAATAAGCTAGAGTCATCTTTCTCATTTTTCTCAACACAACAAAGTTCTGAAAGCAATTCTCCTCTTCCTTTCTCTCTTTCACGTGAAACAACAATAACACCACAAGTTCCAAATTTTGCTCTACACCAATAACTCACAAAATTGTCATTATCCTCACAAACACTACGCTCAAACAGTAATCAAAGCTTCAGAGATTCCCCTCTGTAGATAATCAGTCCTGAACCACTTTCCTTTCCTTACCCCAAGCATCACATGAAGCAAAACAACAATTTCTCTCCTATCACCTCATTTTCAACCAATGATAATGCATGCATGCCTTGAACTGAGCCAAACTCAGCACTGTTTATACTCAGCAATACCTACTATAAATAACCTTCAATCCAGCTGAATCAACCATCAAACACACTCAAATTCGTAGTGCAAAAACTAAGGGTTCTTAGTGTCAAAGTCCAAATTCTGTTCAAGTCTGTTCGTGGGTACTAGAAGAGGATCCAGTAGCTGTTTGTAGAGCTTAGAAAAGGTTAAAGCTACATTAATAGGTGGGTTCTTAGGCTAGTTTAGTTAGAATTCCCTTAATTTATGAATTTGCATGTTAACTTAAGAAATAAGGAATTAATTGTGTGAGGAGAATTAGCTCCCAAATTCTCTTCTATTCTGTTATATATTAGCTATATTGTATAACTGCACTTTCTCAGAGTTTGGTTGTAGGTGAATCTTTGAAAATATTGAAAATTCGTAAAACAGGGGTCTTTCTGACTTAACTCGCCATAGCGAGTTGCTAGCGAGCACTCATGGCGAGCTCAAGGTTCTGGGCTGAAGAACTTCGCCATGGCGAGCTTTAGCTCGCCTAGCGAGTTTGTTTAGGCCAGTACCTGTAAGTTCGCCATGGCGAGCTTGTTAACTCGCCGTAGCGAGCTAGCCCAGAATTACTTCACTTTTTCAGTTTTAAAAATGATTTAATCACTCGTTTTATATCATAACCTGAGAAAGATAAATTGCAGTTGTATAATGTATTTAATATTGTACGGAAAGTCAGACACAATTCTGAAAATTAGGGATAACTTAGAGTTAAGGTTGTATGATCCCCCGGGTTTGGCAATTATTGGTAGCATGTTAATAATTTAGTGATCAGTCGAATTAATAATATGATTATGTTATCAGTATGGACTTCGTTTTAGATGCTCCATTAGAAAAATTTATGTGAGCTTTATGCCGGAACGCTTTCTGCTCGCGGATAAGGCGAACCCCTGAAACGTGCTCACCTTAGAGGGTTTGCGGTTTAAAATGAACAAGATAAACTTGTGTTACACCTTTATATTATTGTTTAAGATAATTATGCTATGAATTTAGTTTATGATATGACTGATTAGAAGCCCCGGCTTATAGCCTAGGAGGGTAGTAGAATTCACTGGAACGAAGTGACTGTCTCACCCCACTCCCTATTTGAAACAGGAAAACAGGTTGATTAGGTAAGCCTTGGTGTTGGAGTCGCTGCTGCTGTTTGGAGGATTTCATTTTAGCTTTCTTGTTTTCCTCATTATCTACTCGTGTTATTGTTATCTATGTTTCCGCTGTTATTTTTTCTGAACTCTGGTTGTATTTGGCACCTGCGTGTGCAATAAACCTCTGATGCAATAATAATGAATTTCTATACCATTTATGATATTCCATGATTATTCTAGATTTATCTATGGGGTGTTACATTTGGTATCAGAGCAGGTCGATTCAGATCTTGCGTGAGTTCATTAGTATTACTATTCCAATCCCAGTAGTTGTCTAGTTTCCCTACATACGTTCTAGATGTCATGTCACTTTAGGCCTAGCTAACTTGATTTGATATTGGCAGTTAGAGCGACATGTCTGGAGAGAGACGAGGACCTGGAAGGCCACCAAGAAGGCAGAACGTAGAAGAAGAAGAAGAACCGCAAGTGTTTGGAGATGCTAACGCCAACATGTGGGCAGAGATGATGCATCAGCATCAGCAGTTTCAAGCCCAACAAGCGCAACAGCATCAGGAGTTTATGGCCATGTTTCAGCAGCACATGAATGCTCCCCCTCCTCAGAACTGGGGTCGAGCGCTGCTTTCCGAGAATTTTGTAGAATGAGCCCTCCAGAGTTCTATGGTGAATATAATCCCGCAAAGGCCAGAGAATGGTTGCAGAGAATGACTGGCATTCTGGACTCCATGACTTGCTCAGAGACAGATAAAGTAACTTTCGTCTCCCGCTTCTTCAGGGGTGACGCTTGCAATTGGTGGGAAAGTACCAAGCAGTACATGGAAGCCAGCCATACGGAGATTAACTGGCAGAATTTCAGGCGTTTGTTCATTGGCCATTACATTCCTGAGAGTTATTGTAACATCCCCAATTTCTAAATTTGCCTAATTAATTTTGATTGAAATATATTATTAAAATTGAAATTAATTAGAGGTGGTTAATTTAATTAAACAAGAGTTTGAGTGTGTCATGTGTATTAAATTGGGAAATTTCTAAACAAAAGTCATACACCAAACACTAATCTCATAGACTTAATTTAATTAACACCATTAGAATTCAAATTCTTCCCATTGTGACTCATTGTTCCACTAGACTATGCAACACCTTCTCACATCAACACCTCATGATCACATGCTTAGTCATGACTCCACTCACACTTAATCCCACTAGCTTCATGCAAAGCCAATTCAATGTCCCATTCTTACATTTTCAGCTGAAGCTATTCCCTCCATTCTCTCTTCTTCACACGCCAACAACACTAACACAACCTCCAAAGTTTTTATTTTCTTTCAAGTCACAAGTTGTCTTTTTGCATCACAAGCTTCTCCAACATAATATACAGAGATTCCCTCACCTGAAGCATCTCAGAAACAAAGAATCTCTGATGAGAATCAATTCTCAAGAACCTCATAAAATCACAAAACAACAACAACTCTTCACACCTCATTTTGAACCAATAACATTACATGCAATCAAGAACCAAGCCAAATTGTGTACTGCTCATTCACTCAGTAACAACACTATAAATAACTCCATTCCTCAGCTCAATCCATCATCAATTCATTCACAAATTCGTAGAGCAAAATAAGGGGGTTTCAAGTGTCTAAGTTCCAGTTTTGGTCAGTTCTGTTCGTGGGTTTTAGGAGCTTGCTGTAGCCGTTAGTAAAGCCAGGAACAAGAGTTAAAGCTACATTAACAGGTGGGTTCTTAGGCTAGTTTAGTTAGAATTCCCTTAATTTATGAGTTTGCATGTTAACTTAAGAAATAAGAAATTAATTGTGTGAGGAGAATTAGCTCCCAAATTCTCTTCTATTCTGTTATATATCGACTATATTGTATAACTGCACTTTCTCAGAGTTTGATTGTAGGTGAATCTTTGAAAATATTGGAAATTCGTAAAACAGGGGTCTTTCTGACTTAACTCGCCATAGCGAGTTGCTAGCGAGCACTCATGGCGAGCTCAAGGTTCTGGGCTGAAGAACTTCGCCATGGCGAGCTCTAGCTCGCCTAGCGAGTTGTTTAGGCCAGTACCTGTAAGTTCGCCATGGCGAGCCTGCTAACTCGCCGTAGCGAGCTAGTCCAGAATTACTTCACTTTTTCAGTTTTAAAAAGAATTTAATCACTCGTTTTATATCATAACCTGAGAAAGATAAATTGCAGTTGTATAATGTATTTAATATTGTACGGAAAGTCAGACACAATTCCGATAATTAGGGACAACTTAGAATTAAGGTTGTATGATCCCCGGGTTTGGGAATTATTGGTAGCATGTTAATAATTTAGTGATCAGTCGAATTAATAATATGATTATGATATCAGTATGGACTTCGTTTTAGATGCTCCATTAGAAATATTTATGTGAGCTTTATGCCGGAGCGCTTTCTGCTCGCGGATAAGGCGAACCCCTGAGACGTGCTCACCTTAGAGGGTTTGCGGTTTAAAATGAACAAGATAAACTTGTGTTACACCTTTACATTATTGTTTAAGATAATTATGCTATGAATTTAGTTTATGATATGACTGATTAGAAGCCCCGGCTTTATAGCCTAGGAGGGTAGTAGAATTCACTGGGACGAAGTGACTGTCTCACCCCACTCCCTATTTGAAACAGGAAAACAGGTTGATTAGGTAAGCCCTGGTGTTGGAGTCGCTGCTGCTGTTTGGAGGATTTCATTTTAGCTTTCTTGTTTTCCTCATTTTCTACTCGTGTTATGGTTATCTATGTTTCCGCTGTTATCTTTTTCTGAACTCTGGTTGTATTTGGCACCTGCTTGTGCAATAAACCTCTGATGTAATAATAATGAATTTCTGTACCATTTATGATATTCCATGATTATTCTAGATTTATCTATGGGGTGTTATAGTTATCAATTCCAGATGGAACGAGAGTTAACTGAGTTGAAGCAAGGTAGTCTGACGGTAGCTGAATATACCATGAAGTTCAATGAGCTGGTCCGGTATGTTGCTGATGGTGACGATGCCCCTACCGAGGCCTGGAAAATGAAGAAATATAGGATAGGGCTTCGAGCGGATATAGCTCACGACGTGGCAATGCAGCAGATCACTAGTTTTGGTGATCTAGTGCAGAAGAGCTATCACGCCGAAGCAGGTCTCAGCAACATCCACAAGGAGAAGAATGAGGTGAATCAGAAGAAGAAGGGTTTGTTTGGAAAGTTTGGTTTGAACTTGAAGTCAAAGGGTAACTCCAGCATGGGCAAGCAGAGTCACTCTCAACGCTCGCCCAAGAACTGTTCAGACTGTGGATATCCTCACAGCGGAGAATGCATGAAAGGCAAGAATATGTGCTATTACTGCAAGCAACCTGGTCACTTCAGGAACGAGTGTCCGAAATTGAAGAAGCACGGTGAATCCAGTGGATCTGCAAAGAATAAAGGTCGGGTATATTCTTTAGACTGCAATAAAATAAGATCTAATAATGCTTTAATTATGGATGTATGTTTGTTAGGACAGTCTAAGATCTTAGTACTCTTTGATTGTGGAGCCACCAACTCTTTTATAGCCGTAGACTGTGTCATGCGGTTAGGAATTCCTTCTGTACCCCTCGTACCTCCAATGTCTGTCGCTGTCGCTACTGGCGGCAGAGTTATTTCAAAGAAAGTCTGTCAAAATTGTCCCATCTTAGTCGGAAGTAAGGTCTACCACATTGATTTAATATGTCTACCTCTAAAAGACTTTGATGTCGTTCTTGGCATGGATTGGCTCTCAGCCAATACCGTGTACATCGGTTGTGCGGAAAAGAATTTGTTCATTCCTTCAGAAACTTCTGCAGAAAGTAGAGCCTTATCTGCTTTATTGCAAAACACTCACCAGTTG
Organism: Trifolium fragiferum; assembly: GCA_954870985.1. Classification (NCBI taxonomy): domain Eukaryota; kingdom Viridiplantae; phylum Streptophyta; class Magnoliopsida; order Fabales; family Fabaceae; genus Trifolium; species Trifolium fragiferum. The sequence continues at coordinate 27,870,701 of OX940796.1, forward strand.
ATCCAGTATTTAGGTGCCAGCAGCAAGTGTTTCAGTGTCTTGTTCACTATTGATCATGAGTCTAGTTTGAGTCCTAGCAATATCCCTATAGTTAGCGAGTATTTAGATGTTTTCCCTGATGATATCATGAGTCTCCCTCCCGAGCGTGAAATAGAGTTCTCTATAGATCTTGTTCCGGGTTCACAGCCCATCTCAGTTGCCCCTTATAGAATGTCTCCATTAGAACTTCATGAGCTTAAAACTCAACTTGAGGAACTACTCCAGAAGCATTTCATTCGTCCAAGTGTCTCTCCTTGGGGAGCACCCGTGTTACTTGTGAAAAAGAAGGACGGTACTATGCGCTTATGCATTGATTATCGCCAGCTTAACAAAGTGACAATCAAAAACAAGTATCCGCTACCCCGGATTGATGATCTCTTAGATCAACTCAGGGGTGCCACTGTGTTTTCAAAGATTGATCTTCGTTCCGGCTATCATCAAATCAGAATCAAATCCTCAGACGTGTCTAAGACGGCATTCAGGACGCGTTATGGGCATTACGAATTTCTAGTTATGCCTTTTGGATTGACAAATGCTCCTGCTGTGTTTATGGATTACATGAACAGGATTTTTCAGCCTTACCTCGACAAGTTTGTTGTCATCTTTATAGATGATATCTTAATCTATTCTCGTAATCAAGAGGATCATGCTGAACATCTCAGAATTGTTTTGGAAGTTCTGCGAGAGAAGAAGTTATACGCCAAGTTCAGCAAGTGCGAATTCTGGCTCTCAGAAATTAAATTTCTGGGACATGTCATTTCCCAAGGCGGTGTATCTGTCGATCCATCCAAGGTAGAAGCAGTTCTTAACTGGGAAAGACCCAACAATGTATCAGAAGTCAGAAGTTTCCTGGGATTAGCAGGTTATTACCGGAGATTCATTCTTGGATTTTCGGAAATCGCCTTACCCTTGACCCGTTTGACCAGGAAAGGTACTTCTTTTGTTTGGGATGCTGATTGTGAAGTAAGTTTCAGGACGTTGAAAGAAAAGCTGACCAGTGCTCCAGTATTGGTCATCCCTGATCCTAATCGGAAGTACGTGGTGTATTGCGATGCATCACATAAAGGTCTTGGTTGTGTTCTAATGCAAGATGGAGCTGTGGTAGCATATGCCTCGCGGCAATTGAAACCACACGAGCAAAATTACCCAACCCATGATCTGGAATTAGCAGCAATTATTTTCGCTCTAAAGATCTGGAGGCATCACTTGTATGGTGTCCAATTTGACCTTTTCAGCGACCATAAGAGTCTGAAATACCTGTTTGATCAGAAAGACCTGAATATGAGGCAGCGTAGGTGGATGGAATATTTGAAGGACTTCGATTTCAATCTCATCTACCATCCTGGCAAAGCGAATGTTGTGGCAGACGCTTTGAGCAGGAAAGCCTTATATGCTTCCGAACTCTTAATGCAGCAGTGTGAATTGTATGAGAAGTTCAGAGACTTGAATCTGAATGTGGTGTACAGAAAGAGCGGCATTAGAATCAACCGTATGGAGTTGTCATGCGATCTGCGCTCGAGGGTAGTGCAGGCGCAGCGAAGTGATATGGACCTTCAAAGGAGATTGAATAACCCAGAGTTCTCAATTGCATCGGATGGTGCCATGTTGTATGATGGAAGATTGTGTGTACCAAATGACGATGAACTAAAAAGGCTGATTCTTGACGAGGCACACAAAAGTGGATTCTCGATTCATCCAGGATCCACCAAAATGTACCACGACTTGAAACAGAATTACTGGTGGCCGAACATGAAGGCCGAAATCGCAGATTTTGTGTCTAGATGTTTGGTTTGTCAACAAGTGAAGATTGAACACCAAAAGCCTGGAGGTCCATTGCAACCGTTAGAAATTCCAGAGTGGAAGTGGGAACACATCACTCTGGACTTTGTTGGAGGTTTACCCCGTAACCAGAAGGGTCAAGATTCAATTTGGGTAATTGTGGATAGATTGACCAAGTCAGCTCACTTCATTCCTGTGAAATCTACCTATAAGGCCACGCAGTATGCAGCTATTTTTATAGAGCATATTGTGCAATTGCATGGTGTGCCACTCAGCATCGTTTCAGATCGTGATCCAATCTTTACTTCTAGGTTTTGGAAAGCCTTCCAGCATGCGATGGGTACTCGATTGAGAATGAGTACATCGCATCATCCTCAGACAGATGGACAGTCTGAAAGAACTATTCAAACTCTTAAAGATATGCTTCGTGCATGTGTTTTGGAAGATGGCGGTAGTTGGAGCAACTACTTGCACTTGATTGAATTCTCTTATAATAACAGTTACCATTCCAGTATCGGGATGGCACCGTTTGAAGCTTTATATGGAAGAAAGTGTAGAACCCCTTTGTGTTGGACGGAAGTCGGTGATCGCGGATTGCTTGGACCAGACCTTATACAAGAGACGACTTTAAAGGTTAAGTCAATCCGTGAAAAGATGAAGGTTGCGCAGAGTCGGCAAAAGAGTTATGCCGACAGAAGAAGGAGACCGTTGGAATTTGATGAAGGAGATCATGTGTTCTTGAAGGTTACTCCGAAGTTGGGTTTACGTGGTGTGTTTAGGACCAAGAAACTCTGTCCAAGATATATTGGACCCTATCAAATCCTTCGACGCGTTGGTTCAGTAGCCTATCAGTTAGCTCTTCCTCCTTCTATGTCAGGGCTACACGACGTGTTCCATGTCTCTCAGCTTCGCAAGTATATTCCAGATCCCTATCAGCAAATAGCAATCGAGCAGATAGATCTTCAACCAGATAGAATTGCAATCGTGATGTCATAACCTTAAATCCTTATAGTGATTTAATTAAAGGATGAGAATCAAACTCTTCTCCCTAATGAGTCACTAATCCACTCAAAACCTTGCTAATCTTCTCATGGCAACACCTCATTGCAACTAGTGACTCATTCTTCCAATTAGTAAACCACCACTTAAGTTACATGCAATAAGCTAGAGTCATCTTTCTCATTTTTCTCAACACAACAAAGTTCTGAAAGCAATTCTCCTCTTCCTTTCTCTCTTTCACGTGAAACAACAATAACACCACAAGTTCCAAATTTTGCTCTACACCAATAACTCACAAAATTGTCATTATCCTCACAAACACTACACTCAAACAGTAATCAAAGCTTCAGAGATTCCCCTCTGTAGATAATCAGTCCTGAACCACTTTCCTTTCCTTACCCCAAGCATCACATGAAGCAAAACAACAATTTCTCTCCTATCACCTCATTTTCAACCAATGATAATGCATGCATGCCTTGAACTGAGCCAAACTCAGCACTGTTTATACTCAGCAATACCTACTATAAATAACCTTCAATCCAGCAGAATCAACCATCAAACACACTCAAATTCGTAGTGCAAAAACTAAGGGTTCTTAGTGTCAAAGTCCAAATTCTGTTCAAGTCTGTTCGTGGGTACTAGAAGAGGATCCAGTAGCTGTTTGTAGAGCTTAGAAAAGGTTAAAGCTACATTAACAGGTGGGTTCTTAGGCTAGTTTAGTTAGAATTCCCTTAATTTATGAATTTGCATGTTAACTTAAGAAATAAGGAATTAATTGTGTGAGGAGAATTAGCTCCCAAATTCTCTTCTATTCTGTTATATATTAGCTATATTGTATAACTGCACTTTCTCAGAGTTTGGTTGTAGGTGAATCTTTGAAAATATTGAAAATTCGTAAAACAGGGGTCTTTCTGACTTAACTCGCCATAGCGAGTTGCTAGCGAGCACTCATGGCGAGCTCAAGGTTCTGGGCTGAAGAACTTCGCCATGGCGAGCTCTAGCTCGCCTAGCGAGTTGTTTAGGCCAGTACCTGTAAGTTCGCCATGGCGAGCTTATTAACTCGCCGTAGCGAGCTAGCCCAGAATTACTTCACTTTTTCAGTTTTAAAAATGATTTAATCACTCGTTTTATATCATAACCTGAGAAAGATAAATTGCAGTTGTATAATGTATTTAATATTGTACGGAAAGTCAGACACAATTCTGAAAATTAGGGATAACTTAGAGTTAAGGTTGTATGATCCCCCGGGTTTGGGAATTATTGGTAGCATGTTAATAATTTAGTGATCAGTCGAATTAATAATATGATTATGTTATCAGTATGGACTTCGTTTTAGATGCTCCATTAGAAAAATTTATGTGAGCTTTATGCCGGAGCGCTTTCTGCTCGCGGATAAGGCGAACCCCTGAGACGTGCTCACCTTAGAGGGTTTGCGGTTTAAAATGAACAAGATAAACTTGTGTTACACCTTTATATTATTGTTTAAGATAATTATGCTATGAATTTAGTTTATGATATGACTGATTAGAAGCCCCGGCTTATAGCCTAGGAGGGTAGTAGAATTCACTGGGACGAAGTGACTGTCTCACCCCACTCCCTATTTGAAACAGGAAAACAGGTTGATTAGGTAAGCCTTGGTGTTGGAGTCGCTGCTGCTGTTTGGAGGATTTCATTTTAGCTTTCTTGTTTTCCTCATTATCTACTCGTGTTATTGTTATCTATGTTTCCGCTGTTATTTTTTCTGAACTCTGGTTGTATTTGGCACCTGCGTGTGCAATAAACCTCTGATGTAATAATAATGAATTTCTATACCATTTATGATATTCCATGATTATTCTAGATTTATCTATGGGGTGTTACAGTCGCACTGAAATGAAGAAATCACACAGAAAAAACACACAAAAGAAAGATCTAATATATGTGATAATCACTTATTTAGATTAAAAACAAGAAGAAAAAAAAAGGAGCAGAGGGATGATTTTAGGCCAAAAATGACCTAAAATCACCCGCTTACCAGTAGAAGAAGATGAAAGCTCAAAACCAAATATTAGGGCTGACTGTAGATGGTGTCGAGACATGGTATAATTGTAACTGATCTTGAAAAACTAAAAAGTTAACAAAATATATATTAGTTTTCAATGAACCTAAAATATTGATTGTTTCTTATAAAAAGCACCGGAGGAGTATGTTATAAATGACTTGACTCTATCAAAATGTTTAAATACTTTTCGACGAATGTAGTGTTTTAAAATCTTATACACGGGGATGAACATTTTATAAGTAGCTAGAGAAATGAATTTTTAACATAAATAATACACGGGGATGAACATTTTACAAATAAAGAAATAAATATTTAATATATATCTTAATTATACATGGGGATAGACATTTAATATTAAAAACTAGGGTAAATAGGTCTTTATCCCCCTGTAATATAGACAAGTTTTGTTTTTCTCCCTGTAATTTTTTTTTGTTGTGATTTGCCCCTTGCAAAATAAATTTTTTTTGTGTCCCCCCTTGGGTGCAAGGAATTTGCACTTTTTAAATCGGTTGAACAAATTAACCGATTTAAAAAATAGCACTTTTTAAATCGGTTTGAACAAAATAACCGATTTAAAAAGTGCATCCAAGGGGCGAGTCCAAAAAATTCAACATTACAGGGGGTGGGTCACAAAAAAAAAAATTACAAGGGGAAAAAACAAAACACACCTACATTACGGGGGGCTATAAGTCTATTTACCCTAAAAACTAATACGGACTTTCATATCATATATCCATATAACATAGTATATAACTATACATCACATTTCTATCAAAAACAAAAAACTGCACATCTTATTTTAAAATATTTATATTTTCTTCAACAAAAAAATATATTTACATTTTTATGGGTAAAAACTAACCCATAAAATATTTATTTTGCAGTAAAAAAACCAAAAATATTCATTTTTATTCCTTTTAAATTGTTCTCTATACTTTTAGTTCTTTTAAAAATACAAACTTATATTTTAAACTCAATAACTTGATTATTTAATCTTCAGTTTAAACGATTAATTTTTTAATTTAAAGTTATAGATAAATTTATGAAGATTAGCTATTAAAATGGTTAGTTATTAAACTAATGAGATGCTATTAACAAATTCATTTCGAAAATGAATTGTGATCTTTTATATTAAAAAAAATGCCGACTAAAATTAGAAATTGATATAGTTATTTAAAAGACCAAAATTTAAAGAAAGATTTTATAAGGAATAAACCTGAAAAATTGAGTATTTAAAAGGACCAAAAATATGTTTAACCTTAATGATAATAATTGTGACGAGACCTTAGGATAGGATATGTTTCTTAAAAGATCTAATTTTTGTTGGTAATAATAATGTTTTTTGTTTTTTTTATAAAATCATGTTTTTAATTTTAAAATAATAAATTAAATTTTAAATATGAAGTCGCCATAAACACATATTATGTGTCGTCTCATTTAAAAATGAGAAAAATGTATATGCACAAACAACGTAAAATAATTTTACACTGTTAACAAATTACAACTATGTTTTCCGCCATTAACTTCACTTAACATCACTTTCTTGATATGACATGAGAAAACATTCTTAATTGTTGTCGGTGCAAAGTTTGTTTATACTGATAATGCATGTCCTTTAAACTCTTTAAAAAATATTACAAGATATCAAAATTAAATGTTAAATAAAGAGGATGATTAAATGTCTAAATTGTTTATAATATGTGGCAAAAATTAGACAAAAAAATTGTTGGACCAAAATTGCAATTTTATAAAATTCGAGAATTGAAATTACTTTTAAACCAAAATATAAAATTAATATTTAAATAATTTGAAACATGCGTTATGTCCGTGCTTGGCACGGGTGCGAATACTAGTATTATATACTTAAATCCATCAACATTTAGATACACAAAAAAAGACCCCCATTAGTTTTATTATTATATTGATGAAATCAGGGTGATAAAATTATGCCCTGATATGCTATTGCATAATACATTTAGCGAATTACGAATTTACGATTAAATTTGGAGCAAGGAAACACCAAATTCTTCCAATTACCTTTGTTGCTACCGGGTGAAAACACAATAACAATTGGATTGCACACAAATTTCAATGACTCTGATGAATCATCTTCGAATCGAACAAAGCCAAACAAACTCACTCCAAAATTGACAAATCCACTTGTGAATTCATCTGCAATTATCTTCACCACATCACTACTGTTACTGAATCCGTCAGCCACCTTTAAAATAACTTCGACTTCAGTCACACTATCGGTTATCTGATTAAACGGAGATAACTGCATTGAAGCGAGCGTAATATTATCATTTCCAAACCACCAAACCATAACCTCAAGATCATGAAAGGAAATAGTGTGATCGTTACACTTGAAAGTGTTAAATTCAAAGGTTATATCAAATGTTCCCTTTAAATTAACAGCTTGTGTATACAGTGACAGAGTTAAGTTTGACGGTGGGTATGGGGTGGTGATAACGAGGTAGGATCGGAGGTAGAATGAAATGGACAACAAAGATAGAACAATAGGCATAAATTAATATAAAAACGAAGCTACAGAGAAAATAAACGGTTCCTCTTACATCCGAAGGAATTTCACCAAAGGCTAATCGAAAGATGTCAAGTTGTTTAGCAATCATGGATGCAGTTCTCGAATTCAACAAAGGTGCCATTTCAGTTGCAAATACAAGGAGAGATTGCAGATGTGAGATGCTTAAGTGAAAAAGTATTTGTAGACTACATAATAACAATAAATATTAATTTTAGTTTTTTTTTACTGCAATATTTATTTTAGTTGTAATTTATTATATATCAATTTTTTAATGTTGTATTCGATGTCCTAATTTTATAAAAATTGTGTTTTCACTTTCATAGGAATCCGAGTTTCATGAAAACAAACCCCTTGAATGGAGGTGACAGAAAGAATTGTTTGTCTTTATATGGGCATTTAAATTGGTTTTCCAAGTTACAACTCAGTATTGAGTAGTGGCCAGCAGGTCAAGTTTTGTAGCGATGACATAAATTTCAGTGTTGAAGTCCCGAAAAGAATACAAATACAAACTTTAAGAAATACTCCATCTAATAACCATAAGAAGAAAAAAAAATGAACTTCTCTTTTTCAAGAAATTTTTTATTCTCGTCACATTAAATGTAAACTGCATTTAATTTACTTGAAGTTTTTTTACCTATAGCCAATAGTTTTTTTACATCTTCCCATACAACTAATTTCAACAAAAATGCAAAAAACATATATATTCATATTCAAAATTATTATGTTTTGTTGTTTCTTTATAATTTGAAACAGAGTGAGTAATTACTGACTTATTTAGTGATGTGATGGTGACAGAGTTATGTTTGACGATGGGCATGGGGCGGCGATAATGAGGTAGGATCGGAGGTAGTATGAAATGGACAGCAAAGATAGAACAATAGGCATAATTAACACAAAAACGAAACTATGGAAAAAATACACAATTCGTCTCACATTGGAAGGAATTTCACGAAAGGCTAATCGAAATATGTCAAGTTGTTTAGCAATCAGGGATGCAGTTCTCGAATTCAACAAAGGTGTCATTTTAGTTGCAAATACAAGGAGAGGTTGCAGATGTAAGATGACTTAAATGAAAAAGTATTTGTAGACAATATAATAACGATAAATATTAATTTCTGTTATTTTTACTGCAATATTAATTTTAGTTGTAATTTATTATATATCAATTTTTGAATGTCGTATTTGATGTCCTAATTTTAGAGGAATTATGATTTCATTTTAATAAGAATTCAGGTTTCTTGAAAGACAACCCCTTGAATGGAGCTGACAGAAAGAATTGTTTGTCTTTATATGGGCATTTAAATTGGTTTTCCAAGTTCCAACTCAGTATTGAGTAGTGGCCAGCAGGTCAAGTTTTGTAGCAATGACATAACATCTCAGATAGATGGTTGTGTGTGTTGAGTTATTAGACTGGAGTTAAAATTTAGGGTTGAAGTCCTGATAAAGAAGAAAAATACAAACTTTTAGAAATACTCCCATCTTATAACCGTAAACAAAATAGAAACTTCTCTTTTTCAAATTAGTTTTTATTATTGTCACATTAAATGTAAACTGCATTTAATTTAGTTTATTTTTTTTCTCTATAGCCAATAGTGTTTTTTACATCTTCACATACAACTAATTTCAACAAAAATGCAAAATAGTATATTCATATTCAAAATTATTATGTTTTGTTTTTTTTTCTTATAATTTGAAACAGGTTGAGTAATTACTAACTTTGAATATATTTATTGATGTGATGGTAACAGAGTTAAGTTTGACGGTGGGAATGAGGTGGTGAGAATGAGGTAGAATCAGAGGTAGTATGAAATGGACAACAAAGATAGAACAATAGGCGTAAGTTAAGATAAAAATGAAGCTACAGAGAAAATACATAGTTCCTCTTACAACCAAATGAATTTCACGAAAGGTTGATCAAAAGATGTCAAGTTATTAAGCAATCATGGATGCAGTTCTCAAATTCAACAAAGATGTCATTTCAGTTGCAAATACAAGGAGAGGTTGTAGATGTGAAATGACTTAAATGAAAAAGTATTTGTAGACTATATAATAACGACAAATATTAATTTTAGTTTTTTTTACTGCAATATATTAATATTAGTTGTAATTTATATATATGAACTTTTTAATGCCTTATTCGATGAACTAATTTTATAGAAATTGTTATTTCACTTTGATAGGAATCCGGGTCTCAAGAAAACAACCCCTTGAATGGAAATGACAGCAAGAAAATTGTTTGTCTTTATATGGACAAATAAATTGGTTTTGCAAGTTCCAATTCAGTATTGAGTAGTGGCCAACATGTCAAGTTTTGTAGGGAAGGCATAACATCTCTGATGGGTAGCATAACATCTCAGATGGGTGGCTGTGTGTGTTGAATTATTCAACTGGAGTTAAAATTCATGGTTGAAGTCTCGGTAAAGAAGAAAAATACAGTCTTATTCACCTTTAAGGGGTGAATTTCCAGCCGCTAGGCTACCTGACCAAAAAAAAAAAGAAGAAAAATACAAACTTTAAGAAATACTCCATCTTTTCTTATAACCATAAGAAGAAAAAAAACTTCTCTTTTTCAATAAATTTTTTATTCTAGTCACATTAAATGTAATCTGCATTTAATTTACTTGAATTTATTTTTCCATAGCCAATAGTTTTTTTACATCTTCTCATACAACTAATTTCGACAAAAATGCAGAAAAATAAATAAATTCATTTTTAAAATTATTATGTTTTTTTCCTTATAATTTGAAACCGAGTGAGTAATTATTCACTTTAATTGTATTTAATGATGTGATGGTGACAGAGTTAAGTTTGACGGTGGGCATGGGGTGGTGATAATGAGGTAGGACCGGAGGTAATATGAAATGGACAACAAAGATAGAACAATAGGCGTAAATTAAGAAGAAAAAAAATAAAGCTATAGAGAAAATACACAGTTCCTCTTACATTTGAAGGAATTTCAAGAAAGGCTAATCGAAAGATGTCAAGTTGCTTAGCAATCATGGATGCAGTTCTCGAATTCAACAAAGGTGTCATTTCAGTTGCAAATACAAGGAGAGGTTGCAGATGTAAGATGACTTAAATGAAAAAGTACTTGTAGACTATATGATAACGATACATATTAATTTTAGTTTTTTTTTTACTGCAATATTATTTTTAGTTGTAATTTATTATATATCAAGTTTTGAATGCCGTATACGATGTCCTAATTTTATAGAAAATGTGATTTCACTTTGATAGGAATCCAAGTTTCATGAGTAAAAACCCCTTGAATGAAGGTGATAGAAAGAATTGAAGGTGACAGAAAGTGAATAATTACTGACTTTAACTGTATTTAGTGATGTGATGGTGACAGAGTTAAGTTAGACGGTGGGCATGGCGTGGTGATAATGACGTAGGATCGGAGGTAGTGTGAAATGGACAACAAAGATAAAACAATAATAGGCGTAAATTAATACAAAAAGAAAGCTACAGAGAAAATACACAGTTCTAGTCTAGCTAATTGAAAGATGTCTAATAGGCGTAAATTACATCCGAAGAAATTTCACGAATGGCTAATTGAAAGATGTCAAGTTGTTTAGCAATCATGGATGTAGTTCTCGAATTCAACTGGGTGTCATTTCAGTTGCAAATACGAGAGATTGCAGATGAGATTACTTAAATGAAAAATTTTGTAGGCTATATAATAATGATAAATATTAATTTTAGTTTTTTTTTTACTGTAATCTTAATTTTAGTTGTAATTTATTATATATCAATTTTTGAATGTCGTATTCGATGTCCTAATTTTATATAAATTGTGATTTCACTTTCATAGGAATCTAAGTTTCATGAAAAATAACCCCTTGAATGAAGATGACAGAAAGAATTGTTTGTCTTTCTATGGGCAGCATTTTAGAACTATATCATTCAATCTGTTGGATTGGTGATATACAATATAAGGTGCGACGTTTTAGAACTCCGTTTAAATAAAATGTAAAATTAAATTACTTATCTTTTTAACAAAAAGTAAATTTTTTATTTTTAAGAGATAGGATCAAAAGGTAATATATATGTGGTTAATTTCTTTTTTTTTTTTTTTTTTTGACAGAATGTGGTTAATTTGTTAATTATGAGGAAAGTGAAATTTATTAGTAATAATCAAACTCTAGACATCTTCCATCAGTGTTTTAAAAATCGAACCGAATCGGCAGTCCAACCTGTTGAACTGTGAACCGGAGGAGTCACCAGTTTGGTCTGTTGTTGGACTTGATATGCAATTGAATCGGTAGGAACCGGAGTGAACCGGTAGGTTCAATGCATATTATTTTATTTTTTTGAAAAAAATTTGAAAAAACGCAAAATTTAACATTTTTTTAATAAAAAATTATTAAAATTGAAATGAAAAAGTCAAGAGTGAGAACGGATACGATTCGTACGAATACGGGAGTTATATTTTGTTCAAAATTTATTTGCATTTGTACTATTTTGTTGTGTATGATGACTATTTAAAATTTGAATTTAATCAATGAACTATTAAAATTTTTACATTGTTTAGATGTCATTATTTCTTTTATAGACTGAGTCATCTGATTCAACCGAATTTAATACCTATCGAGTTTTGTTAGAGACCGGTTTATTCAACCGAGTTATCCAATTTTATTCGATTTAGTTATGCGGTTCGACCAGTAACACAGTGGTTCGATCAATGAACCACTGCCCAATACTCTTATTGATTCCATGTCCGATTCGGTTTTTAAAACCTCGTCTTCCACTACTCATCAAATGTTCCATTAAACTACTCATTCGGAAATATATAGACATATAATCAAACTTTGCGGGTTGGCAAAGTTTCTAATTCAAAATATAAGAGAAATATATGTCAAAAAACAAGTGTCTTTTTTTTTTACAAGAATTACCAAGTGTATTGATACTGCAATATTTAAAATTAAAAAAAAAAAAGAAATCAAGTGTGTTTCAAAGCTTTCAACATTAATTATTTACCGATTCATCATCATTTTTTGCCAATAAATATTGAATAAGCAATGATTTAAAAAGAGATATAGCTTTCTAAATCTCAAAGCAGATCAAGTAACTGCTACACTACTAATGAAAAAACTATACTTTAATACATTAACATTTAAGAAACTGCCCAAAAAGAATAACATTAAATCAATATTATATTTATTTTTACAAAAAAAAAATGTGTCAAAAAATAAAAAGAAGACAAATCACACCCTTCTACACTACTGCTTAACATTTAGACTAAATCATCATAATGCAATCTGGGCAAAGCAGAACCAAAGCATTCCAACTTATACATTAATTCGATTTTGGCTATTTTTTCTTTAAACAAGCAAAAGTAATTTATTTTGGGTAATTACAAGCAAAACTAATTTAATTTAAGGAATAGAAGTTTTTTTGCCATTAAAAAATAAAGTCAACAAAAGGTGTACCAAATCAACTAACACAAACATGTGACCTTTTTTTTATACGCACTAGGGATGTCAATGGATATCCATAGACGCGGATTCTATGATATCCGTGTCCTCTCCGTCAAATAAATATGATATTCATGTCCTCTCCATATCCATGCGGATATCCGCTAAGCGGGTAATCCACGGATATTGAAGTATCCGCGGATATTAACGGATATCCATTGATAATATTTAAACAAAAATAAAAAGAATTAATTATTAAAAAAAAATATTTTTTATAAAAACAAAATACTATTAACACATAATATTTAGCACATTGATCAAAACACATGTAATATCACACCAAAACATAATATCAAAATACATGTACTTAGCATAGTGATAAGATCCAAACATAATATCACACCCAAACATAATATCCATACATCAATAATTAAGCAAAAAGTAATAACTTCACTCACTAATAATAATGTAGGCATCATCTTCCAATACATCTAAATTAGAATTTATATGTAACTAATAATATTTAAGTAATTTTACTAATTATTTAGCGGGTATGGATATCCGCGGGCGTGGATAGTATTAAATCCGCATCCGTATCCATTAAACGCGGATAATTGAAATATCCACTTATTTTATCCGTGGATATCCATTAAAGTATCCACTCCGTGCCCATTGCGGATTTTATCCGCAGATATCCGCGGGTATGGATATTTTTGCCATCCCTAATACGCACAAACAGGTTACCTTGAAATCAATTTTTTGGAGAAACAACACACAAATCTAGTCTAGCTAGTACTATAAAAGAAAGGAATGTATGATAACAAATTTCATTCTATCAAACAAATTAAAGCAGACACTTCACACCACAAAAGTATATATCTATCATTTATAATAGCGATTTTTGTACACAATTATTCACATAATTGCCACTCAAAATAAAACTGATATATGCATATGAAATGATTTATAAAGCTAACTTTGTAACAATAAAAAAAAAAAAAAAGCCAATTAATTAACTACCCATTATGTCAATTTTGTATCTACGGGACGAATTGTGTTATTTTAGGCGTAGACACGTTCAATGAAACAAACTTACCTCACATTTGATTGTTTAACTTTACTTTCTTTTTTCTAGAATACGAAATTGGATTTTTTCTTCCTAGGATCCGAAACACTACAACAGAGTATTTTGGTCACAAAGGGGATTCTGAGAATAAACTACAGGGATCTAAAAAGCGAAATTCATCAAATACAACTAACAAAATTTTAGCCCAATAATAATGAGTTGAGAAGTGAAAGAATTAAAAAGGTTTAGGATTCGATCCTAGCCAACTAATATTTTTCTCTCCAATCTAACAATGCGCATTAACAAATAACATTTGCATATAAAAAAAAAAATTGATACAAGAAGTAACTCAACATAATATACCGCACAAGGCACAACACAATCAATAATATAAGGGTGTACGTGGGTCGGATTGGGTTGGATTTGGCTAAAACCAAAACCCGAACCACATATGGTACTTTGGATTGGGTTCGACAAAATAACCACCCATTATAACATTGGGCCGGGTTGGATAAACCCACTAATTTCCAGGTTGGATTGGGTTGGATAGTGGGTTACCCAAATTATTTTTTTGTTTTTTAAAATTAAGTAAATAAATGCAAATCGTCATTTATTTTTCATAAAAATAACTCAACAATTGTATTTTATTAAAAATAGTATAACTTTATTTCTACTATAAAAATAACCACTCATTTTGGTCGGGTAAAACCCTTAATTTTCGAATCAGATATTGGATTATCGAATGATTTTTTATTTTGTTTTTTATTATTAAATAATTAAACGATGAATCGTCGTATTTATTGTATAAAAATTACTTAATCTTTTTTTTCTTAAAATATGGCATAACTTATTTTTACTATGAAAAATATTTAACTATCAAATGACAAACCTTTAATATTTTTATAAAAATTATTTTAAAAAAAGCATAATATTATTGGGTTAGTGGGTTTTGTGGATTGGGTCCGGTTTTGCCCGAAACCCGATTTTTTATATGGGTTTTTCATTTTAAAACCCGCATCCACCCAATTGCCCAATCCGACCCACTTTTTTGGGTTGGATTGGGTGGGTTTAGTTGGGTCAACCGGATTTGCCCAATCCATGTACACCCCTACAATAACATCACTATTATTAGTTTTTTTTTTTTGCAATAAAAACATTATTTAACTCAAAATACGAACTTTATTGTATTATTCAATGAAACGACGAAAACATTATATCATAATTGTGCATCATACATGGCGAGGTTCCACCCTTTTCCATGTACCATTGTTACTACCGGATGGAAACTTAACAATCACATGATCAAAATCATAATGCATCTTCTTTGAAATACCATTTCTCAACGAAAACTTACCCAACAAACTCACTCCAATTTGCACTGATCCATTACACTTCTCAATACCAATTCCAATTGAAACATAACTGTTGTTACTAAAACCACTAGCCACCATTAATTCAACTCCGATCATAGTCACGGTATTAGCCGCTTGTAAAAATGGTGGCAAATTCATCTTGGCGAGTGTAATCTCATCTTTTTTTGGCCATAAAACCCTAATTTTGAGGTCATTGTATGAAACAATTCTTTCATCGTAGTTTGGAGTATGAAAAAGTAAAGTTAAATCAAAGGTAGCTGTTAAATTATCGACTTTAGTGTTGAGGGATTTGATAGCAACAGAGTTGAGATAAACTGTTGGGGTGTGGACTTGAAAGAAGGGTATTAATATTATAATAAGGCTTAGAACAACAAGGATTACGATGCCAAGGAAAATGTAAAGGAACATGTTGCACATCGAGTAAAAATTATTTATTCTGCGACTTAAGTGATCAACAATCATGATGGAAATGGATGTGAACTTAATGTGCTAGTGTTGCTTGAATGTGATGTGAAGTTGTGAATGAGAAGAGTTGTTTTAAATAGAGCAAGAGTGTGGATGGATGTGAGGTTGCATAATAGTGACAAAAAACTATTTCATATTTCCAAGAAAACATACAGTATATTAATCCCTTCAAAATAGTGAGATGAACAAATCACATTAATTAAGAATTCCAATTAATTATAGAAATAAACAAATCACACTTAAAAACAAATGTATTTCAAAAGTGACATTTGTGGGAAATTGTTCCAAAATAATACTCCCTCCGTTCCAAAATATATGTCGCTTTGGAGAAAAAATTTGTTCCAAAATATATGTCGCTTTACAATTCCAATGAAGCATTTAATGCTATTTTTCCTATTATACCCTTAACTTTTTATTTCTCTCTCTTCTTTCAATTCTTTCATTTATCTTTCCCAAACAATTAATGAAGGACAATTTTGTAAACTTACTCATAATTTCTCTTTTCTATACAACAATGATTACATTTCTTAATTTGTGTAATATGGTCAAAACGACTTATATTTTGGAACGGAGGAAGTACTACCTATGATCCTAAAAATAAGAGAAAAATTATTCTTTAGATTCATTAAGAATCAAATGTATCTAGTCTATATTATTGACTAGATACATTAGAAAAATTAATTTATATATCTTATATTTATGACCGAGGAAAATACGTAAGAGTTATTGGAAAACTGAACTTATACAGTTTTTCTATCTTGGAAATGGAATTATTGGTGTCCACCACCAGGGACTAATGCCCTTCTAATAGAAGCAAACAAATCACACCATCAACCTTTAACTTCTTAGGGTTAGGCTCCCCAGCATCTTCAGAAGAATCCTCACCAAGGTCTTACTTAAGCACTCCTTTTCTTGTTCCTTCTCCCTTGATCATGCTCTAGAGAAGAAGTGATGAAAAAGAAAAAAAAAAGAGTAATAGAAAACATGAATTTCAAGCAAATAACTATCAAACAAAACAGTTTTTCTTATTATTTGAATTTGTGCCCTCATTAATTTAAGAGTTACTATTGCAGATAATTGTTAAAAAACCTTTTGTTTTTAGTTATCTTAATAATATACAAATGCAAGCACATGTTAGGGAAATTTTGCTTAGTTGTCCACTTCTAAACACCTTCATGCCAAATCATCATTTTATAATATTATTTTCATACCATAATTAGCTTAAGTTGCCATGTTGGATGCATGACTTGGATGAGGATTGAAACTTTTGAAGAAAATAAAAAGAGTCACTTTTGCCTTTGCCAATACAAAATTTGAATTTTTTTACCAATTTAAACTTATTGTGAGATTAAGTTTCTTGAGTTGGAAGTAAAATTCAAAAGTTTGAATTTCCCTTTTATTTTGTTGTCCTTCATTCTTATTAAGGCTAACAAACAAGAACAATTCAGAATTGGCCCAATACAAAGGTCCATTTGTTTGTTTACAAACAAAAAATTGGCTTATGAGAAAATAAAGGAAACACTACAGTAAAAAGGGATAAGCATAAGCAAGCACGCTTTCTCTTCACCAAATCGGGCAAACATAAGCACGCTCCTTCTCTGCAGCATGTGACAGAAGTCAAAAACTCTCCTCCCATATTTTCAAATTTCAAATTCTTCACAGTTCTCATTTGGTTTCATCTCTCTCTCTCTCTCTCTCTCTCTCTCTCTCTCTCTCTCTCTCTCTCTCTCTCTCTCTCTCTCTCTCTCTCTCTCTCTCTCTCTCTCTCTCTCTCTCTCTCTCTCTCTCTCTCTCTCTCTCTCTCTCTCTCTCTCTCTCTCTCTCTCTCTCTCTCTCTCTCTCTCTCTCTCTCTCTCTCTCTCTCTCTCTCTCTCTCTCTCTCTCTCTCTCTCTCTCTCTCTCTCTCTCTCTCTCTCTCTCTCTCTCTCTCTCTCTCTCTCTCTCTCTCTCTCTCTCTCTCTCTCTCTCTCTCTCTCTCTCTCTCTCTCTCTCTCTCTCTCTCTCTCTCTCTCTCTCTCTCTCTCTCTCTCTCTCTCTCTCTCTCTCTCTCTCTCTCTCTCTCTCTCTCTCTCTCTCTCTCTCTCTCTCTCTCTCTCTCTCTCTCCCCCCCCCCCCTAGATTCAAATAACCTGAGGTTCAACAAATTGGAAAACGAAAATGGTGATTCATAGAAGAATAAAGAGAGTAGAAGAGACTGAAACAGAGAACTTAGAGGTTGAAGGAGTTGGAGGAAATAAATCTGCAAATGGAAGAAGATAGGTCAAAAATACAACAAAAGCTTTATGAGTTTCGATAAGGTATAATCTCCCGGTAAACTTTAACTGTATCGGAGTTTTTCATTATTTATTTATTCCAAACCCTAATTTAAAATTTTCTTTACCCATCCCTTTTCATATCTCTCACTATTTCAAATTTCCAACCAAATTTGATCAATGGCATGAGTGTAGGAGTTTTCGACATTTGATTTGAGTAGTGTATAAGTGATGTTTGGGGTTTCAGTTAATCACACCACAAATTTCTTTTATTTCTTACATGTTTTCAGTTTTGATTTTAATTTCTTTTATGATGATTTTGGATCCATTTTTTTTTATTGTTCATTGTGATGATTTTGTAGTTTTTTTTAATGCAGAGATTTTGTTGATTTTCAAAGTTGGATCCTTTACTGCTGGAAAAGGCAGACAAACAGAGGTAAGAGCTTAATTGATTTGCTACTGATGATTATTTTCATGATAGCATAGTCACAGACTAGCACCAATTCACTAAATATTTGTTGGATAGAACAAAAGAATAGTATAAACAAGAAATTAGTATAAACACACCTTTTATACTAGAAATTAGGATTTGAAAATCTATTGTTTCCTTTATTTCCTGAAGTAGTAATTTACTTTCCCTTTTATGATCGATATGGCCTTTTGTTTGAGTCATAATATATTATTAAGATTTCAAAATCTATTGTTTCCTTTATGTCCTGTTTTTTGTTTGTTGCAACTTATTTGAATTTAATAATTTGTTATGCAGTTCCTAATTTTTCATTATATAAGTTTCATTTCCAATTAAAAAGAATCCTATTTTTTAGCCTTATTTTTTGAATCTGCTATAGTTTTTATTTAGTATTGTTGGCTAATGATAACCAGTTCATGTTTATGACTATAATTATGTTGTTTTTTATCTACTATTTTATTATGTTGTTTATATCTACTCAATGTTTGAATCTATCAACTTTATTTACTTTGTTGGATGGTAAATTGAATTTGCTTGATTTAACTTGCAGACCTTTATCAGGTGATTATTTGTCTTTGTTCAGTTTTTATGAAAATATGCAATGAATCCAACTGTTTTGTGTTAAACTCATTTTGTGTTAAATTCAATTTGATTGTTCTCTATTTTATTGAAACAAGACGATTCATACCTTGACATCTATATCGGTACAATTAAAGTGAACATTGTATGTATTCACATCCTCCATTTATTGTGTTATTTATGTTGTCACTAACCAAGAGAGCTTTAACAATGTTAAGTAGTGGCTGAAAGAAATTGATTGTTAAAAGTATAGATATATTTTTGTTAACCTATATTGATTGCTAGAAGGTATTTTTTGCTTCATTGGTTATTTCTCTTTTATGTCTCCTTCATTATTTGTTGTAATCCTTAAATTTTAACCAACTCATTTTGTTACAGTTATTGTTGGTGAAGTTCCACTTTTTCCCTTGCAAAGCCTCAAACTTCCATGAATATGAGTATGGAATTGGTAAGGAATTAAAATATTCTACTTTTATATTCAGTTTCTACAAGTTTCTGTCATGTAAAACATTTTTGACTTGCAAAAATGTCTTAACCTATAAGTTTGGGCAGAGTTGATTTCATATGTTTTCTTTTAATACTTTGGGTAACAGGGACATTATTTAACTTTTGCCTTTTCAACCTTTTTCAATTAGCTATAATTTTTTGTTACAAGCTCAAAGCTTTAATCTGTTCAGTCTATCATGCTCGAACCCTTTATTCCCTGTGTTTTTCTATAAATTTTGTTTTTGCTATCATGCTCAAAACCTGGTGTGCGACATAGTTATAATTATTGCCTTTAGCAATGTTTTCCTAGCTTCTGTAATGTAGTTGTGCCATTAGCTTTATGTTGTTACAGTGGCTAACTTTTAGCTACTTTTCTAGCATTAATAATGATCATGAGATATACCATCAACTTGATTTAGTTACTTTTCTAGATATTCTAGATGGATAAGCTTATCAAGGTGTATCAAATTTTGGAATCTGTGTGTAAAGATTTTGTAGATTTTCATTCTATCCTCAATGAGTAGGGAGTGTCATTTTGAAGTAATGGGTCTATATTTTTGTTGGTGAATGTTTAATACTTTCATCATGATTGTTGAATTGTGTTGGTACTTTCATGGTAGTTCTGACTCCTAATATAGAACTGTGATGCCACTTTTTATAATTTCATTTGCTTGAACTCATTATCCGTGATAAAATCTACTCATTTCAATAAAACATTAGCCTCAAAGACATTTAACTCAAGGATATTAATTTTAATTCTCAAATATTATGTTCTGGTATTTCTCAGATTTTTATTTTGTTATCACTATACTCATTGATAAATTTTCTGCAGAGGTTGGAGTTGGTTTTTGAGCTTATAGCTTGCTGACAGAAGACTGGATCATGATACTATCAAACAGTAATATGACTATATGCAAGATATAGAGTAGGAGCATCTTGCATATTTGTTTGGTTAATCATTTATATTTGTCATAGATGCATCTTTCAATAAGAAACTTTTCTCAGTCAATCAATGTTAGGAACATTGAATCTCAATACATTGAATCAGTGTAAGAATATTATATCCAAGAATTTTTTAGAGTTTGGGTTCACAAGTAGTGGTGTATTGAAAAATGTTTTTTCTTTTGAGAGTTCCATCTCTATTATTGAACTCAGGTTAATGTACCTTTATTTGTGTTTTGCAGGCATTCTTTACAAAGCTGCAATTGCTATCAGTTTTTTGTAACTGCTATCATTATCTTGCTTCCTTTGACTGCAAAAATGTGTTTTGGGAACACTGAGCAACTAATGATGTTATGCATTTTGAACTTTTGCTGTTACACAATTTTTTTTCTCTTGAGGTATGTAAATGTCATTGTAAGCATAATTCAGTTGCAGAAAATTTAGGATTATATTATATTAGATTCAATTTTTCAATTTCAACTATTATGATCTATGGTGATCTTTGACCTTAGAATTGAAGAGGCAACAAATAAAGTTATAACTGGATAAGTATGTGTTCTTTTTGTTAGAAGATCAATGTTAAGATGTACTTTTCTATTGGTACTATAATTTGATTTTGAGAATTTGCTTTAAGGTGTGCTTAGGGGATTCCTATAATTTAGTTTTAAGACTTACCTGATGCTGTTCTCCTTAAATTTCTATTTTGTTTTCAAGCTTAAGTTTATATTTTTAATTGCTTTCTTATTTTCCTTATCATTTACCTGCTTTGTTTGAAGTGTAGTAGTGGCTATTTTTCACTGTTCCCTTAACTCTACACCAAATGTTTGAGACTTGAATCTCTGAAACAATTATATCTGTTTATTTTATTGCAAATGATGCCTCTATTATGGGTTTTGCATGACATGTCTATTAAAGATGCAATGCAAGCAACATATTAGATTTTAAAGAACTAACATTTTAGGCTCAACTAACTATACTATTTTTAGACTATCTTTTGGAATATATGGTTTTATTATTTTTATTATTTATATGCAGGACACTGTTGGAGCTTGAGTCCCAAGGGTGTCAAAAAAAAAAGTTCATATGGATATACTAATGTTTATAATAGATCCATTAACAATACGCAAATAATGACAATAGCTGAATTTTACGAAACTCTGATAAATGTAATTGTGATATTTTATGTTGGTGCTTTGTATACAACTGATGTTTTATTTGAATTTTTTAAATTATCTAATTATTAAGGTCAATGTAAAAAGTTCAAAACTATCTACACGTCACACACCAACCAAATATTTGAGCCATGTTTTAATTGATTTTGATAAAAGTCAAATTTTTGTATTGTTTTTACGTAGTATTCATTCAATTGAGATAATTTTTTAATGTGCCTCCAAAAATACGGAGGGCTTACAAAAAAGTATTGCATATAAATTTTTATTTAATCTTTTATTTAGATAATTTTTAAATTTGTACCCAAAAAATATGGAGACTTACTGGAATTACATATAAATCTTTATGTACATATTTATTAGAATAACTTTTAAATCTGCTTGAAAAATACGGGGGAGCTTAAAGAAAAGTGTTGCATATGATTTTTTACTTTTTTTTTTGTGGTGTCACATGATTTTTTACTAAAACATTTTGACATGATTTGCTTTCATAATATTTAATTATTCATTCAATTTTATCACTAATTTATATAGCATTTGCAAATTAAAAATTGTGTATAAACTCATTAAAAGACGGTGTTCCCCGTGTATTGCACGGGTACTCCGACTAGTAAAATATATACACAAAATTTCAAATGTATTTGGTTTAAAATTCAAAACATTTGACTTTTTTAATTAATTTTACTTATATTTTATTATACTATATACTCAAAGACATTTTATTCTTTAAACCACTCAAAACTCTTGGGATTACTAGACTTACTACTATTTTACTTATATAAGCTTATTACAAAATATACCTTTAAATAATTGATTATCTTTTAGTGGTATTTTTTTAATAAAATATTCTCTTATAAAAATTAAAACACCAATATCTCGGATTTTAATTGAATCTCTAAACAAATTTAAATTTAATTTTATCCAAAAATAATTTTAAATTTTTCATTTTTTTATTTTGTCAAGTCATTGCTACTAAAATGTTTCGGAAGCATATAAATTAACAGTGGTACCTAATTCATCATAGATGGTGCTTTGAAACTTTTGGGTTTTGAATTCCACCACCGGAATACAATAGAAATCCAAAATGCAGATATAATTGCATTTCATTAATGAATATTAATAGTAATAAAATAACTATTCACATAGTTAAAAAATGAAATATCCAACACAATATTGAGAAGTTTTAAGGCTTTAATTCACTTTATTTTTGTCTCTAAGCCTCTATTACATGACTACTTTCTTCTCAAAATGTTCACAAAAAAACAATATCTTCCATTCCCAATATTCTTCCACCATTTTTGTTCAACTTTATGAATTTCCCATGGGAAAAATAAACTGGCTTCATGTTTCCGCCATTTCAGTTGATGGTTTCCTTCAATTCGCCATAAGGTCCAGCTGAAATTAGTATAAAAATGAGCGTAATTTGTTCTTTACTTTTCTTTTTTTTTTTTTTAATTTACAATAAATCCCAAAAGAATCGAAACTAAGAACTCATGAATTTTCGAACATTTATTTTTGTGCGCAAATGAAAATCAATCTATAACCATAAGCATTATGCCTCTCAAACTAATGGATATAGTACAATTTAATGTTTATAATTAGCAAACTTTATATACCAATTAAAGATCAAAAGTTTATGCAATTATTTAGAAATTTAGTTCAATTCGGAATCACAAAGCTAATCAAATAATAGTGTAATACTATACTTTAATCAATCAACTTTAGATGCAGAAAAAAAAAAAAAAAAAAAAAAACCCATTATTTTTATTATATTAATGAAAACAGGGAGATAAAATCATGCATTCGACTATGCTATATTGCATAATACATTTAGACAATTGTAAATTTACGATGCAATTTGAGACAAGGAAACACCATATTCTTCCAAGTACCACTTTTGCTACCTGGAGAAAACACAATAACAACCGGATTACATACAAATCTCAATGACTCAGATGAATCATCTCCGAACTGAACAAAACCAAACAGACTGACTCCAAAATTAACAGATCCATGAGCTAATTCATCTGCAATTCGGTTCACGACATCACTGTTGTTGCTGAATCCATCAGCCACCTTTAAAATAGCTTCGACTTCAGTCACACTATCGGTTGTCTGACTAAACGGAGACAACCGCATTGCAGCAAGGGTTATATTGTCGTTTCCAAACCACCAAACCTTGACCTCAAGGTCATGAAAGATAATAATGTCATCGTCACATTTGGAAGTGTCGAATTCAAACGTAATTTTAAATGTTCCCATTAAATTAACAGTTTGAGTATTTAGTGATGTGACAGCGACGGAGTTAAGTTTCACGGTGGGCATGGGGTGGTGGTAGTGAGGTAGGATAGGAGGTGGTATTGGTATGAACTTGAGAACAAAGATAGAAAAATAGGCATAAATTAAAACAAAAATAAAACTGCAGAGAAAACATACAGTTCCTCTTACATCCGAAGGAATTTCGCGAAAAGCTAATCGAAAGATATCAAGTAGTCTATCAATCATGGATGCAGTTCTTGAATTCAATAGAGGTGCCATTTCAAATGCAAATTGCAAATACAAGGAGAGGCTATATAATAACTTAAATGAAAAAATATTCGTAGTCTATATAATACCAATAATTTATTAAATTCCGTTTTAATTAACTATCTATGCCAATGTATTAATGTCGTGTTCGGTATCCATGTTTGATAGAAAATGTGACTTAACTTTGATAGTAATACGGATTTCATGAAGAACAACAACCCCTTGCATGGATAGGTGACAGAAATAATTTTTGTCTTTATAGGGATATTTTTAAATTGGTTTTTCCATTTCCAACGTAGAATTGAGTAGTGGCCAACAGGTCAAGTTCTATAGAAATAACATAACATCTCAAATGAGTGGGTTGAGTTGTTCAACTAATTTGAATTAAGGATTAAAGGAGTTGAAGAGTTAAAAAAAACATGGTTAAAATTAACAAATATTACATATGTTCCAAAATATAAAAGAAAAAATACAAAAAATTCACTCCAAATAATTATGATTTATTTTTTCTTTTTTTTTTTTTTTGACAAACAAAAGCCTAATTCATTTCATTATTCAGCAAAGTCGAAATACAAAGAGATAATGAATCAAAAGTACAGCGACGAGACCAAGAAATGGCCGCCCTAGCAAGTGTGTGAGCTACCATGTCCGCTTGCCGCCTAATAAACTTAACCTTGAACTTTGGATTACAAGATAAAATATTATTAATTTGGGAAATAAGAAAACTAAACTCGAAACTACCACTTCGAAGGTGGTAAATTGCATCCACAACACTTTTGGAATCCGTCTCTATAATAAAATGAGTTATGCCTCTTTGTTCCATTGCATGCAAAGCGTCAATTAAGGTTAAGGACCCCCCTTCCAATATGGAGCAATTTCCATCTAACCAAGTAGTTTCCGCCCTTATAAAATGACCCATGTGATCACGCAAACATCAATCTGTACTTGTTTTGTTCAACTCCTTGTGAAAACCCGCGTCAACATTGCATTTGAACCAACCATGAAGAGGTTTTTCCCAAGTACTTTTTTGTTGTTGTTGTGCAATATGTTGATGTCCATGCTGCAAATTCTGAACCGAATACCACTCATTCCAAATTTGTTTTGCTTTAAAACAAAGATTTCGCCCCGATTCCGCGACATCGTTCCAAACTCTATTATTACGGTTATTCCACAAGACCCAAAGCACCGTAGCAAACAAGCCGACCTTCACCTTGTCTTCGCCAGAACAAACCCCAAGAATAACAGCTCGCTCATCAATTTCATATTGCAGCCGTGGCAAAATTATGTCCTCCAAGTCAGCCATTTGTCAAACCTGTCTACTCGCTTCACAACCGAAAAATGCATGCCACTCATCTTCTTCGGCTTGGTTACATAACAAAGGACAAAGGACAAGCTACATGCTTCTCTTGAAGGCGTAAACGGATAGGTAAGCATCCTTTAGGTTTTTTTTTTTTTTGACAAAAAGCATCCTTTAGTTAATCTCCACAATAAGTGTTTACCTTTTGGTGGAGCAAGGATTGTCCAAAGACTTTGTCAATCATTTTGTTGAGAAACATCCACTACATTTTCTGTGACATTTAACAACAATTTATACCCACTCTTATTTTTACTTTCCAATTGTTACTTTCCAATTTCTTGTTTTTTATTTTGGAGCACTGCACTCTTTTTTCCTTCATCTGGTTTTTCCCTTTGGGTTTTACAGGTAAGGTTTTTAATGAGACAGTTATTTTCTCTTCGCTCCTACTTGGGTTTTGGTCTAGTCCCCCCAAGTTTGTTGTAATCTTTTCTTTGCCTTTTTTACTTTTAATAATATTATGGAGTTAGCTTGTTGGTTAAGTTAGTGGAGGGGTGCCAACCTAGTTGGGATGTCTCTTCTACCTAACTTGGCTTTCTCTTTTTGCAAAAAAAAAAAAAAAAATTATACCCACTCTTGACACTATAATTAATGATCATAAGGGCTATCAATCCACACAAGTTTATCTTCATCAAGCATGTCAAATAAAGGAATGTCAAGAATACAATGAGCAACATCCATAGAAAATAAAGACTCAATCTTCCCCTTATCCCATATTTTCATATTAAATTTTTCTTAAAAAGTGGGTATTTTTTACTTTTATTTTAGAACGAAGAGAGTAATTGATAATTTCCATGTGGTTTAATAAATGACATAACATCTTGGATGACTAAATTGATAATTTCCATCTTTTTTTTTGTAAGGCCATCCATTGTTAATTATGAATAAAAAAATAATTAACTTTAATTAAATACAATATTCCTTTCTAGGTTTATTTATATAAATTTTTTATTTTTATATATATGGTTTTTTTTTTTAAGTCTAATTATATGGCAAATGCTAAACAATGCACCCCTTACATTAGTTAAAGAACCAAAAGTGGTAAAATTGTCTTGGAAGTTATGGTCTTTTCAATGTAAAATTTATTATTTTTAACTTCTTTAACTAGTGCACCTGGTGTACTAGTTAGCAAGACCCTAATTATATATATGCTAGTTAGCAAGACCCTAATTATATATATGGTTGTTAATTTACATTATGAAGAAAGAGAATATTCATATATACCACTAAACTACTCATTCTGAAAATAGAAGAAATATAAGGTCAAAAAACAAGGGAAGAGATGTGTGTATATATAAAGGTAATGTAGAAATTGAGATGTTAGCAAAAACTTTCAATACAAGATCATATTGATTCATCCCAAGTTCTAACACAATAAAGTGTATTTCAATGCTTTCAACCTCCTAATTAATTTTATTTTTTGCACCATCGATCAAAAATAAAGTAAGAGAGCGTATTTTTTCCAATTAATCACCATATTTGAAAGCCTTAAACATCCTAATTATTTACCGATTAATCACCATATTTCAAAGCTTTAAACATCCTAATTTATTTTACAAAAAATAAATGATATTCATTTAAATTGATAGAGTACATCGATGTAATATAAATTCAAATTGCTAAAAATAAAAAGAATAAATCTGCAAACAAACTCACAACATTCATGCCTTTGGATATGTAGCGTTTATGACACCAAAATCAACATTGATTAAAGACTAAATTAGTTAATTGGTCCTTTAACTTATTTGTTGGTTTCATTTTGATCCATTAACTTATTATTGTTACATTTTGATCCCTTAACTATAATTTCGTCCATCAAATAAGTCCTTAAAGTCAAATTTTGTATGAAGCTGTTAACCTTCATCTCTCCCTTCATCATCAAGCCTAAAAATCCAGAAAAATTCATCCCTTATATCATTGAACCTAGAACAAACCCAAATAAATTATGTCACCTTCCCAATAAATGATTAAAAATGAAATTAAAAAAGAACAAAAGTTAACTACACAACTCAAATGGTTTGTTCCTAGTTCCTCTCTTCTTATTACAACAAGTTCAACTCTTTCTTTTATTTTCACTTTCTTCTTCCAATCCAAGTTTTCTCTCCAAATTTGTCTCTAATGATTGTTCAGAAGCTTGATAGTTAACCTTTCCAACCTCATCTTCTCTTTCTTTTTCACAAACAACTTCCATTTTCCTTTAACCCACTTCATCATAATGACAGAGGTTGAAATAGTTTTTGGTTTTTTTTTTTTTTTTTGAAGAAGAAGAACGATTGTGTGGGAAGTTTTTCTTGTGGTTAGATCTGAATCATTTGTGGGTTGGATTTGAACTGGAGAGGAGAGAAAAAATTGGAGGAAGATGTGAAACTCTGTGATGATTTTTAGGGTTTTAAATTTGGGAAAAAATTGAAATTGAAGTTTGAGTTTTCACTTTTGATTTTTTGGGTTTTGTAGATGATGAGTTTTTCTGGGATTTTGATTTTTTTTTTTTTTATGATGAAAGTGATGAACTATTTGGATTTTCAGATTTGGTGATGATGAAGGTTAACGGTTTCAACAAAAATTAACGGCAAGGACTTATTTGGTAGGCAGAGTTGTAGTTAAGGGACCAAAATGTATCAATAATTAGTTAAGGGACCAAAATGAAACCAACAAATAAGTTAAGGGGCCATTTAACTAATTTAGCCTTGATTAAATTAAGTATGACATGATAAGTATGGTATGGGTAGGGTACTATAGTCCTCACCGTACCCGCATTTTGAAAAAATAGTCGTACCCATTCTCATACCCGCGTGGGTGACAATCTTTATCCCCGTACCCAAGCTCTATGGGTACCTAAGTACCAATACCCGTACCCGCTACCCGTATTTTTTACTAAAAATAAATTGATCTATTATAAAATATCATATCATTTAATAAAATTTTAAAAAAATGCAAAGATTTTAACATTGATTCTTGAAAATTATAAACAAAATTATTATTAGTGAAATCATGCTAAAATTCATTTCTCTATTAACATATTTACATTATGTTATAAATAAATATTTTTTTATTAAAAATGTGTAATAGTATAATAATGTTGTATTTTTAAAAGAGCATTGCTATTTAGTAAGAATTATTTTAGAGAAGAAATGCAAGAATAACACATGGCATTATCTTATAGGATGATGTAATTTTAATCTTCTCTTTTAGTGGAAATCATAGGGGGTAGTTGATGTAAACAAGGAGAGGTTACAGTGGTGAGATGACTTACGCCGAAGAATATTTGCAATCTATATAATACCAGTAATTTATTAATTTCAGGTTTAATTTATTATCGATATCAATGTATCAACATATAAATATTTGCAATCTATACAATACCAGTAATTTATTAATTTCAGGTTTAATTTATTATCGATACCAATGTATCAATATCATATTTGTGTTTGATAGAAATTATGATTTCACTTGGATAAAGCTCAACAGTGATGGTGCTTAGCTTGCAAAAGAGGTGGAGAGTCTTCAGGTTGTAACGGCCTATTCCGCAACTCTGACGGAAGATGGGTGAAAGGCTACATTAAGAAGATTGGTGTGTGTGATGCCTTTTATGCTGAATTGTGGGGAATGTATCTTGGCTTGGATATGGCTTGGAAGGAGCGCATTCCACAACTCATTGTGGAAAGTGATTCTAAAATTCTGATTGATATCGTTACAGATAACTACAAGTTCAGTGGAGTAGTTCCTACATTGGTGCAGCGTATTCAAAACCTTTTGGCTTTGGATTGGAGTGTCCAATTTTGTCATACTTGGAGGGAAGGCAATCGTAGTGCTGATTGGCTTGCTAATTTTAGCCTCTCTTTAAATTCTTTAGTTTGTGTTGTAATGGAGACTCCTCCAAGTAAGCTCCAAAAACTCATTTTCGACGATTTTTTTGGGATTTGTATGCCTAGAAATGTTCGTCTAGTTTCTTAATTTATTTTTTTGTCTTGTTGGGTTTCGGCCCTCTTTTGTAAAAAAAAAAAAAAATTATGATTTCACTTTAATAGGAATATAATGGTTTCATGAAGAATAACCCATGTATGGGAGTGCAGCTTTGGTCCATTTATCCCATCCCATTTGAATGTATAGATGTGCAAGATGCGGCTTAAATAAATTCAAGGGCCGAGATATAAAATTAATTTAGTATTTTATTATTAAAAAAAAAAAAAAAGATAAAAGAAATGCCTAAACAGCTTCGAGAAGCTTCTTGCATTATAAACTTGGTACACAAGCATCTTAACATTGTTATAACACCAAACTATGATCAAAATAATTGTTTTGAGTAGAAACATAACCAAAATAGTTCTTGCAATACTCCATCAATCCTTATTCCTATGAGTCAATGTTTGGGATTGAGTTTTTATTTTGAACAAATTTTAGGATTGAGTTGGATCTAACTCAAATGTAAAATACATTATGAGATATAAGATTTGATATTGTATATCGTGTTTTGAAATATGAAACAATTAAAATAGTGTGTAAATTGCGTTTAGCATTTGAACATAATATCCAAAAAATATATATATATGAACAAAATATTACATGGCTACATGTGATCCCATATGATGTCCGCAAAAAAGAACTCCCGCTTGAGCCCTTCAATGGCAATTTACCAATTGAATGCCCTGTAATAAGAAGGAATAAAAGATGATACGGGGAAGAATATGACAATACGTCTACATCATGGACCGCTCATTAACGAGTAACTAAGATTGCAAGGCACAGAGTGATCGATGAAACTGTTTTCACCGCTTCTGTTCGCTCCACGCCTTGCTTTCGAAAAACTCACCGAGCATTTGTTCAAGATTCTCAGGAGAGTATCTGATATATTTTTGCGGATTTTTGCCATTCTCAATCATGGGCCTGAAAGATTAAATATATGTTCATCAATGTGAGAAGGATAAAATTAAATAAGATAGGTGAGCGGATTAGAAAACAGAAATGAAATAGCCTCTAACAAAAACATACCCAAAACGTTTAAGGAAAGATCTATAGGCAGGCAACAAAACTTCAGCAACAGCCAGTCTAAGTGATTCGCGCAACTCACTATCAGGAACAGTCCACTGAGATTGTCTCTGATGAAGCTCCTCAAATTGACTGTTAAATGTCTTGAACCTATCTTTAACTGCTGTTCTTGAAAGTCCACCACCGCTATCCCCTCCAGATGAATTAGTTCCTTGGACAGTGAGGCACTGCAAGATCTGCAGGATCATATAACACTATCTGTTAAAGAAAATTTCATCATACAAATTCAAGGTGAATTAATAAATGATTTGGATTAACATCTTTTACACCCATATATCGCATAGTAAATGCAATATTGAAGTTAGTACATATTTACATAAAATAAGCAGCTTGTCAATTTAAGAACAATGTGCCGCTGAGACATTAAGCAAAGCCTATAAATTTTTTGCTATAAACCCAATAAAAGGTTGATCCTTGATACCTGTAATTTATGCTCAGAAGAATAGATTATCAAGTATGAAAAAAATCGGTGGCCACAGAGATAGCTTAAAAAAATTAAATTTAAAGAAACTAACCTTTGCCCAAGAGATCCTTTTATACTGGTTTGCATGCTGTTGCACAATTCTTCTATGTATTTGTACCCAGTCATCCCCCAACATATCCTTTGCCTCTGACCTGCAAGTAACAATAGGCAAAATCGTACTGAATCCAGATGGAATCTCCAACTTAAAATATTTCACAAGGGAAAAGGAAAAAAATATAGAACCAACCTTCTCACAGATCTCACTATGTAATGGATATTGTTCATAAGAAATAACTGGGTTAGGCCTGGGTCTTTATATAGTTTAGACTTTCCATCTAGGTTATTCTGGAGAGCCTGCATAATCCTTGTTGTAACAGATGCTAACTGAGATTCTGGGTCGCCAGGATCAAACTCTTGAAAAAGTTGTTTCAGAGTTGCTTGGTAACTGGCCACATTCAGAAACCACATTTAGAACCCACATCTGATGTGATGGCCTTCAAGAAACTTACAAAGACACTATAGGCCAATTAGAAAAAATTCAGAGAAACATCATCATTATTACTCACTCATAAAGAAATTTCACGTAATTGATGACATAGCTGGTTAGAGGGTGGACAGTTCCATCTTGCACAGCAGTTTTAGTAGCATCTTTTTCAACTGCTTCCTCAAAGTCACCAAAGGTTTCTTGGGCTGTCTGAGCAAGTCGCTTTGTCAAACTGATTGCAGCTTCCCGCATTTCAGCGCAAACTTTACTATCAAACAGTATCTCAATCTGCACCATGTACCAATCCCACAGAAAACAAATAAAAATTATACATAATAACAACAATATAGTACAAAAATAACATACAAAGAAAACATCTATAGTTTCAGGCCTACAATGATCCTAGCAATGCAGAGAAATTATTAAAAATAGATATTTTTGTTATGAAAAGTACCAGGACAAACACACAATCAAAACTTTAATAATTTATAAACTTTTTATTTCCTTGTCATATACTATGTGGTGCTTCCACTTGTTCTTTCATCTCATCCCATTTCTTGCCCCCAAGTGTCTAGTTAAGGAAGACTACCTTTAGGCTTCTCTGGATTGCCATGCATCCTTCAAATAACAAGTCTTCTTCAAATTGAAACGAGCACACACAAATTCTAATTCATAACTAAGTGTTTCCAAAAATAAAAAATATATCTTGGAGAGACTCTATTTATATTAAGCCTCTTACAATAAGCATCGTTTCAACACTGAGCTAAATGGATATACATAATTCTGGGGAAACAAAGATAGGAAGTTTAAACTTAACAGTACCTCTGGTTGAAGTTCTCTCATTATTTCATACATGTCGAGAAGAACAAATAATTTTTCAGGTGACCTCTTGCTTCTGGCAATAGCCTCTCCAAAACTAAGAAGCATAGCTACGCTGCTACCAGTGACTTCAGCAAAGCATTGAGTTTTCACAGAATCAACACCTTCAAAGATTTGATCGCAGATTTTTTTTTCCCCGACAATCAACAACTTGACCTGGTCAAATAAATTTAGAGTGATACGTGAGACAGAAATAAAATAGAAGCAAAAAAAAAAGGAGATTCATATTCATCCTTACAGAAATCCTCATGTAATGAATCCAGTTTCCAATCTTAGCCTCCAAAACCTCCCATTGCATTTTTTGAACATCATCCTTACTCAGCCTCTCTACACCTAACTTCCTTAGACTCTGCTCCAGGACTGCAGAACGAGTGTCTCTACAAATTTGGTACATATAGTTATCATAAAATAAATCAAAATTTGGAATAATTGATGTGCACACTTGGTCCCACTGGATCTCATATATTTCCCTCTTTGTACACATAAAATTGCAGCCTATACATCAGATAATACAGAAAAAAGTAAACATTCTTACGTATAAACTCGAAAGAGCTGCTGTTGATGTCCCGCTTGAACCATTTGTATTGCTAATTCATGAAGCAATGGTAAAACTCTGGGGGGAATAAGAGTTGGGAGAGTGAAAGTGACAGCATCTCCGGTTTGTTTTTCGGAATGGTTTTTACCACCGCCACCATTCTGCTGCCCAGCAGCTGATGGCCTTAGAGAGTTCGGTAGGCAGTCAAAAAGGCGATCAGGTTCCACAGGCTTGCTAAAATCAAAAGCCAATATGTTAAAACTTATATCATCAGGATGTTTAGGTTTCAGATCCAAAAACATTGCTAAAATTCGAGCATATACAATTACATATGCACGATCAACAAGACACATATGAAGAAGCTGCAAATCAAAGTCGATAGAAAAAAAAAACCATGTTCTGTGTCTTTAGCAGGAAAGTTAATAAGCATTTACATTCAGGATTCCTGAGCAAATTAAAGCACCAAGAGTACAATAGATGAAGTAAATTATTAAAAAAAAAAAAATCATTTAATACACACCATACATATTATTCTTTGACAACAATCAACATTGTATTTCTTCTTTAATACATCTTTCCTTTGTTATTTAGTTCTTTTAAGAATAAAGAATATGATGCATAATCTTAGTTATTATTGTTAAAAATAACAAGCAAGTTAAGGTTATTCATATGCAAGTTCAATCGGGTCTCTTGGATCAAGGGAGTAATTCGAAAGGGAAAAAGTTGAGCCCATGAATATAAAAATGCAAATAAATTCCATTTATATCCACCAATAAGATTTAAAAAAATATTACAACTGCTATTTTGTAAATGAGAATACTAAGGTAACATTTGTTAGGTATCCAAACCATAGAAACTCATTAGTGATGATTTACATGAAAGGACTATATAATGCTGAATTTAGTGTCTAAAAGAGATGAAAATCCAAAGATAAGAAGTGGTTAAATGTAATGTATACACAAACACATGTCGACTGAAAAGAAAAGCAGAGAATGAAATCCAAGAGCACGAACCTGTAATTTGTCAAAAGATGTTTAAATTCATCTTCAAGCTTTAAGATAGCTTTAGCAAGCAAGTTGTTTGCATGGTTGATGATACCTTCACTGCTTTTGAAACTCTTTTTGCTGCTGAAGAAGCGAACATTAGCTCTAAGCTGATCAACTGCTTCCAAATAGCTTTCTAGATCCTCATGTGGACCTCGCAGTATTTTAGCCTCCGCCTAACAATCAAATTGGATTGAAAATTATTAGGAAGCCAATAGCATCTACTACAAATTTAGTTGAACTAAAAAGTCTCGTACTTATCAATTGCCCAAATGTATACAGGATTCCGGTTATAGATACAATTTAAAGAATACCACAACAAATATGGTAATTAATCTGAAGTTCAACACCGAATTTTATACCTAAAAAACAAAATTTAGTAAAAAGAGGTCATGGAAGGTAGAAGAGTGCCCCAAATGGAAAACAATGGTGTCAATTTTGTCATTGAGCATGCTTCTTACATTAAATGATAAAACTTTTCTTTTTATAGTTAACAAACAAATTGAAACTTAATAGATTTTTTATACTGTACTAGAACAGCATATAGAAGTACTACAACAAAAATATAGTTCAAAACCCTATCAACCGCCTCAAGGAATCAACTTTTATTTTTCGGTGCATTTGGTTCCCTATAAACTCAAGACAAAAACAAGAGACATTTCATGAAGTCGAAGAACTGAAGAGTTCATTAAAATGTTAGACTTGACTCATAAACATGAAAGGCCTAATAAGGAAATGCTAGTTCATAGTTTACATTGACAAATGCTATTACTAATTCTCTTTAATAATCTCTTTTGAACACTCTTCATGATTGAGTTGAATTCATGTGGGCTGTACCCCTTTGGAAATGGATCAAATAACAAGGAAATGAGACTCTCATGATTTAGCAAAAAGAAGTTGGAAATATATTATGTTGTTAGCATTCCTCACTCAAATTTAACAACATGAAAACAGCTCAATTTGATACACTTCCGTAACAATACAAAGTAACAATGTGAATAGGAGCCACATGTTAACGGTTGAGGAAAGCCAAAATCTAAGCTCTAAACCACTAGCTATTTAATGAAGTGGTTGGTCTTAAGTGATTAACGAGTTTCAATTAAGATCAAATTTCCACCAGAACCAGAGGGTTAAGACAAAAAATAAAAAAATAAATTAACAGACATAAGAGAGGTGTAATTTTTTACTTTAACACATTTGCATCACCTTCTGAGGCTAGTAGTGGTCCACCGTGGACCAATACTTAAAATTATTATAAAATTAAGAACCGACAATACTATTTAAAAGTAAAAATCACAACTCTCGCAATCTTTACGGCTAAAACAATGACATAATATGCGTCAATTCAATATGATTTACATTAGTTTAATCCAACTTGCATCAATTAAGTCATTATTTCAGTCATGAGACTAATAATGAGTATTAACTTATACTTTCAAACAATAACATATGACATCGTTGTAATTTTAAATAATTTCTAAGAATCAGTCCTTGCTAGAATTTTCGGAAATTCTGAATCAAAAACTTAACAATCTGCTACAAAAACAGAAACATACCTTCCGTGTCTGATCAAATTGCGTCAAAATCACCTCCGCAGCTTTTAAAGTCTTGTCAATATTATCATGTGCACTACGAATCGAATGCGTTTTTATCTATAATAAATCAAATAACAAATCAAACATTACAAATCATAAAACCCTAAAAAACACTTCATCAAACTCAAACCAAACGCTTAATCACATTACCTGAGTAGGACGCATTGCGGTTTCAAGAGCAGAGAGACGATGATCGAACGAACCAAGAATCGAAACCATGTTATCGGTAATTGTTTGGCTTTTATGCAGCGAATCTTTTACGAACGCTGCTCTTTCTTTAAGAGCAACCATAGCTTGCGGAATTCCCATTGTGAACGATTTTTGATGATTAATTTTCTATCATTTTCTTGTGTTTGTTTTGTGAGTGGGAAAATGAAAACGCATAAAGCGTTTTTTATTTGATCCAAAATTTTGGGATTGATTATTTGGTTTTTTGGATATTGCTTAGAAATGAAATGCGTCAGTTGTTGATTGTTCTTACTGTTTCCGCGCTCGTCGGCAGTTGGTTATGGAATCAGTTGAAGTGTGGCCCTCTTGGCCCCTTTCCTACATCTTCTGTGGGACCTCATCTGGTTCTAATGCTGCTTTCTACGCTTTTTATTTCTAACTTTTTAATTTTTGTCAAAAAAAAAAATAATTCTAACTTTTTAATTAATCTTTTAAGAAAAATAATTAATCAATTTAACTATACTATTTTTGTGTTTGTCCACTATTTTTTTTTTTTATAAAATGGAAAAATTACTTTTGTAATTTTTTAATTTAATTTTAGATAATAATCAAGTCTTTTTATTTTTTTTATGTTATTTTTTGTCTTTCCATTGATGTTTTTATATGATTTTTTAAATTATATTTATGATTTCTGTTTTTTTTTTGACTCATAAGGAACAAATATTTATTATTGAAAGTGAAAAACGAGAAAATAAAATCAAAGATTTTTTAAATTTAAAATTGATATTTAAACATGAAAAAATGACTAAAATATCGTGAAAAGACAAAATTGATCTCTTGCTTTTTTTTTTGTCAAGTAGTCTTAGTAACTTGACTCATACATGTAAATGTGGAGAAATGTGAAATTCGAAGTTCGAACCTCAGTCATTCCTATATTGTCTCTTATAGTTATCATTTGAGCTACACTTATAGATTGGTCTCTTGCTTTATTATCTTCAAAATTGAAATGAACAAGATATTGATTCGAACTTATTCTACTTTGACGTTCTCTTACACTAGGTTTTATTTTTTATTAAAGATTTTTTTAGATATTTTTTTATGATTTACAATGAAGCTGAAGATCAAACCTACAACCTCCAACATACTACCCAAACCCCTCACCATAAAACCAATCATAGTGACTTTATATTAATGAGTTTTTGTTTTCGTATAAAAGTATTAATGACGTTTAAATAAAAGATAAGGAGTATTAATTTTTTTAGTAAATAAAAGATATGAATATACTTTTTTTTGTTTTATTTTTTTTTTTTGTTAAGTAGTTTAGTAGCTAGAAATTCCACCCTTAAGATGAATAAGTGGGATGACCAAGATTCGAACCTCAATCTCCTCATATATAATGCACTGTCCTACTAATTGAGGTAAGCTCACAAGACATATATGAATATACTTTTTTAATACTATAAAATTATATTTTTATAGAATTAGGGGGCGTTTGTTTCACTTCTAAAAACCCACGTTTCCCCACATTCTCTTCAATTTTATTCCCATGAGATTGGGGCAGGCAAGTTTTATTCCCAGAAACCATAAATCCATTATCTATCATGAAAACTCGTTTTTACCCTTTAATTTGCCCACAAAGAGCAGGAGTGTATTCTCTTCTTTCTAATACGCCACCTCTGGAGAAGCCAGCTACTACAGGAAGGAAGATACGGTTCCAGAAGGTAGAGGAGAACCGCTGGGTCAGCATACCACACGAAGAAAAGAAGGAAAGTCCACCAAAAGGCAAAGGTAAATCTATCATCAAACCAGTTGCTTCAGATGATGATGATGGAAGAATCTGTTTTGCCACCTTCAAAGAAAAGCAGGACCCAGAGAAGTACGAGAAGAGCACCAAGAAGGAAGTAGCTAAGGCGGAAGCTCCTAAAGAAGAGAGAGACATGCGAACCTATCCTCTGTAATGGAGGAAATGCGTCAAGCTAATGAGACGCTAAACAAGCGCTGCTTGGGAGGCAACCCAGGTTATTATCTAAGTATTTTTAATTCAGTATTTTGTTTCAGTATTTTCAATTCAGTATTTGCTTCAGTTTTTCAATTCAATAAAATATACTCAGAATTCCAGCATGTCATATTCATCTGTTAACAGCCCCTGTCTTACAAAAAATTAAATAATTGTTGCTGTTTATTATCTTGTGCATGAGAAACTGTTATAGGTAAGATTGCAGCGAAGAGAGTTGTAAATTTTGATGATCCGAATTTTGCACCTTAACAAAAACACCAAAGGTGAATGCTCCGAAAAGCAGAAGTTCGGGGGACAATGAGACGAGTGATGAAGCGGTGTCTGCAAATAAGTGTTCACACCTTCAGATACCTAAGCCAAAGTGATGATTTGAGCCAAATATTTCCAGAGGTATTACCAATTTCTTTCGATCCATGAGAGTTCCGCACTCTTGTTTATTTTTCAGAACTTGCTCCAATTCTCTGTTACTGGTTGATTTAGTAAATTATGCATTGAGGCAATTGTTTGTTATAACTCCGAGCCTTTTTCAAGCCACCCTTATGAATTATTATCCTTTGCTAACCACTTTGAGCCGTAAAAAAATTATATATATCACTTTTCTTTCGGTGACAAACCACGATACAAGCCTATAGACCAGAAAAACAATGAATTACCCTCTTTTGGAGTTAGGTAATAGTTCTCTGATCATAGCAACAATCAAAGTTTGGGGTTGCTCATGGAACTAGCAACAATTCAAGTTTGGGGTGGGTATACAGAGAACTATCACTACAAAAAAATGAAAAAACTAGAAAAAAGAGACGGGAAAAATCCCTAAAAAAAGAGTCTCAACAAAAAATAATAAAAAGAAAAGAGACGGGAGAACATCAAAAATCCCTAAAAAAAAGTCTCTACAAAAAACAGTGATAGAAAAAGAACCACAAACGTCTTTCCGGTTCTATTCTCTGAAAATACTAAAAATCAAAAGGTACCCTATGAAATAAGGTTGCGTACACAAAAAGGAAACAAAGTAGTACTTAACTCCAAGTTTAGCTTACTTATCCCAAAAATGTCCTACCTTGACCCTAGCCACGTTATAACCCTTAAAGACCTCCAAAAATGCATATTTATTAAATTTTGACGGGTTACTTAGAATTCTTGCAAGCCTATGGTAAAATGGCAGGTTGTGCGATGATTGAGAATGACCCTTTCAATTCGAGTGAAAATGTGAGAGAGAAAAGGTTGAACATAGACTCTTGCAGACACTTGTCCGACTCGCTACTATCAACGTCTCCTGAACCAAGCAGGACTGGGCATTGCACGCTACGGTAAGAATCAGCGGTATCATTGTTGAACAAGTAAGGGTGTCAAATTCCTATCATCTTTGTTTATTTCTTAACTCGCTAACGATCT
Organism: Trifolium fragiferum; assembly: GCA_954870985.1. Lineage (NCBI taxonomy): Eukaryota > Viridiplantae > Streptophyta > Magnoliopsida > Fabales > Fabaceae > Trifolium > Trifolium fragiferum. The sequence continues at coordinate 27,909,821 of OX940796.1, forward strand.
TATCTGACAGCATGTTACTTGAGGACAAGCAACAGTTTAAATTTGGGGTTATGATGACAAGAATTTCTGCAGTATTTTAGGTAGTATTATTAGTATTAAAATGACCAAGACAGGCCCAAATATCAACAAAAACCTGAAGAATCGAGAAAAAGCTTCAAGACAAGGTGAAGAAACGCAAAAGACAAGAAAAAGCCCAAAAATGAAGAATATCAGCCCATCGTGTCACGATGGCACCCAACGTGACACGATGGAAGCTCCTTGCTCGCCAAGACAAGATCAATTATATTTTTGGAAAGAATCTTAGCATCGTACCACGATGAAGCTCAACGCAGTACGATGGCATTGCGTGGTGATCACGCAGATCAAACGCACAGGATCAGTTATAATTTTGAACTGAATCTGCCCATCGTGACACGATGGACCTAGCGTGTCACGATGGCTTGCTGAGGCCCATTACGAAAAGTATAAATACAGCCTCCATAATTCATTATTTTTCATTCAGAAATAGAAGAACTTTCTATTCCTTTTGGAGAGAAGTTCGGAGGAGTTCTAAGGGCATAGTTTTCTCCCCTTACAGGAAAACTAACTCAGCAATGTATGATTCTTTAGCCTTTTTATAGTTAGATTCATGTAATTTAATTATGTAGTCTTTTGTAATAATTCATTAAGTTGTGGTGGAGAAGATGAACTCCTCGATGAATGCTTAGGTCATGTAATTGAGTCAAAGTTATAATAAATCGTCTTTATAAATTATTATTTGTTATTTGTTTTCTTGCTTTAATATCGTTAGTCGGAATCTTGGCCGGATAAACGGCGACGTCTTAGAATAAATAATTAGGGTTTACTTTAATAGTAAAATATTAGGGTTCTCACTATTATTTGTCTGGAACTAGTAATAAATAACACTAGGTTAAAGGAACGGCAAAACAATCTTGAACTAATTATGACTTAATAATTAGAGGAAGAATCAAGAACTAGTTGTAATAACAATTAGAACTGAACAATCGTAACTAAGATCCCTGTGGATACAAACTCATTCTAGACACCTAGAGTGTGAATTATTGCTCGACGACAAACTGGTCCACTTGCCAGAACGTAGTCAAATGCCCAGGAATAAAGTTACTAACCAAACACTTTTTTTTCTATTTTCCTGGGAATAAGGTTTCTACTTTTATGTTCCTAGGAAAGTTAATCCTGAGAATCAATTGTGTATCCGTGAAACAAACGCCCCCTTATATATTAAATTCATACCCTTTTATGTTTTTATTTTTAATTTTTATCTTCTTTAAATAAAATATTTTATATTTTTATAAAAATTATCTTTTTAACATACTACTCTTATCGAACATTTGAATGCTTGTAACAATAAAAAGAGGATCCTTACCAAAAGAAACAATAAAAAGAAGAGAAAAAAAAAAAAAACAATAAAAAGAGTAAATGAGACTCTCCTTCCATAAAAAAAATTGTAAAGTAAATTTTTTGTAAGAACATTTATCTTTAAACCACTATTTCATATTTAAAAACACAAATATGATCAATTTTACCCAATTAGAGAGTCGATGTTAAAGAGAGTGTTCAAAAAAGAGTTTTATTAGCACTCCTAGTCACCATTTAAGAACTTAATTTTCATTTCTTTGAAAAATTTATTATTAATTTTCTGATTTTAAAATATAAAATTCAATTTTAAATATTTTTTAATCAACTTTAGTAATTTGGTTAATATTTTTACTTTATTATGTATAACTTCAAACTTTATGAGAGTGTTTAAAACTATATGTAATTGATGTGAATAAAAATATAGCTTAATTGTACTTTTGATCCCTTATTTTACATGTTTGTTGATTTTGGTACCCCAATTAAAAATCATAAAGGTTTACTTTTATCTCAAATAACAAAGCATCGAAGTGTTATTTTATCTCAAATGAATAAGATTTGATGACATGTCACAGTTTTTTACCGCATGTGTATTATGACATCAACATTTTATGTACCAGCTAATAAAAAATATCGGGACACATTCTGGGTGACAAAATGGCGTTAGGGGCAAAATTGTAAAAAATAATGTTATGCATTAAAATTTTGATTATATTAAAATGGATTGTTTATTAGAGGAGAAAAATAGATTTTAATATATGAGAAAAGATTAATGAAATTGATCCGTTTGGATTGACTTATTTTCGCACTTATGTGAAACAACTTATGTAAATAAATAAGTTTTTATGTATTATTTTAAACTTTTCGATATAGGTTATAATAAAACAACTTATAAATGAACATAAAACTTTATTTATTTAAATAAACTGTTTTCATAAGTTAAAAAATAAGTCAAATCCAAACAGGTCCTTAAACTTCTTCCAATGTAGAGGAGTGTAATTAGTTTCTCAAATATATAATGCAAAAGAGGAGATGTAATTTAATCATCATTCATTCAAAGGAGGGTAGAAGATGTAATTTACTCAAATAAAAATAGATGGATTGGATGAAAATTCATACATTGAAACTATGTTAATGGATGGATCAGATGATTTCTTTGTTTAATGGATAGATTGGATAAATTTTTATACATAAACTTTTTTGAATTGTTAATTGATTAATAGATTATTTTGATTTATCTATTATCATTCAAATTCATATTCATCCCATCATCCATTTTATCTCCCCTAGTTTTAGGGAATATATCCTTAATATGGTTTTTTTATTGTGAAATTTGGTGGTGTTATGTTTTTATATGAAGTAACTCTTCTGATATATATTGTTTTTTTGAAAGAATTTTGATTTATATTGTTATATGAATGTATTATTCATATTTCATAACATAGAGCTACATAAAAACAAATCATATCTTTTACATAAGAAACTATAATCCTAAATATTCTAAACATATCCTTAAAATTCTAAATAAGAACATAAATCATAATATTATCTTATTTCAAATATTAATATAAACTTTTATAAAAAAAATATATATATATAAATATAAACTATATTTAAATATAAAATCTTCAAAAGATATTTAGACATATTTTCAACAATCATTTCGCTACACACAATGCATCACTAGAATTATAAAATATAATAAATAAAGTGTGCATCACTAGAATCTAAATCTAAACAAACTATTGAAACATTTGGAATTGCATGTCAGTTAGACATGGTAGATAATCTAGACAACCTAATTTTATATCATTGATCGAGTAATTCTTATATAGGCACAACCCTAAATAATATTTCTTTAGGCACACTCACATAATTGAGAACAAAGGATTTAATGAAAATTTGATAAATCCAAAATTGTTGCTATGTATTATGACGTTTTCTTGTGTGCTATATATTTTGATTTTGTGGTGTTTCTCTGTTAAATAGATAGCAAAAAGATTCGATTTATTCATCACAAAAAAAGATTTCTTTATCAAAAAAAGATTAGATTTATTTATAAAAAAGGGAATTTTAAAATTATGTTAAAATCATCTTTTGTGATATTTTTTTAATATATTGTTAATTATTTCACATTTAATGCATTAAAATTTGAATATTTTATTATAAAAAGATGATAAAACTTAGTAACTTTATCCTTCCTTTTTTGACTGAATTTGTAATTTTCTATTGTCAAAAAATGAAATTTATTGTCAATCTTTGTAATTAAAAGTAACAATTTTAAATAATAAACTATAACAAATTTTATGTAATTTATTATATTTATATGTAATAAATGGTGGTTTAAATCGACTATAAGTTTTAATAGAGAAATATTACAATTGAATATTATATATATATATATATATATATATATATATATATATATATATATATATATATATATATATATATATATATATATATATTATAACTGAATAATGATCAAATGACACCAACTAGTTTAACATCAAATGTTACATCTTTCAATAACGTTTTAACCGATATAAGTTTTATAAAATCCACCGTTGGATTGAAAATTTATATCATATAAATCATTTTTGTATAATTTCAGACAAAAATATACCCCTATCCCGAAATATAAGCAAAAACTAGTAAATAAAAGTTGATATATTTGATTGATTACATAAAAATGATGCATTTGGTGGAAAATTTAGATAAAATACATTAAATTTTTTTGATCTATTTTTACTTATATTTTGTGACGGAATAACTTATTATTGTTCATTAATGAGTAAATTACATTATCCTTCCTTGATAGATGTTTGAATTACATTATTTTTTTTTCTCTTATGTTTAAATATACCCCTCCCTGTGACAAGATATATATATATATATACACACCCCTCCCCTCTTATGAAAAATATATTTTTCTACTTCTACCGGTTGAAGGTTAGCAGTCAAGATGAGTCGCCTTTGTTCACTTTGTATAAATTCAGAGTCTATTCAATTTGTTTGATTCCAATTTCTCAAATTTGTATAAGGAAATATTTCTTTTAAGTTGTTTGTAATCTTTGGGGTCCATTTCTCTTTCATGTCATTATGAACAACCCAATATGATATTTATATGCACGATACGCATCGTAGCTATGATGAGATTCATCGTGCTGAGATGCCCCAACGGCTAGATTTTGAAAAAGTGAATGTTGGCATTGTGGCTGCGATGTGACCCATCGTGGACACGATGAGTGGCCGTTTGGAAATTAAAAAATTAGGGTTTTTGGTTTTTTCGACATTCCGTTCCTTAAAAATTATTTTTGGTATTTTTTGAAATATTTCAGACTTTTGTGTACTTTTGTTTTTTCTAAAAGCGAAATTAAAATGCAGAAATTTAGATAAAGCGATAAATTGTACCTTGGATTGCCTCCTAAGCAGCGGTTGTTTAGCGTCACTTAGCTTGACGCATTTCCTCCATTATAGAGGACAGGTTCGCGTGTTAGTCATATGTGCTTCTCAGTTCCTTCTTGAAGCACTATTCACACCATCTTTCATCAATATATATTTCACAATCTTGATAGTACCAGGTCCCTCTTACCATTCCCTAACTGCGTACCGTTGACGACTTATTTTTCAGCGTAGTTTTGTTGAGAGTGGTTTCTTCACCCCAAACTTAAATTTTGGTGCATGTATATTCTTTGAGATGTTCTCTTCCCTGTTTACCAGAGAAAGAATTGTTCTTCTGAGGTGACTTAATTGACTGGCTCTTCTGATTGTGAGTAGTTTAGTCCTGATGGTGTTTCTTCTATATTTCTTAATTGGGTGTGTTAATGTTCCTTTGTTCTTGTCAAAGTCTTTGCTGCTACCAACCCTTTTACTTCGAACAGTTTTCCTTCACTTTCTGTCGCAGTCTCGGTTTGATATACTCTAGAAAGTTTGACCAATGATCCTCCCGCCCATTCCTTGCAACATTCTCTTTTGACGATTTGAAGTTCATCTCCCATTCCTTTCTTGGGAGTCACCTGTGAGAGTGCTGACTTTTGTTGGCTGCTTGCCCGCCTTTGATCCTCGGTGCCCTTGAGTACCTGTCTACATGCACTTAACAAATAACTCAGTAGCACTGGGAGAAATTGTATATATTTTTGGTTTGTCTCATGTATCTCTATCACTATGAAAATTTTCAAGTGAGGTGGATCACTAGGATCGCTTAAATACCAAGACTTTGTCTAGTCAGAGTTTTCACAGATCCAAATTTACAGTCATCAACAATTTTTTGATTTTTTAATTATTTTATATTTTTGATTTTTTTTACAAACTTAAATAAATCTAATCACGCTTTGTAAACACAATCCTCGGCAACGGCGCCAAAAACTTGACTACAAACTGGCAAATGCACTAATCTGTCGTCGGGTAATAATTCACATTCTATGTGTCTAGAATGAGTTCGTATCCACAGATATCGTGCCAATGCGCTACTAGCATTATTTAAGTTTCTTTTAGTTTGCATTCACTTTAGTTTTTTTTTTTTTTTTTTTTGACAATCAAAAGCTTGTAACATTTCATTAATCATCAAAGTTGAAATACAAGGAGGTAGTGAATCAAAAGTACAGCGACGACACCAAAATATGACCGCCCTAGCAAGTGTATGAGCTACCATATTCGCTTTGCGCTTAATAAACTTAACCTCAAAGTTTGGATTACAAGATAATATATTATTAATATGTGAAATAAAAAAACTAAACTCGGAGCTACCACCACGGGAATGATGAATTGCATCTACAACGCTCTTTGAATCCGTCTCAATAATGACATGAGTGATGCCTCTTTGTTCCATTGCATTGGCTTTAGTTTTAAAAAGGGTTTTTAGTTGAAAAGAGCGATATGCGTGCGAAAAAATAAAAGGTTGATTCAGAAAGATGAAGATATGTATGCCTCCTTGCTCCTCTTGAACACCTTTAGACTACTAAAGAATGCTCTCAATTTCTGAATGAAAAATGATGAATGAGGAGAACTCTATTTATATATTTTTAGCATTGGCTAACGATGTCATCGTGGCCACGGTGGACCTCATCGTGCCACAATGAAATAGATATGTTCCAAAAATATATCAGATTGCGCTGATATTTCCTTGGCGCACAAGTTTTCCCATCATGTCACGATGAGAGTCATCGTGGCCACGATGGAAGTGCACTTATCCACTCTTTGCTCTTCTTTTTGGAATTTTCTTGTATTCTTGTTACTTTTTGGCTATTGCTTCGATTCTTCAGGTTTTTGCTTGTTTTGGGCTATCTTGGTCATTTATTTACTACTAACACTAACCTAATAATACAATAGAAATTTCTGTCATCAGTGATTAGCTCTTGATTGTCTCTATATTTACTCTTTGGTTTATTTTAGTTCTTCTCAACTAGTTGTGGTGACTAAATCTAAGATGGAAGAGGTGCGCATATATGATTTGAATAATTTGTCCTTGATATTAGGAACAATGAAGACATGTGTGCTTATTTGATGAAGATGTGTCCTAGCACGTCGGTGCTTCTAAAATCCTGCTGTCGAGGTTGAGTGCCTTCATAGGATGATGTAATTGGTAGGTTTATCTGTTGTGTAATCCTTAACATTGAGGTGAGCCCCTTACACGTACTTGTTGTTGGACCTTGTTATTGGGCCATTCTTGTGTTCTTGATGTGGCTTTGTATCTGAATAATTTGTGGAAATTTGCTATCTAGGCCCCCCTATATGCTCCCAGGCCCCCCAAAAATCTCAAAATACCCCTAGGTTAGTGGACAAAAAATTCGTCGTTTACGTAACGAATTCGAAAATATTCGGCACCCAGACAACAAAATGATTTACCTGAACAAAATTACCAACATTTCTTGACTACGCAACGAAAATTGTGCCTTCGTAAATTGCATGACGAAACATTAAAATTCGTTGTTTACCTGACAAACACGCGTGTTTTCGTTGACTACGCAACGAAAATCAGTGATATGAGAAATATTCAGACGGTTTGAAACTCAGTATCTCTGAATAGTTTCGTCAGTCTGTCAACAAAATGATTTTTTGATCGTCGTCTACTTAACGAATTTGTTATTCAGGGGCATTTTTGTCAATTTGGGGGGACTGGGAGCAAAGATGGGGGGCCTATATAGCAATTTTCTAATTTGCGAGATGAATTGGACCTTTTCGCCTATATCAGTACATGACGAAAACTAAAAATGAAAATATTTAACATTGTTCTCTAATTATTCTCCCCCAAATCATATCCATTCACCCTCCCATTCTTCTGCTTTCTTCACTCATTCGTTTATCATCTTTTATCAGTTCAAAGTTATGCACCTATTCTTTTTAACCAAATAATGTTCTTCCAAATGCAACTTTGGTTTATATTTTATTGGTCACTTTTGTTTTAGTTTTCTTCGATCAGATAAACTACCTGTTTGGTGAAATGTTCCATTTTATGCAAGGTGGGAAAATTGGAAAATTCAGTTGCTATCAATTGCATATTTCTTTGGCGGCAAAGATGGAAGAATGCAATGTGCTAGGCTTTTAGAGTTTCAATTGAAATACTATTACTTTATCAGAAAAGTTATTCAAAGAATTGAGCTTTTGGCGCTTAACACATTGGAATAGAACATTGCTTATCATCACTCCCTTTCCATTTCTTATTTCATCAAAAAGTTTTGCGATGAAAATTTTACTATAGAAAATTTGATGTTGATGAATATACTTAGAAGAAGAACGTGTTAATTAACTAATCAACCTTTGCTTTTTTTTTTTTTTGGTTCAATTAAGGTATAGGCTCATATGCTCATTATTGTCAAGGTCACAAGTAGTAAAAAAAAGATGTTACAAAGATAGAAAAGTTGCAAAGAAAATAAATATTCAAAGTTATAAAGATAGAAACGAGGCAAAGGAAAAACTAGGGCTGGAAATGAGTCGAGCTGAGTCGAACTCATCTGAGCTCGACTCGGCTCGTTAGGAATTGGTTCAGCTCAAAACTCGGCTCAAGTTTGACACGAACTCTTTTTTCAGCTCGACTTCGGCTCGTTTAAGTTAACGAATAGTTCGGTTCAGCTCGTTAAGTCAAATCACATGATTTTAAAGTCAAATTTTTTTGTCAAAATTTAATCTATAACCATTTAAACTATTTTTTTAAAAAAGAAAAAGCAAATATTACATTAAATAAAAGTCATCCCAAGTGAATAATAGATAAACACGTACAAAATTTAAACAATCATAAACTAATTCAAATAACAAAGTTACAAAGCAAAAACAAACAAAATTCCACAATTAGTCACAAAATATTTTTCATTGATGTGTATATAGAGAATTGGAAAGTCGTTGGTGTAAACAATCGAGTTAGCTCATGAGTCAAACGAGTCAAACTATATATAGTTTATGTTCGACTCATTTATTTAACGAACTTAATTTTTAACTCAAGTTCAGCTCATTTAGTTCACGAACCAAGTTCACGGGTCAATTATCGAATCGAGCTTCGAACTATTAACGAGTTGGCTCGGGTCATTGTCAGCCTAGGAAAAACAATTAAATGAAAAATATGTAATATAGATTTGATTTACCAAAATCAAAACAATTAACAAAAATAAGATGCAAGGACGAAGGATTTGATGAAGGGGAAAAAATGGGAGATTTGAAAATCTGACTATGAGGAAGAAGAGGAAAAGTTAGCGCTTATATTTGACATTTCCATTTATATCCCTATATAAATTTTGGCATTATTATTTGTCTTTCAAATAGTTTTTTTTTTACAGGAAGGACTATTTGAGATTGGTGGCGAATTTGTAAAGACTAAATCGTCAAATTTTATATTTACAAGAACAAAAACAAATAAAGTGTATTTTAGCCCCTCAAGTTTTACCTATATATTTTATTAAATTTGATTAATATATTTAGTGAAGAAAATAAATACATTTGATGTAAATATAATATTGTACAATAGTGTATTGAACATTTTATAAATAAACAAAGATTACCAAGATACTTGTACAAAGGGTACCCCCCATCTCAAATCCAAACCATTCAATATTATAATATTTTAACAATATTCCAAAATAGATTTGAGTTTTTCCCACCATAAAAAAATAAACAACTCTTCCAATCTTAAACTTCACCTTAATTGTAATAAAAAAAAATAAAAAAAAAACTTCACCTTAATTTCAAACTCCAAAAAACTTCTATTTTTACGACGTGTCTCCTAAAATTGTAGGTCCTACGGAATTCAAAGGAATTAACTCTGCTTAATTTTAGAAATAAAATAAAAAATAGATATGAAATTATTTTAACCAATACCTTGGAACGACATCTTTAAGCAATGACTATAAACTCGTTTAGATGGACTTATTTTTAAACTTGTGTGAAATAAGTTATGTAAAGAAATAAACTTTTATGTATTATTATAAGTTTTTTAAAATAGTTTATTATAAAACAACTTATAAAAATATAATTTTTGTCAATAAAAACTAATAAATTAACATAAAAATTTATTTATTTGCATAAACGATTTTTATAAGTCCAAAAATAAGTCAAATCCTATTAAAAAAATAAGTCAAGACCTTATATGAATAAAGATAAGGTACTATAAGAGAGAACTTCACCCCCTTAATCAATCCATCTAGTTATGCTCGAATTAAAGCTAACATATAAACCAAAGGAAAACTTTTGAATTACGATTATAAACCAAAGAATTATGTATAGCAATGTTGTGACGCTTAGGTTTATGGATGTAATTTTTCATAAATTAGAGTTTACTATACAAATAAATTTGGCGGGTTGCTCATAGTTCATATATACTCCTATATTAAAGGAATTTTTGGGATAAAAAGAAAAAAAAAATTATTCAATTACTTGTGTGTATTATTAGTCCATTTCAAGTATAGATTGGACTCATACCATCTACTTGTACAGAAACCTGAAGAGTAACAACTTCATAATATCCATACAATTCATCAACCCATCTCTTCAATTCTCACATTTAATATAACCATTAAACAACAAAGCAACTCTCATTACTCTCTCTACAAAAACTTACTCTAACATTGAAGGATATTCATGAAATTAAAACCCCCTTTATATACCCTGTTGTGTATAGTCACATAAGGATCAATTGATTCAATGTCAAAACATAACAACTACGGATATGGTAATTGAATGGAGATTTATGAAGCTGGAACAGACATACATTACAAACAATATAGATACTCGTAAATCGACACAATTCAATATAATTATAAGTGTAGCCGTATATATAAGACACTTAATCCGACGACTATGCTTCACATAAGGGATTCCTTGTCTAATAAAACATACATTCTCAGCACATTCTTGCATTTTAGCCGTTAATTATAGGTTGAACAATTAAGATGAATGGAACATTAAAATAAATGTACAATCTTATCTACACATTTTAGATCAATCGGTCTAATAGTAATATATTACGGCTTTGAGAGAAAAATCCAAATCCACAAGTTTACTTATAGTATACCATGCCATATACGATCATTTCCCCTAATTTTCTATACACAATTTTATCTTTCAGTTTCAGCAAGGAAAAAAAAAACAGAAGAAATAATACCACAAGTCAGTGACCATTCTCACCGGAATTTCTCACCGGCCGGGAAATCGGTCCCGCCGATGTCCTGAATCCTACAATTACCTCATCATAACGGCACAAATGGAAATCAACAGAAGTCCCTTTCAACCTCGCCATCAAACACTCTCTACACACAGCACCACCGCTTCTACCACCGCCTCCACCACCGTTGACACTTCCACCACCGCTCCCGCCACCGTTGAATTTAAGCGTTTCCCTTTTGAAAGACTCAATCTTGACTCCCATACTCATCAAAAATGCCTCTCTTTCTTTCCTCAAATTCATCATCCTTCTCTCCATTTCAGCATATTCAACCGTCGACGGAGCCGCCGCCGCAAACTTCTGCCGAACACCATTAAACATCGTTCCATCAACAGCGCCGTCTCGACGCTGAACCATTCGTTTCTCAGACAGATTCTTGTTTTTCACCGGAGACTTCTTAGACCGTCTAGACCGCTTCAGATAGAAATAGTACGCGCCACCGTCACAAGCCACGGCGGCGAGGTTGACCTTAGCGGTGAGAGGGATTTTCCGGTCACTACCTTGATCGGCGAGAAAAACAGAAAACTGGTGTGGCGAGATCTTAGTCTTCTCACTGAGAATGAAAAGAAGAGTCTTGATATTCATTGTGGGATCCACTTTGAGGATTCCGAGATTAGTTTGAGTTTCGCCGTCACAATAGATCACCGGAAACGGCTTACCTCCGCCGTCAAACAACATTTTCCGACGAATGAAATGAAAGAACACGCGCTTTGGTTTTTTGGTACGGAAACAGAGCAGAGAGTGTTTTATATCATGATGAGATAAAAAAAATGTGTGGCGTTTTAGGGGTTATTTTGTAAATATAGTGAGGCGGTTAGGGGTATTATTGGAAAAACGCTTTATGGTAAATTTATTTAGGTAATGCTAAATTTTCCGGGATACTACTAGTTATTTTTATTTTTAGTTTTGGAAGGTACTTACTAGTTAAGGTAACAAAATAAGTAAGATTCTTGTATGAAAAAAGAAAAAGAAAATAATATAAGGAAGATTTTTATTGAAAATATTACTTTTTATTTTTCTTTTTGGTAAGGAAAATATTACTTTTTATTAGTATAATATATAAATTTAAAAAGCTTTTTTATCAAATTTAGTTTCTTAAATTTCTTTTATGAATTCTTAATTATTCTTGTAAAGAAATAATGGATTTTTATCAATTATTTTTTGTACATGGTAAAAAAAAATCAATAATTTTTTAATTTTTTTCTATTGGCATGCAAAAAAAAGTATTATGATTATTTGTAATTGAAGTGATAATTAGAAAGAGAAATTAATTATTACATGTAGAAAGAAAGTGGTGTTGGGGGCATTCTGGAGTAGTGGAGTAGAGTTTGTCTGGGTCTTAGCCGATAGTACCGTGTCAGCACAGCATGTGACTTGGAGCTCAAGTAAGGGTGAAATTCTAAAACGATTCGTTTCATATGTATACCAAAAATGCTTCGTCTTTAATCGGGAAAGAGCCACTTTTTCCTCTCCAAAATCCTTTTAGTTTGGATAATAAAAGTTTCTATCTATATTTATACAAAAGAAAAAACTTTCTGTACAATTTACAATTAATTGCAATTAATGACAAACTATATTTTGAACTGATAAGGTTGGAAATTCTTACATGATTTTTCGCTTAATAATTAATGCTTAGATCCAACAAATCATAATTGAACACTTTGTTCATTTAAAAATAATAACAAAAATTAATTAGGTTTTTTTCTTTACATTTTATAGAAGAAAAAAAATAAATTAGGTTAAAACTATGAAGATAACACGTTAATTTCTTCCCTTCGTTTGTATTGTTATGTATGCCGTCTTCTTTGTTGGTATGTTGTTGATCTTGCTTACTACTAACAAGGTAATCATCTCTATCTGAAAATTTAATCTTTGACACAAAAATATTTTTCATCCCAAAGTTCAACCTTTCTCACAAATCTCTCTCCATTATATAGTTTCATCTGAAAGTTAAAACACTGAGTTACTTGATTTATATATTTTGAAAGTTTAACTTATTTCAACACTGATATTGAGATTTTTTTTTTTGGAGAAAGGTGTATTAGTTTAGTTTTCATACAAAGATTTTTTATTTATTCCATAGTTAACATTATATTAGTTTTATCATCATTTCATAGAATTATAGTGATGGTCAGTATATATTATCTTGGGTTCCTTTGGCTAAAACAAAAACTTTAGTACCTTTTAAACTTATTTATATTGTTTGTAGGAAAATAGGGAGAACAATGAATGTCAGTCAATTGAGATTGATAGGTGTAAAGAAATTTGTATTGGTCAAGTTGTGCTTAACAAAGATGAAGCTTATAACTTGTACCAATAACATGCATCTAAAATGAGTTTTAGTGTAAAAAAGGGGAAAGAGCTATATTATGATGTTGAGAAAAAAAGAAAAAAAAACATGTATGAAAGAGTATTATTGTTCCAAACAAAGAACAATGAATCTTAAGGTGAAGTATCTTATGAAAGGGAAAATTTGAGAACAAATTGCAAGGCTATGGCGAGATTTAATGTGAACAAGGAAGGGGTATGGAAAATTACAAAATTGATATTAGATCATAATCATGATCTTGTACCAATTGAATAGAGACATTTATTACGTTCTATGAGAAATATGTCTAATACCAAAGGAGACGTGATAAAATCTATGGTGAATGCTGGTATACGAGTTACTGATGTTTGGAGTTATATGGGGGAGTAGGGATGTCAACGGGGTGGGGAATGTGCGGAGGAAGCATTCCCGCTCCCCACCACAAAATATCCGCGGGGGAATTTTTGCCTCCATCTCCATCCCAACGGGGGAAGTTTTGCCTCCATCCCCATCCCCACGGATCCCCACGGTACCTGCGGGGATCCACATAGATCGATTATTAGAAAATTCCTATATTTTACCGACAAAATTATGACGTTATTTTTTCCTTTTTTATTAATAAATAAATAAATATTTCTATCTTTCTTTTTTAATGATCAAAACAACACATAATGCATTTCATAACCAAAAAACAACGCATAACAACATATGCATAATCATACAAAAATTCATAACCAAAATATATCATAATTCATAGCAAAATAGAAACCTAGAATTGTCAAATATAAATAAACCTAGAATAATAATAGTAGTAAAAATATATATTTAAGTATATATAGACGGATTCGGGGAATCCGCGGGGATGAATGCTTAATCCCCGATACCCGCCCTGAACTGCCTCCAGGGGAAGTTTTGCCTCCATCCCCGTCCCCACGGGAAAAAATCTCCATTTTCGAATCTCCGAACGGGGCAATCCCCGCGGGGATCCGCTCCGACGGATGCAAATTGACATCCCTATGGGGGAGGAGGTTGGTGAATTTAGCAATCTTGGCATGACTTTGAAAGATATGCATAATTATGTATATATTGAAAAGTCAAAATTAATTGAAGTTGGGGATGCTCAATTATTAGTGAATCACTTGCAAAATAGGCAAGAGTCACGGTTGACCAATGTCTTCTAGAGAAATGGAAAATCTAAAGTTGATTATGATTGCTTTGGGGATGTCGTGATTTTTTACACTACTTATCGTACTAATAAGCTATGAAGCACCGACACCTATGTGATTAGACGTGTCGCAGTGTCCGACACGTGTCGGTGTCCGACACTCGTATGACATCCGTACGCCACTCGTACAAACGTGTCGGAGAGGTGTCCAAAAAAACAATTTTTTCTTTATTTCGACACTCCTTAAATCGGTGTCCGACACCTATAAGACACTCGTACAAACATGTCGAGGTAAGTGTCCAAATTTTATTTTTTTTATTTGCTTCTACTTTGCTCAGACATATATACAACGATTAAAGATGTGTCGAAATAATAATATTGATCAATGAGAGATTAAAGGTATTACATTTTGATTACATTATTTTTAGTTTTTCGATAATAGTTGGATGAGTAAATGTCAAATGTACTATCATATATTCTTTTAAAACTTTTTTTATTGAAAAAATTGTTCAACTTAGATGCATATGTATGTATTTTTAATTCTAAACTTATATTTTTTATAAATATGTAGTGGTATCGGTGTCGTATATTTTTTACATTAACGGTGTCGGAGTGTTCGTGTCGTGTCGCGGTGTCCGTGTCAGAGTGAGTGCTTCATAGCTAACAAGTACAACTTGATTTGTGCCCCATTTGTTGGTGTAAATCATCACTGACAGAATGCCATGTTTGGTTGTGCTTAATTATTACTTGATGACACTGCGGTTTCTTTTAATTGGTTGTTCAAGGCATTTTTAAAGAGTATGGAAAATGAACAACCAAAGACAGTCTTTATTGATCAAGATCCAGCAATGGTAAAAGTAATTGGAGAGGTGATGCCAAATACAAGAAAGCCATCGACTGTGTTTGTGGCATATATCAAAAAATGCTCCTTCACATTTGGGATCTCTCAATTCCAATCCAAAGTTCCTAAGTGTTCTTAATAAATGTATGCAAGGTTGCGACTCAGAAGAAGAATTTCAAAGTACTTGGGATGAGATGATTAATTAGTACAAACTTCATGATCACAAATGGTTGAATGATATGTATAAAATTCGGCACAAGTGGAGGACTGCTTTTAGTAAGTTTGTATTTTCTGCTGGTATTAAATCCTCTCAAAGGAGCGAGAGTACAAATAGTGTATTGGGTGAGATTGTAGGAAAAACGACAAGTCTCACACAATTGTAGTGGAATTTGAGAAGATGGTGAAAAAGTGGCGACAACTAGAAGTTGAAAAGGAATTCAAAAATAGTCAGAGTACACCTCCTCTAATTATTAATACTAGCGAGGCTTTACAACATGCATCTACAATGTAAACTCACAAAATCTTTAAACTTTTCTTAAATGAATATCTTGAAGGGGCAGGTGGAAGCACTTCTATAGAGATTGGTCAATGTGATAAAGTTTCATATCATGAAGTAATGTTGAATCGCAATCCTAGTAAAAAGTATAAGGTGACGTTGAACGTACTCTTTCACTATTAGTTGTAGTTGCCGTAAGTTTGATTCCATGGGCATTCTTTGTAGTCATGCTTTGCGGATTTGTAACATCAAAGGAATTTTAAAAATTCCTAACCAGTACTTTCTTGGCAAGATGGTCGAAAAATGCAAGGTTTGTTATTTATGAGCATAAAAGTGAAGGATCACAGAAGATTCGACCTTCAATGGTGACGATTCTAGTCTTCTTTACCGCAATTCTATCATGAAGTCTTTCTACAATTTGGTTTTACAAAGTCAAGATGACAAAGAAGCTAAACAAATTATGTGGAAATTGCTTCATGTTGGAGTTGAGAGGGTTCGACAATGTGTTGGCAAGTCCAATTTAAATTCAAATGGAAAGGCCACTGAGAACAAGTTCATGCAGAATGAGAAAAATGAATGTTCTGAAATTTGCAATCCTCGTTTGGAAAAGACTAAAGGAATGTCCAACGTTCGCAAGAAAGGAGATTTTGAGAAATGGAAACGATCAACCGCAAAAGCAAAAAAAAAGTAAAGGTGAGAGAAAAAAATATATTTTCATAGAGTATGTCATGGTTATACTATGAATGTGATTTGTGATATTTTTGTCTAATTTACAGAGAAACATAATGAAGGGGGTGAACCAAACAATGTTTTGAACTTCACAAATGATACTTCAAGAGTTGTTTATACTACTTTTAATGCAGCTGTGCAGGTTTACCTTATATTTATATTTTAGCTAACACTTTCTTTATATCCTCTAATAGCAGCAACATCCCTTCAGTTTGAGGTTAAATGTTCCATCTATTTCATTTAGTGCCTTATTGCAAGGAATAAATTCATATAACTATTTAAGTCAGGTATATTGTATATGTAATCCTTTTTAGTTTATTTTTAATTATAGACGTCGAGTTAAGTTAATATAATTTCTAATGGTGTTAATATCTTTCATTGCAGGAAACTGCGAATCAACGTTGGTTACCTCAAAGTAGCAATTCTCAGGAAAAATTATGATCATTTGATCACATGATAGAAGTTTTGAATGATATACAATAGACCAAGGTAGTCAGAGTCGAGATCCTACGCAAGATCGGGGAAGGGTTACAAGATCGTGAATCGGGGGATCGTAAGATCCTACCAAATTTAGAAATTTATATATATTTCTTATAGATTAATAATATGCATATATGAAGCAACACAATTTAGTAGGAAAAGAACTTCAAATAACACTAAAATTACTCTAAAAAAAACTGAAATTTAGGATCATAATATTGATAGAAAATGACTCAAAACACATCAAACATTAAAACAGTAGCATGTGACACCTAAAACCATCTTAAAACCCCTCCCAAAACAGTAGCATATGACACCAAAAACAATCTTAACAACATCTAAACAGAACCCATGTATCCATAAGGCCAAAAAAGCAAAAAACATAAAATAGAAAATGCTTCAAATCAGACACTAGAGTACTAGAAACCTTCAGCAGACCAGAAGATAAAAACTTAATCATAATTCACTCAATTCCCAAACAATTCATGTTGGAGTTTGTCATAATCACCCAAGGGATCATCAATTCCATGATCTGAATCTTCAATGTCTTCCCCATTATCTCCTTCATATTCATTTCCATCTTCAAAGTCATCCTCAAATTCATTTTCATCTCTGCCTCCATCATGTTCATCTTCCAAATTATGAACAAGAATGTCATCATCTTCAATTTGGTTTTGATTCGCTTGAACAAAGTCTTCATCCATAATTTCAGTCCTACCATCTACCTCTTCATCCATAAGCCAATCATCATCAGATCCAATGTCTTCAAACTCCATCTCAGTTGTTCTTCTCCCTTTCTTTTTTTTGGACAATCTTGAATTAGTCATGACAAACACAACATCATTCGTCGTTTTTTGCATCAAACGATTCCTTCTTTTTGTATGGACCTTAAACAATAAATGGAAGAAAAAAAAAATCAATATAAGCAATATGAAAACATTTTACAATTTAATTATAATATTTAAAGTCTTGCCATTTCAAAGACACTCCAGTTTCTTTCACAACCGGAGGAACTGCATGTCAAGCTGAGTATGCGGATAACAAATCTTTGGAGCTCCAGATACTCAAACCCAACTGGTTCCCATCAATCTGCCGGAGTTGCCTTCCTAAGTGTGAGTTTGGCCAATTGTGTGCCAAAATACCCCGATTGTTTCTTGAAGTCATGCATTTGGACTTCAATCTCAGCTTGTTCTTCAGGATCATCCACCATCCTAGTTAAACAATCCATTAAGCCTTTTCTAACCTCAATATCAACTTTAAATCTAGGACCATAATGCATTTGTGGGTTTAGATAATAGGTTGCAGCATGCAATGGCCTATGCAACATTTTGTCCCATCTATCATCGATGATGTTCCAAATAGGCTTGTAACTACAAAGTATAATAAATTGAGTTAGTTTCAAGACAAACCACAAATAATTAAAAGAATTTAAAAAAACAGAGTTGTACCTCTTTTTGAAATCATTAAAATTCTTTTGAATTTTCTCTTTTTCTTGGTCCATGGCCTCATATATGAATCCCATGGTTGGTTGTTGATCTGAATCAACTAAGCGAAGCACCGTAATGAGAGGTGTCGCATCTAGGGGTGTTCGCGGTGCGGTTAGGTTTGATTTTGAGCTAAAAAGTCATCCTAATCGCGAGATGAAATTGCATGCGGTTCGGTTTGGTTTGGTTGGTTTTTAAAAAGTCATCCAAACCAAACCAAACCAATGTGGTTAGGATCGGTTCGGTTGTTGCAGTTTACACCGTATAAAAATATACTGAAATTAAATTAAACTAAACACAAGGAATGATTGCGATTTACATGCATTCTCTTCTTTTTTTTTCGAAAACAAAAAGATTCATTAAAATCGGAGAACACCCAAACCCACACCTAGTCAACTCGGGTTTTCCCCGTCAAAGCAGATACGATTTGGACGGGTATCCACGGGTCTGAGTTTTATTATCATGCCTACACATAAGGTAGTAAATAATTGAATAATGAAACTATCAAGACTTGTTGTGAACTTTGTTTCAATGATATATTTGTCCATTGTTTTGGGCTATGTATATTGGCATATAATAGAAATTTATTGTGGTTTTAGTGGTATTGGAATATAATAGAAACTTAATGCGGTTTTAGCGGTTAACCGCGGTTTTTACGGTTCGCGGTTTTGCGGTTCAATTAAAAAGTCATCCAAATACATTGAAACCAAATGCGGTTTTCGGTTTGGATTGGTTCGGTTTGCGATTTTACTTTTGCATTGGTTCGGATACGATCACCCCTAGTCGCACCCAAATATTCTTCCAAAAGTTTTTATCCAAAACCGCATCTTCAATGGCTTTTCAATCTCTTAACTTTGAACATTTGTTGTCAAAGCTTCCTTGTTCTCATACAAGCACTAGAGGTGGGTATATAGGCCATAGTCCGTGGGCTGACTCATTTAACCCACAGCTCGCACGGTTTTAAGATCAATTATTTTTGGTCCGTTTATATATTTGCCGGTGTGAGTTTGACCGTTAAAATTATGGGTTGTGTAGGTTAAATCTGTGGATTTGCATGTTTGATCTGTAATCCGTTTATTTTTTTATATATTATTAAGGGTAAATAGGTATTTACCCCCCTGCAAAATAGACGAGTTTTGCGTTTGCCCCCTGCAAAAAAAGTTTATAGGAATATCCCCTTGCAATGTTCAATTTTTTTTGGTAGTGTATTTTACTCCCTGCCAATTTTTTTCCCAACATAGGGGGGTAAAATACACTACCAAAAAAAAATGAACATTAAAAGGGGGTATTCCTACAAAAAAAAATTACAGGGGCCAAACGCAAAACTTACCTATTTTGCAAGGGGGTAAAGACCTATTTACCCATTAATTACAAATTTTGTATCTTATGAATTATAATTTGGTTCGTGTCAAAATCCAACTTTTCTCTTAAAAAAAGCATAGTCTAAACCCTAATTATAAATATAAATAATAACACACTCCTATTAGTTTTTTTGAGAAATAATAACAATGAGAACTAGTTGAATTTTATTTTGGTTGCATTATTCGCATAGAGAAGATAGATAAAGTTAAAAATGTCACAACCTTTATTTATTTTTTATTTGTTACTTACAATTTATATGTTATAACATGAAATTATTTACAATATGACTTTTTTAGCTTTTATTATTTAAATATTTTAGTTATTTTTTGAAAAAAAGTCATTCTTTTTTTGTAATAGTCTGCGGGTTAACCATTTAACCCGCGGGCTAACGCGGATCGAACTCGAGCCTATATATCATAACTCATTTACATTTGCGGACGGGCTTGTTCGCCCCATTTAATATGCAGACTTATGTGGGGCGAGTTAAATGGGGCATGCCAGCCCGCTTACCCAGCTCTAACAAGCACCCTAAAGTAAGGTAAGATGTGGCAAAGCGAGTAGCACCCGGCCTCACCAAATCTTTGTTGTTTGTGTGACAATGCAAAATAGAAATGAGAGAAGTTCTTGAATAAATAAAAGTTGTAATTTTTTTACCCTTTGAAATTGTCTCTCCATGAACCGGTATCTTCTTCTCCAAGTTTTTAAGCATCCAATCAAGACAATGCGCGGCACACGATGTCCAATACAACTTTGTCCTCTTTCACATCAACATCTCACTGACAGCCTTGTAGTTTGCCGCATTATCTGTGACGACTTGAATGACATTATCTTATCTCACCTCTTCAACAACTGCATCAATCATCTCAAAGATTTTTTCAACTGTTCTGCATATTTCGGATGCATCAACAGATTTAAAAAATACAATACACTTTGGACTGTTAACCAAGAAATTCAAAATTGTCCTCCTCCTTCGACGAGTCCATCCATCGGTCATGATGGTGCAGCCAGTTTTTCTCCATTCCTTCCCATGATCTTCCAAAGCATCATTTATCAACTTCACTTCTTGGTTTAACAACTTAACTCTCAGATCATGGTAAGATGGAGTTTTGAATCCATTACCATGTCTTGAAATCATATCACACATAATAGGGAACTCCTCACTCCTTGCTACATTGAATGGTATGGCATTGTTATAAAAAAAAAAACCTTGCAATTGCTTGACATGCATCACCTCTTAAACCCTTCTTTAGCACTGCATTGATGCTAGGTTGTGAGCTGAAACATCTTTTCTTAAATATGTTTCCAGTGTTGTTAGTGTTCATTCTTTTTTCACCAACCTCTAACCTCTCCTCCTCCACCATTGCCTCGATTTTTTTGGTCAAATTTTCTTGCAATCTTGCACAAATTTGCAGCATTTCATTCTTGATTTTATCTGGGACAACCATACATGCTTCCACATCTTTTTTAGTTTCAGCCAAGTGATGTTTTAGCCTGTAAACACCTCCAGTTACCCATTTTTTACAATATTTGCATTGTATTCTCCTCTGATTAGCAGGATCAGCAACACCATGTTTCCATGCTACATTAGTTCGGTTTCTAGAAGCCTTTTTTGGTAGTGTTTTCTGTCGCGGTGCAACTGCAATAGCAGGTGGAGCACTGAGAGCACCAATAACCAAAATACCAATACCAGAGCTTGAAGCCAATGAGAAAAAGTTCAAACTAAAAGAAAAAAGTGAATAGGATGAGAAGGAAAGGGTTGGACGTTTAGTGAGATCGTAACTGAAATTGAAAGAGGAAAAGATAAATAAATTACATATTATTATTATTATTATTATTATTATTTTTAAGTGAATGATGTGTCCAATTATAGTTGGTTGGGCCTAAGCATTAATTGTTAGGGGAGAGACCGTGTAATAATTTCTTTAACCGTTTTGTACGTCTTTTACATTTTTGGTACAATATTTATTTATAGTATTAAATTACACAAGTTTTGGCATGGTCTAATTCGCTTATTTTGAGCTGATAAAAATAAATCATATATTGTAAAGAAAAAATGATATATTTGTGAAAAACAAATAGATCATATAAATAATAAGTTTTTCTATTAATTTATAAGTTTTTATTAACAAGAGTTGTATCCTTATAAATTATTTTTATAAATTACCATGACAAATTTATGAATAATTTATTTTAATGCATAAAACCTTATAAAAAATATATATTAATGGATAAAAGTTTATTTATTTATAGAAGTTATCTTATATAAATTGAAAAATAAATTAATGATAGACATATTATTAAAGGATTATGGGTGCGTTTGTTTTAGCTTTAAAAAAAAATAAATTTTTCTTTTTATTTTTGAAAATAGATTTTATAAAATAGTTTTTCAAAATATTATAAGTTTTTTTATATTCATTTTTTCTAAATTCAAACACTAATTTATACATTATATAACATAAACGTACATTATTGAAGGTCAAAACATAGTTAAAATCTCAATTTTTACAAAAAGTTGTATTTCAAAAATGATTTTTATGAAAATCTATTTGAAATAGCTTCAAAAAAAAATGATTTTTTTTTAAAATTTTGATATTTAAATTTTTTTTCAATAAAATGATGAAATACCTAAAATGACATTTTAAGAATAACTATTCAAACCAAATTTTCATTTAAAGCTTTTATAAAAAGTTTCTTTGTAAAAATATTTTACACAAATTTATTTTACACTATAAGAATCTATTTTGAAAAAATCTATAACAAACGTACCCTATACCTTTGCTTCCAAAATCCTTGCTAACTAGAAATGTCTTGGATTGACATTTCAAGGGATTATTTTGACAAAAAAAAAATCTTAAAGATTTTAAATAACTCTGTGAGATTATATTGATTTTATGAGATTTTAAAAGATTTTTTTCAAAAAAATATTTTACAATCAAGATTTTTGACGCATGATTTTAATGGATTTTGAAAAACTTTTTTAAAAAGATTTTTTACAATTAAGGTTTCATAATACTTTATATATATTAGGAAATTTTCAAAGACTCAATATATATTAGGAAAAATTCAAAGACTCAATATATATTAGAAAAATTTCAACAGACTCAATAAATTTTAATAAAAGAAATTATAACAGTAATTAATAAATAAAGCATGTTTTTAAAATAAAAATGATTTTAAAAAGAAATAATTTTTTTTTCTTAATGGGTTTTAGTTTATTTTATTGAAATACATTATTAATGTTTTATTTTAAAAATATTTCATAAATTTTAAAAATTTTATCATATCAACTTTATCATTTTGTGACATAAGATTTTATTTTTGCTCAGGGCATGAGATGCTGCGGTTAGGTCCCTATTGTCTTCTGCACCGGTTCATGATTCAATTGCCCAAGAAAGAAAAGAAAGGGCTATGCGAAAGGTTGCTTCAATATTCCGGTAGTTTTCGTTGAGAGCGAGGACCGAACATATGAGCACATAAAAAATCCACAACGGTCAAATGGAAATATTAAACGGATTTTTGTTTTTCTATATATAATAAAGGGTTTTTTCTTATTTTAAAGAAATTATTGTTGGTATTTTAAAATATTAACACACTACAATAAATATAATTTTGACAGCAACTTTTGTTGTTACAAATAGTTAGAAAAGCTGAACTTGGTAGGGAGGACCGCGGTTCGATCCCCTGCAACTGCGATCGAGAGGGGGCTGGAACCACTTGATGCCGGAACTGACCCCCGACCAAATTCAACTGGTGGTGAAAACCAAAAAAAAAAAAGGTTAGAAAAGCTACTTTTTATGGTGAAAATTAAAATAAATTATCGACTTTATATATCAATTACAAATTTACCAAAAATTAATATTTTGTAGATAATTAAACACATAAAATTGAACAAATGTGGACGCACAAATATTTTGACAAAACCATTATGTCTACTCTCTTCTACAGTAAGTTGTTTAAAACATTTCAAGTTATTTTTAATTTTCGACCTTTACATACTCCCTCCGTCTTATATTATTTGCAAAATCACTTTTTCTTATTTCAAATTATAAGCAAAAGTAACTAGCTTTTATTATTTGCAAAATTTACTTTTACTTATTCCTATAAAATTTAATGAAAAGTGCATTTAATTTACTATCTTTCTTCTTTTTCCCATAATCAGTAACCAATAAAAATTCATTTTACATTTTTCCATGAAACTTATTTCAAGAAAAACCAAAAGTTATACTTCAAATTATTATATTTTACTTTTCTTAATAAGTGTAAATTCTTTTTTTTTTGCTTATAATATGAGACGGAGGGAGTAATATTTATGGTGTCTTTTGATGTTATTTTAACAATTGATTACAAGCAATTTGTGTCCTATAATTTGAAGGAAATTTCTAATTTTGTTATGAATAATTGAGTGGATGTCCATTAAGCATTGGCCCATAATATTGTCCTATAAATAGGAGCTATATTGTCATGTAAATACTTACTTGTGAATAAGAAATACAATAGTTCTCTATTCTCTTTCTCTCTTCCATGTTCTCTCTATCTCTATTCATTTGTCAATTACTTTATTTTATAACACGTTATCAGCACGATAGTCTCTCCTAAACAATTCTTTCTAAAATTTGTAAGTTTTCCCCTTCCTTTTATTTTTATGTATGAGTTTTATAATTCTAGTTTTTTTTCTTCAGATCTTTATTTTTTTATATTGATTTACAACTTATGGTCCAGAAGCACCATAGTTAAATTTTTGAAATATGAATCATGAATATTCATAGTCTACGATCCAGAAGCATCGTGGAGAAAATTTTGAAATATGAATCCTGAAGATTCATAACATGATAAAATTTTAAAATATGAATCCTGAAGATTCATGTCTTTATGTATTTGGATGTTTGATATTGTTCGAGTTTTGTGACCGACAACAGTATGGTGAAGCATATTATGCTTCATGACCGACACATGTATGGTAAAACATCGATACTTCGATCATCCAAAAGAACATAAATATGTTTATTTTATTATCTTATATAGTTCCTGAAGAACATATAAATTTATAGTAATTCCCGAAGAATTCGATAATATTAGTTCCTGAAGAACTTAAAAATTTAATCTATGAGTTCTTGAAGAATTCAATAAACTTAATTCCCGAAGAATTTAGAATGCTCAAATTTTCCATTAACAATTCCGGAAGAATTCACTGATTTTAGTTCCTGACAAACATACAAAAAAAAAAGGATAGCCATTTATTATGAAATCTATTTGTTCTCTTTTATGAATATTCCTACATCTTGAAGGATTGAAAATTGATACCGATTTATTATGTAGTTCTCGAAGAACTTATAAGAATTTTATTCCTTTTGAATTCTTTTGCATCCCCGAAGGATTGCATATTTTTATAGCATTCTTTTGTTTATTCCTTTTGAATTCCAGAAGAATTCAATATGTATTTGCATCCCCAAAGGATTGCATATTTTTATAGCATTCTTTTGTTTATTCCTTTTGAATTCCAGAAGAATTCAATCTATATGCATCCCTGAAGGATTGAATCAATATATTGCCTTTACATTATAGTATATATTATATAGTTCATGAAGAACTCAATATTATATGTATCTCTTATGGATTGCATAAGTAATTATTTTTACATTATAACGATGTTATATAGTTCTTGAAGAACTTCCTATAAATCATCTCCTATGAATTCTAGAAGAATTCAATTATATATGGGCATTCTAAAGAATAGCATTATTATTTTTTTGATATGTATCATATATCATATGCCAATTTTGTATTTCTATAAGAATAATTCATGTGTATTGTTCATGATCTAGGGATATCATGTTCATGTTGATAAATAACTTGAGTTTGATACGTATCATACTGTAAAGCATAACCAATTAAACATATAATCCTATGATAATTAATATCTACATATTTAACAAGCCAGCACATATAATCATATGGCAATTTATTTTAAATACGTTACCTATACCATGTATACGCCAATTCCTTTTTCAATAAGTTACTAATTAATCACACTGATCATATGCCAACTTTCTGTACGTTACTATTTAATTTCCATTATAAACTTTCAATACGTTATATTAATATTAATTAAAATAATTGGAATTATTTTTTTTATTTGACAGTGTTTACTATATATGCTTATTTAATATAAAGATATTGAGATTTGTTTTGATTATGGTGACCTCAATTATAATATGGATCTTGCTGATTTCTTTGCGGATTCAGAAAAAAAATAAAAATTATCATCTTAATAAAGATGGAAACACCATAAAATATATTTCACAAAGAGCTTGTATTATGAAGAAAAAAAAAACACACACACACACGGGCAATTTTTTCCTTAAATCAATCTAAACTACTAATAATATTATGTTACTCTAAAAACTAACTTACCTAATATTAAGGATCTATTTTCTTTATATAGGGCCTATTCAAATTCATTTGAATTTTTATTTGAATGCCAACATCATGTCATACGGCTTTCATAAACAAATAGGCAAATCAAGTTTTTAATGCTTAATTAAAGGCATTGATCCCATACGTTTTTGTTGCTTTTTTTTTTGAAAAAAAAAACGTTTTTGTTGCATTGAAATACAATCAATTACAGGTATTTTTTTTTAATCACTTAAAACATAAGGGTGTATTTGTGATATATGCAAAATCATTTTTATTTTTCATCTGAACTTTGATGTTATATGGATTTATACAGTGATGTGTATAAGGCTTGTAGAATTAGAAGTACGAACATTTCTTGTCATTATTTGTGAAAAGAAAAGAAAGTAAGAAAAAAATTTGAAAATTAAAATTGTAGAATAGACAATCAAGTGTCTTTTTACCCCTCCAAATTTTTTTTTCCCCAATAACCTTTTCTTCTTAAATCTATAACCGATATTTGGATTAATAGCTTTTTCTTATAGTCTTTAGTAACTATTATGTTGAACTATTACGAATCTCGAAGATTCATTATACAATTCAAATAAACTATGTGTCCTGAAGACCATAGTATGATACAATATAACAATGAATCAAGAAGATTCATAAATAGTTTTAAAAAGAAAGACCGCAAACATTGAAATGTATTAGATAATTTGATGCTCAAAATATAATATTTGTTTAGCTATGACTATTGATTGTCATAGAGAAAATATTTATCTCGCTGATTGTGCAACAACGCACACAATAGTTAAAAGTAAATTATATTCTTCATCTTTGACAATAAAAGAATCAAATGTGCGCATCATATCTGACATTGAAAAATGACTGAAGGCTCTAGAAGAGCTAACATATTGTTATCCGAAGAAATTCAAGCAAATATTAAGATCAATGCATTATATTCCTCAAGTGCTCATAGAGATTTATTGAGTTATACACTATGAGCCCAGAAGAGCCATAGTGTGATGTACTTTATCTAAGTTGTGACCTTTTATCAAAGTATGATTAAATTGTCCCACAAGGACATGATGATGTATACGAAATTGTATGGTGATTCTCCACCAGAGATATATGAAATCCCAAAGCAATGCTTATGATGATGTGGTGGAAATCACACTTGAGGGGGAGAATATTGTGAATTCAAGTGTGATTTAGAGACTCTTATATTCAAAGTATGAAGATAAAATGAGGAAATATGAAAATCCCTGAAGGATTCAAATTGCGAGAAAATATTATTTGAAATATTAAAGTATCATTGCTTTACATTTGGAAAAACGAATATAATTGGCATATGACCGGTTAGACCATCCCGAGTCTTATGATGCAATCGAAGAGTATGAACATTTTTCATTGAAATGAATTATCAGATGTTGTTCTCAAAGCTAACAAAAGGCAAAATAAAGGGTTTGAATTTCCCATTATTTGATGTGATACATGCGCATATATCTAATAGTTTTTGGCCACATGAATATTATATAAGTTTATCGATGCATCGACTAAATGTCCAAGTAAATGTCACCAACCTTGATCAAGTTGGTGTGGGACATGATTTTGAATGTCGAGTTGCACATGTTCATATTTAGAGTGGTCTGGAAAAGATATTTAGCTAAATGCTTCATATTTATAGCCAGCCAATTATCATGAAACAAAGGTCCTAAATTGGACATTTTATTTTGCTAGTAGCAACATCTATGTGCATCAAGCCAATGAATCATTAAAATTCTCCCCATTACAATTGGTTCATGGTCAGGAACCTAATATCTCTCATCTAAGAATTTTTATGTGAACTATATGTTCTTCATTGTCCAGCAGACACCATTATATGAAACTACAAGAAAACTGAGATTATGTGATGAATTTCAGTCTTTACTGTAAGATATTTAATATCGTGTTTTTACTTATTGGCATTAGGGGGAGAAAAATAAATTAAGCAGCTCTGAAAAATTTGTATAGAATGCATACATATAGTCGCACACAATAATATGAACCTGAAGTTCAAATTATGCATTAATCTCTGACCTAAAAGGGATTTCTAAATTCCTTAATGCTGCAATGTCCTTCTCTATTGAAATTTTATTAAACTATAAGGCATGCCTAAAACTTGGTTCTAAAGATAAATCTTAGAGGAGGAAGTTGGTCTTGTTGGTGAGGAAAACTATCATGAAAAGTGTAGAGATTGCAAAATGTTTTTATACCTCCTGAAGAGGTTCAGGTACCTGTCATTTCTGATAATAAAGAGATCTCAATCGATTATATCTCTACAAGTTAAAATAAGGAACCAAGAACTTGGAAAATTGTCGACAAATGAGATAGCGCTAAATATTATAAGTGCGAGAACATTGAACCCAAATTAAAGGGTGTGGTTAGCCAAAATATAAAGAAGCAATTCATTTGCAAAATATAATGGTTTTTGGACTTGAAGTCTATGCCCTGAAGGTATAAATCCAATAAGCATTTATGAGCCTTCGTATTCAAGTGAAATGAGAAATATTCATCGGAAGTGAAATTAAAATGTTTTCTTGCTTTTAGTAACACAAAAAGACTCACTTTATTTGAAAACTGTGTTACAATATATTTGCATGGCTCACTTGTTGTTAGTGAGGATTATATGAAACTCCTTGAAGGAATTAATTTGCATGAGACATGCAATTAAAATATTAAAGAGATGACTTAATAAAACGAATAAGTCTCTTTGTATATGCATGCAATCAAAATGCATGTTATATAATAATTTTAGTGAATATTTCCAAATGAGAAATATGAGATTGACCTTTGTCCATCATTGAAAATGAATTTGTTATAATTGATTTTTTTTATGATGATAATATAAACTTGACCAGAACTCCTGAAGAGCTCTTGAAATCCATTGATTAAAGAAAAGTTTGGAATGAAATATGTTGAATGGTCAAAGTTTGTTTTGAATTGCAAATTTAGTATTTCAATGAGGTTTATGCACCAAGACACTCATATGAAATATGTTGGAATGAAATAAGGTATACTAAACACATTTTATATGAAAAGATATAATTTATGTATCGATGTCACGTGATGTGAACAAAGATTATCACACGTCTCAAGAAAATGATGACTTACTTGAATTGGTCCTGAAGTACTACATTTTAATTCAAAAGGAGACAAATAAATTGTTGACGTATTATTTGTTATTATATATATTTTTGTTATTTTGAGATATGCAGGTTATTTGTATAATACAAACTATATGTTTACATGAGTAAATACAGTCACTCATGAAGATCTGTGAAACTAACTACAATAACAATCTTATGAAATAAAATGACGAGGAAAGTTTAGCACTACATGAGATAATCAAGAATGTGATTTGGTTCAAGTACGAGATTCATCAGATACAAGATTTTCTGTCAAAGAGCTCTTGCAACAATTCAGTGTGAAGATAATGTCGCACAAAATGCAAATTTGGAGAAGCGTACGATAAAGAAGATATGATAGATCTTTCTATGAAGTCAACTTCAAGTAAAGCTTTTGAGAAACTAATATAGAAGATTATTTGGTTTCTCTTCACCTCATATATAATTGTCTTTATGAGGGGGAGACACAAATATGTTCTGCACTCTTTTTCCCTTCACCATGGTTTTATCCCACTGGGTTTTCCTGGTAAGGTTTTTAATGAGGCAGTTCACACACAAAGGATGATGTACTCTTTTTCCTTCACTAGGATTTTTTCCCAATGGGTTTTTCTCTAGTAAGGTTTTAATGAGGCATATCTTCGATGGACATCCAAGGGGGAGTATTATGAATAATTGAGTGGATGTCCATTAAGCATTGGCCCAATCCATTGGCCCATAATATTGTCCTATAAATAGGAGCTATATTGTCATGTAAATACTTACTTGTGAATAAGAAATACAATAGTTCTCTATTCTCTTTCTCTCTTCCATGTTCTCTCTATCTCTATTCATTTGTCAATTACTTTATTTTATAACAAATTTCTATTTTTAGTATCATTTAAATTAATTTCGGTTATGTTATCATTGTTATGTACCAAAAAAAGATTTAAAAAGGTAGTAGTAACACGCTCCAAGAAGCGCAAGATTGGCCTTCATCCTCAAGATCTTTTATCTTTGTGGAACTGCAGTAGATGCTTAGTAGTTATCTCCTTCATGGATGGTTTGTGATTCTCTGCTACAACTATCTCCTTCACCCATCCCAATCCTCTCAGCCTCGATCATTTGTGTGCTTCATCTAGGTGCAAGGTTCTCCTCTCCTTTTAGATCCTCCTCAGGATTCAATCTCTGGTGCTTTCTTACCCCCTCTGGTAACTTTGCTCCTTCCCTTTCTCCTAATCTTTGTGTCCTCTATCTTTTTTCCATCTATCTTTGCAATCTTGCCCTGTTTGAAACCCATCACCTACAGGATGAACAAACAAAACCAATCAAACCCACCAACAAAGGAAACTCAGAATTCCATCACACAGACCAATAATTCTCAGCACCAACAAAATAACACCACTAACAGTACCCCTATGCCTCCTTAGAACCAAAACCTTTTCATCACCATTCCCTCCCCCACAGAAAACACAAACTACCAGCATTCCTATACCCCCCATAATGATATCCCTGAAACATCCTATGCTAGAAATCAACCCCCTACTCAACCTAACATACCAAGATCCTTTCTTTACTCTGACTCTGTCATCAATGAAGGTTTACACGCCTATACTCTGAGTATAATTGGGAAAATCATTACTGATAAACCCATTCATGTGAGTTCTTTACAGAATGGTCTAGACAACATATGGGGATCACCACCAGGACTCAAAATTCAAGAAGTAGGAGGAAGAATCCTGCAATTCTTCATGTCCAACCCAGCTGACATTGACAGGATACTCCATGGAAACCCCTGGATATTCAGAAACTCCTGGTTGGTGGTAAAACCATGGGACAGAGAGACAGACATCCCCAGCATTGATTTTGATCATGTTCCAATTTGGATTCAACTCTGGGGCCTACCTCCACATTGTAAGACCAAACAGATGGGAGAAAATATTGGGGCTCTTCTAGGTAAAGTGGAAGCATCTGAATACTATGAATATCCTGGGAAAAAAGTTATCATCAAGATAAAGGTAGCTATTAATGTACACAAACCCATCCTATCTGGTATTCATGTGGGAAACCCTACATATGGGACTTGTTGGATAGACTACAGATATGAGAAGCTCCCTCAGGTTTGCTTCAAGTGTAGTATAATAGGTCATATGGATAAGCTGTGCAGAAATCAAGCTCTTCAGCTTGACACCTTAGCCCCTTTAGGGCCTTGGATTAGATCTACTCAATATGGAAAACGCAAGATGGAGGAGAAGGACAAGAAATACTATAGCAATCCTTCTCAGGGGAAGAATTTTGGACAATACAGTCCTCCTGTTCCCACAAATTTACTAGAAAAACTAGTAGCAATGAAGCTCAGCAACAACCAAACAAAGCAGCCAAGGCAGCAGGGGACCTCAACCCCAACACAACAGACATCAGAGAGCTCTCCTATGGAAGAAGTTCACTACCCATATGAAGATAAACTGAGAAAGACACATAGACTAAACTACCAAACTGAGATATCACAATTGGAACAGACAGGAGCTGCAACTGACCAGGCAAATCACATCAAGAGGCAGAAGTTGGATCTACTAAGGGCAAGCCCTGCTAAGCAGGCCAGCCCACAACCATGAAATTCCTCTCTTGGAACTGCCAGGGACTTGGTAACCCCTGGACAATAAGGGCTCTGAAGAAACTCATAAAAAGCCACCAACCTGATCTCATCTTCCTGATGGAAACAAAGCTCCTGCATACTCGGTACTCTTTCCTTAATACTTTTCATGACACTTACTCTTATTTCTCTGTAAACTGCTCAGTTTCTGGGGGAGGTAGGGCAGGGGGTCTAGATATTATATGGAATCACTGTACTCTTTCTGTGGATATAAAAAATTCTGATTTAAACTATATTGACATGTTAATCACCACTCCCACCAACCCTCTTGGTTGGAGGGCTACTGGCCTTTATGGGTATTCCCAAAGCCAAAATAAATTTCTTACTTGTAGATTAATAAATGATTTATCTGAAACTAACATCTCCTCTAACTGGTTAATGTTTGGGGACTTTAACATGGTCCTAACAAATGAGGAAAAAATAGGGGGAAACCCTATTGACCTAAACATAACCACAAGTTTCAGGAATATTTTAAGCTTGTGTGATCTTCAAGACCTTGGTTATAAAGGAAGCCTACACACCTGGACTAACAGACAACAGGGACCACAACTCATTCAATCCAAGCTTGATCGCTTCGTTGCTACCTCTGAGTGGATTATTTCTTTTCCTATTCATGTTAATCATCATCTGCTTAGATATAAATCTGATCATTGTCCAATTCTATTAGATTTCTCTCATTTTAACTGTAACAAGGATCAACAGACCAATTTCCATACAAAGAGGTTTGAGCAGGTCTGGACTACTGATGAATTCCATACAACTATTGTTTGAGGCTTGGAGTAAACATCAAGGAAGTGTAGTGAATAAACTCCAACACACCCTCAACTCTCTCCACTCATGGGGAAGTAAGACATTTGGCATCATCCGAAAGAAAATAAAGCAGGCTCAGTAGGAACTACAGAATTTACAACTTCGTGAGGAGGATCAAACTCTAAATGCCCAGATTAAGCAAAAGGAAAGGGAATTGGATGATCTCCTGGAAAAGGAGGAGATGTGGTGGAGTCAAAGGGCAAAAACTCTCTGGCTTACTCATGGGGATAAGAATACAAAATTCTTTCACCAAAAGGCTAACCAACGCAGGAGGAAGAATAGGATTGAGGCAATTAAGGATCATAGGGATATTCTTCACACTGAAAGAAATACCATTGAGGCAACCTTCCTGAGTCACTTTCAACTCCTTTTCTCCTCTCAAAACCCCTCCAATATAACAGATACTACTAAAATTGTCCAAAACAGGCTCTCCCTTGATATGATCAATGAGATGGGTAGAGACTTCACAATTGAGGAGGTGTACTCTGCTCTCAAGGATATGAAAGGCTTGGCTGCCCCTGGGCCTGATGGTCTGCCTGCTAGGTTCTACCATACTTACTGGGACATTGTGGGCCAGGATATTACCAAAGAGGCCCTCCATATTCTCAACAACAATGGGGATCCTGCTCCTCTAAACAACACCCACATATGTCTCATTCCCAAAAACAACAACCCCATGTACCCCAGTGATTTCAGACCCATATCCCTTTGTAATGTTACCCTAAAGATCATCACAAAAACCATAGCAAATAGAA
Source organism: Trifolium fragiferum (assembly GCA_954870985.1). NCBI lineage: Eukaryota > Viridiplantae > Streptophyta > Magnoliopsida > Fabales > Fabaceae > Trifolium > Trifolium fragiferum. The sequence goes on from OX940796.1 coordinate 27,943,460, forward strand.
TCAAAACTATCCTCCATGAGATTATAAGTCCCAATCAAAGTGCTTTCATCCCACGAAGATTGATAACTGACAATACCCTGATTGCTAGTGAAATTTTCCACTACCTCTCTCAGACTCAAAGGAAGAATGGATTTGTTGGCATAAAGACTGACATGGCCAAGGCTTATGATAGATTGGAATGGGAATTTTTAAAGGAAACCCTTCAAGCTATGAATTTTCCATCTAAGCTCATTAACACTATTATGAAATGTGTGACTACTGTGTCTTTCTCCATCCTCATCAATGGCCAACCTACCCAAGCTTTCTCTCCAAATAGGGGGCTCAGACAGGGAGACCCCCTTTCTCCCTACCTTTTTATTCTATATGCTGATGTTTTTTCCTCTTTAACATCTAAAGCTAACTAGGATAAGCTTATACATGGGGTCAAAATTGCCCAGGGAGCCCCTGAAATTACTCACCTATTTTTTGCTGATGATAGCCTTATTTTTTGCAGGGCCAATGAAACAGAGGCCAATCATATAAAGTCTATAATTACCAAGTATCAACAAGCATCTGGACAGTTGGTTAATTTCAACAAATCTGAGATATCCTTCAGCAAGAGGGTCCCCCCAACTACAAAATTGGCTATCCAGCAAATTCTGCCCATGCAGGTTGTGAATCACTTTGCAAAATACCTAGGACAACCTACTGTTATTGGAAGATCAAAAAAACAAACCTTCAGCTTTATTCAGGACAAAGTGTGGAAGAAATTAAAGGGTTGGAAAGAGAAGAACCTCTCCTTTGCTCGGAGGGGGACTCTCATAAAAGCTGTGGCTCAGGCTATACCTACTTACCTTATGAGTAGCTACCTTATTCCTTTAAGCATCTGTCAACAACTTGAAGGAATGATAAGCAGATTTTGGTGGGGAAGTAATGTGGACAAAAGAAAAATCCACTGGGTGAATTGGAAGAAGACATGCATGAAAAAAGATTCAAGAGGAATGGGATTCAGGGATATAAGTGCTTTTAATAAAGCTCTGCTTGCAAAACAAGGGTGGAGAATCATGACACAGACTGACACCCTTCTAGCTAAGGTCCTAAAAGCTAAGTACTATCCCAACAGCAATTTCTTGCAGGCAGTTCAGGGCCAAAATGCCAGCTACTCCTGGCAGAGTATTCTCAAAACAAGATGGATCCTTGAAAAGGGTTGTTTTTGGCTTATAGGCAATGGTCAAAGCATCAACATTTGGCAGGACAGATGGCTCCACCAACAAGGCACCAATGCCACATGGACCCCTAAACCTATTAACACCCACCTTGTAACAGTTAATGACCTTATCAACCCAGCCACCCATGAATGGGACAGCTTGACTATCAAACATGTTTTTTTCCCTATAGAGGCTGAGCAAATTCTTCAAATCCCTTTGGTTAATCACATGGAAGAGGACATCATATGTTGGCAAGGCACAACTGATGGAAACTACACAGTTAGGTCCGGTTATAATGCACAAATTGATTGGGAAGACAGAAACACATCTCAGGGTCAACCTAGCAGTAATAGTGGAGAAGTTCATATTTGGAAAGCTCTTTGGAAGTCTCATGTCCCACCTAAACAGAGTCATCTAATTTGGAGAATCTTACACAATGCTATCCCCATAAAACCAAACCTCATCACTAGAGGGATCAGGTGTGATTCTCTCTGCCCTAGATGTAACAAATCTACTGAAACCCTAAACCATGCTTTTCTACACTGTGACTGGGTAAGTCAACTTTGGTTTGCCTCCCCTCTCACCATTAACACTACTAACCTTCAGACTAGCTCTATCTCTAGCTGGATTAAATACATGCTTTCTGCCACTAATCAGACATGCATCTCTATTATGATTGCTATTCTATACAGCATATGGTACACCAGAAATCAGTATATCTTTCAAAATAAATTCGTACCTGTCACAGAAGCCCTGGCTCAAGCTTTGAAGAATCTACAAGAGTACCAGCATCACAGTTTTGGCACGAATTGCCCCACTGACACCTCTCAGACCGCCTTGGTTGATCGCCACGGCAAGTGTTGGAGTCCTCCTCCAAGAGATTGCCTTAAACTCAATGTGGATGCTCGTTGCATAAACGACGGCCATTGGGGATACAGTTTCATCTTGCGGAGGAACGACGGCCACTGCGTCGGAGCGAAAACCACGGTCCTCAAGAGTTCTGAAGGTGCTACCTGGGCGGAGGCTATGGGAATCCGTTTAGCTCTGAACTGGACAAGGACGCTGAACTGGGAGAAGATCATCATTGAATCTGACGCAGCGTGCGTGATTAATGCTATTGTGAATCGCTATTTCCCTCGTACAAATTGGGGAAAAGTTGCTCAAAGCATAGCTAGGGATTTAGATAGTTTACCTCATGTTTCTGTATCTTGGGTAAGTAGAAAGGGAAACCAAGTGGGTCATGGACTGGCCCGATTGGCAAATTCAGAGCCCAATAAGTATTGGTCTAGTAACTTTCCCAACTCAATTGTACCTCATATCCTATTTGATATGGGGAATGTAACCTAATCTCTTTTGTTGAATGAATATTTAATTTTCTTGTTTCAATAAAAAAAAATTTCGGTTTGAAATTAATATTATCATTATATAAATTTTTAAATTTTATCATGTTGATTTTATATATCAATTATAATTTAATATAAAATCAAAATTTGTTTCTATAAATATAAGGACCAAACATGCAATTTATTTAGTCTTAAAAATAATAAAAAATTTACGATTTTAAAAAAAAAAAGATTTTTGTAAACATTTTTTTTTGTCAATTTTGTTTTGAAAAGTAATTAAAAAATAAAATAAAATAGAAAATTGCAAACCCTAAATCCGCCGCCTTACATACTCCAACCCCGAACGTGAGCAGCTTCTTCTGCACAAAACTAGCGACTCTGCCACCGCCAAACCCAAAGGTACTCATTTTTCTTTCCAGAGCTTCATTCTCATTCTTCTTTAGCAAAATCGTTAAACCTAATCCTCAAATTTTATTCAACTTGTATCTATCGTTCCTCGCATCTCTCTCAAACTCTCAAATCTATATTGTGTTAATATATGATATTGAACTTTGTTTTACATGATGAAGATTTGTGTTGTGTCAATTCGTTTTGAATCTAAAATCAATTTTTTTTTCTTGTGGTTTTATGTTACAGTTCAAATTGAACATCATTTGCTTCGTAGTTTATTGCTATTGCTATAATCATGTATAAATGTTATAAGGAAATGTGAAGATTTCAATTTTGTGTCAATTTGTTGTTTAATCAGCTGAATGGAATGAGGAAGTATGATATGATTTACTGATTTTTCTTCTCACATTGAGTAAATAATTGATTTTTTGTTTTTTTTAATAACTTTGATTTTATTTTGTTAAATTTTGTGTTATTGCTGAAATCATGTGAATGAAAATCATAAGCTTCTAGTATCATAAAAACCGATTTTGCTTCATTTTTTCGATTTCAAATATGTTATTCAGTTGTATTTATTGTGATTTGTCAATTTTTACACTTGCTTTGACAGTTTCTCGTGTTTTGGTAGAAATTGTTATTGTTGTATATTTTTGTTCATTTGTTTTTCTGGTATTATGCTGTTATTGATGGTTAAATTTATATATTCTTCCAGTGGAATTGCAGGCGAGGTGAAGTAAAATATATTATAAGCTGAGGCAAAAGAGTCCGGTTATAAACCGAACCAGTTTTTTAAAGAGACAATGGTGGGTTTGCTTTTCCTTTAAATGTTGCTACTTTGATTGCTCTAATTTTCAAACCCTTTCGTTTGAAGCTGTTTATGTTTTTTGAATTTCATATGCATCTTCTGTTTTTATTTTTTCCCCCTTTCTTTTATGTTCGTTTTGTGTTACTTACTTTTTTTTTTTGTTTCATGCTATTGTGTTTGTGTCATTATAGCCTCAAGGAGATTATATAGAGCGTTCAATTAAAGAACATGGCCGCCGTTTTGATCATGAAGAGCGCAAACGCAAGAAGTTGGCCCGTGAAGTTCATAGGCACTCTCAAAAGGCCCAGAAGGTTTCACTTACCCCCAACTTCCTTTTTTCCTCTTCAGTCTTTATTCAAATTAATTTTATTTAAACAAGTTATGTATTTGTATATTGTTATAATCTAACTGGGTTTCCATTTGATTTGCATGGACAGACACTGGGTATTAAGGGTAAGATGATTGCCAAGAAAAATTATGCTGAAAAGGCACAGATGAAGAGGACGTGAGTTTTTTTGCCGCCTCTTTTTATTTTTATCTTCTTTCTTCATAATCATATAGCAGGCTGACCATTATCCACTATTTATTTATTTATGTCATTGCTTAGCCTGTGATGAAGTATCAAATTTTTTATTCTGTTGTTATATTGCATGTGTTTATGGCAATAATGTTTGTGCTTGATTTCTTAAATCTAGATTAGTTATGCTTATTCGAGAGTTGTTGGTTGTTGTTAGATGATAATTAGCAACTTTAGGTTTTCATTGATTTGGATTTGTTAGTAAAATGTAATAGAGAAAGATTTCACTCTTGTCTGCAACAGTTTGGCCATGCATGAAGAGTCAACATCTAGGCGCAAGGCTGATGATAATGTTCAAGAAGGAGCTGTTCCTGCTTATCTTTTGGATCGTGAAAACACGGCCAGAGCAAAGGTAATCATGCAGTATTTTGGAATATAATTTTGACTCTTGTTTCTCTTGCACAGTCTTCGAAGTAATGTTGACATTTTCTATTTTTAGATTCTCAGCAACACCATTAAGCAAAAGAGGAAGGAGAAGGCTGGAAAATGGGATGTTCCTCTACCTAAGGTGAGATTCCATTCAATACTGTAATTTTCTTCTAATTTCCAATCTATGTCTTTTTCCTCACTAGGAAGGAAAGGAGCAGAGTCGGAGGCAGAAAGTGGTGTTCCTTTTTTTTTTTTTGAGTTATAACGTATATGTGTGGCTTTTCATTTCCTCAGGTGCGTCCTGTGGCTGAAGATGAAATGTTCAAAGTTGTCCGCACCGGTAAAAGAAAGAGTAAGTACTACATTTATTGCTTTTGGTATTATGATCTTGGTGCCACGTGATCAAAGGTTATGGTTAATAATTAGCACAGTAAGGTTATTGTTAGTTTGAAGTATGTGATTGTCATTTCTTTATCTTTCTTCATATCATGCTTCTTTTATCATTCTTCGTTTCATCCTCTTCTTGTTTATCTATATTTTATTACTTCATTATGGATTGAGATGCTCAATTTTTATGGGTGTTAGTTCAAAAGACTTACTGCGAAGTCTTCGTGTTTTGATTTTATCGAATGGTGGATTTGTGAAGCTGACATGCAGTCTTTATATTGCCTCGTAGTTTCTTTTAAACAAATCACGGGGCATTAGACAGAATGCATATTGATCATTTTTAAAAGCAGTACTGATAGTATATGACTCATCATTTTGCAGCCAAGCAATGGAAGAGGATGGTTACAAAAGCTACATTTGTTGGTCCTGGTTTTACCAGAAAACCCCCAAAGTATGAGAGGTTCATTCGTCCTACTGGATTGCGGTTCACTAAAGCTCATGTCACTCATCCAGAACTTAAATGCACATTCAATCTAGAAATTATTGGAGTGAAGAAAAACCCCAATGGCCCTATGTACACCTCTCTTGGTGTCATCACCAAAGGATCTATAATTGAGGTATTTATATTTCCTGTTCTTATTGAGGGTATTTTTTCATACTCACAATTTAAGGCAAATCTAAGTTGACCCCACTTGACCTTTTCAAGTACACTGATATGTACTTTGTTAAACATACATCGTATGAACAAAATGTGCTCATTTTTGTGCTTACTGTAATTTCAGGTGAATGTAAGCGAACTTGGTCTGGTTACACCTGCAGGAAAAGTTGTGTGGGGTAAGACTATTTCCTACCAGTATTTTGATTGTCATTGTGGCTGAAATTTTAACTGATATTGATGCATTGAATTTTTGTTTGCCACGCATTCAGGTAAATATGCTCAGGTTACGAACAACCCAGAAAATGATGGTTGCATAAATGCTGTTTTACTTGTTTAAGTTCAGATTAAGGATTAGAGGTCAAAACCTGCTCCCATGATTTTGTAGTCTCGTAGTTATGACTCTACCGCCACTTACATGTTGGACGAAAGCTGTTCGCATCATTCTTGATACTGAAGTATTTGTCTGGATAAAATGGCGAATAATTTTTGTTTGGATTGGGATACTGACATGTTCTAGTATACTATTCTCCTTATTTGGATAATCAATGCAATGGTACAAGCTTGCAGCTTTATAATGAAGTAGTAATATTGTATGAGCAACATTTTAAGTGGCTACATTTTTGTTGTGCGAATAATGTCATGCATTACACAATTTTAATGATCAGTGAACATTTTCCCAGACAAACTCGAGATTTCTTTGCAAGTAATCTTGATATTGAGTAAAAAAAAGCAATCTGGACATGAAATAGTTTTCGTGTTTTAATGAACTTATGGGCTCCTCCGAAGGAAATGAATGTTTTAAAATGTGGATTATCCTTAAATAAAAAATCTTAGCAATTTTAGAATATGCTCATGTTAGATGTACCTGTACCTGTCATTTGCATAGAAGTATAGAATTGTATGAAGTTGCAAACTACTAACATCATAGATTTGAAAAATCAGTACTCCTTTATGTATTTTGTTTAACATTTGGATCTACTACGTTTATTTTCTTTACCAAACTTTTGTTTATAATTAGGGATGTATTTAACATTGATGTATTTATTTAACCACTGAGTAAAAGAGAAATAAAAATCAAGCACTTAAGGGGAAAAAAAAATTAGACGAGTCATTAGTTAAAAAAAAGCTCATGTACTCATTTACAAACTCCTAGGACTAGTATGCTAGCTGAGTAAGTAATATAATTAATTTTGGCAAAATTGAAGATTTTTCGATAATTTGACTCAAAATTACTTATGAATGTTTAATTAGAATATGTTTGTGACACTTACAAGTTAGTACCACCTAATTTCTAGGATTGGCTTTTAGTAGCAGCGAAGGCTTAGAATTATTTTTTGAAGTAAACTCAAAGTTTGGGAGTTAGAATTGATTCACTTCTCTTTCAACCAAACACCAATTTTTTTGCCAAACCACGTTTGACCAAAGTGCAAACTTAAAGACATTCACAACTATAATGATCAAATCAGAGGTATCAATAACTAAACATGATGTAGTGCTGCTATAACAACTACTATCAACTATAGTTGGGGTGTGTGCGGTTCTACAAAATTGATCAAACCGAATCAATGTAAATTTTATCAGTTCAGATATTTTTTTTGACTGAAAACCTATCCGAACTGAACCGTTAAAATAATGACAAAAAGGGACTATATTGGCGAGATCCAACGCATCTCCGATCTGAGATGAGAGATTACTCCGTTAGGTCTTTTCGGTCCGGGGCCGGCCGATAATGGACCTACTTACCTTGCTTGTGGACCAGCTCCGGAGGGAGCTAACCCTTGTTTTATGGGTTTGGCGGTTACTACCAAGACGATTTCTTTATGCCCATCAAAGGACCTCGAGTCTATAGTACCTTAACTAATGGACAATTAATTACTTTCGAAGAATAATTTTGCCGCTATATTGTTTTTTCCTTAGCTCAAGAAATTAGTCTTCAAATGTGCGAAGAGATGGATATTTAGGGATATCAATGGGATGAGTTCTCTACACTCTCTGTCCCGTCACTCAAATTGTCCACTATACCCATTCCTCCTACGAGAAGTTTTTCTCTCTATTCTCGTCCAGCGTATCAACACCAACATAGAAAATAACTATTTTTTTATTATTTTTAATCAACTTAGTAAAAAACATAATTAAAATTTAACCATTAAAAATGGCATCCCAATCCCAATACATAAAAACAAAATCAAATTGGATGCTGCACTAGGTTTGGTGTTGCATCAACCTAGTTTGAAGATTTTTCCAGGTGTGGTTGAGTAATGTTGCACAACCAAAAAATTCACAGAAATTAGATGAATATGAATCAATAAAAATGTTAAATCATTTTTGGAAATTCAAACAATTGATTCCAATCTGAATTTCATGTAATACTCATTCCATGGCACAACACTCTGCCATAGCTCAATCTCGTGGTTTTTATACCTAATTCATCACTCACAGACATGCACAATACCATAAATAATTCACAGAAATCCACAATACCATAAAATATTTCAAATAAATTATAAATTACAGACCCATATGGTTAAAAAAACACATCACTGCCACATATACTTGTGAAATTCATAGTAAAACATGTTCAAACAAAGCAGTATTTGATCATCAACTAACAATCTGAGCAGACTGAGGTGCAAGATTCATCGAAATTTGTGGTTCGATAACCCGCAATAACCCAACAGCCAACCTTGTTGTCAAATCTTCCACTTGTATTTTCACCACATCCCTTCTCATTCCAATGTCTGCAGCATACCTACTTGCACAATAAACACCAACGGCTGTTGCTGCCATTCCATATACGTTTGTAGTCACGAGACGAAGAGGCGTGGACAGAACAGCAGCAATAGGTCCACCTATGATGGAAACTGCTTGACCACTCTGCCCGATTGTTCCTTCGTCAACTACTAGGAGACCGGTTTTGCAATAGATGGCGAAGTCTTCACAGTTGTTCTTGAATAGGTTATAGCAGCCAAATCCATTTTCAAATAAATACATAGCTCGATGAACTACAGTCTCATCTTCATCAGAGACTGCAAGAGTACATGTTCCACCGCGTGCTTTTGCAAGGAAGAGAGCTGGAGAGACAGCGTACTCGAACTTATACAAGACTCCACCAGCTAGAAAACAGTTCAGGCATGAAACGACGACACCATGCCCATCTTCGGATGTCGTACAATTTGGGCAAAGTTCTTGAGATCTCGCCGGTCTTGAACTGATGAGGAGAACATCAAGCACGGTACCGGTTCCTACTTCTTGTCCATGTCTAGTGAAGTGGATGACTTTGTCATCGCCAATATAAATGCCTGTCATTCATTTTATTAAACACAATAAAAGATTCCATCATTAAAATGTACAAAAGACACGACCTAGAAAATGAAGCATAGTTCAGCTTTGATGTTTATTTGTAGAATGGAGCCATAAATCCTCAAAAGCCAAACAAGTGAACTTTTTAACAAAAAATTAGAGTAAGAGGCTCTATAGCACAAGAAGAGTAAGGGAAAGGATAGGAGCATGGTTTTAAATTGCAAACCGCAGCCGCAATTTCATCCACAAATCATCCATAATATAGAACAGTTTTAGAGACCTCACAACGACATTGCAGCCACAATTACAACAGCATCAGCTGTAATTGTCTGCATTTTACCACAATATAGACGGTTTGAAGTGCAATTGCAATTTAAAACCAAATTGAGTGCCGGAAAGTATGCAAATAAGGACGATATGACTCGTGAGTTAATAAACAACGGCAGATTTCCAATCTTAAGTCATATAGAAAAGTTCAAAGAGAACTTCAACAAGATCCTCTACTACAACACACTTAACAATTATACCATGGAAAGCAGTGCAATATTACACCAAATCTAATGTTTTTCAAGATAATTGGTGTCTAAATATTGAACGATACTGTCGCTTCACGTAGTTTGACCTGGTACATGTTGAATATTGCATTGTAAGAGGATGACTTTTCACACCTACTCTAATCTCTTCAACATTGTAAACCTTGGCTCTATCTAAACCTAGAGTCTTCACCGTTTGTACCCTCATCTTGTGGTTTACAATTTCCGCGATTCTTATAGTTATGAATAGTATTGACCATTATTTAATCACATTATATATCATGCAAAACTTCAACTCAATCAAAAAAATTTATGGTACAAACTTCTTTGAAGAGAAAAACAGTAAGAGTCAACTTTGCCCATCCCACATTTTCTAAAAAACCACATGTTTTATGTAATTACATTTCTGGCCTACATATTTTGTATGGAAGTATACTTTCGAACCACACAAAATTTATATGATAGATAGGAATTTGGGTATTATAGGATGTATAAATATCTATTTGTTTACAATTCCATTCATGACAAAATTTATTAAATTATTTTGTCCAAATTTAATAGCCTTTGTTTTGTCTTCAAGGATAAACTAAAATCAAGTCACAATCCAAAACCACATCACCCACTAGGTTCACCGCAAGTTTACTAGTGTGTGTTTGGTATCAAGGTGAATATGCCAGAATCACGGTGACTTCCCAAAAGCTACATTCTATAGTTTCTTTAAAATCACGCGAGTCCCCGTGATTTTGACATACCACCGTGATACCAAACACAGGCTAAAGTGAAAAACACCAACACAGCCAGGTTCAATCGTTTCAAAGCTTCACTTCCATAGAGATCAAAATGAAATCTCTATTCATGATCACCAAAGAGTAAGGGCATTAGCAAAGCATCATCATTCACCACTAGAGACTTATTGCATGTTCGAATTGACAATGAATTTGACAGAATCACAGTATGCCACCGTGATTTTAGTTTCAACAAATTCACCCTCAATCTAAACATGCACTTAAAATCTAAACAATAACACCACCAATAACAACAACAAAAAAATAAAATAAATGTCTTCACTATATAAGATAAATTCATAAGTCAAGTTTGTAACTACTATTTCATTTTTGAACTACAACAAACACTAGAAGCAAAATAACACAAACAAAACAAATAAAAGAAAAGTAAATAAATAAATAAATAAATAAAATAGAAAAGAGAAGAAGGAAAAGAATAGAGAACCGTGATGAGCATATATATAGGCAGCCCTCCATGAATAGATGTGATCTCCTGCTTTCAGGCTCTCTCTAGTTACTCTGCACATCCATTATTTTCATTAAATAAAAAAAAAAAAAAAAAAATTACACTAAGATTTCAATAAAACAAAAACAAAACATTGTTTGGAAAACGTAGGAAGAATCGAAAATTAAGAATACCTGTTGGAAAGTAGTCCCATGTCTCTCTCCCCTTTGATTCCTGTTCTTCTTCGACAATGCGTGAGGGATGGAAGAGATGAAAACGGTGATTCCAAACTAAATGACGGTTGTGCCCTTTGCAAAAGTTGGATGGATTGAAGAAAAACTTACAGATATTGTAACGTTTTTGATTTGATTGCTGTCGAAATTTGTTTATGGAAAATGACGGTTATGTCCTTCGGTGGTTGCTTGCTTCATCGTTAAGGAAAGAGGAGACGCGTGACGTGGAATGGAATGTAAATCTGGTCCAACAGAAATGGGCTAAGTGGAATAGATTTTTGTTTTTTTAATAATATAAAACTACCCGGTTTTTTTTAGATAAACGTAATGACAAGCTATTTAAAACTAAAACATACAAAATGAAGATATCAGAGTTCAAACTTCGGTCATTGCATCCGACATTAACAATTTTGACATTTCTACTAGTTGAGCTAGGATTTATATACATTATATTTATTTGGCTTAATTGCAGTTTTGGTCCTAATTTTCAACTTTTTATATTTTTGTTTCTCCTATTTTAAAACTCGACAGTTTTGGTCCCCTATCATAATTTTTAACTATAAATTGACGATATGACATAATTTAAACGACGTGATATATGATTCGATGATTAAAAAATATCAACATCGACGAAATTGTAAGAAAAATCTTTCATAAAGTTATGTTGTATCATTAGACAAAATATGAGTTTTTTTTAAGGAAACAAAATATGAGTTCAGGGGACCAAAACTGTCGAATTTTAAAATAGAAGGGGCCAAAACTACAAAAAATAAAAAATAAAAAGACCAAAACTGCAATTAAACCTATTTATTTAAGTGGTAAATAAATAAAATAAAAGTTTATCTAGAGTTTTAGTTTTTCTATTTTTTTTGTCTTAGATAAAGTGATAATCTACTGAAATTAAATTCACATAATTGTGAGGTCTCAGGTTCAAACCCGAGTCACGACGTCCAGTCTAATAATTTCAGTATTTTACCATTTGAGTTAGGACTTATGGGACTTAGTTTTTCTATTTCCACTTACTTAGAAATTGGTCCTTCTATTTTAATATCATTCGGCTTTGATACCTTAATTAAATTTTTGTACATAAAATGAAGATTGAACATATTCCATTAATGTGACATACAATCCAATGATATTAAATAACCGAAAGTCAAAAAAATTTAATAAAATTCATTAAAACCTCTAGTTTTTAATTTTAGAAATTATTCATTTTTTTAATTTAATTATTGAAATGTAAATAATTAATTCACCTTGATAAATCTATATCAACATATTATAAGTCATATCATTTGAAATATACTACCTCGTTCCATTTTATAAGAACTATTTTGACTAAATGCACTATTTATATGTCTTGCTCTGACTGTATTTTTTAAAAATATGTAAATATAAATATTATCATATAAGATCTTGTTTGATTTGTTTCAGTGATTATTTTCAAAATATCAAATTTTTATAATTAGGCAATTAAAAATATCCACAATCAAAACTGTGCATTGATATTCATGTAATTATAAATGAGTTCTTATATTATAGGACAGAGATAATATTAAATCATAATTTTTAATTATAAAAATCTGATAGAAAAGTCAAAACTGAATGATTCTGAAATATCAAGATTAATTTCGCGAAAAAATAAAAATAAATATACAAAAAATGTAATTAAACCTAAAACAAAAATACAAAACTTAGATACAATGAGCTTGTAAAGCAAGTAGCAAAAGGGGGTAGCAAAGCAATATAAGACGGTGACCGAAAGAATTGAAATTCTAACATCAAGAGATTCACTTCCAGCATCATAGATACTCACAATTTACAAACAACATTGTCTATGTATGGCAAGCAGTAGAAGGTAGTAGTATGTATGATATTAAAGCATGAAGAAATTTTGTGACTGAAAATTCCAATTGACAAAATAAATTCAAGGCAAAATAATAATTTAACTCTTTTAAGTTAATTTCAGGTAACACTTTAATTTTTTATCTTTCTTTAATAATATTTTAGTTCTTTTTCCATGTTTCGATATGAATTTCAAGTTTTAAATTTACAATTTTATTTATTTGTTCGTTTTCAGTTATAAATATATCTATGTCACGAAAGAAAATTATAGGTTTGAAACTTGAAAAATCATGAATTAAACATGGATGAAGGACCAAATAAAACTAAAATAATGTAAAAAAAGATAAAAGACTAAAATATTAGCTGAAAATAAAATAAAGAACTAAAAATATAATTTTAGCTAAATTCGATTAAGCATACCATATATTTTCTTATAAAAAAACGAGCTTAATTAATACACACATTGCATGACAAATTTAGTTCCAAATTCAAAGTATGATTGCCAAAATTCAGTTCCAGATTTAAAAAAAGTGTCTTTTCTTTTAGTGGAAACCACTGTATCTTCAATAATAGTGGAATTGAGATTGAGGCAATTGTAGACCAAATTAAACTTCTGTCATGGTAGTGGTTTATTAGTCGTATGGCGAAGGTTCCTTGCTTGTTGTATGAATGGCATTGGAGTCCTTTAGATTGTCTAAGGTAGGTGACTGCTTGTTGTAGTTTGGTGGTCGGGTTTTTGTGTTGTTTTTTCCTTTGCTGTTTGATGGCTATGCCTTGTTTCGGTGCTTTTCCAGGTTTCCTGTTGTAGACAATTCCCTTATATTGTTGGTTTGTCTAGCAGGATACTACTTTGAACTTGTCTGTAACCTTTCCCTCCAATCGTGTCTTATGATTGGTTGTGGATTTTAATAAAATTATGCAGTTCAAAAAAAAAAGTCTACTATCCATTTCGGCATGTCTTTGCAATGACTCAAAAAACTCAAAAAAAGATAGAGCTTCAATGAATAAAATAAAATTATGACATTAAACTAGTAAAATTTAATATCAAGAAAGTAGAAAATAAATGAACAAATTATATACACCAAAAACTCCTCAATCACATCTAGTTGTTGATGTTTTTTTTTTTTAAATAGGCTAAATTTTAGGGTTAATAGGCTTTTACCCCTGTAAAGTGGGCGAGTTTTACTTTACCCCTTATAAAAAAAAAGTGTGATTTCCCCCTTGTAATGTGAAGATTCCGTCATTTACTCCCCTCAATACCACCTGGAGTTGGAATCCTCATTTTTTGGTGATGTGGCAATTCTAGTGGCGCATGACTAGACAAACTTGATTACATGGCAATGACACATGAAATTTAATTATTTTTTATTTAATTTTTAAAACTATATCATTAAACAATTTTAATTTTTAATTAATTTTAAAACAAAAAAATTTAAAGAAAAGGATAAACCAAAGAACCATGGATCTATCTAGGTTATTGTTCTTCATTTATTATATATTTACTATTTAATAAAATATAAATAATTGTTCTTCTTTTTTACCAACCATTGTTAAACATATTAAATTAATTTATGTAATAACTTATTAATTATTTTCTTTTACTATAATATTACTCTATGAATATTCATCATCTTCAAAGGTTCCTCGTTGTTGAATACCCAGAAAACCAAATTCAAAATCAATTTCCACTTAAAATCCACTAAACTCACCATATCACCCCCAAATTTAATTCCCACAAAAGCCTGTTTCCTTCACTGTAAGTTGTAGTCACTATAACCACACCCCTCTAGAGCTCGACCCTTTGCAAAGCAGCAGCGAGAATGATGGGAGCACCCACCACCGTCGGCGAGGTCAGTTGCGGCGTTTTGATCCAAAATCGGAAATTAGGGATTGCTATAATGGAGTATGTAGCATCTCAAACAGAAAGTGGTGCTGTCTCGCTTCTTGCCGTCGCCGTCAGTCCACGTAGCTTTTTTGGCTTTGGTTAAAGCTTCCTTTGCGAGGTTGTTGATTGCGGATCTGGATCTGTTGATTGACGAGCTTTTGTTGTTGGAATGATAATTGCAACCTACTTACTAACCCCAAAATTATGTTTTCCCAAATTTTGAATTTGAATCTTTTGTTGTTGTAATTTCAAGCTATTGTGTTGTTGTAGTTAACAAAATGGGTTATGAATTTGAATTTGGTTTGTAACCAGATTCAAGTTATTGTGTTGTTGTTTGCTATTAAAATGTAGTATGAATTTGTATTTGGGTTGGTGGAGGAGAATGAGAGAGACAGGCGAGAAAGACAGAGATTGAAGAGGGATTAAATAGGTAAAGAAATTTCTGGGTTTGTGGGTTGGTGATGGAAGTTCTGGGTTGTTCGGTAATGGAGGAAGAAGAAGATTTGGATTGAGAAAGAAGAAGGTTCTGGGTTGTTGTTCTAAATTTTTCTGAGTTTGTTGATAATATTATTGTTGTTAGTGATGTTGATGATATTGTTGTTGTTTTTATGTTGTTCTTGGTGGTGTTATTGATATTGTTGTTGTTCTTGTTGATGATGATGTTGTTCTTGATAATGTTCTTCATGTTTTTATTAATAGTTGCAGATTTTTTATTTTTTTTCCTTTAAATTAATTAAAAATTAAAATTGTTTAATGATATGGCTTTAAAAATTAAATAAAAAAGAATTAAATTTCATGTGTCATTGCCATGTAATCAAGTTTGTCTAGTCATGTGCCACTAGGATTGCCACATCACCAAAAAATGAAGATTTCAATTCCAGGTGGCACTGAGGAGGGTAAATGACAGAATCTTCACATTATAAGGGGGAAATCACACATTTTTTTTATAGGAGGTAACGCAAAACTCGCCCACTTTACAGGGAGTATAAGTCTATTAACCCTAAATTTTATTAATAAACAATTCTCTAAACAAAAAGTATAAGGAATTGTTGAAACTTACAAACGAAAGGCAAAATGATGAGAACATTTTAACCAGGCACATCAAACATCACACTAAGATAGAGCTTCAATGAATAAAATAAAATTATGACACTAGTAAAATTTAATATCAAGAAAGTAGAAAATAAATGAACAAATTATATACACCAAAAACTCCATAATCACATCTAGTTGTTGATGTACTTGTAGGCGGTCCAGCTACTCTTCCAAAAGTAGTTGAAGTCAAAGATTACCACAATTTTAATTGCCACAAGTGCTGTTAAATTACCTATAAATGACAAACTCGGTGCATGCAGAGGCTCACACCTCCCCCACCTCTCTTCTTATGAATTTTTCTTCTTTTAGTATTTTTAGTTTGTTTTATTTTGGTTATTTGGTGTGTATTTTGGCAAATAGTCCTTCGTCGGTTAGTCATAGCGCACCTACCAATGTTTTATTCACAATGATTGGGTGCGATATGTTAATCGACGAGTGACTTTTGTGTCCTAATTATTGGGTACGCTATGACTAATCGAAGGAGGAACCACCAAGTTTCCATTTAGGGGTTTTAAAATGGGACGTTCCAGTGCTGCTGATTCGCTTAGTCGGAAGCATGTTGAAAAACGTTGTCCTGCAAAACTGGCCGGTGGCACCCGAAGGGCAAACTCTTCCATTTATCATGTAAAAATATATAAGAAGGGAATCATGATTGTGCCCTTTTGGAGAACATCTACTATTTTTTTTGTAATGTAATACTAATATAATTATTTGATCGAAAATGAAAATTTCGGATGTAACGGTCAAATTGATGTAGTTTTTGTGCCTGTTTTAATAAAAAAAATATGCTTACTTCCTGTTGTTCTTTGGTTTCTGTCATATACACATCCGGGACTTATGTCACGGACACCCTGCACTTTAATTCCGTGTCCTAAGTCGTAGAGTCGACAGTGGTAGCTTCTTCCTGTTTTAGTCAAAGGGCTGCCACATGGCCGATTGTCATTGGCCACGTGTGCGGCCAAAATGGCTATATAAGGAAACTTGCATCGAACAGAAATGGCCGCATATGTCTTTTTTAAATGTCTATATTTTGGGTATGCTATGACTAATCGAAGCAGAATCTACCCAATCTCCATTTAGGAGGAATGGGGAAACAGAGCCTCAAAGTACCACCTGAGACACATGTTTAAAATTAGGAGATTTCCTAAAACAAATGAGACTCTCATATCCTACAGATGTAAGCAAATGGTCGTTGAAGCATTAACAAAAATATAATTTTATTTAATTTTATGTAATTTTTTTGTTTAATGTGTAATATTTATTTAATTTGGAAAAATTAGAATAGAGGAGCAAGAAGATTTAGATGACATATTTAAGCTGATGTAATTTTTGTTCCAGAAGAGATATAAAATATTTGGTTTTTCACTTCGCTTGAAAAATTTATCTATTCTGTAATCATTTGATTTCTGTCGCATACACATCTGTTACCTATGTCACGGACACCCTGGACATACAATATGTGGCCTAAGTAGTAGATTAGTCGGTGGTCCAGTTTCACTGGTTCAATCAAAGGCCTACCATGTGGCCGATTGTGATTGGCCACGTGTGCGGCCGAAATGACTATATAAGGAAACATTCAACAAATCAGAAATGTCACAGTTTTTTTTTCTTCTTTTAATAGTGTTATAATGTTGATTTTGTTTCGTTTTGTGAATAAATGACCACATAGAACTTTTTTTAATGTGTTAATTTGGGTACGCTATGACTAATCAATATCAATGGTCGTGAAGAAGGTGAGGGTGGTAGTACCACCAGAGACATAAGTTCAAAAGTGAAGAGGTTCCCAACACAAATGGGACTGTCCCATCCTTCAACACACAATGGGTCAGACCACCTTACTGTCTACATTCATATGATGGTGGCCAAGTGGCAGAAACATCCTTCCTATCTGGTGATAAACGATGACATACTAGCCGTATGAAAAATCTTCAATACACCAGCTGTTAACCGTCTGGGCCGGTCATTGTATTTAATTTTAATGTCTAACGTGTAATATTTATTTAATTAGTGTAGAGGAGAAGGACGATTTAGATGAAATATTGAAGTTGATGTAATTTTTGTGCCTGATGTTTAATAAAATATAAACTTTTCAACATCGTTTGCAATTTATCGATTATGTGTATTTACTTTTAAACATCGTTTGCAATTCATCGATTATGTGTATTTAGGTTTCAAATTCGCTTGCAATTTATCTCTTCTGTGTTGTTTTAATTCAGTCCCAGACACATCTGTTACATATGTAACAGACACCCTTCGCATGAATCTGTGACTTATGGCATGAAACTGTCGGTTGCATCTTTCTCCTGTTTCAGTCAAAGGCTTGCCATGTAGCCAATTTTAATTGACCACTGGTACGGCCGAATTGCCTATATAAGGAGACCTTGGGTTCTAAAAAATTTCATCCCTCCCACCTCTATTGTTATGTTATTTTATAAATGCTAGTATGTTTAATTTTCATTATTTTGTGTGTAAATGGTCGCTTAATCCTCCGCTGATTAAGTTAATCGACGGAGGACTGTGTGTAAATGTGTTAATCACTGGGTACGATATGACTAATCGAAGCAATTATTCCACGTCGAAATCACTCTTTCTAGTTTAATAGCACAAATATTGACGTAGTTTTTGTGTCTGACGTGGAATGACCAACAAACAAGTATAGAAATAGGAAATAATTTTTACCAGCATATTATATTTCAGTTAATTTTTTGTTTGTAAATCAATGTCAATTTTTTGTTTCCTTTATAAAAATTATTTCTTTGTATTTTTTAATATTGTGTACCATTGTGTTATTTATAATTTTTCAATTTTTGTGCTAAAAATGTAGACGATTACGATAACAAAACATTAATTAAAAGAACAACAAAATAATACATCAAGAACGAAGATAGTAAAACAAACAAAACTAAAAATCAGATAAATTTATTTCTTCCACTTCGTCCTCTTCGGGTTCCACCATGCACGCCGCGATTTCGTCGAAGGTCTTGGGACGAATTAAGTTTGAACATATAGCTTGAATGGATCTAACCAACTTAGCGTCAAACTCGATCGGTGCCTTCGTCATGTACCGAGCAAAAATATAGAACATTGTTCTCATGTCGTCGTCGTTTAAAAGTTTCATGCTGGTGAACAAAACGGTTCTGTCTGAGCACACCGACGGACGACGATACTCCAGACCGGTCACCCTCCTATCATCGCGTAAGTGGAGACGACCGTTGACTTGGGTCAGCTGGTACTTCAGATCAGCCAGTGTAACATCGACGTGGATTCTAAAAAGATTCTTTTTTCTCTCATTGTAGTACACTACAGCTATGTGGGTATTCAGACGAAATTCCAAAGTTTCCATTTTTTATTTAAAAAAACTGTAAATGAAAGAAGGAATGAATGGATGAATCAATGGAAAATCCACCCCCTATTTATACATGTGGCGGTGCATTCCTGATCACAAAAACTTTTGTACACAAATACATATGTGCCTTATGTAACAGACACTCTACGCTATAGTCTGCGTCATGTCATGGATGGATGGTGATATGTGGTCTTTTCATCAGTCAAATGGTTAAGGACGGTCAAGACATTTGATTGGCCAACAAGGCAGACACCTGATGCAAGGACCACAGATCACTGTCCATCCGTGATCACAGACCCGCGCCCTAAGTCAAGGATGACGTTTGATTGGTGGCTACCGGATCCTTGTGACTTGGGTTTTCCCCACCCCGAAGAAGATTCATCATTATGATGAATCTTATAGAATATACTTTTATTTAATGTGATTTTCTTTAAAATGTAATGTTATAATAATATAGTGAATGAGTTTTGCATCTTATAATGTTTCAATGTTATATTTCTCTTTTGTTCTGCAATTTTTTTTTTCTGGTACCTATCAAATGCAAATCTGTGACTTAAGACACAAATATATAAAATGACATAGGGTGTCTCTAGTGGTGTTAATTCTAATGCGTGGAAAAAACCATCATATTTTACATATCTGTGACTTATGATGTGAACCCCTGTGGCATAAGTAACAAACATAAGTATTTTAGTATTTTCGTAGCACGCGCCCCAGGATTTATAGATGAAAAAAAGTAATTTTCATGCAATTTTGTTTCCACCACAAAAGTACATTGAACTTATAATCTCCATCCATGTTGGCTTCATCCAAATACTTCTCCAATTAATTTTTGTTATCAATTGAATTAGTTTCTTTCAAATAAGTTTTAAAGAATAAGATCTAACCAATTGTATTGATTGCTCCAATGAAACACTAATTCCTACAAATAACCCCAAGAAGGACCACTAGAAGAAGTCCTAATCTTATTTTGTTGGTCATGGCCAGCTTGAAGCACACCAATCATACATTTTGAACAAATTGTCTTTGATTTTTGGTTAACAAATTTTTAGCCACATTAATTGGACTGATTATTGTACAATTTTGAGGACCTAAAAAACAATTTTGTAATTCGCAATAAAAGTGCGAAATGTATTGTTATTTTTATAATGCACAAGTTTCAAGAAAAAGTTTCTATATTAATATGTTTAACCAATGCATCAGGTAGGGGTGAACACAAACCCGCAACCCGACTCGAAACCGACAACATACGGAAGCACTCGGTCGAGTGCGGGTCGGGTCTCGGGTCAACAATTGTGAAAAATGGTTATGAACGGTTATATACGGGCGGGTGCGGGTCTCAAAAAATCCGTCTCTTTATAACCGAAACCGACCGAACAATTTCTAAAATACAAATTAAACTTTTTTTATTTTCGAACACCTCTTCTCTCTCTTAATATCATATGCTCTTCACTTTGTTAATTTTATCTATATTTGATAGAGGAGAAAAATATTAAATTTTCCAAGTTTTAGCTTGTAATATGTTGATAAAGGAGATGTGAAAGATAATATTTTAGATTTATCTTAATTTTTACTTCTCATCTACTATCTATTATTGTCGTTGAATTTACAAATTTGAAATAAATTAACTTCATCTCATCATTTTTATTGTATCTTTTGTTGCATTATGTACGAAATATTGAACGAATTGTCAAAAAGCAAATAATTTTTTGATCAATGAAGTTTTAAATGTAACAACAACGTTTCAATCTAACCAGTTAAAACCGACCCGTTGGACTTGTCACCCGTATGACCCGAACCCGAACAAACCGAAGACATAAATGGTCGGAATTGGGTCCAAATTAAGAGGTCGCAGTTTTTATCGGTTTGATGATTTTCGGCCCGAATCCGACCGATGCTCACCCCTAACACCAGATGCATTGTTTAATATTTTTCTTTTATAATTTCACAAAATGCGTGAGAAAGTTAAAAACACATAAATACTCTTTGTTTAGATCTTCATATATTTCTCAATATGCAAATAGATCAATGTTTTTGTCCGTCTTTTTTTTCTTGTAGTAGTTTTTGTCGCTTGTTTTCCCTTTATGTGGTTATCTTTCTTTGTATTGTCTTTGTTTTCTCCCTTAGGTGTTTTAGTTTGACTTGCATATTTTGAAAAGTTAGCTAGTTTGACTTGTATTGGTTTGTTCTGTATCGATATTTTCTATATAGTTATAGCTTAGCCATTTAATTTTTTTTTGAATGAGTAGAAAACCTTTTCAAAGTCCAACTTGAAGATAATACGGGCTTAATTTTTCTTCAATCATCACCTATAATTTCATTTAATATTCGAGTCTTCTAGACTATTCTCTTCTTCATAAATCGTTTAGTCTTCAAAAATACTAACTAGTTTCATCACTTTTTCAGTCTTTCTACAATAACTTCTGATAATAAGAATTTGTGGTGGTCGCCAGTCAAAGACATCATGCTACATTCTTCACATTGCAATGAAAGATGTATGATATGTTCGATTATACTAATGTAATAATGTGTATTAGTATTCTCAGATTTGAAATTCATTTACTATGTTGCACATATATATATTTTTTTTTTATTTTTTTTCAGAAGTCCCATGTTGAGTATATCAAAGTGTTCAATGTGATATTTAAGTTATGAAATTCTCCCACCTATTGGACGTATTAATGTTTTAGGTTGGACTCTTCTCATGTGTTTAAGTCATAACAATAACAATTGATGCTTTTGTTGATAGTTAGACCACATAAGGGCTACCTATTCTGTGGAAGTCGGTTCTTAAAGGATGCGACAATGTTAGGAGTCTCACATGAACATATTAAATTGCTCACTGTGCTACTTTATGAGGCTTTTCTACTTATTGGACTAGTCTTTTGAATCGAGTTCGCTTCATGTATTTAAGTCCTAACAATTGATGCTTTCATTAAATGTTGGACCACAAAAAAGGCTACATATATGTTGGATTAAGGTACTCTATCGAATACTGGTGGGTGTGTGTGTGTGAGAAGTTGCTAAAAAGGAAAGGATTGCCATTGGACCAGTGTTGACAGAGTAAAAGATGTCATGGACATTAGCTTTTAAAGAGAATGACAATGTTAGGAGTTTCACATTGAATATTTCAATATGTTCAATACGATACTTAAGTCATGAGATTGTTTTGCCTATTGAATTAGTCTTTTAAGTTATACTCTTCTCGTGTGCTTAAATTCTAACACTTTCTATCTTGTTTTATCTATAGACGATGCGACAAAAATATCACTTAAAACTTACACACGCAACTATAGGATTCCAAATTTGAACCAGAGTGAATGTGTCTCGGTTAACAATAATGATATTATCAACTGAGTTAAGCATTCCGAACACAAACATAATTTGTTATACATTATGATATAATTATTTTACAAAGCAACGAAAGATGGATATAACTTTTTTTTTTTTTTAAGGTAAAGGGAGCTTGTAGAAAACAAGCCCCACTAGAAAATATATATAATAAAATCTGAGAACAACATCAAAAGGAGGGGGGGCAAAACCAAACCCTCAAAACTAACAAAACCTATAGCAAGGCCAACCAAACCTATTACAATCAAAATCAAAAAATAGGAGAGGAGGTAGGGAAGACCACCAAGCAAAGGAAGAAGAAGTAGCCAAGGAAAGACCAATATTAGCCATTGAGTCCGCACACTTGTTACCTTCCCTAAATATGTGTGATACCAAGAAATTCATGCGAGAAGAGAGGTAAATACAATTGCCCCATCTGTTTCTTAAAGCACAAGGAACTGTAGATGGAGACTTGAATGCATTAAGGACAAGCATTGAATCCGTTTCCAACCAAAGGGAGAGCCAACCTTTCTTGAATGCTATCTCAATTGCTAAAATCGCACCCATTAACTCAGCATACAAGGAAGAGTGAGAGCCAAGGTTAATGGCAAAAGCACCACAGAAAATAGCCTGAGAATCTCTGAAAATTCCACCACAGGAAGCTTTGATAGGATTACCTGCAGCAGCTCCATCACAATTACATTTAATCCAACCAAGAATTGGGGGCTGCCAAAGGACCTCTTTGATAACAGGGGCATTAGAAAAATGCAATGGAACATGAAAAGCTTTTAAAAGCACAAACTCAGGCATGGAGGAGAAAGCATGAAGGCTAGAAAGCTTGCCCGATAGAGAAACACAAGCAATTATGGAGTTTATTGTTGAAGATGAAGGAATGAAGGAATTGGAAAATCTAGCATGATTTCTAGAATACCAAATGGAGTTAAAACAGCAGACAATGGCAGCAGAGATTGTAAGCTTACACAGAGGAGACCAGCTTTTGTTGCAAATAGAAAATGAATCTGAGAAGCTTGTGAATTGACAGTTTAAGTTGAGCAAAGAGGCCAGCCAATTCCAGATTTTTAAGGCAAAATTGCATTCAAAAAATAAATGGACAGTAGATTCAGAATGCAAACCACAGAGAGTACACATAGAAGGCAAATTACAACCTCTCAAGGCAAGATTCTCATCTGTAGGGAGTTTGTTATGGAAACCTCTCCAAACAAGCATAGATTTGGAAGGGGGAATAGCTTTTTGCCAGATGAATTTAGACTAGGCCAAATGCTGAGGATTAGGAATATGGAAATTGTAAGCTTCTTTGAGAGAAAGGTGGCCATCTGATGAAGGCTGGCAAACCAGGCTATCCGCATAAGGTATAAAAGGAATAACTACCTTATCTAGGAAAGATTGAAGAAGAGGATAAGCATTCAAAAGACAAAGGGGGACAGACCATTTGAAATTGACAATGTAGTTGTCTACAGTAGATTGCAAAAGATGATGTAAATGAACAGGAATATGAAGAGAGTGTACCAGTGGAGTACCACACCAAGAATCAAGCCAAAAACAGATATTCTCACCATTACCAAGTTGCCAAGTAGAGTGATCTAAGACTTCTTGAAATTTATACTTAATGCTGCTCCAAACAGAAGAAGAAACATGATAGGAGATTGGCTTGGAACCAATAAGAACTCTACTTCTGAGGAATTGAGCCCATTGAAGATTAGATTGCAAAAACTCCCAACACAGCTTAAGATTATTAGCTTGATTAAGTTTGGATAAAGATCTAATTCCAAGTCCACCTTCAGCAAAAGTGCTACAAACTTTGTGCCAAGCTACTGTAACCAACTTTCTTTGTGTAACATCACCACTCCAGATGAAATTTCTCATCCATTTCTCAAGATCTTTGATTAAGCTAACTGGCCAGGAATACACTGAGAAGCTATGAACCAACATTCCTTGAATTACACTTTTAATTAACTGGACTCTTCCTGCCATAGAAAGGAGAGAAGCCTTCCAATTAGCCAACTTAGCTTTGACTTTGTCAGCTATAGGTTGAAGATGAAACTTTCTAGGTTTCCCCTTGAAAATGGGAACACCCAAATAATCAAAGGGTAAAGAGCCTATGTTAAAACCTAACACTTCAGCAATTTGATCAAGCCTGTCATGAGAAACTGAGCCAGCATAAATTGAAGATTTCTGAGGATTTACAAATTGGCCTGAGGTTTCAGCATATTTATGAAAAAGAGATGAAAGCACTTGAATATTGGCATTTGAAGCTTTACAAAAAAGCATAAAGTCATCAGCATAGAGAATGTGTGAAGGGATTTCCATATTTCTAGACCCCTTGATGAGCTTTAGCTTGCCTTCTCTGACAAGCTTGGTGATACTTCTACTAATAACTTCTTCAGCAAGGCAGAAAAGAAGTGGAGACA
This sequence comes from Trifolium fragiferum, assembly GCA_954870985.1. Taxonomy (NCBI): domain Eukaryota; kingdom Viridiplantae; phylum Streptophyta; class Magnoliopsida; order Fabales; family Fabaceae; genus Trifolium; species Trifolium fragiferum. Next base: position 27,968,399 of record OX940796.1, read on the forward strand.
ATGGATCACCTTGACGAACTCCTCTAGAGCAAGAGAAAAAACCATGTTGATTACCATTGAAAGAAATAGAAATCTTGACAGAGTGAAGAATTGCATGAATCCAATTGCAGAATTTGAGATTGAAACCAAAACATTTCAAAACTTTAAGAAGAAAATCCCAATTGAGAGTATCAAAGGCTTTGGCTATGTCCACCTTTAGGGCAAGATTACCAACTACACTGTACTTGTGCATCACATTGATAGCTTCAGAGGTTAAACAAATGCAATCCTTGATGCTTCTACCTTTGATGAAACCCCTTTGTTGAACTGAGGTTATGGCAGGCATAATGGAGGCTAGCCTATCAGCAAGAACTTTAGAAATAATTTTGAATTTAAAGTTAGCAAGAGCTATAGGTCTAAATTGATTGAGAGAATCAGCATTGACAGTCTTGGGAATAAAAGCCAAAATATTAGAGTTGAAGTTGTGAATAAGCCTGCTAGTTGTAAAAAATTGTAAAACTGCATTAATCACATCATTTTTAACAATTTCCCAATAAGTTTGAAAAAAAAAGCTCCAAATCCATCAGGACCTGGGGCACTGTCAGAGTTTAAAGAAAAAACTGCTGATTTAATTTCATCATGAGAGGGAGTAAGAGTAAGCATTTGATTTATCCTGTCAGTGATAAGATTTAGGATTACTTCATCAATAAGACCATTGTCAACAAAGGGGGTAGTTTGAGTAAATAAATTAGAAAAATGATCAACAACATGAGCTGAGATTTCATCAGTGGAGTTTAGTGCAATATCACCATTCATAAGGAAGGATATGTGATTGGAAGAGTCTTTAATTTTGGCTACCCTATGAAAGTAGGCAGTATTTCTATCTCCTTCTAAATGCCATTTGACTTTAGCTTTTTCACTCCAAAATAATTCTTCCATGTGTAAAACATTTTCAAGGTTAATCTGAGCAAGCTTTTCTTGATCAAGCAAGGAATCAGTTGCTCCATTTAAGTCAATCAAGGACTGAAGGTTATCAAGGTGAGAAGAAGCAGCTTTAACATTTGCATGAATGTTACCAAAGGTTTCAATATTCCATTCTTTAAGCTTGGTCTTTAGGAGTTTGAGTTTGTGACATAACACAGTCATAGGACAACCTGTCACATATGTATTCCAAATGGTTTTGACAATGTCAAGGCAATCATTATGAGCAGACCACATCTTTAGAAATTTGAAGGAAGATTTACAAATTGAAGCTTGGTTGGAGAAATCAAAAAGTAAGGGGAAGTGGTCAGATTTACTCTTGGTAAGGGTTGTGACTTTGGAAGAGTTGCAGCTACTAAACCAATCTTGGTTACAAATGACCCTGTCTAGCCTTTTTTGAGTGTGATTCCTAGATGAATGAGGTTAAGAGCATTAGTCCAGCTTTGGAAGTCAGCAATTGGAATAGAAGCAGGAGTGCAATGCCCCCTATGTTCATGAGCACCCAAAATGGTATTAAAATCTCCTATAAAGCTCCAGGGAAGCTGGTGAAGAGATACTAGATCAGAGAGATTGGACCAAAGTTCCCTTCTTTTTAAGTAACAAGTAGAAGCATAAACAGCTGCAACACCAAAGAGAGAGCCTTCAATTTCCACAGAGATGGAGATTTGTTGGTCATCAATGGCTAACATAGAAGGTTGAACCTGGGAAGAGCAAAGACACCAGAGGTTGGGAATAAGGGAGCCCCTATTATTGATAGCAAAAAATGAAAGACCTAGTCTCCTAAGCCAGGCAGCAGAAATTCTTTCTTTAACGATCCAAGGCTCAGCAATAAAGCAAATATCAGGTTTGTTAACTATAATAAGATTTTTTAGAGCTAATTTTGTAGGTGAATTAGCTAAACCTCTAACATTCCAATAGAGTATCTTCATTTAAAAGGCTTGGCAGAACCAACCTTACTGGTAATAAGGGCCTTCTTTTTATGAGTCAACTTCTGTTTCTCAACTCTCTTAGAGGATCTTGAAGTTACCAACTTAAAACCCTCATTATCAACATCATCTTTGCTTGGGATAGAAGCTTCTGCAATTTCATTCACCTTAGGGGACCTTTGAGCAATAGCAGTTGGGGAAGGTGTATGTGTATGAGTGTGTGTTTGTAAGTCTTCCTGGTCAGCAAGGTTGGCCCAAGATTCTTTGAGAAAGGTAATTTCATGTTGCACAATAGCAGGGCAATTCACAATAGGATCCTCAGTGTTGCCAGTTTGCTGTGCAGAAGCATCTACATTTACCTCCATAACTTGAGTAGCATCAATAAACTCAGAGTTTTCAGAACTATCATCATCAACATTAGGGGTTATTGGAAAGTACAGGGCCAGATGTGTTACTTGGTGGATGTGATTCTTCAACATGAATAGGTGAGCCAACATTTAGATTTGCAGGGTTAGGGGTTGAGGCTTGACCTTGGATATCATTGGAAAGAGAGTCAACATTATGGATTTCATGGACAGTGTTAAGTTCTTGCTCCAAAATTTTGTCAGCTTCCCTTCTTAAATTATCATGATCAACTTGTGTATATTGTGAGGAAGAGGGGATGTTCACTGCATTTGATTCAGGAGGCTTGGCTTGTTCTTTCTGTTTAACAGGTACAAAGACTTTGGCTGGCTCAGGTTTTTTAGTTGTTTGGTTTGCCCTAGGCTCATTCTTTCTCTTACAATAGTCAACATGGTGGCCTATAGTGTTACAAAAGGAGCAAAAATCTGGAAGATTCTCATATTCTATATCAACAAAGAAGGCAAAGCCCTTTCTTTCAACCAATACACCAAATCTTAATTCTTGGGCAAGATTAACATCCACTAAGACACGGGCATAATGACCAAAGGATCGATCAAGCATAGGTTTGTTGGAGAAAGAATCTAAACAAATAGGGGTACCAACACTACTAGCAATGGCAAAAAGGATCTTAGGTCTCCAATACTCTTGAGATAAACCATGAATACGAATCCAAACCTGGGCAGATGATTGTTGTTGTACACTAGGATTAAAATCAGGGTTCCAAGCAAAATTTTTTAGCATACCAGGGGAAAGGTTCCAAGAGTTAACTGATCTTACACTTCTCATATCCTCTAGGGTAGAAAAAGACAATTCGTAATAACCTTTACCTAGAGAAATGATAGTCCACTTACCAAGAGATTTCCAGATGGCAGATAACTTCGATCTCAAGCTATCCAAAGAGAGCGGAGTTGCACCCTTAGGCCAAAAGATTCGTCCATGAAGATTGTGCTTGCATGCATCAACCCCGGCAAGGTATTCTTCTTCTGGGATAGCAATGGACCAGCGATCACCTTTCACGCAAGGTTTGGGAAACTGACTCAATGGAATATCACAAACATTTCCTAGGGCTTGAGAGAAAGTTTTTTGTTGAGCAGGGGTAGGGGGCTTGGATGAAGAAGGAGAAGGAGAGGATTGAGAATGGAGACAAGGCCAAGGAATAACCACTGAAGGAGGGGCGGCGGAGGCGGTTGTCATCGTGAAAGTGTTGGTGGAGGACGGTGGAAGGGTGAATACGAGTGATGAAAACCTTTAGTGGAGGGTTAGGTGTGAACAGTAAAAATATCGCACTAACTATTTCAGAGCACATGTTGTTCAAATCCAAAGTCAGGCACCTCAAAAGATGGATATAACAATTATATGTAGTATACATAATGCAGGCATTTATAAACAGATTCAACCCAATAAAAGCCAAACAATTGATCCAAATTTAATAACCAAAAATTGAATAAATGGGACTATAATTTTATATAGGGTAAATAGGTTTTTACCTCTTGTAATATAGGCAAGTTTTGTTTATCCCCTGTAATTATTTATTTTTTGTGACTTATCCCTTGCAATGTAAATTTTTTGGTTTCCCCTCTTGGATGCAAGAAATTTGTACTTTTTAAATCGGTTGAACAGATTAACCGATTTAAAAAACAGCACTTTTTAAATCGGTTTGAACAAAATAACCGATTTAAAATTACACTACTACACTTTATATATCACATTTGAGTGACTTTCAACACAAATACAATAGAAAAACTATTTTCAATAGTACTTCTTCAAAGATCTTAACAGTTAAATTAAAGTAATGAAGATACATTTTTTTTTTTTTTGGTTACAATAATGAAGATACATGTTATTACATAATAATTCCCATTAATTTCACCTATGCAAACTAACTAGCATAGAAAGAATTTTGAGGAAAGCAAGGAGAATTCTTCCAAACCTCAGAATGAGCTTTAAATATTTGCATCACTTTATCTTTCAAATACTTAGCATGATCAGCTTGTAACAAAATAAAAAGCTTTGAAACAGTTCCAACTTTTAACATTTCATCCAAAACATTCTTTGTAGCTGAAAATTTAGATATCAATGAAAGTATAAAAACAGCTCTATCATCCACTGTCATTGAAACCTTAAGTATTCTCTCAGTCAACACTGCAATTGAACCTTCATGACTCAAAAACTGAAATCTACCATTAGCACAAGAACACAAATGAAATAAAATTCCAAATGTTAGTTCTGTGATTCTCTTCTCGTGTACCGCGGTTAATTCGATCTCTATTAATTCGCGAACAACGCCGGCTTCAACCATCATTAACCTGTTTCTTCCCAAAGGACAACAACATAGTAAAACATGTAAAGCAGAACATAAACCTTGTTGAGTTATTACTCCATATTTTAGAACTTTCACAATCTTTTCGAAAAACTCGGGTTTTAGTCTCTCTAAAACAATGGAATCACATTTGTTTATGAATTTTTTAAGAATCATAACAGCATGAGATTTCACTGCAACAGAGTTTTTCATTTCTGAAGATAAAATCCATGTTAAAGAATCTAATATTTGATCATTTTCAGATAAAAGATTCTTCACTTCCTCTGTTGGAACCTTAACAAATTGTAAAAAACTAAGAGCTTCTTCAATACCTTCAAGAATTTCAACTTTTTTATAACAATCAACTAAGAACATAATCATCGATTTCGGAACACCATTTTCCAGCAAACACTTTCTATTCCTTTCATTCTCTGCAGCAAGCAATTCCAACTGCATTAAACTCTTGAGCTGAAACTTTGAATCTTTCATCTCTTTAAGAAGTTTTTGAACATGGGTTTTTGTAAGTGGTGGTTTTGGTGTTGGAATTCTATCAATACCAAGTGAAGCATTTTGTGTACACCAAGATTGAATCAAACGACGAAGTATATGATTTGGTGTTAAATCAGAATCTAATGGAAGAGGTTGTTTTGTGACAGGACATGTTGTGTTCTTGTTTCTGAATAACCAATGTTCAATGCTGTCTCTGTCATATGTTATACCTGTTATAGCAGTAACAGGATCTTTCATTATTTGGAGAGAAATTGGACATATGAAATATTGTGGAACTTCAATTTCATCCATATGCAATGGGAAATTTTTTGTTTGATCAAATGTGAAATGGAATATATAATTTGATGAAGAAAAAAATGTGTAAGTTTTATATGAAGTTTATATGATATGATATGAGTGAGTCTTTGGTCTATGATTTGGAAAAGTGTGAATAGTTGATATATTTGAAAATTTGGTACAAGAACGCGGCTTAATTAATTAATAAGGAAAATGCTAAAGAGTGTCCCCGGACATTAGTTGATCATATAAATATGATAATTTTATCTCGAAATTTGTGCATTCAATGCATTGAGAATGTAAAAAGTTGTTTTATTAATATTAATTTTATATTTTATTTCTATTTTTATCATGTTTAACAATTGTCCCGAGGCACTGTTTAGCATGATCCAATTAATAATATATTTTTTTGGAATTATTTATTGGAGAGAGTGAGATTTTTGGAGAAGCTTCTGGTCTAAGGTCAAAGTATGTAAATGGGACATATTAATTATTGACGGATTCATGTATTCGGATACTTGTGATCATCAATTGAAATTAAATGATTTAGATTTTAAGTTTAATATTTATTTATTTTTGAAATTTTAGAAAAATTGCGTTAGAAAAATGTACATTGTTCGATCTCAATAACATTACCCATAATTATCTGAATGCATAAAAAAATTGACAATTTAGAGAAATTAAAAATCCCAAAAGTCTAAACACGTTAAACGATATTGTAACTACTACCAATTGATATGTATTTTTGAATTTCTTTTTTCTCAGTTAGGAGATGTACGAAGTCACTTGACTTAAAGGAGAGGGAACAACCATAATGATATACCCCTACCCTAAAATGGAAACGGAGGCCTTTCCAATGACCTATAAGAAAGGGGCCGACGAAAGAATACCGCCCATCCGATTTCCTCATTAGGTTTTTTTTTAAAACATTTTTTACAAATATTTCGTTTCTAAATTTTCAAACTTGCCCTTCGCACGATTCTATCATAAAATGCTCCTTCCAATCGGAACTGCATACAAAATCAAAATCCTGCGAAACTGAATGCAAAATCAAAAGCAAAGGGAATTCATAAGACTAATTTACTAAGCTTTTTCAGCAGGACATAAAAGTGGAATTAACTTCTATTTATGCCTTTTTTTCTTGCATCGTTAGTTTATAATTTTAACTATTAGTATTTTTAAAATACTCATTGAAACAAATCGAATAATATCTAATACGCTAACAGTCATTAAAAAAGCTGGGTCAAATAAATTAGATGATAGTACAACAAACTTTCAAAATGCGACACTTATTTTAGGACGAAAAATATATTTTCTTTTTTATATTTATTATTTGATTTGATTCACATGAGAATAAAATTTGGTAATCTAATTTTAAACTATAAGATAAGTAAAATTGGATCAAAATTTATTTTCAAAGAGAAAGAAAGTACTCCCTTTGATTTTATATTAATTTTTTAGATTTATTAAAAAAATAATATATTTGATCAATAATATAGACCAAATATATTATTTTTTCTATGTATTTTAAATATTAAAATTTAATCTATATTATTTTATATTTACGAATCCCTCTAAGAAATTTTTATGGAAACTTTTACAATAATATTAATGATTGACATTAATGACTAACAATTAATATTATTTTTAATTTTTAAAGTCTTAACATATTATATTGCATTTTTGAAAAACCATATATTATATTTCATTTTTGAAAAAATGTATATCTATATCTATATTATTTTATATTTACGAATCCCTCTAAGAAATTTTTATGGAAACTTTTACAATAATATTAATGATTGACATTAATGACTAACAATTAATATTATTTTTAATTTTTAAAGTCTTAACATATTATATTGCATTTTTGAAAAACCATATATTATATTTCATTTTTGAAAAAATGTATATTCTATATTATTTTATATTTACGAATCCCTCTAAGAAATTTTTATGGAAACTTTTACAATAATATTAATGATTGACATTAATGACTAACAATTAATATTATTTTTAATTTTTAAAGTCTTAACATATTATATTGCATTTTTGAAAAACCATATATTATATTTCATCTTTGAAAAAATGTATATTGGGAATAATTTAAAACCGTATATCTATATTATTTTATATTTACGAATCCCTCTAAGAAATTTTTATGAAAACTTTTACAATAATATTAATGATTGACATTAATGACTAACAATTAATATTATTTTTAATTTTTAAAGTCTTAACATATTATATTGCATTTTTGAAAAACCATATATTATATTTCATTTTTGAAAAAATGTATATCTATATTATTTTATATTTACGAATCCCTCTAAGAAATTTTTATGGAAACTTTTACAATAATATTAATGATTGACATTAATGACTAACAATTAATATTATTTTTAATTTTTAAAGTATTAACATATTATATTGCATTTTTGAAAAACCATATATTATATTTCATTTTTGAAATATAAAACCATATAATATTTATAATATTTTTGAAATATTATATTTCGTTTTTAAAGCCGTATATCTATATTATTTTATATTTACGAATCCCTCTAAGAAATTTTTATGGAAACTTTTACAATAATATTAATGATTGACATTAATGACTAACAATTAATATTATTTTTAATTTTTAAAGTCTTAACATATTATATTGCATTTTTGAAAAACCATATATTATATTTCATTTTTGAAATATAAAACCATATATTATTTATAATATTTTTGAAATATTATATTTCATTTTTAAAACCGTATATCTATATTATTTTATATTTACGAATCCCTCTTAAGAAATTTTTATGGAAACTTTTACAATAATATTAATGATTGACATTAATGACTAACAATTAATATTATTTTTAATTTTTAAAGTCTTAACATGTTATATTGCATTTTTGAAAAACCATATATTATATTTCATTTTTGAAATATAAAACCATATATTATTTATAATATTTTTGAAATATTATATTTCATTTTTAAAACCGTATATCTATATTATTTTATATTTACGAATCCCTCTTAAGAAATTTTTATGGAAACTTTTACAATAATATTAATGATTAACATTAATGACTAACAATTAATATTATTTTTAATTTTTAAAGTCTTAACATATTATATTGCATTTTTGAAAAACCATATATTATATCTATATTATTTTATATTTAAGAATCCCTCTTAAGAAATTTTTATGGAAACTTTTACAATAATATTAATGATTGACATTAATGACTAACAATTAATATTATTTTTAATTTTTAAAGTCTTAACATATTATATTGCATTTTTGAAAAACCATATATTATATTTCATTTTTGAAAAAATGTATATCTATATTATTTTATATTTATGAATCCCTCTAAGAAATTTTTATGGAAACTTTTACAATAATATTAATGATTGACATTAATGACTAACAATTAATATTATTTTTAATTTTTAAAGTCTTAACATATTATATTGCATTTTTGAAAAACCATATATTATATTTCATTTTTGAAAAAATGTATATTGGGAATAATTTAAAACCGTATATCTATATTATTTTATATTTACGAATCCCTCTAAGAAATTTTTATGAAAACTTTTACAATAATATTAATGATTGACATTAATGACTAACAATTAATATTATTTTTAATTTTTAAAGTCTTAACATATTATATTGCATTTTTGGAAAACCATATATTATATTTCATTTTTGAAAAAATGTATATCTATATTATTTTATATTTACGAATCCCTCTAAGAAATTTTTATGGAAACTTTTACAATAATATTAATGATTGACATTAATGACTAACAATTAATATTATTTTTAATTTTTAAAGTCTTAACATATTATATTGCATTTTTGAAAAACCATATATTATATTTCATTTTTGAAATATAAAACCATATATTATTTATAATATTTTTGAAATATTATATTTCATTTTTAAAGCCGTATATCTATATTATTTTATATTTACGAATCCCTCTAAGAAATTTTTATGGAAACTTTTACAATAATATTAATGATTGACATTAATGACTAACAATTAATATTATTTTTAATTTTTAAAGTCTTAACATATTATATTGCATTTTTGAAAAACCATATATTATATTTCATTTTTGAAATATAAAACCATATATTATTTATAATATTTTTGAAATATTATATTTCATTTTTAAAACCGTATATTGGGAATAATTTCGAAAATACATCTATATATATTTTACCAAAAAAATGTATATTGAAAATAATATAAAACCATATATTGATTATATTGCATTTTGAAAAAATGTATATTGGGAATAATTTAAAACCGTATATCTATATTCTATATCTATATCTATATTATTTTATATTTACGAATCCCTCTAATAATTTAAAACCATATATTAATTTGATTTTACTATATGCAAATCTATTGCACATACTATCAATTGAAGAGATCCTCTCAAATCACTTTAGGATAATTTTTTTCCAAACCATTGATTTGGAAGAAGAGAGAGAGAGAAAAGAAAAAGTAAAAAAGTAAATTTAATGATGACAATTTAACAATTAAGACAATTGAGAAATTTTTTTTTTTGAGAGAATCCACTCTCTATGAAAAGGGATGTCATATCAAATTTTAAATTAAATTATTTTTTTGTCAATTGAATTTTCTCTATAAATATTATTAGATTTTTTTTAAACATATTGATGTTATAATTTTAAAATTGCACATAAAATCTGGTCATATGAATGCTATAAAATCTGGTCAAAAGCATATTCCTATATTCCCTTATTATGAGAATAAAATTGCACACAAAATTGCACACAAAATCTGGTCATATTAATGCTATTAATTAGAAAAAAAAATTCATTATGAATTGATTGTGTAGTTTTTATTATAAATATTGTCTTTTCTTTCAACCATCTTCACTCACAATATTTCAATATCAATATATCAATATTCTTTCACCATTTTTGCTATTTCGATTTCTATTTATTTACTCTTTTGTAATTCATATTTGTTTACTTTACTTTTCTTCAACTTTTTTTTTATTCTATTTTCTTTTATCTTTTACTGATTCTCTCTTCTATTTTTTCAGAAATATGATTGTAATAAAAGCTATGGAGAGAAGATTTTTAAGTGTCTTTTCAATATCAAGAACACTTTAAGATGTGACATGGGGTCGAAAACAACAATTATTGATGAATGATTTTGTAACGGAATACCTTCTATGTTGATGTTTTTTAGCGAAATATTATTTATATGTAGTTAATCGGAAAAGTAGTTATGAGAAGACAAATTTATAAATTTCACTATAATATGTTGTTTAGTGCACTCTAAACTAGATAACATTTGTTGCCAAATATTAATTAAGATAATAATTTATGTGACCTCCTTTATAAATTCCCGGGGGACAATTCAAAATGCAATAGAATATTTGTCAAGTTGAAGGTGCTTTGAAAGTAATGTATATAAATTTTGTCAATTAACTCATACGTACACATTATTTTTTACATAATCATATGTACACTTATTGGAAAGCTCTTCTTTTGGATTTAATTATTTTAATTTTTATATTTTGTAGTGTGTATTTTTATTTAAGTTTATTTGTAAGTGTATTCTTGATAAATTATTTCTTTTGTACAGCAAGCAAAAGTATAGTTCTTATGTTGAATTTTTTTACTCTAATGTTTTTTGACAAGTTTATATATATATAGGAGGAATCTATTGACTCCAAGAATAATTCTTATGAGTTACTCCAAATGTTAGCCTTTAATTTTAATATTAGCTAATGGTGATGATTAAATTCCCACTCATTCTTATATTGTGTCAAATTTTTATACCACTTCTCTCTAAACTCACATTGTCTGTCAATCGACACGACAATATAACTTTTACTCCTTCCATTGATAAAGAATGATGTTTAAAAAAAACCATGTTTTTCAATGGCAAATAATTTTTTAACAAAACATTAATCGAATGCTTATTTTCATATGATTTTATTTCCAAATACCTTAGTCCATTTGCTTTGATGAATCTCATTCCCCACCTCTAATACTATGTGCTTAATTGTGAGGGTATATGCAAATCGATATCCAGATTATAAGAAATTCTCATGACAAAATGTAGGTTATCCATTACTAAAAAAAGGCATCTTATTCTTAAAAGAAAAGTAGAAGAAGAATATGCGGGTACCAATAAAATTGTACATGAAAATTTATAAATGAAAAAATTTGCTTATAAAAGTGATCACCTGAAATAATATATTAATATCCAAATGAAAAATTTATTTTGCAACTCACGGGAAATAAAAATTGTACACACTTATTTTACATCACACGGGGAATGAATATTTTGCACGAAGTTTTGATAGAATTTTTATACGAAAATATATAGATTTAAAACAATACATTCATTATTTTAAAAAGAAAACAATATATTCATTAATTGTAAAAAAATACAAATTATTCTAATTTTAAATGATTAAAAGAAATGGAGATGAGGCGGGGTACACAATTATTTTACATCAAACGAGGAATGAATATTTTACACGAAGTTTTGATAGAATTTTTACACGAAAATATATAGATTTAAAAAAATATATTCATTATTTTTAAAAGAAAACAAATATTCATTAATTGTAAAAAAATACAATATATTAATTTTAAATGATTAAAAGAAATGGAGATGAGACGGGATAGGAAAATTTATAAAGAACAAGATTAAAATGGGTAATTAAAGCCGCTGGTTCGGTTCATTGATTTTTTGAAACAAAAAAATCGAATCAAACTACCTCGACTTTTAACCGAACCAATTCTTTTTTTTTTGTGTATGGTTTGAATTGTCTTTAATCGCTTTTTCTGATCTACTTACACGACTAAATGTCATGTCTCTTACCAGTTATGTTTATAGGGGACTATTGCAAAAAAATTATAACCAATCAAATTATGCAATTGCACGGGAGCACATTGGTGAATCATTTATTTTTCATAAGAACCAAATGATTAACACAATAAATATTTGATATACCATTAAAAATAGAATAACCAGATGTACATTTAAGTTTATTATCAACACAAAAAATATACATTTAAATTTATTTATTATTAAAATATTTTCAAAAAAATAATATCATAATTAAAAATAAATTATATTTTTATAAGTAAAAATTAACCCGTACATTGCACGGGTAAGTTATTCTAGTTATATATAAAACCGGAGATAATATCATTTATTACAATAGGAGAGTGTGTGATCCGTATTCTACGTTAACCATTCGGTGGTCAAACAAAGAAAAACTGAAAGCGATGAACAAAGAAATAATGAGAACCAGAATTAAATGTAAACAATTTATTGTAGCTTGCGGTCATCTACTTCTTCGATCGGCTAAAAGAAAAACAAAAACAATTTAAAAAAAGTAAAATTTAATCGACATACATTTAAAACATTTTTATATAGGCTCTTCGTGAGATCATAATCAGACTTTCATGTTTCTAATCTAATGAATACAATAAATAAAAGTAGGTAATGATTATGAGGTTCTATATACTCCCTCCGACTTTATTTATAAGCAAAAATCAATAGATAAAGTTGGCCTCAAATATGGCGGGGGCTAGCATGAGCGAGCCACTCATATCTCTCACCCATGAGAGATTAATTTCAACCACTAGATAAGTTAAATGGCTATGATGTTGTATATGGAGAAAGAAAAATTTGTGCAGCTTATTGCATGTGAATAATATTATTCTTTACACTTTGATTTACTTACAACTATTGAAAAATAAATTATACGTCCCGATACGCGACACGATATGGATACGATACTAATATGAAATTTTTTAAAAAAAAATTTATTCGATATTGTCGTGATACGTTATTTAAAAATTAAACTTAAAATTAAATATATAAATGTACAATATATAAAAATGACAAAAATCAATAATATTAATAATGATAATATTTTTTTTGAAAGAGAAAAAATTATTATTATTATTATTATTATTATTATTATTATTATAAACGTCAATAGTTCATTGTACAATAACGTACAAACAAGCCAATAAGCTTGGACAAGAGCAAAACAATTTGAGGCTCAACATACAAGAGTCAAAATAAAGATTTAACCGATACTTTTTTGATACGAGTATCGGGACGTATCCGACGCGTATTGAATATTATTTTTTATTTAAAAATAAAGATTTAATTGATACTTTTCCGATACGAGTATCGGGATGATTCGAACAAGTATCAGTATCGAGAACATATCGGACACGATGCTTCGCCATTTTTAGAATATCGGGGCTTCATAGCACACCGCTTTCTTCTTTCTTATTGATTTATTTATCGACACCACACACACAGGCGCATTGATTCTTCTCTTAGTAGATATGCTCGCGGTTCAGTTTAATCAGTTTTGAAACAAAAACTCAACCGGTCCAAAAATAAATTTATTTGCGGTTCGATTCGGTTTTAGATGACAAATAAAAAACATCCAATTCAATTTAATGCGGTTTAATTTGGATCGATTTTTTAATTTCCAAATTATAATTTTTTTATTAAATATTAATATTACAAAAAAAAAGCCCTACTAATATTTAAATTTTTTATTAAATATTAATATTAATAATTAAACAATTGATATATACCAAACAAAAAAAAAATGATATGTGAGGTCTTTGCATTTGCCAGCACGTGAGAATTGCAGCAAGTAATTATTCACCTGCTATAACTGCAGGAATTTTTCTCTCTCCAGATTCAGCATCACAGCCGTATAACTCATCTAGTGGTTGAAATTTAGTCTCTCATGGGTGAGAGATATTAGTTGCTTGCTCACGCTAGAACTCGCCCTCAAATATAAGTAAAGTTACCAAAACCAACTTTAATTAACGCCATTCTTCTAAAAATACTTTCATTAATTATTCTACTTATTAATATAATCGTATAATTTCAATGCAATTTAAATATATTTTAAGGTTATTTTAGGAATTGAAATAGAAACATTACATAAAATTAAGATAAAAAAGCAACTCCTTAATAAGTGTGCAAATTGCTATATTTGCTTAAAAATAAGTCCGGAGGGAGTATATATATAGGCAAATGCTAAAAAGTGTATCCGGTGTACTCTTTAAGTCTTTTAAATAATAAATTTATATAGAATTTTTATAAAAATATATAAAGTCAACGCATTAGAAATTGTGTTTTTTAACTTTTTGATTAAAAATTTCGTTAAATAGTATACTTAAAGAATATACTACCTGTACACCAACATAAATTTTGAAAATGTGGTATACTATTTTGTGGTTGCTTGAAATGGTAGTAAGTAGGGAAATATTTAATCTTTTAGATTTTAATGTAATTTCTTTATGTTTTAAAAATTTCAATTTGATCTAGTATGTTTCAATTGTTTGTATAAATTGGCTTCTTCCGTCAATTTTGATGTTTCTACGGTTTCAATTGGACACGTGTCAAAGTATTCAGATGTTCATGTGACTGTTCACGTATGTAAATTGTCTGTTATATGTGACAAAATTGGCGAAAATGACCAAATTAAAACCTAAAATAAATATAAGAGATCAAATTGAAACTTTTAAAACATAAAGAGATCAATTTAAAGCTGAAAATAAATAAGAGACCTATTGTTAAATTAAACTTTAATTATATATATGTATTTTAAGTTATTTTTTTTAATATTAATTCTCTATTTAGAAGGAGCCATCGTACCAAAATTGTTTTCACTAAAAATTAAATCCGTTCTTTCAAATAATCCGTCTTAGAAAGCTCATTAATTATGTATTTTAAATTTTAGATTATTTAGTTTATAGATTTTAACTTAACTAATAAATGTTTTTGTTAAATAAAAACTCAACTGATAAATATTTATATTGTCATGCTGAACATGTTTACTCGATATAAAACTAAAACTTCATATTTGAGTTTTTAATGATTTTTGTCACCAAGGCAAAAGTAATAAATTAAATAAATTAGATTATCTGCATGGGGATCTTCCCGAGTACATGAAATGAATATAACCATGTGGTTGGTACCATGCTTCAAAAAAATGTGGTTGGTACCTTGGTGGGAATGGAATCAATTAGTTGCGAAAACAAAATTAAAATTGATTGATTCATACTGCATTTGATCACACGGTCAAGTATATAAGTTTTTTTTTTAATCGGTTAAATTATATTAATAGATAAATTGTCTAAAAAAAACTAAAATAAATTGTTAGGTCAAATAATAAAAAAGGTGATGAAAATATTTTGATCAATTAAAAAGAACAACAATCACCCACCCCTATGATAGTTTTAGTGTCTACACTAAATTGCAACAAAAGAAAGCTAACAAAAATTAATCCCCACTAACAATTTTCAACCAAAACTACCGCTCCAAATCCAAATAACACTTTGTAAAATTCTACAATGACTCACTTTGTTAAATTATATTAATAGATAAATCCTCTAAAAAAAGTATAATAAATTCTTAGGTCAAATAATAAAAAAGGTGATGAAAACATTTTAACCAATTAAAAAGAACAATAATCACCCACCCCTACAATAGTTTTAGTGTCTACACTAAATTGCAACAAAAGAAAGCTAACAAAAATTAATCCCCACAAACAATTTTCAACCAAAACTACCGCTCCAAATCCAAATAACACTTTGTAAAATTCTACAATGACTCACTATCGTCCTACTCGAACTCCAACTTAAAATCAGACCGGAACACTGTCGAAAACAACATTGTCAAACCAAACCCTTCCTAACTTAAGAAAATGCCGTCAACTAAACACACGCCACACAGATCTGAGCAAACTGGAATCCACCAAAGCATCTAGTTCGGTGGAGACCGGCAAAAGCCTCTGGTACAAACAAAAAGTCTATATTTACGATTTGATTGCGTGGCTGTCTAAGAAAACTCGAGAAAGAAAGCATCGGCAGAATTTTGACGGAGAGAAAAATATTTTTGAACTGCAATAAACCAACCATCGTTACTATCAACCACCACCCAAACGGAAGTAAGACAACAACCACCACTATAAATATCACACAAAACACTGTTGGAGCAACAAAACACCGCCAGAGCAACAATACCCTATTGAAAGCTACAAACTAGCATCAAACAAGCCAACAACATAAAAACCCCACTGCAAATAGCACCAAACCATTGCTGGATCCGCCAAAGGAACTACTCCAACACCAAAATCGGACAACCAATTGAAGCTCAAAAGTAGGGTTGGGAACAGGCCAGACTTTGACAGGCCTGAGCCTGACCTATAATTTTTCTTCAAGCCTAAGCTTGACCTACGACTTATCAAAAGGATTTTTTTGGGCCTGGTCTGGGCCTGTTTATAGCTTGGTCTTAGCCTGTTTAAAAGTCTGTGTTATATAAATGTCTCTTTATAGTCTTTTTAAATAGGCTAATTAAACAGGCCTTAAAACCTATTTCACATTTAATTTTTTATAATTTCTACAACATTAAGAGAAAACTAATAAAATGACTAGCACAATAATTTTTTAAAAGCTATTAAAATAACAAATACGATTAGGACAAAGTCTATTTAGTATGCATAATACAAATTGTTTGTTAAACACTAATGATGATAAAAGAATGGTAGCAAACAATACATTCTTAAAGAATCAAGGAAGCAAACTATACATATCACAAAAGAATCAATCAATGAATAAATACTACTTAATAAAATATCATATCAAATAGTACCTTTGAATTTTTTATATAAATAATAATTATTAAATATAGAGAAGCTGGCCTATCAGGCTTCACAAGCTTTTTTAAAAGTCTAAGCTATTTATGTAAACAAGCTTTTTCCAAAGCCTGAACCTGAGATTTTTAATAAATAGGCCAGACCAGACCACATGCTCCTAGAAGCCATCCGCCCTATTCCCAATCCTACTCAAAAGCAACAAAATCAGCGCAACCATGACCAACAACCACATTTCACAGTGGCAGATAAACGTCGCCGACTGCAAAAACCACCCTGAAACAACACAAACAACCAGAGCTAGAGCCCAGCCAACCAAGCCAGAACCTAGAAATTCGGCCAAAACAGAACCTGGTGTAGCGGCATCGCCGCAACAACCTCACAACTATTAAACTTCCGGCGCAGAGGACTAAAATGTAGAGATCAACAATGAAAGTAAATAAAATACCACCAAACAGGAAGGACAATAACAACAAGAACCCTCACAAATAAAACAACCCATAAACCACCAAAGGAACCGGCGCAGGGAAGCCACCAGAAGCCATCATCATATATGGAAATCATGTTAAACTTTCACTTTGGACAACATGATGATACATATACATATGTTTCATATTGTAGGCCACAAGCCAACTTCTAAGCACATTTACCATATATTAAAAGTAGGATTAATTATGTTTTTGGTTTTTATAAAAAATATTATGAGATATGTTATTTATATTTTATATGCATACAATTTTAGTTCTTGTTATTTTTAAATTTTTTAACATTATTTATTTATCATTAAATTTTTAATATCTGAATAACATTTTAGCCATATTTCAAATATTATAAAAAGTTTCTTTACCAAAGTTTAAATATTTGAATAATTCTTGATGCGTATTTTGGTGAACATTTGAAGATGCGTGCCTTGTTGTTTTGCACCATCAATGACTTTTCGGCATACAACAATTTGTCTGTGTATAGTGTACATAAAGTGTGTCGTATATGTGAAAAATTCACATGTTACCATCAACTGAAAAAACGAAGAAAGACCGTTTTCTTGGGCATCAAATTTTTTGTAAAGCATTATCATCCATATCGTAGGTTGTGGAAAGCTTTCAATGGAGA
This sequence comes from Trifolium fragiferum, assembly GCA_954870985.1. Classification (NCBI taxonomy): domain Eukaryota; kingdom Viridiplantae; phylum Streptophyta; class Magnoliopsida; order Fabales; family Fabaceae; genus Trifolium; species Trifolium fragiferum. Next base: position 27,986,603 of record OX940796.1, read on the forward strand.
ACAAGATAATGGTGTTGCTCCAAAGCCCTTAATTAACTGGAGAGGAACTTTATCAACGACAACAAAATATTAGTGCTGTCTTTGGAAAGTACCAAAAGCGGTTTGATCTGAAAAATATATGGAAAAAGAAGTCGGTGTTCTTTGATCTTCCATATTGGTTACTCATCAAATGCCAAGAGGTTTGTATAAATGAAAGATCTCAAATTAATTGGCTTAAAATCTTATGACTGTCATGTCTTGAAGCAACAACTACTACCAGTGGCTATTCGTGGGATATTGCCTAACAATGTTAAGAAATCTATAATTAGGTTGTGCTTATTCATATTCAATATGTTGTAAAGTCATTGATCAATTGAAGATAGACAAGTTGGAAAACAAAGTTGCAGTTATTTTGTGTTCATTGGAGATGTATTTTCCTCCTTCAGTTTTTGCCATTATGGTTTTCTTCATTGTTCATCTGGTAAGGGAGATTAGATTGTGCGGTAAAATTTACTTAAGGTGGGTGTATCCAGTAGAGCAATACACGAAAATCCTAAAAGGATATACATAAAACCAGCACCATCCAAAAACATCGATTGTTCAGAGGTACATTGCAAAAGAAGTCATTGAGTTTCATTCAATCTTTTTGCCAGAACTAGATGCTATAAGGGTTCCCAACAGTGCATTGTGAAAACCGATGTGAAAAGTACACATTCCTCATTAGCTGGAAACCGATGTGAAAAGTACCCAACATATCACTGTTATAAAATTGTTATTATAACGCTTCAAAGTTGAATGGATTCAGGCTGGAATCATGTACGAATCACTTTCCTTATAGTATTTCAAGCACTCTCGATTTGTCTTAGAGTTTCGATGCAGGAAAATCCAGGATAATTCAGCCTTCTCGAATTTGCACAAGACCGATGAAAACTCGAATGTAGCGAAGAGTGTTGGATTGTGTTTTAGTGAATTTGTGATTTTGATTTTTTAATTTCTGAATTTGAAATGAATTATTTATAGGCTACATTGGTATTGTTTCACAAGGTAGCGATCTTTGGTGAAACAATTCCTTTTACAAAAAGTTACAATGTTTGGCGAATAGCAACATACCTAAAAGTTGCATGTTTTCATTCTGCAACAATTCATGAAGTGTTGCAACTTTCAAATTCAAAAATCAAAACACTAGCATTTACTCACTTTCACTTTCTTGTCATTTTGGAACATACTATTTGTAATTAATGCTCATAAATTACAACAATCCCCCACTTGTTCTAATAATGACAAAACAATCCCAGAAAAGAGAGAAAATAATGTTAATACAGTTAAGTATCTTTCGATTTGAACTAAACCTTAGAAAGGATAATGCAAAGTTTAATCGAAATGTTAGGTAGCTATGCTTTGAACCATCATCCCATGTGATTAGACCGGCGTTATCTTCCACACATTCTTTAAGGGTTCTTCGCCTAGCACTATTTATGACCATGTGCTTTTCCTGTTTTCATGAATTTTTCATGAGAGAAACTCCAACTCTCACTTGAGACGGCACCATCTCGAAATTCATATAGGCGAAATTCAACTAGTATCTATTTATTAAGATACATACCTCGATATAAAACTTCATTAAGAGTTTGAAAAAACTCAAACCTCAATTGTGTAATTGTCAACATTCTCCCGCAATGTTGTACAAACATCCAAATCAATGACTTGTTGTTACCCATTGAATCTTAGGTTAAGATTTATTAACTTCAGATTGGGTTGCTATCATTGTCGGAACCCTTATTTAAGGAGTATCAACCTCATTCCTCTTGAGGTAGTCTTTACCAAGTCTCTGGCCAGTAGCTTAGTAAATAGATCCGCTAAATTATAGCTAGTTAGCTTTCATAGAGGTGACCACACATCAACACTCATGTAGGTGAATCTATCAAGTGTACACCACAATCAAGCACACCACTCATTCCTGAGCTATAGATTCATTAAGAGAGTAAACTCAACCTCCAACGTTGTAGTATACACTATCCTACATCATAGGGATGAACTCAAATAGAAATTGGATGGTGTCTCCTCAAATTGGCAAGTGACTTGTTCTTTTGAAGTTTGACACTAGGATCGAATGAAGTGCTTACTTCCTTGAAGTTTAGGTGTTTGAACTTATCCAACATTTTCTCAATATAATATGTTTGATTAAGTTCATAACCCCCACTGTTTCGTTTTACTTTGATTCTTAATATAGTGTCAACTAGCCCAAGATCTTTCATCTTGAATGTGAAGTTAGAAATCTCTTTGTTTCTAAGATCTCATTCATTTCATTGCTAATGATCAACATTTCATCAACATATATACACGAGAATATTATAATGTTTCCATTTTTAGTACTCTTTGGTCCGCCAGACTTTTTCTTGAACCTGTTATGTTCCTTCTTGGGGCCAAGATGGTTTTTCATTGCATCATGTTTTATTTCCTTTTGCACCAACAACATTGGCTTTAAGAAAAACCAACGAACTCAGTGTTTTCTCTATCCTTCGTCTCCTCCTCGATTCGAAGGTGTTTCTGAAATTTTTCCAACGAGAAATCCTCAGAATTATGCAGCAATTTCTTTCTGTTTCCTTTCCACGAAGGTGACAATTTTGCAATAATTGCACCAACTTGGAAAGCTTCAAGAGTGTCTATTTTCACGGCCTTTATTTTATTATAAGAATTTTTCTTCTTTCATAATAGTTATCACATAACTAATACATTTATCATAAATTCTAAATGTCAAATCAAGTTTCATGTACAATATGCTCTATGGTAAGTTCAAATAATCAACATGATTGTATAGTTTATAAATCACGTCTCATAAACCAAGATAAAATAAAATCACGTCTCATAAACCAAACTTATTCATACTTGTCAAAAATTCACATACTTGAATAGTTTATAAATCACGCATATCATCAAATATCAAGACAAATTAATTGTTTACCTTTCACCATAGTCAGAAGTATATGTGTGTTCATTTCTCCTTCAACATTACTCGTTAAAACCAACACCAATAGTGATCATGAAATATAGTTTCGATCGTAACCCTTCATGAACCAATATGATTTTCTTCATCAAATCACACACCGTTTCAATAAATAAAGAGTCTCCTCCATCATAATAATGAGTCATCTCTTGAAGCTAATATATCTTTCTCGATCATCAGGTGAATTGTTTGTTCCATCAAAACGATCCAACTTGACAAGGTCCTGGTTCATCAACTTGATGCTTTGAAACTGAAGCGTCGGTGGCCATGATTTGATATACTATAAGATTGTTATAAAACTGTTATAATAACGCTTCAAAGTTGAATGGATTCAGGCTGGAATCGTGTACGAATCACTTTCCTTATAGTATTTCAAGCACTCTCGATTTGTCTTAGAGTTTCAATGTAGGAATATCCAGGATAATTCAGCCTTCTCGAGTTTGCACAAGACCAATGAAAACTCGAATGTAGCGAAGAGTGTTGGAATTGTGTTTTAGTGAATTTGTGATTTTGATTTTTTAATTTCTGAATTTGAAATGAATTATTTATAGGCTACATTGGTATTGTTTCACAAGGTAGCGATCTTTGGTGAAACAATTCCTTTTACCAAAAGTTACAATGTTTGGCCAATACCAACATACCTAAAAGTTGCATGTTTTCATTCTGCAACAATTCATGAAGTGTTGCAACTTTCAAATTCAAAAATCAAAACACTAGCATTTACTCACTTTCACTTTCTTGTCATTTTGGAACATACTAATTGTAATTAATGCTCGTAAATTATGTTGAGGATTTTAGGGTGTTGGCTTCATTTGGTAAAATAAGCCTAATTCTATGATGTGGAGCATGATGTGTGGCACATCAGGATCTACATCTGGACGCCCTAGCTGGACGCGTTTTCTGTTATTTTTCCACGCGTGATCTTTTAAAAAGATTTGTTTTTCAAATAAACTCACGCCTGCTTGCGCGCCAAGGAACAAGATAATCTTTCATGGTTCTGTTTTATTTTATTGGCCAACTTTAATCAAAAAGATTTGAAACAAATATATTTTGATAATGATCAAATTTATCTCAAGGAGAAATTATTAAGGCCAACTCTTCAAAGCCCATGAAGCTTGTTCTATATAAAGGTAGACTGAAGACTCATTATTCATCAACTGAAATCAAGAAACGAAGTCTACAAATTGAGTCTTAGGGTTTTAGTTCTTTAGTTGTTCTTTGTTATTTGTCAGCCTTCACTTGGATCATGTTTTGATACAAGTAAGGACTGAGTTTAATAGAGTTGTAATCTCTAGTGTTCTTTCTCCAAAGCTTTGAAGCAAGGAGTTAGATTGTGCAACACTTTAAGCCTTTAGGTACGAGTGCTGTAGTTGTCTAGGAGTGTGTCTCCAAACTGGGTTTTTTATTAAATCTTTACTGGGTAAGGTTGAGGGGGAGTGAGCAGAGGTTCTCATATCTAGGAGTTCCTTGGTAGAATTAGCACGGGTAGTGATTAAGTGACAAGTTGTAAACGGGGGAGTTTAACTTTGAATTGATACTACCATAGTGAATTCATCCCTGGATTAGTATCCTCAAGAGTAGGGCTGATTAGCGCCGAACTGGGTTAACAAACTCTGTGGATTTGTTTATTGTTTTCTGCACTTTACATTGTTTTTTGTTCATCAAGTTCAGTATGTCCACGATGTTGGCACATTAGGCTACACATCATACTATTCCTAAGGTGTACACATTGTGCTGCACATATGACACTTGCCACCAGAATTTCAATTGGTATCAGAGCAGGCACCCTGCCTGTTTGAGGGTGAGCTCCATGGAAGATACTTTCTGGAAACATGCACAAGGATGGAACAATGGTCAACAAACCACCTCTTTTGGATGGAACCAACTATGACTACTGGAAGCCAAGGATGATCGCCTTCCTGAAATCTCTTGACAGTAGAACTTGGAAATCTGTGCTCAAGGGATGGGAGCATCCCAAGGTTCAAGATGCTAATGGTGTTGATATTGATGTACTCAAGCCAGAAGAAGAATGGTCTGCTGCAGAAGACACTGCTTCACTTGGAAACTCCAAAGCTTTGAATGCTTTATTCAATGGAGTGGACAATAATATGTTCAAATTGATCAAACAGTGCATTGTTGAAAAGAAAGCTTGGGAGATACTCAAGACTACTCATGAAGGCACTGCCAAGGTAAAAATCTCAAGAATCCAACTTTTCAACACTAAGTTTGAAAATCTCAGAATGAAGGAAGATGAATCAATTCATAATTTTCACATGAACCTGCTTGAGATAGACAATTCTTTTGAGGCTCTAGGTGAAAAATTGTCTGAGGATAAGCTTGTGAGAAAGATGCTTAGATCCCTACCTAAGAGATTTAACATGAAAATCACAGCCATTGAAGAAGCTCAAGACATCCCAAGTATGAAACTTGAAGAACTTGTGAACTCTCTTCAAACTTTTGAGATAAACTTAAGTGAACAAACTGAGAAGAAGGGAAAAGGTATAACTTTTGTGTCTAGTGCTGATCAAGAGGAAGAAGCTGATGAGTCAGATGAGGATCTCTAAATGACATAGTTCTGATAGGAAGACAATTCAACAAGCTTCTAAGAAGGGTGGATAGAAGACCAAGAAGGAATGTGAGGAACATCCAGACTGACATCAGTAAACAAGGTAACACTTCAACAAAAACTAAAACCTATGACAAGTCAACTCAGAACAAGGGTGTTCAATGTCATGAATGTGAAGGCTATGGTCATATAAGAGCTGAATGTGGTACATATATGAAGAAGCAGAAAAAGGGCTTAACTGTATCATGGTCTGATGAAGACTCTGACACTGAATCAGAGAGTGTAACTGCAAATCATGTCAGTGCCATGACTGGTGTGTGTGCTTCTGATGTTGATTCTGATGATGAAGAACTCACCTTTGATGAACTAGCCTCAGCTTACAAAAAACTATGTATCAAAAGTGAGGAAGTATGCAAAATCAATGAAGAGCAGAAGGTGATCATCAGTCAGCTTAAGACAGAGAAGGTACAACTGCAGGCCAAAGTAACTAGTCTTGATAGTGAAGTCAAGTTACTGTCTACCAACTTGGAGAATATGACCAAGTCTGTAAAGATGCTCAATACTGGAACTAACATGCTTGATGAGATTCTGAAAGTTGGAAAGCATGTTGGTGACTCATCTGGTATAGGATTCAAGAACAAACATTATAACAAAAATCCAAATACAAAGTTTGTTCCTGCCCAAAAGAAACCCGATCCTAGCAGAATGTGGTCACATCACACCCCACATCAGAAACCTACTGGCAAAGGAAAGTTCAATGCTTGGAGATGTCACTACTGTGGGGAGAATGGTCACATCAAGCCTTTCTGCTACAAACTCTATGGTTATCCCAAGAAGAAGCCTCAGGTTAAAGCAAAATCAGCAAGGGTCACTCCTAAGAAGATGTTGAAGCCAAAAATTTCAGAAACTGCTCACATAGCTCACACTTCTTTGAGAGCATCTTCCAGAGAAGGTTGGTATTTTGATAGTGGTTGCTCTAGGCACATGACTGATGTTGAGAAATTTCTCACAAATATCAAGTCTCATACCACCAGTTTTGTAACCTTTGGTGATGGAGCAAAAGGTGAAATCACAGGTATTGGTAAGCTCAACAACGGTTTACCTGACCTAGATGATGTGTTACCTGTCAAAGGTCTGAAGGCTAATCTAATCAGCATAAGCCAACTGTGTGATCAAGGTCTTAAAGTCAACTTCACAAAGAATGAATGTCTTGTTACTTCTGACAATGGAGAATTGTTGATGAAAGGATCTAGATCAAGAGACAACTGCTACTTATGGGTTTCTGAAGAAACAGCTCATTCAACTACATGCCTCATCAGTCAGGAAGAAGAAGTAACATCTTCAATTGGTTTCTTAAGAATGCATCACCCTGTTGAAAATGTACATATTAAGTCTTCAGAAAAACATGCTTTAGAAAACTAATTCTTCAAATAATTTGTTGAGAAAAATCTTTGAAGAAAAATAAGCATGTATGACAGATGTGCACACATCACAGTTGCTGCAAGTTTTAAAGTCTTCAAAGAATTGTTCATTTAATTTTTACTCCCCCTTTTTAGCAAGAATTTTGACAAATAAAGTCAAAAACATAGAGAGTAGATGAAAACACCAGATAATGCAGATAGTATAGAAGTAGAGATGATGGTGCATGAACAATAAAAGGCATTAGGCCATTAATAGTGCAACAAGTACAGAATAAGCACACATAGGTGCATCAGAAATCCAGGGCACAACCCATAAAATACAAGCAAAACAAAGGAAATACTGAATACAGGGAAATATCAATGGATTAAAAAAATTCAAATGTCTTGGCTCCCATCAGTTTCCTCAGCCTCAGAGTCATTGGGCTCCTCCTCCAATTCCTCATCCTCAGCCATTGTTTGCTCATCCTCAAGCTCTAGTCCAGCAATGACTGCCTCCAGCTTGGTCTTCTTCTCATCTAGAGCCTTACAAGTCTCCTTCAAAGCAGCAATCATGTCTTTCCTAGACATTACACCAGTTGAGCTGGATGTGCCCACATCAGGAGTCACATCAGAGATCTTGAGACTAAAAGAGATAGCAGACTGTCTTCTACAAGACAAATCATCCTTTCCCAGAACATCAGGACTCTGGCTCAATATGATTCCACACAACAAATAGGGAAAAGCAATGGGCAACTTAACAGCTAGGGTTTTGGCATGTTTGATAGTCTTGTTGAAGATATAAATAGAAAAATCATAGTTAATTTTGTTACCTACAATATAGATGAATCTAGCCAAACCTGTAGCCACATCACAGTTGTGTGTGGTTGGTACCTAGTTAGCAGCAGCAATCTTGTTAAGGATGTTGTATATTCGAGTGAGCTTGCTTGCCTGTAGCTTCCCTTTCTTAGGCCAAACCTTGATCTTTCATCCAGTGATGGCTTTGATGATGGCATTGTCAGTAGCCTCCACCTCACCAAAGGGTTCTTCACTTCTGCGCAGAAACTTGTTGATGATGGCATGAGAGAATATGATTTCCTAGCCCCTTACAAACACCTTCTGGTATTCATTACCCAGAGGATTATCACAGTCAGCAGATATGTTCGCCAAGAATTCCTTGACTACCTTCTCATAGCAGTCACTCAGCCCTGTTACAGTCTTCATCAAGCCAGCATGCTTGATAAGCTTCATCACATCCTTGCACTGCAAGGCTTCAACACTAAGCCCTCTTTCCAGAGCTAGCCTTCTATGAACAATGTACTTCCACTTAGCAGCATTCCCAATATTGTGGAAGGAAATAAGATCAATGGGGACATCAGGAATTCCCTGAGGAATTTTCTTCTTCCCATAGCTCTTCTTCACAGCAGTCTCAATGTGGACCAAATCGAGCTCCACATCCTGCTCTTCAGGGTCTTCTTCATGCTTGGTGCAACCACAGCTTTACTGTATCCCTCCTTGGCTCCATACTTTACTTGCCTTTTTACAGGTGTCTTCTTCTCCTTAGCAGCTACAGGAGAACCAACAACAACAGGACCTTTACCACTTCTTGTCCTTCTGGCAATGCTATCCTCAACAAGTTTCTTCAAAGGAATGTCAGCGTCATAAGTCTCTACATCCACAACAGTAGTATCTCCACCAGCATCCTTGTCATAAGGATTGGAGTCTTCAACATCTTCAGAACCCTTGGCCTCTTCACTCTGGTCAATCTGAGTGTCATCCTTGGGATCTTCATCCATAGCAGGTTGATCTTCTTCTTCCACATCATGTTCTGGTGAATCAAGAACAGCAGGGGTTTCTTTAGAAGCTTCTTTAGCAGCTTCATCTCCTTGTGACAAAGATGTGCGAACATCTGTCACAACATTAGGTTCTTGTAGGGCTTGAAGAACAGAGTCAATAATCTTCTGAGTCATAGAATGTCTTGAGTCCCCAAACGCTTCTTCAACAGTCTTCCCTGTATCAGGCTTTGATGATTATTGAACCATAGATGCTCCAGCATTAGCATCAACAATATCAGAGGGGAGAGGATCAGTATGCAGACTTGCCATAGAATGAACTCTCTTGGATGATCCAGTCTTGGATTTCTTGCTCTTCTTCTTCTTCTTCTTCTTCTTCTTCTTCTTCTTCTTCTTCTTCTTCTTCTTCTTCTTCTTCTTTGATTTCTCAGTAGAAGGAGATGGAATTGCAGCTTCCTCTTCAACAATGGGAGTTGATTCCCTTTTTGATCGTTTGGACTTCGTTTTCTTGGAACCAGAAGGTTTGATCATAGATACATGAGTTGCATCAACAATCACAGCTGAAGAATTAATTTCTTTATCCATCTTGGATGAATTAGGTTTAGGTGATGATGGAGCAAAGTGTTGTTTAGTGGAAAGAGAGGTTTGTGTAGCAGTAGACATGATATTGAATGTTTGTGAGATGAATGTTCTTGAAAACTTGCAGAGAGATGAATGAGGTTTGTAGAGAAAATTAGGTCGTTTTGATTGAGAGAGACAAATATAAAGAGCAATGTGATAGGTAATGAAAAGATTTCGTGACAAACGGATTTCGTGGTTATATGATCGCGAAATAGCCGTTGCAAATATTCGATATGATTGCCTTTGGATTGCGTGCAACTGTGAATAGAGGGAAATATAGGTAACCATTGCACGCCGGAATAGCTGTAATTGCTATTGATCTTCAAAGAGGCAAATACCAAGTTTAACCCTTAACAACTCAAACCTATTTGCGTCTAAAGCCTTTGTAAAAATATCTGCCAGTTGATCCTCAGTGGCAACATGCTCTAGAGTCACAACATTGTCTTCCACAAGATCTCTAATAAAATGGTGACGAATGTCAATGTGGTTTGTCATACTATGTTGGATAGGATTTTTGGAAATATTTATAGCACTCTGAAATTTTGTTCTCTGGAAGGACAGATGTCTTACACAATGTCTAAGAGAATGTGTCAGTATTCCAGATGTCCTAGACAACTGGTTCGACAACTGGTTATGAGGATCACACATTATTGCAGTACTGAAGATAAACGAAAGCAATAAACAACACCAGTGATTTGTTAACCCAGTTTGGCAGTTATAACAAGCCCTACTCTGGAGGATACCAATCCAGGAAGTGAACACTATTACTCAGAATTATTACTTAGCCTTACAACACTACCAAACACCTTTTGGCATGTACGCCTTTTCTTAATCCTAGTAATCTTCTACTCAAGGGCTAACTTCCCCTGAATATGAGAACCTACCCAACTCCCTCTAATCACTAATCCCAAGCGACGAAACAACTTTAAACTATAACAGTTTAAAAGACAAAGTTGAATGGCAACATTCAACGACTCAAAGCTTCAAAGTATCAAGAACAATACTAGGAGCTATTAAGTGTTTTGCACAGTGGGTACAAAACTTTGGACTCACAATCTTCAGTTATTGTGGGTTGAGTTTTAAGCTCTATGTTGAGTCCTTTATATAGGCGTGCAATTCTTCAGGTAGTCTTCGGTCTTTCAAATGTACTCAAATAAGAATTAATTTTAAAACAAACTTGTTTCAAAACAAACTCCACAAAGATAAAGATTTAATCTCTATCCACTAATTAAATACGAATCCAATCGTATCTAACACATAGGATTAATAACAAACTTTATCATTAATCCTAATCTCAGCTTGTTACTAAAAGATTCGCTTATTATTCAAATTAAAACAAACACGCGTGCTTAATGGATAAGCATTATATTTTAAGCTGAACTGGGTCAAGATGTCCTACCCACATGTCTTGGGACATCTTGTTCGACATGCTGCCTATGCATGCTCTGAACCCAGTGACAAGATGTCTAGGACATCTTGTTCAACATGTTGCATCTGCACATCTTCAACATGCACAAGTGGTTTAGACTTAATTACTTCAGCATTGGTGCTTCAGTTAAGTCACTCTGACCAAGTTCTTTTAGCCTTATGATGCAACCAATCTCAGAAGAACTACAATCTCTTCCTTTGGCAAATTATGGTTAAAACAACCACTAACCACTTTGTTGAATGTGCACACTTCAGTCTTCAATCTTCAACTTGATCTCTGTTGATGAAATCTTCAATTCTGAATCTTCAGGTCTTCAATGTCTTTGATCTTTAGAATCTTGTGTGTCTTTAATATTCAGGACTTCTTCAATCTTGAATGTGTGATGAACCTTTTCTAGTATGAGACAGTCTTAGTCTTGTCTTCATATGATTCATTACAATGAATTTTCTAAGTCCAGGGATGAGATACCTAGAGACTTAGTGAACCAAAATCTTGAGTTGTAGCAGAAAGTACTTAATCAGAGTGATCAAGACTTACTAGACTTCTTAGAGGTTCATATTGAGCATTTAAATTTTTCTCTGGACACACTTATTTTAGCATAGCTTTTTAGTTTTTAATTTTTTTAAAGCTTGCTATTATTCATCCGTAAATCAAGAGAATGTTTCTACTTGCCAAAGAGCTATTCTATTATCAATTATTTCTCCCCCTTTTTACCATAATTTGTCAAAGGTTTTTAAAGGAAGAATTGCATTGATTAATAAAAGTGAACAACATACAAAATTTGCACTTCAAGTGCCGGATGTCAAAGTCTCCAATGTCTAGGACATTTGGTAGACCATAAAACTTACAGAAGATGAACAGAAATAAAGGAAAAATACATAAGTACTTATTTTCCTATTACCCAGGGTCTGTTCCTCAAGCTTCTTCTGCTTCTTCACCATCTTCACCTTCTTCATTCTTTTCTCCTTCTGCAGCAGCATCTTGTATGGACTTGATCAGACTGTCCACATGTTGTTTTCTTGCCGTGCTGGTCTTGACGGTTTCTCCCAAGGTCTTTGATATTTGCATCAATTCAGCAAGAACATCTTCTTTGTTTGCTTTAGGCATAGAGCTTGATGCTTCAACAGCTTCCTTCATCCTTGGAAACACAATGTCCGGGACATGTGTACCTGCAAAGAGTTTGTAATCAAAGCTCAGAACTTGTGGTTTCTTTGTTGGAGCTTCATCAGGATGCAGGATAACTGGATATTGCCTTAAGATCATTCCAGTTATAAGACAAGGGAAGGCAATTGGCAGCTTCACTGCATATGTTTCAGCATGCTTCATGGTTTGATTGAATACGTGATCACCAAGGTTGATCTTCTTCTTGATTCCTATGAGATATATCATCTTAGCCAACATAGGAGTGATCCCAAAACCATGATTGGTTGGTGCCCAGTTTGCTGCATCAATCCTATTGAGGATGGCATACTTCACACTAAGAGTTCCAGTAGATAGTAACCCTTTCTTAGGCCATTCTTCCACTTGACCTCCTGTAATTTCCTTAGTCACCTCCTTGACTAAGTCAGCTTCATCACCTTCAATGGTTGGATCCCTACCCAGATATTCATTGATGGTTATTGGAGAAAACTTAACTTCTTTTCCTCTAACTCTGACCTTCCTGTATTCTTCACTACCTTCACTACAAGCGCTAGTGATGTTCACTATGAACTCCTTCACGAGCATCTCATAGCAATCACCCAGATCTTTGATAGTCTTCATTAACTCAGCCTTCTCTAGTAGCTCCATTATCTCCTTGCATTCGAGAGCTTGTTGGTTGAGTTCTCTCTCTTGTGCTATTCTGCGCTAGTAGACATACCTCCACCTTTGAGCACTTTCTTCAGAGTGGAAAGAAACTCTGTCCATTGGAGCTGGAGGGATGTTTGCAGGAATTCTCCTTCCTCCAATCCTTTTCTTCCCTGAGGTCGTGATGTCTAGGACATCAGGCTCGACATCAGATTCAGAGTCGCTTACAACAACGACCTGTTTCTTCTTCTTTGAGGTCTTTTCTCCAGAGGCTTTCTTCGTAGCTTTCCTCTTCCCTTTCTTCTCAGTGACAGGAGTCTCCACTTGCTTGGACCTATAAGTCTTAGCTTTTCCTTTGACTGGAATGCTAATACGTACTCCTTCACTGTCGTCAGAACTTTCCTCTTCAAAACTTTGTTGAGGCTGACTGTCTTTCTTCATGCCTTGAAGAATCTTGGCCAGGGGGACCTCATCTTCATCTTCTAAATCTTCTTGCTCTTGATCTTGAACCTTTTGTTGTTCAGGAGTTGGAGCGAGACCAAATGTCGAAGCATTAGGTTCGACATTGTGTGCAGGAACCTCTCCTGAGGACATAGTTTGATCCAAAGTTAAGATCAGCTTCTTCTTCATGAGGTTCTGATGGAATGTTGGTAGTTTCTGTCGGAGGAACTTCATTATCTGGAGGAGAGAGCTGCTTAGCAACCTTAACTTGATGTTTATCAATTGATGCTTGTCATACCCCATTTTTTGACCACCCCTAATTTCTTCATTTAATTTTGGCTTCATTTTAAGCATGTTAATTTTCATCACATCATTATTATTTATTTTTAAAATTGCTAAAAAATAGTATTTTATCCTGTTTACGCTGCTTAACTGTTTCATTTTTAGATAATTAAGTACATGACATTTTGATCCTTTTCTTGCACCATAAATTTCCAAATATGTTCTTGTGCCATAATTTATTCATAAATTTGATTTTATTCCCATTTTACCCTTTCCAAAATTTCAAATATTGAGGTAACTTCTTTTGCAAGTAATCTCCTTTTTCATCCATTTCATCATAATTTGTGATTTATAATTTCATCTCCATCATTTTATATATTATGAGCATGACCAAAAATATTTTGATTCTCATTTGCATTTTTTTACATATTATATTATTATATTATTATATTTACATTTCAAATTCAAAAATTCATTTCTTCATCAACAAGTAACCTTTTTCATTCAAACATTTTTCAATTATTTCCAATTTAACCCATGCATTTTATAAACTCAAAAAATGGACACTTTTGCCCTTGCTCATGCATATTTATATTTTTCACATATTTATTTATTTTCAAAAATGGTTTTAAAATGGTTTAAAATTATTTTCTTCCAACAAATAAATCCCAAAAAATCCCATGATCCTCTCCCAACCATTTGATCTCAAAATATACCTCAAAATGCCATTTGCATCAGATCAATACACATGTACTCTTGATTGAGCATCAACACAAAATATCCATTTTGCAAAAACTCAAGAATACCCCTCTAAGTCACTCACAATCACTCTTCTCATAACCTAAACTCATTCTATAAATAGACACACGTTTTTCAGAGCCAGAGGTTGGTGATTTTGGAGAAGGAGGCAGCTCAAGAACAACCCATTTTTACTCACTTTCACAAAAATTCCCAAACACGAAATTCTCATTGTTTTCTTGCAATTAACATGTTAATAACCTTCTAAAGACCTTCAGAACAAAAACCCTACCTCCAATTTGAAGCTTCAGAGACGTTTTGGAGCTCGTGTTGGAGCTCAAATTTCATGAAAAATCCAAGTTCTTCTAGCTCGTTTCTGACAGCTTTCTCACGCCTTTTTAATACCTTTCATCTCGTCTTGACATAAGGAAGCTATCTGGGTTATTAGTTTACTCTGAAACGTGTTAATCCGTGTGTTTGGGTTTAAATTTTTGAAGCTTGTTGTCTTCGTTTTCCACGATTCAAGTGTTATTTCATGAAAATAAGGCCATTTTTGGATTCCTTGTGAGAAAACGAAGAGAACGGTATACGATTTAACCATTTCTGGGCAGTTTTGAGTTTTCAGGTGGCCGGAATTGTTGCCGGCGTCGTGCTCTTGGCCGGAGAAGAAGAAGGAGCATCGTACTCACACGCGTTTCCCAGATTCCTTCCTAACCGTTGGATCCTTGGATTATAACGCGTCCGTTGATTGGTTGATCAAATCGTGTGCGTTGGATCGTTTAATGATTAGATCCAAAGGTTCCTAGCGCGCGTTTCACCTTGGACGTCAGCTCCTGCGAAGCATTGGAGCCTTTTCCTTGCTGATTCAAATCCTCGCTTTCAGATCTGATCAGACGCTCCAGATCACGCGTGTTCACCCTGCACCTTCATTCCTACACCGTACTGGATTACCACAGATTGGGCTTTGACCCAAGATCCAGATTCCTTCCTGCACCCCCTTTTTAGCTCGTTTACTATTTGCGCCTCCTTTGTTATTTTGATTTTATTTTTAATTTCTGAGATGATTGTTATTTTTTAATTATGTTTTAGGTTATTATTAATTGATATAACATGAAATTATTTTTTAAATCATTTATTTACTATTGTTCCATATTTTCTTTATTTATTGGTGTTTAACTTAGATTTAAATTGATTAATCTTTGACAACATGTTTAATTATTTGATCTATGATATGACATGAATGATATGTTGATATTTGGACTTTTATCTTGACTATACACCTGATCATGTATTATTTTGATTTTTCTTTGCCTTTTTGTACTATTTTAATTAGGTTTAAATGCTAGTAATTAACTTTAAATAACATGAAATTTATTTTCTTTTGATTGTGTCATGCCATGAGCTTTTAAGTGATGTTTGTTGAGAGTTACCCTCTGTTTTTTGATTGATTTTGTCTTGATTCCATTTTACTTGTATTAATTAGTGACAATATTTACATGTTAGGGTTTTAATTAATTTTAATTGATGCTTTTAATTGCCCTGAAAATTATTATATGATTGTTAACATGCTTGATTGTTGTCTCAATGATTTAGCTTTAGGCCTTGGATTTTTGATCACATGTTATATTTTTGCTATCTTTTAATTTCATTTAATTAGGATTGATTGTTAATAATTAGCTTAACATGATAATAATTATTTGTCTTGTGTTCTTGTTATACCATGAACTCTTGATTAATTTTTGTTGATGATTACCCTCTGATTTGACTTCATTTTTGTCTTAATCACATGATTGATTTTCATTTATTTTATGTCTTAAATTGTACTAATTGATTATAAGATTTACATGTTAGTTTTTAAGTGACTTGTTGATGCTTTAATTTCTTTAATTACCATTAGCTTTGCTCTATGTTTGATAACATGTTGAATTCTTTTCTCCATGATTTGATTCTAGATTTTTGAGTTAATATGATTAGTTTTTAACAATATGATGCAAATTGTAAATTGTTTTCTTTATTCATTTAAAAAGTAATTATGCATGTATGTGAGTTTTGAAATTGTTTGATTTGTCTTGACGTTACTATGGTTTGAGGTAATGTTGCATGCTTTGATGAACTTTAATTTCTCTTTCTTTCATATGTTTAGAAAATAATTGCGTGTATCCATAATTTGAAAATATATGTGATATTGCTTGGTATACTTTCTTTCAATTAATTATCTTGTTATGATATGATGATTTTTGCCTTTCTTTGCTTTTTTCTTGTGTGTTTTTGCTCTTGTAGTTTATGTGCCAATTTCGTCGTTAATTACTATTCACCTTTTTTTGCTTCACACACCACTCATATTTTATTCACTATGTGCTTTATGTCCATTTCATACTTCATGATTATTATGTTTTATACTTATGTTTCTAGCATTTACATTATATTATATGCTTTAAATTCATGTCTCATTTATTTATATTCATGCCATTATATTTATTATTTAAACCCCTTATACATGCTCCCCCCCCCCCCCCCCCCCCAGTTGTAATTTTAAATGCGCATTATTGGCGCGATTTACTTTCAGTTATTATTTATTGCTTTTATTTACTTAATTCAATCCCCTTTGCATGCTACCCCCCGGATGTATTGTGTGTTTTAAATTCTCGCTCATTATTGCTCGTTAGTATATTTAATGTGTTAATCCGAAGAAAGGAGAAAACCTCGACCTATATGTCGTTGCAAAAAGTCTAGGCGCGTTTCAATTATTTTAGGTTGTTATTTAAAGCGTTAGAACTCTCGTTAGAACTATTAACCTTTTTAGCCAAAAAATAGAGGTCAACACCTCTTCTCGAAAAAATATCCAAAACATATCACTTTAAAAATCCTTTTTCAAAACAACTTGGATTTTAAACCAAGTCATTAATCAAACTTTTCTCGAAAACAACTTGGATTTTAAACCAAACTCTCAATCAATCAAACTTTATTTTCTTTAGGTAAAAACACTTGATTTTTCAAATCAAGCCTTATTTTCAACTTTTAAAACTCATTTTCATTAGATTAAAACCTTGGAACTCAAGCCAAGTGCATTTTATCACTCAAAACCCATTTTCCCAAATAAATGCTCAATTAGCCCTAAATCTTATACATATTTTCAAACACATAAAAACAAAGCGCTTAAGATAGAATACAAGAGGTTCCTATAGAGTACTATAGACGCCTAGGGTGCTAATACCTACCCTTTGCATAACCAACCCCCTTACCTCGATCTCTTTATTTAGGGTGTTTTAACGGACTTTTATCCCTTCTTCGGAAAAATAAAAATCTCGGTGGTGTATTTAAATATTTTGTGATTCAACGCTTCCTTATAGCTTGACATCCAAAAATCACCGCGACAATGCTTCATCAGATGGTTTGACATTTGGTTCTTCTGAAATCTTTTGTGGTTCTTGATTCTTAGAAGGCTGGCTTTCAGGAATTTTAGTCTCTTGTTCCTGAGTTTTGTCATTCCATGTTGCATGAGTCTTCGTCCTTTTAGGGTTCCTCTTCTTCTTTGAACCCTTGGTCTTCTTCTTCTTTGAACCCTTGGTCTTCTTCTTCTTGATTGCGCCTTTTGTTGGAGGAATCATGGTGAGTGGTACAGCGTTAGTGATAACCCCTTGTTGATCCACGCATAGGTCTTCAACCCTAGGCATTTGAGAGGATTCCTCGTCTGTAGTTATCTTTGAATCATCTTGGTTTGAGTTGTTGTTTTGAGATGATCGTTAAGACATTGTTGAAGAGAGTTCTTTAGAAGAAAGAATTTCTAAGTTTGGGAAAAGATGTGTGACAAGATGTTGAGACGTTTGGTAGTGTCACATATGAGGTCTTAGTAGCCTTTTATAGATTGATGGAGAACTTAAGGCTACCTCTTTTTAGGTGCAAATTTTTAATGTTTATTTACTCTGCACGTTACCTATATAATGTCCATGACACATTTTTGAGCGTGTGAATATCCAGAGGCACACTAACGCTCCCAACCAAAATCTCTTCAGCTTCTTTTCCATTGTACAGATGTTGGGACATCTGGTAGGACATACCGTCAACTTCTTCCTTGGCAGACAAGCAAGCTATTTCTGGACCATTGTTGTGAGGTGTCCAAGTATAGCACTTATCACTTGACTTTATCCCTTTCATCACTACTTCTTGATCATTAGCAATGGTGCATTCATGATTGTTGAAGTACACTTTTAGTCCTTGTTCACATAGCTGACTAATGCTAATCAAGATTGCAGTGAGACCTTCTACTAGTAGAACATCATCTAGGCATGGAATGTGTGGACCAGATAGTTTTCCAATGCCTATGACTCTACCTTTAACTCCATCACCAAAAGTAACACTTCCTTTTGAATGAGACCTTAATTCTTTAAGGTATCTCTCATCTCCAGTCATGTGTTTCGAACATCCACTATCAAAATACCAATTTTTATGTGGAGATATTCTTAGAGGAGTATGAGCCTTTTGAGGTGGTATTGGCTTGCATACTTTAGTCAGAACTTCCTTGTGTTTCACCCTTGGAGGTAGGATCTTCTTTTTGTTCTGATTTGGTGATTTAGGCTTCTGAGGGTAGCCATGGCTGTAGAAGCATTCTGAGATTAGATGCCCAGTTTTTCCACAATGTTTACATCTTTTGAGTGGTCCCTTGTACTCTTTGTATTGGGGGGACACATGTTGCGCGTGATGTTGGGACATGTGGTCTGGCATGTGCTTCCTTGGTTGAGCTGAAGGCTGAGGCCTTTGTTCAAACCTTTTCTGCTTGTGTTGAGTCAGATGATGTGTCTTTGTCACCTGTTTCTTTTGTTCAGCAGGTTGTTGAGGTTTAGATCATGTCTTCTTATATATGCTTGTGCTAAGAAGGATGTTGTGACTTGTGGTTTGACATTTGGTCCTGAGGTCTATTTTTTGAGGAAAATTTCTTCTCAGGAGCCTTGTTGTGGTTGTCATACCCTAATCCCTTCTTTTCACTTGGACTTCTACCAAGTTCAAGAACTTCTTCAAGCATGTCAGTTCCCTTGTTTAACATTCTCACAGATTTAGTCATATCAGTGAGTTTTGAGTTTGACAAGGTAACTTGTTCTTTTAAGGTAGCTGTTCATTGGGGAGATACTAATTCCCTCCTTTGATTGTGCCACCTCCAATCCCAGGAAGTATTTCAGAGTTTCAAGGTCCTTAATTTTGAATTTATCATCAAGAATATGCTTAATCCTCTCAATTTCTACAAGACTAGTGCCAGACAAGATGATGTCATCTACATATAATAAGAGAGCAGTGAACCCATCTGATGATTGAAGAGTGAATAAAGAGTAATCAGCAGTGGATTGTGCATATCCTTCTGTGATCAATAATGAAGTAAGCTTTTCATACCATTTCCTGCTAGCTTGCTTAAGTCCATAAAGACTTTTGATCAACCTACACACTTGGTTAGGCTTGGATGTGGATACTCCTTCTGGTATAGACATGTAAATATCTTCTTGAAGTTCACCATGCAAGAAAGCATTGTTGACATCAAGTTGATGAAAATGCCATTTCTGAATAGAAGCAATGGCTAGTAACAACCTGACAGTGGTTAACTTGGCCACAGGTGAAAAAGTATCAAAGAAATCTAAGCCCTCAATTTGATTGTAGCCTTTAGCTACAAGCCTGGCCTTATATCTTTCTATGCTCCCATCAGCTTGATACTTGACCTTGTACACCCATTTACTGCCTATGGGTTTAACATGTGCTGGTAAATCAACAATCTCCCAAGTACCAGTCTTAGACAAAGCCTCTAGTTCAGCTTTCATAGCCTGTTGCCAACATTCCAACTTACAAGCTTCTGAATAAGATTTTGGCTCAGTGTTGTGTGTGAGTGAGACGGTGAATGCATGATGATTAGAAGACAACAAAGCAAGACAATGATAAGCAGAGATATGGTACAAGCTACCTGATGATTGTGCCTCTGAAGACTTGACTGTAGAATTGTACACATAATCCATCAAGTAAGAAGGCACATGTTTTATTCTGCTAGGTCTTTGTGAGGTAAGAGCAATGACATGTGTTGAATTATCAATTGTAGGGATGGATTCAATGTCTGGTTCAGTGTGTGAATTAGTGCTAGAATATAGGTCAATGATGGTTGGTTCAGCAGAATTATTGGATGTTTCATCAACAATTGGTTCAGCAGGATGAGAGTTTTGAATAGTAGAGGTAAAATTTTGTGTCTCAGTGTCATTGTTATTTGAAGCTTGAGGTTCAGGTGAAATATCATTGTGATAATGCCAAGGAATTTGAGAAGAGGAGGGTTTGTAAGGGAGACTGTGATCATAGTGAGTCACATTCCTAGACAGGAAAACTTCTTTACTATGTAAATCATAAAGAATGGTACCTTTGACACCCTCTTTATATCCCAAAAATATTCATTTTCTACCTCTAGGTTCTAATTTAGTTCTATGTGCTTGAAGAGTAGAAGCATAGACCAAGGAACCAAAGACTTTCAAATTAACAATGTCGGGTTTCTTTTCATATAACATTTCATATGGCGACTTATTTTTCAAAACTCTAGAAGGAATTCTGTTGATTATATGAGTAGCATGTTTCACAGCATACGACCAAAAAGTTTTAGGTAAACCTGCTTGATATAATAAAGCTCTTCCTACATTGAGTAAGTGTTGATGCTTTCTTTCAACTGTACCATTTTGTTCAGGTGTTTCAACACAAGAGGTTTGATGTAATATTCCTTTAGAATTGTAAAATTGAGGCATTAAAAACTCTACACCATTGTCAATTCTAATGCATTTAACTTTAGTTTCATGTTATGTTTCAATTAGTTTAACAAAATCCATAATGTGTTGTCTAGTTTCAGATTTATGTTTCATCAAAGTGATCCAAGTAAACCTACTAAAGTCATCAACTGCAGTTAGAAAGAAGGAATGATGATGTATAGATTGAACAGAGATAGGGCCCCATATATCAAAATGTATTAATTCAAAAGGTACACTTGCTTTATTCAGACTCACATTGTAAGGCAGTTTTCTATGTCTAGAGAAATGACATATGTCACAAACACCTTTATTATCTATGGTGATGAAAGGGAAACTAGATTGCATGGACTACATTCTATTTATTGAAACATGTCTTAGTCTAAAGTGCCATATAGCCTGGTCAGGGATAGTTGTATGGGAATCATCACTAGCAGCATAAGCATGTACATCTTGGCTTGAAAGATTAATGTAGTACAATCCTTCAATTAAGTCACCAGAACCAATCATCTTATTGGCAAGTTGATCCTGGATTATACATTGAGAGTTAGAGAAATTCACAGTGTATCTAGGCAATCTACATATTTGTGACACTGAAATCAAATTAACTTGAAAATTTGGAATGAATAACACATCAGTAAAGTAGAAACTAGGTGTGAATTTGACTATGCCTGAGTGCTGAGCTAGGACAACATTTCCATTAGGTAATCTAACCTTGATAGGAATGATCTCAGTGTAAGAGTGAAACCATTTAAGAGAGCTACACATGTGATGAGTAGCTCCAGAGTCAACTATCCATTTTCCTAAACTACATGCTTGAAGGGAATTAGAGTTTATACCTTGATTTACTGATGTATGACCAGTAAACGCAATTGTGCCAACCTGATTAGAAGCTGCATCATTAGAATCTTGGCTTGGGAATGAACTCTGAAGGAGAGAAATCAACTGAAGAGCTAGGTCTTGAGTGATGAAAGATGATGTTGTGGAATTTGTTGTTTCTGGGGCATTATCATCATCACATCCTCCCTCAAATGAAGCAACATTAGCATTAGAGCTTGAAGAACCTCTAAGATGTAGAGGCAAGCCATGCTTCTTGAAGCAATTGGCCACAGTATGATTGTTCTTTCCACAAAAACTACATTGCGTAGAGCCAGAGCCTTTGGATTTGGCAGCATTGAGCAAGGCTCTAGAATCTTCAGATTGAAAATTACCTTGGCGTTCATGTTGAAGTACAAGAGAGAAAACCTTTGTCATTGAAGGGAGAGGATCCATGAGAAGGATCTGAGACTTGATAATGGAAAAATTATCATTGAGGCCTGTAAGAAAACGAATCACATAGAGAAGGTGATGGTTCGCGCGCGCAGTGCGCATGACCTCACAGGTACAACGCTGCCTGCAGCTACGGTTAGGCATAGGAAGATAGATCTCAAGCTCCTCCCAAAGAAGCTTCAAGTCGGAATAAAACTCAGTAACGGAGCGAGAATCTTGCTTCAAAGCATACAAATCTTGTTGAAGCTCTGCGATACGAACGAGATCGGATTGTGCAAAACGCTCTTTCAAGTCGAGCCACACATCAGTGGCGTTTTCCATGAAAACTATGGATTATGCGATGGATTCCGAGACGGAATTCATAATCCATGAATGAACTAACACATTACACGAGGAGGCATTGTGCTCGGAGAAGAAGAAGTGATCGGAAGAGTTAGTTACAGTCGTAACAGAAAACGGTTATGGCAGCGGAAAGGATTGAAAAATGGCTCTGATACCATGTTGAAAGTATCAGAGCAAAAGAGGAGAGAAAAATCTCATATTATTGAAGAATCAAAAATTATGATTACATGAAAATGGTGTAACTAAGCTAACCATATTAATACTCTCCATGAAGCAAGTCAATAACTAATCTCTCACGTGTGCATAGCTTAGCATGTGTGAGAGTTAGTTATAACAGCCAATTGGATGAAAACTAATAAGCTAAGATCTACTAAACTAGCTTTACAAGTGAGGAAAATGGATTTCTTCTCAAGCAAGTAACTGTGAGCTTTTACCAAACTATTTGATATTTCTACTGTATTGTAACTTGTGTGCTTAGGCCTGATGAGAGCTCAATATTTCAACACAAATCATCAAAGTCGCTTAATATGATAAAATGTGGTTTCATAACCACAATCACTTCCTTACATAATTAATAATAATAACACTGATCTCAATCTCGATTGACAATAATCAAAACATTAAATTAAACACTTGAACAGAAAAGCATCATCACTTGAACATGAAAAGAAGTTGAATTAATAAGTCCCACCAAATAATATAAATCTCATATAATAGTAGCTGGGAAGCTCCTAAAATTTTGAATTTAGATTTTTCATTCATTTAAGTATGGATATACAAAACAAATATTAATATAAGTACACATATTAATTCATTTACACATACATTTTCATATAAGCACAACAAATATTGGAACATTTACACTCAATTTTTAAAGTTTTTGTCTGCAGCAAAGACACACAACAAATATTGGACTAACATTTACACTCGATCCAAAGTCTCTAGCTAACAGTAAATCAATGGAAGAGAATGATAGAACTAGTGAAATCTAAAATCCTAAAACTGAGAATGATGGAACTAATGGAAGAAATTGAAAAATTGAGATTATTAACCTAACAATCAATGGAAGGGAATGATGGAACTAATGGAAGAAAGAAATTGAACAAACTGAGATTATTAACCTAAAAATGTTGAAACAAACAAACTCGCATGAAACTATTTTGAGTGGCAAAATCTTCAAGAAAAAACTTGGGAATAGCTGTGGATTTTCCTGAAATAGAAAAATCCGTAGGAAATTGCTTTGAATGGGAAAATCCGCAGGAAAAGTCTTAGGAATATTTGTGTTGTATTTTCCCTAGGAAATTAGCAAATTTCTAGTAGTGTCAACAACACCGAAATAAGCAACAACAATCAACGGTTTTAAATTGAATAATAATAATCAACAGTTATAAACAACATTAATGAACAACGGCTTATAACAACAATTTAACATCACTGCACAAAGACTTGAGTTTGATTACGGTACAATCTACCACTACTACTTAATTAATTCACTTTTAAAAAAGAACCTATTAATATCCATATAGTTACTACTATATCATAGACTACCTCATCCTTTAACCGACTATAAAACGTATTAATCTCATAAAAATAAATCATTTGTAGAAAATTATTTAGGTAGGCTAATTTAGGGTGCGTTTGTTTTAGCTTTAGAAAAATTTGACTTTTATTTATATTTTTGAAAATAGATTTTATAAAATCGTTTTTCAAAATATTATAAGTTTTTTCATATTTATTTTTTCTAAAGTCAAACATTAATTTTGATATTATATAACATAAACGTACATTATTGAAGATCAAAATCTCAATTTTCACAAAAAGTTGTATTTCCAAAATGTTTTTAATGAAAATCTATTTGAAATAGCTTCAAAAAAGTGATTTTTTTTTTGACATTTTGATATCAAAAAAATTTTCAATAAAAAGATGAAATACTTAAAACGACATTTTAAGAATAAATATTCAAATTAAATTTTCATTTAAAGCTTTTATAATAAGTTTCATTGTAAAAAAATTTTACACAAAATTATATTACACTATAAGAATTTATTTTGAAAAAATCTATAACAAACACACCCTTATCTTCTTAAAAAAAATCATTTAATATAAAATATTTATGAACCGAACAAACTAATTAACAATAAGACTTTGCTAGCGGGCTTGTTACTCTTAAGTTGTGAAAGCAACAAAACTCTACTAATATGAGAATAAGCCTCATATGAAAATTCAGATTTGACTGCAACTCCATATTGTAAGCATATAAATAAACTCACATAATAGCAATTGAAGCTCTATCAAATTCTAAAATATATTCTATTAGTATATTTTCTTTTTTACTTGAGCGCATTTTATTGAACATTGCTCAGCTTACGAACATCTCATACGATTAAATCCTATAAATCCCCGATACGGGACACAATATCGATACGATACCGATACGCCGATACGCAAATTTTTTTAAAATCCCTAATCCGATACTGCCGCGATACGTTATTTAAAAATTAAATTTAAAATTAAATATATAAATACACAATATATAAACATGACTAAAATCAACAATATTAATAATTAAAAGCAGAAAATATCTAGTCTTATATCAGAATTTTGGGAAAAGCTCAAATGTTTAACAACCTGTTATATATTAGGACACCATAGTTTTTCTTTTGAAAATTAAAAATTATATTGACAAAGAGAAACCACAAGAAGTGTTAAAGATACAAACAAGCATCGGGTATTGAGACGTATCCGACATGTATCGGGTATTACTTTTTTATTTAAAAATAATGATTTAACCGATACTTTTTCGATACGAGTATCGAGACGTATCGGATATTATTTTTTATTTAAAAATAATGATTTAACCGATACTTTACTAATACGAGTATCGGGACGTATCGGAAGAGTATCGGTATCGAATACGTATCGAACACGATACGTCACCATTTTTTGAGTATCGGGGCTTCATAGATTATATCAAACACATATCTTTACAGCCTGAGACACACCTACACATATCTCTTTTAAAGTGTCTTGTGTAGATATCTGATTTTTATTAATAATATATATATCGGTTATGCTAACCGATGTTTTCAGAATACTGATTAAGGAAATAAAAAAAGAAAGTTTTATATTGAAATTAATATTTTTACAACTTTTGACAAGTTGATTGCGCAACTTTCAATGACATATTATATTACTATATTTGTTTCCTTAAGCAGTTTCCCCAAGACACTGTTAAGTATTTTTCATAATATATTTACCGTTAAAAAAAAATCTCTCAAAGCACTTTCTCTAATTTTTGTTTTCTGTTCTATGAAAAGTGGCACATCCTAATTTTAAATTCTTTGTCTATTTATTTATTTATAGAAAACAGACTAGGTTGTTTTTTTTTCCTAAGTGACACAAAAATTTATTTTCATTATTTTTCTACAAATTTCCCATTCACATATTCTCTTTCTATACTATTTTATCAATTCATACCTCCCACTTCACTATTTACTTAAAGTGCACCTCTTCACCTATGTTCTATCTAAATTTCATATTTTCTTTATTTCTCCCCACTTAATTAATTTACTAAAAATCCTCTAATCATAATTCAATTATTTATTTTCACTATATCTCATATTTTAAATACTCCACACAAACACATCAACAAAAGCAAATTTCTAATTAAATAAATTAGAAACTAGCTAAATTTTAAATAACTAAACATTCAAAAAGTTGGAGCCTTACATCGAAACATGAACAAATATGTTTATGACACACAAGTCGACCAGGAGGCTGGCACATCGGGTTGTCTGGACAATCCTCAGCTTTAACACATGGTAAAAACACTGTGTGGATAAATAGAAAAATAAATTAATGTTATAAAAATGGAATAAAATATTGTGTATGAAGTAAAGAACGAAACTTGCAAAGGAGATAAAAATAGTTACCATTTATTGTACCATTTGTTGTAACAAGAAATAGAAAATGAATGATGATCATAAAAAATATAAACTTGAGAATTTTAGCCATATTTTCCGTCCTTTGCATGTATCAAATAGAACATGATTTTATCACTTTTCAATTTATAAAGCTCATCATTTTCTCTTTACATTAATTAAATAATTTTTAGCACTTATAGATTTGTAAAGAGACTTTTTAAAATTTTGTTTAATAATTATTAAATGTCTCTTAAGTATAAAAATCTGATAATATGCCCCTTTAGCACGTTTAATAAAGAGGTCACGTAAAACTTTAAATCATAATAATTCATTTATTTTTTTCCGTCCTTTGGTTTTTTTTTTTAGATGTTGAATTTAAATATTATTTGTCTAATTACCTCGTACAAACATAAAATATTTAATTGTATGCACTACTAATAAAATATTCAATTGTGATCGATGTCCTGTGAGCCTAGGTCAGTTGGTAGGACATTTGCACGTAAATGGCAGAGACCGGGGTTCGAACCTTGGTACGTCCACTTATTTATCTTTAAGAGGATGAAATTCTAGCCACTAGGCTACCTGACCCAAAAAAAATATATTCAATTGTGCTGGAGCCGTTAGAGTTTGTGTCGTGATGATCTTCTATTATCTTCTTCTTATTGGTGTTTATTTTCTCTGGAGGCTCCTTAGATGTTTCTTATAAAAGAAATTTTTGTTCTCTTGACATATTTTATTTGGGATTTTGAGTATCTTATTACTCTGTTTGCTCTGTTTGTATCTTATTACTCTTTTTATTATATATTTATATAATTTGCCATTAAAAAAAGTACGTTATAAATTAATGTTGAGCTACTTTTTTATGTATCTTGTTACGCTTTTACTATAAAAATGATAATGTTAAGTGATTATAAATTAATACTGAGCAACTTTTTTAATTACAATTACGGTCTATAATTTATAAAAACTATTAAATATGTCATATTTTTTTGAAAAAAAAAATTATGTAGACACATATTGGATAATTTTTTTTAGTCAAATTATAAGTCATACACACTTTTTTTTAGTCAGATTTTGAGAAGACCATTAATTGACAACATCTTTAGAACACTCACATCCATCTAACGCACTTCAAGTTTTTTAAATGGACTCTGTAACATCCCCAATTTCTAAATTGCCTAATTAATTTAATTAGAGATTATTAGTCTAAATTAAAATTAATTAAAGGTAATTATATAATTAGTTCATGGGAAATTAGGAGTATTATGTGTAGGATTTAGTAATTCCAATTAAAATCTAAAGCTACATGATTAATACCTTAATCTTGCTTATGAAATTAATTAGAATTCAAACTCCCTCCCTCCTATGACTCATCTTTGCACTAACCACCCTTGAATCTCCTAGCCATTCAAAACACATGCAAGAGGACTAGATTCCATTCAATTGCACTTCAGCAAAACTGAAGAAAAACTTTGCTTCCCTTCTCTCCCTCTCTCACGTGTAAGGCAACAACAATAGCAAGCCAAATTCCAATTTTTGCAATCAACCATAAATACTAAAGCTTGGCCTTACTTGTCACAAGCTTCTCTTCAAACATGCAGAGATTCTCTACCTACTGATATGCTCAGAGATTCCTTTCCTGAACCTCTTTGCCTTTCTCATTCATAAACTCATCACATGAAGCTAAACAACAACCACATCATTTCCACCCTTAGTTCATCCAATGAGGTTACATGCAACCACCAACAGAGCAAATTCGTATACTGTATAGGGCTCAGAAACTCTACTATATATACCCCTTAAATCCCTCAGTTCTGATCATCAAACCAAACTCAATTCTTAGAGCTAAAGCAAAAGGGTTTCAAGTGTCAAAATTCCAAGTTCCTTCCAAGTCTGTTCGTGAGTCTTGCTAGGAAGTCTCAGTAGCTGTTTGTAGAGCTAGATAAAGGTTAAAGCTCAGTTACCAGGTGGGTTCTTAGGCTAGTTTAGTTAGAATTCCCTTAATTTATGAATTTGCATGTTAACTTAAGAAATAAGAAATTAATTGTGTGAGGAGAATTAGCTCCCAAATTCTCTTCTATTCTGTTATATATTGACTATATTATATAACTGCACTTTCTCAGAGTTTGGTTGTAGGTGAATCTTTGGAAATATTGAAAATTCGTAAAACAGGGGTCTTTTTGACTTAACTCGCCGTAGCGAGTTGCTAGCGAGCACTCATGGCGAGCTCAAGGTTCTGGGCTGAAGAACTTCGCCATGGCGAGCTCTAACTCGCCTAGCGAGTTGTTTAGGCCAGTACCTGTAAATTCGCCATGGCGAGCTTGCTAACTCGCCGTAGCGAGCTAGCCCAGAATTACTTCACTTTTTCAGTTTTAAAAATAATTTAATCACTCGTTTTATATCATAACCTGAGAAAGATAACTTGCTGTTGTATAATGTATTTAATATTGTACGGAAAGTCAGACACAATTCTAAAAATTAGGGATAACTTAGAATTAAGGTTGTATGATCCCCCGAGTTTGGGAATTATTGGTAGCATGTTAATAATTTAGTGATCAGTCGAGTTAATAATATGTTTATGTTATCAGTATGGACTTCGTTTTAGATGTTCCATTAGAAAAATTTATGTGAGCTTTATGCCGGAGCGCTTTCTGCTCGCGGATAAGGCGAACCCCTGAGACGTGCTCACCTTAGAGGGTTTGCGGTTTAAAATGAACAAGATAAACTTGTGTTACACCTTTATATTATTGTTTAAAATAATTATGCTATGAATTTAGTTTATGATATGACTGATTAGAAGCCCCGGCTTTATAGCCTAGGAGGGTAGTAGAATTCACTGGGACGAAGTGACTGTCTCACCCCACTCCCTATTTGAAACAGGAAAACAGGTTGATTAGGTAAGCCTTGGTGTTGGAGTCGCTGCTGCTGTTGGAGGATCGCATTTAGTCTTTCTATGCTTTCTTCATTGTTTACTCGTGTTGTCTTTCGTTTCCGCTATGTTATTTGAACTCGTTTGTATTTCTGCACCTGTGCGTGCTTATTTGAATAATGTAATTGTAATGAACTCAGTACTATTTATAATATTCTGCATTATATTCTAGATAATAATGTGGGGTATTACATTTGGTATCAGAGCAGGTCGATTCAGATCTTGCGTGAGTTCATTAGTATTACTATTCCAATCCCAGTAGTTGTCTAGTTTCCCTACATACGTTCTAGATGTCATGTCACTTTAGGCCTAGCTAACTTGATTTGATATTGGCAGTTAGAGCGAAATGTCTGGAGAGAGACGAGGACCTGGAAGGCCACCAAGAAGGCAAAACGTTGAGGAAGAAGAAGAACCGCAAGTGTTTGGAGATGCTAACGCCAACATGTGGGCAGAGATGATGCATCAGCATCAGCAGTTTCAAGCCCAACAAGCGCAACAGCATCAGGAGTTTATGGCCATGTTTCAGCAGCACATGAATGCTCCCCCTCCTCAGAACTTGGGGTCGAGCGCTGCTTTCCGAGAATTTTGTAGAATGAGCCCTCCAGAGTTTTATGGTGAATATAATCCCGCAAAGGCCAGAGAATGGTTGCAGAGAATGACTGGCATTCTGGACTCCATGACTTGCTCAGAGACAGATAAAGTAACTTTCGTCTCCCGCTTCTTCAGGGGTGACGCTTGCAATTGGTGGGAAAGTACCAAGCAGTACATGGAAGCCAGCCATACAGAGATTAACTGGCAGAATTTCAGGCGTTTGTTCATTGGCCATTACATTCCTGAGAGTTATCAATTCCAGATGGAACGGGAGTTAACTGAGTTGAAGCAATGTAGTCTGACGGTAGCTGAATATACCATGAAGTTCAATGAGCTGGTCCGGTATGTTGCTGATGGTGACGATGCCCCTACCGAGGCCTGGAAAATGAAGAAATACAGGATAGGGCTTCGAGCGGATATAGCTCACGACGTGGCAATGCAGCAGATCACTAGTTTTGGTGATCTAGTGCAGAAGAGCTATCACGCCGAAGCAGGTCTCAGCAACATCCACAAGGAGAAGAATGAGGTGAATCAGAAGAAGAAGGGTCTGTTTGGAAAGTTTGGTTTGAACTTGAAGTCTAAGGGTAACTCCAGCATGGGCAAGCAGAGTCACTCTCAACGCTCGCCCAAGAACTGTTCAGACTGTGGATATCCTCACAGCGGAGAATGCATGAAAGGCAAGAATATGTGCTATTACTGCAAGCAACCTGGGCATTTCAGGAATGAGTGTCCGAAGTTGAAGAAGCACGGTGAATCCAGTGGATCTGCAAAGAATAAAGGTCGGGTATATTCTTTAGACTGCAATAAAATAAGATCTAATAATGCTTTAATTATGGATGTATGTTTGTTAGGACAGTCTAAGGTCTTAGTACTCTTTGACTGTGGAGCCACCAACTCTTTTATAGCCGTAGACTGTGTCATGCGGTTAGGAATTCCTTCTGTACCCCTCGTACCCCCAATGTCTGTCGCTGTCGCTACTGGCGGCAGAGTCACTTCAAAGAAAGTCTGTCAAAATTGTCCCATCTTAGTCGGAAGTAAGGTCTACCACATTGATTTAATATGTCTACCTCTAAAAGACTTTGATGTCGTTCTTGGCATGGATTGGCTTTCAGCCAATACCGTGTACATTGGTTGTGCGGAAAAGAATTTGTTCATTCCTTCAGAAACTTCTGCAGAAAGTAGAGCCTTATCTGCTTTATTGCAAAACACTCACCAGATGATCCAGTATTTAGGTGCCAGCAGCAAGTGTTTCAGTGTCTTGTTCACTATTGATCATGAGTCTAGTTTGAGTCCTAGCGATATCCCTATAGTTAGTGAGTATTTAGATGTTTTCCCTGATGATATCATGAGTCTTCCTCCCGAGCGTGAGATAGAGTTCTCTATAGATCTTGTTCCGGGTTCACAGCCCATCTCAGTTGCCCCTTATAGAATGTCTCCATTAGAACTTCATGAGCTTAAAACTCAACTTGAGGAACTACTCCAGAAGCATTTCATTCGTCCAAGTGTCTCCCCTTGGGGAGCACCCGTGTTACTTGTGAAAAAGAAAGACGGTACTATGCGTTTATGCATTGACTACCGCCAGCTCAATAAAGTGACAATCAAAAACAAATATCCGCTACCTCGGATTGATGATCTATTAGATCAACTCAGAGGTGCCACTGTGTTTTCAAAGATTGACCTTCGTTCCGGTTACCATCAAATCAGAATCAAATCCTCAGACGTGTCTAAGACGGCTTTTCGGACGCGTTATGGGCATTACGAATTCCTAGTTATGCCTTTTGGATTGACAAATGCTCCTGCTGTGTTTATGGATTACATGAACAGGATTTTCCAGCCATACCTCGACAAATTTGTTGTCATCTTTATAGATGATATCTTAATCTATTCTCGCAATCAAAAAGATCATGCTGAACATCTCAGGATTGTTTTGGAAGTTCTGAGAGAGAAGAAGTTATACGCTAAGTTCAGCAAGTGCGAATTCTGGCTCTCAGAAATTAAATTTATGGGACATGTCATTTCCCAAGGCGGTGTATCTGTCGATCCATCCAAGGTAGAAGCAGTTCTTAACTGGGAAAGACCCAACAATGTATCAGAAGTCAGAAGTTTCTTGGGATTAGCAGGTTATTACCGGAGATTCATTCTTGGATTTTCGGAAATCGCCTTACCCTTGACCCGTTTGACCAGGAAAGGTACTCCTTTTGTTTGGGATGCTGATTGTGAAATGAGTTTCAGGACGTTGAAAGAAAAGTTAACCAGTGCCCCAGTATTGGTCATTCCTGATCCTAATCGGAAGTACGTGGTGTATTGCGATGCATCACATAAAGGTCTTGGTTGTGTTCTAATGCAAGATGGAGCTGTGGTAGCATATGCCTCGCGGCAATTGAAACCACACGAGCAAAATTATCCAACCCATGATCTGGAATTAGCAGCAATTATTTTCGCTCTAAAGATTTGGAGGCATCACTTGTATGGTGTCCAATTTGATCTTTTCAGCGACCATAAGAGTTTGAAATACCTGTTTGATCAAAAAGACCTGAATATGAGGCAGCGTAGGTGGATGGAATATTTGAAGGACTTCGATTTCAATCTCAACTACCATCCTGGCAAAGCGAATGTTGTGGCAGACGCTTTGAGCAGGAAAGCCTTATATGCTTCCGAACTCTTAATGCAGCAGTGTGGTTTGTATGAGAAGTTCAGAGACCTGAATCTGAATGTTGTGTACAGAAAGAGCGGCATTAGAATCAACCGTTTGGAGTTGGCATGCGATCTGCGCTCGAGGGTAGTGCAGGCGCAACGAAGCGATATGGACCTTCAAAGGAGATTGAATAACCCAGAGTTCTCAATTGCGTCGGATGGTGCTATGTTGTATGATGGAAGATTGTGTGTACCTAATGACGATGAACTGAAAAGGCTGATTCTTGATGAGGCACACAAAAGTGGATTCTCGATTCATCCAGGATCCACCAAAATGTACCATGACTTGAAGCAGAGTTACTGGTGGCCGAACATGAAGGCCGAAATCGCAGATTTTGTGTCTAGATGTTTGGTTTGTCAACAAGTGAAGATTGAACACCAGAAGCCTGGAGGTCAGTTGCAACCGTTAGAAATTCCAGAGTGGAAGTGGGAACACATCACTATGGATTTTGTTGGAGGTTTACCCCGTAACCAGAAGGGTCAAGATTCAATTTGGGTAATTGTGGATAGATTGACCAAGTCAGCTCACTTCATTCCTGTGAAATCTACCTATAAGGCCACGCAGTATGCAGCTATTTTTATAGAGCATATTGTACGATTGCATGGTGTGCCACTCAGCATCGTTTCAGATCGTGATCCAATCTTTACTTCTAGATTTTGGAAAGCCTTCCAGCATGCAATGGGTACTCGTTTGAGAATGAGTACGTTGCATCATCCTCAGACAGATGGACAGTCTGAAAGAACTATTCAAACTCTTGAAGATATGCTTCGTGCATGCGTTTTGGAAGATGGCGGTAGTTGGAGCAACTACTTGCACTTGATTGAATTCTCTTATAATAACAGTTACCATTCCAGTATCGGGATGGCACCGTTTGAAGCTTTATATGGAAGAAAGTGTAGAACTCCTTTGTGTTGGACGGAAGTCGGTGATCGCGGATTGCTTGGACCAGACCTTATACAAGAGACGACTTTAAAGGTTAAGTCAATCCGTGAAAAGATGAAGGTTGCGCAGAGTCGGCAAAAGAGTTATGCCGACAGAAGAAGGAGACCGTTGGAATTTGATGAAGGAGATCATGTGTTCTTGAAGGTTACTCCGAAGTTGGGTTTACGTGGTGTGTTTAGGACCAAGAAACTCTGTCCAAGATATGTTGGACCCTATCAAATCCTTCGACGCGTTGGTTCAGTAGCCTATCAGTTAGCTCTTCCTCCTTCTATGTCAGGGCTACACGACGTGTTCCATGTCTCTCAGCTTCGCAAGTACATTCCAGATCCCTATCAGCCAATAGCATTTGAACAGATAGATCTTCAGCCGGACTTGACTTACCAACCTGATCCTATCCGAATTGTTGATCGTGATGTCAAAACTCTTCGGAACAAGAGAATTCCCATTGTCAAGGTTGAATGGGCGCAGTCTCCGGACGGCGAATACACATGAGAATTGGAATCGGACATGATGAACAGTTACCCTCACCTATTCTAAGGTAAATTTCTGAATTTCGAGGACGAAATTTCTTTAAGGGGGGTAGATTGTAACATCCCCAATTTCTAAATTGCCTAATTAATTTAATTAGAGATTATTAGTCTAAATTAAAATTAATTAAAGGTAATTATATAATTAGTTCATGGGAAATTAGGAGTATTATGTGTAGGATTTAGTAATTCCAATTAAAATCTAAAGCTACATGATTAATACCTTAATCTTGCTTATGAAATTAATTAGAATTCAAACTCCCTCCCTCCTATGACTCATCTTTGCACTAACCACCCTTGAATCTCCTAGCCATTCAAAACACATGCAAGAGGACTAGATTCCATTCAATTGCACTTCAGCAAAACTGAAGAAAAACTTTGCTTCCCTTCTCTCCCTCTCTCACGTGTAAGGCAACAACAATAGCAAGCCAAATTCCAATTTTTGCAATCAACCATAAATACTAAAGCTTGGCCTTACTTGTCACAAGCTTCTCTTCAAACATGCAGAGATTCTCTACCTACTGATATGCTCAGAGATTCCTTTCCTGAACCTCTTTGCCTTTCTCATTCATAAACTCATCACATGAAGCTAAACAACAACCACATCATTTCCACCCTTAGTTCATCCAATGAGGTTACATGCAACCACCAACAGAGCAAATTCGTATACTGTATAGGGCTCAGAAACTCTACTATATATACCCCTTAAATCCCTCAGTTCTGATCATCAAACCAAACTCAATTCTTAGAGCTAAAGCAAAAGGGTTTCAAGTGTCAAAATTCCAAGTTCCTTCCAAGTCTGTTCGTGAGTCTTGCTAGGAAGTCTCAGTAGCTGTTTGTAGAGCTAGATAAAAGTTAAAGCTCAGTTACCAGGTGGGTTCTTAGGCTAGTTTAGTTAGAATTCCCTTAATTTATGAATTTGCATGTTAACTTAAGAAATAAGAAATTAATTGTGTGAGGAGAATTAGCTCCCAAATTCTCTTCTATTCTGTTATATATTGACTATATTATATAACTGCACTTTCTCAGAGTTTGGTTGTAGGTGAATCTTTGGAAATATTGAAAATTCGTAAAACAGGGGTCTTTCTGACTTAACTCGCCGTAGCGAGCACTCATGGCGAGCTCAAGGTTCTGGGCTGAAGAACTTCGCCATGGCGAGCTCTAGCTCGCCTAGCGAGTTGTTTAGGCCAGTACCTGTAAGTTCGCCATGGCGAGCTTGCTAACTCGCCGTAGCGAGCTAGCCCAGAATTACTTCACTTTTTCAGTTTTAAAAATAATTTAATCACTCGTTTTATATCATAACCTGAGAAAGATAACTTGCTGTTGTATAATGTATTTAATATTGTACGGAAAGTCAGACACAATTCTAAAAATTAGGGATAACTTAGAATTAAGGTTGTATGATCCCCCGAGTTTGGGAATTATTGGTAGCATGTTAATAATTTAGTGATCAGTCGAGTTAATAATATGTTTATGTTATCAGTATGGACTTCGTTTTAGATGTTCCATTAGAAAAATTTATGTGAGCTTTATGCCGGAGCGCTTTCTGCTCGCGGATAAGGCGAACCCCTGAGACGTGCTCACCTTAGAGGGTTTGCGGTTTAAAATGAACAAGATAAACTTGTGTTACACCTTTATATTATTGTTTAAAATAATTATGCTATGAATTTAGTTTATGATATGACTGATTAGAAGCCCCGGCTTTATAGCCTAGGAGGGTAGTAGAATTCACTGGGACGAAGTGACTGTCTCACCCCACTCCCTATTTGAAACAGGAAAACAGGTTGATTAGGTAAGCCTTGGTGTTGGAGTCGCTGCTGCTGTTGGAGGATCGCATTTAGTCTTTCTATGCTTTCTTCATTGTTTACTCGTGTTGTCTTTCGTTTCCGCTATGTTATTTGAACTCGTTTGTATTTCTGCACCTGTGCGTGCTTATTTGAATAATGTAATTGTAATGAACTCAGTACTATTTATAATATTCTGCATTATATTCTAGATAATAATGTGGGGTATTACAGACTCACTTAATATTTTATATTATTTTACACTTTTAATTAATTAAACAACTTAACTATATTTTCTAAATATCCATACAACTCATCAAATACTCTAAAATGGGTCCCACTTGACCCCACAATATTTCATTTTCCACTACTAGCAAATGGTCATTTGCAAGAAAAAAATAAATAACAATTGCCATGCTATATCTATGTGGCACATTAAGGACGTGCTTATGCACAGGGACGTTGTTTACTGTATGAACGCTACCTTTCATGAAATATTGCTTTGGATCTGACAAGTACCTGCTGTGTACAGTTAAGGCACGGCAAAAAACCTCCCGATAAGAGATTACCCTCCTCCGTTAGATTAAGATGTGAGACATAAGATTATGGTCCAAGTTGTTTGGTATATTACACAAGTTTGATTTAGTTCTTCATACTGTAAGAAATTAGTCTCTTCTATTAGATCAAATCTCTCTTAAAATTTTAATTGAACTTTTTATGCATATAGTTAAGACGTGAGTTATAAGATTATAGTATCAATTTCTTTAATTTTTACACACACTTTATTAGTCATTCGTACCGTAATAAATTATACTCTTTTGTTAGATAAAAATAAAATTATATTTTAATTGAACTTTTACAAAAATAATTAGGAAGCCTAAGGTTATAACTTCAATTGTTTTACATTACCTTTTACACGATTTTGATTTAGTTCTTCACACCATAATAAATTACTCTATTCTATTTGATAGTTAAACCTCTTTAGGTTAAGTCGAATAGAAGAGCTCCTCTATAAATGATTGAGACTATGCATGTAATTTGGTTTGAGAAAGTTTATATCAATTAGGCAAAACTACACGTTTGGTCGTTTATCTTACTTTTTTTGTAACATTTTGGTCATTCATCTTATATTTTTTTAATACTATGGTCTTTTATTTTTTATTTGTAACACTTTAGTCCCTTAAAAAACATGAAAATATGAAAGAATTGATGAAGATGATGAACATTTTCATCAAAAACATACTAATTAACATACACGATTAATTAAATAACATCAATTAACAAGATATAAGATTTGGGATGTTACAAAGAAAAACCCTCACAAAATACTCAAGTATTTTAAAAAAAAATCTTATATTTTGTGACAACCAAAGCCATCGGTAAGTGATATCACAAAAAATTAGATATTTTTTAGCAATTAAAGCCGCCAGTACATGTTTATGGCAAAATAAAAAATTGTGGTAGTCCTCTATTCCTCTCCCTCGTACCTCACCCCCACTTTTAACAATCACCTCATATATTTGTCTCTAAAATGAAAATATATGTCTCTAAAATAAAAATATTTGTATCTAACTGTTTTTCTGTCTCTAATTACATCTCTATTAGAGACGAAATATATTCTGTCTCTAAATTCCATCGGTATGTCAACTTTTTCTAGTAAATGGTCCATATAATGTATATAGTCATTTATTTCGTTATCTTAATTTATTTTAAAGATGTATTATTTTAGAAAAGATTTTAGTATAAGTGAAGTTTACTAATTTAGTTATTACTAGTGTTTGGAAGAAGAATGTAATACTTGAACCAATATTTTATAATTCAATTTTAGTTTTCTGCTACGTATTCTGTAAAAGATTTTATTAAGATAGAAATATGTAAATAATGAGTTTGGGTGTTACAAAAAGAAACTACATGATATTATTACCTTAGACACCAATTTTATTCAAAAGTGTTGCTAAGTACTCAATATTTTGTTCAACAGCGCTTTTGAAAATAAATGTTGTTAAAGGAGCGATAGTATATCACATTTCTAGAGCAAGATTGTCCGTTATATATAGTAGAATTCTTTCTGCTTCTTTTGCTAATTAGACTTGGATTATTATTCACAAAAATTAGATAATTTCTTTACCATAAGGGTGTTATTCTACTTCCAATTAATTACCACATGATATAAATATAAAAGCAGTGGAAATTTGTTTTAACACCAAACATGCATAGATCTTAAAATCTGAATTGAAATTACTGAAACAATTAACTTGATCTGATGGTTTCAAATAAAACAACAACTGAGAAATTAAAAATGAATTTTCCCCCATGACGTTCTGTTCAGAGCGACTTATTTTTTAAAGCTTCTAATGCCATCCTCAAGATTTGAAAATCTACAATTACACATCATAGGGCAAACCAAAAAAGGGAAACAATAAAGGGTGAGTAACAACCTCATATAAACAACGAAAGTAAATAGCAATATAAAAAATAGCCAAAACATAAACAATAATAAATAAGATGTCTCGTGTCGACCAAACACATAAGAAACCACACACTCAAAAAATACAAACTTACTAAATCAATTAAAATTGACTCAATTATATAATAAATGTAATGCAACCTAGACTATCTAGTTGCATATGTAATATCAAATTTGGAGATCAGTTTTATGTCTCTGAAAACACTTCTCAACATCATTCATCTTTATTAATTCAATATAATTAGACATATGTATAAATGCATGACATATATAAAAATTCATAACTTCGAAATAAGCAACAACAACTAAGATCAATGGCTTAAAATTCAACAATAATCAACAGGAATAAATAACATCAATGAACAACAACTTATAACAACAATTTAACTTCACTACAGAAAGACTTGAGTTTGATTACCACTACTGCTTAATTATTTCATATTCAAAATAGAACCTATTATTATCCATATGTCTACCCAATTAATAGAAAATTATTTACTATATCATAGACTACCACATCCTTTAACAGACTATAAAACCTTTGGTATTAGTAATAGTTTAGGCAATATGATGTGTTTTTAAATTGGAAAAAGAATATTAAGGTCATTTAACAAGATTGAAAGAAAATTAATTTTCAAACCAATTACAGGAATTGCTTATTCTAGGAAATTTCATTAAAGTTCTATATGTGATTTCTAGACCCTAGGAAGTTACTTCGATCACCATACATAGCAAGACTGCAAGATCCCCTTAAACAATTAAATAATCACAAACTCATCAACACAAGAAAATTCATAATTAAAAATAAATTAGAAACTAACAAAATTGTAAATAATTAAAGATTTCAAAAATCGAAACATTACATAGATACACGCACAAACATGGTCAGCAGAACAACCAACTACACCGGGTGGCGGGCACAGTTCCGTCTCTGGACAATCCTCGTCTTTAACACATGGTCTAAAATCTGTGCGGATAACTAGAAAACGGAACTAATGTTACTAAAATGGGATAAAATATTATATATGAAATAAAGAACGAAATTTGCAAATGAGATAAAAATACTCACTATTTGTTGCAACAAGAAATAGTAGAGAAAGAATAATGATCAATAAAAAAACAAATTTGACAATTTTAGCCATATTTTTTTGTATCAAGTAGAACATGTATCACTTTTTAATTTATAAAGCTCATTTTCTATTTATATTAATTAAATAATTTTTAGCACTGCAAAGAGACTATTTAAAATTTAATAATTATTAAATGTCTCTTCGGTGTAAAAAATCCATTAATATGCCCCTTTAGCATGTTTAGTAAGGAGGTCACATAAAATTTTAAATTAAAATAAACTTTTTTTTGTTTTCTATCCTTTGGGATATTTTTTATACTTTAAATCAAAATTTAAATTTAAATGTATGTTCTCAAGGAAACATATTCTTCCATAAGAGCTAGTTTGTTTGTGTTCTCAAGGAAATACATTTAAATTTAAATGTATGTCTTTTGGGATACTAATTAATTTGTTTGTGTTTTTTTTTATAATAGCTAGTTTTTTGTGTGTGTTTTCTTTACTATTCATTGTGATTATCTACTATCATTAATGCCAAGCCACTTACCATTTTTTACAAGGACTTTATAATACTTATAATCTTTAATTTAGTTATTTTTTGGTTTTGCATTGGGTTTGTATATGACATATTAGAATATATTTTTCTGAATATTTTAATTGAACTTTACAAATATAATTAAGATGTGAGACCTAATGTTATGTTCTCAATTATTTTAATTTTTATACGGGATTGATTTAATTCATCATAGATTTTTTTGGATATTTTCATTGAACATTTTAAAAAATTAGTTGATGGCCATATGTGGTAGATAGGCTTAATTTTGCAAAAACAATATTTTAGTCAGATGTTGGACCATATGTGGTAACATGTGGCAACAACATTATGTGAAGTCCTAGTTTGCGCCATGTGTACGCGCCATATCTCTTGAATCTTATTTGTGGAAACTTCAAATGTATTCTTGTGCGCCAAGAGTTTTCTCTCTCCATTTGCCGAAGATTCTTTGTGGATTATTTATTTCCTCAAGATGTGACAATATTTAAGTAAATATATTATTTGATTCGAGAATATATTTTTTTGCTGGATCTTACACATTTTTTCAGCTGTGTTTTGAAGCCCTAATGGATCAAGAAGTCCATGCTATCTCAGGGTATATATTTGAAGACTTAAAACCTAGTTTTGTGAGAGTGTGGACCGTTGTTGTGTTTTAGGGTTTTAGTGTTCATTGCTTTTTTTGTGTGACTTTCTTGTGTCACTATGATGCAAACTTAAGACTGTGTTTATTGAGTTGTAATTTGTGTGATCTTCTCCGAAGCTTTGAGGTACGAAGTAAGGTTATTTTCTTGTACAACACTCTTAAGCCTTTTGGTACGAGTGTTTAGTTTTCTAGGAGAGTGTATCCAACTATATGATTTTTTTATTGATTGTAAAACAGTACGTGTTGGTTGTACAGTTTGTGTTATGAAGTTTTGGCTATGGTGTTCTGTCTGTTTTCACGGTGTTGCATTTTTTATGTTGATTGCTTCAGTCAGGAGTAGAACTTGACAAATTATGAACTTGATAGATGTATTTTTGAACTTTGTTTTCCCCCTGTTTTGAACCTTAGGCCAACAATCCTATTTTTATTTCATTATGTTGTATGCATTCAACAGACCATAAAGGAGTTGAAAGCTAAGGCATAAGAAAAGGGGTCTTTTGGAGGATTTGGACTCAAGAAAAGTGGAAAGAAATAGAATGGATCTTTGTCATGATTTGATACTTCTAGTATTGAGCTTTGTAATTATCAATTATGACCATTAGAACATCTTTTATTGTGTGGCCTTTTTAATTGCTGATGTTAGTACCGAACCAAGGCATATTTTAGTGTTGCTTAGATTTCATTCGCTACTTAGTTTTCCAACTGAAGCTTTTAGTTATGAAAAAAAAGCTTGTAACACTTTAGTTAGTGAAGCTTGTAAATTTTTTCCAATGTATAACTACAAATTAGTAACATTTTTGCATATTACAAGATAAATAAATCGGTAATATTTATTTAATGTTACTATAATGATAATTTCAAGTGTTACAAAAAATTTAAATCGGTAACATTTGAACTAATAATACTCTAAAATGTTAGTAAAACATTTTAGTAATATAGCCTTTATGCAACTTTTAAACAAATGTTACTAAAGAGAAATAGTAACATTTATTGAGCTTTAGTAACATTTTCACATGTTACTAAATCTCAAATGTGTTGCAGTGAAGGCATGATAGAAGTTCTTAAAGTAAAAACAATTATAAAGAAAATGGTTGCTATGTATGCATCTACTATAACTATTTTTGAAAGCATGTGCTTCCCATATTCCTATCATGATATAATTGAATACACAAATAACTAGTTTATTTAAACAAGTCAATTAAATATTATCCAACATGTACTGAACATAATCATGTCGGAGCTGATCATGATCAACATATATAATAGTCCTCATAATCATATCTAAAGTCTCCTAGAGTGACGCAGTACGAAAGCGAGCAAGCGCTAAACCTATATAGAGAATAAGGATTTCGCAAGCGACAAACTTGTCGAATAACATATCGGAATCCATCAGATAATATTCTTGAAATAAAACTGGAATCCACCAGAGTGTAAAATTTGGAATTCACCAAACTTTAAATAGTAAAATAAAACTTGAATCAAAAGGTTTTTCTTCAATGTTACAATTGAGTCTTTAAATAGTAAAATAAACTTAATACTAAAAAATAGAAATAAATTTGTTTTAAAATAAAACAGAATTTTACAATATATATATATTGTAAAATTCTGTTTTATTTTAAAACAAATTTATATATATATATTATTCTGACTTAAATCTAAATCTAAAAGATATATTTGTTATT
This sequence comes from Trifolium fragiferum, assembly GCA_954870985.1. Taxonomy (NCBI): domain Eukaryota; kingdom Viridiplantae; phylum Streptophyta; class Magnoliopsida; order Fabales; family Fabaceae; genus Trifolium; species Trifolium fragiferum. The sequence continues at coordinate 28,028,806 of OX940796.1, forward strand.
TTTTTATTCTGACTTAATTCTAATAATATTGTAATCAAAATGACAAACTAAAAAGACAAATAAAATAAAATATTATTCACCGCAGTTTAATTGCTTCTGCATCATAACCAAAATCATCAAATTTGATTTAAGATGTTGCGTTATCTCATATAATAATCCTCATAAATTCATAATCATAAGCTAAAAAAAACTAAAGTCCGAGGACATGCATTGAACATAATCATGTCTAAGCATGACATATACTATACCACTAGCACCATGACTTTTTTAATTATTATGTTTATAATATTATACTATCTCCGTCCCAAAATATAAAAACTAATTTGACTACTTCATATATGTCAACGTGTAATTTTTATCACTAATATCTTTAATTTTTTATTAGTAAAAATTATAAAAATTGGATATTTTGAAATTTTTTATCAAAACAAATCAAACAAGATCTTATATGTTTACATTTATATCTATATATTATTAAAAAAGTATGATCATAGCATAATAACCGAATAATACTATTTAATCAAAATAGTTTTAATAAAATGGAATGGAGGTAATATCCTATATAAAGTAATACCTTTATTTTCTTTGTAAAATGTAGTAATATCCAATATAAAACTGCATCAGTGTCATATTTTCGGCTTCGGCTGCAACAATGGAACCAAATTTCACATTTAAGAATAAAAAAACAGCATAAACAGATAAAGAAGTTAAAAACTATTATGTTGAACAAAATTGAAATATGAATCAAATCATCAAAAAGTCGCTTAATAAGATAAAATGTGGTTTCATAACCACAATTGTAACACCCCGATTTTCAAAGACCAAAAAGGGGCATTAAATTTTTTTTTTAAAAACAAAACAGAGCGCGCATAAAACATGTGATGAGCCGGCATTAATCATACAAATGGACTAATTATATATTAGTACATCCCAAACATCGGCATAGTACTAATCATACATAAAAGTGCTTTCGAGAAGCAAAGTGTGTAGCTGAATATTACAGTACAAAAGACAACTGTCTAAACCACAAGTATAAGTATTCATATACAATTATCCAAAGAGTCAGAATACTACGCCTAACCAAAGGCACGGTGTACAAGACACACCGGCACACAATCAAATATGATCCGCCAGGCCACTCGATCACTGAGGGCTCAAGAAGCCACCGTCGTCCTCACGACTCACGGTCTCGGACAGGAATCCATCGTCTAGGTGGGAGTAACCCGTTCATGTTTCATTGTAAGGTTCACCACAAGTACCACATAATACAAATACCAAATATGGAAAGCAAATAAACATTCATCATTTTCTTCTTAACAAGCATTATAATTCAAATGCGCACATAGCCTATCAATGCAGACTCTACATGATTGTGATCACCCTACCCGGGGCTGTTTCACATGCATGAATTCCGGAATTTAACCTCTCCGCAGAGAGTCGTAGGCCCAGCCTACCAAATCCCCGCAGGGCATCAATAAAATCTTGTGGCCCATCACGGTCACCACGTAGGATTAGAGTGGATCCAATCACTGTCAATCACACCCCGTGGCCCATCACGGTCACCACGTATTGGACTCAATAAAAATCCCGCAGGATTAAGGTGGACCCAATCACTGTCAGTCGCACCCCGTGGCCCATCACGGTCACCACGTACTATGAATGCATGAGCATACGATTCCCCATATATGCTAATGCAGCAATTACATACCTTCCAAGCATATATAATTCAATTCCATGTTCATACATATATTTTCACAATCATATGTAAACAATCACATATTCATACATATATTCTCACAATCATATGTATTCAATCACAACAACATACATATATTCTCAATCGTATGTATTCAATCACATGTATTGTAAACAATTTCTCATTCCGAGAATACATCATACATACATGCCAAGCACTCAAAACACACCACAAACAAAGCATACACACATGCTATCAACGGAAATAATACAAAGAGAAAGGTGCCCTTACCTCAGCAAGCTTCCAACACATTCAACTTACGCTACGCAGGCAATATCTGTCTCTCTCGACGAAGTCCCATAATCGGCTAATCCCCTTAACCTTTTAAAACATATAACTTCTTTAAGTTATCTAATTGGTTACTCAAATAATCCTAGCTCGGCTACTAATGGATTCAAGACCTATGGTTGTTCCCTCACAACAAACTAGGCTCGACTCATTTTCAAATAACACTTTTGAAAACTTTAAACACCTTCAAGAATAGTTTTTTATTAGAAAAATGTCATTTAAACAAATCTCGACTATTTTAAAACATTTCTATAAGAAAATCTCTTTTCAAACAACTCTTGAAAATACAAACACTTTAAAGAATAGTTCTTGTCGCAAAAGCGTCATTAAATAAATTACAACTATTTTCAAACTTTTCACAAAGCAAGACTACGTTTTCGAATAAGTTACTCACTTCTTTTTCAAAACCAAACAAGTTTAACTATGCATTTTCTTAATCGATTTGAAACAAAAGACTTTTATGAACACACACAACTTAAACCTTTTAAAACACAATTTTCGATAAAAGAATTTTCTTTTCAATTCACAAATCGATTTCCCAAACATTTTCTTCTTTGCATAAAATAATAATCTCTATTATTTTTCTACTACTATACTTTAATTTCAAAAACGACGGTAAAACAGTTACAAATTAAAACGACCATAACTCATTCAATATTTATCAAATCGAGACGAGCCATACGTCAAATTCATCGTCTCAAAAAGACGAATTAAATGGCTAACTTTTTAAGACACAAAAACAAATTTAAAATGACCAAAATATCCTTCCAAATTTCGGCCAGAATATAAAAGTCACACCAAAATTATTTTTCTCAAAAACAAAATCAGTTAAAACACTTATTCAATCGCTAATTTCACATAAACAAACTCAATTTGATTAAGTTCAACACTTTAGAAAAATTTCTTCAAACCCTAAGTTCATAACTCATAAAAATTTGGGGCTTTTGCTTTACTATCTTTTGTTTCCAAAATTAAACTCATAAAATAACTAGTGCTAGTTTCAATTTCAAGAAAATCATAACATAAAATCATTTCCAACATTTTCCAAAAATCATCAACTTTCTAAATGCTCACAATCAAATTTTTCTCTTAGATCTATTATCCTATAAACTCACACAACAACATTAATAAATGAATTGAGGAAGAAAAATTAAAACTTAACCAAATCTTTTTGAGCTTAAAATCAAACAATTCAAAATCACAATTTTTCTTCTAGATCTAACACTCACTAGCATGGATCTATTACATTAACAAAGGAAATATTAAAATCTCAACCTACTCCTAACAAAAGGCCGCACGGCCAAGAAGAGGAAAAGGAGGGGAAATGATTTTCTTACCAAAAGATTTAGCTCACAAGGATCTCCAAGTTGCAAGGATCAACTTTGGTTCCAAGCTTTCTTCCTAATTCCTCTTAGTTTTCTAGATCTTTCATGATTTAATGTGGAAGAACAAAAATGAAATTTCTAAGGAAAAGGAGAGGGAGCTACGGTTCTTGCAAGGGAAAGGAAAGGGAGGAAAGTTCTCATGATCAACTCTCTATATAAATCATCTCATGTAATCTAAGCCCTAGGATCAAATAGTAAAAGTTTCTAAGACTTAATCCTAGCCAATCATTCCATCACACACATAATTATAATAATAATATCCTAGAAAATATCTAGATATTTTTGTGATCTTGCCATCTCATCTCGCTCAGTTCCCGCACTCGCACTTAAACGAGTCATATCTTGCGTACCGACTAGAATCGCAAAAATGGAAAATCTACGAAATAAAAGTTCGCCGTAAACCAATTCTAAAAATTATCGCTAAACTTGATTCTCCGACTGAAATATTTATCCGAAGCTCCCACAACTATTCTGAATCTAGATTCTAACTCGCGTCGATGTATAAAGTCTCTATTTAAAATTCGACGGAAAACAGAAGCCGTAAATTTTCCAACAGCGGGTACAGTTTTCTACTCGTTTTTCTAAAAAACGGAGAAAGTCAAATTTTGAAATTCTGAAGACACAGGAACGTTCTCATAGATAAATAAAGACTAAGAAACAAAAGTCTGTGCATTTCCAGCGCACGAGCACAAAACAGGCTCCAACTCAGCAAAATTCTATTATCGCGACAATACTCACAAAACCACTTAACCAAAAACCCTAATATTCTTAGCCATTACTTACTTTCCTCACACAAAAGGTACCGTGCAATTACGGGTCTTACAACAATCACTTCCTTAAATTAATAATAACACTGATCTCAATCTCAATAGACAATAATCAAAACATTAAACACTTGAACAGAAAAGCATCATCACTTGAACATGAAAAGAAGTTGAATTAATAAGTCCCACCAAATAATATAAATCTCATATAATAGTAGCTGAGAAGCTCCTAAAATTTTGAATTTAGATTTTTCATTCATTTAAATATGGATATACAAAACAAATATTAATATAAGTACACATATTAATTCATTTACACATACATTTTCATATAAGCACACAACAAATATTGGAATATTTACACTCAATTTTTAAAGTTTTTGTCTGCAGCAAAGACACACAACAAATATTGGACTAACATTTACACTCGATCCAAAGTCTCTAGCTAACAACAAATCAATGGAAGAGAATGATGGAACTAGTGAAATCTAAAATCCTAAAACTGAGAATGATGGAACTAATGGAAGAAATTGAAAAACTGAGATTATTAACCTAACAATCAATGGAAGAGAATGATTGAACTAATGGAAGAAAGAAATTGAACAAACTGAGATTATTAACCTAAAAATGTTGAAACAAACAAACTCACAGGAAACTATTTTGAGTGGCAAAATCTTCAAGAAAAAACTTGGGAATCGCTGCGGATTTTCCTGAAATAGAAAAATCCGTAGGAAATTGCTTTGAATGGGAAAATGATCCGCAAGAAAAGTCTTAGGAATATCTGTGGAGTATTTTCCCCAGTAAATTAGCAAATTTCTAGTAGTGTCAACAACACCGAAATAAGCAACAACAATCAACGATTTTAAATTCAATAATAATAATCAACAGTTATAAACAACCTTAATGAACAACGGCTTATAACAACAATTTAACATCACTGCACAAAGACTTGAGTTTGATTACGGTACAATCTACCACTACTACTTAATTAATTCACTTTTAAAAAAGAACCTATTAATATCCATATAGTTACTACTATATCATAGACTATCTCATCCTTTAACCGACTATAAAACCTTTGGTATTAATCTCATAAAAGTAAATCATTTGTAGAAAATTATTTAGGTAGGCTAATTTAGGGTGGGTTTGTTTTAAAAAAAAAATTGACTTTTATTTATATTTTTGAAAATAGATTTTATAAAATCGTTTTTCAAAATATTATAAGTTTTTTCATATTTATTTTTTCTAAATTCAAACATTAATTTTGACATTATATAACATAAACGTACATTATTGAAGATCAAAATCTCAATTTTCACAAAAAGTTGTATTTCCAAAATGTTTTTTATGAAAATCTATTTGAAATAGCTTCAAAAAAGTGATTTTTTTGACATTTTGATATCCAAAAAAAATTCAATAAAAAGATGAAATACCTAAAACGACATTTTAAGAATAAATATTCAAACCAAATTTTCATTTAAAGCTTTTATAATAAGTTTCTTTGTAAAATTTTTTTATACAAAATTATATTACACTATAAAAATTTATTTTGAAAAAATATATAACAAATACACCCGTATCTTCTTAAAAAAAATCATTTAATATAAAATATTTATGAACCGAACAAACTAATTAACAATAAGACTTTGCTAGCGGGCTTGTTACTCTTAAGTTGTGAAAGCAACAAAACTCTACTAATATGAGAATAAGCCTCATATGAAAATTCAGATTTGACTGCAACTCCATAGTGTAAGCATATAAATAAACTCGCATAATAGCAATTGAAGCTCTATCAGTTTCTAAAATATATTCTATTAGTATATTTTCTTTTTTACTTGAGCGCATTTTTTTTTTTTTTGAATTGCAAATATTATTAATAGGTTCAAATTAGTACAAGGGGTACCAAAAAGGCCAATGGAACAACAAAAAGCATCCAAATACAAACCACCAGCTGTAACACAAACTGAGGCCAAAAACCAACAAGAAAAAACAGGCGCCTATACATACTGCTAAAACAGAAACAGAGGAAAAACAAGCCTAGAAAATAAACCAACTAAAAACAAAGCAAGACACCTCACAAAAGCATGCATTCGCCCGGATTCCAAATCCATTCGTACAACAAACACGACGCATTTGCGGTACCATTTAAAAACCAAAGCCACGAAAAACGTTGAACATGATCCAAGACCACCGAACCAGCCGTATCAATGTTATTAAACACTTTGTCGGTTCTAACCTTCCAAACCGTCCAAATAAACGCAAGCCAAACAATAGCCAAACCTTTCCTTCTTTTTTTGTTAGATCCATACCCAACAAGCATCGCAAAAGACGTAGGCAAGTCGTTTGGCATCACCGTATTAATCCCGTACCATCTAGAAATTGCATACCATATCAGCGCCGTAACATTACAATGCAAAAATAAGTGTGTAACCGATTCCGGCTCCAAATTGCAACACGGGCAGCGCAACTGCTCCCCATTAATAATCCTTCTCCGAAACAAATTTTCCTTTGTAGCAACTCTACCCAACAAAACTTGCCAAGCCAACGCACTCACTTTTGAAGGCACACCACATTTCCAAATAAATTTGAATACAAAAGAATGAAGAGAAGGCCAAGGGATACGGTTATTCAAAGTATTATCAAGAAAAACATAAGTCGATTTCACCGAAAAACCTTCCCCACCACCCGGGCTCCAAATCCACTTATCATCCTCCTCAACTAAAGTGACTCGCGACAACGTATCCAACAATTCTAAATAAAGGTTTTCCTTCCACACAAAAAAACGTCTACGCCATTCCAATTCCCACCTCCAAACGCCATCCACCCAACTTCCAACCACTACAACATTTTAGGCCTACCGCAACGCCTAATATTTTGAGATGTAAAAAAACCGTTCTCGTAGAGTGTCAAAGACAACGCTTTTGATAAACCGTTGTGGTAGTATATGTATTTTTTTGCCAATTTTATGCAACAATGAAAAACCGTTCTTATAGATGAAACGAGAAAGATTTTTCCCTTATTCTCTACAACAACGGTCAAAAACCGTTTTGATATATTTTAAAATTTTTATAATAAAAAGTAAATGTAAAACCATTCTATTAGATTGAATGAATTACAAAGAGAACCGTTTCCATTGATATTGGCGCAAAATATTTGTTACCGCTCTTTTTTTGTTTTTTTTGTTGAAATTTTGAAAAACAAGTGTTTTTTGGTAGAACAAAAAAACACTTTAAATTTGTTTTTTTTTTTGGCAAAATAACACTTAACTTAGTTAGAACTAAACAAATAACACTAGAAAAAAACAAATAACACTATAACTCAGAAACAATTCTTCTTCTTCTTCTTTGTCAAAAAAAAAAAAAGAAACAATTCTTCTTCTTACTCAAACGATTTGCCCAAAATTTCTTCTTCTTGTTCGTTCATCCTCAAATCTATTTTCCCCAAATTTCTTCTTCTTCTTCTCAAAATCGATTTGCCCCAAACGAATTATCCATCCCCAACTCTGAGATTGATTCTCAGAAATTGCTTCTTCTCAAAATCGATTTCCCCAAACGAACCCTAACACGATTCTGCTGCTCGCAAAATCGATTCCCCACGAAGAAACCTAGCTAGCCTCATTCGTCAAAACGCGAACTATTCTTCTCGTCAAAACGCGCGCTAGGATTCTCGCAAGGTACTCACTCTTAGTTATGTGATTTAATTTTTCTCTGTTTTTTCTTTTCATTTGCTTCTGCCATGTGTGTTGTGGGTTATTATGTGTTTGATAGTGAATGCCGGAGTTATCACTTAAAGGAGCAATATTCAGTTAAAAAGGTGCTTGTACCCAGAATTCAAGGTTGAGTAAATCATTTGTGTTCTAGGTTGAAGGTGTAGTAAATCTAGAAGTGTTTGTTTAGTAGTTTTCTAGATAATTATCCCTTTAACTAGTTAGGTTGAAAGTGGTTGTTGTAGTCAGAATTTGTGAATCGGTGTTGAACACATTTTTTAGCTCTGGCTTGACGCTTCTAAGCAGTGGTCTTATTTATATATTTTTTAATATGTTTTAGAAAGAAGAAAAAAAAAACGTGTTCGTGATTTCTTCGTGAATTTTTTTTTGGGACATATAGCACTAATGTTCTAAAAAATAGCACATGTTAATTGTTTTGTTAATCTTTTCCTCTTTTCAAGGATTTATTTTCACGGCAAAAATCATTCCTTCCCTTCCCAATGCTATCAAGCCTTCAATAACTTTCTTCTCTCTCTGTTTATATTCAATGTACTATATATCTTTTTTAACTTCCTATGTGTTGGTGCTTCTTCTAAGTGAAAGAAAATGGAAAACTCATTGTTCAAATTCTTCTCTGTTTCATCTTCTACCCCTCAATTTAATGTGGTTTTTTTTGTTTTTATTTTGTGATAGCTCTTTTTCTCTTCTCCGTCACATTCTTCTTCCATTTTAGAATCATCTAATAATGGATATTGTTTGTAAAATGGAATTGCATGTTGATTCCCAAATTATAAAGTAAAAAAATGAGTGAGGGAGCTGTGTATACTATTTTTCTCAACACAGTATTAACAGTAAATCATTTTTATATTCTCTTGCAGATCTGATTTATCAAGTGTTTCTCACCTTTCCATGTATAAATAGGATCAATCAACTTCCAATTTGAGCGGGTATTTGAGAGTAGTTGTTTTATTCATTACTCCTTGCTTCTAATTTTGACATTGTTCCATTTTTTTGTTTTCTTTATTAAACCTTTAAAAGATATTATATTCATGTTTGGTTATTTTTCTAATCAGAACTTTGATGTCCAAGAGCGAATAACATTCCAAGTTCCAACATTTCACTCATGTAAGTAGTGACTAGGTTCTTCATTGTTGATGATATATCATTATGGTAAAATAATGGATGTTTTATAATGCTTTCTGTGTTCTTCCTATAGATTCCATATATTGCCTTGGTATAGGACTTTAAATTAAGGTAAGACGTGATATTATCATTTAGAAGGCACAATTGAGGTAAGACTTGAAATTGTGGCTAAATCCACACTCAATAATTGTTGATATTATGATGTTATTTATAGAATAAACATTGTGTCTTAGAAAGCTGGTTTTGTGATAAAAGGGTTATGAGATTACTATGTAGACATAATTGTCTTTGTATGAGCAAACAGGAAGTTATAAATAACTCAATTGGCACATTATCAATATACATTTTATAGCCTATTTTTTATGTTTTTCTTCTCTTATTTAAACCTTACATAGCTAATATATGCTGTATTTTCCCCCCATTCTCTACTCTAATTTTGTCTCTATGATGTCCATTTGAATTACTTGATTGGTAGGAGCATCATTCAGTTTAGAACATTATAACTTGAATGAATTTGTTCTGGTGTGGTGTGTATCAATTCTATATAGTGAGAAATCATACAATTATTCATTGTAAATAGAGTATTCTTTTTATGACTTAAATGAAAGAAAAAGTTCAGTTCTAATTCATTAAGTTTTATCGGATTCACATTTTCTCTTTCTAAGACTGATGCTTTTTATGCAAATGCCTATTAGGGAATTGCTAAATATTACAATGGCGATGGTTGGGTGAGCCAAAGTACAAGTTCTACAAGATCTTTCAAATTTGTCCATTAGAAAACTAAGTACTTGATAATTTTTATTTACAAATCATAGATCCATCCACTAACCATTAAGTGTTTCAATTAGCTTTATACTATATATTTATTTCTTTTTTCTTTTTTGACACAACTTTCTGCTGTCTATTGAATTGTAATATTGGTGAAATCCCACTTTTTTAATTAAGAAGTTATTATTAATTAGTATTAGTTTCTCAACCGTCTATAACACCTACATGTTTGATGCATTAACAGCTGCTGTTTATATTTCATACTCAAACTCGGTCTTTCTTCTGATCAAGACATTTGTTATTGCTTAAGAGACAATATCTTCAACAAGGTATGTTCCATTTTTCATTATTCATAGACATAAATAGATACAAGTGAAATTGTACATAGTACATCAGAAAAATAATTGATTTATTGAAGTATATGAATGTCATATGTTAGCCTAACCACTCAATATGAAACCCAATTTGATCACTCCTAACATTTATTAAAAAAAAATTGAATCTGAATGTGTCAGCCTAACAGCCCGATGTTTATCCACAACTAAATGTGTGTACCTAACCTCCCAATCTGAAACTGAAACTAACTGTAGAAATAGGAATACTATGTACATATAGGTACTACAAAGTATCAGGTTTTATAAATAAGGGCCTCTATTGGGGCCTTTACATTTTAATCTAACATTAACTAACTTCCCTTTGAAGTTATTTCCATATATAGTAGTCTCCTCGTAAACTCGATGGACAGGGAGTGGGCAAAATCGGCTAGAGAGAGTGATGAGTTCCAAAATGGTCTTGATTTTTTTCTAGATTATGCCTACAGCAAAGGAAAACCGTGCGGGAAAGAGATTTTGTGTCCTTGTGTTAATTGTTACAATAGAAAATGGTTTACAAGGGATGTAGTACGAAATCATTTAATAGCATTTGGATTTCAAAAAGGATATGACACTTGGGTTCGACACGGTGAGCAGAAACCAAAACCCGGGGATCTTAATGGTAATCAAATGAATCATGAAGAGGATCGAATTGATGATATTGAAGGACTATTGCATGCAAGATTTAGAGATGTTGTACAAGAAGAAAACGATGTTAATGTAGGCCTCAACGAAGATGCAAAAAAGTTCTATAATCTAGTTGAAGAAGCCAAACAAGATCTATATCCGGGTTGTAAAAACTTCTCTAAATTGTCGTTCACCATTCGTCTATATTTATTGAAGTGCCTTTATAGTTGGAGCAATGTATCATTCAATGCTCTCTTAGAGTTGTTGAGAGAAGCTTTGCCTTTATTGAACATCCCTGATACGTTCAACAAAACTAAATGCATGCTAAAGGACTTAGGGCTGGATTATAAGAAGATTGATGCTTGCCCTAATGATTGCATGATCTATTGGAAAGATCACGAGAACGATACTTCTTGCCATGTTTGCGGCACACCACGTTGGAATGAAGACGTCGAACAAGATGATCATGTCGAAAAAAATCATAATTCTCATAAAGTTCCATCAAAAGTTTTGAGACATTTTCCATTAATTCCTAGACTTCAACGATTGTTTATGTGTTCAAAGACGGCTACCTCATTAAGGTGGCACGATGAAGAGCGTACGAATGATGGGAAGTTGAGGCATCCTGCAGATGGAGAAGCATGGAAAGAATTTGATAAACGTCATTCTGACTTTGCTGATGAGACGCGTAATATAAGACTTGGATTGGCCAGCGATGGATTTAATCCCTTCAGAACCATGAATTTGTCTTATAGTACTTGGCCTGTGGTATTAATGCCATATAATTTTCCACCTTGGTGGTGCATGAAGGCTGAGTATTCTATGTTGACTTTATTAATTCCTGGACCACTTTCACCAGGGAATAACATTGATGTGTACCTTCAGCCGTTGATTGAAGAGTTGAAACTGTTATGGGATTCGGGTGTAGAAACATATGATGCATCACTAAATCAAACTTTCCAAATGCGTGCAGCTCTCTTATGGACTATTAGTGACTTTCCTGGGTATGCTATGTTGAGTGGGTGGAGTACAAAAGGGAAACTAGCATGTCCTTGCTGTAATTACAAAACTGATTCGATGTGGCTGGATAAAAGTAAAAAGGTGTGTTATATGGGTCATCGTGCTTTTTTGCCTAAGGATCATAAATATAGATCAAATGCTACGAATTTCAATGGGAGCATTGAAGATAGGCCAACACCAGAGTTGTTAAAATGGGAAGATATCTCGGAGAAACTAAAGGACGTCCGCAATGCTCACTACAAGAAAACTGCTTTGGAGCGTCCGCCTAAAACAGACGCTAATTACCAAAAAACGGACGCTACAAGGGTTTAGCGTCTACCTAGAGTCTGTGTCGTGGCGGACGCTTAATTGCCTGAAGCTAGCAGTTGCGTCCAGTAGACGCTACTTTAGCGTCTATCTTTTTAAACGCAAAGCTGAAGCTAGTGACTTGCATATATGGCGGACGCTATTGGCTAATATTAGCGTCTGCTTTTGTTAGATGCTATAAATTAGTTTTTGAATAATATAGTGTCAACTAAAAGCAGACGCTAATCTTAGCGTCTGCTTCTATTAGATGCTATAAATTAATTTTTGAATAATATAGTGTAAACTAAAAGCAGACGCTAATACCAATCGTTAGTTGGTTCAGTGGTGATTGGCGCTGAACTTGGTAGGGAGGACCACGGTTCGATCCTCCGCAACTGCGATCGGAAGAGGGCTGGAACCACTTGATGCCAGAACTGACCCCCGAACCAGATTCAACTGGTGGTGAAAACCGAAAAAAAAAAAAAAAAGCAGACGCTATTTTTTATTTTTATTTTTTATTTTACTTTTAATATAGCATTGTAGCTAATGGAAAATCAACAAACAATTAGTATTAGTGCATCTAAAATATAAATTAAGTAGTTCTTTACCGGACCTTCTATTTCTAATATATAACCATATCTAATGTCAACAAAAAAGGTCTACATCCATGAAAATATAATCCACTAATATATAATCCACCAAAACATCCCACAAAATATATAACCCATCAAAAGGCTCTTTCATGCATAAATAATACAAAATAAATATATATACAAAGTATCATAAAAGCAAATTTCATATCAAAGTGCAAATAAATTTAGTTACAAAATGTTCATGAAACAAAGTTACAAAAAGTATCATCAAACTAAATATCTCAGCAAAATTAAACAATGTTATGTTACTACCAAAAAACACTAGCCTAACCAAAGCTAAATCTAAGGCCTGCAAACAGATACTAATGTTCACTCTATCATCAAAATTCCTAGGCAATTACTTTACTAACTCACCATTAATATGAAGTGGTTAGAATTTTCATTTCCATTTCATGAGTTCAAGTGACTAACAAGAGCAGACCACCAACCTACCATAAAGGTAGAAATTCATTTCAGGTTAATAAAATCATACTAATATGAAGTCTACAAATTATCTTTTATTAATGAAGGTATTGGAGATTAAAATTTAGAAGTGTGCAGAACCAGAAGCATATAAACCTGCAGATGCAGAAGCATTTAAACATCCAAAACCAGAACGTAATTATGCAAAAATGCAATGTGCACAACAAGAAATTAGAACTAAATGCATTTGAACGTGCAGAACCATAACACAATTATGCATAAATTAGAACTCCATGAAGGACAAAACCTTGAAGTTAAAAGGATGTTGACAGTTATAATGACCAAATGAATATCAAATGTAACATACTTGCATAAATCATTACAATTGTGACTAACAATAATACTAAAGGGTACCCTATGATCACCTTAGTATAGTATAAAAATCATTATTGAAGCATCAAGCAAAAAAGACACACATACACTCTCCCACAAACAGATTATAATTAATCCACAAGCTCATAAGCATCTGGGGGCTCTTGAGAAGTTTCCTTTTTTAATTTGAAGTTATTATATGGTTCTACAAGAAGTTTCTATTCTACTAGAATTCAACCACAAGTATTTCGTTTCATCTCAGTTTGTTTGAAAGGCTCTTTAACCAACCACATGCATAAATCTAGTTACAATTGCATTAACGATTTTAAATATCAAGCCACCAACCAAATCTAGCTACAAAGTTGAAACTTTTACTACCTAGAATCATAAATCATTCCGTGACAATTCAAAAAACAAACCTAATTGCATATTAGAAAGTAACCCAATTGCATAATCAAAGCAAGGAGCAAGTATAACCACACACAAAAAGAAATTAGAATCATAAATCCATTGAAGAAATAAACCATGAGACACTCAGCACCACGAGCAAGTCCGAACCTAGCAAGAGAAACAAACCAACAGTCATGAAAAAACCAGCACTACTGCACAAAACAAAATTGAGGTTCAATAGACCATTCATAAAGAAAACAAGGCACAATTTGAAAACCGCTATATACCAAGCCTATTACTATTTATTCTATCTTTCAACCACTAGGGATGTCTCAAAATTTAAAAACTACATAGCAAAGTGATCCACATAACTAATGCATTAAACAAGTCATGGCTGAAATTTTCTATTTTAAGATTAACGCATGAACACAAAACTATTGTATCAACTCATAAGCTAACAACGGAATCACATAAGAAATAAACTTAAGGTGAAAGTAAACTAACTCATCCAAACAACTATATGCCTCATAATAGCTTAAATTGAGAGCATAATAACAACTCACAAATGGGCTTCTTTGATCCACAGAGAGAATGAATAATATAGATACCTAACAACAAAACAACAAGCTAATGAGAAACAAGTTTAAGAGAAACACAACAGTTTAAAAATTTAAATTGGATTGACAAGCTAATGGAGAGTTTCTTGATCTTGTTCCAATATATTAAGAAAAATAGAGACGTATAAGCATGCCTTAGCAAAATAGATGCAATTCTATCTTAGAAAGTGTTTGTGCACCTAAATTAATATTTTAAACAAAAATTACTATAAGATTAGAAAAGATAGTAAAAACAAACACTTTACTTCTTTTTTTCGCAACAGCAAAAGAAAGAAATATATTAATAATTGGGCATAAGAAATGCCAAAATGTACAACAAAGCAACTGTCCCAAACCAGACTGAACAATAATTTGCTGCCAGACCCCAACACTAAACAAGAGACCTGCTATAACAACAAAAACAGCAGGGACAACCTAAGAATCAACTTCACACATAGTATCTAAACAATGCCTAATAATTTCAAATTGCCCAAAACAGCTTCAAAGCTCTACACACCAAACCAGAACAGAAGCAACAGGGAACAACCAACTTTAACGACTACACCGACCCAAAGATTGAATTCGCTCACAAACATCTCAGGATCCCGGTCCTTGCCACAACAGAAAACTGCAGAAACGCAGGCGAGGAAGCTACAGATTAATACTTCCACCACCCTATCCCAATTAAAATTAGCGTTATTAAAAATCATCGCATTTCCAGCCTTTCAAAAAACACACACTTTACTAATCCAATTGCTCAGAAACAAGAACAGTAACAAAAACAATGTTTTCAAAACCAGCCTTCATTATCTCATAAGTTAATAAACAATTTTTTTTAGGGAACATCAAAAAGGATTTATTAAGAGCTGATACAAAAACATCCTTTCTTACAAACTGCATCAGTACTTACTCTAAAAAGTGATCTAAAACAAGAGGATAAATAAACTACAAAATGATTTAGAGACAAAATCACATGTAGAATCAATATATGCCACAAAAAATATGCCACACAAAATCACATATAGAATCAGTGAATCAAGAAATTGGTGCTGTTTCTAAAGCTAATTCACGCAATGCAGCAAAGCCAATTCCATTAGATACAAACTCAAGAAGCACACAATGAATTCATGGACCAATAACAATGACACATATCCATGACAAGATAATTGAATATATCAAATGTCAATAGAATCTCCAAAATAACACAAGTTTCAGATCATCCTCAAGATACATTCACATGAAAGTGAATAAATTTGTGTAAAAATCACATTTAGAGACAAAAACACATGTAGAATCAAAATATGCCACACAAAATTAGTATCTTTCTTATAATCAGTTGAGTGGAAAGATTCCTGAAGGCAGTAGCTTGCCATTTCAATTGGAGTATTTAGACACCAGTTCAAACTCTTTAGAAGGGGGGATTCCTAAATCATTTTGGATAAATGCATGTAAGTTAAAATCATTGAACCTGTATAACAACAGTTTGAATGATGAGCTTCAAGTAATAATCCATGACTTATCTAGATGTGCTAGAAACTCACTCCAAGAATTAGATCTAAGTTTTAATCAATTTAATGGAACACTATCCGATCTCTCAATATTCTCATTTTTGGAAAGATTTTATATTTCTAAAAATAGGCCAAATGGTGTGATCTCTGACTTCCATTTTTTCGGTATGTCAATGTTAAAGGAATTAGACTTGTCTCCCACCTTATTTTGTTTAAATAAAAAATAAAAAATTATACTTGTCTGACAATTCATTAGCATTGAGATTTACACAAAACTGCTAGCCCTCCCCTTTCATAACCATTTTTTTTACAGGTAGGCAATATTGGACTAACATATACAACCAAGACAATCTAGTACACAACACATGCTAGACTAGAGACATTAAAGAACCATAAGAAACACATGCTCACAACAACATAAAATAAATTGCAGAATATAAAGTAGAGCTAAAGAGATATTGTCAAACAACTACATTGAAGTACCATTTATACTTAAAGCGAAAATCTTTGAAAGCGTTTGTGTTATAAGTACTTATATCATAAGTGTTTGTGTTATAAGTGCTTAGTTAAGTTGTTTATTCAAGCATGGCCAAAATCATTACCATTTTACCAGTAACTAAATAGATTTATGAAGGACAAAACATACATATAATATCAGTTTCTCTATGTGATGATTTGTGTTTTCCACTAAAAATAGCATGAAAGTTGAGATTCTAAAGCGAACAACAAACGCATAAACACAACAAACCAGTTCCACTCAACACTTGGTTGTATATGTCTCTAGTCTACCTGAGAACAAAAACAACAATAGCAACAATTACCGCAAAAAAAATAAAAATCGATGGTAGTGTGACTTTAAGAGACGAAGAGATGAAGTTCCTAACCTTGTAACCACGAGAACGATGAATAATAACGGCGGAGTGATTGAGGTTCTTCTTCGACGGTGAATAATAACGGAAGAGGGATTAGGGTTGACATAGTGGTTGTTCTTCTTTGACGGCGTTGTTCTTCGACGGAGGATTAGGGTCGGATTTGGAAAAGATTAGGGATGGAGGAAGGGATTAGGATTTGGGATACAGGATTTCTTCAGACAACATTAAAGAGTGGGAAAGAAAACATCATTGTTCTTTGTTTTTGTGTATTTGGGAAAGAAAAAAAAAATTTAGAAAAATTATATTGCTAAAGAGTGGGAATGAAAACAAAAAAGAGGGAAAATGAAAAATTGGGAAAACATTTGGCTCTTAGATTTTTTTTTCTAATTTAATTTACTGTTGATTAGAGTCCGCCCCAGCAGACTCTGAATGAACTTTATTTTTTATTTTTTATTTTTTATTAGTGTCTCAATTGTGTCTATCAAAGCAGACGCTACTTATAATTATTCAATTAAAATAAAAATTTATAATAAAAATGCAGTAGCGTCAGTCTGACAGACTCTAAATAGACGCTAGTAGCGTCCGTGTCGGGGCAGACGCTAATATTTTTAAGCTAAAAAACAATTTTGTTGTAGTGGCTTTTGGTAGGATGCAAAAGAAATGTAATAAAGGTCCATGGAAGAAAAAATCTATATTTTTTGAGCTACCATATTGGAAGCATAATCTTTTACGGCACAACCTTGATGTGATGCACATAGAGAAAAACATCTTTGATAATATAATTGGGACTTTGTTGGATATCCCAGGAAAGACAAAAGATCATAAAAATGCACGTTTAGACTTGAAAGATATGAACATTAGAAAGAAACTTCACCCCAAGGAGGTAGATCAAGGCAAAAAGTCAGTGCTTGCAAAAGCATGTTTTTCCATGACTGCAAAGGAGAAAACTACTTTTTGTTCTGTATTGAAAAATGCTAAAATACCAGATGGGTGTGCTTCAAACATTTCAAGGTGTGTTCAACTTGCTGACAAGAAAGTTAGCGGATACAAGAGCCACGATGCACATTTCATGTTGCATTACTTGCTTCAAGTAGCAGTGAGAAGCACAATGTCAAACCAGGTTGCACACCCATTAATCCGTCTTTGTTCATTTTTTCGTTGTTTATGTCAGAAGGTGATTGAGGTGGCAGATTTGGATATCTTGCAATCTGAGATTGCAGAAACACTTTGCCAATTCGAGATGATTTTCCCCCCGTGTTTCTTTGATATAATGGTTCATCTGCCAATACATTTAGTGAACGAGGTAAGGTTAGGAGGGCCTGTTCAGTTTCGGTGGATGTACTTTCCAGAAAGATATCTAGGAAAATTGAAGAGTTATGTTCGTAATAAAAGTCGTCCCGAGGGTTCTATTGCTGAGGGTTATTTGGTTGAAGAATGCTTGACATTTTGTTCGCGGTATTTGCATAGTGGTGTTGAAACAAGGTTTACTAGAATGACAAGGAATAGCGATAGATGTGATCCTAATGAACATGAAAGTCCAAGTTCTTGTCCTAGCATTGGTCATCCTATTGGAGGAAAGAGAAAGGGTCAAGCAATTTCTTTGGATTGCAAGTCAAGGAGTTTAGCCCATCGTTACATCTTATTCAATCACGACGATGTCCAAAAATTTATAAGGTAAATTTATATGCTTGTATGTTTCAATTGCATAAAATGATTATTATACAATTACGTGAACAATTTAAGTTTAATTGCAGTGAGCATGAAAATGAAAATCCCAAAAAGAGAAAGGGGTGGAGCAAAGCGAAGAGTCAAGGGTCAGATTTTGTCGAATGGTTTAAGAAGCGTGCTTTGTTAAGCGACGTGTCTGACAAACTTAGGATGCTATCCAGAGGACCAAATAAAATTGTACGAAGTTTTTCTGGCTATGCAATTAATGGATACAGGTTTCATACAAAACAACGCGATGCTAGACGTAAAACACAAAATAGTGGTGTGACACTTGCGGCAGTAACTGAAAGTTTTTCAAGTACCAAAGATGCAAATCCAACAATACAGTCAATAACTTACTATGGATTAATTACACAAATAGTCGAGGTAGACTATTATGGTAAGTTAAAGTTTGTATTATTTAAATGTGATTGGTTTGAAGCCGAAGAGGAAAAATATGGGATGACTTGTGTTTACTTCAACAAGAGATGCTACGTTGACGATCCTTTTGTATTGGCTTCTCAAGTCCACCAATGCTTCTACATTCAAGATCCTTCAAATGTAAATAAACACTGTTATGAAGTCCGTTCCGAGAGATTTTTTTAACATGAATGAACAATCAGATTCAAATCCCCATCAGCCGTATAATTGTTATCAGGCAGATCATGTAGTAAATTTAGCTTCAAGCGATGAAATTTGGGATGTTGAATTTGTTAGGGATGACATTCCACCAACAATTGTTGATAATTTAGTACATGTGCCAAATAGAATAGAATCTGATGACACTTCTAATTTCTGATGACGATTCTAATGTATTTCTTGTTTATGAAATGTGGTTTATAAAATACATATATGAATTATACATTTTTGATTCACTTGTTTGTCTGTACACTGTTGACGATTCAACTCTTTTGGTCTGCTGCATCTGTTTGGTTGTTGTTTTACTGCATCTGTTTGTTTATTTAATTGTTGATAATTTAGTACCCGTTCCAAATGGAATAGAATCTGATGACAATTCTAATGTATTTCTTGTTTATGAAATGTGGTTTATAAAATTCATATATGAATTATACATTTTTTATTCACTTGTTTGTATGTACACTATTGATGATTCTACTCTTTTGGTCTGCTGCATCTGTTTGTTTATTTAATGTGGCATTATATTGATATCTTTTCATTTTGTATGGTAATTGCAGGAAAATGAAAAACGGGAATGATTTTGGGTTTGATATCCAAACTAAGTGCACCAAAGATTTATTGGAGAAGTATAAAATCAAGGTTGAAAATCAAGGTAACACTAATGTTGGAAACATTCAAAAGCTGAAGCATCGGAAGCCGTCACTGAATAATATAGCTGCATCCCAACAAATGAAAAATGTTGAGCCGAGCAAAGCCTCTAAGAAAACTGTTCAGCCTAAGAAAGCGCTTGTTAAGAATGGTAACATTAGGAGGCAATTGGAAGTAGAAGCCTCGAAAGAAATTCCTGCGCCGAGCAAAGTGTTTGTTCAAAATAATAATATTAAAAACAAATTGAGGTCTACGGTGGATCATCAAGTTAAAGGTTCTACTGAATCACAAGTCTCACAGAACATTGTCGTCCAAAATAATAATATTAAGAACAAATTGAGGTCTACGGTGGATCAAGTTAAAGGTTCTACTGAATCACAAGTCTCACAGAACAATGTCGAGAAAAACCAAGAGGTAAGGCAGACCAATAATCTTAAGAGGCAAGTAAGACCTACCATGGGAGATGAAGTTCAAGGATCAACGGTAGATCAACAAGCCTCTAAGAAGATAAAAACTGTTCCGAGTTGTCCAGCCCTGCCAATTAAGGAATATCTCAATAAGAATAAGGAACAAGATGGAGTAGATGACGAAGATATAGAAGAAAATGAAGTGGAAGATGACATGGAGATGGATATCAACTACGAAGGTGAGGAAATTGAGGAAACAGATGTAGATAAAGCTGAAGGTAATATCTTCAAAGTTTTGATTGGCTGTTTGCTTGTGTAGAGTAGATATTGCATATAAATATTTGAGTATTTCTTTAATTTTTAATTAATATTGTGCTTTATCCTTAGGTTTAATAAGAAAACGAGGAAAAACTTTATGTCGGAGCATTCATGCACGACAATTGAAAGATAGAGAAGAGATCACCTTGAGTGGAGAAGGACAACCAATTGGGCCAGATGGAAAGACAGTGTCTCAATTCAGTAGTTTTTTGGGGACATTAGGAAAATGTTCAGATTTATGTCCGCTCACCTTCACTAGTTGGATTGGTTTGGTCAAGTTTTGGGAGAAACATAATATAGATCCTGTGTGGGATTATGTCAATGTATTTACTTTCTTATTTGATTATGTGTATTTGATAGCATATTTCAATGAATATATCTTTCTAAATTTTTCTTTGTGCAGGAAAAATACGTTGTCCCATAGGAAGGAAGGAAGGCTGTGCTTGCTATTGTAAATGATGCTTGGAGACGATACAAATGCTTTCTTAAAAGGGAGCATTTTAGTCCGTACAAAACCATGCGCGAGCGGCTAAAAAATCGTCCACAAGAGGTACCAGAAGAACACTTTAAGAATTTATTGGAGTATTGGAGAGATGAAAAAACTCAAGTAAGCAATAAGTACTTTTGTGTACATGTATACATGTTGTCACAAATTTGGAATGTTATAAAAATTCATGTTTCGCTGAATATAGGAAGTAAGTCATCAAAATGCGCAAAATATAGCTCAACTGAAATTTAGACATCGAACGGGGAATAAAAGCTTTGCTGTTATAAGAGAAAACATGGTATGCATTTTTAAATTATTATAAATGAATGTTCAATATTCTACCACTTCATTAATATTCTCATACTCTTGCTTTACTCGGTTTAGCGTTTAAGTAGTGAAGATAAAGAGCCTCCGACTCAAGCTGAAGTGTTCATTGCTACTCGACAAAGTAGGAAAGGAAAGGAGTTGGATAAAGAAACAAACAGTGCAATTGTAAGTAAACCTTGTGTTTTGTTCCTGTTGTGAGTTTATTTAGTTTATGTGCTACTTTGTTTTACTATATTATATAAAATGATGGTGAGGTTTAAGCTAATCAGAAATTTTTGGCAATTAGTAATCACTATGCCATAAAATAAGGTCCTGTAACATTCTATCAACCAAATCTCACTTGTGCATTATTCCAACATAAAAGATAACCTGCCTAGACAAATTAAGCATATGAGATCACTACCCCCGACTCACACATACCAGTTTCAATACAAATAACAGATATTTAACAGTTTGTACCCTTAATTACCTTTTGTCATGATTATCCTTTCCATCTTACTGATTGTGTTCTGTCACATTTTAAGTAAAAAAAGGAAAATAAAATATATAGAAATCATATAAAAGAAGAGCACATGTAACTGACAAGAGCAGAGCCAAGAAAAAAAATTTATTAAGGAAATTCTACTATTATATTAATATTGATTATTTATTTATGATATTATGTATGCTAGATTAAGCTTCAAGACATGATTGAAAAAAATGAGCAGCCTTCTTCAAAAGTCTTTCAAAGTATAGTTGGCAAAGAAAAACCTGGGAGATTGCGTTGCCACGGAAGAACCACTACACCGACTCTCTTGAAAAAAAATGAAGAAATTGCAAAACTTAAAAGAGAGCATGCTGATGAGGTAAAACAATTAATGCAAGAGATGGAGGAGAAACGTCGTCAAGATAAGGAAGCAACGGAAAGAAAATTTCAAATTATTCTTAAAGCCATTGTGAACCAAAACATCGCAAACATTGATACCGAGGCAATTGCAGCTTTGATATCAGCTCCTACAGCTGATGCTAACCATTCTTTAACATCAACACATGCTCCTGATAGGATTCAAAAACAGGGGAAATAGAATAGAACAATAAAACAATAGAAATGGTGAATGGATGTAATATTATTATACTTCAATCTAGAGATCAAACGGGATCTAGATGATAAAGGGAATACAATGGAAAATAGGTATAAGCTGGAATGTAAATAAGCAGAAATGTAAAATGAGCGATTCGAGATGCTCAATCTCCCAGTTGCTATTCTAGCCAAATTCATGCATGATTGACTCCAATGAGGAGTCTATTACTAATAGTGCTCAGATCTGTCAGATCTGATTTCTCTCTCTGCAATCTTCATCATTAATAGTGATCAATTCTGTTTTCTTTCTCAGTCATCTATCCCTCACATTCCTTATTTACTGCAACAGAATATTCTATATTCTTCTTGCCACTTCTTCTACTAAAAACCCTACCAAAACTATCAATTCCTCCCCCTTCAAAACTCTCCTTGACCTCAAGGAGAAATCCTGGGTACTCTTTTCTCAGCTTCTCAACTAACTCCCATGAATTCTCAAACTCTGGGAGTCCTTTCCACTTCACCAACACCTCAACTTCTCCTACTGCATTTCGTCTAGTGTCCATTGCTTCTTCTGGTTCTGGCTCTAACTGCCAAGCCTCATTCATACAGCTAGGTAAAGGTTGTGGTTCCACATTTGGGGCTATAGCTTTCTTCAAAAGGGACACATGAAACACGGGGTGTACCTTACTGTCATCTGGGAGCTTTAACTTATAAGCCACTGCCCCTATCCTCTGCAATATCTCATAAGGACCATAGTACCTAGGACTCAGCTTTTGATTGTACCTCTTGGCCAATTTCTGCAACTTGTAAGGTTGAATTTTCAGATACACCACATCTCCTACCTGAAACTCAACTTCTCTTCTATGCTTGTTGGCTTGACTCCTCATCATATCTTGAGCCTTAAGCAACTGCTCCTGCATTTCCTTTAAGGCCACATTTCTCTCGGCAGTCAATCTATTAACCTCTTCTACTGCCGATAGCTGAACATCACCCTTCACTAACATGGGTGGACTTCTTCCATATAGAGCCTCAAATGGAGTAGTTTTAAGTGAAGCATGATAATTGGTGTTATACCAGTATTCTGCCCAGGCCAGCCACTTAGGCCATTGCTTTGGTTGTCTCCTAGTCAAGCATCTCAGATAGGTTTCAACACACCTATTCACCACCTCGGTTTGGCCATCCGATTGAGGATGATAAGCACTGCTGTACTTCAATTTTGTACCTGCCTGTTTAAATAATTCTGCCCAAAATGTACTCAAGAAAACTGTCTCTGTCTGACACTATGGATTTTGGAAACCCATGCAATTTCACAACTTCTTTAATAAAGATCCCAGCTATTTCCTTAGCAGTATAAGGATGGCTCACTGGAATGAAGTGAGCATATTTAGTCAATCTGTCTACCACTACCATAATAGTATCAATACCATGTACCTTAGGAAGTCCTCCGATAAAATCCATGGAAATGTCTGACCAAACCTGTGTAGGGATGGGTAAGGGTTGCAAAAGTCCCCCTGGGCTCAGTGTTTGGTACTTGTTTCTCTGACATGTCTCACAAGCTTGTACATAGTCTTGGATTCTTTTCCTCATGCCTTCCCAATACACAATGCTAGCTAGTTTCTTATAAGTTCTCAGATACCCAGAATGTCCACTAGGAGATGTATCATGAAATTCATGTAATAACCAAGCAATTCTAGGAGATTGCTTAGGAATCACTACTCTACCATCATGATATAGCCTTCCACCTTTTAAGTGAAATCCAGGATGACTGAGAGGATCTGCAATCAAGGCTTGTATTATCCCCTTCAGTTTATCATCTTGCTGCACTTCCTCTTCTAAACCTTCCCAAGCCTCACATTGTACTGTTGTGATGGTCTGGTACTGCATCTGTCTGGATAAAGCATCAGCCACATTGTTCTCTTTCCCTGGTTTTTACTTAATGTCAAAGTCAAAGCCTAATAGCTTTGCAATCCACTTCTGCTGGTCTTCCTCCATGCTCTTCTGCTCAGTAATATATTTCAAACTCTTCTGATCAGTGTGAATTTGAAAATGTCTTCCAAGTAAATATGGCCTCCATTTTTGCACTGCCACCACTATAGCTATCAGTTCTCTTTCATAAACTGACTTCTGTTGTGCTCTGTCAGATAACGTCTGACTCATATAAGCTATGGGTCTGCCATCTTGCATCAGTATCGCCCCAATTCCCTTACCTGATGCATCAGTCTCCACAATAAATTCCTTATTAAAATCAGGCATGGCTAGTACTGGAATAGTGGTCATGGACTGCTTCAGCTTGTCAAAGGCCAGTTGAGCTTCTTCACCCCATTTAAAATTGTCCTTCTTCAATAACTGAGTTAATGGCCACGCTATCTTGCTATAATTTCTGACAAACTTTCTATAATATCCAGTTAAGCCTAAAAATCCCCTCAAACTCTTAAGTTCCTTCGGGGCAGGCCATCTCAACATATCTTCAATCTTCTTGGGGTCAGCTGATACCCCTCTACCAGAAATTAAATGGCCCAAATACTCAATTTCTACTTGGCCAAAGGAACACTTTTTTTTATTGGCAAACAGTTTGTGAGTGTGCAGAACTTGTAAAATTTCTTTCAAATGCTTCACATGTTCCTCTTTGTTGGCACTATATATTAGAATATCATCAAAAAACACCAACACAAATTTTCTCAAATAAGGTCTTAACACTTCATTCATCAAAGCTTGGAAGGTTGAAGGAGCATTAGTAAGGCCAAAAGGCATAACCAAAGTCTAGGAACCTTACTCACCAAATAGGTGCCTAGTTTCTATAATATCCTGTAGACTGAAAATGTTGTAGTGAACCTTACTCACCTTCATGTTACATTGTAAAGACATAGCAAAAAGTCTAGGAAATAAAGTCTTCAAACTTTGGTCACCTACCCACACATCCATCCAAAGTAAAGTTTTGTTACCATTTCCCACTTTTCTCACCGCCGCCCTAGAAAACCAACCCACCTCTCCATCCAATTGACTTGAGCGCATTTTATTGAACATTGCTCAGCTTACAAACATCTCATATGATTATATCAAACACATATCTTTACAGCCTGAGGCACACCTACACGTATCTCTTTTAAAGTGTCTTGTGTAGATATCTGATTTTTATTAATAATATATATCGGTTATGCTAATCGATGTTTTCATAATACTGATTAAGGAAATAAAAAAAAGAAAGTTTTATATTGAAATTAATATTTTTTCAACTTTTGACAAGTTGATTGCGTAACTTTCAATGACATATTATATTACTATATTTGTTTCCTTAAGCAGTTTTCCCAAGACACTGTTAAGTATTTTTCATAATATATTTACCGTTAAAAAAAATCTCTCCAAGCACTTTCTCTAATTTTTGTTTTCTGTTTTATGAAAAGTGGCACATCCTAATTTTAAACTCTTTGTCTATTTATTTATAGAAAACAGACTAGGTTGTTTTTTTCCCTAAGTGACACAAAAGTTTATTTTCATTATTTTTCTACAAATTTCCCATTCACATATTCTCTTTCTATACTATTTTATCAATTCATACCTCCCACTTCACTATTTACTTAAAGTGCACCTCTTCACCTATGTTCTATCTAAATTTCATATTTTCTTTATTTCTCCCCACTTAATTAATTTACTAAAAACCCTCTAATCATAATTCAATTATTTATTTTCACTATTTCTCATATTTTAAATACTCCACACAAACACGTCAACAAAAGCAAATTTCTAATTAAATAAATTAGAAATTAGCTAAATTTTAAATAACTAAATATTCTAAAAGTCGGAACCTTACATCGAAACATGAACAAATATGTTTATGACACACAAGTCGACCAGGAGGCTGTCACATCGGGTTGTCTGGACAATCCTCAGCTTCAACACATGGTAAAAACACTGTGTGGATAAATAGAAAAATAAAATGTTATAAAAATGGAATAAAATATTGTGTAGGAAGTAAAGAACAAAACTTGCAAAGGAGATAAAAATAGCTACCATTTGTTGTAACAAGAAATAGAGAATGAATAATGATCCTAAAAAAAACAAACTTCACAACTTTAGCCATATTTTCCGTCCTTTGCATGTATCAAATAGAACATGATTTTATCATTTTTCAATTTATAAAGCTCATCATTTTCTCTTCACATTAATTAAATAATATGTAGCACTTATAGATTTGTAAAGAGACATCATAAAAATTTGTTTAATAATTATTAAATAACTCTTAAATATAAAAATCCGATAATATGCCCATTTAGCACGTTTAGTAAAGAGGTCGCATAAAACTTTAAATCATAATAATTCTTTTTTTTTTTTCCGTCCTTTGGTTTTTTTTTTTAGATGTTGAATTTAAATATTATTTGTCTAATTACCTCGTACAAACATAAAATATTTAATTGTATGCACTACTAATAAAATATTCAATTGTGCTGGAGCCGTTAGAGTTTGTGTCGTGGTGAGCCTCAATTTTGGTGGTATTCATAGAGTTGGGCATGTTTTTTGCCTCCTTTTTTTGGTGATCTTCTATACTCTCCTTCTTATTGGCGTATATTTTCTTTGGAGGCTCCTTAGATATTTCTTATATGATAAATTTTTGTTCTCTTAACATCTTTTATTTGAGATTTTGGATAACTTTAGTAGCCCCCCCCCCCCCCCCCCCCCCCTCTATATTTGCTATGTTTGTATTTTATTACTCTTTTATTATATATTTATATAATTTGCCATTAAAAAAAAGGGTATAAATTAATGTTGACCTACTTTTTTATGTATCTTGTTACTCTTTTACTGTAAAAAATGATAATGTTAAGTGATTATAAATTAATGTTGAGCTACTTTTTAAATTACAATTACGGTATATAATTTATAAAAAATATTAAATATGTCGTATTTTTCTGAAATAAATTATGTAGACACATATTGAATAATTTGTTTTAGTCAAATTATAAGTCATACACGCTTTTGGTTATAAAGATGTTGTCAATTAATGGTCTTTTCAAAATCTGAAATCAAATGTATGTTTTCATTTCAAGGCAATATATTTTAATGCTTTAATTTAGTTATTTTTCCGTTTTGCAATGAGTTTGGATATAACATATTTTAATAGATTCTTCACATATGAGACATTATCATTTCCTGTTAGAACAAATTTTTCTGAATATTTTAATTGAACTTTACAAATATAATTAAGACGTGAGACCTAATATTATGATCTGAATTACTTTACTTTTTACACGAGTTTGATTTAATTCATCACAGAACATTTTGGATATTTTCATTGAACATTTTACAAAAGTAATTAAGACGTGAGGTCTATATTATAATTCAAATTGCTTTACTTTTTACACTGATATGATTTAGTTAGATCATATCTCTTTGAATATTTTAATTGAACTTCTTACAAAATAGTTATGATGCAAGACCTAATATTATGGTTACAATTGCTTTACTTTTTATACAAACTTGGTTTAGTTCTTCACACCGTAAGAGATTACCCATCTTTTGTTAGAACAAATTTCTCAGGATATTTTAATTGAATTTCCTCGCATTTTCGGTAATATTTTCTCGCCTAGTTCAAACAACCAAGTTTTAGTTTTAGTCATTTCGCAGCTAGTTTATTTAGGTAACGCGCAACTCTCTTTATAAAAGTAAAAACATTACAAATATGCAAAACTTCAAAAATATTTTATCAAAAATCCTTGGACTTCAAAAACACCAAACAAAGCTATAGAACAATATCACCTGCTTCATACATGGATTCAATTTTTTTCTCATAAATGGACCCAACTTTGTTTTTACTAATTTGTTGCAACTTGCAAATGAACTAAAGTATGAACAAATATATTGGTAATAATCGTAACGACGGTGGTGATGTGTTGTTTTGAAGGTGATTCGATTATGACTGGGATGAGTTGTCAAGCAATTGATGATGATAGTACGTTGGATTTCAATAACCTGGCCAGTGTGTGGGATATTAATTATGTCTTTTTCAGATCGGGTGGGTGCTCATCTCTTGTTATGGGCGTGTTCAGTTATGGGTCTTCTTGGAATTCGCCCCGGAGATTCGTGGTGGCGGTTGGGGTGCCGGAGTCCGGCCGTCCACCACCGCGTCGGTGGGTAAGGTTGTTTAGTGACTTTAAGCTTTTGATCTGGTGTCGGATCTGGTAGTTTTCATCTCCGGTTCCGGTTGTGTTATGTTCTGGTTCTTTTTGGAGTTCTCACTGGAGATTCGTGGTGGCTGTTGGGGTGTTGCCGGAGTCCGGCCGTCCACCACCGTGTCGGTGGGTAAGGTTGTTTTGTAACTTGAAGTTTTGGATCCGGTTAGTTTGGAGGTGGTGAGGGGTGTTGTGGTGGTAGTGAGGTGGTGATGGTGGTGTTCAGATTTTGCGTCGTCGGGTCTGGTTTCGGTGATGATTGTTGGTGTTGTGGTGAGTTGGTGGTGGTTGTTGGTGATGAGGTTACAATTGATGTCACATGATTGGTTTTCTTTGATTCTAGATTATGTGACCACTTTTTAGATATGTTGAAATTTGCATGATTCTTTCTGAGTCGCTGAAGGTTTTCAAATCTGTTGAGATTTGCAGGTCTCTATGTACTTGGGTTGACCTCTTCCACGTCGGCGTCGGCTGTTTTATCCTCGGGTGGTGTTTTCGTTCTTTGGTGTTTATTTTGCCACTACCGGCCTCATGGTGGTGCCTCTGTCGTTGCCGAGATTTATCTGTCTAGGTTCTCTTTCTACCTTTGTCTGGTCAGTGGTTCGCCTGATGGAGCTGGTTCTGGATTCTCATGGGCCGAGCACTTTTGCTTCGAGTTTGGGAGTCAGCGTCTAGTAGTGGCAACTTTCTAGGCTGGGTTGGTGACTGCTCTCGTAGTCTGACATCTGAGGAGCGCTTTTCTGATTTGGGATTAGGAGCTGGATTTTGATTAGGTTGTGTTTGTTTAGGGGTTTTTTTCTTTGGGTGTTCCGCATATATACGACAACTATGTTATGTAGTTCTTTTTTATCGGTCTTTGGTCATCTTGTGCGGAGACCTGATTAATAATATATTTTGCCGTTCAAAAAAAAAGAAACACACAACAACGGCCTAGCACGGTCGTCTGATTTGTACGATTAGTTTGACGTCATACCATATAGCATTGCTGGTATTTAAAATGCCATCTAACGAAAAAGGATCGCTATGTGAAAATGATAATTATATATGAGAATGATGAGAATCGATAAAAAATGATGTGGTATTAATACATGAATTGAATTTATGATGATGATTTATGATAACTTATTTGTTGATTATTTATGATGATTTATATGTTGGTCAATTATGATGAAGATTGAATATATTATCCAATGATTATAATGATGAAGATGAATTAAGTTATCCATATTATGATGATAATGTATTAGTGATATTATGATGTGTTTGATATGCGTACATTCATGCATATATGTGTCGAAGTGTGACAAAGTGTCCATCATGACATAAAACTGAACATGAGGACGTGTCCATCATGCCCTAAAACTGAATATGACAACG
Source organism: Trifolium fragiferum (assembly GCA_954870985.1). Lineage (NCBI taxonomy): Eukaryota > Viridiplantae > Streptophyta > Magnoliopsida > Fabales > Fabaceae > Trifolium > Trifolium fragiferum. The sequence continues at coordinate 28,058,846 of OX940796.1, forward strand.
TGTCCATCATGATATAAAACTGAACATGACAATGAATTGAATATATGTTTACCCAAAATTATGAGAGTCCGTCATGACTTAAAACTGAACAATCAATAGATGGTACCACATATATTTAGTTGTGTCTAGGGTGACAATACATGAATATTTGGCATTAGTTGCATTAGAAAAATGTGCATTATTATGTGGTAATTGGTATTGTGAGAATCATCCTTATTTGTTTGATTTATGTATTCGAATAATAATATGAGATGAGATATATGTTTATCTAATTTTAGTTTATGAATACTATAAATGTAAGTGTGTACTCTTACATTTGCATTCCTTTTATTGGTTATATTATATAACACTTTGTTTTGTATATTTTACTGGTTCGAGACCACATTCTCAGGTTGTGTGTTTCTCGTTGTTAATGAAGCTCTGCTCTATTTGTGACACAGGGAAATGGTCCATATAATGTATATAGTCTTTTATTTCGTTATCTTAATTTATTTTAAAGATGTATTATTTTAGAAAGGATTTTAGTATAAGTGAAGTTTACTAATTAAGTTATTAGTTGTGTTTGGAAGAAGAATGTAATACTTGGACCAATATTTTATAATTCAATTTTAGTTTTCTTCTACGTATTCTGTAAAAGATTTTCTAAAGATAGAAATATTTAAATAATGAGTTTAGGTGTCACAAAAAGAAACTACATGATATTATTACCTTAGACACCAATTCTATTCAAAGTTCTTGTCTAAGTACTCAATATTTTGTTCAACAGCGTTTTTGAAAATAAATGTTGTAAATGTCCGTTATATATAGTTGAATGCTTTATGCTTCTTTTGCTAATTAGACTTGGATTATTATTGACAAAAATTAGTTAATTTCTTTACCATAAGGGTGTTATATGCTACTTCCAATTAATTACCACATGATATAAATATAAAAGCAGTGGAAATTTGTTTTAACACCAAACATGCATAGATCTTAAAATCTGCATTGAAATTACTGAAACAATTAACTTGATCTGATGGTTTCAAATAAAACAACAACTGAGAAATTAAAAATAAATTTTCCCCCATGACGTTCTATTCAGAGCGACTTATTTTTTTTCATTTTTGTGGTTGAAACAGAGCGGCTTATTATTTAAAGCTTCTAATACAATCCTTCAGGTTTGAAAACCTACAATTGCACATCGTAGGACAAATCAGAAAAAGGTAAACAATAAGGGATGAATAACAACCTCATATAAACAACGAATGTAAATAACAATACAAAAAATAGCCAAAACATATAAGAAACCACACACTAAAAAAAATACCAACTTAATATATCAATTAAATTTGACTCAATTATATAATAAATGTAATGCAACCTAGACTATCTAGATGCATGTGATATCAAAGTTGGAGACCAATTTTATGTCTATGAAAACACTGCTAAACATCATTCATCTTTATTAATTCAATATAATTAGACATATGTATAAATGCATGACATATATAAAAATTCACAACATCGAAATAAGCAACAGCAACTAAGATAATTGACTTAAAATTCAACAATAATCAACAACAATAAATAACATCAATGAATTATAAAAATAATTTAACTTCACTGCAGAAAGAATTGAGTTTGATTATGGTACAATCTACCACTACTATACTTAAATAATCACAAACATGTCAACAATTCAATAATCACAAACTCGTCAACACAAGAAAATTCATAATTAAATAAATTAGAAACTAACAAAATTGTAAATAATTAAATATTTCAAAAATCAGAGCTTTACATAGCGACACACACAAACATGGTCAGTAGAAGAACAACCAATTACACCAGGTGGCGGGCACAGTTCCGTCTCTGGACAATCCCCGTCTTTAACACATGGTCTAAGACCTGTGCGCATAAAGAGAAAACGGAATTAATGTTATTAAAATGGGATAAAATATTATATATGAAGTAAAGAACGCAATGTGTAAATGAGATAAAAATACTCACCATTTGTTGCAACAAGAAATAGAGAAAGAATAATGATCATAAAAAAAACAAACTTGGCAATTTTAGCCATATTTTCTGTATCAAATAGAACATATATCACTTTTTAATTTATAAAGCTCATTTTCTATTTACATCAATTAAATATTTTTTGGCACTTGTAAAGAGACTTTTTAAAATTTAATAATTATTAAATGTCTCTTAGGTGTAAAAAATCCATTAATATGCCTCTTTAGCACGTTTAGTAAGGAGGTCACATAAAATATTTAAATCAAAATAATTCTTTTTTGTTTTCTATCCTTTGGGATAATTTTTATACTTTAAATCAAAATTTAAATTTAAATGTAATCTCAAGGAGTCAAGATCCCCTCCAGTTCTCTTATCCTCCATTTCTCCAGCTCCACATACAGATTCTGCCATGTGGCAATTGAACATTTTAAAGGCTAAGATTAAAATAACTATTTATTTAATTAAAAAAAATGCCTTTTTTCTTCTACTCTCACACAACAGACTTGTCTCTTTCCTCTCATTACTCATCACCACTCACCGCCGCCGCCTGTTCTCATCTTCCACATCTATCAAACTCTTCTATTCCAAGTCTACCAGGTTGAATCCAAGGTTAAACACCAAATGATTGTATCATAAAGATAAAATAGAACAAATCAATCAAAGTTAGACACCACAACACATTTATCAAAATCAAAATCTGTAAAGAAACTAAGAAACTGCATCACTACTGTTGGTGGCTATGAGGCGGAGCGGTGTAAGTAAGTGTGCCACAATCGGAGCTTGTGATAGTAATTTTTAACTTCACATGTGGAATTCCAAAACTAAAAAAAGGGGAAAATGAAAAAGATACAAAACAACAACATGAAGAACAAAGAAGAAAATGGTTGTTCGGTGCATATCGAGATTAATCGCATATCAGCGACGGTGAAAGAATGGAACGACGAAACAGGGAAACTAAGGGTCTGAGCTCCTCTGTTTTGTTATTTTTTTTATTAAAAACAATTTGTTTCGATGTTGATGGTTGGAATTGTAAAGCACCACGTGTCAAACATCCATGACAACAACTGGACAAAACTGGAGTATAAGCAATGGAGCTGATCCGGACTCGTTCTCAAGGCAATATATTATTCCATAAGAGCTAGTTTGTTTGTCTTATGGAAGGAAATACATTTAAATTTAAATTTATGGCCTTTGGGATACTAATTTGTTTGTGTGTTTTTTTTTTTTTATAATAACTAGTTTGCTTGTGTGTGTTTTCTTTACTATTCATTGTGATTATCTACTATATATTATTAATGCCAAGCCACTTACCATTTTTTACAATGACTTTTTAAGTCTTCTAATCCTTTAATTTAGTTATTTTTCGGTTTTGCATTGTGTTTGGATATGACATATTAGAATATTTTTTTTTGGATATTTTTATTAAATTTTACAAATATAATTAAGATGCGAAACTTAATGTTATGTTCCCAATTATTTTAGTTTACATGGGATTGATTTAATTCATCATAGATCTTTTAGGATATTTTCATTGAACGTTTTAAAAAATTAGTTGTTGGGATTTTGTAGATTGGCTTAATTTTGCAAAAATAATATTTTAGTTAGATATTCAACCAGATGTGGTAACATGTGGCAACAACATTATGTGAAGTCCTATTTTACGCCATGTGTACGCGCAATATATCTTGAATCTTATTTGTGGAAACTTCATATCTATTCTTGTGCGCCAAGAGTTTTCTCTCTCTGTTTGCCGAAGATTCTATGTGGATTATTTATTTCCTTAAGATGTGACAATATTTAAGGAAATATATGATTTGATTCAAGAATATATTTTTGTGCTGGATCTTACACGTTTTTTCAGCTGTGTTTTGAAGCCCTAATGGATCAAGAAGTCCATGCTATCTCAGGGTATATATTTGAAGACTTAAAACCTAGGTTTGTGAGAGTGTGGACCATTGTTGTGTTTTAGGGTTTTAGTGTTCATTGTTCAATTTTTTTTGTGCCTTTCTTGTGTCACTATGATGCAAGCTTAGGACTGTGTTTATTGAGTTGTAATTTGTGTGATCTTCTCCTAAGCCTTGAAGTATGGAGTAAGGTTGTTTTCTTGTACAACACTCTAAGCCTTTAGGTACGAGTGTTTAGTTTTCTAGGAGAGTGTCTCCAACTATATGCTTTTGTTATTGATTGTAAAACAGTGTTGGTTGTACTGTTGTGTTAGGAAGTGAGCGGAGATTCTCATATTTAGAAGTTTATAGGTAGAATTAGCAGGGATAATGTTTAAGTGATAAGTCGTACACGTGGTCACCGAGGTCTTTGAATTAAAACTACCATAATGGATTCCTTCCTATATTGGTATATATCCCCAGAAGTAGGTGAGGTTGCACCAAACTATGTTAACAAATAACATGTGCACGTCTTATTTTCTGTCATTTATATTTTTGTTATTTGTTGTGTTATGTGTGTGCTCAAGTGTTGGAACATCTGACAGCACATATGTCTACTACATGCCAGAATTTCATTGGTAATTAAGTCGTGAGGCCTAAAGTTATAATCCAAAGTGCTTTACTTTTTGCACGGGTTTGAGTAGTTCTTCACACTTTAAAAGATTGTCCATCTTTTCTTATATTAAATCTCTTTGAATATTTTAATTGAAATTTCTACAAAATAATTATGATGCGAGGCCTAACATTAATTTTTGTTTCAATTGTTTTACATTTTACACCGATTTTATTTAGTTCTTTCCATTAGATCAAATATTTTCTTTTGATATTTTAATTGAAACTTTTTACAAGTGTTTGATGTGATTCTTCGGGCCCGTTTGACCTAGCTTATTTTTGAGCTTTATGTTATTTTATTAGTTCAAACTAGTGAAAATTGAATTTTTATAAGTTATTTTATCATAAACTACCTTAACAAACTTATATAATACATAAAAAATGCATAAGTTGTTTGCATAAGCTAAAAAATAAGCTAGGCCAAACGGGCCCTTCATACCGTAAGAAATTACTCTCTTTTTTTAGATCATATCCCTCTTAAAATTTTGGCTTAATTGCACATTTAGTCCCTTATGTTTATTTTAGATTTCAAGTTAGTCTGTTATGTTTTAAAAGTTTCAAGTCGGTCCCTTATGTTTATTTTAGGTTTCAAGTTGGTCCTTCATGTTTTAAAAGTTTCAAGTTGGTCCTTTATGTTTTTAAAAGTTTCAAGTTTAGTCTGAAGGTTGAAAAACACACAAGAAGGGGGGGGGGGGGGGATTGAATTGTGTTAAGACTTTTTCTAAGTTAAAACAAATGGCAGCGGATAATGAATAAGTCACACAATATATGAGGATAGGGATAGAGAGAGACACTCAGAATTTTATACTGGTTCCTCCCACTAACAGGAGTAGTTCAGTCCTCTTGTCCTTCACAAGAGATTTCACTATAATCACACAGCAAGAGACTTCCAATTGCTCAAGCACAAAGCAAGAGACTTCCAATGCTCAAGCACAAACGCAAGAGACTTCACACAAGTTTAATAATAATAAAGATGTGAGATTAACACTTGATATACAATCAGAGGTGTTTACAAAATACAACACAGTTACAAGACTAACTTAGAAAATTATCACAAAGTTTCTAAGTGTTTGATAGCTTCAGAATTTGACAGAGGTTCAGCACGTTCAGAAGCTTAAGTCTTGATTAATGATTCTTCACAAATCTTCTTCCTTTTATAGATGATAAAATAAACATTGAAGATTATAGCCGTTTGAAGAATTGAGACGCTCCTTTGCAGATGCTTAGGAGCTTAACATTTACTACAAAATGAGAGATTCCTTTTGGCTTTTGATATTTGAACCTTGGTGAAAGCCAAATGAGGAAATAATCGTTTCTGAAGCCTGACTTGAAAAGGACCTTTCCATGGTCAAACCTTTTCATTCTTGGTTTCTACGTTTGGACTAAGTCAGACACAGTCTTCAATAAAGTTGTACTCTCAAAAGTAGCTTAACACTTATCTCTGATGAGCCTTCAGATATTCGTAGCTTCAGAGTTTGATAGGCTCAGAATTACTTGCTTCAGATATGGTGAGCTCAGATGTTGTTTGCTCAGAAGTAATTCTTTCAGAAATTCTAATGTGCTTTAGTACGCAAATTTTTAACTTTTAATCCTGCACACTAGATTAAATCATTAGTACTCCAATTTAACTTTAAATACATTGTTATCATCAAAATCAATTAAGGAGATACAAAATCATAATTTTGTTCCAACAATCTCCCCCTTTTTGATGATGACAACTATATGTATTTAAAATCAATTGTTGTTGTTTTTATTTAACATCTTGAGTTCAGGTTCTGAGGTTTGCAAGCTCCCCCTGAGTCTGATAAGCTTCAGAAGTTTATCAATGATAAATATAAAACAGTCTAAGAGTAATATTTAATGTCAAATATAATTTCATATATTCTACCTTCAGAATTAGAGGTTTGCAAGCTCTATTTTTTCAGATTGACAAATATAAGATATGGTTTGCAAGCTTATCTTATATTATATGAACTTATTTTGGACAAAATTTATTACTCCCCCTCATTAAAAGTTTAAAAGACTTTAATAGAACTTAGTAAGAGAAGAGTTCAGAAAATGTAAGATCTTAGAGCTTCAGAATTAATTTCACCGCCACATGAAATGATATAATATTTTCTCCCCCTTTGTCATTATCAAAAACGGGTCAGTCAAAGCACAAGTTACAGGGTAGTAAATGCACATAGCAAACAACCACCGGCAGTAAATGCATTCAACGGTAAAAGTTTGAAAACGCTTGGTACGAGGTGAAAAACATGCTATAAAAGAGGGACCTCATAGAGGTAAAAACCATCAGTTTTTCAAAGAACAGAAGCAAAAGAAAGCATGGAGAGAGAAAATGAAGAGCAAATGCGTGGAGAGATGGAGAAGCAAATCCTAGAGGAGGAGATCAGAATCATGAAGGAGAGGAAGGAGCGTTTAGATCGCCGTTTGGAAGCAGCACGAGAAATTGAAAGAAAGACCAACCAGCTTGTGGAGAGTCTTATGGAGTATGGAAGAAAGAAGCCAGAAGATGAAGCAAAGTAGTATTTTTAATTTCTGAAAGAAAATGTAATGTTTAATTTTAGAATGTACTACTTAATGCTTATGAATAAAAGTTTGAATGTTTTGAAGAAAGTGATGAGTAATAATAAACAAGAAATGATTAAGAAATAAGCCATAAATTCAAACAAAATATCCAAAACATAAACCAAAAAAGAATTGTTCAGAAAAGATAAAATAGTGCCTAAAAAGAATCCTAAGGTTTAGGGGTAAGAAGGGTGATGAGAGTCTTCAGATCATTGGCCATTTCATCCTGTTTTGCCTCAATGCGCTCAAACTTCTCATTCTGTTGAGCTGCAAGCTGATCAATCTTTGCATCCAGTTAAGCTTGCTTCTGCTTCTGAGTCTCAAGCTCTTTCTGAATAGCAGTGAGTTCTGAATAAGAGCCAACATGATCCATCACAGACTTACTCACATACAGAGCGCCAGGATCCAAAGAAAACTTTAGAGCAGTTGAGATCGAACTCTGCATAGATATTGAGAAGTGGTTGCTGAGGAAATCTTCTTGCCAATGGCGAGCTGCCTTCTCAGAGATCTTCAAATACCCTTCCTTGAGCTTATCCAACCAATCCTTCAAAGCTTGCTGATAGTCCACCATTTCATTCAGATCCCCATCAACCAGATGATAGATATCACTCAGAATTTCCTCCCTCAGAGCATCCCAAGCCAGGATGTAGGCTCTTGGATTCATCAGTGAACGCCTAACATCATGAAGTGCCTTGGCTTTCCGGTAAATTTTATTACTAACACGCACAAACATGTCATTGGATACAGGAGGAGGTGGTGGTCTAGGCAGATGTTCACAGGAGGATTCTGAAGTAAAGGAGTCTTCAGAATCTGAGTCAGAGTCAGGAATGGTAATGACTCGTCTGGCTGGTCTAAATGATTGAGGGGGGTTAGTGTTAAGGACCATAGTGAAACAAGGAAAAGTTTCAGAGTGAAGACGAATTTCTTCAAGATCTGAATCAGTTCCAGGTGATGGTGGTGGATTGGATTGAGTAGCTGAGGTGTTGGGTTCAGAAGTGGTTAATTTAGGAGATTTGGTCTGAAGGGGTTCAGATTGTGGTTCAACAATGATTTCAGAAGTGTGGACAGCTGAAAGTTCAGGTTGATCTATTTCCATTGCTGAGGGGGCAGGCTCAGGATCTTTAACGGTAGATTTCTGAGGGGATGTGGAAGGTGCAGGAATAGTTTCAGAAATGACTGCAGGTGCAGGAGTGGAATGGATGGGTGATTTCTGAGGTGATGAAGGATTGAACACAAGATCACCATGAAGATGTTGTTCAAGGTGATGGAGAGTGTTTGTGGATTGAGGAGGTGGAGATCGTGGTTGTTGTTGTTGTTGTTGTTGTTGTTGAGATTCTTGTTGTTGAAGGTCATGGAGTTATTGCATTTTTGAGTGAAGTTCATGAAGGGTTTCAGTTCTCTTAGAAGCAACAGTGGCAATGGACTCTGTTGCGTGGTCTACAGCTCTTTGAAGTTCAAAGACTGTGGGGGAATCAGCAACATTGTGAAAGGCTGGAAAAATTTGATCACTGCCAGGTAGCATCATATTAATGGGTTGAGATTCATCAACAGATGGGTGACCAATGACAGGATTTGTGGAAAGGTGAGGTTGAGTAGGATTAGGTTGAGGTGGAAGTTGTTCAGATATGGTTTCAGTGGAATGGGGAGGAGGTTGAGTTTGTTCAGAAGTGGGTTTGACAGTTTGTGCAGTATTAATAATATTATCTACAGAAGTTGAAGGAATACCTGAAGTAGATTTCTGAACTGGTTTCCTGATTCTGATAGTGCGGCTTAGAGGCATATCATCTTCTGTATCTGAATCGCTGTCAACATGTGCCACAAAAGGCTCTTCAGTGCTCTGAGGTACCCGTTCAGATGTAGCAACAGCTTCAGAGACCTTCTTGGTCTTCACCTTCTTTTCCTTCTTAGCCTTCTTCTTTTCTGGGGCTTCAGCACCCTCAGAGTCCTTCTTCTTTGTGGTCCTCTTCCTTTTCTTGACAACATAGTCATCCTCAGGTTCAGATTGCAGATCATCAAGAGTAAGATAGACACCTTCTTCCCTTCTAGCAGCAATATAATGGGCAATAACTTCCATTGGCTCATTCTTATACACAGGGTGAACATCATCTCTGAGGGATGTAACCCTTTTCTTGGTAGGTGATTGAGGATACTTCAGATTATCCTTAGAGATTTTGTGCACATTGCACAGATTTTCAGCAGATAGGAAGGGAGTCCTTAATTCAACAGTGGTATCCTCAGCTCCAACTTCCCTCAACTTATCCACCAAACGCCATTGGTAAAAGAGCTCAGAAAGCAACCTTGGACAAGCAACCCAGTGCTTAGACTTTTCTGTTGTGTTTCTGACATAGGTACAGAGATAGTGGAAGAGATAAGCTGGCAAATTTAACTTAGTACCTTTTACTAAGAAGAGAAGCAAATGCCTTTGGTCCCACGAAATTTGATCAGTTCCACCAACCCTTGGAATGATGGTAGAGAGAAGAATTTTCTGTAGAAGCTTTGCAATCTTAAACAGCCCAGAAGTTCTTCCCATATGAGTGGGATCCTCATATAAAGTAGCTTTAATCTCAGGTCTATGTTTGGTGAGAGGTGGAGGTTTGTCAGTATCAACTTGAAAAAATCCCTCATTAGGAATCTGAAGAAGTTCAGCAAAGTGATTCCTGGTGATTGACACAGGTACACCAAGAATTGTTGAACGAATTTCAGGACCAATGTAAGGTTTCAAACCTAATTCCTCACAAGACTTGTTCTTGTTAACTTCTGGATTCTTGGCAATGGCCCTTTCCAATTCCGCTTTAGCCTTTTCTTTAGTAAACACTTCCGCGCCAACCCAAAATTCATTGACCAAGTTTGGATAAACGACACCATTCAGCATATCAAAGTAGTTCATCCACCCTTGATTCTCAAAATAACTTCTTAATTCCAAATTGTTTATCCTAAACGATTCGAAGTCGATTGGACTTTCTGCAACAAGCTCTAGTTCCTCAAAACGAACAGAAGAGGGTTCAGGATTTCTGGAAACGTCTTCTTGCGATTCAACATTGATAGGCTTTGGAATAGTACGAGCAGTAGATGAAGATGCCATTGATGTTGAAGATTAAAGAGGAGAGAAAGAGAATTTTGAGAGAGATTAAGTTTTTTTAGAAAAGGAAGTTGAAACGAGAGTGTGAGAAGTGATAGTGACTAGTGTGTGAGAAGTGATTATAGTGGAAGTTTCAAAATATTGGGGGAAACAAGATAGTGACGTAATGGGGGCGTGGCAGTTACTTTTAATAAAATCATCATTAGCTCTCCCCCATTACCCAGCGGTTACTAGACATGATGGGAAGTTACACAGATAAGTAGTGTTTTCAGAAGCCAGCTGTCAGTTAGAGAAACTGAGCGGTCAACTAACACTTAGAGTAGGTATCTGAGTCACAAGAAATCACATTTAATAATAAATAATTCTGATTGCTTCAGATGAGAGGGTGCTTCAGAACCTATATAATAGTTTCTGAGCCGTCCAAACTTCTGATGCCCTTCAGAACCAATTTATTCATTCAGAGTTAATAGCATTCAGAAACATCATTCAGAAATAAAAACCATGTTCAGATTTTTCTTGATAAAATCAAAACGATCAATAGCAAGAGGTTTGGTAAAGATATCAGCCCATTGATGCTCAGTATCAATGAATTGAATCTCAATTACTCCCTTCTGAACATAATCTCTAATGAAGTGATGTTTGATCTCAATGTGTTTAGCTCTTGAATGCAAAATAGGATTCTTAGACAAACAGATAGCAGCAGTATTGTCACAGAGAAGTGGTATACTACTTATCCTTATCTGATAATCCTCCAACTGATGTTTCATCCAGAGCAATTGAGTGCAGCACTTAGCAGCTGAGATGTACTCTGCTTCTGCTGTAGATAGAGCAATAGTTGCTTGTCTCTTACTAGCCCATGATATAAGGTTTTCACCTAGAAATTAACAGTTTCCACTAGTGGACTTCCTTTCAATTTTATCACCAGTATAGTCAGCATCACAGAATCCAATAAGCTGATAATCTAAGGATTTCTTATAAAGTAATCCAAGATTAGTGGTTCCTTTCAGATATCTAAAGATTCTCTTAACAGCAGTTAGATGAGACTCTCTAGGATCTGATTGAAATCTAGCACACAAGCATACACTGAACAAGATATCTGGTCTAGAAGCAGTGAGATAAAGGAGGGAACCAATCATACCTCTATATAATTTCTGATCTACTTTGCCTTCAGATTCTTCCTTCAGAAGACTGCTAGAGGGATGCATAGGAGTTGACATTGGTTTACAATCTTCAAGACCAAATTTCTTCAGTAAATCCTTTGTGTATTTGGTCTGATGCACATATACTCCTTCTTTTCTTTGATTGATTTGAATTCCCAAAAAGAATGTTAATTCTCCCATCATACTCATTTCAAATTCATCCTGCATAAGCTTAGAGAAATTCTTGCAAAGTGAAGCATTAGTTGAACCAAAGATAATATCATCAACATAAATTTGAACAATTAAGATGTCATCTTTTAGGGTTTTTCTAAAAAGAGTGTTATCAACATGTCCTTTTTCAAAACCATTTTCTAGAAGAAAAATACTTAACCTTTCATACCAAGCTCTTGGAGCTTGCTTCAAACCATATAAGGATTTCTTCAGTTTGAAAACATGATCAGGACACTTTATATCTTCAAAGCCAGGAGGTTGTTTAACATAGACTTCTTCAGAAATTACTCCATTTAGAAATGCACTTTTAACATCCATTTGAAATAGAGTGATGTCATGATTGACTGCATAGGATAGGAGAAGTCTAATTGCTTCAAGTCTTGCTACTGGTGCAAAGGTTTCAGTGAAATCTATGCCTTCTTGCTGACTATAACCTTGTGCTACTAGTCTAGCTTTATTTCTAACAACTTCTCCCTTTTCATTTGACTTGTTTCTGAATACCCATTTTGTTCCAATAATGTTCTTGTGTTTGGGTTTTGGTACCAGATCCCAAACATCATTCCTTTCAAATTGATTGAGTTCTTCTTGCATTGCAATTATCCACCCATAATCTGAGAGTGCTTCTTCTATGTTTGTGGGTTCAATTAATGAAATTAGACCAACTAAGGATTCATCCTCTTTGAAAGCAGATCTGGTCTTTCTTGGGCTATCCTTGTTACCAACGATTAGCTCTTCAGGATGAGATGATCTATACTTGAATTTACTCTTAGGTGGAGCAGATATCTGAGAGGGTTTAGTTTCTGAAGGGTCTTCAGATTCAAGACCTTCAGAAGTATCTTCATTATGAGTCTCAAAAGAATATACAACAATGGAGAGATCTTCACATTCAGAATTTGAGGATACTTGAAATTCTGCAAAAGTTTCAGCTTGCTCTGACATTTTATTGTCAAGCTCTTTATCATCAAATCTAACATGTATAGAGTCTTCAACTGTGTGAGTTTCAGAATTATACAATCTGTATGCTTTTGAGCGTTCAGAATAACCTATAAAGGTACCCTTATAAGCTTTAGCATCAAATTTCTTTCGATAGACCTTGTTGTCTAGAATGTAACATGTACATCCAAACTGATGAAAATAAGAAATATTGGGTTTTCTTCCTTTGAATAGTTCATAAGCAGTTTTGTTCAGAATAGGTCTGATGTAGATTCTATTCTGAACATAGCAAGCAGTATTTGTAAGTGCACCAGTTCATCCTCATGTTTTAATAATTGTCAAAACACATGAAAATAGAGTAGAACATATTTTGGCAACATTACAAATGACTTGACAGCGAGAAACCTTTTTTAAAACTTTGAAAAACTGATTTTTAGGTATTATGTATCGATACATATACATGTGTATCGATACAAATGTCCTGAAATTACTTCAGACTGATTTTGAGCAATTTGTATCGATACATATATCAGTTGTATCGATACAAAAGTGGTCACTCAGAGGCAGAAGGTCATCTGTGTATCGGATCATGCTTGCATGTATCGATACACACCCTTGCTTCTCAGAAAACCAGATTGTGCTTGATGTATCGAATCATGCTTGCATGATTTGATACATATCAATCAAGATTTCAAGAAACTGATATATGTATCGATACACATACGTGTTTGTATCGATACATAGGTCAATATTTTCAAATTTACACGCTGGTCAAAGGGTTTGTATCGATACAAACCATCCTTTGTATCGATACATGTCTGTTAAATTTTGCCTAAATTTGCTCAATCCTATTTTCTCTATAAATAGCAATATGGTGTGTCATTGTAAAGTAGAGAAAACTAGTGTGAAAGATCAGAAAACGCTTTGGATACAAATTGAGTGATAATTTGCATCAAAGGTTTCATTCATCACAAATTCATCATCTTCATCAAGGATTGCAATCAAATTGGATTTTGAGTATGGGATCAATTCAATAAAGATTGAGTTCTTGTGTGATAACGTTCGATACGGTTCGCGGTGAATCGGAATCGTAGTCGGGTTGAATTGTGTGAAGAAGGTTCTAGTGTTTCTCTCAAGTGATTCAAGATAGTGCGTGTCTTGAAGGATTCGACAACAAGAAACGAAGGACTCAGCTGGACGATCGGGTGCGGTTCGGCACAAGGTGGATCGTTGGAATCAGAGGGCGAAGTTTCGTTGTGTGTCGAGGTTATTCGCATTAGTTTACATTTTGTGTCGTTATAGGTGTATAAGATTCGACGCGAAATCCGAGGAACTCCCTAATCACATCGTGTGTCTCTCTCTCTCTCACTCTTAAATTTCGCAATTTCGTTAATTTCTTAATCGATTGAATTTTTGGTGTTCGTATTGGTTCACAAAAATTCAATTGATTCTTGCTTGATTGTGATTGATCTGAATATTGCTTGGTAACTTGTTGGGATTGATTTTTAAATTGTGTAATTTGAATCGTTTTTGAACTCGAACATTTTCGTATCTTTTCAAAACCGTTCAAGGCTTATACTACCTTTCCTTTGGTCAATCGGTGCGTAGACTACCGATCCGGTGGCTCTTCCGCTCGCTTGATTAATTTGAAATAATTTTTTAAAAACCGCATTGTTTTAAGGGTCACTTATTCAACCCCCCCTTCTAAGTGATAAGCCGAGTAGTCTAACAAGTGGTATCACGATCCCGGTTCAATTTTGTTTACAAAATTCGACGGATTGTGCCAATTATTAGAAAACATGGCTTTCGCACCGAAAGGGGCGTATAATAGGGCTCCTATATTCAATGGGGATCATTTTGACTATTGGAAAAGTAGTATGCGCATTCACATCAATTCTTTTGATGGTGAAGTATGGAACGCTATTGAGAACGGTCCATTTGTTCCAACAATGACCGATCTCAATGGTGTTGTCATAAACAAGCCTATGGCACAATGGACGGATGATGAAAAGAAAAAGGTCAATTACGATGCAAAGGCACAAAACATTCTTATTTCATCCCTTGGGATTGAACAATGTTATCATGTGTCACATTGTTCTACGGCTAAGGAAATGTGGGATACATTAGTTACTCACTTTGAGGGAACTAATGAGGTCAAAATTTCAAAAATAAACACTTTAACCCAAGAGTTTGAGTTGTTCCATATGCAAGATGGTGAAACCATCGCGGATATGCAACAACGATTTGTTAAAATCACCAACAAGTTACATGGTCTAGGCAAACCAATCACTAATCAAGATGCTACTAACAAAATTTTGAGGTGTCTTAATAGGTCATGACAACCTAAGGTCACCGCAATCAAAGAGGCGAACGATCTTACTACCTTGAGCCTCACAACATTGTTTGGTAAGCTAACGGAACATGAACAAGTGCTTAGTTTGTTGGACAAGCATGAGAAAGGTGGTAAAAAGGAGAAACACAACGAAAAAGAAAAAGAAAAGGACAAGAGGTCAATTGCTCTAAAAGCCTCAAAGTCAAAGTCCAAAAAGGTTGAGCAAGTGGAAAGTAGCTCAAGCGAAGACGATTCCGATGATGAGGAAATGGGGCTCTTCGTTCGACGCTACAATAGGTATGTGAGAAAGAATGGGATAAGGCATTCCGATGACAATCTTAAGAAGTTTCGGAAAGATAGTGGTTACCGTCGGAAGAATGAAGATGCTAGGAACTCCAAGAAAGGGATATGCTATGAGTGCGGCCAAGTTGGTCACTACAAGCCGGATTGTCCTAATCTCAAGAGAAAAGAGAAGGAGTCATCTTCAAACAAAAGGAGGAGCAAAGGAAAGCAAGCTTATGTTGCATGGGAGAGTAGTAGCTCTTCATCTCATTCATCATCAAGCTCTAATTCAAGTGATGAAGGCGAAATGGCTAATGTATGCCTCACAACTCATCATCACAAAAAGAAGGATAAACCTCCCAAAAAGGTAAACCAAAATCCCTCTAGCTCATATACTTCATTAGAATATCATGATTTGCAAAGTGCATTTGAGGATCTATGTAGTGAAACTAGGAAATCTTTCAAACGATTAAAAGAAATTATAAAAATTAACAAAGCTCTTGAAAAGAAAGTTTCCGAAACGGAAGAAGAGTTGAAAGCTTTCAAGGTATCATTATTAGAAAGGTCAAATGTATGTCATGATAATAGTGATATAGTTGGTTGTGATAATTGTGTCACTTTGTCCAAAAACATTAAGACTATCAAGGACAAAGTGGAAAATTCATCAAAACCTAGAGTCTCTCATGAAGTTGATCCAAAACATTTTCAAAACACTTTGAAAGTCAAAAACAGAAAATCTAAACATTTCAAAATGGATCAAAAGAAGAGTGACTCACATATCACGTGTCACTATTGTTGTTGTGAAGGTCATACCATTGCAAAATGTAAAGCTAGGAAATTGTTGGTACCTAAGAGCGTATTGCAATGGATGCCAAAACTCAACAAAGCTTATTTACCTCACCAATTAGTACCTCCTTTTTATGTCTAATTGTTGTAGGAAAAGTGCCTTGATAATCTAGAAAGGAGATGGTTTCTAGATAGTGGATGTTCAAGGCACATGACGGGTGATGCCTCGCTTTTTATTGAGTTTAAAGCACAGGAGAAAGGCTATGTCACCTATGGAGACAACAATAAGGGCACTATTCTTGGTGTAGGTACTATTGGTAATCCCTCTACTATAACCATATCTAATGTTGTACTTGTGGATAACCTTAAGCACAACTTGTTGAGTGTTGCTAAGCTTTGTGATAAAGGGTTTATAATCAATTTCAAACCAACCTTTTGCACAATCGAAAGTAACAAAGACAAGAATGTGGTTCTTAAGGCTATTAGGCATGGGAATGTGTACATGCTAGACCTAGATGATAATTGCCTAAGTGGTGCCAAGTGTCTCATAACCAAGAATGATGAGTCTTGGTTGTGGCATAGAAGGATGGCACATCTTAATTTCGGTATACTAAATAAGATAGTTTCTAAAGATCTTGTAGTCGGTCTACCTAAAATACGATTTTCAAAAGATCACTTGTGTGATGCATGCCAAATGGGTAAACAAACTAAGGCTTCTTTCAAATCTATAAAGTTCATTTCAACTACTAAGCCTTTAGAGTTAATCCATATGGATCTTTTTGGACCATCAAGGACCAAAAGTATTGGTGGTAATTACTATGGTCTTGTGATTGTAGACGATTACTCAAGATTTTGTTGGACACTATTCTTAACTAGTAAAAGCGATACCTTGCCCGCTTTCAAACAATTTGCTAAGATGATTCAAAATAAACTAGACCTTAAGATCATTTCTATTAGGAGTGATCATGGAGGTGAATTTGAAAATCATAAATTTGAGAAGTTTTGTTCTAAACATGGCATTGAACACAATTTTTCGGCTCCACGTACACCACAACAAAATGGAGTAGTGGAAAGGAAAAATCGTATTCTAGAAGAGCTAGCTAGGACTATGTTAAGTGGTCTTCCTAAGTATTTTTGGGCCGATGCGATAAGCACTGCAAGTTATGTTCTAAATAGGGCAATTATTCGACCTATTTTGGACAAAACTCCCTATGAAATACTTAATGGTAGAAAACCTAATCTTAGTCACTTGCGCTCTTTTGGATGCAAATGCTTTATTTTAAATAATGGAAAGGAGAATCTTGGCAAATTTGATCCAAAAGCGGATGAAGGCATTTTCTTAGGTTACTCATTATCTAGCAAAGCATATAGAGTATACAATAAGAGGTTACAAATTATTGAAGAATCGGTTCATGTAAACTTTGATGAGACTTTTCCGGAAGAAAACGGGGAAGGTAACTCTATTGGTGCAGGTGTCGACACAACGGACATTTTAAAGGATAAAGAAGTTGTT
Organism: Trifolium fragiferum; assembly: GCA_954870985.1. NCBI lineage: Eukaryota > Viridiplantae > Streptophyta > Magnoliopsida > Fabales > Fabaceae > Trifolium > Trifolium fragiferum. The sequence continues at coordinate 28,076,259 of OX940796.1, forward strand.
GGGAGTGATCAACCCTCAACGAAAGCTCCGAAAGAAAAGGACGATAAGCCGTCACCACCCAAAGAAGATAACGATGATGGAGGATCTTCTTCATCATAGAATCATCACAAGGAAAGAGGAGCCGGTCTTGCAAAGGAATGGCGTACTCTAAAGAACCATCCCATTGACAAAGTCTTAGGTGACATCGCAAAGGGAGTGGCTACTCGATCTCAAATAAGTAACTTTTGCTCTCATTATGCTTTTGTTTCACAAGTTGAACCTAAAAACTCAAAAACCGCATTACTTGATGAACATTGGATTCTTGCAATGCAAGAAGAACTAAATCAATTTACAAGAAATGATGTGTGGGATTTAGTACCACCATCTCCAAGTCATCAAGTGATTGGGACACGTTGGGTTTTTAGAAATAAACTCGATGAAAACGGTGTTATTGTTAGGAATAAGGCACGTTTGGTAGCTCAAGGCTACAACCAAGAGGAGGGCATTGATTATGAGGAGACGTATGCTCCGGTTGCTCGCCTCGAGGCCATTAGACTCTTATTAGCTTATGCATGCAATATGAACTTCAAGTTATATCAAATGGACGTTAAGAGTGCCTTCCTAAATGGATACATAAATGAAGAAGTGTATGTTAAACAACCACCCGGTTTTGAAAATCACGAACATCCGGACTATGTTTTCAAATTGAAAAGAGCTTTATACGGACTTAAGCAAGCTCCTAGAGCTTGGTATGATAGACTTAGCAAGTTTTTAATTAAAAACGGATATTCAAGAGGGAAGGTTGACACTACACTCTTCATTAAACGTAAGGGAAAGGACGTCTTATTAGTTCAAATCTATGTTGATGATATTATTTTTGGTTCCACTAACCCATCTCTTGTCAAGAGTTTTTCTAGTCTTATGCATGGTGAATTTGAAATGAGCATGATGGGTGAACTAACCTACTTCTTGGGACTTCAAATCAAGTAACTAGAAGAAGGGACTTTCATCTATCAAACTAAATATTGCCTTGAGTTGCTCAAGAAGTTTGGGATGACGGATTCAAAACATGTGGAAACTCCCATGGCATCTACATGTGCTTTAAGTAAAGATGAAGAGGGTAAAGATGTGGAAATCACAAAATATAGAGGTATAATCGGATCCTTACTCTACCTAACGGCATCTAGGCCGGATATTATGTTTAGTGTTTGTATGTGTGCACGCTATCAATCATGTCCCAAAGAATCACACCTAAAAGCCGTAAAAAGGATTTTAAAATACTTGAAAGGAACATCAAACTTTGGCTTATGGTACTCTAAGGGAAATGATTGTTCTTTGGTAGGTTACTCCGATTCCGACTTTGCCGGTTGCAAGTTGGATAGGAAGAGTACTAGTGGAACATGTCACCTATTTTGTAATAGCTTGGTAAGTTGGCATAGCAAGAAACAAGTATCCGTTGCTTTATCAACCGCCGAGGCGGAATACGTTGCGGCCGGAAGTTGTTGTTCACAAATACTTTGGTTAAAACAACAACTTCACGACTACGATTTAAAACTACAACGTATTCCAATCTTTTGTGACAACACTAGCGCCATAAACCTCACAAAGAACCCCGTGTTGCATTCAAGGACTAAGCATATAGAGATTAGGCATCACTTCCTTCGAGATCATGTAGAAAAAGGGGATGTTGTCTTTGAGCATGTGGAATCGAAAAACCAACTTGCGGACATCTTTACAAAGCCACTTGCAACGGATCCTTTTATCTACATTCGCGGGGAATTAGGGATCCTTGATATCTCTAACTTAGCATAACATTCATTAAGCATGCACTTTATATATAAGTGGTACTTCTTGGCAACTTGGAGTGTTATACAAAAGAAAGTGCATCAACACGTTACGGTTCAAGGTTAAATCGTATCATCTCTATCCCCTCTTCTCGTATCATTTTTTTTGTTGCCTATGTGAATTCTTTTCAATTATCAGCATAACGTTTTAGTTCAACTCAATACTTTCATATGTTTGCTCATTTCCAAAAATTTTGCTTTAAGATAAGTAATAATTCTTGAAGTCCATATGTGTTAAATGGCAATTTGTGAAATATTGTGCATAAATGCTATCAATGTATCTTATTTATTTATGATCATCGTTATAGTTTGATATGGCAATAGAATATTATGCACTTGGTGCATTGCTTTGTTTATTTTCGTCCCATATTTTGATATGTTTGTTGATTTAAAATGTCGATGTGTTACAATATTCATGCGTTGGTTTTGGTTTGTTGTTCGACATTCCATATTTGTCATGAAATTTGGTTTTCGTCATTGATATATTTTGGCATATCTTTGTATGTATTTATATTGGTTAGGAACTTTATCATATATGTGCATTTCGACAAATGTAAGTGCACGATATGACTTTGGGTCAAAATTGATTGAACTTGATACTTCTAATAGACTCTCTTCTTCTTTTTGATATTGTCAAAGGGGGAGAGATTTGGATGCACAAGCTAAGGATAAAAGCTAAAGTGTCTTGAAGATTATCTACTATGACAATCGCATTATGGCATCAACTCAGGGGGAGCGTGCTTATTGTTAGCCTTGGTGTTTAATTGCGTCTGTATATATATTGCTATTTTATTTGCATATTAGGTATAGGCTTAGTTAGCTTATGCATAGTTTAGACAATTATCAAAAAGGGGGAGAATGTAAGTGCACCAGTTCATCCTCATGTTTTAATAATTGTCAAAACACATGAAAATAGAGTAGAACATATTTTGGCAACATTACAAATGACTTGACAGCGAGAAACATTTTTTAAAACTTTGAAAAACTGATTTTTAGGTATTATGTATCGATACATATACATGTGTATCGATACAAATGTCCTGAAATTACTTCAGACTGATTTTGAGCAATTTGTATCGATACATATATCAGTTGTATCGATACAAAAGTGGTCACTCAGAGGCAGAAGGTCATCTGTGTATCGGATCATGCTTGCATGTATCGATACACACCCTTGCTTCTCAGAAAACCAGATTGTGCTTGATGTATCGAATCATGCTTGCATGATTTGATACATATCAGTCAAGATTTCAAGAAACTGATATATGTATCGATACACATACGTGTTTGTATCGATACATAGGTCAATATTTTCAAATTTACACGCTGGTCAAAGGGTTTGTATCGATACAAACCATCCTTTGTATCGATACATGTCTTTTAAATTTTGCCTAAATTTGCTCAATCCTATTTTCTCTATAAATAGCAATATGGTGTGTCATTGTAAAGTAGAGAAAACTAGTGTGAAAGATCAGAAAACGCTTTGGATACAAATTGAGTGATAATTTGCATCAAAGGTTTCATTCATCACAAATTCATCATCTTCATCAAGGATTGCAATCAAATTGGATTTTGAGTATGGGATCAATTCAATAAAGATTGAGTTCTTGTGTGATAACGTTCGATACGGTTCGCGGTGAATCGGAATCGTAGTCGGGTTGAATTGTGTGAAGAAGGTTCTAGTGTTTCTCTCAAGTGATTCAAGATAGTGCGTGTCTTGAAGGATTCGACAACAAGAAACGAAGGACTCAGCTGGACGATCGGGTGCGGTTCGGCACAAGGTGGATCATTGGAATCAGAGGGCGAAGTTTCGTTGTGTGTCGAGGTTATTCGCATTAGTTTACATTTTGTGTCGTTATAGGTGTATAAGATTCAATTGTAAACTGTGCACTCTTAGTTCATCAAGTTTTTGATCTATAAACTCTCAAATAACCCGTTTGGTTATTTGGGGGGAGACGTACTCAGACATACGCGTGGACGACGCGAAATCCGAGGAACTCCCTAATCACATCGTGTGTCTCTCTCTCTCTCTCACTCTTTTAAATTTCGCAATTTCGTTAATTTCTTAATCGATTGAATTTTTGGTGTTCGTATTGGTTCACAAAAATTCAGTTGATTCTTGCTTGATTGTGATTGATCTGAATATTGCTTGGTAACTTGTTGGGATTGATTTTTAAATTGTGTAATTTGAATCGTTTTTGAACTCGAACATTTTCGTATCTTTTCAAAACCGTTCAAGGCTTATACTACCTTTCCTTTGGTCAATCGGTGCGTAGACTACCGATCCGGTGGCTCTTCCGCTCGCTTGATTAATTTGAAATAATTTTTTAAAAACCGCATTGTTTTAAGGGTCACTTATTCAACCCCCCCTTCTAAGTGATAAGCCGAGTAGTCTAACAGTATTCACGGCTTCTGCCCACAAATACTTAGCTAGATTAGACTCAAGCATCATGGTACGAGCCATTTCTTGCAAAGATCTATTCTTTCTTTCTACAACACCATTCTGCTGTGGCGTTCTAGGAGAAGAGAATTCATGGATTACTCCATGCTCTGAGCAGAAAGATTCGAAAGACTCATTTTCGAACTCTCCCCCATGGTCGCTTCTAACCTTCAGAATCCGAAGATCCTTTTCACTTTGTATTTGTGTGCAGAAGTCACTGAACACCACAAAAGCTTCACTCTTAGAACGAAGGAATTTCACCCAAGTCCATCTACTGAAATCATCAACAATGACCAATCCATATTTCTTACCATTGATAGAGGCTGTCGAAACAGGACCAAACAGATCAATGTGAAGCAATTCTAAGGGTCTGGAAGTGGAGACAATGTTTTTAGACTTGAAGGAAGTCTTAGCAAATTTTCCTTTTTGACATGAGCCACAGAGTGCATCTGAGTGATAATCAATGTCAGGCAAACCACTAACAAGCTTTTGTTTGCTAAGCTTAGAGATCAACCTCCAGTTAGCATGACCAAGACGCTTGTGCCATAACCTTTTCTCATCACTCAGAGACAAAAGACATATAATCTTTTGGTCAACCAAATCAGAAAAGTTTACTTTATAAACATTGCCAACTCTCATTCCCTTGAATACTACAGATTTGTCAGAGTCTTTTGATACATAATCTTTTGGAACACATCCATTGTCACAAAATTGACTAATGCTCAATAAATTATGTTTAAGTCCATCAACTAGCCAAACATCTTTAATGGAAAGGGAGGAATTACCAACTGTACCTGTACCAATGATCTTCCCTTTTTGTTTTCCTCCAAACCCCACAGAGCCTCCCTCTTTCAGAGTTAGGGTTTGGAACATATGCTTTTCTCCCGTCATATGTCGTGAGCAACCACTGTCCAGGTACCAGGGCTGCTGTTTTACCTTTCCTTGTATGAGCATCTGAGGCAAACACTATTTCAGATTTTGGTACCCACATTCTGATGGGTCCTTTAGAGTTAGTCTTCTGAATAGTATTCCTTCTTTGTTTTCTATGATCAACACAATATCTAGAATTAATTAAGCTTTGACATGAATGTTTAGGCTTAATTTGATTCTTGGATTTTGATCTGGAGTATATCACAGTTCCAAAGGTCAAGCAAGGATCTGAAGTAACTTTGCCTTGATTTCTCAGAGGTTCAGATGACTTCTGAGCCTTAACTTGAGAACTTTTAGGCTCAAAAATTTTAGGTTCAGAAGAACATGGAACTTCTGAGTCTTTGAGTTCAGGTTCAGAACCTCCTTCAGAGTTGGATGCCTTCAGATCGTGTGTACCACTTTTAACAAAGGTAGAGAATAATTCAGGTGGAGTATCATCATCACTATATGATTTCAGAGGCTTATCCCAGTTCTTAAACCGAGAATAACCAATGCCTTCACCATAGTTACGAGTCATATGATAAATCATGGAAGCCATTTTACTCCTATTGAAGGTACAGCGAATAAATTCATGGAGAGCATCTTCATGATCATCATTGAGCTTGTCTGCCAAGACATAGTTAGATTCAACATGACAAATACGAATGTTTAAAGATTCATTTTCTTCATAAAGAATCTTGGCATCCTTTTTCAATGATTCATGAACATTCTTCAGAATTTCGTGTTGACCTACCATACGAGTGTAATGTTTCACAGCAATCTTAAGAGAATCAATTAATTCAGATTTAGTCATGTTAGAGTATACCTCATTTTAATCATATGAGTCATCTTCAGAATCTCTATCAGAGTTGTTACCTTCAGAAGTTCTTGCCATTAAAGCCAAATTGCCTTCTTCATCATCTTCTCCTTCAGAGTCATTCTCAATGGTCTCCCAAGTGGCTAACAGACTCTTCCTTACCTTTTCCTTGTACTTTTCTTTCCCAAAGCTCTTACTATTTCCTTTGTCCTTTGATGACATTTCTGGACAATCAGCAATGAAGTGTCCAGATTTCTTGCAATTATAGCACTTGTCCAGTTCTTCCTTTTTGTCCTTTGAGAAGGAACTTCTTGAGCTGTTTCCTTTGTTTGGAAACCTTTTGTATTTCTTATTCCATTTCTGAAATCTTCTAACCATTAGAGCCATTTCTTCATTCTCAGAATTTTCATCTAACATATCATCAGAAGTTTCTTCCTCTTGTTCAGCAACTTTGGTCTTTGCAGCTTTTGAGGAAGTTTGAATAGAACTCAGAGCCAAGGACTTCATCTTCTTGACAGGTTCATCTGACATAAGCTCTAGCTCATGACTTCTGAGTGACCTTATTAAATCTTCAAGAGACACATTGTCCAGATCCTTGGATTCCTGAAAAGCTGTAACTTTTGGTCTCCATTTGGAAGGCAGGCTCCTCAGAATTTTCTTCACGTGATCAGATGCAGTGTAGCTTTTCTTCAGAACTTGAAGACCAGAGACAAGGGTTTGAAACCTTGAATACATGATTTCAATATCTTCATCTTCCTTCATTCTGAACAGCTCATATTGATGAACTAATAAGTTTGCCTTAGCTTCTTTGACTTGCTTATTTCCTTCATAGGTGGAACATAGAGAGTCCCAGATAGTTTTGGCACATGACTTGTTGGATATTTTTAAATACTCAGCATGAGATATAGCACCAATAAGCATATTTTTAACAGTATGATGCTTTTTATACTGTTTCTTCTTTTCAGCATCAAAGAACTTTCTGTAGGTATTTCTTACAATACCTTCATCATCCATGTGTTCAAAATGTATACCATCTTCAATGATATCCCATAACTCATCATCAGTCCCAATGATGTAACTATACATCTTGGTTTTCTAGAAAGGAAAAGTTGTAGGATCACTGTTAAAGTAAGGTGGTTTGTCTCTGTGATTATCACCATTCCTCTCCCTATCATAGTTGTGAGGAGGTGGAACAGCAGAGTGATCAGGTCTAGAGGAGGCAGAAGGAGAGGTAACACCAGACATGTTTTTCAACTAAGTACCCCTAGATATTTTACTGTTTCACTGTTAAGTGAAGAGCAACAGACCGGAGCTCTGATACCAATTGAAGGTTGAAGGTTGAAAAACGCACAAGAAGGGGGAGGGGGGGGGGGGGGGGGGGGGGTTGAATTGTGTTAAGACTTTTTCTAAGTTAAAACAAATGGCAGCGGATAATGAATAAGTCACACAATATATGAGGATAGGGATAGAGAGAGAGACACTCAGAATTTTATACTGGTTCCTCCCACTAACAGGAGTAGTCCAGTCCTCTTGTCCTTCACAAGAGATTTCACTATAATCACACAGATTACAGATGCTCAAGCACAAAGCAAGAGACTTTCAATTGCTCAAGCACAAAGCAAGAGACTTCCAATGCTCAAGCACAAACGCAAGAGACTTCACACAAGTTTAATAATAATAAAGATGTGAGATTAACACTTGATATACAATCAGAGGTGTTTACAAAATACAACACAGTTACAAGACTAACTTAGAAAATTATCACAAAGTTTCTAAGTGTTTGATAGCTTCAGAATTTGACAGAGGTTCAGCACGTTCAGAAGCTTAAGTCTTGATTAATGATTCTTCACAAATCTTCTTCCTTTTATAGATGATAAAATGAACGTTGAAGATTATAGCCGTTTGAAGAATTGAGACGCTCCTTTGTATTGATCAGTGAGCTTATTAGCTGTTCTGATTTGCAGATGCTTAGGAGCTTAACGTTTACTACAAAATGAGAGATTCCTTTTGGCTTTTGATATTTGAACCTTGGTGAAAGCCAAATGAGGAAATAATCGTTTCTGAAGCCTGACTTGAAAAGGACCTTTCCATGGTCAAACCTTTTCATTCTTGGTTTCTATGTTTGGACTAAGTCAGACACAGTCTTCAATAAAGTCGTACTCTCAAAAGTAGCTTAACACTTATCTCTGATGAGCCTTCAGATATTCGTAGCTTCAGAGTTTGATAGGCTCAGAATTACTTGCTTCAGATCTGGCGAGCTCAGATGTTGTTTGCTCAGAAGTAATTCCTTCAGAAATTCTAATGTGCTTTAGTACGCAAATTTTTAACTTTTAATCCTGCACACTAGATTAAATCATTAGTACTCCAATTTAACTTTAAATACATTGTTATCATCAAAATCAATTAAGGAGATACAAAATCATAATTTTGTTCCAACATAGTCCCTATAAAAAGTTTAACATGTGAGGCCAAAAATTTTAATTGAAATTTTTACAAAAATAATTAACATGTGAGGCCTAAGATTATTATCTCATTTGTTGTACTTTCTACACAAACTTGGTTACTCATCTTTTATTAGAACACATTTCTCTAGATATTTTAATTGAATTTTTTACAAAAATTATTAAGATGTGATGAGACATAAAGGTTATAATCTAATTATATTGCTTTGCTATATATAGGATTTGATTTAATTCTTCACGCCGTAAGAGATTTCCCACTTTTATTATATGAGATCTCTTTGGATATTTTAATTGAACATTTTATAATAATATTTAAGATGTGAGGACCAAGAGAAAGACCCAAGTTTTCTTATTACACGAGCTTAATCTTCATAGTTCACACCGTAAAAAATTAATTTCTTCTGTTAGATCAAATATTTTTCGATATTTTGATTTAATTTTTTAAAAAGATAATTAAGACGGGAGAAGTAAGATTATAGTCTCAATTTTTTTACTTTTTACACGGCCTTGATTTAGTTATTCACATTGTAAGAAAATAGTCTTTTCTATTGGATCAAATTCCTCTTTAAATTTAATTGAACTTTTTAAAAAAATAATTAATCTCAATTGCTTTACTTTTTACACGGTATTGATCACCATCTTCTTCTAGTGCCTCTTTTTCTTGAACAAGTAGTGTGACTTGTTCTCTCAAGCTGGTAGTAGAGACCTCTAGTGCTTCCTTCTCTTGAGCTAGTTTCTCCATCTCCTCATCTTGTTTTCTTATCAATTCACCAGATTGTTCCCATTCAATGGTGAGATTGTTGTATTTCTCATCCAACTCTTCTTGTAGGAGATCTTCATTGTTCGTGCTACTGCTGGTATCAAATGTTCCAGTGAAGGCTTTATTTGTTGGTTCTTCCTCTTTTTCTTCCTCAGAGTCAGATAAAGTAGCTGCCATTCCCTTTTTCTGTTTCCTGAGAAAGTTTGGACATTCTGGTCTGATGTGTCCAAATCCTTCACATTCAAAACATCTTACTTCTTTGTTTTGCTTAGAAGTATTTTCCTCCTTGGTCTTGCCCTGTGTCTTGACGTTGGACCTCTTGTCTGGGACATTTGTCCTGTACTTGGCTTGCAGCTTACTTACGGCTCTGTTGAAGTCCTTTGTAATGTACGCTAAAGCCCGTGATAGCTCATCATCATCATCATCTTGGCCTTCCTCAGATTTAAATGTCAAGTTCTTCATCTTCTTCTCTGGTTTGTCATCCAGAGACATCTCAAAGGTTTGTAATGAGCCAATAAGTTCATCCACCTTCATTGTGCTCAAGTCTTGAGATTCTTCGATTGCAGTCATCTTTTCTATATCACGTATTCTAGTGTTGAACTCGGATATAGTTTCTTCATCCTCCATTCTCAAGTTCTCAAATTTTGTGGTGAAAAGTTGCAGCTTTGACATTCTAACTTTGGAGGTTCCTTCATGTGCAGTTTGAAGAATTTCCCAGGCTTGCTTGGCTTCAGTACATGTGTTGATTAACTAGAACATGTTTTCATCAACACCATTGAATATAGCATTCAGTGCTTTAGAGTTGCCACTTGCCTCAGTTTCTTCTTCTGGACTCCAATCTGCCATTCCTTTTAGACTCGTGAAGCCATCTTCTGCTATGATTATTGGATTATTCGACCCAGTGATAATTGCCCTCCATGCTTTTTGATCCATGGATTTGAGAAAGGCAACCATTCTTGCTTTCCAATAATCATAATTTGATCCATCCAAGACTGGTGGTCTGTTGATTGATCCTCTCTTGTCCATCTTGATCAAAATATATCTCCTTGGAGCTCACCCAGCTGGTTAGGGTGCCTGCTCTGATGCCAATTGAAATTCTGTTCTCTGGCAGGACAGATGTCTTACACAATGTCTAGGACAATGTGTCAGTATTCCAGATGTCCTAGACAACTGGTTATGAGGATCACACGCTATTGCAGTACTGAAGATAAACGAAAGCAATAAACAACACCAGTGATTTGTTAACTCAGTTCGACACTTATAACAAGCCCTACTCTGGAGGATACCAATCTAGGAAGTGAACACTACTACTCCGAATTATTATTTAGCCTTACAACACTACCAAACACCTTTTGGCATGTACGCCTTTTCGTAATCCTAGTAATCTTCTACTCAAGGGCTAACTCCCCCTGAATATGAAAACCTACCCAACTCACTCTGATCACTAATCCCAAGTGACGAAACAACTTTAAACTATAACAGTTTAAAAGACAAAGTTGAATGGCAACATTCAACGACTCAAAGCTTCAAAGTATCAAGAACAATACTAAGAGCTATTAAGTGTTTTGCACAGTGGGTACAAAACTTTGGACTCACAATCTTCCGTTATTGTGGGTTGAGTTTTAAGCTCTATGTTGAGTCCTTTATATAGGCGTGCAATTCTTCAGATAGTCTTCAGTCTTTCAAATGCACTCAAATAAGAATTAGTTTTAAAACAAACTTGTTTCAAAACAAACTCCACAAAGATAAAGATTTAATCTATATCCACTAATTAAATACGAATCCAATCGTATCTAACACAGAGGATTAATAACAAACTTTATCATTAATCCTAATCTGAGCTTGTTACTAAAAGATTCGCGTTTTATTCAAATTAAAACAAACACGCGTGTTTAATGGATAAGCATTATCTTTTAAGCTGAACTGGGCCAAGATGTCATACCCACATGTCTTGGGACATCTTGTTCGACATGCTGCCTATGCATGCTCTGAACCCAGTGACAAGATGTCTAGGACATCTTGTTCAACATGTTGCATCTGCACATCTTCAACATACACAAGTGGTTTAGACTTAATTACTTCAGCATTGGTGCTTCAGTTAAGTCACTCTGACCAAGTTGTTTTAGCCTTATGATGCAGCCAATCTCAGAAGAACTACACACTCAAATTGTCACAGTATAATGTGAGCACATCTTGCTGCACATTATACTCACCCAACATCTGCTTCATCCAAAGTAGCTGAGAGCAACTGCTTCCTGCTGCAATGTACTCAGCTTCTGTTGTAGAAAGAGAAACACAATTTTATTTCTTGCTGAACCATGATATAAGGTTGCTTCCCAGAAAGAAACATCCACCAGAAGTACTCTTCCTATCATCTGCACTTTCTGCCCAGTCAGCATCACAATAACCCAATAATCTTGTGTCTTCACCATGAGAGTAGAGAATCCCATAATCACATGTGCCAATCACATACTTCAGAATCCTTTTGACTTGATTCAAATGGCTGAATCTGAAAGGAATGAAGAAGATTGTATCCAAAGAAGCAATCAGAGGACTACCAAAGCTCAAAATTGTTGAGTGCAGTATCTGTTGTGAATGTTAGATTGGAAAGTAAGTCCAGATGTCACACCCAATGTTGCAACATCATGTGACATCCAGAGTACTTGAACTCCTGAATATGGACTTGATGGGACCTATGCATGTGGAAATCATTGGTGGCAAAAGATACGCTTTTGTGGTTGTAGATGATTTCTCAAGGTACACTTGGGTTAGCTTCATCAGAGAGAAGTCTGACACTTTTGATGCATTCAAAGAACTATGTCTCAGATTACAAAGAGTGAAGGATAGTTGTATTGTCAAAATCAGGAGTGATCATGGAAAGGAGTTCCAGAACTCAAAATTCTGTGAGTTTTGTACTGATGAAGGGATTGGGCATGAGTTCTCATCTCCAATTACACCCCAACAAAATGGTGTAGTTGAAAGAAAGAACAGAACTTTGCAAGAAGCTGCAAGGGTGATGTTACATGCCAAAAAGCTACCTTATTACTTCTAGGCAGAGGCCATGAGTACTGCATGCTATGTACACAATAGAGTTACTCAGAGAAAAGGTACATCAACCACACTGTATGAGATATGGAAGGGAAGAAAACCAATTGTCAAATACTTCCATGTCTTTGGTAGCAAGTGCTATATTCTAGCTGACAGAGAGCAAAGAAGGAAGATGGATCCCAAGAGTGATGAAGGAATTTTTCTAGGCTATTCCATAACCAGGAGAGCTTACAGAGTCTTCAACAACAGAACAAAGACCGTGATGGAATCTATCAATGTAGTCATAGATGACTGTTCTGACAGAGTGCCCAATGTAGATCCTGATCTGGGCACATCTCTCCCTAGTCTGAAGACTCTGAAGTAGAAGAAGTTTCTGAGAAGACTGATCATCAAGAGAATGAGACTCAGGTGAATAAGGGTCCCTCTATTAGATTTCAGAAGAACCATCCAAAAGAACTCATAATAGGGAATCCTAATTCAGGTGTTATGACAAGGTCAAGAGAGGTTGTATCCAATTATTATTTTGTGTCAAAGGTGGAACCAAAGAATGTGAAGGAAGCCTTGGCAGAAGAGTTTTGGATTGAAGCTATGCAAGAGGAGCTGAACCAGTTCAAGAGAAATAAAGTGTGGGATTTAGTTCCTAGATCTGAAGGAGTCAACATCATTGGCACTAAATGGGTTTATAGGAATAAATCTGATGAAAGTGGTGTTGTTACTAGAAACAAGGCTAGGCTTGTGGCTCGAGGTTACTCTCAGATTGAAGGAGTAGACTTTGATGAAACATTTGCTCCTGTAGCACGTCTTGAATCCATAAGGTTACTTCTAGGAGTGGCATGTATCTTGAAGTTCAAGCTATTTCAGATCGATGTGAAGAGTGCTTTCCTCAATGGTTACTTGAATGACGAGGTATATGTGGAGCAGCCCAAGGGATTTGCTGATCCAAATTTCCCAAATCATGTCTACAGATTGAAAAAGGCGTTGTATGGATTGAAGCAAGCTCCTAGGGCATGGTATGATAGATTGGCCAAATTTATTGTACAGCAAGGGTATAGAAAAGGTAATACTGACAAAACCTTGTTTAAGAGAAGAAAAATGCAAGCTCATGATAGCACAAATCTATGTAGATGACATTGTGTTTGGTGGAATGTCTGATTCTATGGTTAAGATGTTTGTGAATCAGATGCAATCTGAGTTTCAGATGAGCCTTGTAGGTGAACTTACCTACTTTCTTGGTCTGCAAGTAAGACGGATGGATGATACAATTTTCATCTCTCAAAGCAAGTATGCCAAGAATATTGTGAAGAAATTTGGAATGGAGAGTGCAAATCACAAGAGGACTCCTGTAGCAACCCATCTCAAACTTTATAAAGATGAGAATGGTGTCAGTGTGGATCAAAGTCTATACAGAAGCATGATTGTCAGTCTACTCTATCTCACTGCAAGTAGACCTGACATAAGCTTTGCTGTTGGTGTATGTGCAAGGTACCAAGCTGAGTCTAAGATGAGCCATATGAATCAAGTCAAAAGGATTCTGAAGTATGTGATTGACACATATGATTTTGGGATTCTTTACTCTCATGGTGAAGACACAAGATTATTGGGTTATTGAGATGCTGACTGGGCAGAAAGTGCAGATGATATGAAGAATACTTCTGGTGGATGTTTCTTTCTGGGAAGCAACCTTATATCATGGTTCAACAAGTAACAAAATTGTGTTTCTCTTTCTACAGCAGAAGCTGAGTACATTGCAGCAGGAAGCAGTTGCTCTCAGCTACTTCTGATGAAGCAGACGTTGGGTGAGTACAATGTGCAGCAAGATGTGCTCACATTATATTGTGACAATTTGAGTGCTATAAATATTTCCAAAAATCCTATCCAACATAGTAGGACAAACCACATTGACATTCATCAACATTTTATTAGAGATCTTGTGGAAGACAATGTTGTGACTCTAGAGCATGTTGCCACTGAGGATCAACTGGCATATATTTTTACAAAGACTTTAGACGCAAATAGGGTTGAGTTGTTAAGGGGTAAACTTGGTATTTGCCTCTTTGAAGATCAATAGCAATTACAGCTATTCCGGCGTGCAATGGTTACCTATATTTCCCTCTATTCACAGTTGCACGTAATCCAAAGGCAATCATATCAAATATTTGCAACGGCTATTTCGCGATCATATAACCACAAAATCTGTTTGTCACGAAATCTTTTCATTACCTATCACATTGCTCTCCATATTCGTCTCTCTCAATCAAAACGACCTAATTTTCTCTACAAACCTCACTCATCTCTCTGCAAGTTTTCAAGAACCTTCATCTCACAAACATTTATTATCATGTCTACTGCTACACAAACCTCTCCATCCACTAAATAACACTTTGCTCCATCATCACCTAAACCTAATTCATCCAAGATGGATCAAGAAATTGATTCTTCAGCTGTGATTGTTGATGCAACTCATGTATCTATGATCAAACCTTCTGGTTCCAAGAAAAAGAAGTCCAAACGATCAAAAAGGGAATCAACTCCCATTGTTGAAGAGGAAGCTACAATTCCATCTCCTTCTGATGAGAAATCAAAGAAGAAGAAGAAGAGCAAGAAATCCAAGATTGGATCATCCAAGAGAGTGCACTCTATGGCAAGTCTGCATACTGATCCTCTCCCCTCTGATATTGTTGATGCTAATGCTGGAGCATCTATGGTTCAAGAATCATCAAAGCCTGATACTGGGAAGGCTGTTGAAGAAGCGTCTAGGGACTCAAGACATCCTATGACTCATAAGATTATTGACTCTGTTCTTCAAGCCCTACAAGAACCTAATGTTGTGACAGATGTTGGCACATCTTTGTCACAAGGAAATGAAGCTGCTAAAGAAGCTTCTAAAGAAACTCATGTTGTTCCTGATTCACCAGAACAAGATGTGGAAGAAGAAGATCAACCTGCTATGGATGAAGATCCCAAGGATGACACTCAGATTGACTAGAGTGAAGAGGCCAAGGGTTCTGAAGATGTTGAAGACTCCAATCCTTCTAACAAGGATGCTGGTGGAGATACTACTGTTGTGGATGTAGAGACTTATGACTCTGACATTCCTTTGAAGAAACTTGATGAGGATGGAATTGCTAGAAGGACAAGAAGTGGTAAAGGTCCTGCTGTTGTTGGTTCTCCTGTAGATGCTAAGGAGAAGAATAAGCCTGTGAAAAGGCAAGTGATGTATGGACCCAAGGAGGGGTACAGTAAAGCTGTGGTTGCACCAAGCAAGAAGAAGACCCTGAAAAGAAAAGAGCCACCATCAAGTGACTCAGAGTATGATGTGGAGCAGGATGTAGCTCACATCAGTGAGTCTGAAGAAGAAGTTCCTGAGGAGCAGGATCTGGAGCTCGATGTGGTCCACATTGAGACTGCTGTGAAGAAGAGCTATGGGAAGAAGAAAATTCCTCAGGGAATTCCTGATGTCCCTATTGATCTTATTTCCTTCCACAATATTGGGAATGCTGCTAAGTGGAAATACATTGTTCATAGAAGGCTAGCTCTGGAAAGGGAGCTTAGTGCTGAAGCCTTGCAGTGCAAGGATGTGATGAAGCATATCAAGCATGCTGGCTTGATGAAGATTGTAACATGGCTGAGTACTGCTATGAGAAGGTAGTCAAGGAATTCTTGGCGAACATCCCTGCTGACTGTGATAATCCTCTGGGTAATGAATACCAGAAGGTGTTTGTAAGGGGCAAGGAAATCATATTCTCTCCTCCCATCATCAACAAGTTTCTGCGCATAAGTGAAGAACCCTTTGGTGAGGTGGAGGCTACTGACAATGCCATCATTAGAGCCATCACTGGAGGAAAGTTCAAGGTTTGGCCTAAGAAAGGGTAGCTACAAGCAAGCAAGCTCACAACATCCTTAACAGGATTGCTGCTGCTAACTGGGTACCAACCACACACAAATGTGATGTGGCTACAGGTTTGGCTAGATTCATCTATATTGTAGGTAACAAAATTAACTATGATTTTGATACTTATATCTTTGACCAGACTATCAAACATGCCAAAACCCTAGCTGTTAAGTTGCCAATTGCTTTTCCCTCTTTGTTGTGTGGAATCATATTGAGCCAGAGACCTGATGTTCTGGGCAAGGATGATTTGTCTTGTAGAAGAGAGTCTGCTATCTCTTTTAGTCTCAAGATCTCTGATGTGACTCCTGATGTGGGCACATCCAGCTCAATTGGTGTAATAGGAAAGACATGATTGCTGCTTTGAAGGAGACTTGTAAGGCTCTAGATGAGAAGAAGACCAAGCTGGAGGTAGTCATTGCTGGATTGGAGCTTGAGGATGAGCAAACAATGGCTGAGGATGAGGAATTGGAGGAGGAGCCCAATGACTCTGAGGCTGAGGAAACTGATGGGAGCCAAGACATTTTAATTTTTGTAATTCATTGATATTTCCCTGTATTTAGTATTTCCTTTGCTTTGCTTGTATTTTGTGGGTTGTGCCCTGGATTCTGATGCACCTATGTGTGCTTATTCTGTACTTGTTGAACTATTAATGGCCTAGTGTCTTTTACTGTTCATGCACCATCATCTCTATTTCTATGATATCTGCATTATCTGGTGTTTTCATCTACGCTCTATGTTTTTGACTTTATTTGTCAAAATTCTGGCTAAAAAGGGGGAGTAAAAATTAAATGAACAATTGCTTTGAAGACTTTAAAACTTGCAGCAACTGTGATGTGTGCACATCTGACTACACATCTGTCATACATGCTTATTTTTCTTCAAAGATTTTTCTCAACAAATTATTTGAAGAATTAGTTTTCTATAACATGTTTTTCTGAAGACTTAATCTGTACATTTTCAACTGGGTGATGCATTCTTAAGAACCTATTGAAGATGTGTCGTGTCCCCAAAATACCACCCTCTGCATCACCTGCAAACCCCAACTGGCTCGAGTGTACTTAACTGTTGGGTTTTTAGATGTTGGCTTCATTTTGCAAAAACAAGATGCTAGTCTAAAGGATGAGTAAGATGTGGTAACATCTGTCTAGCAACATTGCCAGCTGTGGCCAGCTGGGTTTGAAACCCTAGAACGCGCCACATAGCGCGCCGCTTTACTTTGAACCCTAATTTCTTTGTTTCAGGTTTAACTTGCGCGCCAAGACAAGGGAAACCTCGCCTATTTACTGAAGCAATATTTTGAAAGATTTATTTTGAAAATATGTGACAATATATTTTAAAATCAAATCTTTTAGTTCAAGGTTATTTTTGAAGGAGATCAAAGGCACGCGTTTTCAAGATTTTGAAGACAAATAAATCCTTGTAGTCCAAGCAGCTCAGGACTATAAATACATGAAGACCAAGACCTAGTTCTCTAAATAGAGTCAAGCCGTATTTGGTTTTTAGGGTTTTAGAGTGTCCAAATCGAGTCTCTTTGTGAGCCTTTCGTGCATTCCGTATATGCATGCTTAGGACTGTGTTTATTGAGTTGTAATGCTACTATCTCTGAAGCTTTGAAGAAAAGAGTTAGTGAGTCTAGCACTTGAAGCCTTTAGGCAAGAGTGTTTAGGTGTCTAGGAGTGTGTCTCCAAACCAACCGTTCATTGAATTGTATTTTATACCCCGGTAGGTGTCTAGTGGTGTGGTGTAGCATCACTGTTAAGGAATTGACATGGGCTGGTCATATCTAGGTTAGGCCTAAGTAGAATTTTCACAGATAGTGATTGAGTGAGGAGGGTTAACAGGTGTTTAGACTCCGAATCAATACTGTTATAGTGGATTCGTCCTGGATTGGTATCCCCCAGATTAGGAGCAGTTGCGTCCGAACTGGGTTAACAAACCACACGTGCAATTTACCTTCTGTCCTTTATTATTGCATTATCTTTTGTTTGTATAAACGCTAGTGGTGACAAACGTGGTGACATCTGTCCCCAGCGGCATATTAGGGAGACAAGTGATAGCACATCTGCTATCACATCTGTCCATCGGTAGTACCGGAATTTCAATTGGCATCAGAGCAGGCACCCTGCCTGTACTTGGGTGAGATTCAGGGTACAAATTCTGGTCAGATGGATAAGGAAGGAGGTATCGTAAACAGGCCACCCTTGTTGGATGGTACTAATTATGACTATTGGAAAGCAAGAATGTGTGCTTTTCTCAAGTCCTTGGACGGAAGAACCTGGAAGGCTGTTGTCACTGGATGGAAACACCCTATGATATGTGACAAGGATGGAAAGGAAACTACTATGTTGAAGTCAGAAGCTGATTGGTCTGAAACAGAAGATAACCTATCCTTGGGAAATAGCAAAGCCTTAAATGCCATTTTTAATGGTGTTGACAAGAACATGTTTAGACTTATTAAACAGTGCAATGAGGCTAAAAAGGCATGGGAGGTGTTGAAAACAACTCATGAAGGAAACTCTAAAGTAAAAATGTCAAGACTACAACTATTGACTACAAAATTTGAGAACCTACATATGTTGGAAGATGAGGGTGTACACACCTTTCATATGAGCATTCTTGATTTTGCTAACTCTTTTGAAGCTCTAGGGGAAAAGATTAATGAAGAAAAACTAGTAAGGAAATATAACACCCCACACATATATCTAGAATAATAGTGGAATATAATAACTGGTAACTGAGTACATTATTATTACAATAGGAAATTCTTGCACACGCAGGTGCCAAATACATCAGAGTAGTTCAAATATAGCAACGGAAGACAAAAAGATTTAACATCCTAAGGAAATAACTAGTACAACAACAACGGAAAAGAAAGCATGAAAGAGATGCAATCCATAGCACAGCTTCGAGCATACCAACCAGCATACCATTAGCCAACCTGTTTATCTGAAAAAATAATAATTGGAGTGGGGTGAGACTACTAAGTCTCAGTGGGTCCTACTACCCTCCTAATGGCTACTAAGCTTGGGCTCCTAATCAGTCATAGCATACATAATTCATAACATAATATTCATAAAACATAAAGTAAATGGTGTGTCACATATTATTAGTCTTGTTCGTTTTAACCGCAAAGCACTCTGAGGTGAGTATCTCCCAGAGGCTTGCCTTATCCGCTGAACACGAAGTGTTTCCGGCATACAACTCACAATTAACATTTTTCCTGATGGAAGCTTCCGAAGGAAGTCCATAAAGCGATACATAATTTGCACATAATTGACTGATTCTAAAATTTATTCATACTACCATAGTTTCCCAATCCCGGGGTACATGCATCGTAACTAAATTTCCTAAGTTAATCCCTAATAGTCCGACTGTGTCGACCTCCTGTTTACATTGTTTAATTTCATAAAGCTGCAGAATAACTATCTCAGTCGAGGATATAAAACGAGTGAATGATTATTTTTGAAGGATGAAAAATGAGTATTTTCTGGGCTTGCTCGCTACGGCGAGTTACCATGCTCGCCATGGCGAACGTACAAGTCCTGACCTAAATAACTCGCTAGGCGAGCCAAAGCTCGCCATGGCGAAGTTCTTCAGCCCAGAACCTTCAGCTCGCCATGAAGGCTCGCTAGCAACTCGCTATGGCGAGTTAGTGCAGAATTCACTCTGTTTTACGAAAATCATTGATTTTGAAAGTTTCACCTACAATCTTTAACTGAGATAGTGCAAAATCATAAAATAAACAACATAGAACAGAATAGAGTGGAACTTGGGGCTTAATTCCACACACAGCTATACCTAATAATCCTTATATTGCATGCATTTTTCATAAATTTAAATAAACTAACTACCTAGCCTAAGAACCCACCTGGAATTGAAGCTTTAACACGCCTCTGGGCTCTACTAACCAGCTACTGAATCCTCCTAGCAACCCCACGAACAGAACTTGGATTTTGGAACTTGACACTTTTGAACCCTTAAACTTGACTCTATGAATTGGTGAGTGTTTGATGGTTTGAAACTCTGAGAGGTTATGCTATTTATAGTGAGTTTCTGAGGCTTGGGAATAGTTCACGAATTGTTCTGATGTGAACTTGCATGTTGTGTTATTGGTTGAAAAAGTGGTGATGAGAAAGGGTTGTTGTGTTGTGATTTTTCTTGACATGAGGAGCTGAGACTCACAGAGATTCTCTGTTCTGTAATAATTGCAGTGTGGATTCCCTGAGGTTGCTACTGTTTTGGTTAATAAGAATGCATGTGATAGAAAATACCAAATGTGTGTGTTAGAGGGAAGTGGAGCTCCTGGTTGTTTGTTGTTTGTTGTTGGGTGTGAATGAGAAGAGAAGGAGGGACGTTTCTAAGTTATTCCATCAGCTGATGAGAAGTGAATGAGTGAGAGTGTGGTTAGGCTTGCATGTGATCTAAGTGGTTTAGGACTTAGTGGATGTATGAGTCATAAGAGGGAGGGAAAACTTGAATCTTGGCTTAATTAATCTAAACTCATGTGATTAGTGTTCTAATGCATATTATTAGGTTTAGTTAAACTCCTAATTAGTACACATGACACCCTTAATTCCCATGAATTAATCAATTTAGCACTTCTAATTAATTATTAATTTTATTAGATAATTCTCTAATTAAAATTAATTAAAATTAATTAGGTAATTTAGAATTTGGGATATTACAATTTACCCCCTTAAAAAAATTTCGTCCTCGAAATTAAGAAATTTACCTTAGAATAGGTGAGGATAACTGTTCATCATATCAGATTCCAGCTCCCAAGTGACTTCGCCGTCTGGGGACTGAGCCCACTCGACCTTGACGATGGGAATTTTCTTGTTTCGAAGAGTCTTAACATCACGATAGACTATTCGGACTGGATCTGGTTGATAAGTTAAGTCTGGCTGGAGGTCAATCTGTTCCAACTCTACTGGCTGATAGGGATCAGGAATGTATTTCCGAAGCTGAGAAACATGGAACACGTCGTGTAGCCCTGACATAGATGGAAGAAGAGCTAACTGGTAGGCTATCGGACCGACGCGTCGAAGGATCTGATAGGGTCCAATATATCTTGGACAGAGCTTTTTGGTTTTGAATACACCCCGTAAACCTAACTTCGGAGTAACTTTCAAGAATACATGATCACCTTCCTCGAATTCTAGAGGTCTCCTTCTCCTGTCGGCATAACTCTTCTGCCGACTCTGAGCGACTTTCATTTTCTCTCGGATGGACTTAACCTTTAAAGTCGTTTCTTGAATGACATCCGGTCCTAAGATCCCACGGTCACCAACCTCAGTCCAACACAATGGGGTTCGACACTTCCTACCATAAAGAGCTTCGAAGGGTGCCATTCCTATATAGGAATGGTAACTGTTATTGTAGGCAAATTCTATTAGGTGTAGGTGGTTACTCCAACTACCACCATCTTCCAAAACACAAGCACAGAGCATATCTTCAAGGGTTTGAATGGTTCTATCAGATTGACCATCCGTCTGAGGGTGATGCGACGTACTCATCTTCAATCGAGTACCCATCGCATTTTGGAAGGCTTTCCAGAACCTAGAAGTGAAGATTGGATCTCTATCTGACACGATACTGAAAGGTACACCATGAAGCCTTACAATCTGCTCTATAAAGATAGTTGCATATTGCGGGGCCTTATAGGTGGATTTGACTGGAATGAAATGAGCCGACTTGGTTAATCTATCCACGATTACCCAGATCGAATCTTGGCCTCTTTGGTTTCGTGGTAGCCCTCCTACAAAATCCATTGTGATGTGTTCCCATTTCCACTCTGGTATATCTAAGGGCTGTAAGGGACCTCCAGGTTTCTGATGCTCAATCTTAACCTGTTGACATACCAGACATCGGTATACAAAATCTGCAATCTCAGCTTTCATATTGGACCACCAATAGTTCTGCTTCAGATCGTGATACATCTTAGTGGATCCAAGATGGATCGAGAATCCACTCTTATGGGCTTCTTCTAAGATTAAACGTTTCAATTCACCATCACTTGGTACACACAGCCTACCTTCATACAGTATGGCACCATCAGATGCTATTGAAAACTCAGGATTATTCAACTTCTTTTGTAACTCCAGATCACTGCGCTGTGCTTGCGCTATCCTGGCACGCAAATCACAAGATAGCTCCATTCGATTAATCCTTATTCCACTTTTCCAGAACACCACATTCAGATTAAGGTCTCTGAACTTCTCATACAAACCACACTGTTGCATAAGTAGTTCGGAAGCATACAAGGCTTTCCCGCTTAAGGCGTCCGCTACCACGTTTGCCTTACCAGGATGGTAGTTAAGGTTGAAGTCGAAATCCTTTAAATACTCCATCCATCTTCATTGTCTCATGTTTAAATCTTTCTGATCAAACAGGTACTTCAAACTTTTATGATCGCTAAAAAGATCAAATTGGACACCATACAAGTGATGCCTCCAGATCTTCAAGGCGAAGATAATTGCGGCTAGTTCCAGATCATGAGTTGGGTAATTCTGTTCATGTGGCTTCAACTGCCGAGAGGCATATGCAACCACAGCACCATCTTGCATTAGTACACACCCAAGCCCTTTATGCGATGCATCACAATACACCACATATTTTCGAGTTGGGTCAGGAATTACTAACTTCAACGTCTGGAAACTCAGTTCACATTCTGCGTCCCATTCAAAGGCAGCTCCTTTCCTTGTTAATCTAGTCAAAGGCAAAGCAATCTCCGAAAATCCCAAAATGAATCTCCGATAATAGCCTGCCAAGCCTAGGAAACTTCTGACTTCAGACACATTCCTGGCTCTATCCCAATTGAGTACAGCTTCTACCTTGGATGGGTCGACTGCCACACCACCTTGTGATATGACATGTCGCAAGAAGTTGATTTCGGACAGCTAGAATTCACACTTACTGAACTTAGCATAAAGCTTCTTTTCTCTTAAAATCTCCAAGACAATCCTCAGGTGTTCAGCGTGTTCTTCAGGGCTTCGAGAATAAATTAGGATGTCATCTATGAAGATAACAACGAATTTATCCAGATAAGGTTGGAAGATTCTGTTCATATAATCCATGAACACAGCTGGGGCATTAGTTAGACCAAAGGGCATAACAAGGAATTCGTAGTGTCCATAACGCGTTCGAAAAGCAGTTTTGGACACGTCAGAAGACTTGATACGTATCTGATGATAACCAGACCGAAGATCTATCTTTGAAAAGACAGTAGCACCTCTGAGTTGGTCTAGAAGGTCATCAATACAGGGCAAAGGATACTTGTTCTTTATGGTGACCTTATTGAGCTGACGGTAATCAATACAAAGGCGCATTGAACCGTCCTTTTTCTTAACCAATAGAACTGGTGCTCCCCAAGGAGAGACACTTGGACGAATGAAATGCTTTTGGAGTAATTCTTCTAATTGAGACTTGAGTTCATGCAATTCTAAAGGAGACATTCTATACGGAGCAACTGATATAGGCTGAGAGTCGGGGACAAGATCAATGGAAAATTCCACTTCTCTCTCTGGAGGTAAGTTCATAATATCGTCAGGAAAGACATCTAAATACTCGTTAACCACTGGAATATCTGAGGGACTCAAACTAGGTTCAAGATCAACTATAAACAAGACACTGAAACATTTAGTACCTGCACCTAAGTACTGGATCATTTGATGAGCATTCTGAAGTAAGGCGGAAAGAGCTATACTTTCTGTAGACGTTTCAGTTGGAATGAACAAGTTCTTTTCAGCACATCCTATATACACAGTATTGGCAGACAACCAATCCATGCCTAGGACTACATCAAAATCTTTCAAGGGTAGACAGATTAAATCTATGTGATAGACTTTACTGCCCACACGGATCGAACAGTTTTGACAGACACGTTTGGAGATGACTTTGCCGCCGGTGGCGACAGCAACTGCCATTTGGGGCACAAGAGGGACAGAAGGCAGTTTAAGTTGCTGAGCACAGTCAACGGCTATAAAAGAGTTGGTAGCACCACAATCAAACAATATTAACACTTCTGATTGTCCTAACAAACACACATCCATAATTAAAGCATTATTAGATTTAATCTCAGAACAGTCAAGTGAGTAAACCCGACCTTTGCTTTTAGACGCACCGCTGGCATCACCATGCTTCTTGAGCTTTGGACAGTCCTGTTTGAAATGTCCTGGCTGCTTGCAATAGTAACAGATGTTCTTCCCTTTCATACATTCCCCACTGTGTGGGAAACCACAGTCTGAACAATTCTTTGGCGAACGCTGGGAGAAACTCTGTTTGCCTTTGCTTGTGGAACCCTTAGTCCTCACATGCAGATTGAACTTCCCAGAGTCCCTTCACTTTTGAAACAATTCATTCTTTTCTTTTTGAATATTGCCAAGATCAGCCTCGGCATGGTAACTTTTCTGCACGAGTTCACCAAATGAGGTAATGCGCTGCATGGACACATCGTGGGCTATATCTGCTCTCAAACCAATCCGATACTTTTTCATTTTCCAGGCCTAGGTAGGAGTGTTGTCTCCGTCAGCCACATAGCGCACTAGCTCGTTAAACCTCATAGTATACTCTGCTACAGTCATATTCCCTTGCTTTAGTTCAGTCAGTTCACGTTCCATCTGGAATTGGTAACTCTCCGGGATGTAGTGTCCCACGAAGAGCCGCCTGAAATTCTCCCAGTTCAACTCCAAACCACTCGCTTCCATATACGACTTGGTTCCGTCCCACCAGTTGCAAGCGTCACCCCTGAAGAAGCAGGAGACAAATACAACCTTGTCAACTTCAGAACAATCCATTGAGTCCAAGATTCCACTCATACGCTGGATCCATTCACGGGCCTTAGCCGAATTGTATTCTCCATAAAACTCCGGGGGATTCATCCTACAGAATTCTCTGAAAGCGGCACTGGTTCCTTGTTGCTGAGGAGGAGGAGGTGGTTGATTCATATGCTGCTGAAACATATTCATAAATTCCTGATGCTGCTGAGCCTGCTGTGCTTGGAACTGCTGGTGTTGATGCAGCATCTCCGCCCACATGTTGGCGTTAGCATCACCGAACACTTATGGCTCCTCATCACTGTCGTGCCTTCTTGGGGGTCTTCCAGGTCCTCGTCTCGATCCAGACATTTCGCTCTAACTGCCAATATCAAATCAAGTTAGCTAGGCCTAAAGTGGGGTGAGACTACTAAGTCTCAGTGGGTCCTACTACCCTCCTAATGGCTACTAAGCCTGGGCTCCTAATTAGTCATAGCATACATAATTCATAACATAATATTCATAAAACATAAAGTAAATGGTGTGTCACATATTATTAGTCTTGTTCGTTTTAACCGCAAAGCACTCTGAGGTGAGTATCTCCTAGAGGCTTGCCTTATCCGCTGAACATGAAGTGTTTCCGGCATACAACTCACAATTAACATTTTTCCTGATGGAAGCTTCCGAAGGAAGTCCATAAAGCGATACATAATTCGCACATAATTGACTGATTCTAAAATTTATTCATACTACCATAATTTCCCAATCCCGGGGTACATGCATCGTAACTAAATTTCCTAAGTTAATCCCTAATAGTCCGACTGTGTCGACCTCCTATTTACATTGTTTAATTTCATAAAGCTGCAGAATAACTATCTCAGTCGAGGATATAAAACGAGTGAATGATTATTTTTAAAGGATGAAAAATGAGTATTTTCTGGGCTTGCTCGCTACGGCGAGTTACCATGCTCGCCATGGCAAACGTACAGGTCCTGACCTAAATAACTCGCTAGGCGAGCCAGAGCTCGCCATGGCGAAGTTCTTCAGCCCAGAACCTTCAGCTCGCCATGAAGGCTCGCTAGCAACTCGCTATGGCGAGTTAGTGCAGAATTCACTCTGTTTTACGAAAATCATTGATTTTGAAAGTTTCACCTATAATCTTTAACTGAGATAGTGCAGAATCATAAAATAAACAACATAGAACAGAATAGAGTGGAACTTGGGGCTTAATTCAACACACACAGCTATACCTAATAATCCTTATATTGCATGCATTTTTCATAAATTTGAATAAACTAACTACCTAGCCTAAGAACCCACCTGGAATTGAAGCTTTAACACGCCTCTGGGCTCTACTAACCATCTACTGAATCCTCCTAGCAACCCCACGAACAGAACTTGGATTTTGGAACTTGACACTTTTGAACCCTTAAACTTGACTCTATGAATTGGTGAGTGTTTGATGGTTTGAAACTCTGAGAGGTTATGCTATTTATAGTGAGTTTCTGAGGCTTGGGAATAGTTCACGAATTGTTCTGATGTGAACTTGCATGTTGTGTTGTTGGTTGAAAAAGTGGTGATGAGAAAGGGTTGTTGTGTTGTGATTTTTCTTGACATGGGGAGCTGAGGCTCACAGAGATTCTCTGTTCTGTAACAATTGCAGTGTGGATTCCCTGAGGTTGCTACTATTTTGGTTAATAAGAATGCATGTGATAGAAAATTCCAAATGTTTGTGTTAGAGGGAAGTGGAGCTCTTGGTTGTTTGTTGTTTGTTGTTGGGCGTGAATGAGAAGAGAAGGAGGGAGGTTTCTAAGTGATTCCATCAGCTGATGAGAAGTGAATGAGTGAGAGTGTGGTTAGGCTTGCATGTGATCTAAGTGGTTTAGGACTTAGTGGATGTATGAGTCATAAGAGGGAGGGAAAACTTGAATCTTGGCTTAATTAATCTAAACTCATGTGATTAGTGTTCTAATGCATATTATTAGGTTTAGTTAAACTCCTAATTAGTACACATAACACCCTTAATTCCCATGAATTAATCAATTTAGCACTTCTAATTAATTATTAATTTTATTAGATAATTCTCTAATTAAAATTAAATAAAATTAATTAGGTAATTTAGAATTTGGGATATTACAGGAAAATGCTCAGATCCTTGCCAAAGAAATTTGATATGAAGGTCACTGCCATTGAAGAAGATCATGACATATCCAAACTAAAAATGGATGAGCTAGTAGGGTCATTGCTAACCTTTGAAATGAGCAGAGATGAAAAAGCAAGGATTAAAGGAAACAGCTTCATATCAACCTTTCTGGACTCAGAGGAAGAGGGATATGATATTCTAGATATCCTGGCCTTCATAGGAAGAAAGTTCAAGAAAATAAAAAACCAGAGGACAGATGTGTCGCACATCTCTTGTGATACAAATCAAAAAGGTCTCAACCAATGTGATGAATGTAAAGGATCTGGACATCAAATATCAGAATGCCCTACTTACTCTAAGAGATAGAGAAGAAATAGGGATAACGTAAAAAGGATAGAAGACCTTGATAAAGAGGAAGGAAAGGTCATCATAGCCATGACTGGAGTATGTTCTTTATATGAGAAGCCCGAAGATGAGGAATATAACCAACTAGCTGGGCTGTTTAAGAAGTTGCAGATTGACAATGATAAGATGAAGAAAATTCAAGAAGAGCAGAAAAATCTCATTCTACAACTCCAAGTTGAAAGTAATGAACACCTAGCTCAGATATCCAGGCTAACTGAAGAAGAGACTCTTGCAAACACCAAGCTATGTAAGTGGGACGAGAAACTCAGATCACTTAATACAGGTACTGACATGTTGGAAGAAATACTAGGAGTAGGTCAAAAGCCAGGAAACTGTAGGGGGATTGGATACAAACAAAGCTTCCTAAACAAACAACAATCTGTCACTGAAACGAAGTTTATTCCAGCAGTAAACAAACATGATCCCACTATGAAGAGTCAGATGTTGCAACATCCCACACCCATACAGAAATCTAAACCTCACAGCAAAAGGCGTACATGGGTATGTCATCATTGTGGCATTAAAGGGCACATAAGGCCGTTTTGTTATAAGCTATATAGTTATCCTAAGAAGCACGCAAAACCCAAATCAGGATCCAAAAACACAAGGACCGTGAATATGTGCATGATGACTCACACATTTGAGGGAGCTTCTAAAAGTGATTGGTACTTTGATAGTGGTTGCTCCAGGCACATCACAGGTCAGGAAGATCTCTTGACTAACTTGCAACCTCATCCTGCAAGATTTGTCTTTTATGGTGGTGGAGAAAAAGGTGAAATCAAGGGAAGAGGTAACCTTACTAAAGATGGGATACCTAAGCTGAATGATGTCATACTTGTTGAAGGCCTTAAAGCTAACTTGATTAGTGTTAGCCAACTTTATGATCAAGGGTACAAAGTAACATTCACCAAAACTGAATGCATTGTAGAAGATGATAATGAAGTGGTGATCATGAAAGGAGAAAGGGCCAAGGCTAATACTTATATCTGGATCACATCAGAGGACAAAGACTTGATTAGTGTCTCTAAAGAAGACCCTATGCAGATGAAAACTGAAGAAGCCACTCATGAAGCTCTAACTAGACAACAGAGTAATCGTGAACACTTCAAGAAGTGGAGACAGTCGGTGCACCATCTGTCTGCCTCAAGGAATGCTCCAGTAATGATCAGTGAAAGTCACTATTTGTTAGATCTTTACAGGCTGCTAGAAGAGTTGAAAGACTCGATAAAGAAGCTTGAATCAGAAAATCAAGCTGAGGTAAGTATGGTGGCTAGTGTAAAGACTGGTGGTAATGTGGTACAACAGCCTCTATGTGAGACACATGTGGTGGCCAACGAGTACAACACCACAGGGGATAAAGGCACCCTTGGTAAGAAAGCTCATTCAAAAGGAAACAAATCTCCTTATCACACTAAATCAATTACTAGAGCATCACTCATTGGTAGAAAACTGTATTGTGTGAAGCGTATAGATCAGAAGTCCAAAACAACTCGTGACTTCTCACATTCCCGTCATACTAAACGGTCGAAACAGTTAAAGGGTAATTTTGAAATTTGCCAAGGCGGTTACTTGCAGCAGGTGTCATATGATCATCGTGCAACGGATACCTCTAACGGTAACTTTGATGACTCCTCAAGAAACAGAGCAATAACTTCCATTAACGGTTATCAATCAAAATCTTTTCTTTCATTCGTGTCTGATACATCAACACGCTCCTCTCATTTCACAAACCCAAATCGCTCACACTCAACCGATCATCATACCCCACTCTCTAAACACAAACTTCATCATGACAAATGTTATAGAAACTTCCCCTGTTTCTAAGAAACACAGAAAACTCACCAATTGAAACTAGAGAAGACAATGTCATTCATGCTGTGCCGATCACTGCGATTCCTTCTACATCTGGAAAGAAGAAGAAGAGTAAGAAGTCGAAATCAAAAAGGAGCAAATCTTCAAATAATAGCGTATCTGACTCTCCATCTGCTTCGATCAAGTCCGTGAAAACCAAACGCAGAAAATCCAAGATGAACAAGGAGACTAAGAGAGCCTTGAGCATGACTGATCTGTACGAAACTCCTCTCGACACAAGTAATGTTGACACTTCTGTCAAGGAGTCTCTAGAGGAAGAGATTCAAGAAGAGGGAAACGAAACCCTAAAAATGCAGAAAGACAACCAGAATGAAGAATCAGGGAAGGACGATTCAAATATCAAAGGAACTGCTGCTGCTGCTATGGTTGAGGAACAACCGTCAGATCAAAAGGAGGATACTGATGAAGAGGTTTCTAAGGCTAGTAATGAAAACGAAACCAAGGTGTCAAATGTTGACACATCTGACGCACCATCTCAGGACGCTGGTAACCCTGAAATGGATTTGGAGAAAGATGATGATATACAAGAGGATGAAGATGAAGACAACAGTCATCAAAGTCCAGAGAAGAAGGTGATTAGTGATTTTGAACCAGATGATGACATGATTATTGTGGAGAATGAAGAGGACGATGAGAAGGTTGTGGAGGCAATTGATCTAGATGCCTCTGATTCTGAGAAGAAGACTGCTGAGGAAGACCCGGCACCTAGCATTGCTAAGAGACTGAGAAGCATGACAGGAAAGAACACCAATACCATATTTGTGGTCAGTGCTGCCCCATCTGTCACAACTAGGCAGAAGAAGGGATATGGCCCTAAGAAGAGCTGGAGCAAAGTGGTGCCTCAAACTGAGGCTAAGAAGAAGGTATTGAAAAGGAAGGAAAGGGCAGAGAGTGACTCTGACTTTGAGAAGGAACTGGAGATAGTTCCCTCTGCTGCAAAGTCAAGGAAAAGTGTTGGTGGGAAGAAGATTCCCTTGGCTGTTCCTCCTGCACCAATGGATCTTGTCTCTTTCCATAATGAAGATCGAGCATCACGGTGGAGATATGTTTACCACAGAAGGCTGGCGCTGGAAAGAAATGTGAGTCAAGATATTCTGGAATATGGTGATATCAGTGAAGTGATTGAAGTTGCAGGGTTGATGAAGACTGTTACAGAACTAGGAAACTGCTATGAAAGCCTGGTGAAGGAGTTCATTGTGAACATTGGGAGTGATTGTGATGATGCTGGCAGTGATGAATACAGGAAAGTGTTTGTCCGAGCCTTTGAAGTTGCTTTTTCACCTAAAGTGGTGAATGAATACTTAGGAAGAGTTGATGAAGACATAGTAGAGCTCAAGGTGTCTGACAATACAGTGTGCAAAGCTATCACCGGAGGTTTGGTCAAAAGTTGGCCTAGGAAGGACAAGCTCTCCTCAACAACACTCACTGCAAAATATGCAATTCTCAATAAGATAGCTGCCACAAACTGGGTGCCAACAACACACTCATATGATGTTTCCACAGGTCTGGGTAAGCTTATATATGCTGTAGGTACTAAGTCAAAATTTGATTTTGGTTTATATATCTATAATCAAACTATTCAGCATGCTAAATCCATGGCAATTAAGATGCCTATTTTTTTCCCACCATACTCTGTGGCATCATGCTAAAGCAACACCCCAGCATCCTCAGGAATACTGATGTACCCTGTAAGAGGGAATCTGCAATGACCTTGGACTATAGGTTGATACAGGGGTCACATGTGGTAGATGTGGGTACCTCATATGTCCAGGAGCCAACTTCATCCCTCACCAGACGGCAGATGATAGCTGAGTTGAAAGATGTGAGCAAGGCACTAGGTGAAAAGAAGTACAAGGTGGATAAGGTGATCCTAGCTCTTCAGGAGGAGATGAATTCTGAGCAGGCTGAGCATGATGTGGAGGAAGAAGCAGCCGAGGAAGAAGAAGGAGAAAGCTCTGAAGGAAGTCCTGTTGTATGAGGCGCTATAGGCCCTCTGTTGTTTGTTATCTTTTGTATAACTATTTGGTTGTGTGGGCTATGCCCTGAATATTTGCAGCACCTATGTGTGCTTATGGTTTGTAATATTTACAATGTTCTATTTTTAAGTACTTTGCTTTTATCATGATATGCTTATCTTTTTTATTGTCAAATTTATTGGCTAAAAAGGGGGAGTAGTATTGGTTCTGGCAGGTAGAGGTGTGTCACATGTGCCAACATGTGGGCACAGGTTGTGGTACTAGTGTATTTTTCAAAATTTTACACAAGTACTGTACTCAGGGGGAGTAACAAGTAATGCAGATGTTAAGGGGGAGTAATCACTATACTCTTCTATACAGGTTACAGGTTCTCTGCATTGCACCCCATTTCTGGGAAACTTAGTTTCTCAGTATGCATAACTCCAGGGGGAGTATTAACGCTAGGTATTTCTATCTGGCGTCTTGCTGTGTGCTCATACTAAGTGAGCTTGTATTTATCTTGAAGGCTGAAAGAGTCTTTAAGTCTGAAGACCAGATGTGGTGACAGATGCTGTCACATCTGATGGTGCCTTGTGCTCTCTGCACATCGGCAATGCTTGTGCTTGTGCTCTCTGCACTTGCATGTTTTACTGGGAATTTAGATTCTCAGGATATCAGGGATTTACTTTCCTGAGCCACGTCTTTGTGGTATATCACTTTGTAAGGAACTCAGTGTTCCATATTTGAGTCCACTATAGGAGTCTATCTCCTCTAAGTGTTGACCTTGAGGCTAGCAGCATCTAACCGCTGCCTCTGACCACTTGTAAGTTACCTAGTGTAACATATTGCAAAATGTGTAGTTCCTTCTTCATCAAATCACTTAGTCTAAGTTGAAGGAATTTGCTGAAGACTTCTCTCCAGAACGTGCTAAGGTTGTTTTAGCCAAAATTTGCCAAAGGGGGAGATTGTTGGGTTTTTAGATGTTGGCTTCATTTTGCAAAAACAAGATGCTAGTCTAAAGGATGAGACAGATGTGGTAACATCTGTCTAGCAACACTGCCAGCTGTGGCCAGCTGGGTTTGAAACCCTAGAACGCGCCACATAGCGCGCCACTTTACTTTGAACCCTAATTTCTTTGTTTCAGGTTTAACTTGCGCGCTAAGACAAGGGAAACCTCGCCTATTTACTGAAGCAATATTTTGAAAGATTTATTTTGAAAATATGTGACAATATATTTTAAAATCAAATCTTTTGGTTCAAGGTTATTTTTGAAGGAGATCAAAGGCACGCGTTTTCAAGATTTTGAAGACAAATAAATCCATGTAGTCCAAGCAGCTCAGGACTATAAATACATGAAGACCAAGACCTAGTTCTCTAAAGAGAGTCAAGCCGTATTTGGTTTTTAGGGTTTTAGAGTGTCCAAATCGAGTCTCTTTGTGAGCCTTTCGTGCATTCCGTATATGCATGCTTAGGACTGTGTTTATTGAGTTGTAATGCTACTATCTCTGAAGCTTTGAAGCAAAGAGTTAGTGAGTCTAGCACTTGAAGCCTTTAGGCAAGAGTGTTTAGGTGTCTAGGAGTGTGTCTCCAAACCAACCGTTCATTGAATTGTATTTTATACCCCGGTAGGTGTCTAGTGGTGTGGTGTAGCATCACTGTTAAGAAATTGACCTGGGCTGGTCATATCTAGGTTAGGCCTAGGTAGAATTTTCACAGATAGTGATTGAGTGAGGAGGGTTAACAGGTGTTTAGACTCCGAATCAATACTGTTATAGTGGATTCGTCCTGGATTAGTATCCCCCATATTAGGAGCAGTTGCGTCCGAACTGGGTTAACAAACCACACGTGCAATTTACCTTCTGTCCTTTATTATTGCATTATCTTTTGTTTGTATAAACGCTAGTGGTGACAAACGTGGTGACATCTGTCCCCAGCCGCATATTAGGGAGACAAGTGATAGCACATCTGCTATCACATCTGTCCATCGGTAGTACCGGAATTTCATTAACCTTTGGCGATGCGCCGATGGCGGCCCCACAACTCTTTTTTACTTGTGACTTTGTTGTTCGCGTCTCTAGGGATGTTGTTGTTCTTCGTTTCTGACGGGGTTGCCCTTGGCCTTGCTCCCTTCATATCCTTTGATGGTCCTTTGTTCGTGGTATTTTGCGATCTAGTGATTGTTGTTGGTGATTCGTCGATTCTGGCGGTGAGGGATTGTTTTATTTCAAACGATTATTTTATTGACTTGATGTTTGATGGGCACTCTCATTCTCTGATTCATTAATTGTTTCCAGATCTGTTGATATTTGCATGTTTCCAAAGTTAGGTTTGTCTCCAACCCGTAGATGGTGTCGCTGAATATCCATATCAATACTTAGAGTTGATTTAATATTGTTTATGATATCCTCAACATCCCTCTTTTTGACGCTAGACTATATGGTTTAAAAGAGTCTTTGTTGCTTGTTGTATCTTTTCATTGGGATTGTTGGGGGTAAGAAAAAAGTTGACGATCAAGGCTGAGCTTGGATTATAGGAGATATTAATATTAGTTTTATGCTTTTTTTGTATTAATCTGTTTAGATTATTTTAGATGCCTTTCCCCCGTGACTATTAGTTTACTACGTTGTAAATGACACAATTTATTGTAAAACTTTAATGCATCCAAATTCAATTATGTATACTCCACTTAAAGTTCTAGATAATTTAACTTGAGATGTTATAAACACGGTTGAGGCAAAATCGACGTAGAGAAATCCTTGTTACCGTTCATAACTTGTTCGAATGATTTAGGAATCACTTGAATTATTTAAGACAAAGGTGTATTTGCCGTCACAACTTAAGCAAAAGTGATTTTGATGGATTGATGAAACCCCATGGATTGGATAAAGTTTTGCGGAAACTATTGAGTTCACATGAAAAACAGAAAACCCAACAAGAAACGGAGAGCCAAGAACAATGATCTCACTAAATATACCCAATTTTTAGTAGTATTTTATGAAAATAAATTATGGTTGTAATAAACTTTATTACAACTATTTACTTGTTTTTCTTTATTTTGTAATTTCTAGTAGTAAAATCTTGAAATATGAAGAATTGAGTGAATAATTTGGTATATTTTATAATCTCTTATTGATTAAAATCTTAATAATGCAAAAGTGAATAATCAATGTCAATCAAGTTAGTTCGTAAAAATCAAGCTTTGCTTTCAGCAGACCTGGCCACAACAATGTGGGATCTTGAGACGGCCATGCTATGCAAGCAATGCCAAGGAATTTCGTTTGAAGAATGCCACAACCCATTTGAAGACAGCCAGAACTTTTCATTTCAATTTTTAATGCTCATTATATGTAATGTAACTCAACCAATCACTAAGGAGAACAAAATTTATTTGTTTTAGACTACAAATAGTGCCTCAATTCTCTAGTAATATTAAGTTCCACTCTTGTAAACACTTTACAGTTATCAAAAAGTTAATTTCTTTATTTTATCTTGTTCTTCGTTTTAGCTACTCCCTCCATTACCAATTATAAGAGGAAAAAACAAAAAACAGCAATACCAAGAAGTTCATCAATTGTTATAATTTTAACACTTAATTACCAAATATACCCTTGCAATGAAATGATTAGTTCTTATATAGAAACAGTCCCGTTCCTAACATTTTATGGGTGTTAGGATAAACATAAAAAAAAAAACTGTTTCATTCAATATATATAACATTAATACATAATAAATTTTACAAAACATAAAAAAGAATTACTCAAAAATTTCATAAAAAGTGATTTCTTTGAGCATTTTGAGATGAAAAATCATTGATAAGTCCATCAACATCAATGTCCGCCAACATATCTTTCTCAATTGACAAAGTTGTCAAACCGTTCAATCTTTCTTGTGACATTATGATCTTAACTTCTTAAGTAGCATCAATGTATATAGACTTAGATTGCAACTTTTTGCTGACCATATTAATAGCAAATAAAATGTCGTACCAAATAACTATACCAAGCAAAAATTCAAAACTTTCTAGAGTATTAATCAAACTCTTCGCTTAATTATTCTTTAATATTCCTACTAATTATACCTAATCATATTTTATACCAATTGAGTCCCTTAATGATATTTTCTTTAATAATCCTACACATATTTCTTGGCCTAATCATATTTTTTTTCTATTAAATATTATTATTATTTTTTTTATATTAGTAGGTAGGTATAAAAAAATTTGAGCCCCTTAAAATATTGGACCTCAGACCATCGCAGTCATTGCCTGCCGTCAGGGCCAGGCCTGTATAGAAAAAGAAGCAACACTAACACTTCTCCACTTGCCCACACGTGTCAACAAAAGCATCCTTTTTCTTGTAATGTTAGAAAAAAAAAATTTGCAGACTTTTGAAACGGTGCACCCAAGTTTAAGATCCCTCATTTTTTTTCTTTTGAAAATGCAGCCTTACAAGTAACTTATGGAATACTTCCTCCGGTCATTATTATAAGCAAATTTGACATTTTTGATACATTAAAAAAGTGATGTATTTGGTTCATAATATGGACCAAATACATCACTTTTTTAATGTATCAAAAAAGTCAAATTTGCTTATAATAGTGGTCGGAGGGAGTACTACATTGAAAATCACAAATAAAGTAAAATAATTAAGAAGGGTAAAAATTTTGTCAAAAAAATAAAAAATTAAGAAGGGTAAAAATGACATTTACGTATGGAATATACATTAAAAGTTGTGTTTTTTCTTATATTAAGAACTAAATTTTTTTCCAAAAATTTTCCTATATTAAGGACCGAGTAGTTTACTATTTTTATTAGTTTTGTGGCTACTCACCATGGCTAGCTATGAATAGTCCACTTTGTCGTAAGGTCTATTTAGATTAGGTTTCTAGACAGAATTTGAGAGGTTATATAGACACAATGTTGTAAGGTTTATCTAGATCAGCAATGGTTTATGCAGAATTTGGGAGGACCCAGAGTAGCTGGCCCACCTTGAGTGAACCAATATAAAATCTGAAAAATTCTCATCCCACCTCCCATAACTCTTTTTCACTCTTCAATATTCCGATTTTGCCCTTGTAAAAAGGTTCGGGAAACGTTTTCCAAACTTTTTTTTGCCTTGAAAATGAACTTCGAAATGTGCTTTTCCGAAATTTTTGCTAAATTTGCACTAAAAAAATCTCGGAAAATGCGTTCCGAACTTTTGATTCAAGGGCAAAATTGGAAATCTGGGGAGTGAAAAAGACTTGTGGGCGTGGGGTGGGATGAGAATTTTTCATAATCTTCTCTTTATTTTGCATAGTTAAGATACAAAAATACACATAAACGTTTTATTCTTTCTCGATCACACTTAAGAATCATGTATGTCAAGATTTATTCATTTATTTTGGAAGTTGAGAAATAAATTTAAAAAGTGTCAAGATTCAAACCTCCCTTTCTTATGAGTATTATCACATTATTTTTTACTTCAACTATCACCAATATTTTTGCTTTGCTGTGAAAAAATTATTCAAAATAAATCTCAAAGCGATGTATCTAAACAGGGCCGTCCCCGAGATTTTGGATGCCCTGTGGGAATGTTGAATTTGGTGCCCAATTTTTTTTATAAGATATAATTTTATTTTATTTTGACAGATTATATATATATCAGTACCATCATTCCATTGTAAAAAAGTCATTCATGCGACTATAAATCGGAACATTTATCAGTAGCATCATTCTCTTTTCAGTTTTTTGCTGCAAAATCACTAATCATCTATTCATAATCAAGATTCTTTAATAAAATCATTTTCATTTGAAATCAAAACAAGAATATTTAATCTAATCTGTGACATTATAGATCGCAAATAAGATAGTAACAATTTTAATTTTAAAAAACTTCTATTAGCCTATTTTAATAAAGATAATTTTCAATTGAAATCAAAGCAACACAATTTAATCAAATTTTTTATACTCTAACCAAGAATATTAATATTAACTAAAATATAGTAAAAAAAAATTATTTGGTGCCCCTAAAAATCTGGTGCTCTTTGCCACCGCTCCTTCCAAACACCCTCCAGAAATTCCCGGTATCTAAATTTGCAAATGTCCTCTTTTGAGGTAATTTATGAGCATTTCTTGGAGTTCAAAGAAACAAACTTGCATTGCTGAATTCACCGCATATGGCTGTAGAATTTATTGGTTAAGGAACTTATTTTATGCATATTTAGCCAAAATGACATCAGTATCAATTAAAAATAAAATAAAATAAAATAAAATGATATCAGTAACCATGCATTGTGTTAGTCAGTCCGCATGCACTATAAAAGATAGTTACTTGAAGGATTTAACTTCAAATGGAGTTAATTTTCAGTGTTTGTAAAAACTAAAAGAATCATTTGCAAATCCTTTGACGAAATGTCTATCAAATACAGGGCCAAATACAATATATATACCGCCTAAAAGAATCATGGTCTTAAAGAGGTCACTCGGGACGTGTCTTAAGTCCATGTCTAACTGATTACGAATAGTGGAAACTTAACCCACACTTAAAGTGTTGAGTTAAATAGAAAGTTGGAAGATTCCTTGATGGATATTTAGCATGAATTTCTTGGAATGCATATTGTCAAATAACCAATTATGTCAAAAGTTTAAACTGTTAGGATTTGACACATCAATGATTTTATATTAGGCAAATTCTATGGTACAATAAACTAATCCTAATGTACCGGTAAAATAAGTTTTCAAATTGGTAGAAAAATGAGTATATTTTAGAAGAACTTTTTTTTTATGTTATAAAATATTATAATAACTAAACATTATTCATCAAAGTTGTCAAAAAAATAAAATTTTATTTTTCTTGATTTTTTTTGAATTTTTATTATTCATAATAGTGAAGTTTGAATTATTTAATGAAAACATATAAAAAAAATTAGTATCATGTTTATAAAAAATAATATTGTGATTTTTCTTATGAAATATGTTTTCTAAAATATAATACTCAATAATTAACTTTTTAACTTATAAAAATTATTATTTATTTATCATTTTAAAGATTTAGTGTACCGGTACATTAGAATTTTACTAATGTACCGTAGAAGCTCCCTTTATATTATTTCTAACACGCCCCCTCACGCAAGAGTCCACTTGGGCTTGAAGCGTGGATAATGCATAGGCCCACCTACCATATGCTTAAATTTCACTTTTAATTAGAAAGTGAGGGGAGCGGGAATCGAACCCTAGACCACTTAGTCATAGAGGCTCTGATACCATGTCAACTAACCAATTATCCCAAAAGCTTAAGCTGTTAGGATTTGGCACATCAATGGTTTTATATTATTTCTAACACATATGATGGGTGCATTACGTTGTAATCAACTTATATGAGAATAAAATGGGTCTACTTCATAAATTTATAAGAGTTTAACTCTTAAATTCTTATGAAATAAATGGATACGTGATACAATGTCATGTGTAACTTATGCATGCTTGTTCTAATAAAAAAAATTGGTTCTAAACATGATAATTCAAGAAATATGGGATTTAGTTATATTTTATAATGATGCGGGATTGTAAGAGATATTTGCAAATTATATGTTTGAAATGGTTAAATACTTACGGTTCAAATATTTAACATAGTGTTATGAGTATCTTAATTAGTGGTTGGGTTGGATTCAAACCCGTGACATTTTCTCGTTGAAAATCCGTTTTGTTAAATTTTAGGGAGCTTCTATGGTACGTTAGTAAAATTCTAATGTACCGGTACACTAGATTTTTAAAAGACTTAAATATGTAATTGGTTCCTGCACTTTGGGATCGTTTGAGTTTTGGTCTTACAATTGAAAAACCTTTCAAACAGGGACTACACTTTCAGTCAACTTTTAAAAAGGTCCATTGACTGACTTTTTTGCTTATGTGTCATGTTGTTTGCATAGGTAGCACTGTTGACTAGATATTTCACATGGTGACTCATCAAATATAGTAGTTTAATGACACAGATACCCTCCATCTTCATTTTGAATTATTTAATAAAATTAACAAATAAAAAAAATCATTTTCATCTTCTTCACATGTTATGAACTTCCATCTTCTTCAACCAACCAAGCAACACCACCATATCATACTCAAAATTATGTTACAACAACACTCAAAATGAAACAACACTCAAAATTATGTTACAACTCAACAATCAAAATTTCTCAGATCTGGGTTTTTAAGACGGTGTGTTTTGTGAAATGGGCATCATCGTGGTGACGAAATTTCGATCAAAACCATCACGGCCGGAGAGAAGAACTCGACCTATCACGCGTGAGAGAAGAACTCGACCCTTTCCAGAAGAAGAGCTGACCGGAACAACACCCATCACGACCGGCGGAAGGTAGCTGCAGTTTTTCGATCAAAACCACCACGCCGAAATCGAATTTTAGGGATTTCTACAGTGAATCGATTTTGCTACAGTGCTACAAAGCATTCTCTTGTTTTCTCACATCTCTTTTGACAAATTTTGAACTTTGAGATTGTAAGTTGAAATTTCTTATGAAGAATTGTGTGTTTTGACATATGAGATGAAGATCTATTGCAGATTTGTTGATGAAGATCTACAATGTTGTTGCTGATGATGTTGTTGAATTGATGAAGAACTCTGTTGTTGTTATCGTGTTGCTGTGTGGTTGTCGTCATTGTTGTGTTGTTGTTGCGTCGTTGCTGTTGATGTTGTTGTTGGGTTGAGTTGCTGTTAATGTTGTTTTTGGATTGAGTTGCTTTGTTGACATTGTTGTTGCTGTTAATGTGTGAATTGAAGGAAAGGGGTTTCCTAATGTTATTAATTGAAACAAATAAAATTTAATTAGAGTTTTTTACATTTTTAATAATGGTGTTCGTGTGAAGATTCTTGTTCATGTGTTGAGGAATGGAAGCTCTAGAGGGATTCAGTATAATGCATTGTTGGCACTTACTTCACTTTGTTTTCATAGCAAGGAAATGCTTAAGGGCATTTTGGTCCTTCCAAATTGCAAATTCCTTAGTCATCATCTCTCCCAGCCTAGTCATTAGTGACATATGGCATATTTAGTGACACGTCATCAAAAAAGTCAGCCCTGGGACCTTTTTAAAAGTTGACTGAAAGTGTAGTCCCTATTTAAAAGATTTTTCAATTGTAGGGACTAAAACTCAAACGACCCCTAAGTGCAGGGACCAATTGCATATTTAAGCCTTTTTAAAATGATAAATAAACAATAAATTTTATAAATTAAAAAGTTATTTATTGGCTATTATATTTTAAAAAACATAATTTCATAAGAAAAATCACAATTTTATTTTTTATAAACATGATACTAATTTTTTTTTTTATATTTTTTCATTAAAAAATTCAATACTCACTATTATGAATAATAAATATTCAAAAAAATTTAAAAAAATCAAATTTTATTTTTTTGACAACTTTGATGAATAATATTTAGTTATTATAATATTTTATAAGATAGAAAAAAAAATTCAAAAATATACTCATTTTTCTATTATTTTGAAAACTTATTATACCGGTACATTAGGATTAGCCTATTGTACCATAGAATTTGCCTAAATTTTAATGTTAAAGATACTTTTTTTTTTTGTCTTACAAGAAGTGGTAATCCACTGAAATTAAACTCACACACAACTGTGAGGTCTCGGGTTCGAACCCGAGTCATAACATCCGGTCTAGCAATTTCGACATTTGCAGAAAGATACTTTTAATGGAGAATTTGCAGAAAGAAAAAAAAAAAACCATAAAACATATATTTTCAATCAAAGATATATTGTTATCTTTACCAATTGAAACTTTATGATATAAACCCTTCTATCCCATTACCAAAACTTACAAAAATAATATACAACCTCAACCATATATTTTCAAATCCCTATGCTATCTAAGAACTCAAGTGGTTCTATGCAGGGTATACACCTATACTAGAATATTAAAATTCCTTCTTTCTTTATACACTACAATACTTCACTACTTCCCAAAGTAATGATAGACATACCTAGAAGCGTCTGAACGAGATGATTCATGTCTCTTTAAGCTTAACCAAAGATCCTGAATTAGAATGTAGCTCTAGTAATGCTACCATCCATTGTGGTCCAATCAGACTCGAGAGATTAATCACTGCAGTTGTACGCAGAGGCTGTCCAATTTTTTAAAAAAGCAAACACATAGATTTGAAGAAATCAAGAGAAAAACAGAATCAATGTTGTCTCTATTTCCCTTGAATGTCTTATTTAGGCAACAAAATCTGGCAATAATTGTGCAGCAAATCTCTTTGGATTCTGCATGTTGATACTCTCAAATGCAGCTGAAGAATCACCAAACTCATTTTGTTCACTAATATCCAATCTTCTTCCAAGTTGAATGTTTTGGTTTGGTATAAAACTTTGATGTGTTCCTGATAATGTTTCACAATGAGGTAAACCAAGAGTGAGTGAAACACCATTATTATTACCTGAAAACCTTGGTGTGAATTGTTCAGCATCAAATCGACCTATTTCCTCCATCGGATATTGACCGAAACCGGCAATGAAATTAGTTTGATTTCCTATGAAACTATAACCATCTCTACTTTGTCTATCATCACCAAATTTCATTGAAATTTGATCATTATCATTATTTGTCTCATTAGATTTCACATGATTTGGAGATTGAAGAATTTCATGGTTCCTTGTTCTCTTTGGACTTGCTTGTGTTATTCCATCAAGTTCTGTGAAGCTGAATCCTGAATTGTTTCTAACATTTACACCAATTGGTGAAGTTGATTGTGTTGAAACTGAAACTATAGGAATGTCTTGTTTCGAATTGAAACTTTTCGATTCTGTTTCTGAGGTTGGAACTTGTTGTGGAGCTGTTGATTTCATCGAAGGGTCTTCATCGGTATTCTTGCTTGATTTGTTATCCTCGGAACCGTTCATCTCTTGATCCTTCATCTCTTCCACGTACATTTCTTCCACCATTGGCTTCCAAAGTCGAACTCGAGCATTTATGAACCAATTTGAAACCTGTTCCAAAAAATGTGTTAGAGAATGTGTTGCGCGCGCACTTTAAAGAAAAAACCACACTCGACGAAGAAGTAAGGAGTTACCTGGCTCCTAGTAAGTCCTGTTTGTTTTGCAAGCATGTGTTTATCTGAATCCTTGGGATAACTTAAAAAAAATTCATGTTGTTTCAGCACAAATTTGATAAAAAGCCATAAAACTTTTCAATTTTAAAGTATTAATTAATCAAGATTGTTAAAAAGAGGATTTCCATTAATGTCCCTAACACGTAGTAATAAAATTAGAGAAAAATTTCATTTTGTTTGGTCACTTTTTAGTAAATCAGCATTTCATTTCTCGAATTTATAATGGTCGGGAAATTTAGTCATTTATATTTAGGAAGTAGCAAATTAGTCCCTTAAATTGAAAACAACGTTAGTTAAATCCATCAAAACCAATTAAAGACATCCGTACTAACTTGTATGGTCTCTTGCTCCATCGAGGTACACATAAAACGTTTAAAATTGTGGTACTAAAATGACCGATTCTAAAAATTGTGGTACTAAAATTGCCACGTTCACATATCTTGTTCAATTTAAGGCGCTAAAAAAACCGATTCTTATAATTTCAAGACTAAAATGTTGATTTACTATTATAACCTTTTTCTTATAGCGTCGAAAAAGTTAAGCTAATACTTACGGGTGAAGGAAGTGTTCGAAAAGCCAAGCACGAAGAACAGAAACAGATCTTTCAGGCAATCCTCTTTGAGGTCTCCAAGCATTATGATGCATCATTCCCAATTGTTGAATAGCTCTTTGTTGTCTTAAATGATGATCAACATATTTGAGTCTAGACCCTTCAATTTTGCCACCAAAGCTATCATCTTCTCCTAAACTCTTATTTGCAGCTCTAATTTGGCCAGTAATTGCATCTTTTAAACACCTAAATTGCTTTGAAATTGTTTGTAATGCAAGTGCAGTGTATGTTCTTGCTGAGCCAATCCCTGCAACTTGCTCAAATGAGGATATCACCATCTGCATCTGGTTGTGATATTGTCTGTACCTTTGTTCCACCTTGAACACAAAATAATCAACAATATCACATTAATTAATTAATTAAATGTGAAAATCTAATTAGTGGAACATCAATTTTTTTTGACAAAAATTAGTGTTACTACATAAAATATGCTTCCTCTGTTTTATTTAGTGCTGTATTGAATGTTATATACACTAACTAAAGAAATCAATAATTTTTTTTTATGAAATTGTCTATCTTTTTTTTCTATAATATGATTGACTATTTAATAATTAACTGTTGATATTTCTATTTACGTTAAATAATTATTTTTTGTTTTCGACATATGTTCTGCTAAAATATGAAACACTCAATAATTATGAATATATATATTTTTTAAGATATGTTATAATTTTACTTTTAAAATGATAATTTTTTTTTTTGTTACAAAAATGATAGTAATTAATAACAAAAAAAAAATGAAAACATAAACCTTTGAAAAGAAATGGAGGGAGGGAGTAATCTTTTTCAGCAGTGAGATTTGTAATTAGACTAACCTATGCAGGGAACAAAACTTTTGTATTCCTATATCTTATCATGCCAATACAAAATTTCTTGAATTTTGAAAAGACTCTAATATCATCATAAAAAAATTTGACAAAGCTAATTCAATTCTTGCAAAACACCTTATAAGCCGAAAACTATTCGCACTTACAAACATGTTTACAAACCATTTCTCAACAAATATGTGGCTCTTAACAAATTTTAATTAGCTCAGAAGTACGATATAGTGAATTGAATTTACCATAATAACTTTAATTAGCTCAATAATTACCTCATCAAGCATGTTAATTAACTTTGCCTTCTTCATCTGAACTTCTTGTCTCTCAGTAGTTGATAATTCAGAGCTACGTTTTCCACTTCCATCACCACCAACCGAGCCACCATCTCCACTAACAGCAGTTGAAGATTCTCCAACAACCTTATTTTTCTCAAAACTCTTCTTGACACTTTCAACCTTAATCCCACCATTAACATTAACAACCTCATCAAGTAATTCTTGTGTAGCCTTCAAATACTTAGAACTCAACAACACACTCTGAATTCCCGAAACACCGTTGTTTTGCGCAGAGGAAATCGACCCACCAGCCGAAACTCGCGCATCCTCGCCCGAACCTTGTGCATGTAAGCTTAAAGACAGCCCTTGAGTAGCGCGTGTAGACTCACGCGCCGCTGAATTTGGGTCAGCTGCGTTCCACATATTGTACTGCATGCGCGGTGGGAAGCCATGCAAGGCGGAGATATCATGTTGGG
Source organism: Trifolium fragiferum (assembly GCA_954870985.1). Taxonomy (NCBI): domain Eukaryota; kingdom Viridiplantae; phylum Streptophyta; class Magnoliopsida; order Fabales; family Fabaceae; genus Trifolium; species Trifolium fragiferum. Next base: position 28,120,841 of record OX940796.1, read on the forward strand.
CCTGTACCGATTGTTCTGCCGAGAGCGGGACGCCGACAAATTGTTGTGCGTGAGTTAGATTCTGTTGTTGTTGTTGGAGGGAAGTGTTGGCATTGCCGGCGAGTGCGGCGGCTGAATTTAGAAATACAAGGTTTCCGGCATGTGGCGGCGGTTGCGGCATGTCGGAGTAATTGATATAGCCTGATGGGTTCATGAATATGAGTGTTTGTAGGCCATCAGCAGAGCCACCTTGAATTTCTGTGTTATTATGAAAGTATGTTGCCATTGATTTTGTATTTTTTTTTTCTTACTTCACTCTGAAAAGAAACTAACACATAGTTAGTATTTGATTTAATTTTCTAAATTCATAATCACATCTTAGATAAAAAAAATGTAAATTGTTCCATAACGACAATTTGGTAGCTATTAAAAATATTATTAAAGAAGTCGGAGTTTGAATTTCAATTCTCACCAACTAAAATATTGAACCAAAAACAATGGAAATTTATGTAAAAAAAAAAAAATATGTAATTAATTAAGCAATCTTATTAATAGATATAAAAAACTCTATGTGGTAGTTGTTGTACTTGTACCTTTCAGCTTTGTGAATCTGGTTGGTGTGGAATTTGTGGATCAACCTTCCATCAAAATCTCAATAATTGAAGCTGATTTTATTGTTGTAACACAAGAGTATTAATTAATTCCTAGTGAAGAAAAAAAATGAATCAATGAATTTTACAAAGTAGATCAAGAGTGAATTGTTTTATTCACAAAAAATTAAAAATATATAACATAAGTACTTGATATTGAATTATTATAAGATAAAAACTTATTAATTTCAATTTTCCAAATTAAGCTATGGATGAAATTAGTTTCTTCTTTGTGTAAATTCTTTTAATCACATGGTGGACTCTATAAGGACTTTAAAAAGGAAATGAATGATGAGAAAACACATGGAAGCTTTTTACAAAGGAAAATTGTTTTCTTTTCTTTTTTTTTTTTTTTTTGGTTACAAAAAGGGAATACACTTGACAAGAGAGAAGACAAGTACAAAAGACTGAAAGATGAAGAGAAAAAAAGGTAATAACAAATTATTATTTTTTTTTATTAATAATAAGAATTAAGAATAAGAAGAAGAAATTTCTTTTCCTATGTTAGTTTTCTATAGATTTAATGATATTGTAGATATAGATATAGTATAGTACCTGCAGATTGTGATGCAAATTGAAGTGTACACGTGCTTGTTTATCTCAATCTCTGCACACAATTTTCAATTACAATGACACAAAACCTATGAGAAAAAGAAAAACAGAATTTTAGTTTTCAGACAGAGACACAGAAACAAACACACATAAAAATGTTTCACCAACCAAAAACAAGAGAAGTAAACATCATATATATAAATATAGAATACATATAAATAAAATAAAATTAAATTAAATTAAACTCACCTGTTAAATATTTATGATCTATATATCTATGTTTGAAATTCTATCACTTTCTTCTTTCAACATGCAAAGAGTAAACTATGCTCTGTATCATCACTGCAATTTCCACCTCAACTGAAAATTTGAATAAAAAGAGTTAAAAAGATACCCATCTTTCTTCATCTCATTATCCATTCATTTATATACAAAAAATTAAATCTTTTTCACATTTGAAATTCTGGGTATGTGTTGAAATTTTGTGAAAGCGAAGTGAAACATGTTCATGTATTACATCGTAATCTTTCTGTGAACTTTATCGAGAGAAGTATCTGTGAATAGATCAAAACATGCGAAAGATAGATAGGTAGATAGATAGATAGATAAAATTTCTTTTTGATTTGATTTGACTCTCTCTTTTTAAATCATGTGTGATTCAATCAAGAAACAACCCCCTTATGATCAACATGATAGCACTTTATTTTTGGGGGGAGAGAGGAGAAAAAAAAGAAAGAAAGAAAGAGAGAGAGAGAGAGAGAGAGATAGATATGAAGAAGAGAGAAAACTATAGTCTATGCTAAGAAATATATTATATACATATTTATATATGAAAAATGTGAAAATGTAATTGTGTTGTGTAAGAAGTCACAAGCAGCTGAAAAACGAGGAAACGTCTTCATCTACAAAGCTTAATTAATTAATTGTTTTTTTAATAATAAAGAAATAAAAAAGATGATGATGAATAATGAGAGGGTGGAGGAATCCTATTGCTCAATTCACATTAAATATCTTCTTGTCGTTTTCATAATTTCCAATTTTATTTTCTAATTTCAACTTATTTGTGTATTTTTTGTGGTTGGATGCCCCGGTTTGAAGATAAAGCAATTAAATTGCTAAGGAAAACAGAACCAACTACCATAACACCAACTTTAATGCTTTCAAAGATAAATGAAAAAAAAAAAATATATATATATATATATATATATATATATATATATATATATATATATATATATATATATTTGTCCATATTATTTTTCTAGAAATAATTATATTTTTATTTTACACTTATATGTTTATATTAAATTTTACCATATTGTTAATATGAATATGTAAATTTAGCATATTGTAGAAGAGTCACAACAAAAAAGAAAAAGGAAGGGATTAGAAAAGCAATGGGTCCCATTTAAGTGCATGTATGATGGGTTTATAAATTATGACCCTTCAAAAAAAAGTGGTCCCAAATTTACTTTTATGCATTAGACATATATAATCAATAAAATTTGTAATTGTTTCCCACTAATTATTTTGCTTATTTTGTATATATCTTGTTTTACTATATAATTTTTTATTAATTAATTTCTCACGTTTTCTTACCATAAAAGAGATCTCCTTATTTCAAAATATTTTCTATTATTTTTGTAAACAATCTTTGATGACAGCTAAAGGATCACTTAATAAGATGTACAAAATTAATTAAATGGAATAATAACCATAGAGTAATTCAAAAATTTCTTCTTAAACTATTATTAAAAAGTATATTAATTGGACAAAGAATGAAAAGAACAAATAAACAATAGTAATAACTCTTTCAAGTATAGAGTGAGGTAATCCCATCATTTGAATGGAAAGACAAAGAATAATCAAATTAATTAATTAAATTCAACAAAACAAAGGGTAATTTTAACATCTCATAAAAAGCTAGCTCTCAATCACAATCAATGACTATTATTGTGTAAGAATGAGCAGTGACAGATTTAAGGCCTTTGTGATGTTAATAGGACTAACTTCTTTTGAAAGTTAGGGACATTCATTTCATGTAAATTCAATTATCCATAAAGAAAAAAAGAAAAAAACATTGGTACTGTGGTAGGTGCTATTAATATATACTATATAGAGTTAATTCTATGAATGCCCTTTTGAAATCAAAAACTGTCATTCTCTTATAGATCAATGTCAATAAAATATTTATTTCATAATTTTATGTTTCTCTCATTTTTTCACAAAATTGTAAGAACTTTTTTGTTCTCACTCTCAAGTCTCAAACAACAACTAGACATTAACAAATTAGTTTTCATATATAGTGGTATATAGAATAGTGGAAATTGGATTTCACAAGGACATGTAAAAATGAAAGCAAAAAGGGGGGTGTATGTTTATTACACTTATTTGAATGAATATTCATGTGTCAGAAGGATATATAGTTTTCAATGTGTACTTGGATGTACAAAAATGATGAAGAATCTTTATTGAGTAACTGAACAGAGCAAGATGTGCATGTGGTTCTTTTCTTTCTCTTTTCTTCTTTAATTAATTAATTAATTAAACTAAAAAAGATAAAGGTATAATCTTATTTTATTTGTAATAGAAGATTTCACAAAGCCGACATGTTTTCTAATATCATGTATATAATACAACTAAAAGTTTTTACATTGACCATAATATGTACAAACAATTTATATTTAGTTGTATGTTATTTAAACATACAATTTTTGATATATTGTATTGTGATACTATATATTATTGAGGAAAAACTAGCATCTAAATAGAGAGAAAAAAAAAATTATTAAAATTTAAGTATCAATGTATATAGTCTAAATCAAAATATAATTTCTCTATTATATTATACCGTTATTATGTCTAGTGCAAGAGATATGATTAAGTATTGTAAATTTCAAGTATTGAGTTCGAATTTTATTCATAAAAAAATATATTATGCTTCATAAGCAAATTGAACATATCTTATCATTCTTGATTTGAATTCACATCTCTCTATCATGTAAAAATTGCAATAACAATATCAATAATAATATGCGCTTCATAAGCGAAGTGCGCATATCATCAATGTAGTATGAATCAAAACATCATTTCTCTATTATATTATATGATTATTAGATCTAGCATGTCAAATAACCAATTATCCCAAAAGCTTAAGCTGTTAGGATTTGGCACATCAATGATTTTATATTATTTCTAACACGCCCCCTCACGCAAGAGTTCACTTGGGCTTGAAGCGTGGATAATGCATAGGCCCACCTATCATATGCTTAAATTCCACTTTTAATTAGAAAGTGAGGTGAGCGGGAATCGAACCCTAGACCACTTAGTCATAGAGGCTTTGATACCATGTCAAAATAACCAATTATCCCAAAAGCTTAAGCTGTTAGGATTTGGCGCATCAATGGTTTTATATTATTTCTAACATAGCGCAAGAGAAATATGTGAGTATTGTAAATCTCAAGTATTGAGTTGGAATTTTACTCATAAGAAGAATATATTATGCTCCATATGCGAAATGCATATCTTATTATTTTTTATTCGAATTCACATCAATTATTTCATGAGAGACATTTTAAAAAATAGATGAAATGTGGTTAATCGAGGGGGAAAAGTAAAATTGCAAAAACATTAGTTGATAATTTTTTGTTGTTGAAAATCATGTACAATAATATTAGAACTAAAGGAAAGAGAAGTTTAGAAGGTTGAAATTCCTCCGTTTGGATTAAGCAACCACTTATGCTGCACAATTTGGATGCATGTCCCTAAGCATATGATTCCCAAAAGTAAAACTAAAAAACCATTATAGAATCCAAGAATCAAAATATGGTGGAGGTTATCATCATGATGATTGTGACACGGAATTCAACTACTACTTTGGATATCATATCATATTTCATAGCTAGAGAAACAATATAATTAGAAAGTATGATATTATAGTATTAATAAACTAATTAACTATAGATTATGAAATCTCTCTAATTTGAGTCATAATCAGTTCATTGAATATTTAACCTAAAGTTTTTATCATAACAATGGACTTATATATAATTGAGCCAATAAATTGCAAAAATCCGTACTGTTGTCCCCTATACATATATAGATTTGGATTATGTTGATTTTGAAGCAACCAAGTATATTATATAGTTTGTAAGTATCACATCATAATAATCCCAAAGGGTCACTGACACCTTATGATACTGAACCATTCTTGATTCATATATACAATATAAAATTAATTAAAGGGTGCTTCGTATGGGGTATGGTCCCTTATTGTGTGCTCTATCTGTTTCAATATTGTTATCATAGGATGGTTTGTCCTATTCAATTTGCTTATTCCAATTTCTTTCCAGATCAAGAAAATGACTTGAAAAGAATAAACATTAGTGGGAAAAAAAATGTCTATAATTATTTGCATAAACAATTTCATGTTGTTAGAATGTCAAAAAAAAGGACAAGAAAAAGATTGCCAAGGCGAAATTTGATGTGAGGAAATAGTACAAAGCATCATCACTCACATAGACATGTATGGGCCAATGCTACGGTGGACCACCTCATCAAGTGGTCCACCGTGGACAAGTGGTCAATACTACTATAACGAATACGAATTTTACAAAATCGACCGTTGGATTGAAAGTTTATGTCATATAGATCATCCATAAAAAAAATTAGAAAAATTGAAAATCATTTGATATGTTATTGAGATCCATAAAGATTAACGGTTTATTAAATACTGTAAATCTTAATGAGTCCCAAAAACATATCAAATGATTTTCAATTTTTCTAATTTTTTCTGTGGATGATCTATATGATATAAACTTTCAATCCAACGATCGATTTTGTAAAATTCGTATTCGTTACAGCGTTGGTCCACCATGGACCACTTGAATAAGTGGTCCATATTAGAATTGGCCGTCATGTATGTACCAATCATCAAAACTAAGATCTAGTAGTTGATTGCATTGCATCATAATTATTTGAAAGAAAAATAAAATAAGGAATTATTTTTCTTTGGCCAATTTATTATTTTGATTTATGAAAGTATAACTCATTGTCAAATCGATCTTGAATGTATTGAAATCGATTCTCGGTCGAAATAATTATTGGCGGGGTTGAGTCCTGACAATCGCTCGTCTATATATAAAAGATTGAGTTTTACTTTTTGCACCCCCCGTTAAAGTCGTGCGCTATGGCGTTTCCGATTTATCCTGTCGCTACTTAGGATGCGAGTCTGTAAAACTGGAAGGAACACCATTATTCGCATAGCGAACATTATTCGCTTCCACATAGCGAAAATGTCGGCAGTAAAAAAATACAGCCTCCCATGTAGTCAAAACTGATTGCTACGTGACCAGATGTAATTCGCCACGTGGGAAGCAGTGGCAAAGGATCAACCAATTAGAATTCATGGTGAGTTTTATAAATGGGGTACATGTAAGTTCATAATCATGAAGAAATAAATACGCAGTTAAATCGAAAATAGTTAAAATTAAATACCTAAAATATTAATAAATTAATTATACATTAACCATAAAAAACATTATCCATACAAAATGTGTTAATTATCCAACATTTTTGGGGGATTTCGACCATCAATGATCAGCAATCCGTTGATTTTTGTTGATGTTTTTGAGTTTTAGAATTTTGAAAGGGTTTTTGGTTTTTTTGCGAAGTGTTCAAATGAGAAGAACAAGGTAAAACGCGCATTAAATAGGAGAGCCTTGTTTGCATTCTACAAAGCGAACATAACACATCAATTTAATTTGCTTTCTCGTGTGTGAACTGTGTTTTCTCAAAATTTCACCTGAGAGATGGATGCATTTTTAGGATGGCACAAAGATAAGTACATTCCTATCAATTAACTTGAATTTAGTATTTACAACTACACTCCGTTCCAGTGTTTTAAAAATCAGACCGAACCCGCCGGTCGAACTGGTTGAACCGGAAACCGGAGGTCAACCGGTCTGGTCTCTAATTGTTGGACCGGACATGCTAACAAACCAGAGAAAGAACCGTTGTCCTCTCCATAAAAGTTAGAGTACTCTACCATTATGCTAAGTTGCTCATTTGAATATAACTTTACATTGTATTATTTATATTCTGGTATTATAACTATTTTTGTATGAAAATTGAAAAGACACTTTCTCTCAAGTGTTTATTTCTTTAATATATGTATATGTATATATTTATTCGTTGAATCTTCATTATATCATATAGGTGAATCATTTTTAAAAAAAAATTATTATACACCGACTCATTCGGTTTACTATCTTTTTTTAGCGTACTTTCTTTTCCTTACTACATGTTTCTTTTAAAAGACAATTTGTAATATTTTATCTTTTTATAAACAAATTTCCTATATGATATTGATATTAACATTCAATTTTGATTAAAACACTATTATATCTTATTTATTTAATACATAAGCTTAAAGACATTTTTGGTATATTTGATTTTAAAGTGTAGAATTTATATTTTCGATATACATAGTAATAATATTTCAAATTTTCTACCATTCTATATAATTTTACTCTAGTAAAAATATATGCATAAAGAATTTGATGATTATCTTTAGAATTTGAATTTTAAAAAAAGAACTCGTTAAATTATGATATTTTGAAATTTTTACATTTTTTAGCTGTCATGATTTTTTTAGAGATCAAGTCATTTGATTCGACCGGTTTAATACATATATAGATTTGTTATAGACCCGGTTTATTCAACCGATTTATTCGATTTTTTCAGATTTTGTCATACGATTAGACCAATGACCCAGTAATTCGACCAATAAACCAACGACTCAGTACTCTTACCTGTTCGATGACCGATCCAATTTTTAAAACACCACTCCTATCAACTTTAATCTCAACAATTTATTGCTTGATGTTGGCCACTATTTCCGATCATTTCATATCACTTTTATTTTTAATAAATGAACTCTTAGATGGTGCATGCTGCAAATAATTTTATAGTGTTTGGTGTCTGTCTGATAATGCTCTAGAACCATTTTGATTTATTAATAAAAAATAGAAAAAATATCCTACAAAATTTCAAGATACTAGAGTGATCACCAATAAATAAATAGTAAGTAGTAGTATATATACTGTATATATTGGACTGTTATCCAAGATTCAAAAATTTACTCGAGTCTACAATGTTATTTTGCATTTTTCTTTATTAAGTAGCTTAACGATTAAAAGTTCCTTTTTAAAATAAATAAATTCAAATATTGTAATTTAAACTTTAATCAATATATACATGTAATATCCTTATCAATTCAATTATTCTAATGAGATTACATGTCTAGCATGTTTTGAAACAAACTAAGTACATATATATAAAGACAAATGCTAAATAGTGTCCCCGGGGCACTTTTTAAGCTTTAAATAATAAGATTTTATTAAAAGAATTATGAAAATATGTGAAGTCAACGAATCAAGAATTGAAATATTCAATTTTTTTAAAAAAATATTATCTTAAATAAAATTCTTAAATAGTGCCCCGAAAGCACCGTTTAGCAAGACCCTATATATAATATGAATATATTATTTATGTTTGAAAAAGTAATTACAAGAGTGGCGCTAAAATTGAATTTAAAATTCCCACGCTTCATGAGAAATATTTGAGAAATTAAATTAAAATAAATTGGCTACAACTTGCTTGGGGTAATAGAATAGTTGTGTGCCATAAATTTGTTGACTGAGCGTGGGTAGTGTGTGTGTCACATACATACAATACCAGGGTATTTTTATGGAGAGGGGGCCCATCTAGCTAGCAAACAAAAGAGAAAGAGTTGAGGGTGTTTCGTGGTGGTGGAATACCCTACTCAAGACGCAACTATTATTATTGAGTTTTTGGTCATGACTTTAATACTCGGCTAAAGGAGTAAAAAACAAAAAGTATAGTAATGTTTTAATTATTTCAAGTTTTCTTTGTTTGCACCATCAGTTTAATCTAGTTTCTAGAGGTTGATTTTGGCATCAAGTGTTTTCAGTTTTTCGAGAACAAACATTGATTCTTCATACCAAATTTAGCACAAATTGTCACTAAACCAATTGATAATTATTAGAAGTATTGTTTAGTGTTTATATTGATTACTGGAGTAGACCCAAGAGGTTATTGAGTTGAATGAGTAAGTTGAACAACACATATTTATTTTGAAGGTGTAAATTGAGAGTGATATTTACCAGTATTTCTTTGTTAAAAAAAATATATGTTATGAATTCGATTAACTCACACCAATAAATTTTGATGTGTGAAGCAAATAAATTAAGCAACCAAAACAGCGAGAACCAAAGGCAATATAATCACGAACAAATAAACGGCGAAAAGTAAATGACACAATAGAATTTGTTGACCCAATTCGGTGTTAATGAACCTACTTTGGGGGGAGGGCAACCCTCTCCGTTCCACTATAAATAGAAACCTTGATTACAAGAGTTAGTGTTTTCCTAATTCTATCCTAGTCTTGAATCTCTACCGTGACCAAGAGATTAAATCAAAGTGCTTCCCAAGGTGATAGAATGTTTCTCCAACCCTAGAGTCTTCCCAAAATGTTTCTCTATTAACCCTAGTCTTTATGTTGGCTTCAGAAACCCTAAAATCCCCTTACACTGAACATAAAACGCAAACAACATATTTATGCTCGCGTGCCCACGCCTAGAGCGACCAGACATGTGCCCAGCGCAGCTGGCAGTGGCAAAATCTTCCTTGCACCATTTTTCCTGCGCCCAGTGACAGCCGCAAACTGTTTTCTGATTCTCAATTCAAAGGCAATAACAAACAATCTCCACCTTGCCTTTTAATTAATGGTGATGCCGACTTCCCACCAACCACCTTGCTTACACCACACCCTCTTCGAACCCCGAAGTGAACCACTTCGTACTCTCGAAGAAACGCTTGCCTCCAATTGTCCTTGAAAATTTAGGACAATCCTACAAGCTCCACTGTACCCTCTTCAGCCCCTGGATTGTTCATGTCCATACTCCTGAAGAATTGCTTGCCTCTTAACTTAACCTTGGAATTTTAGCTAAGTTCCACAAGCTGCAACATCGGACTTTCCTTGTATCCAACTATCTTCAATAGCCCTACAAGTTTCAAAGTCTGATTGTCACCAACTTCCAATTGCCTCCCTGAAGATCTTTCAAGTTTTGCACTTCTTCAGACACAATCGGAATATAACACACAAGGTCTCCATAGCCATACTACAATTTGGTGCAACATTATCACTTTTTTCCCTATCTCTCATTAGATAGCCAAGAGCTATTGTTTGTTTGTCTTCCTCTAGTCCCGCTAGTAACAAACTCCACCTCAAATCGAGATTCCTCCACCAAAGATTCAAACCGGTATTTCCACTATGATCCCACCTTGTAATGCAAAACTTTTCAACTACTCTGAAACACACTTCAAGCCATTGTTAGTTTCCAACACTTCTCGTTTAGTTCTAACACCTAGTTAAACTTGTTTCACTAGTTCAACTAAAACTCATGTCACTAACAAGTTCCACCCGAAGTTTCACAACTTAACCACATCATGAGAATTTCCACTAGTAACAGAATGCATGACCACATTAAGGTTAGGAATATACCTCACATCATGTAAAAGAACCTCACCATACCTTGAACCTTACAAGCTTTCCCGTCTCCAAGATGAACAACCCCACCTTCAACTAGCTCTAAAGTCCAAAAGTATAAATTCCTTGAACACATGTGATAGGAGTATCAAAGTCTACGACTCAAAACTCCACCGGTTCCCAACTTCCACTAGCATCTTCACATCTCCATAATAACGTTTTTGTTTTAGTAGTAACCTGAGTATTATTAGCACCACCTCTCCAGGCTAATGTTGAGTATTATTATCACCGCCTCTCCAAACTGATCAATCATCTATGGTTCACAACTTGTGACTATGAGTGCTCCTATAGTCTCATAGCCTTCCTCATAAGTTTCATCACTAACGACAATCTGAGCTGACGAACTACCACCGCCCCCTCTTCGAGGACAGTCCTTCTTGAAGTGACCCGGTTCTTAACAATGGTAACATTTGAACTTGCCACCACCATCACCAATTGGCTTAGACTTAGACCAATTTTTCTTCCCTTTGTCTTCGTTCTCGCTTCTACCCCTCTCAACATTCAATCCTTCTCCACTATCACCAACCCTCAAGTCTCTCAACTTTGTCAATTCCTTGGTTCTCAAAGCCGATGAAACTTCATCCAAGGTGATAGTGCCTTCCCTACCATATAGTAACGCAACCTTGAGATTCTCAAGTGACTTGGGAAAAGCACACAACAAATGAAAGGCATTGTCCTCGTCTTACAAATTCACATCAATGTTCGTCAAATCATCAAGAATCTTGTTGAACTCCGTAAGTTGCTCCACCACAGACTTGTTCTCAACCATACGAAAGAAGTACAGTTATTGCTTCAATAACTGTTTATGTGATAGGGACTTGGTCATATACAATGAGTCAAGTTTGATCCACATCTTCACAGCAGTCTTCTCATTGGCAACCTCTCTCAAAACCTTATCATCGAGGCACAAAATAATAGCACTATGTGTTTTCTCATCCATCTCAAGTTTTCTCCGCATCAGAGATATTTGCCGGCATCAGCATCTTACTCTTTAGCGCCTCAACACACTTTTGTTGGATTAATATCGCCTTCACCTTCCACAACTCAAGTCGTTATTCCTAGTGAACTTCTCAATTTTCCACTTAGAACCCATGGTACTCAATTCGTTTGATCCTTTGCCCCATGGTGGGCGCCAATTGTTGTGAATTCGATTAACTCACACCAATAAACTTTGATGTGTGGAGCAAATAAATTAAGCAACCAAAACAACGAGAACCAAACAATATAATCACGGACAAATAAACGGAGAAAAGTAAATGACACAATAGAATTTGTTGACCCAGTTCGGTGTTAATGAACCTACTCTTGCGGGGAGGGAAACCCTCTCCGTTCCACTATCAATAGAAACCTTGATTACAATGAGATTCTGCAAAAGAGTTACAAGAGATAGAATGTTTCCAAGAGATTTAATCAAAGTGTTTCCCAAGGTGATAGAATGTTTCTCCAACCCTATAGTCTTCCCAAGATGTTTCTCTATTAACCCTAATCTTTATGTTGGCTCCAAAAACCCTAAAATCACCTTACACTGAACATAAAATGCAAACAGCATATTTATGATCGTGTGTCCGCGCCCAGCGCAGCTGGAAATGGCCAAATCTTCCTTGCACCACTTTTCCTGCGCCCAACGCCGGTTGGCTTCGCCCAGCTAACAAACTGTTTTCTGATTCTTAATTCAAAGGCAATAACCAACAAAATATATTAGTATTTCTAGGTTTAAAGCAATATGAGAATTTAATTAGGCATATGGTTCTCCGCTCTTTGTATGAATATGCTTGTTTTAAAGATGTTCTGATGAGTTGGTCTGTGAATTCATGATGGATTGAACCTCTGGTTCAATATGGAACAATTACTTTAAAATAAAATTATATTTTGAAGGGGTTTAAAAGTTCAACACGTTCACAATCAAAATAGCTCGCCAGAGCTCACAATTTTTTCTTTGTGAAGTTTTCAATTCAGAGAACAATGGAAGAATGTTCTGGCAAACTCTCTTTAGTGACAATTTATCGCGTGTTGTTTCATTTGATAAACAATGACTACTTTTATGCTCAAAACGAATATAATCGAGGTCAATCTTCAAAGGAACACCTACAATTATAAATAGCACGGTTGGTTGCATTTGAAGAGCAAGAGTTTCAAGCAGAAAAGCATTCAATTCTAGTTATATCTCACAAATCACAAGCAATCAAACTCTTCTTTTTCCTCTCGCACTCCAGCTCTTTACTAAATTATATGATCTATATTTCATTGAGTGTACTGAGTGTAGTTTTTGTATAAGCTTCTCAACTAATTTGATTTTTGTATAAGCTTAGAGCCATATACCACTTTACAAATCATTTGTAATTAAGAACTTTCTTAAGTATAATCTGTAACGGTTAATTGAGTGTGCCTTGAAAAATCAGGATTGACTGAAGTAAGTCAACCCTTGGAGGGGTGGGAAGACTTTGATCTTGGATTAGATCTTAGAAAAATTTCAATCTTGGTTTAGATATAGAAGAAATGTAATCTTGGATTAGAATATAGTGGATACACTCATTGACATGTGGATTGGACTTAACCAAAGTTTTAGGGTGAACAAAGATAAGTTTTTGTGTGTTTGATTCTCTCTTTTATTATATTTTCATTTGTGCAGATACATTACACACAAATCACATTTCATTTATATTTGCATATGCGAGAGAACGATCTCATATCATACTAACAATTTCTCTTTGTTTCTTGTTTAGCTAATAACCGGATTTAGTTTTTAGTTAAAATTTTTAAAAATTCACAATTCAAACCCGTTTTCTTATGAAATTTTTTGTTACTTCAATATATGCAAAATATCAAAGAGTACATGTACCCAAAAAGATATAACATCAAAGAGTACAAAAGTACATTAGGTATCCAGAACACACAATAGCACAATCAATAAAAGGAAGTGTAAAAGATGAGAGGAAATAATCGGGATCAGTAAAACTCACTAGTGAGTAGTGATACAATACCAAACCAGAAAAAAATTAAAGAGCCAATGAGAGCAAGAGATAACGAGACATTGTAATTTTAAAGTGCTTAGTTTAATCCTTTCAATGCAAAATACTCTCTCTGGTCTTATATATAAAAAACAATTGACTTTTTAGATACATTGTAAAATTGATGTATCTAGACAATAATATAGTCTAAATACATCAATTTTACAATGAATCTAAAAGGTCAAATGTTTCTTATATATAAGACCGGAGGGAGTAGTTATATAGTTTATCTTTAATTTAAAAAATTGTTTAATATGAAGATTTTTTTTTACTGTAATCTTATTCTAGATATCTCTAGAGCCAATTATACTTATTTGATTGGGTTCGTTTAAATTAATTTATTTTTGAGTTTATGCAACCAGTTTATACAATATAAATTAAGTTTTTTATGTCATTTTATAAGTTTAAATGGGTGAAAATTATATTTTTATAAGCTATTTTATTATAAATTATTTTGATAAACTTATAATAATACATAAAAATTACATAAGCGATTATTCAAAAATAAGTCATTCAAACAAAACTCAAAATGTACCTTGCATACAACCCCACTCCTATAGTGCCAGGACCACCACCATGTACCTTGCATACAACCCCACTCCTATAGTGCCGCCACAAAGCTCTTCTTTTACACCAACATGTGAATGCAGAATATATAATATGTGCCTACATCACTACGTAACTGCACTAAAATACACATTTTAATTTTCCCTCCCGACCTATTTTTACATTTATAATGTGGGTCGGTTGTTAAACACTATGAACATATTAGTAGAATGAGTGAATCACTTATGTCAGATGCCCAAATCCTCGATCAAACTAAGGCTTAGTTCTATATATATAGTAATTGCTGTTGTTTTTTATATTTAAAAATAGTTTTCGAAAATAAACCACTGAAGAAATTACTAGGTTGAGTCGCGGGTAGGTACACTTTCTTTAAGACGTTTCGTGGCACTGCTCAAAATTGTGCAAGCAGACTATCAACCACGCCGCCTCCAGGATAAAACAGCCCAGTTTTAACTATATACCGAATTGCTACTACACTTGTAGAAATCGGTCAAAGAATACACTTTCTTGAGTGGTACTATAATACCACTCGAATTGATGCTACAACATAAATCTATGATTCATCGGTGATTCATTGGTACTACAATACCACTCAAATTGATGCTACAACATCAATCTATGAATCACCGGTACTACGATATCATATGTGGTACTACAATACCACATGTATTGATGATATTATAATATCAATCAATATAATGACACTGATGTCATTCTAATATGGTACTAAGACCAATATCAAATCAAGGGGATAATGGTACTAAGATCATTCTTAATTTTGAAGTAACTAGTGATACTTTAATCACTCTTGAAACAAAAATAATCATAATACTAGCTACTACTAGTATTATTAAGGCACTTATCGATACAATACAAATAAAATAAGAACAATCATATAGTTTGATACAAAAATTAATATAAAGAAACTTGTTCTTATTTTACCAAGATTGATTCAATATGATATTTCATTAATTTTTTTTTTTCATCAATTCTTTATATCCCTAGATGAATCAAGACTTTATTGAGTGATTTACGTCCAATAACAAATATATAAACATGACTCATGATCAACTTCAATTTTTCTTTCCAATTGACATATAATTAAAGTCATGTATATAATTCTGACAATTATTTCAATATTTCATCAACAAAGAGGTTTATTTCTATATCATGTTCATACTAATCAATTTATATGATAAGTTTCATGACATAGTATCACAACATAATAAAAGGAAAATCAAATAGATTAACTAACCTTTAAAATGAACCGGTAAAACGAGATGATTTTTCTTTCATACAAAGAGGATGAAGACAACACTTTCAATACATAATGCAAATTCTCAATTTGGTGATAATGTTCTCAACCTCTAAACTTGGAATGCTAACAACATAACAAGCAATTTATTTTTTAATATTGAAATAGGATATATATGCATTACATATCATCTTTTATCAGCTTCCGTCAAATTCTAAGGGCTGCTATATACATGGCATATATTTTCTTAGTGCAGCATTCAATTGGAGTTAATCTCCCATAAATTAATGGTTACAAAATAAGGGAAAATAAATCACAATTATCATATAAATAAATAAATTGTTCAATCTCACTAAAGTGGGACGTAATTCATTTATTTTCTTAAATCACACACTAATATGCTACAACACACTACTATGCTCTAGTATCCGATATGAGACTCAATTTTATTTTTAATTCACACGCCAATGTGAACTTTGTTCCAACAGTTGCTCCAAATGCTTGAAACTCAATTGTGAAGATTACAAGGTGAGCGTAAGGCTAAGATCATTTTCAATGGTGGGTACCTATTTTTTAAGAATTGGTACCTAATATATACCCTCATTGAAATTTTTAAGAGGTGTTGGATTGGAGGAATTGAATACTTATTAGCTACTACTATTAAAAAATTATATATTTGTGATCTGTACACGTGGGGTCCATTTTAGTACTATAAAATGGAGAGCTCCATTGTGGATGTTCTAAGGTCATAAAAGATATCTATATAAGTTTTTTTTTATGAATAAAAAAAAAATAGTAAAGTTTTGTCTAAATTTAATATTGTCTCGATAAAGATTACATCAATTGACTATTTTATCGATTAATAAAAGGTTAAATATGTTTTTAGTTTCCACATTTTGTGAAATAGACAAAAATGATCCCTATATTTTAAAAAAGGTCAAAACAATCTCATAAGTTTTTTCGTTATTAAGAATGATCTATTTCGTCTGATTTTTTTCAGGTTAACTAACAGAATGCTTATGTGGCATATAGTATACCTCCATTATTTTAATTTTAGTCTCTACATTTTACGAAATATGTAAGAATGTTCTTTATGTTTTAAAAAAGATAAAAAAAAATCCCATAAATTTTTCCGTTATCAAGAATAGTCCATTTTCCATTATGTCAATTGTACTAACGTCGCAAAGTGGAACCCTATTATTTTTTTAATGAGCTACCAATAACCTAATGACACGTGTCATCACTTAAATTAAAAAAAAAACATAGAAAGATAAAATTAAATAAAAAACATTAAAACAAAATTAAACATAAGTTAAGTTATATACCAATTTTAATTTTTTTAAAAAAAATCTAGAAAAAAATATAATATCTGAAATAAAATAAAAAACTCTTTGGTTTAAAACTTATGTGATTTTTCTTACCTTTTTTAAAATATAGGAATCATTCTTGACTATTTTGCAAAATATATGGACTAGAATTAGAATAGTGGGATCTATTATATGCCAAATAAGCATTTTGTTAACTGATATGAAAAAAACAGACGGAATGAACCATCCTTGATAACGAAAAAAGTTATGGGTATTTTTTTACCTTTTTTAAAATATAGGATTATTATTGCTTATTTTTCAAAATGTAGAGACTATGACGAAAATATGGGATCTATGACGAAAATATTCTTAATCTTAAGAAGGCTCTTCTTTTTTCTCTCTGCTAGGGCACAGGTATGGTTGGCATTTGTAGTTGGCCGTGCTTGGCCAGTTCTTCCCCACCCAACCGGATCGCTCCTTCTTCCTCTCAAGATCGCTCATTCGCTTAAGTTCTACACACCTCGTGTGAGCTTCAGGTTAGTCAGCTTCCTTCGCCGGGAATTAAATGTGATTCTCTACACATCAAGATCACGCAATCGGAATATGAAAAGGGACTTAACGATTGTAAGCGTAATCTCCATGGTCGATTGGTGTTTAACAAAGGTGAGAAACCATTGATAGCTAGGGATTTGAAGGCGAAGCTGTCAGCGTTGTGGAACCCTAGCTGTCCGTGGCATTTGGTGTCTCTAGCGAGAGGTTTTTATGAATTTCAGTTTACCTTCTTTGAGGACATGCGTTTAGCATGGTCAATGGGATCCATAAACCTCAAACCGGGGATTTTGCGCTTGTCAAAGTGGACGAATGATTTCAATACTTCTGCACCACGACAAACCCATGCCCAAATTTGGATTCAGATTATGGAGTTACCTCAAGAGTATTGGCGGCAACGCACTCTGTTTGAAATTGCTAGCGCTGTAGGTACACCGCTCTCTTTGGATGATGCAACGACAAAGAGAACCTTTGGTCATTATGCAAGGGTGTTAGTTGATATTGATTTGTCACGTCGATTGTTTGATGAAATCACGGTGGAACGTGACAGCTATGAGTTCAAAGTGGAAGTTGTTTATGAGCGGTTGCCGTCGTTTTGCCCTCACTGCTCCGTTATTGGTCACAATATTGTTTCTTGTCGTTGGTTGCATCCCGTTAAGAAACATAACAAGCCGCCTGTCAAGGAGCCCCCTTCCAATGGTCCTTCTTATGTCATCAAGAGCACGTCTGCTCTTAGACCGATGTTGATAAATCCTACTCTGCAGGTTATGAGTGCTTCCAAACAAATCCAAGTTGCACCGCTATTGGATAAAATTATTGCTGCATTAGATGTAACTCCTCACGTGGTTGTGAGTGCTTCCAAACAAATCCCAGCAGGTTTTGCGATTTCAAACCCTCACGTGGCAGCGCTAGATGCTTCATCTTCTCTGAAGCAGGCGTTGGGTTCTACATACGTACAGTTGGATGGGTTTTTTGAGGAGGTTCCCATCGCACATACTCAGTAGCCGTCGCCAGTTTTGCAGCATGCTGCAACTAGCAGTGTTGCGTTTACAGATATTGTTACGGTCGAGGACGTGGCGGCGGATACGGATACGAGTGGTGATGATGACATCATGGACGTGGTTGAGCAGGTTGGTGATGTGAATGATATGGTTGGACAGCAGCAATCTACAGTTCAAAACCCAGCTGATGTTACAGTCACGGTTCCTCAGTCAGAGTTACAGCTACAACAGGTGGTGATCGATGATTCGAAAAAAATTAAACAGGCCTGGTTGGCTAAAGCTTATGAGGTAGTTTCGGATGATCCTCCCTTCACTCCCTATGTTTCTAAGGGTCGCAGGAAGCAGTTGCGGCTTGCACATAGCACCGGTAATTACAACACCCGCTCTAAGGATGCTATCCCGCCCTTTTCTCAATGAAGATCCTCTTCTGGAATATACGCGGTATTGGCAATGCTTCCTCTCAGATTGCCTTGCATAGTTTATGTCAGTTTCATAAACCAGATATTATTTTTATTGCGGAGCCTATGATGCTGATCGCTCAAATTCCGGGTCCTTTTTGGAGAAGTTTGAATGTTTCGAAGTTTTGTGTTAATTCTAGAATAAATTCAATCCCAAGTCTTAGGGGTTTGTGGGGGTCTGCTTGGTCTCCGACTGCGGTTTTTTCATCGAGTCAGTGCATAGTTCTTGAATTTACTCTCAATAATAATAATTTTTATGTTGCCGCAATTTATGCCAGCACTTCGTATCTACAACGACGCTATCTTTGGTATGATCTTTCCCACCTGCAGAACTTATATGTTGGTCCTTGGATTTTTGTTGGTGATTTTAATGCAGTTTTAGGAGCACATGAAAAACGGGGCCGGCGTCCCCCTCCTCGGATCTCTTGTGAGGATTTTCTTTCATGGACAAATGCTCATAGTCTCTCTCACCTCCCAACGACGGGTGTGCAACTCTCATGGAATAATGGTCGTTTGGGAGGGGATTATGTCGCCTTGCGCCTTGACCGGGCAAATTGTAATGCGCATTGGTTCACTTTGTGGCAGTCTGTTAGTTGTTGTTCGTTGGTTAGGCATGCCTTTGATCACCATCCGATTCTTATGTCTAATGACATTTCAGCCCAGCGCCATGTCCTCCCCTTCAAATTTTTTAAAGCTTGGTTAGCGCACAGTGATTGCTTCCGCTTGGTTTCGGAGACGTGGCGTTTATCTGTAGTGGGCAGCCCCATGTCGTGCCTGCAACAGAAATTGAAGCGTCTTAAGCATGCTTTCAAAGAGTGGAATAAAGTGACTTTTGGTAATATTCATAGTCGGGTTTCGGTGGCTATAGATGAGATTAATAGAATCCAACAAATCATTGATTCAGGCACTATTACTGACTGTTCTGGACTGGACCTACTCCTCCGGGAAGATCCCCTCAACGGCGTCGTGGACGGCTTCCCGGACAGGATCTCCTCCAAAACGCGCGGTGCGGAACGACACCTCTTGCCTGCAATGGCGGGCACAACAGCTCCATCCCAACGGCCTCGCAGCTCCTGTCGAGCACGGTTGCTCGACAGTTCCGTGGCTGCATTTCACCACGTGCCCCACGTTGCTCCATCCATATTTATCCTCTCACGCTTTTCCCGCGTATTGGATAAACCCCAGGTGAGGACCTTAACGGTTTCTCCTGCTCCCACGCAGAAACCTGGCAGTTATCCACTATTGGGCCATGCCCAACGACCCAATAGGGATAATCGTTGGCCCCGCGCTGGGGGCTTATAAATACTCCTCATTACTGAGGAGTCAGGTACATTTTAATCATTCTCTCTACCTCTTCTCTTTGTACTCTTGCTGACTTAAGCATCGGAGTGTCTGCAGGTACAAACCCCCCTCCGTTTTCAACCGTCCAACCACCGTGCAAGGCGACGTTGCTGGCCCTCGATCCTGCTCCTTACGCACAGGTACGACCAGTGGCGACTTCACTGGGGATGTGAGTGCTCCTTTCTTGCTTTCTTTCCACAAGAAACCTGATAAAACCAACTCCTTCTTCCCGATATGGCTGGCAACAACGCTTCTGCTCCACGCAACGACGACGTCGCCCCTCCCTTCGTGGACGCCGACGACAACCCAATGACAACCGTCGTCGAGCCTAATCACGACCTCATCAACCCCGATGAAAATCCCAAGGTAGAATTTGAGGCAGACATCCGCGACGGCAGGGAGACCTCAATTTCGGACGACGAAGACATCGTCGAGATCCCTAGGATGGCTCAGAAGAGTTCCAGAAGCGGCCCTAATTCCTCCGGACATAAAGCCCCCGCGGTTGACGACGAGAACTCTTGCAACCAAGGCCAGCAGGCGGTGACCATGACCCCCTCTGATTTCAAGACCCTGCTCGACGCCATGAACGAACACAAGAAGCTTATCCTCGAGCAGAACAAGAGGCTCGAAGCTCTCGAGAAAAGAGACCGCACATAGGCGGCGCCCAGAAAGCGTGCACGAACTCCCCCCCGCGCGGAGCGTGTCATTCAGGGTGCAAAGCGGGGAAAAGGAATCGAATTTCGCGATCCTCGGCCTCCGAGCCCTAATCGCCCAGCGCGACCCGCCGGAGGAAACTCCTCATCTTCCGCAGCTGATCGCAGAAAAGGAAAGTTGTACCCTAGTCCTCCTCGACGCGAGGACCATCACCATTCTTACTCTAGTCCTCCTCGACGCGAGGACCATTACCGTACCCCCTCTCCTAGGGGAAGTGACTCTCCACAACCTGACATCGTGTGGAGTGATGAAGATGAGAACCAAGGCCCCCTAGCCTTGGCAGTTCTGAATACTCCTCTCTCCCGCGGACTGGAGAAGCCCCCGAGCGGTAAAGGGTCCAATCAAGTGCAGGCTCTTCCCTACCACTCTGAGGAAGGGTGCCCTTGACTGGTACAAATACCTAGCCCCGGGGTCCATCTCCAGCTGGAAGGAGCTCACTGAGCAATTCAAGAGGCACTTCACTGCTTCTCGCCGACAGCCCAAGACATTGTCGGCGTTGGAAGCTATTGTCCAAGGGGACAACGAATCTCTCCGCAACTACATCGAGAGATTCAATAAAGAAGTCGTTCAGGTCGACACTAACGACGGCATGAAGAAATATCTGATTGAGCGTGGCCTCAGACACAACCGAGGATCCTCCCGAGGAGGAGTAGGAGAAAGAAGGCCCGACGACCGTCCCGGAGACAGAAACCGCGGACCCCTCAGCATCCACACCAACTACACACCGCTGATCGCATCTCGAGAGCAGATCCTCTGCGCTGTAAATTTGTCCGACTTTCCAAAGTGGGGAGTGCGGGTACCCAAGCCTATGCCCGTAAAATCCACTGCGGACAAAACCAAATGGTGCAAGTATCACCGGTCTCACGGCCACACTACTGGAAATTATGTCCATCTGATGCAATTGAAATTTTAATCAAGGGCGGACACCTCAAAGAGTTCGTCAAGAAGGATGACGCTCCCCAGCAGGAGCCTCGGCAACGCCCTAAGCCCGACGACGACGCGGGCACTGGAGCTGGCGCGCTCCAGGTAGCCATGGCCATCCATCGGCCATAGGACTTCTACGTCCCAGACACTCTGGCCGCCCATCTCAGCAAGTGGGAGAATTTCCCACAGGCCATGGTTATATCCGGTGAGGGATTCAAACCCTTGACCATATATTCGACGCACCTCTCTGTCTCAACACCAGCTGCGGTCACCATCGACGCACCCAGGGGAGGAAATTCTGTCCCCCTAGCTTTCTATCCAGAGGAGATGCCCGGAGGATCTCCTAACGCCCAGATCCCTCTGCTAATCTGGGCAAAAATGGCTAACTTCGACGTCCACCGCATCTTGGTCGACGAAGGGAGTTATTGCAACATCATGTACTCCGCCCTCTTCAACGTGCTGGGCCTCAACAGGTCTCACCTAGCACCATACCTGGGTTCGGACTTACAGGGCTTCAACGGCGCCACGAGCAAGCCGTGGGGGTTCGTCGACACCGTGGTCACCTTCGGCCACAGAGAGGCTACAAAATCAATCAGGATTAAATTCCTGGTCATAGACTTTCCCCTCTCTATACCAATGCATCATCGGCTGAACTGCATTGGCCGACCTGGTCGCCGTTCCCTCAACCATCCACCTGAAGATGAAGTACTACGCTCAGGATGGAAAGGTTGCCACCGTCCACGGCGACATTGCTGCGGCCAGGAGATGCTTTGAAGCCGCCTCTAAGGGCCTTTCTTCCATCACCAACGCCCCCACCAAATCCGACAACGGGGCGAGCTCCTCGAAGAAGGGCCCCACTAAGCAAGAGCCAGGGAATAAGGACGGCGAGCAGAAGCCGCCCTCCAACAACGTCAGTGCTGTCGACCTTGATCCCCGCTTTTCCAAGAAGGAGAACAAGGAGGAGAAGAAACTCCGCCGGGACAACAGAGAAAACGATGAGGCGAGCAAGAAGATCTACCGCCCCATCCCTGACGGAGAGTTCGAGCTAGTCCCACTTGGAGAAGACCCGACCAAGGGGGTGAAGATAGGCTCTGGCCTCCCCGACTATGTGAGGGAGCAGCTGAAGACATGCCTCCGCGACAATGTTGACCTGTTCGCCTGGAGTGCAAAAGAAATGCCCGGCCTGCATCCTGATGTCGCTTGCCACCAGCTCGCCATAGACCCTGCCGCTAGGGCAGTAGTACAACGTAGGAGGAAGCAGTCTCCCGAAAAAGCGGAGGCTGCCGAAAAAGCTGTAAAAGACCTCTTAGAGGCAAATTTTATTTCCGAGGCCAGATATTCAACCTGGCTCTCCAATGTTGTACTTGTTAAAAAGAATAATGGAAAATGGCGTATGTGTGTTGATTATACCGATCTCAATAGGGCTTGCCCTAAAGATGCTTATCCCATGCCTAGTATAGATAAACTTGTTGATAACTCACCTGGATTTAAATTATTGTCTTTTATGGATGCGTATTCAGGTTACAATCAAATACCGATGGCAGAATCCGACAAGGAAAAAACTGCATTCATGACCGCGTCGGGCAACTATTACTACAACGTAATGCCTTTCGGGCTCAAAAACGCAGGCGCCACGTATCAGCGAATGATGAATAAAGTATTCCGAGCAGAAATCGGGGATATGCCCGAAGTATACATGGACGACATGATCGTCAAATCGAAAGAAGAAACCGAGCATATCGCCCACCTAAAAAAGGTGTTCGAGCAGGCCAGGAAATGCAAAATGAGGTTCAACCCAGAAAAATGCACATTTGGGGTACGAGCAGGCAAGTTCCTCGGTTTCTACTTAACGGAACGAGGAATTGAAGCCAACCCGGATAAATGCAGAGCTTTCACCGAACACCCGACCCCGGATGACAAAAAATCCATCCAAACACTAAACAGAATGCTGACCTCACATTGTTCAAACTTTCTGAGCCCATTGTTCAAACTTCTTCGCAAAGAGGCTGTGTTCGAATGGACCGAAGATTGCGAGCAGGCTCTCCAACACCTAAAAAAGGCACTTTCTGAGCCCCCGGTTCTCTCGCGGCCAGAGAACGAGGAAACGCTTTACCTCTACCTCGCAATCACCGCCGAAACCGTTAGCGCAGCTCTCATCCGCGAAACAACGGAGGGGCAGAAACCTGTATACTTCACGAGCAAAGCGTTGCAGGGCCCCGAGCTCAGATACCAACGCATCGAAAAAATCGCACTCGCCCTGGTTGTCGCGGGGAGGAGACTTAGGCAGTATTTCCTTGCACATACCATTGTGGTCCGCACCGATCAACCCATCAAGGCCTTGCTTGGTCGACCAGACATGGCCAGAAGAATGCTCAAATGGGCTCTCGAGTTATCCGAATTCGACATCCGATACGAAAGTAGGAAAGCTCTGAAGGCTCAAGTCTTAGCCGACTTCGTGGCCGAAATGACCGTTCCCGCCTCCCCGGCGAACGAATTGAACAAGTGGACAATCTTCGTCGACGGAGCCTTCAGCGCTTCAGGGCAGGCGCGGGGATCATCCTCGAAAATGAAGTCGGCACCATAATCGAAGTCTCCCTCACCCTGTCATTCCCGACATCAAACAATCAAGCCGAGTACGAAGCCTTCCTCGCTGGCCTTCGCCTGGCCGAGGATGTTGGGGCCAAAGAGGTAAAAATCTTCACGGATTCCCAGCTCGTACTATCGCAGGTCTTCGGAGAATACCAAGCCAAAAATGACAACCTCCACGAGTACTTACTCTTAGTGAAGGATAGAATAGCCAAATTCGAGTCCGCAGAAGTAAAACACGTTCCCCGAGAACACAACACAAGGGCTGACATCTTGTCAAAACTCGCGAGCACGAAAAAGAAAGGCGGACACAAATCCGTCATTCAGGAGGTGCTTGCTCGACCGAGCATCGAACAAGCCCCCACTGCTATGCTCGTCGACGTCAATTCAATTAAAGATGGAACATCCTGGATGACTCCACTTTACACTTATTTAGCACACGGAATCCTTCCCCCCGACGAAAAGGAAGCTAAGACGATTCGGCGAAAAGCCATCTCGTACTGCCTCATGTACGACAAACTCTACAAAAGAGGCATGTCAACCCTACTCCTCAAATGCGTCGACAACGATGACATTGAATACGTTCTGCGCGAGGTACACGAAGGAATCAACGGACAACACCTGGGCAGCAGGTCGCTGGCCAGGAAAGCTCTCCGCGCAGGATATTTTTGGCCCACGATGCAACATGACGCCAAAGAACACGTAAATACATGCGACAAGTGCCAACGGCATTCGGACATGATCTTGGCCCCTCCATCCGAGCTCAAGACATTATCTTCCCCGTGGCCCTTCACATGGTGGGGCATGGACATCCTCGGTCCTTTCACCACGGGACTCCATAAGTGCAAATTCCTGATCGTCGGGGTGGATTACTTCACCAAATGGATAGAGGCGGAAGCCATCCCCAACATTTCCGGAGAAACGATTCTACGTTTCTTCAAAAAGAATATCCTAGCCCGCTTTGGAATCTCACAAGTCGTTGTCACCGACAACGGAACACAATTTACGAACAGAGCATTCCAAGATTTCCTCGCCGCCATCAAAACAAAACAACACTTCACTTCCATCGAGCACCCGCAAACGAACAGGCAGGCCGAGTCCGCGAACAGAGTAATCCTCCGCGGCATTCGGAGGCGACTCGACGAAGAGAAGAACAAGTGGGTTAAGGAACTCTGGAGCGTATTGTGGGCCTACCGAACAACACCGCATTCCACGACCAGGGAAACCCCTTTCCGTCTCACGTACGGAACGGAGGCCGTAATCCCCGTCGAAATAAGAGAACTCTCATGGCGCACTACGCAACCTCTAACCGGGGAGGTTAACGATCAAGCTATCAGAGAAGAACTCGATTTGGTCGACGAACTCCGGACAGCGGCTTCCCTCCGCGAAGCCTCACTCAAGCAAAAAGTAGCTGCCCGAAACGACACCAAAGTCATCAAAAGAGATTTCAAAGTCGGCAGCCTCGTACTAAGACGAGACGCCAAGGACACCAATCAGGGCAAACTCGCTCCCAACTGGGAAGGACCGTATCGTGTCCGAGGCAAAACTGAAAACGGGGCATATCACCTCGAGAACCTCAGAGGGGAAGAACTTCCCCGCACTTGGAACGCCAAAAAATTAAGACAATATTTCATCTAAGGGACTCACGAGTATAACTCCCCTTGGCGAGGGTGATTACGGGCACCCTGATACGCGGGCACGTACACCAAATACAACGGGCAGGCGCTCCGGTACAAGCGCCCACCTTAAACCTCTCTTGGAAAGAAACCCAACGAGGAATAGCTCTAAACACGAGCCCCTCGACGTCCATACCATTGGCTTGACACCCAGCTCGCGATGGGATGATTAAGCTACAGTGGAAAGAACTCTTTACAACGAGTTTGTCTGCTGTTAGTTCGGGGACAAATCCCGAACCCTTGAGCGGTACCCTAAACCACTCGAGGCTAATGTCGACGAAAGGAACTACACGCTCCTCGACATTATCAAATCCAAATCACGAGCATCTTTTGCGCTCGACAAAGCAATATAACATTCAAAACGAAGCCCCAAAACGGGCACAAATGGCATCCAAGTGCAAAGAAACCAACAAAATTCTGAAACATATTTTATTCATAACATTCACAAGCATTACAACATTATTTTTCCATGAAGAGACCCAAACATACAATTAGCTAAACTGCCTAAACGAACGGATGATCCAGACCGCTACTTGGACCCTGATTTCCTCTTCGAAGCCTTTGGTGCTGCCTGCCCACTCTCCGTGGTGACCTGAGATCCCTCCTCCTCCTCAGAGGGGGGGGGGGGGGGGGGGGGGGGGGGGGGGGGGGAGTCCCACGGTAAGTCTTCAAATACTCCATTCAGTCCTCATCAAACTCATCAGAGCTAGGAGAATCTGGCGGCGGAGGGACGCCCTTTTTCCCCTTCACCTTCTTGGGCTGAGGGGCACGCTTGGCCTTGGAGCTAGAACCCCCAGCTTTCTTCTTCCCTGAATGAGACCCTGGATTGTCCGCGACAACACCCTTATCCTCATTTTTCCTCTCCATGGCTTGACAAGATAGAGAAGGAAGAACGAATGGGGGTATTTATCTCCACAGTATCAAACCAAACGCATGTGGGCAGTTTCAACAAATGCCTATGACTACATTGGTACAAAGCGGTTTCAACAACCCAAGATTGACTGCGTAGGGACCAACACCGCGCACAAACTACGACGAGATAGCGTCCCCGACGACGTTTTTCGTTATTTTTTCAGGGACAGGCTACCCGGGCAACTGGACACGAGCCCCAAACTACATTAAAGTAAATCCCACGAGGGTGAAACCTTCGCCGAACACAGCTTAGCTCGCGCAAACGAATGCTACCAATCTAAAATAGCGCCAAGTTAAAAAGACCATGCGCACTTTCAAGCGCGAGCAGAAAATTTCAAATGCAAACATAAAGAATAAATGCGAACATAAATATAGGTCGATCACACCTGGCCGCAAAAGTACTTAGTAAAAAGGGAACAAAGCCCATTGTCATTATATTACACAAAAAGGGGCACGCAGGCCCCATGAAACATTGTCATCAAAATGGCATGCAGGCCAGGAATACTAAAAGGGGTTCAAAACATGGCACGCATGCCGAAATAGTCACAAACAGACAAGATCAAGCATCATCATCACCCTGGTCCTCACCAGCAACTTTGACATGCTCAGCGTGGTCTCCACTCTCACCTTGGTGCTCGGAAAGGTCAAGATCCCCACCGCCCTCTCCTGAAGGTGTGAAAACACAAGAAGGGGGGGGGGGGGGGGGGTTGAATTGTGTTTTGGGTAGTTTTAAAAACTTCTTCAAAGTTTTGCAACTTATCAGATTTCGCAGCGGGCCAAGTTTAAACACAAACAACTTCTGGGATGGTGAAAGCGAAAACAGAGCAGGAAGGAGTAAAACAGAGAAAAGAGAGAAGGGAGAACACAAGAGATTTATACTGGTTCCTCTCACAAACCGAGAGTAGTCCAGTCTCCTTGCACTTCCAAGGGATTTCACTATAATCACACAAGATTACAAATACTCAAGCCAACAGCAAGAGACTTCCTTTGCTCAAGTAACACCTTACAAGAGACTTCCAAATGCTCAAACTCACCAGCAAGAGACTTCTAACACAAATAAAAAATACAATGTTTGAACAACTGATAAATCATATCAGAGTTCTGAGAACAAAGAAATACAACTTAAATAACAAGACTATTCTTAGAATTCTTGAAAAGAAAACTAAGGTTCAACAACTGATTAGTCAGAAGTT
The DNA here is from genome assembly GCA_954870985.1 of Trifolium fragiferum. Taxonomy (NCBI): domain Eukaryota; kingdom Viridiplantae; phylum Streptophyta; class Magnoliopsida; order Fabales; family Fabaceae; genus Trifolium; species Trifolium fragiferum. The sequence continues at coordinate 28,149,144 of OX940796.1, forward strand.
GAAAACTGTTTGTCTTGAATTTTGATATAATCTCAAGTTGTATCTAAGTTAAAAATGCTCTTTGAATTTTAGCAGAATAACAGCTCTTTTGTTCTTCGCAAGTGTGTTGTCTCGTCTTCAAATTCTTCCTCCTTTTATAGATGAAGTTGGAGCGTCTTGAATTTGAGCGGACAATGATGAATTCAGCTACGTAGTACTGTACTATTGTTTTCATTTGAAATGTGCTTATCCAAATCAAGTAAAGATCAAAATCTGAGCCTTGATTTCTAATATTCGCCCAAATCAGGAAAACAAAGATAGTACAATAGTACAAACGTCATTATCATGAGGATAACGGTCTGAAAGAAGTTCTTCTGCTCCTTCAGATCTTTGCCAAATAGATGATAGTCGTTAATGAGAATAGAATGTTCTTCTGGCGTCCTCTGCTGTTTCATCGTCATCAGAATCTACAGATATTAAATTTGCTTCTGATGAGTTCAACTTCTGGTTGACTTTGACTTGCAACTTCTGATGACTTCAACTTCTGGTGTTGTCTTCAGAACATGCATTTTCCCAACTTCTGGGATACTTTAGCATAGCAACCAGAACTTCAATTTCTAGTGAATATAAATTTTAACTTGTATATCTGCACACTAGAGTACATTATCAGTATTCCCTATTGTATATTAATACTATTGTTATCATTAAAACTACTTGGGTTATATTAGAACCAACTTTGTTCCAACATCTCCTTCGGTTGGAGGAAACTTCGGGACAATCTGTCCCTCCCTTACCACCGACATGAAGTCGCTCTCTTCGAACTTGAGGTCGACGTCGGGGTTAAGCAAGCGGACCTGGTCAATAGCGTTCTCAAAGCTCTCCCGAGCACCATTCAGCAGCGAACCACTCAGAACTTCCACCAGTTCCACAAGGTCCTTCCGAGTCACCAGCCCGGCAGTCATTTCAGTCTTGCTGGTCGCCGGGGCCATAGCATCTTTCAGAGCGCCAATCTCGCTCCAGGCCTTGTCTCTTTGCTCCCGAGTCTCGCGGAGTTCGGTGGACTGTTGAGCAAAAATCTTGTACTTCTCTTGATAATCTTCATAGGCAGTCTTCACCTTCAACTCCCTCGCCTCAGCTCGAGAGAGCGCTGCCTTCATCTGCTCGAACTTTCCCACGGACTCCGCCCTCTCCTCCTCCAGGAACATCGTTGTTTCCCACATCCTTACCAACCCAGCGGCGTCTTTGACCATCTGCTCCTTCAGACCCTCGGGGGTATAACGAGCAATCACCTCCCTCTCCGACCCAGGGAGCACAGGGGGGCTCATCTCAAAAAAGCCCCGAGCACCAAAGCACCTGGGGAGCAAAAACCCTGACCTCCGCCCTTGGCTTCCTCCTCGGTCAGATCAACGACCCTTTCCTCTACCCTTGGCCGTTTCTGCGGGTTGAGATTGGAGCTAGCAACCTTTGAGGCCAGGGAAGACTTGGCCCCCGGGGATGATGAACTCCCGGGACCAGAGTGAGCCTGAGAAACAGCAGCCATCCTGGACTTATTTTCCTTCGCCATGGCGGCATCAGCAGCGAATTTCAGCAATCTGCCGGTTACGCTCGACATGTTTTCTACGAGAAAGAAACAAGTAAATCAGTGCGAGCAGAATAACAAAAGGCACGGGCATAAATAAATAAATTAAAATACTTGACGAGGAAGCGCCTAGCAAACTATACCAAAGAAAATTTTGGCCTCAGCCGAGTTCCTACACTTCATCAACTTCGCCGTGGCAATCAGCCTCAGCGAAAACCTTTCATTTCCCCTCGAATCGTGCACAGGGGTCCCATCTCTCAATTCCCACCGGGCAGCATGGAAGGCCCCCATATATGTTTTCATCTTCGCCACGGCCTCAGCTTCCTCCCTTGTCAAACTCTCCTCCTCGGTGATATACTTCCCCGAGGGCTTCAAATAATGGAGGTTGGTCCAAGTCAAAGGGAACTGGGGAATGTACTCTACGTCACCATCCGGATCAATATTCTCAGTAAACAGCGAGCTTATGGCGTCATCAGTCCGTGGCCGAATGATAAAATACCTCGACTTAAACCCGCGGACAGAATCCGCGTACGCTTCGAACAACGTGACCCTCTGCCTCAATGAGACCCACAGCGGCTTCCCTTGCTTGTCCGCCTTCCGCTGAAGTTGGAAGACGGTGAAAAACAACCGGCAAGTGGCCTCGACTTCGAGATACTCGCATAACAACTCAAAGGCCCGGATGAACGCCATCGAGTTCGGGTGCAGCTGCGAAGGGGCGAGCCGCAGATGTTTGAAAATGTTTATGGCGAGCCCGCTGAACGGCATTCTCAAGCCTGCCTCCCTGAACGCGAACTCGTACATGCCAAATCCGCCTTCGCCGAACCTCGAACAGATACGCTGCTCGGGCTCCGGGCAGTACACCTCCCAGTCATCAGTCTCTTCCTCCACGAAAATGAATATGTCTTGAGACTCCGGTGTCACCACCGAGGGCACGGCCAAGGGCTCGTCGCCCACCCAGCTCATGTCGTGGGGAGGCGCTCCTTCAGGCACCTCCTCGTGAATCCCCACGGGCACACCATCGCCGCCTTCGGCAGTCATTTATGAAACCTGAAAAGCAGAGGAAAGAAAGTGAATACGACGTTAGATCAAATCCACCCTTCCACCACAATTCAAGTGAAAAGGGCGTAAAAGGCACGAGGAGGATGTCCCCAACCAAAAGCCCTTAAAATGGCAAACATAGCAAACAAATAAAATATTACTGGCAGGGGCTCCCCGGCGAAACTTCTCCCCGAAACAACTAATATTCCGAACGCAACGGGAAAACGGTCCCCGACACTTGGCAATAAGCGCAGGGAAAAACTCTCCCCGACGCGGGGAGAAACTCTCCTCGACGCTCATCCATGAATGTTCTTCACACCACATTCAAACATTCATGTTGATTTTCCAGAAACGCATGAACATTCATGAATGTTCGCCGGCGCAACGCCATCGACGGCGGCGCCGGAGAGCCAAAACGGCGAAACTGTCACATTGACTGGAACGGAAAACGCATGCAAGTGCAAAACTTCAACCAAAACTACCTAAAGCCACCATAAACGGCGGCCAGAAAAATAAACTCCAACTCCGGTGAAGGTAGTTTCGCCGTGAACCACCAACACTTCATCGGAGTAGTACAAAATCAACATAAACAAATGTCCAAATGCTGTAAAAACTCACCAGTAAAAGAAGATGGAGAGGAGGCTTGGTGTTGTGCGTTCACTTGATCCAGGCGGAGCTCCAAACTCGTAAGCAAAATCGGAGAAAATGAAGAGGTTTTCTGAACTTGGAAATAGAAATGAAATAGTGAAGTGTTAAAAACTTCACCTTTCACTCTTATATACCTACATTCCCCTGCGGACGCACCCCTACGAGCCCAAAGGGCGCCTCCTCATCACAACCCTTCATCTCGTCTGACGCATGTGATCCAAACGAATCCAACGATCCAGATTCAATCATCACACGAAATGAATCGTTGCAACGATCTAACGGACACAGCTCCACCTCGAGATACGCAGCAATTGATGCCCCTACGCCTAGCCATCATTGCACCCCCTCGTAGCGGAGACACGTGTCACACATCAAACGAAGCGTCACGCCTGTTCAATCACATCCTCCTGCCCGTCAATCTTTTCACATTCCAAAGGAAGATCCTTCAACATTTACGAGCAGAAGCACGCAAATGGAACTTGTGCTCGACAACGGGCACACAAACTCCAACGTTGGAATTCGCGACCACAAATTCGCGATGAACTTCAAAGACGAGGGGATTCAAATTCCTCCCCGCGAAAGGCTCCTCGACGACGCTGAAACTTACAAGTCATTACTCTTATGCCTAAGAGCAATAACTTGGGGGCTCCTGTTCTGGACTGGACCTGCGCCTCCGGGCAGATCCCCTCAACGGCGTCGTGGGCGGCACCTCTTGCCCGCAATGGTGGGCACAACAGCTCCATCCCAACGGCCTCGCAGCTCCTGTCGAGCACGGTTGCTCGACAGTTCCGTGGCTGCATTTCAGCACGTGCCCCACGTTGCTCCATCCATATCTATCCTCTCACGCTTTTCCCGCGTATTGAATAAACCCCAGGTGAGGACCTTAACGGTTTCTCCTGCTCTCACGCATAAACCTGGCAGTTATCCACTATTGGGCCGTGCCCAACGACCCAATAAGGATAATCGTTGGCCCCGCGCTGGGGGCTTATAAATACTCCTCATTACTGAGGAGTCAGGTACACTTTAATCATTCTCTCTACCTCTTCTCTTTGTACTCTTGCTGACTTAAGCATCGGAGTGTCTGCAGGTACAAACCCCCCTCCATTTTCAACCGTCCAACCACCGTGCAAGGCGACGTTGCTGGCCCTCGATCCTGCTCCTTACGCACAGGTATGATCACTGACGACATTATAGCTCAGGACTACCAGACACAACTCATTTTATCTCAAGCGCTAGTTCAACATGATCAATTCTGGAAAGAAAAGGCACGGGGTCAGCAGTTCATGCATGGGATAGAAATACTTCATATTTTCATAGTGTCGCTAGGATAAAAGCGGCAACCAAACATATCTCTTTGATCAAGCATGGTGATGTGTTTATCTCGGACCCGACGGCAATTGAGGAGCATATTCTTGATTATTATATGGGTATTTTTCATAGTCCGAACCATTGTTCGTCTAATGACTTGGTTGCGTCTTGCATTCCATCCCTTGTTACATCGGAGGATAATGATATGTTATATCATGTGCCTTCGTCGGCTGAGGTTAAAGCAGCGGTCTTTGATATGAATGTTGACGGGGCGCCTGAGCCGGATGGTTTTGGGGGGCACTTCTATCATCACTTTTGGGAAATTATTGCTAGCGACGTTGTTCTTGCTGTACATGACTTTTTCATTAATGGTAAATTGTTTCCAAACCTTAATTCAAATCTTATCATATTAATTCCCAAGGTACCGGGGGCTGACAACATGGGAGATTTCTGCCCGATTGCGCTTGCTAATTTTCAGTTCAAGATAATTACTATGATCTTGGCTGATCGACTTTCTCTTATTGCGGTGAAAATTGTTTCGGAACAGCAGCGCAGATTTGTTCAAGGTCACCAAATTTCGGATTGTGTGGTTATTGCATCTGAGGCAATTAATGTGTTGAATCGTCGTGGTTTTGGGGGTAATTTAGCTATGAAAATTGATATTAAAAAGGCTTTTGATACTCTTGAATGGTCCTTTTTAATCTCGGTTCTGACAGGCTTTGGTTTTCGTCCTATATTTTGTGATTGGATGATGGAAATTCTTCACTCAGCTCGATTATCTATTTTGGTGAATGGCAAAGCGATGGGTTTCTTTAGTTGTGTGCAGGGCGTGCGGCAGGGCGACCCTTTATCGCCGTTACTATTTTGTATTGCGGAGGAGGTGCTGAGTCGAGCGATCTCTTTAGCGGCTTCTCTTGGCCGGATTGCTCCCATGAATTATTGTAGAGGTGTGCATATCCCAACTCATATTTTGTATGCGGATGACGTTATGATTTTTTGCAAGGCAACCAAGGCGAATGTTCGGTGCATATTGGATACTTTCCGTTGATATGGCGAGGTGTCTGGTCAGTTAATTAATCGTAACAAGAGTAAGTTCTATGCTGGAGCTATCTCTCCCTCACGGCTATCTTTTATCTCGGCCATGCTCGGTTTCTCAATGGGTGCGATTCCTTTTATGTACCTGGGTTGTCCGATCTTTGAAGGCAAACCAAAGTGTATTCATTTTCAAGCTATTGCGGATCGGGTCAAGGTTAAACTCTCCACTTGGAAGGGGTCACCGTTGTCCATTATGGGACGAGTCCAATTAGTAAATTCAATTATTCATGGTATTTTGGTTTATTCTTTTCATATTTACCTTTGGCCAACGGCATTGCTGAATAAAGTTGACACTTGGATCCGCAATTTTATTTGGAGTGGTGACATTTCGATGCGTAAAGTGTGCACGGTGGGTTGGAAGAATGTGTGTCGTCCCCTAGCCTCGGGGGGTCTATGTTGGTGTAAGCCCTAGAGGCCAATTATTTATAATTGCATGGAACTTGTATTGAATAATTTAGTTATTAAATAAAGGCTTTTTCTTTATTATGTTTATGTGTTAAAGTAATAAAGTCCCTAGAATAGTTGGTTCGTTTAATGGAACGTTAAGTATGACTTAATCGTGAGAATCCATCAAACATAAGAACACTATTCTTAAATATCCGTAGTCAAGCTTTATTGTGAATTGGGATAACATTAAAGCATAGAGACTATTATGTTGGTAGACTGATGATCACATCTCACGGATCATAGATAAGTAGTTATCAAGTCTTCACATAGATATGAATGTTAGGGGTAACATTTATATCAGATTGACCCACCATGATAATACTACATAGTATGTTATGAAATGTCATAAGATATTCTCATAGTGATAAGTGGTGTATTCCACCCTTCGACCTGAAACCACTATGGACCCTAGATGTGGAGTCAAGCACTTTATTGCTGATCAAACGTTGTCCATAACAGGATGATCATAAAGACAGTTGATGGGTGCTTCACAAAGCATGCTGAGGGACATGAGTGACCTAGATGAAATTTACCCCTCCTACATAATAGGAGATATGTCTAAGGGCCCAATATTGAACTTAACAAGGGTGGCGTACTATGCCTTGTGTTCAATATAGACATAAGGGTAAAAGGGTAATTATACACAAGATATTTATCACGGGAAAAGGTTTGTCAGATCACATGACATTTCCGTGACTTGGGTAGCAGTGATGTGTTGCTAGATACCGCTCACTGTTTGTTATAATTAAATGTATGATTTAATGTAACTGCCAACGTTACGGAAACCTACAAGGGTCACACACAAGAACAGTCTAGTGTAGGATTGGAACACCGTAAGGTACGGTGTACCTCAGAGGAATATGGAAATATGATAAGGGTATCATGGTAATTAAATAAGCAATACACCATTAGGAATAGTGAGGGAGCGCCCATGTGTACATGACACATGGGGCATGCGCCCCCTTTATGCTTGTTTAATGAAAAGGGCATTAGCGTAAATGTAGCCCAATTGCAAGAGTTTGTCTTGGTGCACAAGACAAGTGGTTCTATAAATAGAACCCTTGTGGCAAAGAAAATTACTTGATGCAAACACTCTTGCTAAAACCCTAATCCTTATTCCTCCCACCTCTCACTAGAAACCTTCATCCTTGGAGCTAGCACTCATATTGAAGGTAGTTGTTCGTGTGGACTAGATAGAGGCGTTGCTGTTCGTCTTCAACGCTCGTGATCAAGATTTTGATTGTGAATCAAAGCTCCTCCATTACAAGAGGTAAAAGCTCTTAACACATATCATGCTCATTCGTAAGGATCCTTAAAGGAAAATTTTAAAATTCCGCTGCGTTTTCAATCGCTATTTTCCTTTAGTGGTATCAGAGCCACTTACGAATCCATGATTTGATGTTTGTTTAATTCCTGTACTTTGTTTTAATTCGATTAAAACACTTAACAAAGATTAAAATTGAGTAATTAAAATTTGGCATCTTTTTGTGTACAATTTGGATGATTGACATTGAAACGGCTTCGGAATCCGACATTAGTATGGTGAAGCAGCGATATGTTGATCGTCCTAAGGTTATACAAATAAGATTGATCAAGACTTATATGTGATATAAGTGATCGTGATGCAAAACAATATATGTGATATGTTGTTCATAATTTCGTCCATTGAAACATATTATGAAAGTTGTTCAATTGAAGCGATCCATGTTCACTTACTTTGGAATCCGACATTTGTATGGTGAAGCAATGACATGTTGATCAATTAAATTGAGTTATGATCATGATGAGTTTTGACGGCGCAAAATTATTGCACTAGGATTCGCGACAACACAAGGGTTGTGCTGTCAAATGGCGAAAATTCAAGGTCAAAGTGCGTGTCTGCGCTATGCGCAGGGGATAGAGAGCAACAGTTTGACCTGACAGCATCCTGCGCTATGCGCGGGAGGCAGAAACTTGATCACGTTCGTCAAATTTTAATTTTAATTTAATTAACGGGACTTAAACTGATTATAATAATAATAAAATATGTGTTTATTATTATGCTTTTGTGATGATCGGTTATGGCCTTAGTTTACTTTTGTTTTATTTTAGGATTTTAAATACGGCCTGCGTGTCGTGCCTTATCTCTTAATCTCTTGATGTAAAGTTCTCTTCTCATCTTACTCCCTCGTATGTAAAACGAGTATTCTTTTATGTAATGTAATTTTATGAAGAAGAAAGGGAACACAACAACATGAAGGAGATCATGCTTGGAGAAGTATAGATCGTTATTAAGTTAGCTTAGGTTCTCTCATTGGCTTGAGAGAACAATTGCGCTAGGGGCCATAACTGTTTCATTTTATGTATGTTGATGCATGTGTATGTTTGTATGTTGATGCATGTGAGAGACAATTTATATGATAAATAAGCCGGTGAGATCAAACTAATTAAAATTCCCTCAAGGTTAATATTAAGTTTTAAGCTTTCCAAAGAATAGCACCCTTCAAGATCAATATCGATTAATGTAGGTTTTACCAACGTAAAGTGCATTGTCAATAATGATAAGTTTCGGTGAGATAACTAGTTTATCCGATTGCTATTTATTGGGTTTAACTTAACTAAAGAAAATATAATACGATTATATGACTTTAGAAGCAAATGTTGGGTTATTCATATGATGGATTAGAATAAGTGTTATTCACCCAATGGAAAAGATATGAGAGTTGTATGAGATACAATTGGAAAGAGTTTCCTACCTAAATAGCTGCGTTTTGTGTAATCAGCCTAACACTGACTTAAAACAAAGTGAAATATGGATCTCATTCCCAATAGAAAATCTTCTAACGGGGTTTTCCGAATCAAATGTCGAGGGTCATTTGTTTTGAGTAAAATAGTGGGAGCGTATATTTAATTGAAGTCCTAATTAAATAGGTTTTAAAATTATTTGATACTTATATCTTCAATTTTATTAATGTAGATCACCATGACAAACAACAACAGTTCAAACAATATTATGCGAAGCATTCTTGACAAAGAAAAATTGTCTGGGACAAATTTTCTTGACTGGCATCGTAACTTGAGGATAGTCCTCATGCACGAGAAAAAGCTGTATGCTATTGAGGAACCCCATCCTGACCCGGATGATGAACCTGCTGCCAATGCACCTAAGGCTCAAAAGGATGCTTATCAGAAGCATCTTGATGATGCTATGGATGCAAAATGTCTCATGCTGGCTACCATGACCTCTGAGCTTCAGAAGCAACATGAGGAAATGAATGCATTCGATATGATCGAACACTTGAAAACGCTCTACCAAGAGCAAGCCAAAATTGAGAGGTTTGAGGTTTCCAGAGCCCTGTTTCAGGCCAAGCTAGCTGAGGGATCTCTTGTTAGTCCACATGTGCTCAAAATGATTGGGTACGTGGGGAACCTGACAAGATTGGGATTTCCGCTCGGGAATGAGCTTGCAACTGATCTCATCCTGCAATCGTTGCCGGAAAGCTTTAATCAGTTTGTGCTGAATTTCACCATGTCCGACATGGAGAAAACTCTGCCACAACTGTTGAGCATGTTGAGACAAGCTGAACAGAACATGAAATCAAAAGGAAAGTCCAATCATGTTCTAATGATCGGTAATGGAAATCACAAGAAGGGTAACAAAGGGAAGGGCAACAAAGGGAAGGGCAAGGTAGTTGCCAAACCCAAATCTGCCCCTCAAGTTTTGAAGCCTACTGGTGGCATTGCAAAGGAGGGTAAGTGCTGCCACTGTAACAAGAGTGGACATTGGAAGAGGAACTGCCCAAAATACCTGGAAGATAAGAAGAATGGAATAGAGAGTTCCAATTCAGCAGGTATCTTTGTTATTGAAATTAATTTATCTACTTCTTCTACATGGGTATTGGATACCGGATGTGGTTCTCACATTTGTACTAATGTGCAGGGGCTGCAAAGGAGTAGAGAATTGGCTAGAGGTGAAGTCGACCTACGAGTGGGAAATGGAGCAAGAGTTGCCGCATTAGCTGTGGGAATTTATGATTTGACTTTACCTAGTGGTTTAATAATTCAGTTAGAGAACTGTTTTCATGTACCTGCCATTAGCAGGAATATTATTTCTGTTTCTTGTTTGGATAAACTTGGCTTTTCATTTATAATAAAGAACAATTGTTGCTCCATTTATTTAAATGATATCTTTTATGCCACTGCACAAATGAGTAATGGATTATATATTCTTGATCTGGAAATGCCAATTTATAACATTGATACTAAGAGGATGAAACCTAATGAGTTAAATCCCACATACCTTTGGCATTGTCGTTTAGGCCATATAAACGAGAAACGCATTTCCAAGCTCCATAAGATGGGCTCTTGGATTCATTTGATTATGAATCATTTGAAACATGCAGATCTTGCTTATTGGGAAAAATGACAAAGGTCCCATTCACTGGTAAAGGTGAAAGGGCAAGTGACCTCTTGGCTCTCATACATACTGATGTATGTGGACCATTGAACACACCTGCCAGAGGAGGTTTTCAATACTTCATCACATTTACTGATGACTACAGTAGATATGGATATGTGTATTTAATGAAGCATAAATCTGAATCCTTTGAAAAGTTCAAAGAATTTAAAAATGAAGTACAAAACCAGCTAGGAAAGAAAATCAAAACCATCCGATCAGATCGAGGAGGTGAGTATTTAAGCCTAGAATTTTATGACCATCTAAAAGAGTGTGGGATCCTATCCCAACTCACTCCTCCTGGAACACCTATGATGAGTCACGCTGATCTTCCAAACTCCTTTTAGGGACATGCTCTATTAACATCAGCTTATACACTTAACTGCGTTCCTTCTAAAACGGTTGAAAAGACACCATATGAGATATGGAGTGGTAAGAAACCACATATGTCCTACTTAAAGATTTGGGGTTGCGAAGTTTATGTAAAACGTCAAATTTCTACTAAACTTGAACCTAAATCTGACAAGTGTTTCTTTGTGGGATATCCTAAAGAGACGAAAGGATATCACTTCTACAATCTTTCTGAGGGCAAAGTGTTTGTCGCCCGGACAGGAGTATTCCTAGAAAAGGACTTTGTTTCCAAAGGAATCAGTGGGAGAAAAATAGATCTTGAAGAAATTCATGATCCACAAAGTAATGACACACCAATGGAGGAACATGAGCAGGACGCACAACATGTTGTGACAGAGAATCCTACTCAAGTAACACAAGAACCACGTAGGTCCAACAGGACACGTCAAGAACCTGAAAGATATGGATATCTCATATCAGAGCAAGGTGACGTGTTACTCATGGATCAAGATGAGCCTGTGACTTACCAAGAGGCCATTACTGGCCCTGAATCTGAGAAGTGGCTTGAAGCCATGAAATCTGAAATGGATTCCATGTACACAAATCAAGTTTGGAACTTGGTGGAAGCTCCTGATGGGATCAAACCCATAGGATGCAAATGGGTCTTCAAGAAGAAGACTGACATGGATGGAAAGGTACATACCTACAAAGCGCGATTGGTTGCTAAAGACTTCAAACAAATTCATGGTGTGGACTATGATGAAACCTTTTCACCAGTTGCGATGATTAAATCCATTCGGATCTTACTTGCCATCGCTGCATATTATGATTATGAAATTTGGCAGATGGATGTAAAAACTGCCTTCCTTAATGGGAGTCTCCTTGAGGAAGTATACATGATACAACCTGAAGGGTTTTGCATTCCAGGCGAAGCCAAAAAGATATGCAAACTACAGCGATCAATCTACGGATTGAAGCAAGCTTCAAGAAGTTGAAATCTTCGTTTTGATGAAACTGTAAAACAGTTTGGATTCATTAAGAATGAAGATGAACCTTGTGTTTACAAGAAGGTTAGTGGGAGCATATTCGTGTTCCTGGTATTATATGTAGATGACATATTACTTATAGGAAACGACATCCCTACCTTGCAACAAGTTAAAACTTGGTTAGGGAATTGCTTTTCTATGAAAGATCTGGGTGAAGCGGCCTATATATTAGGAATAAGAATCTATAGAGATAGATCACAGAAACTGCTTGGCCTAAGTCAGAGTACATACATAGATAAAGTGTTGAGACGCTTTAATATGCATGATTCCAAGAAAGGATTCATTCCTATGCAACATGGCTTGTGTCTTTCAAAAACACAATCCCCTTCGTCTAAGGAAGAAAGGGACCGCATGAGTAAGATTCCTTATGCATCAGCTATAGGATCTATCATGTACGCCATGATATGTACTCGTCCAGATGTTTCATATGCCTTAAGCGCAACAAGTCGATATCAGTCTGATCCTGGTGAGGCTCATCGGGTGGCTGTCAAGAACATCCTTAAGTACTTAAGAAGGACTAAGGACTCATTCCTAATATATGGAGGTCAAGAAGAGCTAAGTGTAATTGGTTACACTGATGCTAGCTTCCAGACAGATAGGGATGATTTTAGATCGCAGTCTGGCTATGTGTTTTGCATAAATGGTGGCGCTGTGAGCTGGAAAAGTTTAAAGCAAGATACAGTTGCTGATTCTACAACCGAAGCTGAGTACATTGCCGCATCAAATGCAGCAAAGGAAGCTGTTTGGATAAAGAAGTTCATTACCGAACTTGGCATATTCCCTAGCATTGTGGATCCCATTGATCTATTATGTGATAACAATGGCGCAATCGCACAAGCTAAGGAACCTAGATCTCACCAAAAGTCCAAACACATACTCAGGCGCTATCATCTTATTCGAGAAATAATTGATAGAGGAGATGTGAAGATATGTAGAGTACCAACACTCGACAATACTGCTGACCCACTTACGAAACCTCTTGCTCAGCCGAAGCATGAGGGCCACACTAGGAGCATGGGTATTAGAAGTATGCCTGATTGGCTCTAGTGCTAGTGGGAGATTGTTGGTGTAAGCCTTAGAGGCCAATTATTTATAATTGCATGGAACTTGTATTGAATAATTTAGTTATTAAATAAAGGCTTTTTCTTTATTATGTTTATGTGTTAAAGTAATAAAGTCCCTAGAATAGTTGGTTCGTTTAATGGAACGTTAAGTATGACTTAATCGTGAGAATCCATCAAACATAAGAACACTATTCTTAAATATCCGTAGTCAAGCTTTATTGTGAATTGGGATAACATTAAAGCATAGAGACTATTATGTTAGTAGACTGATGATCACATCTCACGGATCATAGATAAGTAGTTATCAAGTCTTCACATAGATATGAATGTTAGGGGTAACATTTATATCGGATTGACCCACCATGAGAATACTACATAGTATGTTATGAAATGTCATAAGATATTCTCATAGTGATAAGTGGTGTATTCCAGCCTTCGACCTGAAACCACTATGGACCCTAGATGTGGAGTCAAGCACTTTATTGCTGATCAAACGTTCTCCGTAACAGGATGATCATAAAGACAGTTGATGGGTGCTTCACAAAGCATGCTGAGGGACATGAGTGACCTAGATGGAATTTACCCCTCCTACATAACAGGAGATATGTCTAAGGGCCCAATATTGAACTTAACAAGGGTGACGTACCATGCCTTGTGTTCAATATAGACATAAGGGTAAAAGGGTAATTATACACAAGATATTTATCACGGGAAAAGGTTTGTCAGATCACATGACATTTCCGTGACTTGGGTAGCAGTGATGTGTTGCTAGATACCGCTCACTGTTTGTTATAATTAAATGTATGATTTAATGTAACTGCCAACGTTACGGAAACCTACAAGGGTCACACACAAGAACAGTCTAGTGTAGGATTAGAACACCGTAAGGTACGGTGTACCTCAGAGGAATATGGAAATATGATAAGGGTATCATGGTAATTGAATAAGCAATACACCATTAGGAATGGTGAGGGAGCGCCCATGTGTACATGACACATGGGGCATGCGCCCCCTTTATGCTTGTTTAATGAAAAGGGCATTAGCATAAATGTAGCCCAATGACAAGAGTTTGTCTTAGTGCAAAAGACAAGTGGTTCTATAAATAGAACCCTTGTGGCAAAGAAAATTACTTGATGCAAACACTCTTGCTAAAACCCTAATCCTTATTCCTCCCACCTCTCACTAGAAACCTTCATCCTTGGAGCTAGCACTCATATTGAAGGTAGCTGTTCGTGTGGACTAGATAGAGGCGTTGCTGTTCGTCTTCAACACTCGTGATCAAGATTTTGATTGTGAATCAAAGCTCCTTCATTATGAGAGGTAAAAGCTCTTAACACATATCATGCTCATTCGTAAGGATCCTTAAAGGAAAATTTTAAAATTCCGCTGCGTTTTCAATCGCTATTTTCCTTCAGTCTAGGCATCCGTTCGGTTAGACAAATCAATGAGTCTCTTATTTTGAAACTCGGCTGGTCTTTCATGGCAAGTAATGATCAATGGGCACGTCTTTGTCGTCGGCGATTCCTCCGTAATAACTATCCTATTTCGTATCACCCCAAATCCTCTATTTGGGCTGGTATCAAAAGATATATGGTGACCGTATCGGAAAACTCTATGTGGTTAATTGGTGATGGCGCGAAGATTTTTTATTGGACAGATAATTGGTTGGGTGTTCCTCTTTTGGATGCGCTAGGCATCCATCATATTCCTTCGCTTGCCACCAAGGTGTCGAATGTTATTAAGGATGGTGAATGGATCATCCCTCCTCTCTTGGTTGATCTTGCTCCATGGTTGATTGATGAGATTCATCGGGTTACTTTGCCATCAACTCCTATGGAGGATCGGTTTGTATGGAAACACTCGAAAGATGGCTGCTTATCGGCGAAAGCCGCATATCTTCACCTTAATAGGCTGAGTACGGTTTTGCCTTGGGCTGCTCTTATTTGGCAAGGTTTTATTCCACCTTCTCACTCCTTTGTTGCTTGGAGATTAATTTTAAACAAGATGCCAACGGATGAAAACCTTCGGATGCGTGGATGTGTAATAGTCTCAGCTTGTCCGCTTTGTTTACATGATAATGACTCTTCATTTCACCTCTTTCTCCAATGCCCATTTGCTTTAACCTTGTGGACTTGTATTAATACGATGTTTGATGTCCACTACAAGAAATATGATTTTTGACAGCGACAAATGTCGCTGCGAAAAAATACAAAGTTGTTGCGAAATGTATTTTTCGCAGCGAAAAAATTGTCGCTGCATGTCGCTGGCATAAGTGCCGTTGCGAAAAGTCTTGCAAGGACAATTAATGTCGCTGCCATAACTACTATTTTGCAGCAAAAATTAATGTCGCTGGCATAACTAATGTTTTTCAACAACAATTAATGTCGCTGACATAACTAGTGTTTTTTGTAACAACAATTATTGCCGCTGGCAAAAAAAGTGTTTTTCCCAAAGAAAAAATTGTTGTTGCATGCCGTTGCAAAAAGTTTTGGTCGCTTACATTACTAGTGTTTGTCAATAATTCAAATATTAATTTAATCTTCCATGAAATAATAAATATTAGGAATTAACGTTCAATATCAACAATTGATTGCTAAATTTTATTTATAAGTTATGTTTCTCGTTCAATCTTTTTTTTTTAATCAGTGAATTTTATTTATACAAAAATTCAAATATAAAGAACCAAAATACAAATTACAAGTCATTTAGATCATAACAAAACCAAGTGGTCATTCACATAATATCAAAACATTAAATTAGAAAACACAAAAAAGCAACACTATTTTGAATGTTTATCATTTAATCCTATAAGAACACCACAAAATTTTTTAAGACACCGATGGCTTGATTGCTTGCCCCTTGTTCTCCATTGTTCATCATCTTCTGTCATAGTCTTCACAATTTTCTTGAATTGCGTCGATATTCTTGAAAGCTTTTGAATATTAGATACTTTCTCGTCGTAGCTTTTTTTATTGAAACTCTACTCAATTTTTAATGAGGTTATGTGTGGAACAAAGTGAGACAAGTGATTTTGAAAGGGAAAATTATATAAGTTGATGAATAATGATGACATGATGGAGAACTTGATCGGTTAAATTTTGAAGAGATCGAGTGATTAAATTTTGAGCAATGAACAAAATAGAAAGAGGAGCGTTGGATGAATAGTAATCTACCGTATAGAAAGTTTGCAATATATAATCCAAGTGGATGAATTTATAGCTATTAGTAAATAGATTGATTAATTAACAAATATTCCAAAATACATGGGAAATAAAATAATTATTAATGGATTATCTTTACTCAATTAACCATCACACTAAATAATTATCGCGATTGTGATAGTGGGTATGTATGGAGTGCTACCGTCGAATTTTGAAAAATATAAAACAAACCACTATTTTTTTAATCCAAATAAAACTAATTTAATTAATCTACTTCTAATAATAATATATTAAAATTTATAACTACTATATTTACTAATTTGTCCTTATCAATTTTAATATTTTTTTAAAATTTTGTATCATTTATTGTAATTTTACTCTATTAACAATATATGTATAAAAATAGGAAGAAAAATAAAATAAGGATTAGAAGAAGTTTAGTAAAACAATTATAGAAAAAAAAAACAAACAATAAAAGATTATATATGAATCTATGCATAAAAGTAGGAATAAAACAATAAAAATGTGGTAGTTTTTTTTTATGCATAAAAAAATTATGTATATTAAAATTGCTTAAAAATAAATTTAATTCTTTAATATATTTATTAACAAGTTATGTTGTTGGTATAATTATAAGATTTTCCAATAACGTTATAATGTTGTTGTCAAAAAGGAGATACAAAACATAAAAATAGGAAAAAAATATTCAATTAAAAGAAATTTACGCAAAAAATAGAAACATAAACTACAAAAAGTAATAATTGTGTGGTTTTTCAGTAACTTTACAAAGTTGTTGCAAATAATCTATAGTATTAAAAATATAAAAATAGAAAGAAAAAAAAACAAAAAAAAAACAAAAAAGATAATAATTTTAAGTTAAAACAAATCTACGCATAAATATAGGAACAAAAATCATGATAAAAGATATGTATAAAAAAATAATAATTATTGGTTTCTCAGCGACTTTACAAGGTTTGTTGCAAAAAAACTATACAATTAGCGACAACAATAATTATTGTTGGGATAAGTAATTTTTTTCCAGCGATAACATAATTGTTGAGAAAAAAACTAACTTACAACAACAACTTAAATTAGTTGCTGCTATATGTATATTTTTGTCAGCAATTTGAATGTCGCTGCAAAAAAATCGCTGCGAAAAATCTTATTTCTTGTAGTGGTCGCTTTGGACCTTTCGACTCCTATTACATTGGTGCTCGGTTGCTGCCCCTTGAATGGCCAAATTAAAGATTTGTTACTGGCTGGGATTATTCGGGGGACTCGGCTGCTTGTGGTGCTC
Organism: Trifolium fragiferum; assembly: GCA_954870985.1. Lineage (NCBI taxonomy): Eukaryota > Viridiplantae > Streptophyta > Magnoliopsida > Fabales > Fabaceae > Trifolium > Trifolium fragiferum. The sequence continues at coordinate 28,166,592 of OX940796.1, forward strand.
TCTTCCGCGATAGCACGGGGGCTTATATGGGCGGTTTTTCTTGCAAGTTGGATTTCTCTTCGATGTTGCACTCGGAACTAATGGCGATTGTGTTGGCCATTGAAAATGCTTATGCACGCGGCTGGTTGTTTTTGTGGGTTGAAAGTGACTCTCAGGTGGCAATTCAAGCTTCCAAGGATTTCTCTATTATTCCTTGGGACCTTCGGAACCGTTGGCATAATTGCTTCTCTCACCGTATGAATCTTGTATTCTCCCATGCTTATCGAGAGGGGAACTCTTGTGCGGACAAGCTTGCGGCTCATGGCCATTCAATAATCGGTTTTCATTGGTGGACTACCTTACCTAGCTTCACTTATTGGGAATTCCTTCTGGATCGTACCGGCTTCACCTTTTTTAGGGAGACTTGATTTGCTTCTTGCCGGGGTCTTTTTTTATTGGTTTCGCTTTTGTTTTTACCATGGGTTTGGTGCTGCCCCCCCATCTTGTACATATTTTTTTCCTTTTTTTATATATAATATTATGAGTACTTGGCATAGGATTAGAGTCTACAAGGGGTGCCAACCTAGTTGGGATGCTTTTTAGGCTCTTTGATGTCATTATACTCTTAGTTCACCTAAAAAAAAAAAAAACTAAAAATATATTTACCCCATTAATAAACTATATTTTGCCTAAGAAATTTTAGCTCAACAGGAAGAGTTTGATTTTTTAAATTGGACATTAAATAAGACATCGTTACTAATAATAATTTCTCGTTCAATTTTTTAAAGAAAATATAGCAAATCTAAAAAAATCAACAACAATATTTTATTTTATAAAAAAACTTGGTATCCAGTTCAAAAACTGATTAATTTAAATGGACCAATTCCACCGTCCACTTGTCGGGCTCCTGTTTAAAGTAAGAGTTCTTTTTTTATATATAGATTAGCTCACCAAAATTGACATCAGTGAAAATCGAAAATAAGACCATCAACAACAATATTAAATAGACTAATTATTGAAAAATTAAGGTTGTGAAATAAATTACTTAATTTTCAATAATTATAATTGTGCATAGACTAATTATTGACAAATTAGTAATTAGAAACATAAATTTTATAGACAAATTGCACGTTGGATTAAATTATCACATCATATTCTTCAATAATAAAACTTAATAAAAAAACTATTTTAATTTACAATTTCATTTATATATTTAACAATTTGCCTTTTGTTATATACAACCACTCAACCAGCTTATAATTTGGTTACTTGGTTAGTTGGTTTATGGACCGAGATATCATTTTCACTGCATATGTTCCCTTGTACAGTGATGATGACTGAAGAGTCAAAAGATATTGATAGATACAGATAGCCATACATTTATACATATGTCAAGTTCATTGAATTACTGTTACATCATTTTATTTTTCCATCTCTATTTTGTTTCCTTAAAATTCTCATTGCTTTGTCGTCTGTCCTTTGGAATTAATTACTGGTACATCATTTTTTTTTTTTTGTCTATCCAATTATAAGATAATGTTACACTTTATACATATACTACAATAAGAAGAAAAAAAATTGTTTCCATGAGAAATTAATTAAGAAGAAATTTGAATAGTTTTCTCAGTACTATAAGGAGCGAAAAATCTATTAGTATAAGTATGGTTTGAGGGAGTGAAATTGAGCATATCGTGGGACAATAAGACTATAGGTCATTTGATTATTTGATCCACAAAAATTTGGCAGCTGAGACAAGCAATAAAGATGAATAGAGAAAGAGGCTTAGCAATAAAAAGAAAAACGGATAAATAGCACCAACAATTAAAACTCAAGGGCATATGAAAATTGGCCATGCTCCAAGAGAGGAAGATAACTTGCCACGCAAGTAAAGTCAGCTAGAGAACAGTTAGGAGTTGTTAGAGTCTTAGAGATAGTTAGAATTAAGTTACAATTTTTTTTTTTTTTACACAATTCAGTTACCATGTGTTGATTAGTGCTTTGCATCACATAGTGTATATAAGTGTGAATCACACTTAATTGTAACTTAGATTTGTGATTACTAAAATTTTCTCTTCTCTTCATTATTGTCAACACAGTGTTGCAGTGTTAAGTTTGTTCTTTGCACATTATTCATGGGTTAATAGGTCTTTACATCATGTAAAGTATGCGTGTTTTACTTTATCTCATGTAAAAAAATTCTTTAAGTTTTCGCCTTTGCAAAATATATTTTTTTGGTTTTTTTCCTTTGCGTGCAAGAAATTTACACTTTTTAAATCGATTGAAAAGAATAACCGATTTTAAAAAATAAAACTTTTTACATCTGTTGAACAAAATAACCGATTTAAAAAGTACACCCAATAAAAAAAACAAAAAAATGTATTTTGCAATGGATAAACTTAAAAAAAAAAAAAAATTACAGATAAAGCAAAACACACCTACTTACTTTCTTTATTTAGACTTCCAGCAAAGGAAAGCAAGCTTACTTACCGAAGGAGATTTCCACATGCTGAAATTGTGGAAAGACACACACAAAAGAATGTAAGAAAATTATTTTACATTTACGACGTATATATCCATTAAACTCTAATTTTTGTCCTCCATTTGTTTTCAATTGCTTCTTTTTTTATTTCCAATATATTTAAGATTTTGGAGATTATCTTTGAGCTCTTTTACCTTAATTTTTTTTTGAGACAACAATAGTTTACTTACATTTTCAGGTATTAATAATCTATAGGCAAAAATTAATACCACATCATATTTTCATATTTATTTATAATCAAATAAAATATATTTTAAATAATTTTACTTAGATACAGATAACAATGAACAATAAATTAAGAATTTTATAAAAGAAAACAATATATATATATATATATATATATATATATATATATATATATAATAGAATTTACATAAATGAAATAAAAATTAATCCTATTAAAAAACATTAAACAATAGAAAAGGAGTGGACATGTATATAGCCGCGTCACACAAAGGGCTATGACGGGACCTGATAGTAGGGTTAGGCAAGAAAAAGGGCAAGAAAGGCCCTACTCCTACTACGTGACAACCCCCTTCTCCCACGCATGACATTAAAATAATTAATTTATTTGAATTTTTTATCAAATATTATATCTTTAACTCCTATAGAATTTGCTTCATAAAAAAAAAAAAAAAACAAAAAAAAACCCATATAGAATTATTTCGTTTTAAGCTTAATCCTTATTAAAGATAAGGATAATTGTTTTTCGTCCGTAAATTTAACTCTATTGATAGAACTTTTCAGAATCAAAGTTCGAATCCCGATCATCTTATTTATCCATTTTAAGAGTAGATTATCTAACCACTAGTCTACTTGACAAAAAAAATTAAATAATTGTTTTGATAAACATAATTCAATTAGTAAAAATATTATATATATTAAACTTTTTTTTGATCAACTAGCCTGTAAGCTATAAATTACACTCCTAAATTGGATAAGTGAAATGATTGAAATTCGAACCTCTACTTTATTAAATTTTAAAAATAATTTTTCTTTTAAGCATTACTAAGTTAATAAAAATATGGGTTAAATATGTTTTTAGTCCCTATTTTTATGTGAGTTTTGACTTTTAGTCCCTACATTTTTTTTATTATATTTTTAGTCCCCACATTTTCGCCGGTTGTATTTTTAGTCCCTACCGTCAATTTTTTGTGACTTGGATAACGAAATCACCCACATAAGATGACACATATATGTCACGTCATTAGATGCAAATGTTATCCTAATCAATTTAAGTTATCCTATCTGATCAATTATGTTATCCTATTCATAAAAAGTTGACTAAAAATATAATTAAAAAAATGTAGGGACTAAAAATATAATAAAAAAAATATAAGGACTAAAAGTCGAAACTCATATAAAAGTAGGAACTAAAAACATATTTAACCCTAAAAATATTACATGTAGATATGCATATTTAAGCTCCGGTACAATCACTGATATTTTAACATCTAACCTACTTTGACAAAAATTAACCATAATGTTCTGTATAATGTAGTTTAAAAAAATTACAAGAAAAACTAACATTTTAATTTTTTAACATGTGATATTGATTTCTAAATAAATATATAGAAATTACTCTCTGTGATTAGTAATTTTAATATTCAAACCTTTATTTTGTTATTGACTCTTTGATATCTAGAAGATTGAACCCTAGTAATCTAAAGCAACAGCGAGATATATAGTAGAGTAAGTAAAAATTATTTCATCGAAAATTAAATTCTAATTTTTTCGAATGATTTATCCTAATATTAAAATATTTTTAAATAGTCATTTTTTTCACTAAATTAATGATTTTGTTTTAATTACTTTATTTCAAAAAATTAGTAATAACTAAGATTTTATAGATGAAATTTTAATTTCAATACATAAGTTGTGTTTGGTAAGTCTAATAAACTAGTTTATAGTATATTAAACTAATCTATAAGTTTTTCGAAAAAAAAATAATTCTTTTATAACAGAATAATTATGTTTGATAATTTTTTTAAACTTTTTCATATATTATATACGTAAATTAATTACATATTAATGAAAGGTAAACGGGAAACAAGTTGCGCTGCTAACCCTTTTTGAATGGCAAAATCAATCCTTTAAATACAACATATTGAGACCCATGACTATTTGAACTCTTTTTTAAATATCCACGGTTTCTGGTACTAGAAAACCAAAAGTGTCAAATTCAAAATGTATAAACACATGTTGATTTTAAGAACACGCTCTCTCATGTTGATTTTAGAGCCGACTGTCCTACAGTAAAATCCGCAGTCGTCAATCCCACAAGGGGAGAAACTCCAATAAAATCCACACATGCCTCTTTCCCTCTTACTTAACCGTATAGAAAAACATCATCTAACCTCAATGTAGATCTTCCTTCTAGTGGATCAGTCAAAAAATTTACAAACGTCTCTTTCTTCACATATACTCCTTCACATTTGATAATGAATTTTTTTAAGGGTTAATAGGTTGTTACCCCCTGCTAAGTGAGCGTCTTTTGCGTTACCCCCTGATAAAAATTTCTTAAAGATTCCCCTTGTAAAGTAAAATTTTTTGGGTGCCCCTTGAATGCACTTTTTAAATCGATTATTTTGTTTAATCAATTTAAAAGTGATATTTTTTAAATCGGTTAATCTGTTAAACCGATTTAAAAAGTTTAAATTTCTTGCTCACAAAGGAGGACAAGGGGAAAACCCAAAAAATTTACTTTGCAAGGAGAAAATCTTCGAGAAAGTTTTAGCATCGGGTAACGCAAAATACGCTCATTTAGTAAGGGATAAAAACCTATTAACTTTTTTTTAATTAACTAGTCGAGAGACGAGTGCGTGACGCACGAGTGGAGCGGCAAAGAGTTAGTCAATTATTTAGTGCAATAATTTTCAGTACCTCCTGCGTTCGAAAATAAATCAAATAATATTAATTTATAAATGCAAATATTTGCATATGAGATGTTGTTTGATTTGTATCATCGAATAAATAAATTTTAAAAAAATAATTAATTAATACACATGAGCATTCGCTCACTTAGTAGAGGATAAAAACCTATTAATTTTTTTTTAATTAACTTATACGAGTAACATTTTTTAGATGGTATTAAAAGTAGTTTGTTTGAGTTTATAGATTATAACAAGTGAAGTGTACTGGGGACAATAATTTACAAATTTTATTTTTTTTCTAATAAAACAACTAATTATTTGGACACTTGTTTTATCAAAAAAAAAAAAAGTATTTGGACACTTGTTAAAAAAGTGGGTCCAAAACCCCACTGTACACGCGTCAAACCCAAGAGGTCCCTGCAGCCTAAGCAGGTCCCTGCACCCTAAGAGGTCCCTTCTCCGTCGTGGGACCCACCATCCAATCAAAAGTTTTAAATTTGTGAGGAGTGTAATCACGCGACAAAAAAGTGGGTTCCATCTGAGAGGTTAAGGTCAAGAAAGTAGCCAATGAAAAAGAGAGTTGAGCCTATGGGTAACCATCTTTTTAATTTAATTTAATTTTTTTAAAATTTTGGATAAAATAATATGTTTTCAATTTTATTTTTTTAAGCAATCTAATGATTAAAAGTTTTACTCTTAAGGTAAATATGTAAAATGATCGGGGTTCAAACTTCAGCTCCATACATATATAATACAATGTTATCTCAATTGAGCTATAAACTTATTGGACGTTTTCAATCCTTCTTTAATAAAAAGTTTGAATTCAATTCTTCTAAAATAAAATTATTTGTTTTCATTTCGTCGAATTTTTTTCTTTGTTTTTATTCTCTAGTGCTATTTTTTTTATTTAATGCCAACATTAAAAAAAAATTATGTTCAAAATGTGTTTATATTATATTTATATATCATGTTAAACTTACATAAGTCTATATTATATTAAAAAATGTATAAAAAAATATCAAAATTTTGTCCATTACATATTAAAAACAAAAGAAGAATATTTTATAGGGATGGAAACAATTTATTTTATTTTACAGGACGAAAATCAAAACTCACTGCATAATAAAAACATATTTTATCCTTTCCTTTTTATACTCCATTTTTAGTTAAAGAATACGTGATCAATATAAATTAGGGTTAATAGGTCTTTACCACCTGCAAATTATGCGTGTTTTACTTTACCCCCTATAAAAAAATTATTTAAGTTTCCCCCCTTGCAAAATATATTTTTTTGATTTCCCTCCTTGGGTACAAGGAATTTGCACTTTTTAAATCGGTTGACCAGAATAACCGATTTAAAAAACAAACTTTTTAAATCGGTTGACCAGAATAACCGATTTAAAAAACAAACTTTTTAAATCGGTTGAACAAAATAACCGATTTAAAAAGTGCATCCAAGGGGGAAAAGAACTTAGAGACGTTTAGTTCTTTTCCTATCACTATTCTTGCTCTTTAACTATTTTTCATTTTTTTGAAGAGACTCTTTATTTTTAGGGAATTTTGATTTGTTCCGTCTCTTTTGCATTTTTTTCTTTTTGTTTAGTGATAGTTCTTTGTATACCCACCCCAAACTTAAGATGTTGCTAATTCCATGAGCAACCACAAACTTATGTTGTTGCCAATACTAGAGAACTATTATCTACCTAACTCCAAAGAGGGTAAATTATTGTTTTTCCGGTCTATAGGCTTGTAACCTGGTTTGTCACCGAAAGAAAATGGATATTATTTTTACGGCTCAAAATTGGCTAGCAAAGGATATAATAAACAATAGGGTGGCTTGAAAAAGGCTCTAGGTTATAACAAACAATTTCCTTAATGTGTATCAGTCAAACCAATCAGTCAGCAGAGAATTAAAGCAAGTTCTAGAAAATGAACAAGTACACGGTACTCTCATAGTATATTGAAAGAAAATGGTAATACCGTTTGGAAATATTTGACTCAAATCCTCACTTGGCTTAGGTATCTGAAGGTTGAAATTTTGTCTTGCGAACATTACCTTTGTCACTAGTCTCGCTGTCTCTCGAACTTCCATGCTTTCTAAGCAATCATCTTCGGTGTTCTAGTATAAAGGCGTAGAATTCAGGTCATCGGAATCTAGTTGTCACGTCACTGGAACTTTGCCTATAACTTTTAACATGCACTAGATAATAAACAAGCAAACAGTTATTGCATTTTTTTGTAAGCATAGGGGGCTAAATAACATTCATTACATAGATGATAAACAACTAAGGTACAAAGATAGAAGGGAACAGCGGAAATGCTCCATGACTTACTGTCCGCCCTGGTTGATGATGCACTAGGTGTAAAGAATATAAGGTTCAACTCCCTATTCAATAGGTCCATGATGTTATCTGAGGATTGATCTGCTTGTGCCTGCTCTGAGTCTGATATGAAGCCTGTTGCTGCTGTGGGTTTGTTACCCCAAACTTTGAACTTTTGTAATGATGTCACAACTACTTCACCTTTTCAACCACTATGCATCGTGACTGATCAGGTTTGATAGTTGACCTTGCTCAATTTCGTGGTAATCCTTTTGCTTGGTTGAGAATGTCTGCGTCTCTTTCCCAAGAGATTGCCTCTCCTTTACTTGGGACTTGAGACATTCATTCATCCTTCCGTCTTTTTATTTTTCTTTGGTGCAATGGTGCTGAATTTTGTGGTCAAATGGCTTTATAGAAGTTTTGGGGATGAAAGGGTAGGAAAATGTAGAGGTTTTGATTTTTGTGGTGATGGATGAATGAATAGAAAAGAGACGACGATGGTGAATTTGAAGGCTTAGAAGTGTGGGGTTGATTGGTTGGGTGGTGTAAGTATTGCAACCAGTATTTCTTTTTGTAACTTCCAAACTCTCATTGTGTCATAAGCAGTTTCATTGCACGATGGCTGTTCCAATGCCATATTTTTCAAAAGTTTTATCTTCATCGTGACACAATAGGAAAATTTATTGCACGATGGGCTTTGGAACAGATCTTTTAAAATTCCTTTTGGGCATAAAAATAGCATTCCTTCCCTTTTGAAAACATATCTTGTAGTTTTGAAATCTTATCTAATTTGAAAAACTTTAAAATGCGAGAAAAATAAATGAAAGCGATAAAAATACCTTGGGTTGCCTCCCAGGAAGCACTTCTTTAAAGTCATTAGCTAGACGTTGGAAGACTGTTAGGGTGTCTTATATGAGAGGAAGAATATATAATCCGTCTTCCTCCTCTTCTTTGTTAAGAATCCCATGAATTTGAAAAACAGAGGATATTGCTTCCATACCTTCTTCAGCTTGACCGTAGCGAACAAATCACAAATCATATCAATGCCTTAATCAATTTCTGATTTTTCTTCGGCTTTGTTGCTAGGTAGTTCTTTTTGTTGGAGATCTTGCTCTTGAAACTTCATTGGTTGGGGTTCAACTCCCTTATAGAAATCTTCATCCCGAACACTTGACGCGTCGCGTTGGTCCATTTATATTTCAACCAGTTGTTTCTCTTTATCTTCTTCTTCTTCATCATGTGCTTCATTCAACCTGTCTATAAGATACAAAGACATTGAATTTGTGTTAGAATCAAGGTCACAGGGTGCTCCTTAAAATTCACCTCCCTAATAGAACAAGGTATTGGGAGGGTTTTTGGATCGTCCCGCCGTTGGAAGTTTCTTTTGTGGTTGCTCCTCTTTTGGTGAGCCTGCTTCTAGCTTCTCTTCTGGAGTTTGTCTCCTTACTTCTTGAGGTTTCAGATGGTACTTCACTAACCTCAGAGTCTCGACTTTCATCGCCTATGGACTCTAGCTCATTTTGGGGGGCAACTGATTTAGTTGACACTCCTCCTTGTGCTTCAGACTCCTTCTCTTCGTTGAACTCAACCTAGTTGTCCAAAAGGATTCGTGTCTTCGAGGTCTTTGGATGAACTCGTTGAATAATTCATAGGCTAGTTCTATGGGTGTATTGTATTCTTCACCTTCTTCGATGATAGTCTCTAGAATAAGCAATTGTTCATCTTTGTCGTCCTTAAAGAGTTAGTGTCTTTTAGGTCTTTGGATGAATTCCTTGAAAAGTTCACAGACTTCATGGAAACGAATATTTTGGCTTGTACATGCTTCAAAGATGTAGTTGCCAATTTCATTTAATTCCTCTGGAAAGTCCTCTCATCCAAGTGTCATTGTTTAAACTCAAAGAATTTGACTAGCAGTAAAGCACATTAAGAAGTATAAAAATTGGAGATCAAAACAAGTTTTTCAAAAAGTTTTTTTTTGTTGTTGTTGTCTTTGCAAGTCTATCACTACAGGGATTCCCATGTAAGGAAGGTAGATCACAAAGATCGCTTAAATACCAAGCCTTGTCCTAGCCAGAATCACCGTAGATTTAAATTTGCAATAATAGATTTTTTTATATGTACAAATTCCTAAGGTACACTAACTGCTTTGTCTACACAATCCCCGACAACGGCGCCAAAAACTTGACTACGGTCTGGCAAGTGCACCGGTCTGTTGTCGAGTAATAATTCACACTCTATTGAGTAGAATGAGTTCGTATCCACAAGGATCGTGCCAAAGCAACTAATTTACTTTAGGAACTATGAGTTGCCTCCGGTTTATATGTCGGGATAGTTTTAGATTCAAGAAACAAAGAATATAAACTAGAAAAGAGACAATTTAAGAGGATATGTTAAGTAGTTGGAATCGCCCCTAATTCCTGCTGGGTAAGTGGTGCTATATCGTTGACTATTCCTTTTTATTATTGATGAACTAATATAAGTAGTAATAACTGCGTACGAGAATTACCCTAATTACGATTATAAACAGTCTTAATTAATAGAACATGGAACCCGTGTTAGACACGTGTCACGTCCCCACGCTACTGACTAGACTCTGAATATGTAGTCAATTAAGTGTGATTTCAGAAATTTTTTAGCCCTTAATCACGAGAGTGACTAAGCTATTGTCTATTGATCCAGGTTAGTTGCCGACTTTTTGGATAAATCCTAAGCCTTAAGGCACAATACTAGGCAATGTTATAAGAACCGGACCGGCCGGTTCGACCGGTTCGACCGGTTCGGCCGTGAACCGGACACAGCACCAGTCCGGATGGCAGGCCAGAACAGCTAGTCTGGGGAACCGCCAAAAAACCGCTTAGAACCAGAGTGAACCGGCAAAACGGTTCCGGTTCTCATGGACCGGACGGTTCAGCCTCAGTTTTAAAAAAAACATAAATTTCCTTTTTTTTTTTTCTTCCTATTTTGTTTTTCTTTTCACCAAAACCGTGAGAAAAATAATCTAAAACGCATTAATATAATCTGTCAAACGCGTGAAACTCAACCTTTCACTTCTCTTCTTCTCACATTGATGCAAAATCTTGAATAATTATTAGTAGTATGATGAAAGAAAATTTAGATTAAACATCTATACTTATTTCTTCATTTAAGGCTTCATGTCTTCTTCAAATACTGATGAATGAAAAATCAAACTTTCAAATGAAAATGAAGAGAAACATGTGTCTGCATAATAAATAAATAAAAAGAGGAGAAGAACATTGAGAGAATTTGTAAGAAAAGAAAGAAAAAAACAACGAACATAAAAGAGAGGAGTAGGCGGCTGCACAATGTGTGATAGAAGAGTCAACAACTTTATTAGGTATATTTAGGGTTATAGTAATTTATAAGTGGGCTGGGCCCAACTAAATGTAGTAAAGTAGTACTACCATGTTTTTTTTTTTTTACTGGAAAGTAGTATTAACATGTTATATATTACTACTATTAGATCAATATTTTACTTTATTAATTTACAATTTTAAATATGTATATATAATTTAATGGTAAATATATTATTTATTTAATACCCGGTTCAAACGGTTCAATAGCGATCTAACCGGTCAAACCGGTTGGACCTTGAACCGAAGGTCACACCGGTTCAATCTCCGGTCCGGTTTTTAAAACATTGATACTAGGTATCACTAACCCTAAGAGCGTTCCCTAATTGTAGCTTTTAATCAGGTTACGTAATTAAAACTTAGACAATAGAATAAATAAAACTGAATAGAAAATTATATAAACTTAGTACCAATTTACATGTTTACAGCATTCTTAAGGGAGTTCATCTTCTCCACTTAACCTAAAGGAGTTTAGCTACTAATAGACATAATTAACTTACAAGAATTATAAAAATGCATAATTAAACTTAATTTATATTGTTTAAGTTGTTTGTATAAACTCAAAAATAAATTAATTTAGACGAACCCAATCAAATAAGTATAATTGGCTTTAGAGATATCTCAAATAAGATTACAGTAAAAAAAAATCTTCATATTATACAATTTTTTAAATTAAATAAACTAATAACTATTTTGCATCATTGAAAGGATTAAACTTAATTTATTTCTCGATGCTTTGTCCATTGTTGGAGGCGCTGAGGAGTTCTTTAAACTCATTTTTTCAAATTGGACACGCTGGGATCAGGACGGGAGGTCTTACCAGAGGGGTGCATGGGTGCGCCTGTATGGTGTCCCGCTTAATGCTTGGAATGTAGATTTCTTTAAGCTTTGTGTTTTCGCGCTTAATTTGAACCTTTAGGACGTTTTAGTTTAGTCTCGTTTATGCGCATAGTTTTCTCCTAGTTTTCTTCTAAAAAATGAGGTCAAAACCTCTTCAAAACACCAAAACAATTTCTTTTCAAAAACATCGTCGAAACACACAAACATTTTCGTTATCAAACCTTTTCAAACTCAAAAACGCTTGGACTTCAAACCAAGTCGCATTTTCTAAACTCAATCAATTAAACTTTTTTCTAATAAAAAAACTCTTGGATTTCAAACCAAGTGCTTTTTTAATCACTTAAACACTTTTTTTAATAAAAAACCTTGGACTTCAAACCAAGTGATTTTTCTCGCCTAAACTCTTTTCTCGAAAAACCTTGGACTTCAAACCAAGTGTTCGCGCCTCTTTTTCTTAATCAAATCTTAATCAATTTAATCATTTAGACTCTCTTTTACAATTTAAAATCAAATCAACCTTACATTTTATGCCACATTTTTGGCTTTTGTCTTTAACATCATTTTCAAAACCTTAAAATCAATCAAACACATTTACTGGCAATTTCTAACCCGAACTACAGTGATTTTGATCCCTCTCGGATACGTAGGCAAAAGATTCATCTTTTTCAAATCAATAAAATCAACAAAAACATTTTTTTTTCCTTTTCCCAACTTATAAAAATATTCTAAAACATTTTCTTTTAACTTCTTTCATATCATCACTCTAGTTTTAATCCTAGGCATTTTTGCAAGCAAATTAATTTTTATAGCACAAAGTTAAAATAAAAACAAGAGGTTCTTATAGGATACTATAGATACTTAGGGTGCTAGTACATTTCCTTCGTATAACTAATCCCCGAACCTTTGACCTCAAAAAAAATAGGATATTTTACGAACTTTTCCCCTTTCCCTCGGAAAAATAAAAGATCGGTGGTGAACCTTTAAATTGTGGGTCGATGTTAATTAATAGCTTGATATCCAAAAATCACCGCCACAATAATAATGATACTACTACATCATTAGAAAAAGTGAAACAAAGAAAATAAAAGGAAATTACACTAAATTCTATTTATATGCATCCATTAACACTGATAAGTACTCCTAATCTGCATTTTTTTTTTTCAATTTAAATAAGTGGTTTTTACACAGATTAGAGTTTTCTTGTTTAATTTATTTTATGATTTCTTTGTCTCAGTGCGTCCCATCTTCGTGCGTTGTTTGTTTGATTTCCCGTCTTCGTGTGGCGTTCGTTTGCTTTCTTGTTTTTTACGGTGTTCGTTTTGTTCAGATTGACAGACCTACTTTGATCAGCTACAGATTCAATCAATGACAAGTTCATCAACGATGAAGATCTCAAGACATGAATATTTCGGTAACTTTTATTTTGTCACATTATTTGTAGGTCTGAGTATGCCGTTTTATGCTATTAACTTGGATGCGGTGAGTTTGTTCGCAGATTCATCCTTTTCGTTTTTAGCGCTATTGAATTTGTGCTTGTATCTGATGTATCTATTTATTTGAATGAATGAAAATTATGTTTTCGTCAAAAAAAAAAAACTTCCAACTTGGGATGACTAATATAAAAGTACATCAATTCAAAGAAAATACAATGAGATTCCATAACTACATTCGTAAAATTCGAAAGTCAAAATCATAAGTAAGATGCCTAAGTTTTCTTAATTTTTTTTTATAATTACTTTTCTTAATTTTGTACATTTGTGAAGAGATCTTATATATTTTGGGATGAAGATAATATATCCTCACTAATATTTTCATTTATATATTAGTAAAAAGAATAAATTTTGGATGATATTTTGTGTGTTAACCTTCTGGTTCTTGGGGAAAGGAGGTCCTTGTAATCCGGAGTACGGCTAGAGCTGTCAAAAGGGGAAGGCCCGGCTCGGCCCGCCTCGGCCGGGGGGCCATGCCATATAAAGGGGCTAGGCTTAACGGGCCGGCCACCGCCACAATAATAATGATACTACTACATCATTAGAAAAAGTGAAACAAAGAAAATAAAAGGAAATTACACTAAATTCTATTTATATGCATCCATTAACACTGATAAGTACTCCTAATCTGCATTTTTTTTTTTCAATTTAAATAAGTGGTTTTTACACAGATTAGAGTTTTCTTGTTTAATTTATTTTATGATTTCTTTGTCTCAGTGCGTCCCATCTTCGTGCGTTGTTTGTTTGATTTCCCGTCTTCGTGTGGCGTTCGTTTGCTTTCTTGTTTTTTACGGTGTTCGTTTTGTTCAGATTGACAGACCTACTTTGATCAGCTACAGATTCAATCAATGACAAGTTCATCAACGATGAAGATCTCAAGACATGAATATTTCGGTAACTTTTATTTTGTCACATTATTTGTAGGTCTGAGTATGCCGTTTTATGCTATTAACTTGGATGCGGTGAGTTTGTTCGCAGATTCATCCTTTTCGTTTTTAGCGCTATTGAATTTGTACTTGTATCTGATGTATCTATTTATTTGAATGAATGAAAATTATGTTTTCGTCAAAAAAAAAAAAACTTCCAACTTGGGATGACTAATATAAAAGTACATCAATTCAAAGAAAATACAATGAGATTCCATAACTACATTCGTAAAATTCGAAAGTCAAAATCATAAGTAAGATGCCTAAGTTTTCTTAATTTTTTTTTATAATTACTTTTCTTAATTTTGTACATTTGTGAAGAGATCTTATATATTTTGGGATGAAGATAATATATCCTCACTAATATTTTCATTTATATATTAGTAAAAAGAATAAATTTTGGATGATATTTTGTGTGTTAACCTTCTGGTTCTTGGGGAAAGGAGGTCCTTGTAATCCGGAGTACGGCTAGAGCTGTCAAAAGGGGAAGGCTCGGCTCGGCCCGCCTCGGCCGGGGGGCCATGCCATATAAAGGGGCTTTAGTGGGCCGGCCCATTAAGCGTCATGGCCCGGCCCGTTAAGCCTAGCCCAATAAACAAAGGCCTACATGGTCCGATGGGCCAGTCCGACAAACTTTTTTTTTTTTGACAAATTTTTTTTACAAAATAAATTCAATGGACAATAAAACTATTTATAATGATTGATTAAGTTGTTATTATTTTTTTTCAAATAAAGATAATCATAACAAACTTTGTTTAATCTTAAAAAAACAACAAATTTGGTTTAATAATTATCTCCTAACTAACAAATCTCATCTTTTGTTACTTAATTATCTAAAGATTTAATGGTAACTAAAACTCCTTATTTTTAGCTAAAATTATTTTTAGAATTTTTTTAAAATATTTTTTTTAACTCTTCAAGGGGCCGGCCCAAAAGCCCGTGGGGCCGGCCCATAACGGCCCATTAAAAATATAGGCCCGAGGGGCCGGCCCAACAAGGTCCGGTCAACTTTTTTTAAAAGCCCGGCCCGTGGAAAACTATAGGGTCGGCCCAATAGCCCGACCCATTTTGACAGCTCTAAGTACGGTTGTGAGCTAAGTATAACCTGACCAATAAATTGTTCTTTCTAAGAATTGAACATAGGTTCTCCCGCATCTCCACTATTGGAGTCCATTGAGTTGATTTATTAGTAAAAAGAATATGATTAAAGCAGATTATGTGAATTGTGAACACCGTATATGAACAAACTGTGTTATTTATTTTGGGACGAAAGAAGATATCAGAATATAGTAAAAATGATTATGTGAATGTTAAATGTTAAAAATTTCTTATTAATATGATAGAATATAGTTAAAATAAGACGGTGATACTAGCTACTCCCACTTGTCTCTTTCTCTAACCGGTGTAACAATCATATATAATGCTTTCACAGATTTTAGAGATATTTTTTCTTCTCAGTTGTAAGAATTAAGTACCTCTTGTATGTACGCAAAAAAAAAACCTATTGTATTCTTTATAAGGAGGGATCCGTTGACTTCAGGAGTAAGTCTCCGTTGACTTGCTCCGCTTAATAACTCGATATCGGCATTATATTTCTTCAATTCAACCGTTGAATTCAAAGATATCATTGAGTAGATCAACTCTAGAATTTTTTATAAAAATTCAAAACTGTTTGATACTTTTTCTGATAACTTCAATTGAACGTATGACAAACTTTTAAAAAAATCGTTGAATTTCAATAGTCCGAATACATAGCTACATTTTTTGAATTTTTATAAAAATTTGTAGAGTTGATCTACTTAATGATATCTTTGGATTCAACGGTTGGATTGAGGAAATATAATACCGATATCAAATTATTAAACGGAGTAAGTCAATAAAAAACTTACTTCTAGAATCAACGGATCTCTCCTCATTCTTTATAATTCAATTTTCCTTATAAGAAAGAAACTAGCTACTCCCCCTAACGTAAGAAGATGTTTTGATGACGTGCATTAATATTTATGCGGATAAGTAAGCATTATTCCCCGGGTTATGCTATGAATGCTGTTTTATTTAGGGTAAACACATCACTTTCGTTGGATATCCTTGGAAAAAAACACGGTGCTCATCTGACGGTTCTCATACATTAGTGCATGCATCAGAAGTGTGAAATATAGCAAGACACATGATTATTTATCTTAATTGCTTTGTATTGTATTGGTGGAACAGGTTCAGCGGAAGTTCTTCTGTTTTTGAATTTAGCTTTTGAAATTTTGTTTGATGATTATATATCATGTGCATAGTTTGCAATTTTGTATATTGTTTTGTATTATGAATTTTATTATTTTTTATAAGCAACAAATTTTATTCAAAGGGGGGTATAGTCTTTGCTATTACATCTGGAGGATACACGGTTGATTATACCAACAAGTATACTATACAGTCTTTTAGTAAAAAAGAAAAAAATTTAAAAGAAAAATTTAAACTGCACACTGGATCCCTACGTTTATTTTAGGTTTTAATTTGGTCCCTTATGTTTAAAAAGTTTAAATTTGATCCCTTATATTTATTTTAAGTTTCAATTTAGTCCTTTCCGTCAGTTTTTTCATATGTGGCAAACAGTTTGCATATGTAGACAGACACGTGGACATTTTGACATTATGACACATGTTCAATTAAAAGACAAAATTGACGGAAATGACCAACTTATACAAACAGTGGAAACGTAAGGAACCAAATTAAAACTTTTTAAACGTAAGAGATTAAATTAAAATCTAAAATAAAAGTAAGGGACCAAATGTGTAGTTTAGCGAAAAAAAATATACTATACAATCTTATTGTATCTTCACTTTATATATAGTCTAATTATATCTTCCCTTTATATTCAGAATTTGTATTATGCTTATATTACCTTGAGTTGAAATGTACATTCATATTGTTTTTACAAAAGAACTTTTTTCAGCAAATTAAATTATATTCCCACATATAAGACCAAAAAAAAAAATTATGTTCCCACATATTAAAAAAACGCAGTTAATGTTAGTGACAAAAAATAATAATCGTATTTTTCAAAATATTGGTCGCTTATGAAAACTTTATGGAGCTCCTCAATACTAAAAGCACATGACTTAGTGACGAAATTTAGGGAGAGAACATAATCACAAATTGTGATGGAACAGAATCACAATTAATTTCTCTCACAAACATTCCGTCACAAATTCCGTCATAAAATTAAATATCTTTTAATTTGTTATGAAATTTAGGTCAAAATTATCTCTCACTAAATATTCCGTCATAACCCAAGAGCACTTAGATGAGATGGCGCGGGTCTCTTCTAGCATAACCAAGGTCCTGAGTTCGATCCCTGGCTTGGGCATGCAGCAGTGTTAAAACACTTAGGGAGAGTTTGCCACCCATTTGGGTCCCACAAGGCTCGAGGGATTAGTCTCTGCAGTTGCGCGCAGAGGATATCCGATTTAAAAAAAAATAAAAAATATTCCGTCATAAAATTTTATCACTAATGTAGATTCTATAGACCTATAGTCTCAGTCTTAGACAAGAAATCCTAAGTGAGGTAATTCTAGCTGGTGGATGTCTCATACCAACCAAATTTGAGATAGCTCATGACACAAGTAATTCAAACCCCAGATAAACATCTTTATGAAGTTAGATATACATATAGGGAGCTTAAAATGAGGATTGATTCCGTCCCTCTCATTAACCTCGAGAGCAAGGTACTCCTCTATGGATCCAGGGATATTATGAGCCTGGATGAGCATCATTAAATTTAGATAGACGTTAATTTATTTCTCAATTAGTGATTAATCAATTCACTAAAAATAAAATGTCTACAAATTATAACTTAATTGGTGTAAATGTCAAAATTGTTAGATTAAACGTAAGTTAATAATAATAATAATAATAATATTATTATTATTATTATTATTATTGGTTTTGTAATTCAAGTTCTGTCTGCTCTGACTTAGCGAGCCAACCTTGACTCGGCAAGAAGACATGGTTCTAACTTTGTGTTATGGAAGTTATATAACTGTCACCTTGTGTATAGTTTAACTGTTTCTGATTAGCTATGTACAGTTGTAATTTATGTTATTAGTTAGTTAAGAGATGATATGATTTGTTAGTAGCTTGTTATCCAAGTTATCTCTCTTTTCCTTGTATCATTCACTCATATATAGGGATGTCAATAAATATCCATGGACGCGGATAGTGTGATATCCGTGTCCTCTCCGTCAGATAAATATAATATTCATGTCATGTCCATATCCATGCGGATATCCGCTAAGCGGGTAATCCACGGATATTGAAGTATCCGCGGATATTAATGGATATCCATGGATGATATTTAAACAAAAATAAAAAGAATTAATTATTAAAAAAAAATTAGTTTTTATAAAAACAAAATACTATTAACACATAATATTTAGCACATTGATCAAAATACATGTAATATCACACCAAAACATAATATCAAAATATTTGTACTTAGCATAGTGATAAGATCCAAACATAATATCAAAATATAATATCACACTCAAACATAATATCCAAACATCAATCATTTTAAATTAAGCAAAAAGTAACAACTTCGCTCATTAATAATAATGTAGGCATCATCTTCCAATACATCTAAATTAGAATTTATAGGTAACTAAGAATATTTAAGTAATTTTATTAATTATTTAGCAGGTATGAACATCTGTGGGCGTGGATAGTATTAAACCCGCATCCGTATCCATTAAACGCGGATAATTGAAATATCCACTTATTTTATCCGTGGATAACCATTAAAGTATCCGCTCGGTGCCCATTGCGGATTTTATCCGCAGATATCCGCAGATATGGATATTTTTGCCATCCCTACTCATATATAGGTGCTTTTGTGTTAAATAAAATTTAACCTTTTTCCTTTAATTCTCTTACTCATTTCAATTCAATAATCCTTCTCTCTATTTCAACTTTATTCTTGTTGTTCATCTTTGTGAAGTTATTCCCAATAATAATAATAATAATAATAATAATAATAATAATAATAATAAGTAACTATTTTTACCAATAGGTATGGTCAGAATGGTAAGTAGCCACATTTCTTTGGGTATGTTGTAATGGTCTTATAATATTCATTCTTTGCATTTATGAATTAAAATGCTTATAATTATTTTTATTAGAATAATTTATATATTATATCTATAAGATGATTATTTATGAATAAAAAGAAGACGAATAATAATCAGTGAGATTTCTCTTCATGGAACCCAACCTCACCATCGAGAGCATATCCTCTCATGTTAAATTTTCCTGCAGTTTAATCACCACCCTTCAATTTTTATTGTTTATTATAAATGATGTCATAAATTGATCAATTGATGGTTGGATGGTATTAGGATATATACTTAGATGAAAATAAAATTCTGTTATATACACAATCAACAAGACTATTAGATTTGTAAGCCTATGTGGCAATAGGTGTGATGAGTAGATAGAATAAGCTGAGGTGGCTATGCCAGCTAGCAAGAAACAAAGCTCCAATATAAAAGAGCACTCATCACTGTAACAGAATCACTAACTTCCATTTTCAATGAATAACAACTTTATCACTCTCTGCACTTCTTGATATTTCAATATGGTATCAACGAGCTCTTAGGTTCAATTTTCGCTTCCGCACTATCACAATCCTAACCGTTTTTCATCGCCATTCATGGCGTCTTCTCCAAAATCCTCTGAAATTCCGGTGGAAACAACCACCGATGAAACCCTAAAACTACCGTCCACCAAAACAACCACCAAATCGGGAATCACTCATTCTCTAACCATCAAATTGGAAGAAAAGAATTTCCTTCTGTGGTCTCAGCAAGTGAACGGAGTTATAACATGCCACAATCTTCATCGCCTTGTGATGAATCCTGATATTCCACTGCAATTCGCCACCGTCGCCGATCGATTGGAAGGGAAAAACTCTGACGAGTACCAGAAGTGGCTGTTCAAAGATCAAACACTCTTCACATGGCTTCTTTCAACAATCTCTGATAGCGTGCTTCCTCGAGTAGTCAATTGCAAACACGCACATGAGATATGGGAGCAAATCCACAAGTATTTCAATTCAGTTCTGAAATCTCGCGCTCGTCAATTGCGATCTGAATTACGTAACACAAAGAAGCTAGCAAGATCGGTGAATGAGTATCTTTTACGAATTAAATCCATAGTCAATTCCTTAATTGCTGTAGGAGACATAGTCTCAGAACAAGAACAAGTAAACGCCATTCTTGAAGGTTTACCTGAAGACTACAATTCTTTTGTAATGATGGTATATAGTCGCTCAGATTTTCCTAATGTTGAGGATGTTGAAGCGCTGCTATTATTTCAAGAAGCACAATTTGAGAAATTTAGGCAAGAATTGTCCAACCCTAATGTCTCAGCAAACATAGCCAAAGTGGATACAGATTCTAATAATCCTAGTGTGGAGTCTGAAGGTCAGGAATCTGGAACTGAACACTACAACTTCAATGCTAATCGTGGTGGAAAAGGGCGTGGAAAAGCAAGAAACAGAGGTCGTAACAAGGGTCAATTTATGGCAAACAATGGTAAAACTCAATGCCAAATCTGCTCCAAGACAAGTCATGAAGCTGCAATATGTTGGTACAGGTATGATCCTCCCCTCAATAGATATACTGGACGTGGTTATACTGCTGGTAACACATCTAGGCAGCCACAATTCCATCCCTATCCTAGGCCACAAGCACACTTAGCTATCCCTCAATACTACAATCCCTACCCTGACATGGATACTACATCCACTTCCTCATGGTACCCTGACTCTGGAGCATCACACCACCTCACCTTTAACCCTGCAAACATGGCTTATCGTGCTCCCTATCAAGGACAGGACCAAGTTATGATGGGCAATGGACAAGGTTTGTCTATCAAATCTCTAAGTCACTCTGAATTTTATTCTCCCTTTAATCCTAATGTTCACTTCAAATTGAGTGAATTGTTGTTAGTTCCTCACACTTCCAAAAACTTATTGTCAGTTAGTAAATTTGCTAAAGATAATAATGTTTTCTTTGAATTTCACCCTAATTCCTGTTATGTGAAATCCCAGGCTTCTAAACAAATTTTACTTGAAGGCACTGTTGGATCTGATGGATTGTATCAGTTCAAGCCTTTTCAATTCACCTCTAATGTGGATATGTGTGTCAAGCCTCTGCTCAACTCCTTGTCTAATCCACAAAGGTCATCCAGTTCAATTTCTAGTAATTTTTCTACTTTGAATAATAAGTTTCAGTGTAACAGTGCTTTACCTACTGGTTCTTTAGATAATGTTTTCAATAAGTGGCACCTAAGGTTAGGTCATGCCCATCATAAAGTTGTTTGTAGTGTTTTAGATATGTGTAAGATTCCTTATTCAAATAAAAGCAATTTGTCTTCTTGTGTCTCTTGTTGTATGGGTAAATCTCATAAGTTGCATGCTCCCTTATCTAAAACTGTGTACACTAAACCATTTGAAGTGATTCACTGTGATTTGTGGGGTCTAGCACCCTTTGAATCATACTATGGATACAATTATTATATTACCTTTGTAGACACTTATACAAACTATTCTTGGATTTACTTTCTCAAACACAAATCTGATGCTTTACAAGCCTTTACCCAATTTTTAAAGTTTATTCAAACTCAATTTCAAGCCTCTATAAAAGCTCTACAATCTGACTGGGGAGGGGAATTCAGACCCTTCACAACCCTGCTAAATTCTTTAGGTATCCAATACAGACTAACATGTCCCCACACTTCCCATCAAAATGGGACTGTAGAAAGGAAACACAGACAAATAGTTGAAATGGGCCTAACCTTGCTATCACAAGCATCCTTACCTCTCAGATTTTGGGACCACAGTTTTACACAGGCTGTCTATCTCATAAATAAATTACCATCTAGTGCTCTACCCTCTTTTAAATCTCCACATCATGCCCTGTTTAAAGCACAACCTGATTATACCCAGCTCAAAGTGTTTGGTTGTCTATGCTTTCCACACCTAAGACCCTACAACAAACACAAATTGCAATTCAGATCCACTCCTTGTGTATATCTAGGGGTATCACCTCAACACAAAGGTCACAAGTGTATGGATGAACATGGTAGAGTCTATGTGTCAAAGGATGTAGTTTTCCAAGAATCTGTCTTTCCTTATACCAATATGTTTCCAGCTGTGTCTCTTAATTCTAATACCTCTGACAGTCTTCTTTCCTTTGCCTCACAAAATAACACTAGTTCACTTATCAATGAAACTCATCCTAACAAGTTTGACTTACCACTGTTACCTACACATCAGGTCTCTACAATACCCAACATTCAATCTCAGAACCCATCTCCTATTACACCTTCACAAGTACCTCCACCCAACATTAATCCACCATCTGAATCAATAAGTCACAACAAACATTCCATGGTCACCAGAGGAAAAACAGGTAACCTAAAACCAAAATCCTTCCTAGCTAATATTGAACCCACCTCTGTCAAAACTGCCTTGGCTGATCCTAAGTGGCTCCAAGCAATGCAGGCTGAGTACAAAGCATTGATGGATAATGAAACATGGTCCTTAGTACCTTTACCACCTCACAGAAAAGCCATTGCGTGCAAGTGGATATTTAAGGTCAAAGAAAACCCTGATGGTTCAATTAACAAATATAAAGCTCGTTTGGTGGCAAAGGGTTTTTTACAGACACCTGGGTTTGACTTCACAGAAACCTTTTCCCCTGTCATCAAACCAGTCACTATCAGAATTATTTTATCCCTTGTTGTCACTTATAAATGGACTGTACAGCAGATAGACATTAATAATGCTTTTCTCAATGGGGTTTTACAAGAAGAAGTGTATATGTCACAACCATCTGGCTTTGAGGTATCTGACAAGACCTTAGTGTGCAAACTTCACAAATCTCTCTATGGTCTAAAACAAGCCCCACGTGCTTGGTATGAGAGACTAACACAGGCACTTCTACAAATGGGCTTTGTTACAAGCAAGTGTGATCCATCCTTACTGGTACTCCATCAACATGGTGCCTGCATATATGTATTAGTGTATGTTGATGACATATTAATAACAGGGTCAGCACCTTCTCTCATCCAAGACATCATCAGCAAATTAAACCTGAAGTTTGCACTCAAACAACTTGGTGAAGCAGACTATTTTCTAGGCATTGAGGTTCACCACTTGCCTGCAGGAGGTTTACTACTCAATCAGTCCAAATATGTGAGAGACTTACTGGCCAAGACCAACATGGAAAACTGCAAACCAATAGGCTCACCAATGGTAAGCAGCTGCAGACTAAGCAAATTTGGCACTGATGCCATGACTGATCCTACTTTATACAGATCCACAGTAGGTGCTTTACAATATGCAACACTCACAAGACCTGATTTAGCATTTAGTGTCAACAAAGTATGCCAATTCATGGCACATCCTTTGGAGACACACTGGAGAGCTGTCAAACGTATTCTAAGGTATCTCAAAGGCACAATAAGTCATGGTTTACTGCTTCATCCTTCCTCCTCTGGTCCTCCCTTTTCACTGAGAGCATATAGTGATGTTGACTGGGCCACAGACCAAGATGATAGAAGATCAACTTCAGGCTCTTGCATTTACTTTGGTCCTAACCTAGTATCTTGGAGTTCTAAAAAGCAACAGTTGGTAGCTAGATCAAGTACTGAGGCAGAGTATAGGAGCATGGCCAACACCACAGCAGATCTGCTGTGGATTCAGTCTTTACTTCAGGAACTGCATATTCCTTTTCATACTCCTACTCTCTTATGTGACAATATTAGTGTTGTCTCTTTAATTCACAATCCAGTTTTGCACTCCAGAACAAAACACATTGAAATTGATATACATTTTGTCAGGGAAAAGGTCCTCTCTAGACATCTGAATGTGCTGCATGTTCCTGCAACAGATCAACTTGCTGATCCCCTCACCAAGCCACTTTCACCAGCAAATCATGCATCTATCAGAGTCAAACTAAAGGTCTTTCCTCTCCAAGAAATACCTTCTGTTTGAGGGGGGAGTATTAGGATATATACTTAGATGAAAATAAAATTATGTTATATACACAGTCAGCAAGACTATTAGATTTGTAAGTCTATGTGGCAATAGGTGTGATGAGTAGATAGAATAAGCTGAGGTGGCTATGCCATCTAGCAAGAAACAAATCTCCAATATAAAAGAGCACTCATCACTGTAACAGAATCACTAACTTCCATTTTCAATGAATAACAACTTTATCACTCTCTGCACTTCTTGATATTTCAATAGATGGCACACTAGACAGCCTCCGGTTATTTTTCAACTGGCTCCATCATATATATGATGGGTGGGAGGGGCCATATTATTTATTGGACCTTTTAGAAAAGTTGAACTTCACTAACGAAAAGGATAACCACCAAGTTGATCAAATAAAAGAAAATGAAAGAAAAACTTGCCTAACTATTCAAGATCCGAGCTACTTTATGATATGTGTTGGTTAACTAAATTTCCACATTCTCAAAATATTTAATTACCCTACTAGAGACAAAAGAAAGCATTAAAGATATTTCCAATTTATAAAGGGGTAAGATGGTGACAATATTGAAAATGTTATCCATACCAAGGAAGAGGTAGTTAGGGTATGCTTTATATATAATGCTTTTTGTTGAAAAGATGGACAACATTAACATCAACAAAATTCAAGCGGACCATAAAACAATTTATATACAATTGAAGATGATAGGGTGTAGTAATCGATCTGTGAAAGATACTTGAGTGACATACATTCGATTATGGAGAGCATATCTCAAATATAAATCAAATCATTAATAAACAACAATACATTCTATAAAAACTATTAAATAATTAGAAGTGTTCGCAATAGAATTAAATAGAAGTGATTCTTCCCCACAAAGGAATTCTTAGGTAGGTACAAACCCAAAAAAAATGCATTTGGGCACACATACAAACATAAGAAAAAATAAAAATTAAATAAAATAGTCACATCAATAACTATTAATTATTTCTTTTAACTTTAAATTTTTTGAAATTATGTGTGTGTGCCTAAATGTATATGTGTTGGGGTTGTGCCCAAGATAGAATTTTCCTTTCCCCACAATTGCAGTTGAAAAGAAGCTGTAACCACTTGATTTTTTTTTCTTAAATTAGACGGTCCAATGAAACAGATATTAATGATAAAAAAAAAAAAAATTCTAAAATTCAACTCTCCTAAAAAAATTTATCATGAAAAAAGAAGAAGAAGGTGAGTTGTTAGCGGACTTTTGAATTACATTGAGATTGTGATGAATTGGCTAAACCAATGCAAATGCGATACATTGTTGTCGAGTTTTGGTGGAGAATTGGCAAAAGTTACAATATTTAAATTTAATAGTGATTTTTTGCTTTTAGTGTTTTATTTGATTTGATTTGATTCATGGGTTCCTGGCATCTTTTCTTCTATAAAAAAATTAATTAAGCTTTTATTGAGTGTTTAGTGCCTCAGAAAGTATAGACAACTCCAAGAACTATATAATTTAAATATATTAATATTTCCTACATAACTATCAAAATCATGTAAATTGCAATTTCTTTCTGTTTTGAAATGTGAGGGTCATTTTCCATGGTTTTATATATGAAGATTTTATTGTACTTTTGTACATCGTTTTCAATAGTTACCTTTACTTTTTTTCTAATTCTAATGTGCTGTTGATCTTGAATCTACTTAATTAGCTAGTAATTAATATCCAAATTAGTAGGGATTTAGTAATTTTCAAAGTCATGTTAATATTTGGATTGCTTGTAGCTAGGATATATAATTATCTTTCATTAATTTCAAAATAAAATAAATAGTATTATCTTTCTATGCCTTTCGTGCGTGCGTTTTACTATTTATTTAGTTGCTTTAATTAATTTCACTTGATGGAAAATGTTTGGTAGAAGATATATATATGCATAAATAGTAATTGTGTGTGATGAACAGTATTGTGAGACAATCCTGAAAGTGGTTTGGCCCATGAATGAACTTTATAAACACTGACACAATAATTGAGAGGGTATGTGCACTCCAGTCTTGGTTAATGATGATGAAGATTTTTCTCCCCATTCCTCATGTCTTTTTTTTACCCTTAGAAATCCAATTTTACTTCTAATTTTATCTTTTAAATTTTTGTTTTTTATTCATCGAAGTTTTCCGATATAGAAAAATATGTATTTTACATCATTTATAACTTTGATACGTGTTTTCTGAAGTTTTTTTTCGGGGTTATAAATGAAAACCCAAGGGTGAAAAAGAAAGACAGAGGGTGGGAAGAGAAATCTTCAATGACGATGAGACTCCCACATACATATTAGGACTGTGTTATATCCTACAACATGTTTTAATTACTCTATATTCGATCAGCTTTCAAACTCATTTTTATTTTGAAAATTACTTTTGCCACCCTATGATTTCTAAGATGTACCCTACGAAATAATCAAAATACTCCTGTTCGTGACTTGTGTTACAGACATTCCCAAAACACCTTATAGTTATAACATATGTGACTTAAGTCATAGATGTAGAAAAAATGTAATTTTCAAAATTACTCATTTTTCCTACATCCGTGACTTAAACCACGGAAGAGTATTTTTGTCATTTCGTAGGGCGTGCGAGTAAGCCGCTATATAGTGGCAAAAGTAATTTTCTTTTACTTTTGCTCAAATCTGAATTTGTGTTCCCACAATAAGTACCATTGAGAATCGGCGGATATGGATCTCTAAAACTTTATACCACAATAAATAAAATCTAATTGGACATCGATTGAGATATAAATTAAGTTTTTTCTTCGATATCATTTAAGGTGTAAAATTATATTTTATTTTATGCTTTATGATGTAGGAGGGTTGAATGCGCCTATCAAAAGAGGACTAGTTTTAAATCTCACTTAACATTTTTTTTTTTTGGAAAATGCTAAACAATGCACCTGGTGTATTGGTTAAACATATTAATATAAAATTTTTTTCTTGGAACTTGTGCATTTAATGTGTTAAAGATGCAAAAAGTTATCTTTTTAGCATTAATTTTGTCTTTTTATTTACTTTTTAGGTATGTTTAACTAGTGTACCAGGTACACTATTTAGCATGACTTTTTTTTATAAGAAAATCTCACTTATCATGATTAGTTGTTATTATCTTTTTAAGTTTATTTTAATTTTTGTATTATTAGTTGTTACTATCCTTTTTTGTAAGTTTGTTACCATTAGGATGATTATCTTTTTGATTTAGATGATAGTGAATTTAGGATAATTAGTTATTAACTTAGTTTAATTAGGGTTCTGCTATTGTAGGTCCAACTGCTATTGATCACTGAAGAAACTTTGTTAGAAGTCTAATATGTCAAAATGTATTTTGAAGTTTATCCCTATATTAATTAGAGTCAAAGTTGTGTTCTTTTGATCTTTTCTTTGTTGTTTTTGGAAGCCAAATAAACAGGTATCATGAAAGATGCTCAATCACTTCACACCAATAATTGCTTATTCCATGATCAGGATCAACCAAATCAATCTTATCAGCAACCATCTAATTGTTCTGCTCTGTTTCTCTTTTATTGGTTGAAATGTTTACTCTTGAAGTGAAATTGAAAGATGAAAAATGCTAACATGTTTAGAGCCATAAAAATGGGTCGGGCTATCGGATTGGCTCATTACTCCTATAGTTTTACATGAGTTGGGTTTTTAAAAAAAGTTGATCGGGTCTTGTCGGGCCTATATTTTTAATGGACCGTTATGGGCCGGCCCCTTAAAGAGTTAAAAAAAATATTTTTTTAAAAATTCTAAAAATAGTTTTAGCTAAAAATAAGGAGTTTTAATTACCATTAAATCTTTAGATAATTAAGTAACAAAAGATGAGATTTGTTAGTTAGGAGATAATTATTAAACCAAATTTGTCATTTTTTTAAGATTAAACCAAGTTTGTTATTTTATCAGCTCTCAAAAAACACTTTTTTTTTGACACAGCCGCCCTTTTTTCTCTTAAACCTAGTTTCTCTTCTTCTTTGTCCACCAAAAGAGGGGTGGTTTTAGGGTCAATTTTTGATCCAAAATCACCCCTCTAAATTGTTTTCCTTTTCTTTTTTATTCAAATAAGTGATTTTCACATATATTTAGTTTTTCTTTGTGATTTTTTGTTTGTCGTCGTCTTGTGCGGCGTTGTGTTTGTCGTCGTCTTGTGCGGCGTTTGTTGGTTTTTCGTTTTAGTACTGTGTTTTATTGATTCAAATTGACATATCAACCTCAACTCATTGCAGATCTGATGAAGATGAAGACTTGGATATCAACGTTGCAGATCCGGGAGTATGAATATTCCGGTGACATTTATTCTGTCATATTTGTAGGCACTTTCATGATGCTGTTGTATGCTATTAACCTAGGTGCTGCGAGTTTGTTTGCAGATTCACCTTTTTCAGTTTTTAGCAATCTTGAATTTGTAATGATTTATGTATGTTTCCATTTGAATGAATGACTGAATTTTTATTTTGAGTAAAAAAAAACAAACCAAGTTTGTTATGATTATCTTTATTTGAAAAAAAACTAATAACAACTTAATCAATCATTATAGATAGAAAAGTATAAGAAAGAAATTAATCAAATTATATGGATATTAATTTGTGTGTGATACATATGTAATTTTATTGTCCATTGAATTTATTTTGTAAAAAAACTTTGTCAAAAAAAAAAAATGAAAGTTTATCGGACCATGTAGACCTTTGCTTATCGGACTGGGCTTAACGGGCTGGACCATGAGGCTTAATGGGCCGGCCCACTAAAACCCCTTTATATGTCATGGCCCTCGGGCCGAGGCAGACCGACCCCTTTTGACAACTCTAAACATGATCTTTTTTTTTTTGATAAAATAGAGGGCCTACGCCCAAAAGAAAAGAAATTACATGAAAATCATTCGCGGGGTAGTTATCCCTATTACATCAGCTTGAACAAGCTCCTTCATTTGAGGAGGACACTCCTCGTAAAAAAACATGATCTTTGAAAGAAAAGAAAAAGTCTTGTTAATTTTTCTTAACAAGATTTTTTTTTGACAAAAAAAGTGCATTTTTTTGTCCAATAAAAAGGAAAAAAATTATTATAAAATAAATGATCAAATGGTACAAATTAATACCAAATGAGACCTATGTTTTTTTTAAAAAAACGCTAACAAATGAAATATGATAAACCTGCTGACTTACTAGCAAACTTTGGAATCTCCCTGAATGCATACATGATTTGGAACACTCCACCGTCTTTTTTTTTGGATTCTTTAGCTTGTAACAAACTAGGCTTGCCTAACTTTAGCATTGTGTTTCTTAAATGGAGTTTAGGTTTGGTCCCCTCCATTTGTACATATTTCTCTTATCTTTGTTCTATATATTTTGGTGTGGCTAGCTATTCGCTACCACCTTTTGGTTTTTTTTTAAAAAAAAGAAATATGATAAGTATGTTAACAAAATTTTAAAATGAATATTAGTAATAATTTTGATGAAATTTGTTAACTTTTAAGTTCATAATTTTCATAAGAAGCCACTTACATAAAATTCTAATGACTTTAGTAAAAAGTAAAACATATACTTTAATGGATTGTTTGGTAGAAGAGAAAATGAGAAGAGAGAAATTAAAACACGGAACCCAATGCATGTACATGCATGTACTTAGATTAACATTAGTCTAAGTACATGCATTGGGTTCCGTGTTTTAATTTCTTTCTTCTCATTTTCTCTCCTACCAAACACACCCTAAAGAGGGGATATGACCTTGAAAATTTATGATATTATATTGCATATGGTAATTTTTAAGGTGTTTTTTTACGCAACTACAAAGAAAATCGATCTTTTTTGAATTTTGAGCATATTAAATAGTCATCTAGTTGGAATGACCCAAAATAGAATTCAAAAAATATTCCAATGGAGTTGGAATTTTAATTTCCTTAACTAGTTAGGATGACCCAAAATAAAATTGAATTTTGGTTTCCATAATTAGCTGAAATGACCCAAAATAAAATTCAAAAAATATTCCGATGGAATTCGAACTTGGGATAACAAGCTTTTGGACAAAGAATCTAACAATAAGACTAATATAACATTTTAAAAAAATTATGAATGTTTTTACATTTGTATCTTTCAATATTAGTTTAGGGTCTTCAAATTGTTTATGGGATCCCTCACCTGGTATTATTGCACTCTTTTTACAGTATTCTTTACAGTATTCGCTCTTTTATTGGATGAATCATGAGTCCCACCAATTTATGTTGAGCTCAATTCCAAAATGAGGGAACCCATAATTCAAATGGTGGTACCCAAATAAATAATTCTTGAAAATAGTGTTGGAAGCACTACTCAATTTTAAATACTGTCATTAGACAAGTAGAGAAATATGCTTTGAATTTGGTGATACCGATAGAAGCCAAAGTAATTTGCTACATCATTCATAACACTTTATAAGCAAAATTAATTTTTTAAATAGATCATGTTAAACAGTGTATCCAGTGCACTTCTTAAGCATACTAAAAATGGAAATAAAAGACAAAAGTAATAGAAACAAGAGAACTTTTTATATTTTCAAAGCATTGAATACACAATTTCCAAGAAAAAATGTCCATAAAAACTTGTTTAACTAGTGCACCGGGTGCACTATTTATCATTTTCCTTTTAATGTATTTAGTCTAACTAAATACATTAAATCTACAATAAATTTAAAAAATCAATTTTACTTATAAAGTGTTACGAAGAGAGTAACTGTTAGTAACGCTCACTGTAACACTCTTTTCAACAGACCATTTTACTGGGCGAAATGCATGTGGGTTTCATCATTTTTAGAAATTTGAATGAAACAACTAAAAAACTTGGCAACAAAAAATTCTTTAAACCATCATACTACTAACCTCAAACCATAATTAGAGATTCATTTGTGGACACTGAACTCTCTCAGAAAAGTCCTAGCATTGAACTGTTCCAATTAACATTATCCTATCTTCATTAGTTGAAAAGTAGCAATGGCAAAATGTGTCTCAGACACTCGAGCAAGACCCTTAAACAAAAAGTAAATGAAATATAAAATTATAGTCAGCGAAATATCTATTTCTTTTAAGAAATAGAGGAGGATCCTTACTCAGTCTAGTACTATTAGTTGTCATAACTTAGCTGCTTTTCCATGTAAGAAATGTATATTCAACATATTTAACTCCCACAAATATCATGTGAGGGAGGAATTAAATTACAATATTTTACTAAAAAATGGTACATAAACCAAAAAATAGATCAATATATTCAACTTATTCAGCCCAGCAAATCCATTAACCAGCCTTTGAAATAATTTTTACCAGTAGGGATTTGAATTGATGGTATTTACCATGGTTCTTCTAAATAGTATTTATTATTAGTAATCAGAGGATTCCATGGTTCTAGATCACATGCATATGAATAGAGAGCATAAGACTCTTGAGTGTCATTGTAATTGATAAAATTGTGGATCCTATTTATAGATCCAATTGAGCTAACTAACTTTCTAACTCTCTTCCTTTTTTAACCACTCTGTCAAGCTCAGAATATTCCATAAAACTTCGAGTAGCAGCATCCCAAGAAATTGATGTCTTGTAGATTAAACAGTTTTGGAAAGACCTGAAGAACTCATTTGATGGATAATCGGCACAAACTACGAACTTTCCCATTGCAAGTGCCTCAGCTGTAGCTGTGTAGAGCACATCACTAAAACTAGATTTATGAAAACTTTGTACCTTCAGGGAAGTAAATATATAATGTCAAAAACAGAACCAAAATTAATAAGAGCAAGTTCAGTATCAGTGTCTAAAATCCACCATCATACCGGTGCAATACTTGCACTATCCGCAAATCTAATTTATCATATATGTTAGCATTCCCACTAATAGAAAGAAAAGATTCTTGCCCAGAAAATAAGCGCAGTAGCCATTGGCTCTTACGTCTTCTATACAAGCCTTCCACAATCTTGTCATGTTGGACCTATAGTTTGTGAGGTTGTGTGTTGGTTAAGTCATGATTAAGTAGGCTGCATTAGCTCTAAAGCTCGCTGGGCGAGTCTTGCCTGGCTGAGCGAGAATTAGTTAGTTTGTTAGTTTACAATTTTGTTTTGTCTGTTATTTCCGTTATGTACTTTGCCTATATAAAGGCCTCATTGATCAATAATAAATGCAGAGAGTATAGTTTTCTCTACAATTGGTATCAGTAGACCGGTTGATTCGATTCAATCCTCTCTTAGTTTGTTGCAAATAACTGTAGTTAGTTTCACAAAGGTTACTTCTCAAGAATCCACGGCGGATTCAAGCAATTTCGTACAACCATCAATCCCTCGATTAGATGGTTACTATGATCACTGGGCAATGTTAATGGAGAACCTTCTGAGATCCAAAGAGTATTGGAGTCTTGTTGAGAGTGGTGTGATCACTGCACCTGCAAATGAAACGCAAGAACAACAGAAAGCTGCAGAAGAAAGTCGTTTGAAGGATTTGAAAGCCGAAAACTATCTTTTTCAAGCAATTGATAGATCAATTCTTGAAACCATTCTTGTGAGAGATTTTGCAAAGATTATTTGGAACAAATCTAATTTGCCATAATCTGTGAAAATGTAAGATCAGACATCATTGTTGAAACAACGTGAAGCTTACAATCAAAGCTATGCGCACGGATTAAATCAAAACTAGAATAAAACTCAAAGAGAAGAAGCAAATACATAGATAGAAAGTAAATTGTTTATTCATAAAAAACTGAAATGATACAAAGTGAAGTACAAGACTTATATAGAGTATGCTATGATCTTAACTAACAAATAACAGTTACAAACTAATTCTAATTGAAACTATTAGCATCTAGAGATTAGTTACAAGGTAGTTACTTGACTAGCAAGTAACTGAACTAATCTTCTAGTTTAACATAACCATTGTAGTATATTACAGGAGGACAATGATTTAAACGGTCTAAATCTTTATTATTTTCTTTTAGAATAAAACATCACTATTTTTTCTTAAAGAAAATGATACAAAGATGATAACTATAAGACATTCAGATTATTTTTGAACCCTAAAGAAGCTATCTAAGAAAAAACACTCTAATGAAATATATTATTAAATAAAAATAAGAAAGATACAAAGAAACTTTGAAGAAGGACTAGTGTGCTAGACCAAATCTTAAGGTGTGATAATCCCTCTGCCTCATTAAAAACCTTAATGAAGGAAAAAAGAGTACAGAGTTCGGACATAAATTCAAACATAAAAAACAAAATCAACAAAAGTACTTATTCAATAATAAACCTAACTAGCCTATTGTAATCATAAATCATTTCAACTAGAGTTACGCAGCAGCCATCCCTCCTCGCGAATATTTCTCCAATCATCCCTTT
Source organism: Trifolium fragiferum (assembly GCA_954870985.1). Taxonomy (NCBI): domain Eukaryota; kingdom Viridiplantae; phylum Streptophyta; class Magnoliopsida; order Fabales; family Fabaceae; genus Trifolium; species Trifolium fragiferum. The sequence goes on from OX940796.1 coordinate 28,200,339, forward strand.
ATCTATTCCAAATTGATGATACAGCCCGATGAAGCTTTAGGAAATTTCAAAATCTGCAAGTAAAATCTCTCTAACTCCTCTCTTCCCTCATGAGATTCAAATAAATATTCAATTCCATGAATGTAAAGTGCATCCAAAACTGGAGTTGTTTTCAGCAAAAACTTTATTGCATTGAATTGATCTTCAGCCCCACAAAATCCATGTATCTTGATTATCTTGAGGTGTGTCTCAAAGCATGCAGGTAATGGATTAATCTCATTTTCATCATTTTCATCCAAAAATACTCCATGTGTCAATTGCTGTAACAAAACACATTTATATTAGTTTACACAACCATATTAAATTAAATACAATAAATTTCAATTTAGTTAACTCCAAAAAAAAAAATTAACTCAAGTTACCACATCAAACTCAATTTCTTCTAGAATAGATGAGCGTTGGAGTATGGTTTGAAGTCCTTGACAAGATAAATCCATGGGTGATGATGAGACCACATGAAGCACAACCAGATTATAAAACTTAGGTAAGTTTATAGCTAAATTTGGTTCTTTAAGTAGAGCCTGATACATGCAAAATCAAAATTAGAATTCAAAATTTGGTTCTGTAAATTTTTTTAAAATAGTTTAAAAGATCATGCATAGTAATGTTGTGTCGTCTAAGCTTATGAATATAGTTTTTCAAAAAATGAATTTTACTACTCCCTCTGTTCCTTTTTGTTTGTCGTTTTAGAAAAAGAAATTTGTTTTAAATTGTTTGTCGTTTTGATAATTTAATGTTATATCTTGTATATTATATCCTCCTTCCTAATGTGTTTTATTGACGGAGTAAATTTTATATAATATTTTTATTGTATTTTTTTTACTAAACTTTTTCATATTGTATTTTTTTTTTATTAAACTTATTCATATAATATTTTTTTTATGGTTTTAATTTTTTGAAAAGAAAAAATGTGTGCAAAAAAAAAGATTTTTTTGGTGGATTAACATTAGGGTTTAGGGTTTATATATATATATATATATATATATATATATATATATATATATATATATATATATATATATATTATTTTTTATTATTAAAAAGAGTATAATATATATATTAAAAAAAGATCGCATAATAGGAAAATAAGGTGCATAAATACACTTTCTAAATTTGACCTATTTTTTTTTTCTCAAACAACAAACAAAAGGAAACGGAGGGAATATACAAAAAGCTTTAGCAGCACAATTATTATTCGTCTACCTTTTATTCATGTGTAATATATATATATATATATACACACTAGATACCATGCCCGTGCATTCGCACGGGTCATATATGTGACATAACAATTTATATATATGTGACATATACAGATAATATGAAAAACTTCTTTATAAACAACATTTTCAGTTTCATCCGTATCTTTTTCTTTTTCGTCGGTTATCAATATTTTCAAGTCTTTCCTTAAAGTTACTCTTGACATTACAACATATAGTTGACCATGAGAGAAAATTGATCGTGGAATATATACACCAACATGTTCAAGTGACTGACTTTGACTCTTGTTGATCATCATAGCAAAGGAAACAATCACTGGAAACTATCTACGTTGAAACTTGAACGGGATTCCTTTATATAAAGGAGTCAATGATAACCTATGAATAAAATATTTTTCACCAATATTGCTGTCGGATATTTCTTTACCTCAATGACATATGATCCCAATTTTGTAACTATCAACCGTGTACCATTACATAATCCCAAAGATTGTTCAATGTTTCTGAGCAACATTATCGGTATTCCAACTTTTAATCTTAACTTATGATTCTGAACTCCATATGCAATGGCGGTGTTTAAGAATTTAGATGTCTGAATATCATCTGGTGTGTCAAAATTTGATTTGGATTGACACGAAGAATCATAACTCAAAAAAAGTTTTTTCTTCTCCATGAATTAAATCCAAAGCATAATCATCTATTGCATCAACAATTGTATTTTTAGGAGCTAATATAGAATTAATTAGTTATTTTATAAAGAATTCTAAAAAGTTCCATATAAAAACGGATTGAATTTTATAAGCAATGAAACAATTTATAGTATAAAAAGAAAAATCGAGGATATAACAAAAAAATTGCAATGCCACAAAAAAATTTCAAAAGAAAAAAAAAAGGAAATACAACATCGTTCCGTCACAACCAAATATTTTAAAAATGTAGTTCAGGTACATCAAACAACAATAATTGGATTAAAAAAAGATTGAAAGTGCGATGAAAAATAAAATGTAGGTGATGAATTGAAAATCATAGTTATTAGCTGATGTTATCAGCATATTTCAAATGAATTCAAGTGGTTTAATGGTTGAATATTAAAACTGTATAGAGAAAAATTTCAAAAATAAGAAGAAAGAAAAAAGGAAATACAATATTGTTTATAACAACTAAAATATTTAGAAATATAGTTCAGGTACATCAAACAAAAATAATTGGATTAAAAAAAGATTGAAAGTGCGATGAAAAATAAAATGTACTTGATGCATTGAAAGTCATAGTTATTAGGTGGTGTTACCAAAATATTTCAAATAAATTCAAGTGACTTAGTGGTTAAATAATAATGCTATATAGAGAGGTCATAGGTTTAAATCCAGCTTAAACAACTTTTTTATATTATTTAGTCTTCCTAAGCAATTCCCTCCAAAATAGCAAATGTGATTAGAGTTTAGGTAGTAACATGTTATTCCCATTATATATATATATATATATGGCTAATGCTATGGTGGACCACCTTCACAAGTGGTCCACCGTGGACAAGTGTTATACCGAATATGAATTTTACAAAATTTACTATTGAATTGAAAGTTTATATCGTATAGATCATCCATAAATTTTTTAAATTTTTTTGAAAATCATTTGATATGTTATTGAGACCCATCAAGATTTATGTTATTTAACAACCGTTAATCTTGATGTGTCTCAATAACATATCAAATGATTTTTAATTTTTCTAAATTTTTCTATAGATGATCTACATGATATAAACTTTCAATCCAACGGTGGATTTTGTAAAATTCGTATTCGTTATAATGTTATTTGTGATTGGTCTACCATGGACCACTTGATGAAGTGGTCCATATTAGAATTTACCTATATATATATATATATATATATATATATATATATATATATATATATATTTGCATCATCTTCGGTCAATATTCCTTAATATATTTTTATGGTAATAATATATAGTTATATACCAATAATGGACAAGATACATTTGTTCTAACCCAAAAAAAAAAAAAAAAAAAGAAGATATGGTACATTTGTTAAAATTGTTATATTTATTCATTTATATATATAGACACTTCTTAATTTGTTGAAAAATTCAAATATGAAACTTATTATAGAATAGAGGGAGTGAACCTTTAAAAAAGTATTCAATGACATTACCATTTTTTATTACAAAAATAATTTATATAATAAGATTTTATTAAAATTTACTAAAATTGTAGGGTGAACATTTGACTAGATATTAGATGCAGTGTTTGCTGGAGTCAAATAAAATTTTATTGGATTGGGTTCGGTGTAAATTTTGTATTTTTTATGTCAAATCCAAATTGATCGAATTCAACTCAGTGGTAGACAGATTGAATTGGATCAACGGATCATTACATAAAATTATTTAATTAAAAAATCCAAAATCATATATAGTTAAATGACATTATATTTCATAAATATTTAGCTTAAATTTAAGAATTTGAAATTTAATAAATAAATTTTTTTAAAAAAAAAAAAAAAAGAGACTACATACCTCAAGAGCAAAGTCAGTGATTGATAACCTTTCCATTCCAATGAGGCTTTTGAAAAGTTTTGACACAAAAGTACCAGCACGCAAGGTATTATTGTTGTTTTCATGAACCTCAATAGATGCATGAGTGACCGAGGTTGTGGAAAACAACGAATAATCATTTATGACGTCGCCATAGTATGCAAATATTATCAACTTAGGTGCATGGAACCCTATTTCTCCATGATCAGCTATATCTTCATTTTGCCCCTCAACCTCGACTTCTTCTTCTTCTTTTTCGACCTTCTCCTCCTCCTCCTCATCGTCTTGATTATCATCTTCTTCATATTCCCAATCCCTAATAAACAACTTTTCAAGCACTTCACAAATGATAGTGAGAGAACCAACCTTCTTCCAATCACATTCAATTAAGATTAATTCTTTCAAGTAAATAAAGAAAATTTGTGTAAAGTGGTTATTATTAGGGGATATAGTAACATTTCTCAAAGTCAAAGTCACAAGATTTTGAAAATTTATAGCTGAAGGAATTTTTATGACTTGTTTCATATTGAGTTGAAACTTAGTCAATTTTTTTGAAGTGAAAAAGTGATTAGGGAGCACCAATGGTTTTTTAATTTTATCAAGTTGAAGGTTTAGTTCTTCAATCATAGGATTGACAAAAGCACTTAACCATTTATTAAGTCTTCTAAATTCTTTATCAACTTCAAAGAAGAGAGAAAACTTTTTAGGGTTAGAATCTTTAGAAGTCTCATATAACTTGTCCACAAAGTCTATGAAATATTCCCTCTTCGAAAACAGACCTTCAATTAATTTCATAGTAGATTCGAAGTTACCAATCCATGTGTGCCTCCATCTTGTTGAAAGGGTGCTCGTAGCAACCGCTTTAATTGAAATATAAGTCATTATCTTTTGCAATATCTCATCAGGTAGATCACATAATGTTATAGTATCTTCATTTTTCACATCACCCTCATAATTCTTTTGGCTCTTGTTTGAAGAATTTGCATCCATTCCCTGCATTTATACATGTTGTTAGAAGTGAAATATTAACGGGGGAAGACATAACTACAAGAAATTGAATTTAAATATGACTATATCAATATAAATGATATATAACATTGACATACTATTGTGTAAAAAAATATATTGAGAGACTAATTTAACCTATTTACCTTTTTTTTAGAAGATATCTCAAATTCTCAATCTCAAAACCTTGACAATTATTTACTCCAAACAAAAGAACATTCTTGTCATAAACACAAGATAACCCGACACACACAAAGATGAGGTTATCTAATATATGAACCCGGTATATGTAGGTGAACTCTCTTATTTATTTATAGTAAATAATAATTTTTTTTGACTCAAATAGTAAACTTTATTATTAAAATACACCCTAGTCAAATAAAATAAAGATATACTTTTGGACCATTTTTTAGAGATCCATATTAAACACATACTCTATTAAAATTTCAAAATAAATCTTGAACAAAAAATTACTCTATTAAATCATGATTTAGTCAAAAATAAAAATTTCTCTATTAAATCATTATAGTAATATAATGGTTTAAAGTGTTGGTCATCGTTGAATATAATGAAGCCATATTTTTTAATTTAAATTTATTAGTAAATCTAAATTATCACATATATGGTGTATATACTCGTATAGTCGTATAGTCTTTCTCTTCTTAGTTCAACCATTAATTAAAATTGAATAACTAAAAATCTATGGAATTGAATAATTAAAGTAAATGATTTTATAAGTTAGTAGCTATGCAATAAATCCCACATTAAAATCAAGTAAAATTAAAAGATTCAACATTTTGTAAAAAAAATAATAATTAAAAGATTCAACGTAAAATCAAAATTTGCAGGAATTGAATAAATGAAAATATTAAAAGCTGAAGTTGAAAAGCAAACACAATATTAGAAATGGTGAGCAGTGGCAAAGGATTCACCTCACCACCTTTTGGCAAGTTGGGAAAGTAATTAGAAAATTCTAGATCAATTTAACTATAGTCAAAGGGTTTTCTAATTTAAATGAAAAAAAAAAAAATATAGACGATGAATTTAATTGGGCAAATAGTCATTTTGATCCTCGAATGTGTAACTCGCTGTCACAATAGTCCCTGAATGTATTAAAATTCCAAATAGATCCACAAATGTCTTTTTTATTAGTCAATTTGGTCATCGAATATGTTTTTAAGTAGTCAATTTAGTCTTCGAATGTGTTCATTGTTGGTCAATGTAATCCAAAAAATTACTATCAAATGAAATACTAGTGACGTATTTGCAATTTCGATACATTCAAAGACCAATGTGACAACGAATTACACTTTTGGTGACCGAAATGATGATTTTGGGTCCTTATAAATGTTATGACAGACTTAAGGACAATAAATCTAGTCAAATAAATTATTTTTATACTATATGTTAATAATTACATTTAGGGTACATTTAATCAGTTAAAAAACAGATGATTATTGAACTGGATAATTTTTGTTGTACCATGTTTGATTCAAAAATTGATTATGCATGAGACTGAACAAAATACAAGGGACAAGACAAAAACAAGAATTTGTGTCCTTCGCTATACCACATGACAACTTTTTGTCCATAGTATAACTATATAAAAATACGAAAATATATATTTTATTTTCGAATAGAAAAAATTAAAAGTCATTTTACAATCAAGATTTTACCATGAGATTTTAATGGATTCATAACACAAATTTTTAAGATTTCAAAGTACTTAGGCCATCTCCAATGTTAGTACCTATTTCAATAAGTGATACCTATTAGGTACTATCATTGGAGCAAAACACTTTTTAGTACCTATTAAGTACCACGTCCTAAATAAACACTCTCTCTTTAGTAAAAAAATATTTTTGTGGGATCCATTTATAAAGGTGTGGAGTTATTGATGAGATGTAGAGTTATTTGTGGGCTATATTTAAAACTTTTTAAGAAGTGTTGGACATTGGAGGGATTGAGTACTTAGCAAATATTATTATTAAAAAAAATTATAAATGAGTGATGTGTATAAGTAGAATCCGGTTAAGTACTCAAAATTGAAGTGCTCTTGTGAATTTTTTTCAACCCCGTTAATCAAGAGTTTGGCAAAGAATTGTTTCCATCCACAATCGAACTCAGGTTATTCTGAATAATGTCAGGAAATATGGCTTGATGCCTTTCTCATTGTTTTTGCTTCTTTTTATAATCGTCTGAGCATTTACAACTATTGATTACAAATATTCTATCATATGTTTGACTTTCTAGTCTATTCTAGGAAAGGAAATATATACAATTAATGAGAACCAAATTATCCTCTTATTAACATCCCCCCTCAAATTGATGCGGTTGGTCAAGGAGCATCAATTTGCTAACAAGAAACTGATGACGTGGACGTGGAATGGCCTTTGTAAGAATATCTGCAACTTGAAACTAAGTACTAACAT